>OZ020507.1:50184202-51434202 GCA_963971375.1 Platycheirus rosarum
CTTTCCAAAATCCAAAATGAAAAGACAGTCAACTATAAATGAGTACATATACTAGACATACCTAACTAAAAAAGGGGAATGACAAGGGGTGGATAGTGTTTCTTACGTCGTACGTCTTACTTTCAACTTGAAATATATGTTTTTTAAGGCAAGTTGCGGATTCGTGAATTTAAATACAATTGAGATAACATCAAAAACGACATTACGAACATAGAGAAACCTAAAAAAGTTAAAAAAATGTCTGTCCCTCTATATGTGATTACTTTTGAATTTGGTTTGTGTGGTGAGGAATGCTACTAGTAGATTTTTTTTTAAATTTAATTGTTAGGGCTAATTATAACGGTACCTTCCGCTGTCATATAACCGTTAAGTAAAAACTTCTCGACAACTAACGGCGGCAATAAATTTAATACAAATTTAAGAGTATTTCGGTAGGTAATGGCTATCATTTTATCAGAACAAAATTTTTGCAGAAAAAGTCTATTAACGATACATTTCTGTCTAAAATTCTATTACATCATCATCGTTTATTATTCTAAAATTGTTTACTGAAGTCTGCCTTTACATTGTTATTTTGTACGCACGCATTTTGGCTACCAGCTTTAGAAAACAAAATTGACTAAAGTGTCAAATATTTTATTTAATAAAAGTTTATTTCATTATAACATGAGGTTATATTTTAAAACATATTCCTAGTTTAAAGAAAATTAACATTTTGAAGACAAATCTTTAACAATTTTACACCTATCCCTTTTTTTTAATTTTCGGGTTCGATAACGGCTAATTGGATTAATATCAAATTTTATATTTGAAATGAAATAGGTAGCCTAATTAATTCTGCATACTAGGATTTTGAATATTTGTTTCTAGTTATAATTAATTCATGATTTTGTTGTTTCATATTGAAAAAAAAACTAAAAATTAAAAAACAGGATTTTATCAAAATCGATCCTACAATTTTCGAAATGCTCTTTTATAAATTCATTATTACATATTTGAAACGTGTGGTGGAGTACTCTATATTAACTAAAAAGCGTTGAGTGTTGTAGTTTTGACACTTTATTAGTTCAGGACCATGGACCATGCTATTTTCCTACGCAACTGTTACTTGTTTCTCTCAAAGATCTTGCCTTTCAATGTGATTAGGCAAACAGTAAAGGTACGTGCCACACAGCCGTTTTCAATTTTTCAGTCCTAGTTTGATTTCGTGTCCAGTTATAATAATTGTGAAAACCAAAAACAAAACCAGACTAAGCATTTTTTTCGCGCCTATTCTCAATTTAAGCTTGTGGGAAAAGTTTAATACCAACAAAAATCTGCCCCCCCCCCCTAGGAAATTTCCTGCGGGTGTCTATAATTGGGGGTATGTTTAGCTTTGACAACATTGAGTTTTCGAAGCATTAAATTCCACACGATTCCTATTACCGCATTTGACAATGTTGTATAAATCGGAGTTTAATGAGCTTGACATACGGTACCGTTGCAATTGTACGTCCGAATGCGAAGGACGTGAATTATGGAACGAATATGAAAAGCTGATGGTAGAGTCGTCAGCAAAACAGTTAAGTGGATGAGAAGTAACAGACATAAGATCATTTATGAAAATGAGGAAAAGAGTCCGAGACAGAACAGAGCCCTGGGGCACACCAGCATTTATTTTGTGGGAATCAGACTTGAATCCGTCCAATACAACTTCTATTGAACGGTCCAGAAAATAGCTTCTAATCTAACGAACAAGAGTTTCATCGATCCCAAAAGCACGCATTTTCAATAAGAGAGCTTCATGCCAAACTCTATCAAATGCCTTGGAGATATCAAGAGCAATAATCTTACTTTGACCAAAGCGATGTAAAGATTTGTTCCACTGTTCGGTGAGATATGCCATCAGATCACCAGTCTAACGGTTGCTGCGAAAGCAATACTGACGGTCATGGAGAAGCTTTCGATCTTCGAGATATACCTTAAGCTGATGACTAATCAGCGTTATTAGTTAGGGATGTAAGTTCTATGGATCGGTAGGAGGAGGAGGAGGATTGGTCACCTTTCTTAAGGACAGGCTGTTTTCCATCTTCTAGGAAAAATTCCAGAAGAGTAGGAGCGATGGAAAACCTTACGCAGTAGCTTTGACAGTGTGGAATAACACCTCTTCAGAAGAAACGGGAGTATACCATCCGGGCTAGTGGATTTGTATATATCGAGATCTTTGAGAGCTCTTCCTACTGTACGAGTGCGGAAAAAAATTTGTCCCAATGAAAAATGTACATTCTCAAGTACATCAGGGGCAACGTTGCTGTGAGGCAGCGTTAAACTATCAGCGAAATGGGCGGCGTGCAAGTTTACTTTCTAAAAAGAGTAGACAAAAGGTTTTAGCTATGAGCGTTGGAACCGAAGATGTTGAGGACTTCTTAATATTCTTTACAAATGACCAAACAATTTACTGCCTTTGGGATATTGTAGAATTTTTTGCCGGAAGTCTTGGTCAAGCAAAAAATTTGGTTCTTTCCGGCATGATCAGATCGAAAGGGACAGAGAAAAACGGAAAATCAAAATACAACAGAATGCTAATGCGAAGCTGGTACTAGGAGCGTTTTCATCACAGCGAAAGTATACCAGTTTTAATTCCTACCGATTCAGGTATGAAATTTACAAAAACAGGTAATAATTTTGATGGTACAGATACTAAATTATTTCCTTATCGAGAAGCTATCGGTTCTTTGATGTATTTTATGATTTCTACCAGGCCGGATATAACTTTCATCATCGGAGTTCTTAGTCGCTACATGGAGGACCCAAAACAAATGCATTGAGTAAAGACTTTATATATTTATTTAACGTCAATCGAAAATTAAACAATAAAAAAAAATTAAATACAAACAAAATAAATTAACAAAAATTAATATAAATACATACATGTAAACTTTTAACTTAAAAAATGTCAAAGTAAGCTATTTTTTAATTTAGCCCTACTAACATCAAAATCTACAATATTAGCAATTATATTTGTTTCTCTGACACAGCGAGTTATAGGTTCGTTTAATGCATAATTTACTCTAAGTTCCTGTTCACGCAGAAAACAACGTTCTCTAAGTTCTCTAGATGGGGCCTATATACGTAGATCAATTAAAGATAGTAGAAATGGGCATTTAATGTGGTGAGCTCAAATACCGCTTATGAACATAATTGAAAAGATCTTACGTCTATTTTCAAGAGAGTGAAGTCCAATTAGCTGGCACCTTGTACGATAGGGAGGGATTTCAATGTTCCAATTAAGCTTAGATATTACAAATCTCGAAAATTTTCTTTGAATACATTCTATTCTATTCGAATTATAGTACGGATTCCAAATCACACAACAATACTCCAATATAGATCTAACATAATGCGGTATATAAGGATTTGAGTGTATATGAATCTTTAAAGCCATTTGAATTTCATTTAATAAAACCTAACATAGAATTAGCTTTAGCTACCATGATCCTTTTATTGGCAAAGCATTAAAGGAGTTCTTAAATATTTAAATGGAACTTTGTCACGTGGAATATCTTATGGCGTGAACACGAACGAGACAACGCTGACCGTTTATTCTGCTGTTGACTGGGCAGGAGATTTTGATACCAGATGCAGTACAACTGGAAGGGTTTCTTTTATCAATGGTAGACTTGTAGCTTGAGGTTCCAGGAAACAAAGCGTCATAACAACATTAACGACCGAGGCAGAATTTGTGGCATTATGTTCAGCAACGAAAGCTACCGTATGTCTGAGACGAACCTTAACAGACTTCGGGTGCATACAGACCAAACCAACACCAATGTTTTGCGATAATCAGAGGGCGATAAAAATAGTCAAAAATTCAGCATCATCGAAGAGAACTAAACACATTGATACACAGTTCTTCTACACGTGCGATACAGATGAGAGATAAATGTGGAGTTAATTTCTACAGACCTGGCTGACCCGTTGACGAAACCGTTAGCCAAAGAGAAATTTTGTAGAACGAGAGATCTTTGTGGAATTTGCTGAATTAATTTTTTATTGAATTAATTGAATTTATAATTTTTATAAAAAAAAAACCAGAGGGAGTGTTGAAATAATCGTTTTTTGTTTGTTCTTACTGAACAATATTAAACTCATTTTGTACTGTAGTCTCATTTTGACAGATCTCACATGGTTTTTTTACTTATAACCAAAAAGTGTTAAAATTATATTTCTGTAACCTTTCTTCACTATTATCACTTATAATAAAGCTTTTAACCGAACATTATGAATTACTGAAATGAAGTCCTTGAACTTATGACCATTAATGTCAATGAAAACATTGAGTATTAATTCCAATGACAATTCATAACTTTAAAAGTAGCTGAGCCACGATGATTTAAATTTCCACTGTACACTTTCACTTCAATAATCCATGGGTTCATCGGGTTCTGATTATTCCATATCTAAGCGAAGCTTAATTCTGATGATTCCGGATTTGTTTGTACCAAACATATGACAATTTAAAAAAAAAATGTAAGTAATATTGCAAAGTTTGGAACCGTTTCTTAGGATATATAAGCCTTAACACTTTAAAAAACTGAAACAGTGTGTTACAAACCAGGGGCACCGGAACGCTCCGCAATCCTTAGTACTCGTTTATTTGAGAAAATATCACAATTTTATAAGTGATTTATAAATAAATGTAAAACGAGTATCATTATCTCTCATAGCTGTCCTCGTCGATCATCTGTGACGCATTTAGAACCATTTGAGAGTAAGAGATGACATGTGCGATTTGACAGTGCTAGACTTTTTCCTCTGGAGTTTCCTGAAGTCGCAGGAATAAACCACAATCGCCCGATGCCCTAAGGTGTACGTACATAACATTTATGTCATTGCTCAAATTAAGCCAGATCTGTGAGAAAGAGTCATTTAAAATGGGAGTACTCGCAACCGTGCCACCGTAAGAAGCCAAGACGGGCATTTGAACGATGTCATATTCTTTCAAATAAAAAGACACCGCTTGTTTTATTCTATTTCAAAATCTACGAGTCCTTATTAAAAAAAACCCTTTACTTGAACACCTCCAATTTTTACAATTTAATTTTCAGTACCAACAGCAGCTTCCGCCATTAAACTGTGCTGTAACTTTTTGAGTTTTAATATTAATAATAATTAAAAAAAAACAAAGCAAAAATGCCCTAAATTAAACCAAAATGCAATCAAAAACTGATTGAAGATATGAAATTATGGAAGCACATGATGAACCGAATTGACATAATTCCGGTAGAATAATAAAATTCGGTTCAATTAATTCACCGAATGCATTAATTAATTGCTCGGTCCTAGCAAATGAAAATGTTGTTGTTTTAAATACTTAATCCGGATCAAAGGGAAACTTATTAATGTAATTACTACGCCAATCAAACGTGTGTGCTGTGAAATTAGTGGTTGGATTTTTGGCGATAAATTAAAATTGTTATATAATGATACTTGAATATTTAAAAATATATACTATTATTAAAAAATTAAAGTACCTTAGGGATTTAATGTTAACAAATTGTAATAAGCCCTTACAATATTATTCGAAAAAATCCATTTGGGGTTTCATTAAACATGTAATGTTTAACATAATCTTTAATTTTTTTTTTAATTTTCTTTCATTCTTAATATTTCTATACTAGAATTCAGTCAGATGAATTTGTTACTTGCCAGCTCTTACTGCAAAAATAAGGTTTGAAAGTTTAAATGAAGTTTTGAAAGAAACTGTCAAGGTTAGAGAGCTCGAACCAAAGCTTGCAAGGTAGAATATTGAAGTGGAATCAGAGTCACTGGTGAGAATATAGAAAAAACAACACATGCCGAATGAATCTGAGCTGTGCAAACTACAGCGGTAAAATACCTCTGAACATTACCTGAGAGTGAGACTAAAGCAGCGAATTTCCCGCAACCTAGAGCTCATCAATGTCTCCAGTCCTAGTGCTGAAAAAAGGTTGAAGCCCACATCGGAAAACTTTTCCACTTCTATAAAAAAATAGGGCATACAAATCAACTCAAATCAACTCCGTGAAATGTGAACTGGTTTGATTTAGAAGACCTAGAAACCTGCTACTGAAATTCCCAAACGGAACAACTAAAGCAGCAAAACGTAGTGCCAAATAACTAGGAGTACACTGTAGGGAGCTACTTAAGTTTAACTCCCATGCACATGCGATCCTCAGGAAACTAAACTTCGGTTTCCATCGACTACATCCCCTAATGCGGAAGCGCACTAGAATAAGCCAGCCAACCAAGCAACTCATCTGACCTATCATCAGCTACAGCTTTCCTGTGTGGTTCACGATTTCGGGAAACAACATGAGGAGGCTAGCCTTGTTTCAGAGGAAAATGTTAAGAATATGCAAAGGGCTATTCTTCAATCATAAAAGACGGAGACGCTTCAGAAATGAACAACTCTACGAAGAAGCTGAAATCATCTATATAAACAAGTACCTGACTCTGTTAACTAAAAAGCTCATAGCGGAATAGCCAACCAGGAACGACACCCAATGCCACGTTACCTAAGTGCAATGGACTCCTTGGAAGAAGCAATAATGCCAGCCAGGACGAAGAATCAACGAAATTTTATTATAATAACCCACAATTATAATTTATTTTTTTATTTATTATAAATCTAACAATGATTAATGTAAGGCACCTATTGAGTCCAAAATCTTTTAAATTTTCAGTACAAATTATTTAATTTAGTTTCGTAAGCCTATTGTTTATATTTTTTTAATGTTCAATAAAACTTAATTGAATTGACTGAAGCGGCGAAGATGGTCTTAGCAGTAATTTATGCAAAAAGATCATCGTCGTCTTTGACATAACATCAGCTTGATTTTATCTCAACAGCATCACTAAAGCCAATGAGGTCAATTGAGTAGCAAATGCAAAAGCAAAGCAGCTTTTTAGTTGAGGCCTAGATTTTGCCCAGACTTTTTAAAATCTAGTAATGTATATTCATAGATGACTGCTTAAACATTCTTGAGTTTAGGAACACATTTTGTTGATGTTTAACCTGTTTTAGCACCTAGCAAAAACCAAGTTAGTTAAAATACCGGCCAATAGGAATTTCACCTTGTTGCATCCCAGCAAACATTTCTCTTCATAAACGAATTAAAAATAATTCAACAAAGTGAAAAAAATGTCCGAAACTGAATTCATTTTCTATTCGATTCTCCGGGCAGCGGAACACCTTTTTGAATCTTTTTAACGATTTGTTTATGATTCACAAATCCTTCAGAAAAATGAACGTACAGACACACCTATGTATTCATTTAAATGGCCATTTAAAGAAGGATTTCTAAATCATCTCGGAATATGGTTCATTAAAACGAAGGTTAATAGTGTGATATTTTGGCCTGGGGTTCGACAAATAAAACTCAATCAAAATTCCAAAATAATACATTTAAATCTCTTTATTTTATAAAACACAACGTCTTTCAGTTTAAATAACACCAATTTAACTTATTCCACTTATTCACAATTCAAATACGTTTTTATAATTCAACACTTTTTATTCAATCTCAATTCAATCACTTTTTACTAATGCTTCCAATTTGGATTCAAATCTGATTCCTACAAAATAAATTTTGGTGTGGCTCAGGGCTCTGTTCTGTCTCCGACTCTTTTCCTCCTTTTTATAAATGATCTTCTGTCTGTTACTTCTAATCCACTTAACTGTTTTGCTGACGGTTCCACCCTCAGCTTTTTATATTCGTTCGACGATTCACACCCTTCACCTTTGGACGGTCAATCGCAACAGTACCGTAATATATGTTTATTAAACAGAGTAAGTGCCCTATAAGAGGATCCGGAATCAATCACCAAGAAAAACCAGGATTGTCTGACATCTCCAATAGAAATCTGATTCTTAAATCACATTCTGCAAAGTCAGACTTACTCCATGCACAAGAAGTAATGCCTAGATATATGATGAAGCTTCAGCTAGAAAAAATACGTAGTTTTGTTACTGACTACGCGCGAAAGATGACGTTCAGAACTAGAGTACTAAGAATATGATTTTGATACTACTAATAAAGTACTTGCCCAGATTAGACATTGACGTAAATAAAACTTAAAAACGACGTCGTCATAAATATCTGTAAGACGTATACTGAAGAGCTAAATGCCTGGCTAATATCCGCATAATATATGTATACATAAACGTAGAATATATGTATATTATACGGATACTAGCCGTATAAGCCGTATACTATATAGACAAAACATTGACGTATATTAAACATAAGAACGACGTCGCCATATACCTTTGTAAGACGTACATAAAGGAAAAATAAAAAAAAAAACAATTTTTTGTGTTTATTTTTTTTTTTGACGTACACATACGAAATAACATGACTCATGCTGATAATGCTAATACAAAAAATTACGCAAGCTGCGATACTGTGGTTCTTTCAAACAAAATCGATCGCAACCACCTAATGCGCGCCTAGCCTTAAAGTTAAAGTTTACTTCACCAGTGCCCCGATGTTTCCTCAACCATTAAATCGAAACATTTGTCTAGGTTCGGCCTACTTTTGCAACTCTCATCTGAACAAGGAAGGATTTCAAGTTCAACACCTCTCAGTTCCAGGCGGTTTGTGTACTCGAAGTACGTTGCATAGCTCTACAGTAATATTTATGTATTTATTTGAAGACATTTGGGCCTTCCATATAAAACTCTTTTATTTTATATTTACTCCTAGACGACTTATTTAATTTCGATGACATTTGATCGAAATTTGAAACAATTCTGCTCCTTTTGACAGCCCTCACTCCTTCAGATGTTATCGAAATAAAAACAAAAGGCATATCTTATGTCATTCTGTATATTAAGTTATTTATTTCTCTAAATAAAAAACAGATATACATCAAAATTTTGTTGTGTTAGACGCAGGGCAAATGATTTCCTGTCGTAATATAAATTTTTTCCATCGCATCCTCTTAAATATTCTATAAATCTTTTTATGAGCCTCTTTAGAAAATGAATACGCACAGTTGAATGTATTCAAATAATGACACATTAGTTGGTCCTTTCTTTTGTATGTTTTTTTTATTTATATTTAAATTCCTATCTTCCTTATGGCGGTGTGCTATTTTATTTCTTAGAATTTTTACAGAATGTTTGTCAGTTTAAGGAGTGAATAATTTATGTTGCAGGCATTGTGACATTTTATTAATTTTGGCATCTTTTTTATGAGGATTAAGATAAATGAATTGAAAAGTCCTTGTTGTTGATAGGTCCTTTTTTATCTACACACTTTACAATGTTTCGTTTTTCATTCAATTTTGAATATTTCAATAGCAAGCAAATTTATTTTGTGTGTTTGAGACTTAAGATTTCCTATCTAACCCCTCCTGTTGTGGAAAGAAGTCTCGCAGTAATTCCATTGTAATCCTGGCTGTATGCGATGTGGCACCGTCTTATTGATACCACATGTTAATCAAGTCCAAAGCATGCAGTTGTGGCGTTAAACAGTTTTCAATCATATCACGATATTGCTCCCCATTCACAGTTACCTTTACGCCGTTTTCATTTTTAAAGAAGTAAGGTCCAATGATTCCTCCTGACCAAATTGCACACCAGACTGTACCTTTTAATGGATGCAAAGCTGACTGATGAATAATTTGAGGGTTTTCCATTGCCCACAACCGACTATTCTCATTATGATTTTTTCATGAAAATCGGGATTGTCATGGGCTAGCTGTAACATCCTATTGGCATATGTACGGTGGCGTAAATGGTTTTGTGGAAGAAGCTCTTGTGTCAACTGAATCTTAAGTGGAAACACGACTGCCAAATATGAACTGTAAAGACTAATGTTTACCAAATGGCGGCAAAACAAAGTAGTATACTTTCCCGGCGGACACCTTGTACTAAAGAGTTGATTGGAGTACCTATAAGGAGGCGGATTTTATTTTTGATCGGCGCGCTGTTAAACATTTGAAGATTTGGAAACACCAGCCTTCAGGATGTCTATTTCGGATGGTCCAGTATAAGCGGTACCCTTTAGTTATAAAATAAGCCACATCTACTTAGATTTTATGATTATTAATTAAATATTTAATATCACTTAAAAATTATTTTATCTGTTTTATTAAATAATGGAACTTTCCTACTTCGTTTTCAGAATGTCTGTCCGTCTGGGTGTATAACGAGCTGCAGCCTAAACGGCTTGATCGATTATTTTTGAATTTGGTACGTTTTGAATCTCTTGATATTCCTCAGAGAGGAATCTAGATCATTTGAGATGATCTAGCTACCCCAAAATTAATTCTACATACCAATATTTTAAATAATTGTTTTTACTTGCGATTATAGGTACTATAATGCAAGTTATGCATTCGTGCAGATTACAAATTTTGAGATAACAATCAAACATCACATTACGATGATAGCGAAACATATTTCAGTTACTGGCAAAATTCTGTCTATCTGTACGGATGTCTATTGAACTACAGGCTAAATGGTTGAACCAATCGTCTTCCAATTTAGAACTTAAGGTTATTTTAACATTCTACAGATGACTTTTTTTTAATTGTTTGTTAGCTCAAATATTAACGGTACTGGTCATATAACCGTTATGTAAAAGCTTATTTTCTCGAAAACGGCTCCAAGAATTTTTATGAAAAAAATCAATGCACTTTTGTAGGTGTAATTTACATTTTGGTGAACAAAAATTTACATTAGTGGGTTAGAAATAGTACCCTCCATAAGACCGTTTTTTTCGACTTTCTCAAAAACTGCTTAACCGATTAAAATCAAATTTAATATTCAGGAAGATGTAGATAGAGTCTTGATCTAAAATTGAAGTAGAGAATAAGAAAATATATATGTAAGTTACCGAAAAACAATATATATATCAAGTAGTTGTGTCGCGTTGTTTTGACCATCGCGTATATGGCGTTAAAGATAAAAACAAAAAATTAAATAGAAGAATATTCAGCATGCATAATTGCAAATAATATGTTGCATTCGCCTTCACCCATCGCGTGTGATACAAAAAATACCGCTCGAGTTGCACATCTCCCCTTACCTAACTGTTCCTTGCTTTGTATTGCATCATCGTATGCTTTATACATATGATAATGCAGTCCATAGACAGGGTGCATTTGGTTTTTTTGTCATATTGTGGTGTTTGTTCAAATTAATTTTTTCTATGTAAACTGTCTTATGAGCATAACACCTAAGACAGTTTGTTTTATGCGTGAGTTAATTTTTGCTTATACTTCACAGTTTGAATTAAAGTTAAAATCTGTAATCGTTATTGCGGGCGATTTCAAAAGCACACAATTCCAATTGGCTCCGCTTTTCTGGTCAGACAACACCCGAAGGAAGGTATGTCAAGATCTTTGCTCTTTGATCACATCACCTTACCCAACTGATCGATGTGCCAACGCGAATACCGGATGTTGCTTGGCAAGCCGCCCATACTATTGACTTGTTTCTTACTTCGCACCCTGATAAGTATACCATTAATGTAAATTCTCCATTTGGCACTTAGGACCATTGTGTAATTTCAGAAAATTTCTCGTCCTTCACCCATCCAGTTAAAGAAAAACTCCCCACCAGGACCGTGGGGATAATAATAAACAAATTGTTTACTCTTCAGAGAAAGCAAACTTGCTCGCCGCCCATTTGGCTGCCAGCTCCACGCTGCCTTACAGCAATGGTGCCCCTCCTGTACTTGAGAATTTAAATTTTTCCATGGGACAGATTTTTTTCCGCACTCGTACAGTAGCAAGAGTTCTCAATCTCAGATATCGATATACACAAGTCGCTGGCCCGAATGGTATACCCCCGATTCTTCTGAAGAGGTGTTCTTCCACACTATTCTTGTGAAATCTTTCCTAGAAGATGGAAAACAGCATTTGTCCAGCCTGTCCCTAAGAAAGGTGACCCATCCTCCCCCTCCACCTACCCACCCATAGCAATTACGTCCCTTCTTTCTAAGGTCATGGAAACCTGATTAACCGTCAGCTTAAGGAATATCTCGAAGACCGTAAGCTTCTCCATAACCGTCAGTATGGCTTCCGCAGCAACCGTTCCACTGGGGATCTGATGGCATATCTCACCGAATGGTTGAACAAATCTTTACATCGCTTTGGTGAAAGTAAGATTATTGTTCTTGATATCTCCAAGGCATTCGATAGAGTTGGCATGAAGCTCTTTTATCGAAAATGCGTGTTTTTGGAATCGATGATAATCTTGTTCTTCTGGACCGTTCAATACAAAATGTATTGGACGGATTCAAGTCTGATTCCCACAAAATAAATGCTGGTGTGCCTCAGAGTTCCGTTCTTTCTCCGACTCTCTTCCTCATTTTTATAAATGATCTTCTGTCTGTTACTTCTACGGACGTACGCAACGGTACCGTATGTCAAGCTCATTAAACTCCGATTTATACAGCGTTGTCAAATGGGGTAATAGGAATCGTGTGGAGTTTAATGCTTTGAAAACTTAATGCTGTCTTCTGTCGTTAAAGCTAAACATACCACCAATGCCATTAACCATGAATGGCACTTGCATCGAAGAAACCGGAAAGTTTTCAGTTCTCGGTATGTGTGTCAACGACGACCTCCGTTGGAATGATCATATATTTGAGATCGCCAAAAATGCTGCTAAGTGCTTAGGTTTTCTGTATCTGTGTAGGAAGTATTTGTCTCCTTCTGATCTGGCTACAATTTATAAATCGTTTATACACCCTAAACTCGAGTATAACTCCCAACTCTGGGCAGGTGCTTCGCAAACATCGCTTCACCTGCTCGATAGAATTTAAAACATTGCGCTAAGATTGATAAGAAATAGAACTGTTTTGGAAACAATTGCCCCTCTCAAACAACGACGAAAAGTTTCATGTCTTTCCTTATTTTATCGTTTCTTGTATAAAAAATGTTCACTCGCCATTTAAATTCTTTCGCTTAAATGTTTCTCCCGCAATACCTGTCTTGCAAGGAATGCTCATCAGTTCACCCTTGAGCCCAATTTTGGACGTACCGTGAATTATAGAGATTCTATTCTATTTTAGCCGAACAAGACGAATTTGGAATGGTTTACACGGCTAGGTTTTTCCTTGCTATTACAATTTGAATGCATTCAAAACCAATGTTAATCTTAAACTTCCTATGCCCGCGCAGTGTGTTAACATTATAAGGGCAACATAAATCCCTTTTTCGTACGTATAAATAATAAAAAAAAAAGAAAAGATAGCCCAAGCAATTCGAGATAAAAATATTTTGGGATATCTTTTTTTTTGTATTTTTATATAAAAACCGTTGTTACGTTTTTGAAAAAAAAAATCACATTTTGTAACATATTTTAACAAAATAAAATATCTTTTAAAATTTTCCGTTGAAAACGTACTTTTTTCAAACAATCAAAAGTCAGAAAATCGAAAAAAAAACTTTGAAGTTCTCGTAATATTTTTGAAATTTTGTTCGAAGCTGTGACCGCATATAAGAGCAAGTACGTGTGATCCAGTCGTGCAATTTATTTCTATTTACAATTAATTTCAGATTTTTTTTTTTGAAAATTCAATATTTTTGAAATTAATCAAAAAAAGTAATTTTTAATTTTATAATAAGCTGTTTATAAATAAACCCTTTTAACGAGCTCCTTTCAAGACTCTGTCTGTCCACTTACGAGTTTGCTCTCGAGAGTCCTCGCTCGAAGCGTTTTCACTCTCAAATGGACACGAACCTTAAGTTCGAATGAATGGAATCACTTTTTCAGTGCCCCAGAACCAGAACAATACAAAGGAATCACTTGGAAAGCAGGCACAAAATTGACATTTTTCCAGAATCATTTCATAGTGGGAATGTGCAACCAACACGAGTTTCATAAATTATTCATTCAGACACCTATTTGGTTTGCTTGACAAAAATGTCAAACTCGAACCAAATAAATCAAAAAATCCAACTGACCCTCCCTCATCAGAGAGAGATTAAATATTTCAATCTACATATATTTGAAAAATTATCAAATTACATACTAATCTTAAAATTAAATTCAGGTAGAATTTTTGAAGAAAAATCCTTATTTTTAAGAATAAATTGATTTGATTTTTCTTAAAGATAAATACAAATAAAATTGGTTAAACATTCAAATTCAAGTTTCGGCCTTTGCACATACATCACAAAAATAAAATGCTCCAACGAGTACTCCATTGTCAACATCGTCCTTTCATCCAAGCAGCACTTACAACTTCCTTTTGACACCCCCTGGCGACACCAACTCTGGGCTGCTAATGCATGTAATTCATCAGCACAAATTCTATCGACCATTGACCTGCATCTCAGCCCAACAATGAGATACATTTTCCTCTTTCAAGGAATCTCAAAAGGAAACGACATGATAAAAGATGAATCTCACGCAAAAGCTCTCACCCAGCTCCATGTAATGTCATGCGGATTTAAAGGATATTCCATCAACGTTAAGGGGTTCATAAATTTTCCAGTTCAACTCGTTGTATATTTTTTTTCCGCCCATTTTTCTTTTCTCAGTACGGCCAACAATGAAAATGTACCGCTATACTGTTTGTTAGCATATCCTTGTTGTGTGGCACTGGATAGTTGGTGTTTGGGTGCAAGTTTGAATTTAGAATCCTGAATGCTGAATTCTGGCCTAGCTTAACACAAAAGTTATTCATGTCACGTGAATGAATTGAAATTGAAGAACGCAATTCCATGACGCGGCATGCTTCCTTAAGGAGCTTCAGTACACGTAGTATGAACACACATAAATAGATGAAGTCAGGCCAGGATAGGTTCGGCTCGCCTTTTCAGTCATTCAAAGCAGACCCATCGCTGGGGAAATGGTGATGGATATGGCACAACCAACAATAAGGAGGATCCTTTTTGGCCACCTTATTTATTTTCGTGTTCTGTTTTTCTTTCCTTTTTTTGTCTCCTATTATTACCTTCGAAAAGAAAACTTTGCAAAACCAACTTTCACTTAAAGTTTACATAATAAAATATTTGAAGGTGAAGATGATGTTTCTGGGTTTTTTTTTTTTGAAAGGACGAAGGACCTTGTTGTGTTGATTATGATGGTGGGACGAATGTAGATGATGCATTCAGCAATAAGTGGCGGAAAGATAAATTTACACTGAAGACTTCTTGTTTTTATTTGTGCACAAAATGCCATCAGGATGATAAGTTTTATTGGGCCCCTCCTTTGGGAAGTTACTTTCATAAGTTATAAATAGAGGCCTGACACCTGTCGAGGTTTGGAGTTTAACGGTTTCAGATGCCATTTACTATAGCACCAGGTAATTTAGGAATGGAACAAGTGTTTTTTGCGTGACTCGTCGCAATGATGTCAACTTGAAGGGAGATTTTACGAAGCGGAAAATGTCAAAGTTGTTACTTTGTAAAACAAACAAAAATTTATTGAAATGGAAAGATGGGATGGAATAAAATTTTTCAACAAAGTGAAGCCTTAAGAGGTCTGTAATGGGAGTTTCATTGAATGGAAAATAAAATTCAGCCCCCTGAAAGGCTCATTTTTTTTTTCTTTTTTGAAAATATTATGAAGGGAAGGAGACTTTCTTAAGTCAAAACAGAATAAAGAAAATTTTCTTTTACTACTTTTAAAGAAAATTATTGGCTTTGAAACAAATGACATAATTGCATAATGCAGAGGCTTTCAGCTTTCTGCGGAATAGAAAATTTTCTCTTGGAACGTGACATGGCTCTACAGAGTTCGAGTTGCGTCCGGACCAAATACATATTTGGCTAATATAACTTAAATTGTCCTTAGCAATTTTAACGCTAAATTTTTATGGAACCGGTATTCAGGCAGAACGCTCACATAGTTTGCATGAGACACTAATAATAATCGACTACGAGTCATAGAAGTAGGTGCACGTTGCGAGTATCAGTCTCCCGGGTATGGATATCTACAAAGGTATCTTGGTATCACCTGATGGTGTCACCCGTAAACAAATGGAACACGTGTTGGTAGATCATCGCCACTTTTCGAGTCTGATGACGATATATCATGTCTCAATACGCACCACGATGGATATACTGTAAGGAAGGAGAGGGAACTCTGATCACCAGCCCTGAAGCTATTCTAGAGTGATGGGAAGTGTATTTTAATGAATATTTGAACGGTCAGCTCAATGAAGAAAAGGAGACTCCACCATTTCAAGAGAAAGACCTCATCCTGCAGCCAGAAAGCTTGGAGAAAACATAAAAAACGATTGAACGGTCCATAAATAACAAATTTTCGTGGGCCGATGGTATAATTGCCGACCTGATCGAACATACACTCTTCTACAAAAACGTAAGAGGGATTCGCAGTAAAACTGCTGACATTTTTTCAAACATTTCCACATGACATTTTTATTTTAACAGAAGAGTCATACTGGTAATGCAAAAGCACTAGTCAGAGGAGGTGTTTTGATTGCAGAAAGAAACAAATTTTTTCTCTTCGTCTGTCTCATTCCCATTTGAATTATCTATTGAAATAGTCTGTGTAAAGCTTATTATACAATCAAAGACCTTGTATATTTTAAACATACACGTTCCATCAAAAAGTTTACTGTCCGTTTATAGTGAACTTCCCACGGCAATTGATTTCGTTATTGATTGATATGTCCGGCTACGACCGAATTGTTCTAGTTTTAGGCGACTTTAATTTACTAAACATTGACTGGATTCCTTCTGAAGATGAGTCTTACCTAGAAGCTTCCTTATCTTCATCGCAAATTGAACTTTCTATTCGTGATAAAATTACTTCTACAGACTTACAGCAAACAAGCTGTATTAAGAATTAAAAAAATCGAACTCTCGATTTAATATTTTTTTTCTGGAGCTATTAGAACACTCGTTCTAGAGTCTAAATCTGGAAAAACTACCATCCACCTCTGGATATTTTTCTTGATTTGAGTGGTTATATTTCAGTACAGTTCTAGATCTGCTCTCTTCTCTAAATGAGTATGGTTCAGCAGGTTAAAAAAGTGTAGACATTCTTTAGTTCAGCCGCTCAGGTTCATGTTCGAGCTTTCACTTTAAGCAGGAAAATTTCCCAGCACATGGAAAAAGGCCTTCCTTACTCCTATATTCAAGAAAGGAGACAAAGCTGAAATTACGAACTACAGGCCCATTGCATCATGCATTCCTAAACTTTTTGAGCAAGTAATCTGTGAGAGTGTGGAATTTTTAACACGAATTCGTGAGGCATAGACCAACTGTTACTAATCTTCTCACGTTCTCCTACAAATGTTCAAATACGCTAGAAAAAGGTTAGGAAGTTGACTGTATTTACACAGACTTCTCAAAAGCATTTGATCCACTAAGTCACGAATTAATTTTGGTCAAGTTAAAAGCTTTTGGTTTTCCCCCCTTTTTATTAGCTTGGATCAAATCATATCTTGGGAATAGATCCTACCAGGTAAAATTTAGAAATTGTCTTTCAGAGCCTTTCTTTGCTAACTCTGGCGTACCTCAAGGAAGCCATCTAGGTCCTTTACTATTCATTTTGGCTATAAATGATGTTACATCATGCGTACATTGACATTCTCATATTTGCTGGTGACATGAAGATTTTTAAGACAATAAAGTCTAGCGAAGACCGTACTCTTCTGCAGTCTGAGATTGAGAACTTTAGTAATTGGTGTAGAAAAAGTGGTATATCCCTATTATCTTACCAAGTAAACGTATGGTAAGTGCATTTGATAATAGTATTTCGCAGCACAAGCTCTGTCGCGTCTACAGTTTTAAGTTTCTGGGTGTCCCTTTTACGTCCAACTTAGAATTTACTCAACACGTTAATTTTACTGTGAATAAAGCTAGCTTTATGCTTGGATTCATAAAACGCTTGGCTAAATAAAAGCGGCTGAGGAAATTCAATGATTCAATCCATGATACTTTTTTTTGTCTGCCTTTTATCATGGTGTTATCTCGGATTGTAATACTATTGTTATTCTTGATGTTCTTAATGCTCTTATCACAGTTTATCCAGTCCCAACTTTAAAGTAGTATTCACACAATGTCCAGCTATTTTAACACGGTTCTTAGTTCTCTAAAGGAAGCGATTGAACTTTATGCCGCAATATCCAAAGTTGAAAATGCATCAAAGCCACCTTGGTTTAACAAATGGCTTATTAATTTAAATAATAAGAAGAAGAAGGCTTACATATTGATGCGAAAATCTATTTCTAATAACAATTTGCATGTGAAATATCTTGAGCTCGAAAAAAGTTTTAATATTTTAAACAAATTCCTATACAAAAGTTATATATATCCAATGGAATCTAAATTAAAAAAAATTGTAAATGTTTTTGGCCTTTCATAAAAAATAAAATGAATTCAAATGGAATTCCCAAAAGTATGCAATATTTGGAAAATTCTTACACGAGTTTACCGACCATTTGTGTTGCCTTTGCTGATTTTTTCAGGTCAAATTATTTAATTACTCCCAACTTTAACAAGGTTTCTTCAGGACCATCTAATAACTGTGTTAGTATGGGCTACTTGAGTATCTCCATATTAGATGTAGAAAAAGCCTTATTGACCCTAAGGAAGAAACAAATGCTGGTCCAGATGGGATCCCTCCTATACTATTGTGATGTGGCAACAAAATGATTAGATTTTCGGAGGATACATTTTTGTAAATTAACGACATCTGTGGGATTCATCGTGTACAACTACCAACATTTATTGTGTACAACAACCATGCTCCTAAAGGTATATTACATATTTACAATATGTTTTGACTGAATACTAAATCGAATTTGAAGTAATAATTCGAGACTCGAATTAGTACTGAAAGCTTAGATTGTGACAAAACCAGACGGAAGTTTTCAGAATCTTGTAAATTTGTATAAATACAGGAGTAGATGGCATTGAGAGTTTAATTTATTTTCAAAAGTGGAATTGTTAACAACTAGAAGCGTAAGTAAAAAGCGATTTAATTGAGATCAAATAAAAAGTGTTGCATTATAAAAACGTATTTGAGTTGTGAATAAGTGGAATAAGTTGAATTTGGTGTTATTTAAACTGAAAGACGTTGTGTTTCATAAAATAAAGAGATTTGTTGTATTATTTTGGAATTTTGATTGAGCTTTATTTGTCGAACCCCAGGCCAAAACTTCACATTGGTGTCAGAAATTGGGGATAAAACTCAGTAAAGTGCTAGAAACATTTTCTTAAACAGTGTCGGTGACTCATATAATTGTGAAAGTGGAATTTTCCAGAAATTATTGAACTGATTGTGTTATAAAATTGGGAAAAGCGAATATTTTTGTTAAAAATAGTGTTTTAAAAAGATTTTTCTAGAAGAAATATTAAACCAAAACTGACTGTGTCGCGAAAATTGTGTTTCGGTTATATAAGATGGGTCGCAAATTAGAACAATTGACAACAGCTGAGTTGAAAGAAGAATTAGAAAAAAAGAAATTTTCAGACTTCGGTGCTGAAAAAGGAACTATTGCTCCGACTTCAGAATGCTATCACTCAGGATGGTAGAGACCCCGATACCATGTTGTTCGATGTTAATGAACAAGGGGGAGAAAGCACAATAAGTACAGCCGATGAAATGCCTGCTTATATGAAGTTGCTTCTGTCGAAATTCGAAGAACAAAAGAACGTTATCAAAGAACAAAAGTATTCATCACAAATACTGCGAACAGAAGAACTTTCTCGAAAAACAACAGACAGAACGTTCTCGAAGAACAAAAGAATGAGCAAAAGAATTCGTTAGAAGTTCTCCAGAAACAACTAAGCGAACAAAGGAACGTTCTCGAAGACCAAAGGAACGTTCTCGAAAGTAAATTCGACGTACAAAAGAATTCATTAGAAACTCTCCAGAAACAACTAAGCGAAAGACTTTAAACAGTAGATCAGAAATTTGAAGCCAAAATGAAAAACTTAAAAGAAAAGTTCGGAAAGCAAGTAGATAGTGTATAACAACAGAACGAACATCTGGCTAAGGAGGTTGATTCTCTGAGGAAGCAGAAACTTCGGGAATATTCGAGCAAAGGTCCACAACGAAAAGAAATGCAGCCCCCTGCCTTCGATCGAACATCATGGCCAATTTATAAGAGGTAGTTCGAAGCTGCCGCCTTGACGAACAACTGGGACAACGAAGACAAATCAATTGCTCTTACGCTTGCGCTCAGAGGAACAGCTGCCGAATCGCTACAGACCATTCCTGAAGACAAACATTATGATTATGATGCCATGGTCAAAGCAATCAAGATGAGGTTTGGCGACGATCACATGGAGCAAGTTTACCGAGTCCAGTTGTGCCGAAGGGTCCAGACAAGAGGTGAAACGCTACAACAATTGCAAGCTGACATCGAGCGATTGGCGAATTTTGTCTTATCCCAATACCAGCAGGGAGATCAATGCAGATCCCCACTTAAACAGGTAAGCTGCCCACATTATGCGAGATGAAGGCAGACTGACAGGGATAACGATAACCCTGCCATGCATGATTTGGAGATACATCAGTGGGGCAAGCGCGTAAAAACCAACTTTGCAGCAAAAGTATACGGGGAGGTATCTCTAAAGATACAACTGGCAGGGTTGACCTTCTCACATGCATTCTTGGTAGCCGACATATTCGACGAATGCATCATAGGAGTGGATTTCATGAAGGCACATGAGGTAATCATAGACCTTCGAATGCAAGTGTTAAGGTATCGGACCGTTGAGATCCCTATGGTATACGGAAACGAGAACGCTGTGAATCTTCGGGTGGTTATAAGCAGAGATGAAGTCCTAGCACATTCATTAGAGACACTTCTTTGGACGCGCTTGGAGGGTGATGCTGAGAACCACCGATCTTCTATTTCATTGAAGCAGATGATAAAGAGGACTTTCCAAGCTATATCGTTAAAAAAAATTAGTAGAACCAAAAATGATGAATCCGAAAAAACACTCCATCAAGCTCAGACAATGAAACAAGGAGAGGTGATTGGAAGTGAATCTGCGAGTCCTGTTTGTGCAACGAAATTGGCCGAGGTATGTAATTCTATCCTGGGAAATTGTGAGCTAAATCAGGAGCAGAAAACCATAGTCGAAAATCTCATTGGCGAGTTTGCTGATATATTTGAATCCCAGGATGCAGGCTATGGTCGAACATACCTAGTACAGTACCGCATAGACACCGGCAATAGCAGACCCATCCGACAACCTGCTAGAAGACTTCCATTGCAAAACGGGCGGAAGTCGATGAGATGATATCGACCATGGAAAAAGACGGTCTAATCGAAAAATCAGAAAGTTTATGGGCATCACCCGTTGTACTAGTGAAAAAGAAGGATGGCAGCACTCGATTCTGCGTGGATTACCGGACGCTCAACGACGTCACCAAGAAGGACAGCTACACCTTGCCTCGAATAGATGACACCTCGCAGGATGGAGACTATGGTCGAACACACCTAGTACAGTACCGCATAGACACCGGCGATAGCAGATAGCAGTCTGTGCGCATCACCCGTTGTACTAGTGAAAAAGAAGGACGGCAGCACTCGATTCTGTGTGGATTACCGGAGGCTCTACGATGTCACCAAGAAGGACAGCTACCCCTTGCCTCGAATAGAACACCTTGGATACCCTTTCTGGAGCAAAATGGTTTTCCACCCTTGATTTGAAAAGTGGTTACTGGCAGGTACGGATCCATCCAGAAGACACAGAAAAGACCACTTTCACAACGGGAAATGGACTATGGCAGTTAACCGTTATGCCATATGGCTTGTGAAAAGCTCCAGCGACATTTGAGCCTTTAATGGAACGTGTGTTACAGGGTCTGACATGGAAAACCTGCCTGGTGTACTTGGATGACGTCATCGTTGTGCAAAAGAAGTTCGCTGAACATCGCGACAACTTGAAGGAGGTGTTTACATGACTTCGAACAGCAAATTTGAAATTAAATCCAAAGAAATGTGCTCTGTTCAAAGCCGGGGTGAAGTATTTGGGACATGTGATATCGTCGAATGGAGTATAAACTGGCCCGGAGAAAATCGAAGCCGTGAAAATTGGCCAGATCCTACAAAAAAACACCAGCTGAGAAGCTTTCTCGGTCTTGCCACATATTATAAGAAGGTCGTGAATGATTATTCCGGAATCGCAAAGTGTCTGCACCAGGTAACTGAGACGGGTAGACAATTGAAATGGTCAAATGAGTGCGAAAAAAGCTTTCAACATCTAAAACAGCGACTTTGTGTGACACCAATATTAGCTTACCCCACCCCTGGCAAGGCATTTATTGTGGAAGTGGATGCTAGTAACGTGGGTGTTGGAGCAGTTCTGTTGCAGATACACGATGGGCAATAGAAAGTGGTAGCCTATTTCAGCAAAGTTCTATCGCGACCAGAGAGAAATTACATTGTAACCAGACGGGAACTCCTTGGTCTGATTCTGGCGACAAAACATTTCCATAAATACTTGTGTGGACAGAGATTCATCCTGCGTACCGATCACGCCGCTTTAAAATGGTGGCTACAGTTCAAAAATCCTGAGGGGCAAGTAGCAAGATGATTGCAGACTTACGACTTCGAAGTACAGCATCGCAAAGGAAGACTGCACTGCAATGCGGACGCGCATTCCCGCAGACCATGTGAGCCCACTTGCAAACATTGTGCGCGAAAAGAGGAAAACGACGAAGGTATTTCTGTCCAGAGAATAAGAGCCGAACCTGTTGAGGGTTGGAGTGCCGAAGAACTTCGTAATGCACACGATGGCCTACCGGAATGCCGTTCATAGTACAACTGGATACACTCCATCCGAAATTCTATTTGGACGAGCTCCCGGCTTCTAAGTGAGCTAAAATTCGGATTTTCTATTGAAGACCCAAAATGCGAAGAGGACTACGTGTTGGATTTAAGAGAAAGGATCAACGACATTCACCAGAGAACAAGAAATAACATAAAAATTGCGAGTTACCGCATGAAGACCAGATACGATGCGAGAGCAACAGCACCTGAATTCAATGAGGGAAATCTGGTATGTCTTTACAACAAACATCGCAGAAAGGGAAAATCGGCCAAGCTTCAGCAGGACTTGGAGAAGGTCCCTACCAAGTAGTTACACGCATTAATGATGTCGTTTTTTGAATCCAACAAGGACCAAGAGCAAAAATGAAAATTGCCCATGTGGATCGCCTGCATCGTTACCACGGAAACAATGATAATGTGCTTTGTATATAAAATCTATAGTACTATCATAAAGACGATTTTTTTAATTTGAACTCAGCTCATGTGAGGGCGCTACAGTAACTTGTGGAATTAAAATGGATTATTGTGAAAATGAGTAGAGAAGCAAGAAAGTAAGAGCAAGAAATAAATATTGAGTAAGAGAGTGAGCTCTTGGAGGAGGTGGCTTTTAGTTTGTAGATACATTTGATCATCTGCAGGATTGTATATAAAATCGCAGTTGCTACACAGTACTTCTTTTGGTTTTATTTTTTTCTAAAGGAAATAAAATAAGTTACAAGGCTTTTAAATACATAGGTATGTGTCACTGGTACATACCTATCAGGATACAAAAAAAGCAAGGCATTTTGACGTCAGTGTGACTCTTATTGACCAAATTAAATTCGGTTTTAGGTAAAAAGTAGATTCAATTGATTTAGGTTTTTAGGTCATTTAATTTGGTATGATAAAATAAAAATTTGATATGATAAATATTGCAGTTTTCAGTGCTGACGTTGATTTAAAGAAAAAAAATTCTCATACAAGTACCTATTTGACTTTATTCTTATATTTTTGCTGCAAGAACAAAAATTTCAGAGTCAGATACCTACATATTTGTTAACCAAACCGTGACATGATCGATTTCGCTGAAATTTTCAGGTAATCTTATTGTTAGCTCCGCGGGTGATCCTGTAAAATTTGGATCCGATAGGGGTAGTTTTTTGAAAATTCGTATTTGTTGACAGATCTTGGCGGGACTTTCACAGTCATATAATTAGTAAGGGGAGCAGCATGCACCCCTTAACTAACCTCACTTTTTTATGCCGTTAACTTGAGTATATCTACCTATCTAATCACGTACATAAATACCAAACAAACTATTAAAAGGAAGGCTTAGAAATTTCCAATTTTCTCAAAATTTATAGGTAGTCATAGAATCATCTAACGTTCAGTGTTCGATAAAAAATCAATAGCAGTAATAAATAATGAAAGAAAATTGAGTACATATTTTCCTAATTTCCGATAAAAATATTAATGTGTATATAAAGTCTTTAATTTTTTTCTAAAATGTCGGGTTTGAAATAATTTTTATTTTTTAAGTTATTGATAAAAAGTACTTAATTCAAAAATTGCCCCTTTTTCCAAAATGCGGGTTGCTAGAGACACACCTCCAATAGTAAAAACATAATACAATTGATAGAATTTTTCGTTGTTTTCATTGATGGTGCTGTGGTAGGTCTATTTTTTTCCCAAGTGGCTCCCCGTGGCCACGCTGGTGCTATTCCAAGTTTTTTTTTGTAAGAAAGCGTTTTTATTTATTTTTATTTATAATTTAAAACACTACACACACTTAATTATAAAAAAAATAACTTCACAATTTTAATAATAATAACACTTAATCTATTTAATTTTATTTTCTAAACATTATGAACTAAATCAATAAATACATTTCTTTTATTTTCTTTTTACAATGTTCATACACTTTACAAACGAAGTAGGTAATACATTTTTTTTTGCTTTAAAATTATTTTTTAATTTAATAAAATCTTTATTTTTTTCTTCTTTACAATTTTCTCAAACTTCATAAACAATATATGTAATCGTTTTTTTACCTTTTCATTTACAATTAAATCAAACAACACTATGTATTTACATATACTTCACAAACTTTTACATTTTTACCTTATACTTCACAATTAAACACAATAATCCATGAAATATAATTTCAAAGAAATTAGGTTTAAAAGTGGCAAAATCTTTTTACAAGTAAATATTTCTAAAAGCATTTACCGACATTATTTTACTACTATTATTTCAAAAAGTTACAACATCTTGTTTTACTTAAGGTCCCTTTATAATTTCCTTACCTTGCACGATACATGTTGCAAGATTGTATTCTTATTATACAATATCCGAAGATACACCTTATCGGACAATACTACTATCATTTTAAAAATTGGCAACGTGTTATTTTACTCGTCGTCTCGATGATTTACTAACCTTACTTAATACATGTTCAAAGAATGTATTAATATACCTATGTATGTATTCAGGCAATATCACCAAATACCATTTTTCCACCCCTACCTTATTTTTCAACCGTCATTCAAAACGTGGCAGCAAAACATGTTATACGGATGCATTCATATACCATATTTCCACCCCTAACCTAAGTAAATTAAACGCCTCCTTCGCCCTCTTAATGTGATATTCACTTATAATTTTCTCTTGGTACATCATGCCTCTTCATTCTCTTACATTCCACAAGTTGTGGAAATTAGTTCTGCTTCAGCTCTATAGAGGGACTACACAAAAAATCTCCCCATGATAGTACTATAGATTTTATATACAAAGTAATGTGCTTGTTCGGGACGAACAAAACTATCAGGGGGACAATGTGATGTGGCAACAAAATGATTAGATATTCGGAGGATACATTTTTTGTAAATTAAATACATTATTGGGATTCATCGTGTACAACTACCAACATTTACTGTGTACAACAACCATGCTCCTAAAAGTATGCTAAATATTTACAATATGTTTTGACTCTTTGTATATAAAATACTTAAATTAAAAAAAAATCAATAATTAGTTAGGTAAGTGTAGGTATACCAAGATATAAGTTAGAAGAAAAAAATATTCAAAATTTTGGTAAAACTTATTAGAAATTCAAAGAGTCGTTACAGAGAAAGGGGGAAAGACGAGTTATATTCGTAGTCGGAAACATACAAACAAAAATCCATCATTAAGGGCAATATTTAGGAGAATTATGAAAATCGATAACTTTGGCACCGACAATTAATAACGGAATCTTGTAGAGGGACTAGATACAAACATTTTATACTAGAGGAAAAGGGGTCTATCTCCTCGCGTTTATGCAGGAGGTGCAATGTTCTAAAAAAGCACTTGCATTAGAAAAAAATATTTTCAAAAATAATTGCATTACATACAATTATGTGCTAAGTCTTTTATTAAGCTCAAAGTCTGTTCTATCATAAAGGTTTTCTAAATCTTTAAATATCTATAAGAACTTTTGTAAAAACTTATTTCAAACTCAAAATTTCAGAAAAAAATTAAAAATAAATATTTCATATTGATTTTTTTCAAAATTGAAAAAAATGTACTAAATTTGCTTTTAATATTTAATATTACTCCTATTAATTCTTAATTGAACACTGAAAACGAGATGATATAGCAAACCCACTATTTTATAATTTGTTTGGTATTTAAGTGTTCTTCCCTCTACACATTTCGGGTGGAGTAGGTACAATAACTTTGGCGCTGCAAAATTATAAAAGATTCTAGTAGAGGGACTAAATACAAGTATTTTTTGCTATGAGAGGCGAGTCTATAACCCACCTTTTAGGCGGGAGGTACAATTTTATTAAAAATTACTTTTAATGAAAAATTGTTTTTTTTTTCATTAAAAGTAATTTTTCATAAAATTGTGTTCTTTTACAATTTTATTAAAAATTGCTTTAATGAAAAAAAAAACAATTTTGCATTAAAAGTAATTTTAATAAAATTGTAAAAGAACGATAAGACTTAAAATTAAAAGTTATACTTTTTCTGAGAGATAGAAATTTGCACTTAATTTTAGTTTTTAAATTAATTAACAGTTTTTTGAAAAAAAAACTTCAAACTCAAAAAAAACACAAAAATGATAAGTTCTCCTAAGCATACGCACCTACCCCTAATCCAATAAAGAAAACATTTCTTTTATTTTCTTCTTTACAATTTTCATACACTTTACTAACAAAATAATAGGTATATTTTTTACTTCACAATTCTTTTGCTTTAAAATTATTTTTTTAATTTAATAAAATCTTAATTTTTTTCTTCTTTACAATTTTCTCAAACTGCATAAACAATATATGTAATCGTTTTTTTATCTTTTGCTTTACAATTAAATCAAATAACACTATGTATTTACAAACACTTAACAAACTTTTACATTTTTAACTTATACTTCACAATTAAACGCAATAATAGTAATAAGTAAAAATTTCTAAAAGCATTTAACGACATTATTTTACTACCATCATTTGAAAAAGTTACAACGTCTTGTTTTACTCAAGGTCCCTTTATAATTTTCTTACCTTACACGATACATGTTTCAAGATTGTATTCTTATTATACAATATCCGAAAATACACCTTATCGTACAATACTACCATCATTTCAAAAAGTGGCAACGTATTATTTTACTCGTCGTCTCGATAATTTCCTTACCTTACTCAATACATGTTCAAAGAATGTATATGTATATACACCTATGTGTATTGAAGCAATATCACCGAATACCTTTTTGCCTCCCCTACCTTATTTTTCTACCATCACTTCAAAACGTGGCAGCGAAACATGTACCAAGGATACATTCATATATTACCTACCAAGCAATATAAGCATATGCGATCGTCTCGATAATTTCCTTACCTTACTCAATACTTGTTCCAAGAAGGTATTTTTTTTATGAATTATAAAAACATTTTTGAATTGTGAATAAGTGGAATAAGTTAAATTTGCTGTTATTTAAACTGAAAGACGTTGTGTTTCATAAAATAAAGAGATTCGTTGTATTATTTTGGAATTTTGATTGAGTTTTACTGTCGAACCCCAGGCCAAAACTTCACAATATTAAAAAATTGTGTTACCATGCTATCTGCAATACTGTGTCTTATTTTTAATAGATCATTACATAATGGCAAATTCATTCCAGAATGGAAAACTTCGTCCATTTCACCCATTTACAAAAGATGTAAAGATGTATGCAACTACCGGCCAATATAAAAATTATCTACAATACCTAAGCTTTTCGAAAAAATTGTCTGCGATAAATTAAACTTTTTTATTAAAAGAAATAATTTTTCCTTTTCAACATGTTTTCGAACGATGACGGAAAATAACCATATATGTATATATCAGTTTAATATTATACGTATATGTATATATCAATTTAATATTATATATATATATATATTCCGTGATCGTTTTTATCAAATCCTGTTTGTCTGTAGATTTTCTCTTTTAGTGGAAAATATTAAAATTTTCTTATTTCTTATATTCTGGGAACCAGACCTTAAACTTCCATTATATATATAATTATTTGCAACTACTTTTTTCACTATATTATAAAAAAATTACTTATAGCTTTCTTTTTTTTGTCCTTTCTCCAATTTTCCTATTCAAATTAGAATTTTCCATGTCCTTTCCTTTTCCTTCTTCCTTGACTATCCAAACAATTTCTCGACTCTGTTCTTCCTGTTTTTTTCTTCTTTTTTTCTTTTATAGAATAAATTTCGAAAAATTCATTCTAACTGAAAGACCGTTTTTGAGACAATTAAACTTTTTGTTAAAGATTGTATGGCAGGTACCGTTATTTTTCAACATAGAGCAAAAATGAAAAACACCCCGTGAGATAATACCAAATAAATATCAAATAACAACTCAACTACTCAACTAGTATATCTCTCAGACTTAAGACGGTAACTCTACAGCCAACTCCTACCCTTTCATCCATCTAATGTTTATATGTATGCATTGTGGTGGAAAATCCTCATCTCCTGTCCTGCCCCATCATCGCAATGCTACCGCCGCGTCGCGTCGTCATTGACATCGCGCCACACTGATCGAAAAATCCGCAAACAATATGATGGTTGATATTTGTTCTCAACGAGGACAAACCATTAACCTATATACTATGTGAATATATACATTCCCAAGCTCCACTACAATACCCATAGATTCGCTCCCCTAAACCGCAAAAATTAATTTCGCGGAAAATACTAAATTAATTACTTGATCTATTTTATTGAATTTTCACGTCCCGGGCTAAATGCTGTGATTTTGTGATTTAAAGGATTACAACTGCTCCTCCTGTAAGCGTTTGGCATTCAACATTAAAATTATTAGCCCACAAAGCGGTTAATAGAATCTAGGCCAAGCCATTTAGTTTTAAAAGGATGCCTCTATTCAGTTGAAAATTGAATAAAAAAATTTAAATGGAATTCAATGGAATGGCTTTAAAAAAAAATATTTTGGATCCTTTTAAGCGAACAAATAAAAAACAAACGTCAAGGATATTCGTAAAAAAGCGCATGAAATGCTTTTTATTTTTATTTGTTTGTATGACTGAAAAATCAAGCGAACGATAACCTAATTAACCGTTAATTTAATTTGATTTTATGAAAACATGTACCGAATACATTTTCCAAGCTGTTTTAATGGTCCCATAACAATTTTCCGGATGTATTGTTATGCACATGGTGATGTGTAATTTAGATTGAATTTCAATGGCATTTGAAGTGATTCAGGCTTGCAAAAGGTTGTATGGAAAAATCCTTCGATTTTGCTCTAATAATTTCATTAAGACTTTGAGTAATTGGGAGGGAGACGGTTTTTGGAAATCAGTTCTTTATTAATATTAATTAATAAATTGAATGAATTTACCCACACAGTGTTTTAAGTTAAAATAACCTAGTATTTATTTTTATATTTTAATTGATTTTTATTTTATAATATATAATTAAAGCTTATAATAAATTATTAATAGAATTAAGTAAACATATTAATATAAAGGGTAGGGAGCCGGTGACAAATGATTGGAGAGGAGAGAGAATATTGAAAGATAGGTTTATTACATTTTAATCAAAAATATTTGAGGAAATGTTGGAATTGCGCAGTTAACGAGACATAATATGTAGGATTATAGTAGCCATAGTTAGTGCGGTAAAAAAAAGAATACGGAAAACGAGAATTGACGTTAGATTTGACATATTGGCTTTACTGGAAATCAGTAAATGTCGTTAAACCACAGTCCACAAAGAAACCACCTCCAGAAACGGACTCAGGAACATAGATTTTCCAACGGGAAAAAACATGGCTTTGAGCCGCACGCGATTCAATTGTCTTGACAACCAGTTAGGCCAAATCTAGTTGTTGCCAAACTTTGCACTTACCTAGCTTTGCTACTATTAACCGATGACGGCCAATATCCCGCCAATGATCGTTGGTCTCCAAAAATTACACATTGACCAAAGCGAGATCACAGTAGCTATAGCTAGAAAAAAATGGAAACGACTGGGTCGCACGGACTTCCTCTTATGTGCCCAATTACATCTTTGACAGAAACAATTAACATTTACGTTGAAAATAACACAGTTTGAACTTATAAAAAGTATCAAATTCACAATCCTTAATCGTTTTTAGTAAAAACTAAGTATACGTTTTAAATAACAAGGAATTTAAGAAAAAAGTGTTTCGAAAATTGTAGGTTTTTCTTTTGCATATAATCCACGTATCTTTTCGCAAACTATAGTTGTGCTTGTTTTTTTTTTTTTGTTTTTTTTTTTTTGTTAAATGGCTGCGTTGGCACTCCCTAAAAAGTATTAGAAAAGTGTAGACTGAAGTCGCTGAGGTTCACGTTTGAGCTTTCACTTAAAGCAGTTTAATTTTTAAGTAAGATGAGAACAACAACACTGTTTTTTGAGGCATAAATCATCTTACATCCTCCTACAAATGTTCAAATGCATTAGCAAATGCTTATGAAGTTCACTGTATTTACACTAACTTCTTGAAAGCATTTCATCAACAAACTCATTTTGTTCATGTAAAAAAATTGGTTTTCACCCCAATTTGGTAACTTGGATCAAATCATTCCTTAAGAATTAATTTTACGAGGTAAATTTTGAAATTGTCTCTTATAGACTTTCGTGCCTCACTCTGGAGTACCACATGGAAGCCATCTTGGCCCTTTATTATTCATTTTTGCTATAAATGTTGTTACATCATGCATACAGTCAAGTCGCATTCTAATATTCGCTGATGGCTTTAAGACTTTTGACCAAAGTCTAGCGATTACCGAATTCTTTTGTAAGCAGATATTGATTTTTTATTGGCGCGACGGCGCCTTAAGAAGCCAAGGCCTAGTGGCATATACTTTCAACCATTGCAGTTTTTCGAGACAAATTTTACTCTTGTAGTTTTTGTCAGTTCCTCGCAAGAGGCAGTAACTAGCTCGGAAAAAGGTGGCTCTGACGGAGAGTCGAACTCTCTTCCCTTAGCAGTCCAACCCACTAACCAACGGTGGCACCGGTTCCTTTTGTCCAAGGAATCCAACAAAGCACCTGGCCCTCCAGGTTGGGGGTTGTGCGTGGGCCATGGAAAAAAATAAAGTTGCGAAACGACCAATAGCCTCGGAAAAGGACGGATTAACTGTTGACGACCTGGAAAAACGAATTAAGGACAACGACCTTCGGATCTGCACTTGGAATGTTAGAACTCTTAACAGACCACGTGCAGCCCAACAACTAGCGGAGGCCCTAGACTGCTAAAGAGCAGAAATTGCTGCCATTGTAGAAAAAGAACACAACGTTTATTTGGGTGTGGATTCGTCATAAGCGGTAGAGCGACTTGTGACAATCCGTATCAAGGCTAAATTCGCCAACAAATATGACGCCACCAAGGATGACTTCTACGAGCTCCTCAACAAAACCTATGAGCAATGCCATAAATACGACGTTAAGATCGTACAACTCCATGGATGAAGTCAAAATTCAGTTTGAGAGTATAGTTAAAAATCGATGGTAGACCTGTTTCCAACATGAGAGCATAGTTTGGTGTATTCATCGGTAAGCGGAAAAGTTTTTTTAAAAAGTATCTTGGACAAATTTGGCCAGAGTACAAACAAAGTAACGATGGGCGTTTAGTAGAAAACGGTGTTACTATTACTATTCATGGGAATTCTTCATTAAAGTTGTCGAGGAATATTTTTCCCAGAAAAACGCTAAAACGCTTCCAACAATATAGCTGCATCGCAAAGAAAATTCGCCAACAAATTAATTGCGAGGAACATGCATTTCGGTGTACTTTGTCCAAGGGTCATCGGAACATACTAATTTATGTTAAGATCAGATTCTTTAAATTCAAACGATAAGTTCGTGGAGTTAGAATTCGGGGAAGCTAGTGCCTTAACCCTTAAGTAGTCTTCGTTGATAACGCTATAAAATATTTCAGCTTAATTAATATAACCATGAATTTTAAAACGCTTGCTTAAGTCTGCAAATTAAATGCATTAAAGAAATTGTTGTTGTTGTTTTTTATAAATATTTTATTTCTACTCAGCAAATGACTATTCATTTCATTGAATCGAATTTCAATTTACGCATCCATTAGCGTCGACATGGACAATCCAACCCCCTTTACACTGTTTAAACATAATCCGTTCTGTGTTGTGAAATCCCCATCCACATGGATGCAACAACAAAACATCAACATCCCAAAAAGTACACTCACTGTTCAGACAAGCTCATCACCGGAAACAAGAATTGCAAAACATTTACAACAATTGCAGTCAGCATCAACATTTCCCCCCGAAAAATCATACGTAAACGTAATTCCATTGCCTGGACGAATGGCCCATTCTCATTATTGCCAACCAGACCAGACTTTTAGGCCAATATTGGGATTCAAGGAGGCCTAGAATAATTTGCCATCATCAAAATGTAAACTACTTTGATAGTGTATCCCCATACGACATGGTGAAGCTGAGTTCCGCCAACAAAGCGGCAAATTCAATGGTGGGTTTCCGAGTCGGAGTAGGCATTGGAAGAATTGCCTAAAATTGGACGTACGGTTTCGGCCATTACACCATACAGTGACATTGCAAGCATTAGTATTTCATTTGTAACTGGCTGGCTATTGCTGCAAAGAAGATCAAGCCTTTGGATGCAGGGGAGCTAGTGGTAGTTTTATGTGCTGTGGCAGGACCTGGCAATTTGATAAATCCATTGTCCTTATCCACAAATACAGATGATTCTAGACTAAAGCACTCGTTCATTGTGAGCATTGGTTTGTCTCTGTGTGTTCGATTTTTAACCTACCCAATGGGTTATGGGTAAATGGCTGGTAGGAATGTTCCAAACATTTATTAAGAAGTACAAGCATAGATGGAGTAATTCTGGGAAATGATTTTCAATCTTTCTTCGATATGTTTTTGAACTTATGCATTAGATGGCATTTGAAAATAATATTCCACGAAGCGAGTAGGGATTTTCGCTTTACTAGCATTAAAATGGGAAGTTGACTGTATTTGTTTGGAAATAAAGTACTCAAGTGAGTCGAAATGTTAAAAGGCTTGGCTTCAAAAATTATAAAATGATCTTATTAGATTGCAAGCTTAAAAACACATACATTTTTTGTTTAACTGAAAGAAGCATGCGGCTGGCGAAGCTTATTGCTTTTAGATTCCTTCAATTCTTGGGAAGGAATTTAAAATTGATAAGGCTTAGGCTTGGATTAAAGCGTACATAATGTTTTTTTTCGAAATTAAATCCTTAGTTGAAATTTGAGAACTTCAGTTTTTGAAAGAAAAATGAAATATACAAAAACTACCCCACACAACATATTACAAAAGGAATTATTTCCAAAAATAAGTTCTGGTATTTTATATCAAAGTTTTGACATTTACCGCCACATTTCAAATCGCTGAATCTTTTGACCAGTCCAACGATTTTGATGAAAATTTTTGAGAATTTTTTTGTTTGCATTGGCTATCATTTGATTAGAACCAAATTTCCGTGAAAAGTCTATTAACGGTACCTTTCATATAATGGTTTTTTTTAATTTTGGGCTTTCTCGATACCGGCTCTTTGGATTTCTGTCAAATTTTATATATGAGAAGATCCTAGGTCTTTTAACTAATTCTGCATATCATCATTTTTGATAACTTTTTTTTCTAATTAAAATAAAAAATATTTTAAATTTTATACTCACATGTATATTAATAAACTCTAAAAAACTGCATACATAAATTAAAAAAAAAAAAAACTAAAATTAAGAAAGAGGATTTTATCAAAATCAGTCCTACAATTTTCGAAATACTGTTTTCATAAATTCTTTGTTATTTAAGACGTCTGATGGCGTACTTCATTTTTATTAAAAACCTTTAAGTATTGTGGTTTTGATACTTTTTTTAAGTTCAAACTGTGTTATTGTCAACGTAAATGTTACTTGTTTCTGTTAAATATCTTGCTTTCCAATGTAATTAGGCATATAAGGGCAAGTACGTGCTTTGAAATATGCTGGTGCAACCACGGGAAGGTGTCTTTAAAGCACCTCCACCCCGCGTGGCAACCATATCGAAGGGTTTCTTTTTATAGCGAGTGCATGGGAACCCCCCTACATATTGCTGGAAAAATCGGAACTACATGGATTTTTTGTTAAATTTTTACAATTTTGCCTTACCTTACAAAAAAAGATTTTAGAGTTTATTTTGTTCAAAGCAAAAAAATAATCGCTTTTCGTATCCCTTTGGGAGAGAACGATAACTTTCTCGCCGCAAAATTATAGTGAATTCTTGTATAGTGGGATGTCTACCTCCCTTCGTTTAGGCGGGAATGGTGATTTTTTAAAAAGCACTTGTATTGGGAAATTAAATTACCGCTTTTGGGGGTACATTTTACCCTAAAAGGGAATTATTGTGAAATATAAGATTTGTTAATTTATGACTTAATTTTGACATTTATCGTAACATTTCAATTCGCTGTATCTTTTGAACTGTTAAAGATACAATAACACTTATGCACATATTTTTGTAGGAAATTAGATTCTCTACAACTTATCGCTTCACAGCTTTGTTGGTAGGGAGTTAGAACAACAAGTTTGGCAAAATAATTTTTTTTCGTGAAAAAAATTCCATTTTTCAAAGAGTATATCTCAAAAACGGTTCTTTATTTTCAAATATAGTGTCATAATAAACAGTCGGAAATTTTATCAGCTTCATTTTTCTTTCAGAGTTTTTTTTCTACGACGAACTGTTTTAGAGATATACTGAGGCAACCGTGGGAAGCTCCCTTTAAATGACCCACCACCCTGCCCGGCACCCGGATTAACGGGGATTTTTTCCTCTACAGCCAAAACGGATAAGACGATTTGCTTAAAACTTGGTATTTAGTATTTATTAGGTAGTATCTCAAGGGGTGTTTTTCATTTTTTCTCTAAGTCGAAAAATAACGGTACCTGCCATACAATTTTAAACAAAAAGTTAGATTTTCTCTTAACCGGCTCTAATGATTTTGATAAAACTTTCAGGGTGCTAATTTTTTACAACAATACATCTTTCAGTTTGAATGCATTTTTCGAAATTTGTTCTTTAACGGTACCTCTCATGGAACCGGTTTTTTCAAATTTGGTTTTATCGTAAATCATTATGCCGATTTCAATAAAATTTTGCACACAGAAAGTCATTTATAATTCCATTAACTTTGCATTTCAAAATTTTCAAAAACTTTTTTTTTCGATTTTTTAAAATTTTCTAAAAAAATATGGTTTTCGAAATATTTAAAAAAACGGGTTGATTGATTTTTTTTAATAATTTTCCAAGACGAAAACTACAGATTTTCTTAAATTGACATACTAAACAAAATTTTTAAATATTTTTTTCGAAAAGTTTAAAAAAAACTGGTCGAACGATTTTCAATATTTTTTTTCCTCGATTGACATTTAGTTTTCAAATTTTATTGCATACTTAGTTTTTCTGAGAAAACTCTTAAACTAATTAAATAAATTGCACGACTGGATCGCACGTACTTGCTCCTATGTGCGGTCACAGCTTGGAATAAAATTTGAAAAAAATATTAAGGACTTCAAAGATTATATTCGATTTTTCTGACTTTTGATTGTTGGAAAAAATTACGTAAAATAGTTTTCAGCGGAAAAATTTAAACGCCAAAAAATGTGAAAAAGTGAGATATTGTTTTTTTCAAAATCGTTAGAGCCGTTTTTAAATAAAACGGTTATTTTTTAACAACTTTTTTTTTAAATAAAAAAAAATAATTCAATAATACAATACACTGATTTTTTTTTTATAAAAATTCTTGGAGCCGTCTTCGAGAAAAATAAGCTTTTACATAACGGTTATATGACAGGTACCGTTAATTTTTGAGCTAAAAAAAAAATTGAAAAAAGTCCTCTGTAGAATGTCAAAATAACCTTAAGTTCAAAATTTTAAGACGATTGGGGCAACCGTTTAGGCTGCAGTCCAAAATACATCCGAACAAACAGACAGACAGACGGACAGAATTTTGCCAGCAGCTCAAATATGTTTCTCTATCATCGTAATGTCATGTTTGATTGTTATCTCAAAATTTTTAATCTGCACGAATGCATAACTTGTATTATAGTACCTATAATCGCAAGTAAAAAATGGGCACGACTGGATCACACGTACTTCTCTTATGTGCCTAAATACATTATAAAGCAAGATCTTTGACAGAAACAAGTAATATTTGCGTTGAAAATAACACATTTAAACTTATAAAAAGTATTAAAAACCACAATACTTAACGGTTTTTATTAAAAATGAAGTATGCCATCATATGTCTTAAATAAAAACGAATTTATGAAAAAAGTATTTCGAAAATTATAGGACCGGTTTTGATAAAATCCTGTTTTTTATTTTTAGTTTTTTTGAAAAAATTTTTTTTGAAATTTTGGTATGCAGTTTTTTAGAATTTATTAATATACATGTGATTATAAAATTAAAAATATTTTTTTTTCATTAGTTTTCAAAATATTGTTTTAAAAAAAAAGCAAAAATTAATTTTAATTAGAAAAAAAAAGTTATTAAAACATTTGATATGCAAAATTAATTTGGCTACTATCTTCTCAAATATAAAATTTGACAGAAACCAAGTAGCCGTTACCGATAAAGCCAAAATGGAAAGAATCACCCACACCAAATTTAAAGATAATACTTTAAGCCGTTTAGACTGCAGGTGGTTATACATACTGACAGACAGACAGACAGACAGACTTTTTTTCTCGAATCACTTTTTTAGACATCTCTATGATCGAAATATCATGTTTGATTGTGTATCTCAATTTTCTTTATATTCACGAATCTTAAACTTGTCTTATAGTCGCAAGTAAAAATGAAAGAATTTTCGAAAAAAAAATTATTATTTTTTATTGTAATATATATGTACATACATATTAAACCACCTAGCAATTTTCTAGCATAAGAACAAGTTCGTGCGACCCAGTCGTGCATTTTATTTAAATTTTATTTGACGATGTGACCGCACATATGAGCAAATACGTGCAATTTATTAATTTTGTTTTAAATGAGGGTCATTGACATGCTTGAGTTTGCATTTTTGAAACTTGTTTTTTTTTGTAATTTTTGAAAAACAATTGTTTAAGGAAACCCGTTTTTTAACTGTGCCTGCGATTTTGAAAAAAAATGCTGTACATATTTATATTTCTTAAAGAAATAAAATTGCGTTTAAATTTTTGAGCTGAAAACTATTTTACTTACTTTTTTCAAACTAAAAAAAATGTAATAAAAACTTTAAAATGTATTTCAAATTTTGTTCGACGATTTATTTCTCTTTAAATTTATTACATATTTGATCTATAATTTAATTTTATATATTTTTTCTTATCAATCATTGTAGTTCAATTTCTTCGAATAAATAACTTGAACTTGCACTAAAATGCCTTAATTTATTGCAAGTAAAAATGTGTATCAATAAGATAAATGTTTAAAAATACAGTTATTTATTAAAAAAAAACAAATTACAAACTTGTTTTCAAATTTGAATTTGACATTTATTTCTTTACGCATTTTTTCTCAGTTTTATGATCCAAAAAACATTGATGCATTAACAAAATTCGAGAAATTTATAATTATTTCTTTTTTATTCAAATGATTTATTTTGCACCCCACTGTACTTGTAACAGAACTGGGACAATACCGTGCTTACTAAGCCTACATTTTTGATGACAATGCCTAGCCATATGCACTCTTTAGGGAAGGTCCTGTTAACATTTGGATAGATGACGACGATGATGATGTTTACCTGACGGGATGTTTTGTAATTGTTGGCCAATTAAATGGCGTAGGTCCTAGTTAGTCGGGTGATGTATTGAATTGATATACCTAAGTTTGGGATGAACAGGATAGACAAAATCGACATTGGCATTCTTTATCCTCTCATCCTCATTAGGACACAAATGCAAGACTTGCATCTATTATGGTAATATTGACAACTCTCGCTGATTTTGCTGCAATTGCTGCTCTCGTTGTTGTTGTTGTTGCAGTCGATTCTGATGTTGCTTGTTCCGAACAATCCTTTCACTGATAGTCCTCCATTGGGGTTGCTGCTGGTGCTGGTGCTGATGCTGGTGGGCTTCCCGTCTGCTGCTGCTATTGACAATATCGACAAGAGGTAGAGTTGCATAATTAACATTTTCAACATTCCAACCATTCAATGTGGTTGGACGACGACGTGAAGGTGGATTGGCAAATGGAGGTGCAGGTGAATTCGCAGGACGTCCAACGTCAGAAAAGTGCCCCGAGCCGATATCGTCCTCGCAATTTATTGAGATGTCAAATGGAAACTGCGTCCTATGCAGGTCCAGTTGCTGGCGAATCAATTGCTCCACCGGCAAATGAGATGCTAATATTGAATTTTGAGTGGAAAATCTTTTTTTCGATTATGATTTCCAATTATACCTGAGTCCGGGACGAAGAATAGTAGACCGATACCGCCACCATGGCTGCTTGGCCAACTGACAGGTTGCCCTGGTGGAGCAGAAGCACCCGCCGCTTCAGCTCCTAGCTGATGTTGGTCTGGTGGTGTGATGGCTGAGACCAAATCAATATTGATCTGCTGCAGCGGTGAGGGGTGCTGTTGTTGGGTGATGTCAACATTTGGACAGGTCGGCCTACCATCGCAATCAGCCTGATTCATTAAAAGCTTGTTTTTGCATTTGACAAATATCAATCTGTTAAGTTTTTTTTCCCTTTCGGATTAACTTACCAGATCAAATTGCCTGAATAGCGGGGCGGAGGAGAGGCCGTCCTTTGGGGGATCAGCAGGTGTTATGAGGAATTCATTCGGGAGGGTTAGCTGCTCGTGCGAATGACGTAGATTAAACAGGGGATGACCAAATCCTCCGATGGGTGTAATGGAAGACTCTTTGCGGTGATCGAAGTCAGAAGGCCTCTGCGGGGGTTCTTGACTCTGCGGTGGAATTAACCATGAGTATGATATCCCTGGTACAGGAGCATCGGTATTCGGCTGCACTGCGTTTTGAGACATGTATGTAGGTTTAAGATTCATTGAAAAGTAAAAAAACTACTCACAAGTAATGGTATTGCAATGAACACCAAATCTCAAAGAAATCCAAAGAACAAAGCCGCAGAAGATTGCGCCTGAACTGTGCATGGTTGGTAGCAAAGCTATTCTGAATGTCGCATGATGATATTTTGTTTTGATCCGAATAATCAATTTAAGAAAAATAAAATAATTTAAAAAACAACTTCGAATGAGATTACAGAAACTAATGAACTGCAGTCGACATGAGATACGTAATGTGTCATCCTATGGCAAAAGTCATTCAATTTTAGTTGAATGGCATTTGGCGTTGCGAAAGAAGATTATTTTTTTAAATTGATAGCAATCAGGCTTATCAATTTAATTCAGCTTTGAAGCGGTTTATTGTGCTTAGTCGGGGTAATCCCAGAAATAAGTTTGTATCTGCTGAAATTCTAGCCTGCTGATTAGTGGCTGCTTGATTTCATATAGCTTCGGGAAAACCTAACATCAAAACCTCGATGATGCGAGCTTGTTGTCGATTTCAGACTTTGTATTGTATTTCATCAATCAAAACAAATTGTTTGCAAAAACAATATTTATGATCATGATATAATTGTAATTTTCTTGTTATAATTAATGAGTGTTTAAATTTGAATTAGAAATTCACCAGATCGATAAATATATGTTTTACTTAAAAGAAAAATTAAAATTAACTTCATTGTACTTGAGATTATCTATGTGCAACGTATGCAACTTGTTGTACAACTTGGGCCAATCTTTATTCTAGACCAGCAAAGCTGTATAATTTAAACACTCTGTCAACAAGTCTATAGTCAGTATAGTTTTAATATGTGTTTGATATATCGGTGGCCGGACCTATGTTAAAACATGAAGACGCGCTCATCAAAGCGGAGTGGGGGTGACATGAGATTTTGAAAGTGGTTTAGTGCCAGTCTCGTGCCACTTATCTAAAACAAGTTTAATTTTCAAGTGGCAAGTAATTAGTGACGAAGGTGATTTTTGACGGTAGATTTTTTTTTAACAGAAAATAAAACATGCGAGACGTACAAGATTTCAGCGTAGATTTTTTTTTGGAAAAATGTTCAAGAAGGTTAGCAAATTGTCAACTGTATGAACGTTTTAATATTTTGAGGACGATATTTTCAACTGATGAATAATTAAAAAAAAATAGGATTTGAACTAAATGTATTTGTCATATAACTGTTAGAGAAAAGCTGATTTTTCTCGAGAAATGCAACAACGATTTTGATTATTTATTACTTGCGATTATAGGTACTATAAAGCAAGTTATGCATTCGTGCAGATTACAAATATTGAGATAGCAATAAAAAATGATATTACGATGATACTGGCAAAATTCTGCCCTTCTGTCTGTCTGTCTGTACGGATGTATTTTAGACTGTACCCTAAACGGTTGGGCCAATTGCCTTCAAATTTAGAACTAGGTTGTTTTTACATTCTACAGAGGAGTTTGTTTTTTCAATTTTTTTGGCTCAAAAATTAACGGTACCTGTCATATAACCGTTATGTAAAAGCCTTTTTTTTCTCTAAAACGGCTCCAAGAATTTTTATGAAAAAAATCGGTGTATTTACTGTAGGTAAACATTATAATTTGGTGGAAAGAAATTTAATATGATGGACCGGTTTTTTTCTTCGTCTTTTTCAAAATTGGTGATCATATTACTATTAAAAATTGATATTTAAGACGATGTAGACATTAACTTTTTTTCAAAAACTTTTTTTTTTGTTTAATTCAATTATTTTTTTTTTTGAAAAATCAATATTTTGAAAACGGGTAGGTGAATTTTTTTTTTAATTTTTTTTTTAAATGAATGTTATTTGTGTGCTTAAGTTTGTATTCTTGAACTTTTTTTTTAATTTTTTTAGAAAAAGTTTTAAAAAAAACCGTTTTAATTAAAAACGGCTCCTAAAGTTTTTAAAAAAAAATCACATATTTTTATATTTCCTAAAGAAATAAAATGGCGTTGAAATTATTTCACCCAATACAATTTAACGTACTTTATTCGAACAATCAAAAGTCACAAAAATCGAATAAATGCTTTGACTTTAATTTTCTTAAATTTTATTCTACAGTGTGACCGCACATATGAGCAAGTGCAATTTATTTAAATATTGTTGTGAGTATTTTTTCCTTGCGATTATAGGTACTATATTATGGACTCGTGCAAGAAAAAATTCTAACAATCAAACATGTCATAACGATAATAGAGAAGTTGAAAAAAGTGGGTCCGGAAATCCCGTCCGTCTGTCTGTCACCTTTACAGCTTAAACGGATCGGCCGATTTGCTTCAAACTTAGTGTTTAGTATTTAGTTGATAGTACTTGGGGGGTGTTTTTCATTTTTGCTCTAGGTCGAAAAATAACGGTACCTGCTTTACAATTTTTAACAAAAAGTTTGATTTTCTCTAAAACGGCTCTAACGATTTTGATTAAACTTTCAGGGTGCTATTTTTTTTATAGCAGCACATCTTTTAGTAAGAATTAATCTTTCGAAATTTCTTCTATAACGGTACCTCTCATAGACCGGGTTTTTTCAAATGTGGTTTTATCGCAAAGTATTATTCCGATTTCAATAAAATTTTGCACACAGGAAGTCATTTATAATTCAATTAATATTACATTTAAGAAATTATAAAAACCTTTTTTTTTATTTTTAAACAATTTCTTAAAAAATTGGTTTTCGAAATATTTTGAAAACGGCTTGATTGAATTTTTTTTAAATAATTTTTCCAGGTGAAAACTATAGATTTCCTTATAATGACATACTTTAAAAAAAAATTTTATATTTTTTCGAAAAGTTAAAAAAAAAACAACTTTTTAAAAAAACTGGTCGAACTACTTTCAATATTTTTTCCTCGATATATCGTTTTTTGAAAAAAACTGATCAAATGATTTTGAAAAAAATGTTTCCTTAAAATTTTAAACTGTAGAAGAAATTAAATGGCTTACTTTATTTTTTCCAAAAAAATCGTTTAAGCTAATGATTTTTAAGTGATTAACAAGCTCCAAGACCACTATCGCACATTAGAGCAAGTTTGTGCGACCCAGTCGTGCACTTTATTTTTATAATAGCCGCGCACTTAGGGTGTTATTACTGTTTTTACAATGTATTGATTTTGAATGTATGTACATTTTAATTGTATGGAAAAATCGAGCCAGATTAAGCGTTCTACATTCGTGTAGTGCGGTTAAAGAATAAGTCTCTGTACTTAACAGTGCATCGAAAATGTGGCTCAAGAGCAAATGAATGTGCATTTTTGGGGGTATTACGGGAAAACTGTTGAGGGAAAAGAATGGAACTGGTTATTTAGCTGGAGCAATTTTTGTATACCTATGTAAAGCGACAAAATAAGGAAAGGCAGAAAAAATTCCGACGATGTTCCAATGAATCAAATTGGTGACTTGTGATACAAATACAACGCCAAGCTGTTCGATGTCTTCGATGCTAGTCCCATTCATGGATAGTGGCATAGTGGCAGGTTGGTTATGCTTAAACGATAGACATCATTTAGTTTTTGGGCCATTATATCCGAAAGATTAATAAATTCCAATTGGACAGTTCTATTTAGATCGGAATTTAATATAATTTAATTTTATTATACGCTGCCGTTGCAGTTCCACGTCCGAAAAACAGGAAAGGGAAACAAAATGAGAAGCTGAGAGTGCTATATCATCAGCAAAGAACCCATTTATTTAGAGCTCTAAGGCTATAGGCGAGCAAATCCTATAGATACCGGGGTGCTACATGGCTCTCATAAGGCTGATAACTGCCTATGGTTGTCCTGAATGGTTTAATGTTACACCATCTCTAATATATATATTTATTTTAAAATTAATTTCAAATTATTCTCATTCTTTTTTTTATTTTATCTATCTTTTTTGGGTACATCAAAAGACACGTTTTAAACACCAAAATAATGTGTTAAATTTCTCTAATCATTCGAAATACAAATCTTGCAATTAATGTTTAAAAAAGAACAATTCATCTTCTGTTAACATTTTAATTTAAACTCGTTTCTTTTCTGAATGTCCATATGTATAAAATAAATAGAAATTTTGTTTATTTTTTTTCTTTCTTTGGAGAGACTCCAATGCAAACTCTTCATTCTATGCAGTTGGCTCCACTCCTTTGATCCTTAACTGACCTCTTGAAGAGTTTAAAGCGGACTTGAAGTGAGGTAACTTATTACAAGAGTGATGACCTCGACTAATAGACAAAACTTCGATGAAAATTTCGAGAGCACGATTTTGGGCGCTTTTATTCTATTCCAGGGTTTCCTTTATGTAGACAGTCGGGATTCATATTAAACCTGGATCTATTACACCAAGCAAAACATTTGTTACAAGAACTTTTGATGCACCACCTGAAGTCTACCTTAAGACTTGATTTCCCTCATTCAACGAGTTGTAGGAAGAACGCGAAAATGCTTCTGCCTCACACTATTTATCTATTTATATCTAGTGTTCTGAATGAATTGCCAATTTAGATAAATGTGATGGAGCTTATAAGAGTACCAGAGTTACCAGAGTAGGTCTCCAGATGGCAGTGATCAAGAAACTTACAAAATCTTTGTTCATTTGGAACTCTCTCTCTCTCTTTCTCTCTCTCTATATATATATCTATCTCTCTCTATTCTTAAAAAGTATTTGTTTGTAATTAGAAAAACTTATTTTTTTCACACTGAATTTAAAATACAAAGCTAAGACAATCATTGAAAATAAAAACAAAGCTCTGCTTTCTTTCAACATTTATACCGATAATTATGTATTTCTCCTCAATTATTGAAAACTAACCTATAATATTGAAAAAACTTGTTAAGCAATCAGCTATTAATTCAATTACACGTTCCATGAGAAATCAAAAAGCTGCACTTCAAATTATAATTCAAGGTTGAATAAAACAACAAAGAAATGAACATTGCTGAGACATTTAAGTTTCAAACTAACGAACTCTTCAAGCTCATGTTCAAAACCTGAAAATCAATTTTAAAATCGAAAGCACCCAAGACTTCCAATACAAAGATGTACCTACTCCTCTTTGTGTATTGGACGTTTGGGGAGTCATCTTAATTATTATGCACCGGCGCGTTTTCCACGCGGCCGCGGACACGTTCCGAGCTCCAGACATAAACACATTCTCCACGTCCATCACAAAGCAAATTTTCAACAAAACCTCTATTTTTAGCTGCCATATTGACTAAATGCATCGCCGTTGTACGTCCTGTCGGCTTTATTCTGTGTAAATATGTTAAGGATTATTAAGTGTATCTTCAAAGTTGATAAACCTCTGCCCAACCCCTAATAAAGGTGGCTGTTAACAAAAGGCTTATATAAACTTAAGACAAAACAAAAAAAAAATACTGGAACTGCGTCATTTTGGAATTTACGGGTGAGTAACTCATCCTGGGGTTTCCAGAAAGTACATTCGCCGACACCCAAAGCCAATTGAATGAGACCAGAGCGGCTCCCATTCATACACATACACCAACGTTTCCTTTCATCCACTTATCATCGGACTCATTATTATCTACAAACGAACGGACGGCCACGACAGGGCTCTGATGCAAAATAAACAAAGTTAACCCGCGGGCATACTCGAATAACTAGATCATTTATGTTCTTGGTTGGTGTTTACCTGTTGGAATTATAATCAGTGTGGACGGACCACTCAAAAGTTGAAACCGCCCTCCTTGGATTGCCTACCTTGGTGCAGGTATTTGCGAAACTTATTGCGAAGTGCTAATTTTTTATATTTTTATTTTTTTGATTTTTGAAATTTCCAGATTCCCATGGTCAGATGACTAATGACGACACCATGATCGTTGTCACTGTTCACAGATAAAAAAGGAGTGAGGTAAGTATATCCGGCAGTGAGGGCAATCAGTGGTTAAGTATTAGTCAATAAGGAATTTTTGTCGACCAAAAATGTTCTGTAAAAATTGCAGCTTTTTAAATTTAGCAAATTTTGTCGATGAATATAATATAAATCTGAACAATTCACCACATCTTTTATACAATTTACGGTTTCGGGTTTTTGTTTAGAGGAATAGAAATTTAAGATAGCAGTATTTTTTTTTTGACAGCCATTTTGTCATATGCCATGTGATTTATTGTTGACTAACTTACCCACCTGACGTTGCTCGGGTAAACCGTACATTTTCGAAAAAACGACCCCGGCGCGACGTGGCGATGTGCCACCTAGTTATCAAAATAGCTTTAGTTACTTCTTTCAAAATTAGCTGTCTGCTTGTGAAACGACCTCAGCGGCATTAAGGGGTGATTAAAATAGCCTTTGTTACTCCTTAAAACATCAGCTAACTGCCTGTAAGAGTCCCGTCAAATTCGGGCCATAAGTCAGACCTTCAAAAAAACACGACTCCAGCGCCACCTAGGAGTAATAAAAATAGCCTTACTAAATCCTTAGAATATCAGCTATCTGCCTGTGAAATTCCCTTTAAAATCTGTCCATAAATAAGAATTTAAAAAACAAAACGACTCCAGCGTCACCTAGTGGGTAATTTAAGTTACTAAGTTACTTCCTAGAACATCAGCAATCTGTCAATGAAACTCCCATCAAAATCAGAGCAGCCGTTCCCGAGATTAGCCGGAACAAACAAACAGAAAGTCAGACAGACAGACAAAAACTTTAAAAAATGTGTTTTTGTTATGAGTACATACTTTCATATGCATCATGTAAAAAGCTATTATTTTGATATTAAAAACAGACTTAATTTTAATTTATGTGTATAGATTTGGTTTGCAATTCCATCAGGAATCGACTAATACTTATTTTGAAAAACATGTTAGCCAGTCGCCAGAAACTGTCTGTTTGGAATTGGTAAGTGACGCGTTTCGAAGTATAGGACGAAAATGTCTGGATTCTAGATGTTTTGCGTTAGCCGCCATTTTGAAAAACGCCTTTGAGTCAATATCTCCAGAACGAATGGTCGCATAAATATTTTGGAAAAACTTTTTTGTAGGAAATGGAGTTATCTTTCTTTTTTACCTTAAATATTTTTCTGAAGGACTTACACTTTAGTGGTAAAAGTACTAAATAAATTTTATTTTTTTGTTTTTACCAAATAACTCTGTTACGGTTCTAAGTATGAAAAAAAAAAAATAACTACAAAGTTGTGAAAAAAATAATTTTCTATAAAATGTATCTTCACATTTGTTCGCAAGCTATGTGTTTCTAAGGGTCCAAGCATCCTTATATATTATGAGAAGGTAAACCTATTTGGTTTGCGGGTGGGTGGGGCTTAGAGGTTGAAAATGTTTCTTTATGATTTCCGGCGAAGTTTAAATTCCGATCGAAAAATGGTCTAGCGAAAAGTTATAGATAATTAAAAAACCTGCGTTTTCAACATAACCTCAGGCATTAAAATTTTGAGCAAATGTACACATTTAAGTCCTTAAAAATCCTGATTTGTCGGAAATTTGTAACTAAATAATTTCACCCTTTATTAACGGGGTTACTCGTTACACTTCTCGCAAAATATTGATTGGCAACTGGAGAGTTAAAGTTTTGTCAACCAGTAATACAAAGTCGTCAGCATATAGCTAGACTTTCACTTGAATATCAGATAAAGGTATTCCATCTGGCAGTACATCACAAATATCACCAACAAATAGGACAAAGAGAATTGGACTTAAAATGCAGCCTTGTGGAACGCCCGCTGTCGTATCAAACCAATCTGAACAATCCGATCGGCAGAAGCCAACAAGCTGTACAAGACTCCTTTACCTAAATCGAGCAGGAGGCGCAAACTGCATATTAATGAAGGGAAGACTAAGTACATGGTGGCTAGGTCTGCGAAAAGTGTTGGTCCAACTATCAGGGCAAAGGAGCATGAATTTGAAGTAGTGCAGTCCTTTAACTACGGTGGGTCAGAAGTAGCAGCCGGTAATAATATGAAGCAAGGAATACTCTGGCGGCTGCAAAAATCCAACAGAACCTACTATAGTCTGTCTAGGCTCTTTAAATCCAGAAACCTTACCATAAAAACCAAACTGCTGCTGTTTAAGACTATGGTTGACCAGGACGCCTGGAGCCTTGGGATGAGGAAATGGATGGCGTCGGCCAGCAATCGGGATGTATGGAAAAACTTGTTGAAGGAGGCTTAGACCGCATTCCGGTTGTTGTTCCGATGATGATGATGATGAATTTCTTGCTTCGACAAATTTTCCATCATTCCGAAATTCTGGAAATTATTATTACGACTGTTAAAATCGTCGATAAATCACTAACATTCTTGTATTGTTGTTTAGAAGAAAACTTTGTAGTTCTTTAAATCCTGAAGTAAAAGCATTATAATTTAAATACTAGATAGGAATAGTCTTAGTGTTTTAAATCAAATAACTTTTGCGCCGCAAAATAATAACGAATTCTTTTACAAAGACTAAATACAAAAAAAAATCTATGGGAGGGGGGTCTATAGCAGGAGAGTCAATTTTCTAAAAAAAGGACTTGCATTGGAAAAAAGTATATTTAAAAACAACGGAATAAAGTGCTTTAACTTTTTTTAAACCCAAAAGTCTGTTATATCCAACTATTTTTTAAATCTTTAAACATCTACATATAAAAACTTTTAAAACAAACTTATTTCAAACTCAAAATTAAAAATAAATAGTTCAGTCGGTAGTGCCCCGTGGCTTAGTGGTAAGTGTGTCGGACTGCTAAGCGAAAGAACCTGGGTTCAAATCCAGCTCATAGCCACCTTTTTTTCTGGGGTACTGCCTCTTGCGAGGAACTGACAAAACCTCCAAGAGTAAAATTTGTCTCGAAAAAGTGCATCTCATGTAGCCGTTCGAACTCGGCGGTAAACTGTGGTTGAGAGTATAAGTCACTAGGCCTTGGCTCCTTAAGGAGCTGTCGCGCCAATAAATTTATTTTTTATTTATTTTTTTTTAGTTCAGTCAACGGCCTTGGCTCTGATAAAGCATCGCTTCCCGTGAGATCAGCGAAATCAAGCATCGTTGCGCGTGTTTAGTAGAAAGATAGAGGACCGTCCGAAAACCAACTGCGTGCTGTTGACATGTGTTATGTATTTTCTGTTTTTCCGTCCTCTTTCTATCTTCTGTTCTGTCCTGTATCAATGTTGTCTTGTGTGTTGTCCTGTAATTGTCTGATCAATATGTAATGTAATGTAAATAGTTCATATTGACTTTTTCTCAAAATTAATATGATTGTACTAAATTTGCTTTTAATATTTGTTACTTCTATTGACTTATTATTGACCATCGGACATTAGATGATTCTATGACTACAGGTTTTTCATAAAATTCGAAATTACTGAACCTACTTTCTTATAATTTGTTTGGTATTTACGTGATTACATAGGTATACTAAGCTTACGGCCAAATAAAAGTGAAATAGGTATGGGGGTATGCTGCCCACCTGCAACCTCCTTGCTTGGCATCACTATAGGATTAAGGGTAGGTGCGAGCTTAGTTTTGTAAGGATTATTTGAATTTAAAGTAAATTCTTTTTAATATTGACCAAATTAACCTGATTTAAGAACTAGAATTAAATGCAAATTCCTACCTCAAAGAAAAAGTATATCTTTTAATTGTAAGTGTTGCCGTGGTTTTTAAATAATAGTTTTTTTTAATTTTAAGTAATTTTTAGGAAAATTAAACCTCACGCCTAAAAGAGGGTTTATAGAGCCCTATAATAGTCAAAAATACTTATTTTTAGTCTCTCTGCAAAAATCCTATATTATCTGGCAGCGCCAAAGTTTTCGACCTCTACCCGAAATGTGTTAAAAGAGACCACATAAAAGCAATAAAATTATAAAAATGTGGGTTTAGTAAATTTCAATTTTCTCAAAAACAAGAATACATAAGAATATAATTTTCAGTGTTTAATTAAGAATTAAAAGGAATAACAAATATTAAAAGTAAATATAGTACACATCCTTTTCAATTTAAAAAAGGCAATATGAACTATTTATATTTTTTTTTTTTAATTTTGAGTTGGAAATAAGTTTTTTCAAAAGTTTTTATAGATATTTAAAGATTTAAAAAATAATATGATAGAACAGACCTTTGGCTTTAAAAAAGGTATAGCAGATTATTTTAGGTGTTGCCGTTGTTTTTAAATATATTTTTTTCAATGATTTCTTAGAAAATTGGGTAAACGAAGAGAAAAAAAAATTGTTTTTAGTTCTTCTACGAGAATCCGTTATTAATCTGCGGCGCCAATGTTACAGTACTCTCCACAAATCAAATACTACAGCAGTCAGTATTTTGTTCCCATAATTTTTAAAAAAATAATATTATTAAATAATATTTGCATAGCCACACAATATTCCACCACTGGTTTTCCCAAGTCTTTTATTTCTAACAGCCAGGGGCCTTTTTCACCAACGTACAAAATTATGAAAAAATCCATTTTCTGTTACACCAAAACTTGTATTTCACAAGTAAAAAATGTATGAGCTTTCAAGTTTCTTGTATGTTTCTGTTTCACCAATGAAAAATATTCACAAATTTCCGTTTAGTTGAGATATGTAATTTTTTTTTTACAAATTTGTTTTCGGTCGTATTAAGTGTCTTTGTAATGCCATTACGGTGGAGCCATAATATAGGGTGGGCGAAAAGAAGTCATCCATCCGATGTTGTTTGGCTCTCTTTTTTTTCTAAATGAAAAACTTTGATTCTGTTTTTTGATTATGTTTATTTGAACCTTTAGAATTGTATTGGTCAAGTCGAGAAGATGATATCGGCCAAATGGGCGCCGTCACAATTGATTGCCATACGGGCTCGTTTTATGGCATTTTTCATCACTTCAGCGAGAACTACGGGTGACAGATTCTCGCACTCGTGTCGAATGTTGTCCTTGAGGGCTTCCAGAGTCTTGGTTTTGTACACGTAAGCACGGGACTTCAAAAAACACCACAAAAAAAGTCTGAAACGGTTAAATCGGGCGATCTTGCGGGCCAGTGCAAATCGCCAAAACGAGATATGAGGCGACCCGGGAACGCCGCCTTCAGAATATCGGTTCATGTATCGCTCCATGGCTTATTCACTTGTATTCTGCATCTGTCTAGTTCACAAATGTCAAAACAGATTTGACATTGGCGGCCATTTGAAAAAATGGGAGCATCTTCCAATAGAGTGATTTCTTTTTGCCCACCTTGTAGTTGCGATAGCAGTGATGATTATAATATAATTCTGAATCGAAGAAACCCACTTTATACCCTTTTTGAAAGAGGATTCCGGCTCTTACCGGTTTTTAATTTTTTTACCTCAACCTAAGCAAAAAAATTAATTTTGATTTGAATTCTATACGAACAATGACTTTGACAAATCAACAATCTCTATTATCATATTATGGGCATGAGTTGGAAATAGTAACAATTCGTAACAATTTGACATTTCAAAAATGCTTTTAGAACGATGTTTGTACGTTAAATAGTTACGAATCGTAACCATTTGTTATTTTGGAAAAACAAATAACGGCTTTTCAAATACAATTCACAAGAACAAAACATGATAAACGGTAGTTTGCGAAACTTTGTAATTTTTTTCCAGCTATCACATATTTGTGAAACAGTTATTTCTACTTGGTGAAACCAAATGCCTTCCTACTAATTTGTGTTTGTGAACTACAAAACACAAAATTGTGTTTGTAATCTGTAGTTGGTGAATTAGGCCCCAGGCATGAACTTAACACTGATATCTTCAAAATATTTTAAATATTGTAGATGTTTTCCCTCCTTTAAAAAACGTTTTTAATAATATATAAATCTGCCATAAGTAATTATTTATAAGACCAGTAATATTATAGCATAACATTTGAAATTTCATTTTATTTTATATTTTTTTTTTGGATACCACTACGATTCATCTGGCCTTGGATTTTCGGTTCTGGCAATAAGCATACATGTTTGTAGTCACTAAATATTCATAAAATCATATTTTTTTGAACCAGAATAAACCATTCTTAATAGTTTCAATAAAACCCACCAAACCAAAACATCCGAAATATCACCACTGATCGCCTTCTTTGTCCAAATCACATATCCCATGAAACATTCAACTCACCTCAAGATCCCAACATAAAAACACACAGATTTTACTGAAAATATGACTAATGACGACACTGACCAGACGATCAGCATGTAGGCAGCAATAGGTATGTAGGTACACAAGCTCCAAGACTCCATAGAGAGACGGGGGCTTCACATTAAGCCAAACTAAAACTAAACTAAAAAAAAAGTGTCGCTTCGACTTTACAAACCACAACAAGTTAATTGTGTTCAACGCGAATTTCCACACTTCAGTCTGACTTGAACCTCTTTCGGTGTCAAAACGCAAGCGCTGTATTTTTGCGTCGTAGTCGTCGCCGCCGCCACCAACAACAAATTCGCCTCCGCAAATCGAACTTTCCGAAATTCCATTGACTGACAGTTCGCCGGTTTGAATTCCAGTTTAATCAGAGCATTACAGAACGGAATAAAAAAACCAGTCGGTCACCTTAATTTTAAATTATTTATTTGACACCTCTCTGACAAATCTAATGTACAACATTAACAGTTAATTTTTTGAATAAACTTAAGGCATTCGTTAAGTAAAATTCCAGTGAAGTTAGATTTGGAAAGACAAAAGTTAAAAAAAAAAACTGCGATAGCCTAAGAAGTGCTTGGAGTGACCTCAGTCGTCTATCGAAATCTGGCGCCTTTTGGCCTTTTGTATGCTTATTTTTAGCTTTAAACTTCAAATCTGACATCTGTCATAGTGTTCGCTGAATCTTAAGCGGTAAGTTTCTTTTTGCAATCTGTTCCGTTTATTGCTTATTTCTTGAAGAGTTGTAAAGCTCAGTAAATTGGTTTTAAGGGGGGAGAGATGGCTTACAATATAATCAAAATACAAAAAGCTCTGACGCAGATGACAGTTCATAACTCTGACATAACGAAATGAATTAGAATATGAATTTAAGTTGGCATTCATTGTGTTCTGTGATTTTTTTGTTCAATGAATTCTATAACTGAAAAGATTTTGCGCATCAATGTTTTCATTGTTGCTAAATTAAGCTTATTAATTTTTTTTTTCTAAGCGAAACAGTTGAAGTGTGAACAAGTCATTACGATTATTGAGAAGAACGGTGAAATTACTTTAATTAGAAATAGTTTTATATTTTGTTGACGAAATGCTGATTAAAGTACATATATTTTTTTTAAGTTTTCAAAGAAAGTCTTTATGTCAGGGTTATGTAGATAGGAATTTCTTAATTATCTCAGATTAACATTTATTTTTTTAAATACACATAAAGTAAAATGTTTAATAACTTTGTGAGTTTTGTGATTGGCATTAAGATGCGAAAAATTAACTCAAATTAGCTATGTATCAATTAATGTATTCTATCTGGCGGTTAAGTTAATCTGTCGGGATCGCCAGTTTTTTTCTACGAGCAATACTAAATACAAAAATAAATAATAAACTAAATAATATAACAAAAATATAAAGCTAACCGAGAAAACATTTAAAAAATATCGATGGAATAAATTGAAAGCGCATTTAAGAAAGTGAAATAAAAATTACTCTCAACTCAAGTACTCACGTACTGAGAGCTGGATTGATGTCGATTGCAGCAAAAACAGATGGAATTGAGTTTGCAAACATAATAATAATGGATTCTTGTACATTCTAAAAGAGCACTTGCGTTAGAAAACAAATATATTTAAAAATATCGGAATTTTATACAATAATGTGTTATGCCGTTTTTTAAAGCCAAAAATCTGCAGTATCATAAAGTTTTTTTAAATATAAAATGTAAAAACTTTTGAAAAAACTTATTCTATATCAAAATTTCATAAAGTAAATAAAAAAAAATATTTCTTATAGATTTTTTTCAAAATAATAAATATTATTTATTAATTAAACACTGAAAATAAATTGATATTTTGTATTTCAGTTTTCCAGAAAATTGAAATTTACCAAACTCATTTTTACTTGCGATTATAGGGACTATGAAGCAGGTTTAGGATTCGTGAGTTAAAGAAAAATGAGATAACAAAAAACATGATACCATCATAGAGAAGTCTAAAAAAGTTAGTTTCAAAAAATGTCTGTCTGTCTGTTCAAATTTGATGAGTGTGATTCTTTTGGCATTCCTTAAAACCGGGTTTCCCAAAGTGTGCTCTGCGGAGCACTTGGAAGATTTGAAAAAATATAAAAATTCTATTAGACAGACTAGTAACTAGTTAATGTTGGACTTCTTAACTTGAAATTTTGATCGCACCAGTCAAATTTGAAATTCATATTGAAAAAACAAATTAACATAGGTACCTACAAACAAATATCAAACAATTTTTTTCAACGGCAACCCTAGTAGGCGTAGGCCTGCAGGCAATCGAATACCGAGAAAAAACAAGAAGTTTAGTTTTGTAGTTAAAAGGTAACACTTTTGCATCCACATGAAACGGTAAAAATTCAAAAATTCTATTTCAACCAGGACTTTTTCGATGCCAGTGACAAAGTAGAAGCATTTAAAAAAATCCAGTTTTGGGCATAAAAAAATATACAAAATCAAAACCTAGACAGCTTTCCAATGCTCAAAAAAATTAAAAAATTAAACAAATTTGGACATTCCCGAAGATATTTTAAATGAGTTTCATATCCACCAACTAGGTTTGCTGGATTTGGATAGCTTCCTCCACTATTTTCCAGAAGAATTCCACCTAAACATTAAGGAAAACGTGTGGGTCATAAACCCATACTCTGCCGCGTTGGAAAAACCAGCTTCTCTGATATCGCTGCAGTTTGTATGCTTGTTGATCTGAAAAAACATTTTGCAGTGAAGAAGTCTATGAGAATTCTAGTGTATGCTGAAAGACGAATTCAATATAATTCAGATAAAGCAAAAATAGTTCTTCTGCCGTTTGCAACAACATACATGTGCGAATCAGGGTTCTCCGCATTTGTTGGAACCAAAACAAAATAAAGATCCCGTCTCGACCCAGAGCCTAATATACGGTTGCAGTTGTCCCAAATTCAATTAAATATTCCAGCTTTATCCAAAAAAAAGCAGGCAAATTATTCCCACTATAAGAAACTCCGAGTTTTTTATTTTAATATCTACCATACAAATATACACAAATATAATAACGGGTCCGCCATCTAACGTTTTTTTTTAACTAGTGCTTATTTCATGAATGGTAACATTTAGCTCATGTCTGATTTGACAGGTAATTAGTTTTATCCTTCCGCTGAACGAATATGGTTGTGTTTACGCTGGGAAATATTGCGACATTAGTGCCTGCGATCGAGAAGATGCCGATTTTGCCAAAAAAAATCATCCTTTCAGATGAAGCTCATTTTGATCTTGGCGGATATGTAAACAAGCAAAATTGTCGCATTTGGGGCACAGAAAACCCGCACGCATACATTGAAAAGCCGATACTCCCAAAACGAGTCACTGTTTGGTGCGGATTTTGGTCGAGAGGCATAATTGGGCCATTTTTCGAAAATGAGCAAGGAATTGCCGTTACAGTCAATGGCGATCGTTATCGCGCCATGTTGAACGAATTTTTGTTCACAAAAATTGAAGAAGAGGATATTGGCAACATTTAGTTTCAACAGGATGGCGCTACGTGCCACACAGCCGAAGCTACATTCGATGTTGATGAAGCATTTTCAAAAAAAAAAAGAAGTTATTTGGCGGACCCTTTATATAATACATAATATTATTATGTAATTCCTTATTTTTAGTAGTAAACATTGTTGTTGTGTTCTTCGTTGTAGAAACTGTATTTCTTGAATTCAATAAAATAAACAAAATTAAAAAAAAAAGTTATTTTACATTACATTACATATTGATCTGCTCCGTAGATAAATCTACAAAGTAGAGACACTTATGAGCACTGGCTACTGAGGCCATCGGCTCAGACAATTACAGGACAACACACAAGACAACATTGATACAGGACAGAACAGAAGATAGAAAGAGGACGGAAAAACAGAAAACACATAACACATGTCAACAGCACGCAGTTGGTTTTCGGACGGTCCTCCATCTTTCCACTAACCACGCTGATCTCACGGGAAAAGTTATTTTATTTTCTATATGTAACTGCGAAAATAGCATATGCGTAACGAAGTGCTCCGCGTGGAATTTCTCGCGTAAAAGTGCTCCGCGACTAGAAAAGATTGAGAACCGCTGCCCTAAAATAACGGTACCTGCCATATGGTGGTTTTTCTAAATTTAGCTTATTTTTCTTTAAAACGGCTCTAACGATTTTGATCAGATATTGATCAGAACCAAATTTACGGGAAAAGTCTATTAACGGTACCTTTCATATAACTTTTTTCATAAATTCGTTATTATACAAGACGTGTGATGGCTTACTCCATTTGTACTAAAAATCGTTAATTGTTGACACTTTTTTATTTTTCTACGTTAATGTTAACAATTTTTTTAAATTTTACGCAAGTACGTGCGATCCAGGCGTGCAATTTATTTATTGAACACATTAGATGATTCTATCACTACAAGTTTTTGAGAAAATTGGAAATTACTAAACTTACTTTCTTATAATTTGTTTGGTATTTACGTGATTAAATAGGTATACTAAGCTCAAGCTCAAGGTTAGGGAGGGATGCTGCCCCCTGCAACCCTCCTGCTTGGCATCACTATATGATATGGGGTAGGTTTTTTCAAAAAATGTTGACGAAAATAACCTGATTTAAAAAAACTTATATTAAGTGCAAATTTTTATCTTTAAAAAAAGTGTAATTTTCTTTTGTAAGTGTTGCCGTTTCAAGAAAATTGAACTTCCCGCCAAAGTTATCGTACACTGCCCAAAATGTATAAAGAAAAAGACCACGTAAATACCAAACAAGATATAAATAAATTGCACGACTATATCGCACGATAAACTCATGTTGGGGGTATTCACGGAATTTATTTAGGATATTATGTACCTACATATAACAAGGTTGGAAGGAAGGTAGGTACTAAAATTATGATACCTATTCTAACCACTGTGAGGCGAGTGGGTATAGACAATATTAAAACTTAACACAGTAGTTGTTTGTATGCAGGTATACAATTTTGTTTTCTTGATTGAAATTTTTGCATTCATTCGAGTATTTTTTTTATTTGTTAGTTTTTTTTGCGTATTTATGTGTTTATCATAGGCGTCCTTATTATTTTTTCTGTATGCTGTATGCTGTTATGATCATGAAATGCTTTAAAATAAATAACGATAAATAACTAATAATACAATTAATGAAATTTGCTTTCATTAGACTAACGAGAGTCTGATTTAAAAAAACCGGGCGTATGGGAGATACCGTTATAAAAGTTTTTCTGAAAAATCCATTAAAACTAAAAGATAGATTTTGCACAGAAAACACCATTGAGAAAGTTGTATTAAAATCGTAGGAGCCGTTTTTGAGAAAAATAAGTTTTTCATTATATGAAGGTTATATGGCAGGTACTGTTAGTTTTGGAGCTAGAATGCCAATTCGAAAAACAGCCAGGTAGAGTACTCTAAAAATACTATATACCAAGTTTGAATCAAATCGTTTAAACCGTTCAAACCGTTTAGGCTGTAGGAATCGATACGGACAGACAGACAGGCAGCAGACAGACAGACAGACAGACAGACATACAGACATACAGACGGACAGACAGATGGACAAAATTTTCGGACCCAATTTTTTCGACTTCCCTATTATTGTAATGTCATGTTTGATTCTTACAGATTTGAAAAAAATCTATATAAACAATTTTTTTATTTTTTTTTTGTTTGGCAATGTCGATTGTATGCGTGTGCGCTACATAAAACTAATGGCCCAATTAGGACAAAACAACTTAGGTCTGTACGATGATTGTATCGTGTTATTACCACTTTATATATTATTACCTTCCTTCTTTCTTCTTGCGATTATAGGTAAGTCATAATAGGATTTTGAGGGAGCCAAAAGTTGGTGATTTTAACCAGCTATCAAAATTATAACAATATTTCATCATAATTCGAGTAAACGTACAACAGAGGATATACTTAAGGTGAAATTCTTACGTAGGACGACATGAAAAAAAATTTTTTGATAAAAAACCTTAAAACGACCGAAAATTTTGCAATTTTCCCCCACTCTTCCGCTTTTTCCACAGGGTCCTCGAGGTCCAAAACTTGAGAAAATGATAATTAACGATCTCTGAATAGCATCCCAAAGTTTCATTATGTTCCCATTTTTCCATCCGAAAATTGGGTACATTGTCTATTGGGTATAGACAATATTAAAACTTAACACAGTAGTTGTTTGTATGCAGGTATACAATTTTGTTTTCTTGATTGAAATTTTTGCATTCATTCGAGTATTTTTTTTATTTGTTAGTTTTTTTTGCGTATTTATGTGTTTATCATAGGCGTCCTTATTATTTTTTCTGTATGCTGTATGCTGTTATGATCATGAAATGCTTTAAAATAAATAACGATAAATAACTAATAATACAATTAATGAAATTTGCTTTCATTAGACTAACGAGAGTCTGATTTAAAAAAACCGGGCGTATGGGAGATACCGTTATAAAAGTTTTTCTGAAAAATCCATTAAAACTAAAAGATAGATTTTGCACAGAAAACACCATTGAGAAAGTTGTATTAAAATCGTAGGAGCCGTTTTTGAGAAAAATAAGTTTTTCATTATATGAAGGTTATATGGCAGGTACTGTTAGTTTTGGAGCTAGAATGCCAATTCGAAAAACAGCCAGGTAGAGTACTCTAAAAATACTATATACCAAGTTTGAATCAAATCGTTTAAACCGTTCAAACCGTTTAGGCTGTAGGAATCGATACGGACAGACAGACAGGCAGCAGACAGACAGACAGACAGACAGACATACAGACATACAGACGGACAGACAGATGGACAAAATTTTCGGACCCAATTTTTTCGACTTCCCTATTATTGTAATGTCATGTTTGATTCTTACAGATTTGAAAAAAATCTATATAAACAATTTTTTTATTTTTTTTTTGTTTGGCAATGTCGATTGTATGCGTGTGCGCTACATAAAACTAATGGCCCAATTAGGACAAAACAACTTAGGTCTGTACGATGATTGTATCGTGTTATTACCACTTTATATATTATTACCTTCCTTCTTTCTTCTTGCGATTATAGGTAAGTCATAATAGGATTTTGAGGGAGCCAAAAGTTGGTGATTTTAACCAGCTATCAAAATTATAACAATATTTCATCATAATTCGAGTAAACGTACAACAGAGGATATACTTAAGGTGAAATTCTTACGTAGGACGACATGAAAAAAAATTTTTTGATAAAAAACCTTAAAACGACCGAAAATTTTGCAATTTTCCCCCACTCTTCCGCTTTTTCCACAGGGTCCTCGAGGTCCAAAACTTGAGAAAATGATAATTAACGATCTCTGAATAGCATCCCAAAGTTTCATTATGTTCCCATTTTTCCATCCGAAACTGCCTGTTGACTGGACTATCTTCACTTCATTGAATTTAACTTTTGTTAGTTTTTTTTAGTTAACCTTCATTCGACTTGAACGGTCACAAAATTAAAGTGGAGTATGAAATATATAGTCGGAGAGGGAGTGGTTGTCGAATTTTCATTTTTATATCTACTTGGCATCCCAAACATCATATCAAAAATTCACAACTACCCGAGCCTTTATAGGGTAAAACCTATGTATGCATATAAAATAAATTACACAACTGGATCGCACGTACTTGCTTATCTGCAGTAACAACGTCGAATAAAATTTGAAAAATAGTAAATAATTTTTCTTCTTTTTATTCAATTGTTGATCGTTCAAAAAAAGTATGTAAATTAACTACCATTTGTTTCTTTAAAAATTTGAAAAGTGTGAATTTGTATTGTTTAACAAGAAGGATAGGAATGCTTTTTTTAAGTACAACGTTTTTTTTAATTAGAAAAAAATATTAAAGAATGAAAACTTAAGCATAAAAAAAAGATCCACTCAACGGTTTTTTAAAATATTGATTTTTCAAACAAAATTATAAATTATACAAAATACAAACGTTATTCTAAATTATTTTTTTGTTTAATTACTCTATGTGTCTACATCTTCCTAAATTTCAAGAAGTCGACGAAAAAAAATGGTTTAATGGTCCTAACGTTTTTACCCAAACAACTTATTTTATTTCCACCAAAATACATACTACACCTACAAAAGTACATTTTTTTATCAAAATTCTTGGAGCCTTTTTCGAGAAAAATAAGTTTTTACTTAACGGTAATATGACAGATGATATGTACCGTTAATATTTGAGCTAAAAAAGTCATCCGTATATAAATACGATTGGCCCAACCGTTTAGGCTGAAGTCCAAAATACATCAGAACACACAGACAGACAGACAGACAGATAGACAAACAGACAGAACTTTGCCAGTAACTCAAATATGTTTCTTTATCATTGTAATGTCATGTTTGATTGTTATCTCAAAGTTTTTAATCTGCACGAATGCATAACTTGCATTTACCTATAATCGCAAGTAAAATTGTCAAACATGACAGTACATTTATAGAGAAGCGTAAAAAAGTTATAAATAAGAAGCCAAGGCCTGCTGACTTATACTCTCAAGTCTCAGCCATTCCTGTGTTTGAATCTCCAAGAATCAAATGGACCTATAATTTACCGCCGAGTCCGAAAGGTTTCAGGAAAAATTTTACTCTTGGAGGTTTTGTCAGTTCCTCGCAAGAGGCAGTACCCCGAAAAAAAAGTAACTCTGACGGGTAGTCGAACCGCTACCGCTTCGCTTACCAGTCCGACACACTAAACACTAATCCACGGGGGACTACTTAAAAAGTAAGTTACAAAAAATATCTGCTTGTGTATCCGTATGTCTGATTCTCTAACCAAAGTTATTACCTTAAAATTTTGTATTTGTGGTTCTTTTAGCACTCATCAGAGGAGTTTTTTTAATTTTTTCAAATTCAAATTAAAATTTTTTTATTTTTCAAAATAAAAAAGATACAAAATTTTGTTCTTAAAAAGTAACAAAGCATGGCTTAGTAAGCCGTCTGCCGGATGAAAATCAAATAAAAATTACAATAATGAGGGAGAAAAATAAGTTATATTAGAATACATAAGAGAAAAAAAATAACAAAGTAAAAAATTTAATGTATAAAAACATAATACATAATTAAAGTATTTAAAAAGAAAAGAATATTCAAATTTAATTTTTTAAAATTGATTTAACAAAAGGGACTTTTAGTTTAGTCAAAACAAAAATCAATTAATGAGCTTTTAGTTTACCGAAAACAAAAATTATTGAGCTTAATCTTTATAGATTGTTAAAGGAACTGCATATAATCTATATTATTTTAGATTTGAACCATAATTTATGTTCCAAAACATACTCAAATAATCATTTCGAAAATTGTGTGCATGTGAAACATAGCGTATAAGAGTCTTCCAACCACGATCTCCGTTTAGAATGCTGACACATTCCTCCAACGAAAGAAAACTAGAGCAAAAATAAAGTCTTCGGATTTCCTGTAAAATTGGACAAGCGCTAAGAAATGGAAAACATCTTAGTTTTGATCAAGATTACAAAGTGAGCAAATTGGGTTAAGATCTGTTCTGTGTGGCTTATAGTTCAAGTCAAGCAATTCAGTTCTAACCTTGAAAATCGTACTCATTTCTGACATTGTAAACTTTTGATTTTTTTAAAGCTAGAAATAATGGTACTTGTCTTATACTCGTGAAGTCAAGCCTTATTTTTCTCCAAAACGGCTTTAACGATTTTGATGAAATTTTAAGAGTATTTTTTCATCTTTTCAAAACCAAATTTACCGGAAAAATCTATTAATGGTATATTTCATGTAACATTTTTTTTTCAATTATCGACTTTCCCCGCAAACGGCTCATTTGATTTCTATCAAATTTTATATTTGAAAATTGCTAGCTTGCCAAATTCATTCTACATACCACTTTTGGAATTATTTTTTTTTCTCTTCATAATAATTTTTTTGAAATATTTTTAAAACTAATATAATACTTTCAAAACTATATAACACAACAATTTTATTTTTTTTCAAATGTTATGGTCAGCTATAGAAGATGAATTTTATGATCAGTTTTAAAGTATGAACATAAATAAAGTCTAACAACTGCATACGAAAATCTTAAAAAAAACATTAAACTAAAAATAAAATAATTGATTAAATCAAAACCGGTGCTACTTTTTCATATAATCATTATTATTTTTGACATGTGATGCCGTACTCCATTATAACTTAAAACCGTTAAATGTTGTGATTTGGGCACATTTTATAAGTTCAGATAGTATTATTTATCTACGTAAATATTACCAGCTTATGTCAAAGATTTTCCCTTCCGTACTTGGAACTTGCTATCCAGTTTTTTTAATATGAATTGATATTTGTAGGTATAATTAACTTGTATTAACATTGATTAATTTCAACCTCTATTTTTGTGGATTTTACTTAATTTTTGAAAAAATATTCCTTTCATTTGATTTTTCGACAGATACTTTTGCACAATACTTTGATTAAGAATAAAATTCAATTGTATCTCACAATTCCCTATACTATGTTTTTTCCTAAAATTATATTTAAAAAATATAACCAGCTCGTTGTCCAAAAGAATTTAAGTAAAACAATCAAAAACCCGCACAAAAACCAGAATAAAACCCGTCGATAATTCAGGTTTTTGGATAACATAAAATACCCCCTTTGGCTGGTATAAGAAATAAAAGGCACGACTGGGTCGCACGTACTTGTTTTTATGTGCTAATCCTTTTTAAGTGCAGGCGTCTTTTTGACAAAGATTTTATTTTAATATTTTTTGTATGACGTGCAACTTCCTTAGAATCGTTTTGGGGTGAAGCTCGAACGAACATGCGTCACGACAAAGGGATAAACACAAATATATAGGATTGTTAGCTTTTGCAGTTTTTTAGTGTAGTATTATCTTTCCACTTGCTGCTTACTGTTTATAATATAATTTGCTAATAGAAAGATACAAAGGACGTTTTTCAGTTAAATTTTCATTTTGGTATGGAAAAATTTGAACAACTGGCATAAAGATTCGTCGGGATCAGCAGTATGGCAATAATGCTAGGTAAAGGGACCTTTATACGTCCCAATATGGGACCAATGGAATTTATAAAGGATTTAGGTACCTATAATAAGGTTGGAAGGAAGGTAGGTACTAAAATTAAGATACGTGTTCCAACTACTGTTAAGCCAGTAGGTATAGAGACAATATTAAAAGTTAACACAGTGGTTTTGTTTATTTATAGGAAGGTGTAAACTTTTGTTTTCTCGATTGAAATTTTTGCATTCAGTAGTAATCGAATAGTTTTTTTTATTTGTTAGTTGTTTTTGTGTGTTTATCAAAGGCTTCCTTATTTATTCTGTGCTTTTATGATGATGAAAAATACTTTAAAGTACGTAAGTATGTATGTAATGTAGGTTGTCACTTTCTTTTATTTGACTAATGGCTTGGCTAGGGCTTAGCCGAGCAATATGAAATAAAATGTTGGGGAAAAAAATTTATGAATTCAAAAAAACACTACTCATAACGTTTTTTGGAAAAAATGTTGTAAGCCATCTTATTTCTTTTGCTGTTTTCTATTTTATGAATTTTTCATTTCAAAACCTTTTTCATTTTTTTGAAAAACTTTTCGAAAACATATTTTAAAATTTTTTTTAGTATGTCAATTTTAAGAAATCTATAGTTTATACTAGGAGAAAAATTTAAAAAAAATCTATAGATCCGTTTTCAAAATATTCAAAAAACAAAATATTTTTTTAAAAAAATTATTAAAATTTAAAAAAAAATGTTTTTGAAAATTTTGATAATCAATATTATTTAAATCATAAAACACTACATATTTTGAAAATTTCATCAAAATCCGTCAATTAGTTAACGAGAAAGTCTGATTTTAAAAAACCGGTCAAGTTATATGGCAGGTACCGTTAGTTTTGGAGCTAGAATGCCAATTCCAAAAACAGTCGGGTAGAGCACTCTAAAAATACTATATACCTAGTTTGAATCAAATCGGCCCAACCGTTTAGACTGTAGATATCGATACGGACAGACAGACAGACAGACAGACAGACAGACAGACAGACAGACGGACGGAATTTCCGGACCCACTTTTTTTGACTTCTCTATCATCGTAATATCATGTTTGATTGTTAGATTTTTTTTTTTTTTTTACGAATGCATAACTTGCCTTATAGTCCCTATAATCGCAAGTAAAAATGAAAACAAAAAATTACTCATACGCCCCATTTTCATGCTAGAGAGATAATAAATATTAACTATTCGAATTTTAATTTTTTTTTTTTTTGATTTTATCTCTAGGCCATGAAAATTTTATTGTTAAAACCAACGAAAAAACAATCTGTTTGATTCAAGAAAAAAGTATATACGAGCGAGTATATGTAAAATAAAATCTGTGCATAAATTAATTGATTAAATCCTCGAGTTTTTTTTGTATTATTTATCTACTTCCCCTGCACTCATAATTAAGACAACGACTCGATTACGTTCCTGGAATTATGATTTAAAATGTAAATACTGATTACAATGCCCTCTCCAGTATGATATAATTAAACATTGACAGATTTAATTAGTAAATTAAAAGTAGAGATGTACACATTTTAATCAATTAACAACTGAGGAATAACTTTAAAGCTGGTGCTGTTTAAACTTACCTATGCTGGCCATGATTGGTGGAGCGTCATCAGGCGTTGTAGTCCTGTGGGCATAGAATACAGGATGAATGATAATAATCTATAGTCTACAGCAACTGTATGTCCATATAGAAGTGGGAAAACGCAATTAATAACCCGTACCCGTGACAGTTTAAATCGATGGATGGAATTGATTATGCGAATACACGTTGTTAACCGCAGAGCAATTTTTGTATTGCATTCCTACTTACATATGTAAATGGTTGATTTTTTCTTTTTAATTAATAAAAAAATATATATTTGTAAATAAATGTTTATATTTTATAACACTTACATTGATTTGGAATTCCGCAAATTAATGAACTTTTGTGTAATTAGGTGGCTGACGTGTTAGAGTGAAAAATTATACGGAATTTGTTTGTTATTTTTTTATTAATAATTCATAATTATTTTAATGACATTTTTATTGAATAATGACGAAATTTATGTTTTAATTTTGTTATTTGATAAATGGACAGTTAATTTAATTATTAAAATATTAATTTCAATAAAGTTTTGTTTGTTTTTTAATGAATTAAATAAATACAATAACAACTTTTTTCCGGTCATGAAATTATGAAATTTAATCAATGATAAGCAAAAAAATGAACATTTTAGGATTCCCATGGTTTTTAATGAATAGATTTTGAAAGAGTGAACCTAAGCAACGTACATAACTCTTGATTCAATCACAGGGTACATCTGTCTATATTTCTTCTTTTTTTTAAAAGAGTATTTAAGTGTAATCATCATCGGCCCAAAAACTGGGATCTAGATCGGGAGTCATCCAATCAGCATTTCCTTCTTCCAAGCTAAGAGCGAAGTATGCCACACTGTCTTCTACCATAAAAAAGAGCTGATAAAGACTGTCCGAGCTGGTTTTCCTTCGCTTATAATTGCAAGATAAATAGCCCAACGGCGTGTATCGAGCTTTATTTTTTCACCACACGAACTACAAGACTAAAAGATAATATCATTAAGATTATTATCTTCCGAACAGACTTTCAATAACAGTATAATTTTGAGTTAAGTTTGTTTTCTAAACCACCATCATAATCATGTTGTGCCGCAAGGTTCTATCTTCGGTGCGTTTTTTGTTTTGAAAGTTGTAGTATGTTTTACGAAGACTTGAAGTGTGCAATATTTTCATGTTTACATCTTTATGCAAATGATGTACAAATACGAATATCTCTGTGACTATGTAAACTGTTGAAAGACTTTATCTAAAATACATGTGAAGATCCTTTAAACCTTTCGCATTATACAGTGTTTGGATGCTTGTCTTCTGTCGTTAAAGCTAAACATACCCCCAATGCCATTGTCCATGAATGGCACTTGCATCGAAGAAACCAAAAAGCTTTCAGTACTCAGTATGTGTGTCAACGACGACCTCCGTTGGAACGACCATATATTTGAGATCGCTAAGAATGGTGCTTAGGTTTTCTGCATCAGTGTAAGAAGTGTTTATCCCCATCTGATCTGGCTACAATCTATAAAGCGTTTATATGCCCTAAACTCGAGTATAACTCCCACCTCTGGGCAGGTGCTTCGCAAACATCGCTTCATCTGCTTGATAGAATACAAAATCGAGCGTTACAATTGCCCCTCTCGAACACCGACGCAATGTTTCATGTCTTTCTTTATTTTATCGTTTCTTTTACAAAAAATGTTCACTCAAAGTAACCAGTTGCATTCCTCCCCTTAAAAGTTTCTCCCGTAATACTCGTCTCGCAAATAATGCTCATCAGTTCACCCTTGAGTCCAATTTCGGACGTACCGTGAAATATAGGGATTCTTTTTTTAGCCTAACAACACGAATTTGAAATAGTTTACCCTGCGAGATTTTCCCTTGCCATTTTGATCTGCTAACATTCAAAACCAATGTTAATCGACATCTCCTATCTCTCTCCTCCCTATCTTTTTAATGCCCGCGCAGTGTGTTCTACATTAAAAGGGAAACAAATAGTCCCTTGTGCGCGCGTTAAATATAAAAAAGATAGCTAATTTTGGAAGAAATAACCTAGGCTATTTTGATTACTAGGTGGCGCCACGCCGGAGTCCTTTTTTCGAAAATGTATGGTATATACAAGGAACGCCGGGTGGGTAAGCTAGTTTTTAAAAACTATTAAAGGACAGATCATAGAAAAAAGAAAAAAGAACTGCGGTACGAGGACCGTACCCTGCAAACCCTGAAATTATATTTTGTGTTTGTGAATACGTGTGAGATTCGTCTGAGAAGCAGCCAATCAGCCATAAGTTTAGATTCTCACATAAATTCAAGCGTCCATAAGAAATGTACAGGGACCGGTACACATATGTCACGCGTATTTTTCAGTTTGTAGACCAAGAGAGAATTATCCTCCCAGTTGTTGTTCTTGTTTTTTCTTCTATTGGGCAGATCCAACCATTTCTTCTCAATGTTGTTTCCGTACCATACCAAGTGTATTATTTATTCCAACCAATCTTTGATCTTACAAAGAAAGTTAAGTAACACAAGAAAATTCAAGCATACTTTCACCCAAGTCAATTTGTACAGACTGTTAACAGGACTTTCTTTATACATTGTCTAGAGCAAATGTGTTCCATTTTATCTCCAATCAAAGTCACCAAAGAATTTCCAAGCAACATTGTAATGAGAACTAGGGTTGGTTGCCCACAGAAGAACATGGTGTTCCATATATATATATATTCAAAAAGCCACATCCTACTGAAAACAATTTTAAAAGCGAGGAATCAAAAATCAAAATCTGGCTATAACCTAGTGACATGCCTTTGTCCAAGCATTGTTATAAAACAAGTTGGTGATATAATATTCTAGGACCAGATATACAAAAACCTCATAAATTAAACATCAAAGCCAAACAAAGCAATTGATTTCATTTATATTTCCAGATACTGAATCAGTTAACACAAGACTGACAGCAACCTATACAGACCACAACCTCAAGTAAGGTCATAACAAATTTATCCCAAGGACTCTATGCCTCTGTCAAGCTACACCGCCGTCATCGTTCATTGTGTTGCACTGACCTCGAACTCCAAAGTCCAATTAAATATACAACAAACATTACCCCGTGTTGAACATTCGGCACCAACCATTGTCTACACCCTGACAATGTAATGCAAATAGAACTTAAACATTACGACTTCTGAGTCCTGACTGCGACGAGTCATTATAAATATTTCGTTAATGTGTACTACGTATTGTATAGTTATCCTGTTCCTGTCATGTCCGTTGAGTAAATATTTGTCTACACTTCACCATATTCACTTGCTGAATCATAATTTCCTTGACATTTATTATGCGCGGTGAATTCATTTATGTTGGTGGTTAGCTGGTTGGTGGTGTTGCTTCGCTTGACTCGACACTGTTTGGATAGGGAATTCCACCAAACCCTCTCCAACCCGCGAATAAATAAAAACCTTGGTCAGATGGTATCGGATAGCTTGGAACAATAAAAGTGTGGTGGGCGGGCGAGCGAGGTTCCTAGAATGGTGACGATGACGGTCCATCAAGTGTGCAAACACAACTCAGTTCAGTGATTCGCTTTGTTTGTGTGCAACTCCCGCATATGTTTTGACAGTTTAATATTGGTTCGATATAAATTATTTGACAGTTTTTTTTTTGTATTTTTCAGGTTATGAGGGTGGTGAATGTCACAGGGGTTGTCGACTTATGCAATGTTGCCGTAGCTTTTTCAGAACATTCTTGAGTTACAAGACATTTCACAAATTCATTTTGGGTGCCAGATGATGATTTATATTTTCAAAGGCGGTATTCTTGAAACAATCATTTCTGACGGAAGGACTAAGATTTTAAATAATGTAAGCAATTATAATGAATTATGAATGACAACTAGGGTGTCCTCCAAGGCAGGCTCTTAGGTGCTTTACTTGTTTACTCTCAATTTGTTTCATTTTATATGAAATACATTTTAAAATTATTTCAATAACAATTTGACCGTTTTTCAATCTTGTGTCACACAAATAGCTTTTACTTGTGTCCTGTTTATCTTCTTATTTTTTCTACTTCTAAATAAGCAGTTGTAGTGCCCCGTGGCTTAGTGGTTAGTGTGTCGGACTGCTAAGCGAAAGAGCCTGGGTTCAAATCCAGCTCATAGCCACCTGTTTTTCTGGGGTACTGCCTCTTGCCTCTAGCCGTTCGGACTCGGCGGTAAACTGTAGGTCCCTTCCATTCTTGCAGATTAACAACACACACACAGGAATGGTTGAGAATATAAGTCACTAGGCCTTGGCTCCTTTAGGAGCTGTCGCGTCAGTAAATTTAAATAAGCAGTTAATCCGTTACCTCAACCTTAGTAGATATAAAATATACGACGCACGGTGAGCTCGTTTTTTTCCACTTGCTGACAATACAATTATAAAAGCCAAGTACGCATTTAACTTTTTCAAATGGTTGTCCTTCGTATATTTCCTCTTCTTGAATAAGTAACTCAAGCACGTTAAGTTAAATTATGTTATCAGCACTATTATGATTCCTGTATTTTATATAACCTATACCATCCAAACTAAACAACTTAGGTTAATTTTGTCGCAATACAATCACACGGTTTTCAATATTACCCTCAATACTTGATGCTGGCGGCAAGACTTCCTTAGAAGTTATTAGACACTATGAGAAGATAGTTTTTAGCTATGCCAAGGCAAGCTCTCTTTGGGTCCAAGATCATAGTAGGAAAGGCTGCGTGCCACCGCGACGAGCGTATGCCATTTTTCTTCTTATTATATTGCATAGTCAGTGATTTTGGGCGATATTTCCTTCATTTTTTTTATTTTTACTTATTGTTTTAGGCGTAATTCTATTTCGGGCTTTTATTGCTTTTCCACTTTTAAACTTCTTATTTTGGGTATTATAATGCCTGTTATGAAATTGAACTGCAACAAGGAACGCCCAAAAAAAATATTTGGCGTAATTTCCAAATTAATTTGGGCGGTATTTCATTGAGCGTTATTTTCTAACATTGATTTAAAATAGCTTTTTACAGTCGTGTTGGCGTTTCGTCCCAGTAACTCACTAACTCAGTTGACAGTGAGTATCTTGTTGAGTCCAAGTGTTCTGTCGATTGTCGGAGTGCAGTATAAGAACGGGTGAATGCCATTCAGGAATAATTTCCCTTCCCTTTCCCTCAATAATCTTCCTCAATATAATCCCCTCCAGTATTTTGCTGACACAGCATAGCAGCGAAATTTGCCGATATCCCCAGACGGTTGCCGGTTGGTTGCTTGGTCTTCTTGGGAACGACCACCTCTTTTGCCATTTTCCATGTTACTCTGCCTCTGCCTTGACCGAATTTAATTCCGTGTCTTATATATGTTTCAATCGCAACCTAATGTGAATTATAATCTCATGAATGAAAATTAATGGAAAATATGATTGTGTGCTAAATAAAATAAGCTGTTTAGAATTGCCGGCAGTGGTATAATCATTTATTTCTGGGATTTCTTGCTTTACAAATTACAATATGATTTGCTATTGTCGGGGAAAATATGATTGTGTGCTAAATAAAATAAGCTGTTTAGAATTGCCGGCAGTGGTATAATCAATTTTTTCTGGGAAATCTTGCTTTACAAATTACAATATTATTTGCTATTGTCGGGGAGGAACGAGATGTTTTGCAGTGAGACGATTATAAATCGATACTTCCGTGAATGTTGTTATTGGAGCCGTGCAGCATCAAAATTGTTAATAGTATTGTCTCTCCTTGTCGTTAGTAAGGATTTAGAATTTTTCTTTGGCAACAGCGGGGTAACATAACGTGAGGACATTGATGATAGTGGAAAAGTGAGATGCGTCAATCGCAATAAAATCAATCTGGTTGACAATAGTTTAATCAGCAGATCTCTATAACTCTTCATAATACTAATTTTCCGGAATTTTGAACTATCCTTATAGTTTGTAATTAAGCCTTAATAGCGCGACATCATAGAAATCTCTTCTATCTAGTTATTATCTATTGTGGCTGAAATAGTTGCGTGGATCTCCAGCTTCTTGTGGCTCTCACGTCAAGATTTAACTCAAAATCAGTTTGCTTCGCTAAGTTCATCCATTCCTTACACCAACTACTTTTTATATGGATCCCTGCAAACTCTTTACCACAAGGCCCACTATTATCCACTCGGTTATAGAGTAACAATATTATAAAGAGATCCACTGCCTTCTTTTAAACAATGCCTACAAGCTTAACTATCTTCGCATTCACCTTTATGGATGAGTATAAGTACAACATAATGCTTGCAAAAATAAATTGCACGACTGGATCGCACGTACTTACTTATATGTGCGGTGATATTGTAGAATAAAATTAAAGAAAATTAAAGTTAACATCAAATCATTTACTCGATTTTTGTGACTTGATTGTTCGATTGTATTGGGTGAAATTATTTGAATATTTGTGATTTTTTTCGAAATCATAGGCGCTTTTAAATAAAACGGTCAAGAATACAAACTTAAGCACAAAAATAACGTACAGTTAAAAACAAGATTAAAAAAAAATGCACCTACCCATTTGCAAAATATTGATTTTCAAAAAAAAAAAACAAAACAAAAAAAAAAATTATTAAAATACAAAAAAAAAGTTTTCGAAAAAAAATGTAATGTAATTACTTAGGCTACCTACATCTTCTTGAATATCAATTTTGATTGTAATCGGATCACCAGTATTCGAGAAAGTCGAAGAAAAAAAAACGGTCCTATGGGGGGTACCGTTTTTAGCCCACCATTTAACATTTTCTTTTCACCAAAATATAATGCATACCTACAGTAAAAATTCTTGAGCCGCTTGATATACAAAAGAGACAATGAAAAGTAGCGTGTTGGTGGTTGGGGAATGGAACGTACGAAAGATTTTCCTCTTTATAATATTTTTACTCTATAACTAGGTCCTCAATAAACAATGCAAGAAAATTAGATTTATGTGAGTGATCATTCTGTTTTACTTCTATCTGCTTTGACAACCATTCTGATTCTTTACATTACACACTGCTGCTGTTTTTTTTTGTTGAGAAAGAAAAGAATAAGCAACAAGTTAAGCACAACAATATGATCCGTTCTAGAATATCTATACATTTGTATTAAAATTTCTTTGGAGAAATGGTAGTGTTATGGCTAGGTTACTTCTGATATGCTTTGTCGAAGATCTCGAAACAGTTTTCTCTGGCTTGGTTACGACATGTGCTTCGCTTATGTTCGCGAATTCAGCCTGTTGGATCAGCCAGCCTCTAATAACTCCAAAAATATCATGGAAACCATATTAGGTGTTCTTTTAGTAGTTGTGCCGGACATAACGGGTGATTTTTTTGAGGTTAGGATTTTCATGCATTAGTATTTGACAGATAACGCGGGATTTCAGACATGGTGTCAAAGAGAAAGATGCTCAGTATGCTTTGACATTTCATCATGAATAGACTTACTAACGAGCAACGCTTGCAAATTATTGAATTTTATTACCAAAATCAGTGCCCTAGAAAAGTTGGCAGAAAATCCGCTTTTTTATCGACAAATTTTGTTCAGCGATGAGGCTCATTTCTGGTTGAATGGCTACGTAAATAAGCAAAATTGCCGCATTTGGAGTGAAGATCAACCAGAAGCCGTTCAAGAACTGCCCATGCATCGCGAAAAATGCACTGTTTGGTGTGGTTTCCATAAATGGGACGTAAAGCGCGAAACACATTTCGAACCGAACACTGATTTTGGTAATAAAATTCAATGATTTGCAAGCGTTGCTCGTTAGTAAGTCTATTCATGATGAAATGTCAAAGCATACTGAGCATCTTTCTTTTTGACACCATGTCTGAAATTCCGCGTGATCTGTCAAATACTAATGCCTGAAAATCTTAACCTCAAAAAAATCACCCGTTATTAATATTTTTTTATATTAAGAGCATTTTTCGACTGCAATCTGGATCTTTTCGGTACCTTGTTGGAACCACACAAAGTGGCTTGAATTCAATCAAAATCACACAAGGTTCGTACTCATGGAGTTGATCGACAGAGGTAATTATACACAAAAAAAAACCTATCGAGTGCTGATTCCTTATCCAAATTTCCAATTTTTTTAACTAGAGAATGGGTACTTTCTCTTGAATAAAAGTATGTTGTTCTCTCATTTCCTTGTATCGTACGTGAATAAAATCTAGTACCTACATCTTTTTCCATTAATTCCATTAATTCATTAATCTAGTTTAATTATGCGGACATATTGGAATTTCCATTAGTTCATGGACATGCAAAATGCCACAAAGAAGTGTGACATGATGAACTTTCCTCCATTATATCGCATGTACTTACTCATTTAAAAAAAATATTCAATTAGCATGTTTTGTGCTTTTTTACTGTCATCAACTTGTCAAAGTCAGTCAAACAATACACATACCCCTATATCTCGATACCAAAGTGAGTAATTCCGTTATACACACATCCCACATAATGTTAATTTATAACAAAGTTTCATCTAAAAAAGTATCCATTAATTTATAAAACAAAGCTACGGCCTTTAAACAAAAAATCAGAAAATTAAAAATGTTGACATACCTTTACAGTTAACAAGAGATAGTAACTATCTAGTATTAGTCATTAAAAATATAGTAAAACGTACGAGGCTAAAACCCTAACCTTACAATCTTGATTTTCAGGTCATTGAATAAAAGTTTGTCATTTTGAGTGAAGTATGACTGATGCGTTACGATAATGGTTTTGAATGAAGGAACTGCATTTTTTTTAAATAAGTTTAGACTTCCCATTGATTTACTATTGATCATTAAAAAGCAGAAAGACTAAGGGCTTGTTGCACAATATCTGACTAAAGTTCTGGTTAACTATCAGACACATAAACAAACTACAAGTTAAAACCTCCCATTAAAAAACTTTGCGTTTCACAATTATCTAAATTATAAAATTAACTGTCAGTTGGTTATTCAGAGCTTTTTCAAATTTTCCAGACAGAAGTGTTTTGAATTTTTGAAAATTAAAAAAAAATTAGAATTAACTTCTGAATTTTCACTTAAAAATATCTAGAAAACAGGAAAAAAGCTATTACCTTAAGACATTTATTTGTGACAATAAAAAAAAATAAGATTAGTGATGTGTTTTCTGAATGGACTCTGGAGCAGATAAAAAAGACGAAAAATCATCTTCAGCGATAAGGCTCATTTCTGGGTGAATGGGCAGGTCAACAAACAAAACTGTCGAATTTGGCACGATACCCATCCACATGAAGTCCAGCCAATGTATTCCGCAGAAGTCAACCTTTGGTGTGGATTTTTGGCTAACATTCACCAGGCCATTACCGTTAACTGTGAGCACTATTGATCGATGATAAGCAACTTCTTTTGGTCAAAATATGATGAAATGGACACCAACGGTATGTGGTTTTAACAGGTGCTAAGTGCCACACAGCTCACGCCACATTAGAAATTCTGTACTAGCGGTTCGAGGATCGAGGGAATGGTTACCTCACGTGGAGGTGATGTGAACTGGCCACCGAGATCTTACTTTTTTTAATTCAAATTCAGCTTGATTTATGCGCGAGTCGTGGAAAATTGGACATTTTAAATGCGCGCCATACATAACTTAATAACATAATAAATGAAAGCAGTTTAGAACTGCACATGCAACTATCAATGCTTGTGCTATAATAAAATTTTCTTTGATAAAATAGGGAATCTGTTCTTCCATACTTCACAAATTTGTTCTGCTACGTTTCTGCTCCTTAGTAGCTGGGGTTTCAAGTGGTGTTAAAAGGTATGCAATTTTCTCATAACCATGAATTCTGTAGGAGAAGATGGAATTCCCATTAAATTTGTGAAATTGATACTACCTCAAATAATATCCGTATTAACACACATTATAAATTTTTGTATAACTTCCTCTTCGTTTCCTGACTGTTGGAAACTTGCAAAGGTTATTCCTATCCCCAAAAAGGTTTACCCCTCATCCTGTGCAGACTTCCGGCCTATAAGCACCTTGCCTTGCCTGTCAAACCACATTGGTCAAAATAATTTGTTATCTTTAGTACAATCGGGTTTTCGCGTGAATCATAGCTGTTCTACTGCTATTGTTAAGGTACTCGATGGTATTAGAATTCAGTATGACCAAGACCAACTTACGTTATTGTGTTTGCTTGACTTTTCAAATGCATTTGACAGGGTTAATCATGATGATTGATGAGTATGAATCATTTTTAACACTGAATTAGTTGCAAAATGTTTAGTTTCTTCTGAATCGCAACAATGAAATTCATTTATCCAAGACTAAATTTATCCTAACGACATCTGTTTGCCAATAGATAAATCAATAAATACACCATGAAGTTGAATATAACTAGTACAATTTATAATAGTTGAACGATACGTCAGACTATGAATGCCATTATCCCAAAGTGATCACTTGTGCATTCGATCACTGATGGCACTCATGGCTAAAACACAATCACGCTTCAGCTTTGGCTTCGTCACGTTACATTTTCTAAATTTCGAATTTTGTTTTTGCTTTGTTCTGTCAAAGCGAGCAAAAGTTCAACCAGTTTCTACCTTAACTTTACGTTTAAGTCACGTTACCTTATATTGTACACGAACCAAACGTAACGTCAAAGCCAAAGCCACATTGTGATAAGATGTATTGATTTCCTATGGTTGAACTTGTAAGCATCAGGCGAAACGGAAGCGAAATTGTGTTTTAGCCATAAATCTCTTAAAAAACATTTGTGAACAAGCAGTCAAGTACCTATTGTAGGTAATACTATCATAAGCTGCTGTGTAATTTTCCCTTCCTGGACCTGGTTTAAAATGCATTTCCAGTAGGCTCGATAAGGTGAATAAAAGCTAAAGATAATTATATAAACGCATGTACACTACATATATACAAACATTATATGTTAATAATTAAAACATACTAAAAAAGCGAAATAATTGTTTGCCGTTTTAATTTAAAAAACATAGTATATTTCAATGAATTGTGTAAAATACATAAAATAAAAAATCCCCAAACAGAAATTCCCCAATCAATTTTGTTCACAGAGTCACACACATGACAGACACATGACAGGTACATAAGGTAAGGGGTGTTCCATAATAACTGCAAAACAAATTATTAAATTTATTTCGAACTTCTGGCCGCTTTAGTATAATTAAAATAAACTAATCGCAAATAGTTTTTCCTTGTTATAGAACCAGGATGAAAAAAAATAATGTCGGATCCAAAACATAACCTTGCGGTATACCAAATTTACTTTACCTTTTCATTTTAAGAGGAATTTTTCAGTTCTTTCGTTTGATTATCAACCTTATGTTCCGTGTCAAAATGACAACTTTCAAAAACATTCCAAATACTTCCTAGCGAAATCTCACTTTAAATATAGAACATTCATTTCAATCAAAACCTTATATTAAATTAAAAACAAAAAAAAAACCTTTTTAAAAATTAAAACAAATTGTTAAACCTTGTTCCGTTTATTTTTATTTGTATCGACAGCATGTTTTTGTTTCTGCTTTATATTTTGTTTTTTTTTTTACCTTAAACAAAACGACTTTGAAAAATATTGTGAACATACAGGATGACACGATGCATGTCACAGAAAGTTGACCCAAAAAAATGCGTTTTTGTGTCTCCCTAGCTTCGCTAGAATAGCCGACGGCCCCGAAATGACGAATAATAATAAATTAATTGACACCTGAAAGGTAGTTAAATCGTTTTTAAGTAATTGAAATATTTGAATGATTAAGTGATGGTGGTCGGTGGTGCGATGCCTTAGAGCACCAATTCATTAGGCTTTTATTTCAGTTCATGCCCGAAATGGGTCATAAATTCGCCAAATAGTTCGGCGGCAAATAAATTGGAATTTATATCGGTTTTTTTTGCATCAGTAACTTCCAGACGGTTTTGTTTTTCATCCATGTGGTACAGTTGAAATAAGTTGTATGTATGTATATTCAGACGAGAAAAAGAACTAGATACGTCAACGAAACATGACGTTTCAATATAATAGAGTATGGAAAGAAGCTTTTTTATCTGTGTTGGATTGGACCTAATGAAAATTGTCAGTACGGGGAAGATAGGACGTTTGCCTCTCATTTTGGTTGCAGTGGCTTGCATATTTTTGTTTCAAGTAAAAGCTCTAACAGGTTTTCCGTACTTATCATTATAAATCATAGCAAATCGGAGAGAGTCCGTAGGGTTACCAAGTGCTGATTACAATACATAAGAGACTATATTTTTTTAATGCATACAAAAATATAAATTCACTTTTTTATTAAAAAAAACATTAGCACAGTTTAAACACAATTTTAAACAATTTTATTTTGCTATCTTTATTTATAATACTATATATATTATATTTATTAATCGCAATACTAGTTTACTCTAATTAAAAGACAATATCACATCAAAACATTTTTCCGAATTAATATGACCACCTAATGCACCAGCAAACTTTAAGAAAATAACTGCTTTCTACTAAACTACAAAAATCCAAAAAATGTAACTGCAATTGAACAATTTTCCAACTCTTAGTACTTAGCAAAGACAAATACGACAACACCTACCCTCTCAAACTAGTAAATTTGTTCTCAAAACCTTCAAAACTAAAAAAGCTATTATAAAAATAAAAACCAATGAAAAAGCTATGTAGTACTATTTTCAATTGGTAATGGTAACTCGGTTGATGGAACATTTAATTTTTCAATTCAATAGGTTAGGTAGAAGTGAGTGGGCGATCATTATTCATTATTCCGTATTCCATTAATGTTGATGGTAATCGGTTATGGTAGGGTGTATGTGTCGTGATAATACAAACCGGCGCCACTGTTTAAAAACAAAATCGCCCATAAGCCATGTACTGACAATATTCATTGGACTATAGCACTTCACAGTTTAAAAACAATTTAAGTTCACTGTATTTAAAAATACTTACATATTTATTTTTATTAATCACAATACTACATTTCTCTTATATAAACTCAATATAAAGTCAAAATACTTTTTCCGAATTAATATGACCACATAATGCACTGACAAACTTTGAGAAAATAACTTCTTTCTACTAAAATACACAAAGCCAATAAAATTTAACTATTAGTTAGTACTATTAATACACAAAAACGACAACACCTACTCTCTCACACCACTAAATTTGTTCTCAAAAGCTCCAAAACCGAGAGCCCAAACAGCCCAATATGATAAAAACCAATGAAAAAGGTATATAAAGGGTGTTTTTTTAGAGGTATAGAACTTTAAGTTGGCAATACTATTTTCACTGGTGGCCATTTTGTCAGCTGTCAAGTGATTTATTTTTAGTTTGGTTTGGCTTGGCATATCAACATGATAAGACTTAAGCCTGCACAACGCTTCCAAATTGTGCAAATTTATTTTGAAAATCATGGTTCTGTTTGAAATACGTATCTACGTCAATTTACGGTCAAAATAATCGTCCATCAGAGCAATTAATTCGATTAACTATGGAATATTTTCGCACCACGTTTACTCTTAATGATAATACGCATCCACACACACAAGAAGAAGTCATTGCTGCTGTAGAGGAAGACCCGAATCAGTCTATCCGCCATCGTGCACAGAAATTTGATATTTGTCCATCCTCTTTATGGAAGATTTTGCGGAAAGATCGCAAACTTACAAAATCCAACTCATTCAAGAATTGAAGCCACAAGATCACCTAAAAAAGCGTAGATTCGGATGAAACCTACTATTGGTTAAATGGATACGCCAATAAAGAGTGTAGTGATGATAATCCTCAAGTGTAGACACCGTTAAATCCACAAAAACTGGCTATTTGGTTTGCTATATGGGTTGGTGGAATAATTGGTCCGTATTTCTTTAAAAACGATGCTGGCCAGAACGTTACAGTCAATGGTGACAGCTATAGAGCCATGATTACTGACTTTTTCGTTCATCAATTGATTGAACAACCATGATGGGCAGGAGCAGGAGTAGGAGGTGGTTTAAACAAGACGACGCAACATGTCACACAGCTCTTGCCACAATTGATTTATTGAAGGAAAAATTTGGTAACCGCATAGTTTCACGTTACGGACACGTGAATTGGCCTCCAAGATCGTGCGATTTAACGCCGCTTGACTATTTTCTGTGGGGATATGTGAAGTCGCTAGTCAACGCCGATAAGCCCGAAACGATTGACCACTTGGAGGACAACATTCGCCGCGTTATTGCCGTATTAGTGTTTTTTTAATTGGCAAAGGTAACTCTGTTTGTGCAATACCTTTTTGCAATGTTATGGTTATAGTGGTGTACGAGTTTTTTTTAAAGAGATATACAAAATTCATGTCAGTCAGAATTCATTGTCAGTGGCTTTGTATCTTTTTCAGTAGAAGTTTTCTCAATTCAGTGTCGTGATAATATACGCCGGAAGAAGAGAGCTACTTCTGTTACGGTTTTTTAAGACTTACCTTTCCGAACAGGGCATCGAAAATTTGGATTGGTAGAAGGAAGGGCTTTTAGTGTAGGTTCTAAAACTATTTATCGGACAAGCAAAATCAGTGAACAAAGGTTACTTATTCTCTCGAGCCTTAAAAAACTTCGGGCAATACAGTATGTTCGGATGACCGCTATCTAAAAAACGGTTGAGTTAATAAAAAAGGACAAAATCAGTCGCAAATTATATGCTCTTCAATATTCTAGATGTTAACATCATTGAAGCCATAGAAACCGAGACAATCGCGAAACACGTTTCTCGTGACCCTTAACCTTGAATAACTTCCGTTCCAGACACGAGATATTTTGAAAACTTCCAGACAACTTATATATACAATACGAAGATGTATACGAGTTTCCAGATTATTGTCGCTCATTCTCAGATTGACCCCTTTTTTGGCTTAAATGACTGAACCGATTTTTGAAGAAAGCTATTTATCTAATGACAAAAAGTTTAGTAGTAGCAGTCGTAGTAAAATGTTTTTAATTCGAACATAATACGAATAATTGTATTTTAAATAATAGCTTAAAATTGTTTTATAATTTTATAATTTAGAATGAAATCCTCTGATAAGATCACAACGATATGGTAATGCTAGAGGGTACTGTTTTTTAACCATTGAATATGTCAATAATTTCAGGTTCTGTTAAGGACGCACTCTCAAAGCCCTTCAACCTAAATTCTCTATAACCTCTTTTTCCTTCAAGTTAAACACTGTACATAGAGATGTTTCGCTTTCCACAAACCTATTGCTGTTCAAAAGTATTAGGTCGCATTTTGCCTTAAAAATCCACGATGACCCTGAGTCATCGGCGATGTCCTCCTGAATGATCCAGAAACTTAAACTTTCATATGCCCTCCGTTGATTTTCCATTTAGCTCCCTGATTTCAGAAGTAGTAGTAGATCTGAGCTTTATTAGGTTCATGCACTATCAATATCTCTCTCATCCCAAGACAGGCCAAAACTACGCCGAAGGTTGTCTACCTCTTTTACCCAGAACAATTTTTTCCTAAGGAGAATTTTGATGAATTGATGTGGAAGTCTTCTTTCTGAGCTGAAGGTCCAACATTTAATAATGACCTACGTCTGCTCCTGTTTCTAGTGATAGTGCTCTTTACAGCACTGTTTCCTTTCTCCATATAATTTGAAAACGACATTTTCGGTGACAGTAAGACTCCTAAATATGACTTCAAGGCTTAGTCGTTTTCACACCTTACAAACTCGAACGAAAAACGAAAATCCACTCTCTTTGTCATAGAAAAATAGTAATGGCCAAAAAGCACTAAAATTGTTGTTTTTGAAGCGAATGCAATTAACCCAACCCAGAGGTGTCGGAGTTTAACAAAACGCATTCCTATCACGAACAATTGCAGATACCAACACCTTCCTGATGCATTTAAATCATTGACCGATCCAACGTTTCATATGGGCGCACCTAAGCCAGACCAATTGCAGGAACGGAAAATGAGCAAATTGATGTTTCCATTTCATCTGAATCAGCAATTACATCGCTTAACCTTATCTCTCTATTCAACAAAAGCACAGCGCTTATTGTTCCGAGAGAATGCCTGCCAAAGCTAATGTGGTCGGGGCAAAGGAATATATCCCTGCCAGCTAACCCGCACTGTCTATTGCAATTCATCACCAATTTAAAGGGGAAACCTCTATGCAACAGCTCCCCGCAAACTCGCAGGCCTGATTTAATAGCTGCACTCACGACTACACTGCGAATGGTTGAAGTGCGACTGCCGATGCCGATTCAGATGTCAATGGTTGGGTCGATTTGGTATAGTAATTATTCAGGCAGCTCCCTCCCGGAGCACCTTTTGTTCACTTAAGGCCGTGACTAGACTTGTTAACAGTGCCAATGACACGTCTGGCAGAGCTAATGTAACATCGATCAGAATCAGACGTCATTTGCACTTTAACCACTCAAAGGCAGGAGGCTGGCTGTTCTGTTTCTGTTTGTAGCTGATGGTTCTGGATGAAGTGTGCAAAATACTCCAGACAATGGGGATTCAACTATTAAGTCGAACCTTGCAACGATGTACAATATTGTTTTATCGTTAACTCTCACTTTGGTTTGAAGGGTTAAATTTCTGATTGCAAGTTGCAAGGCAGACATAAATATATGTAAACAAAATATTTGCAACCCCAACAGGGAAGTGACATCCGGCTTTGATGGTTAATGATTAGAAGTGACTAGACAGCCGATATAATCGTAGTTTTTTGCACCAGCTATTTACAGTACATAACTGAATTGCGAAATAATACAACAAGTAGTGATGATTGATGAATGGTATCTAACGACAAATAATGTAGGTTAGTTTAAGGTTAGCAAATTGGCCAATTTCAATCGCACTTCCTTACACGAATTTGATTTTTTATGATTTAGACGCTTTGAAGATATGAGTAAGGGGAGTAAACGGCCGAAGCTGGGAGCTGGAAAATAGTACACTCTGGGCAAGAAAAAGGATGCAGCGTAAGTGTCTATTATGAAAAAATATTTATTGGATTCCCATCAACGAACTTACCTAATAGAGAAAGCGAAATTACTGCTTGGAAGGGTCTAAAGGACACTATGAACGCAACGAAAATGGTGGTTAAATGATGAAACAATTTAGTTATACCTAGGAAATAAATTGCATTACTGGATCGCACGTACCTGTGCGGTCACATCTTCGAATAAATTTAAAAAAAGTAACATTAACGTAGAAAAATAACACTGAAACTTAAAAAAAAGTGTCAAAAACACAACACTACGGTTTTTAGTAAAAATGGAGTACGCCAACACATGTCTCGAACGTACAAATGCAACGGTACCGTATGTCAAGCTCGTTAAACTCCGATTTATACATACTTGTCAAATGGGGTAATAGGTATTGTGTGGAGTTTAATGCTTCGAAAACTCAATGCTGCCTTCTGTCGTTAAAGCTAAACATACCCCCAATGCCATTGTCCATGAATGGCACTTGCATCGAAGAAACCGAAAAATTCTCAGTACTCGGTATGTGTATCAACAACGACCTCCGTTGGAACGACCTAATATTTGAGATCGCTAAAAGTGCTGCTGAGTGCTTAGGTTTTCTGTATCGGTGTAAGAAGTATTTGTTCCCTTCTGATCTGGATAGGAATGGAGGAACTTGATTGGATATTAACGCTGCAACAATAAGATACAGATCTCCGAGATGTCGCTAATGTTCTGTCTAGCAGATCAGCAACTGATAAGGCTAAAACGTAAAGAACATACGAAAGGAGTATGAGTAAAAACAAAATCGGATATATAAAAAAACCAAAGATGGGCTTAAGTTTGTGGTACCGAAAAGATTTCGTGGAAGGTTATTCAGTCGCATCATGATGATGTAGGTCATTTCGCGTCGGAAAATACCGTTATGCTGCATATGGTTCTTATACATATAACAAACGAGGAAATGATGAGACACAATATATTTTACATCCGATGGAGAAAATTGCGATTCCGTTCCACATCATTAATATTGACCACGTTGATCCATTTCCCAAAAGCAAGAAGCAAAATTGCTATATTTTTGGCATTATGCCTTTAGAAAATTATGTTATTCTGCGGGCAGTACGGAAAATCAACGCAACACTTGTTTTCAGATCTTTAGATGATATACATACATATATAGTCGTGAAAACAATCATCTTCATATAGCCACAGTCGTAAGAACTCCACGTGCAAATGAACAAATAAAACGATTATTCCGGGCTTCAAATACTTTCATTGCTAGTATGACACGGGATGACTCCGGGAACGACAGGAATGAGAAACTTCAAGCGATTCAATGGGGTCTTAAAACCTTAAACACGATATAACTGGTCATAGTACTTTTACATACGAGCCCGCCAATATGTTCCACTATAAATTATCGTTAGCTCTTCATGACAGTGAGAAGGAGGTAGTTGAAGATTTGGAATACCTGGAAACGTTCAAAAAACTGTTAGAAGAACAAATTCGACAACAAAATGTAAATGAAACGTTGATGCGCTGTTGATGACATTAAGTTCAATTATATTATGTGATAATATATTTACAATAATTTTATTATGCGTTTAATATTTTTGTGTGTCAAAGTTACTTACAAAAGGTCTGTTAGGCAATTATTCATGAATTTTACATAGCCTGTTACGAATACTTAAATCAGTGGGATGTATAGAGAAACTTGAAGTTTTTAGTTGGGTAGTTCTCCGAAAAGTTCCTATCTGGCCAGAAATAGAATCTTCGTTATGTTTTGTCAACAAAAAGCGGAGAGATACGACTTACAATAATTGAAAACTTGTTTGACGAATTTGTAGAAATAAAATCATTCTCAACCTTACACATTACAACAAACAAAACAATAAATTGTGGCCGATAAATGGAAAGAAATTGTTGAGCATTTTTTGAAGAGAAGTATAAAATGTCGTTCGAGTTCGGCTTGTGTCTGCCTGGTTCAAATGCTCCAGTCGAACGCGTTTTCTCTATAATAAACAATATTTGGACAAATGAAAAAAACACAATTAAATGTGAAACTCTCAGAGCTATATTAAAGATAAATTAAACTTCAATTTTAACTCTCTGAAATTAAAAAAAAATATTTAACAGCAAAAGAAAAGATCATCAAAAAACTTGTTCAGCAAAAAAATACCAACAATAATCTCTTTGATAAAGTTATTTTTGATTTGTTTAAAAAAAATAAATAAATTTATTGGCGCGACAGCTCCTTAAGGAGCCAAGGTCTAGTGACTTATACTCTCAACCATTCCTGTGTGTGTGTTGTTACTCTGCAAGAATGGATTTTGATTTGTTTATTTTTTTATAAACTTTGTTCAAGAAAGTCTGAATCGAAAAATAAATTAATTTTAAGTTTTTGTTTTAGTTCTAAGCATTTTGTGTTATGATTTTGTATTCTTTTTTACTTGAGATTTTTTTATGATTTTTTACCAAATAATTTTTTTTTTCAATGTTCAAATTTATGTACAGGGTTTTGCTCAAAGAAATATGGTAACCGTAACTATAATGCAAGTTTTGGATTCGTGCTAAAAAATTCTAACAATCAAACATGACATTACGATGAAAGTGGGTCCGTAAATTCCGTCCGTCTGTCTGTCTGTTAGAATGAAAAATTATTGGATATTTTTAAATAATTTTCCCAGATGAAAACTACAGATTTCCTTATAATGACATACTAGAAAAAAATTTTAAATATTTTTTCGAAAAGTTTTTCAAAAAAAAACTGATTGAACGATTTGCAATTTGTGCAAATTTATTACCAAAATAATGGTTCGTTTCTGTGGAGCAGAGCATCGAAGAAGACCCGAATGAGTCCATCCGCCATCGCGCGCAACAATTGGAGATGTGAATTATCTTATCTTATCTTTATAATCAAGCTAAATGTTTGGCCCTAACATTGAACTATATGCGTTTTATTTCTTCTTGAAAACCACACGGCTAAAAAAACACCCTTTATATACATACATATGCAGCCACTAAGCAATTATCTAACATAAGAACAAGGTCGTGGGACCCAGTCGTGAAGTTTTTTAAATTTATTCGACGATGTGACCGCACATATGAGCAAGTACGTGCGATCTAGTCGTGCAGTTTATTTTCATTGGCATTGGCTCGGTTTTTATCAAGACCAAATGTAAGTCTATGAACGGTATCATTCATGTATAGCATTTTTTTTTAATTTTCTCGGTAACGGCTCATTAGATTTCTATAAAACTGGATAGCTAAATTATTATGCATATATTTTTTTCGAGAAACAGAACTTAGTTTGAATTTGAAAGATTTCTCTAAATAAGCGTAAGTGTATGATTCTGTTGTCTTTTTGATTATTCGTGGTTTTTGGTTCATTATACATAACATTATAACGATTCCGCAAATAACTTCTTTTTTTTTGAAAATGCTTCATCAACATCGAGTGTAGCTTCGGCTGTGTGGCACGTAGCGCCATCCTGTTGAAACCAAATGTTGCCAATATCCTCCTCTTCAATTTTTGTGAACAAAAACTCGTTCAACATGGCCCGATAACCATCGCCATTGACTGTAACGGCCACTCCTTGCTCATTTTCGAAAAATGCCCCAATTATGCCTCTGGACCAAAATCCGCACCAAACAGTGACTCGTTTTGGGTGTATCGGCTTTTCAATGTATTCGTGCGGGTTTTCTGTGCCCCAAATGCGACAATTTTGCTTGTTTACATACCCGCCAAGAACAAAATGAGCTTCATCTTGGCAAAATGGCATCTTCTCTAAGTCGATCGCAGGCAGTAATGTCGCAATATTTCCCAGCGTATACACAACCATATTCGTTAAGCGGAAGGATAAAACTAATTATCTGTCAAATCAGACATGAGCTAAGTGTTATTATTCACGAAATAAGCACTAGTTGAAAAAAAAACTTTAGATGGCGGACCCTTTACAATTTATGTTGAATTTGTGATCTTTTAAGATTGTCTAGATATACAAATCTTAGTTCTTAAGAGAATCCTTTTCTCAGGGATCATTGCAACTAGAGCAGAATGTTTGTGGGTGATCCGGAGACTAGATGTATTTTTCCTATGCGCCCATGGACATTTTAGCTCCTTCTTTAGATACAAATTCTTCAAAGTACTGAACTCTAAATATGATCCATATTTTTGAAAAATCTAAAAACCATTGATTTAAATATTTTTTTTTGATTTCAATGTTTAGCTCAACAACGATGTGGACAAATCTTATTTTAATCGGATGCTTCCTCAGTTGCACAGTTCTTTCCTCAACAACGGCTGACGAGTAGGTTATCACAACATTCTCCAAAAACCCTACTAAAACTGTTACTTCTCCTCCATAGGGATAATCCTCCAGAGATAATAATTCCCGAGATTACTCGAGATGTTCGTTACAATCAAATTACTTCGGAGCTTGTGGCTCAAAGTGTGATGAATTTTGCTCACAATCTAGCTGTTGCACTCGATAAAAACGAATTTCCAAATACTCAAATATTCTCACCGTTAAGTGTGATGTCAGCTTTATCAATTCTTCAGATGGGTGCCAATGGCGATAGTTATGCCCAACTGAATCAATTGTTCGTCTTGTTGAACGCCAAGATTGGTTTGAATTCTTCTAAGGTTCATGAAGAATTCGGTTGGCTTTTGGAAGATGTTATGTTGAATAGAAAGAACCTCAAGAGGCCACGCAGTGAATCAGCATGGCGATCGACTCCATCGAATCCAAATGCTTTTGCGAACGGAGGCAAGACCACTCCGGACGATCATATAATTCGAGTGGCTAACGCACTATTTGTCCAGGATGGTTTTAGTCTCAAGCCAGACTACGCTTATGCTGCTCAATCTGTGTATAAGAGTGAAGTTACTCCATTAGATTTTAGGCATAAGCAGCGACACTCAAAGGATTACATAAATAGCTGGGTGAACCAGAACACATTGGGAAAGATTCCTGCCATCATTGATGATGAACCGAGCACTGATACGAACATGATTTTGGCGAGTACGCTTTACTTCAAAGGATATTGGGAACAACCGTTTTTGGGAACTGGCACTGCCAAGTAAGTTGCATTGTACCATAAAGATTAATAAGCAGGTGCTTATGTTTTGTTTACTTTTTCTAGAGCAAACTTCTATCCAGATGGACCAGAGAGTCTTCCAGTTAGAATCACAATGATGGGCACGGGTGGAGTGTTTCCCTTCTACGATGCCCAGGAGTATAGTGAGTACAGAAATTGTTTTTTTCGTACACTGATGTTCATTTGACTTGTTCCCCTCTAGATTGTCGTATCATTGGCCTGCCTTACAAAGGCAACCAAACAACAATGTACATCATTCAACCGAATGACTCGACACGCCTAAATCTACAGCAACTGCAAAAAACCCTTACCGGCGAGCGTATCAATGAGATGATCTCGAAAATGGAACGAAAGACCGCAGTTCTAGCTTTTCCCAAATTCCACGTCACCAATACAATGAATCTCAAGGCTCCACTAAGCCGGATGGGCATTGAAAACATTTTTAAAAATGGTTTAGCTGACTTTTCTTTGATCGCTGATCCCCAACCAAATGCAGGAGAAAACATAGCTTCACCTTCTTCTTCTTCATTCGCAAGGTATCCTGTTCCTGTTCCCCAACAGCAAGAGATTATGTTGAATATCGCCGAAGTGATGGCTACTCCCAATCAGTCAGGCCTTTTCTCTCAAAGGGAATCAAGTTTGCCGGCTTCGTACTCTGGACCTGTGGATCGATACAATGATGCTCCACTGATATTCTCTCGATTTGGTGGCGAAACATCAAACAAATCTACTGTTACAGTTCGGCCAGGACAATTGGACAAAATGATATGGACCCAGCAAGGTGATTTGATGGTTGGCACAGTGGTCATGCCACACGAACGCTCTAAGCGTGCCGTTACATATAAGGTTGAGAGTGAATTTATGCGAGGCAATGCTCCATTACGGTTTAAGGATCTCATACTCAGCAAACGCATAACAAAACCAAATCCTGGCAAGAAGCTTTCGCGCAGTCGTCGTCAAGCTATACCAGCTTCAGCTGAGAGTCTTCAGAGATTAGAACAGATGCGTCTAACAGCGGGTCTAAAGAAACCCCAACTGTATGTCGATGAAATCCTTCACAAAGTTGATTTCAATGTCAACGAACAGGGTACGGAGGCGGCTGCAGTCACTTTGGCATACCTAAGGAGATCGGGAACGGATGTGGCCTTCCGGTGTGATTCACCCTTCCTCATAATTGTACGACATGATCCCACAAAGCTGCCCTTGTTTTATGGGACAGTGAACATACCAGCTGCATAATTTTTTTTACGATTAATAGGGACAAGAGGTTGTTAAAAATATCCTGACATGGATCAAATATCTTAAATATACCACGATCGATTGCTATGGTCACCAAAATCACTGGACGTAGTCTATATTAAAATAACAGTGATTCTAGATAATTAAAATTCTTTTTTTAACAAAGTTAACCATTATTTTGAACGCTAGCATTGTAACATATTTTATCTTAAGACAATTATTTAATAGAGTTGAAATTTCAAGACAAGCAAAATAAACAAGAAATTACTGTAAGAATGTGTTTAATAAATAGGTATACTATTATATATTTTTTAATACAAAATCAAAAAAATCTACAAAAAGTTGGTAGATTAACAAATATTTTTTTAAATGACCGTTGTGTGTCAACTCTAGCCTTTCAAACGAGCTTGGACAGCTACCTTACCTCACCTTACCTTAACGTGGCGCTAGAGTCGAGGGTTGACCTGGGTGTCAACCAATAAGCTTCTCCAGCCAGTTCGTTCCCTAGTTGCCTCTAATTTCGCAATTTTCGCATGTGAAATCCGTCGAGCGTCAAATTCCTCTTTCACTTGTGTGCACCACCTGAGTCTCGGTCTTCCTCTACTGTGCCGTCCTTCTGGGCTGAAATCGAAGATTTTCCGGGCCGCAGTATTAGAAGTATGTAATTGGACGGACTTTTGAAAGTTCCATTAACCATATCTTGGTTGCGAAGTGGTGCATACTTATAACCAAGTCATCGCCTGCAGCTTTTAAGATTTCGGTAGCTAGGCCATCGACTCCGGCGGCTTTATTACTTTTAAGCAAGCCTTCTTCTGAGAAGCCGGTGTTCTTATTTCTTCTGCTCGTAGAGCGTATGTTGTATTGTAACTACTATATTCATATAATCAATTTTAAAACTAAGCAAGCTTTGCTAGTAGATTTGATTTTTATAAATTTTCTTTTTTTCACTTCATAGTTCAAACTATAATTTACATAATTCATTATTTCTCCAAGTTTTATTTCTTAAAAGTTTTGGAAGAAAAGTAACTCTGCTATAGGTTATGGGCCCAGATAAAGATTTAAAATAAGAATTAGTGAATTGTTTTTTTAAATACATAGATACATTCTGTTTTGAAGTCGATTTCTGTTTCTTGTCCGGATTATACAATGGGAGAAGAAAAAGAAACCTGCAATTGCTGATATAACTGCGGTAAATAATACAAAAATGACGGTTTAAACTTGTGGCTCTGTTAAGTTACTATCTGGTGTCAAAGGAAGACCAAATTCAATTGAAATAAAGAACGTTTTGTGCATTCTGGATTTGGCTGCGAATCTCTTATCAGTACGTCAAATGACAAAACTTGGACATAAAGTTAATTCTTTACAGATCGATGCGAAATCCGTGACCGAGCAAGTGTCATGTTGGCGATAGCTTCTTTGGTGGATGGTCTGAAGGAATGCAGCTACATAGCAGTTGCTTCGACAGAAAGTTCCAATTACCAAGATTTGAAGAAAATGAGGTCTGGAGCTGTAAACGGGATCTCATATTGTGATGTTTTGGCCTGGGTTCAAAAAATAAAACTTAATTATTATTTTTAACTTCAAATTGTTTGGTTTAATTTTGTACTTTAATAATTTAATATGGGATAAGATTAATTTTAGTTTTAACTTGTATATTGATTAAGTGGGGATGTTGTATTGTAACTACTGTATTCATATAATCAATTTTAAAACTAAGCAAGCTTTGCTAGTAGATTTGGTTTTTTTAAATTTTCTTTTCTTCACTTCATTAAAATTGTTCAAACCATAAACATTCATTACTTCTCCGAGTTTAATTTCCTAAAAGTTCTGGAAGAAAAGTAACTCTACCTCAGCCTACGAGCAGTTCTGGAAGGTGATTCAGGTATTTACAACCCATCGATCCGATAGATCCTATGTTCGTCGTTAGCTCACTTTTCAATTATCCAACGCGGGCAACGCGTGGAGGTGACAATGCTATTTTACCCACCTTTCCGTTTTTGTTAAATGATAACCAATACCCACCAAAAATACTCTCAAGTTCATCAAAATCGTTTGATCCGTTTTCGTGAAATATAAGCTTTTTCTTAAAGTTAATTTATTAAGTACCGTTTTTTTAGCCCTTACTTACTTTACTTATGTTGGCTCAACTAGAGCGTGGTGCTCCTAGGCCTTGCTCAATACGCCCCTCCAGCTGGCTCGATCCCTTGCCTGCTGTCTCCAATTTCGCACTCCAAGTTGGCGGAGGTCTCCTCCATCGAAGATGAGGTCTACCTTGGCTTCTGACTCCCTCTGGTTTGGCTTTGAAGACCTTACTCGCTGGAGCGAGCCCTAAATATCAAAAATAAAATCTGAGGAATTCCAAGAGAACACCACACACTATAGTGGTTATGAAAACTTGAGAGTAGTCGTCAGCACACCAGTTTAGTGGATAAGAAGTAACAGACAGAAGACAGTAGTTCATTTATAAAATTGAGGAAGAGAGTTGATAGAACGGAGTCATGGGGCACACCAGCATTTATTTGGTGGGAATCAGACTTGAAACCGTCTTATACAACTTATATTACACGGTCCAGAAGACAAACTTGTAATTTAAAGAACAAGAGTATCATTGATTTCAAAAGCACGTATTTTCGATAAGAGAGCTTGATGCCAAATACTATTTTTATAGGAATACATCGCTGGCGGCAACGGAAACGTACAGCTGTCATTTCCGGTTCTTAAAATATCAAAAAAAGCGCTTTGCCTTAACAATTTTGGACTTTCTACTGATAAGAAGGTATTTGTGCAAGAATGTCTCACAGTTATGAACCGCTTACTACTGCAGAGTGCAATAAAGATGAAAAATGATGGGAACCTGTTTTCGGTCTTTACTATGAGAGGTTTTTTTTGGTCGTAAAGTTTGGGGTGTTGCAATCTTTACTCGCAGAGACTAAACAAACAAATACGAAGTCTTCACTAGGTATTATTTTGAAGTGTCGATCTTAAGCTCGTCTAGGCTGGACGTCGAAGTGCGCGCACAAATAATTGAAAAGTCAAAAAAAAATTATTTGCGCATTGTTATCGCTAGTGTTAAAAAAAAATAATGCACACTCATTTGAGAAAATGAAGAAAAACCCTCGCGTGTGCTGAAAGATAAAGATGCCCACTCGCGCTGTGGAAAAAAAATAAATAAAACAATACACACTCGCGTAGCAAATTATCCTCTTATCTGTCCCAAGTCCTTTGTGCTTAACTGCCTCTTTCTTATCAACTGTAGGCATCGTATGACCATACAATGCTTGCGGTAAATAGATAAGGGCATCTGAGTTTGTCCTATTGTGCTGAATGTTTAAATTGATTTTTTGTATGCAAGCTGTCTTATGGGCATAACATCTAAAACAGTGTGATTATTACAGAAATTAATTTGGATCTTCACTGCGCAGTTCGACTTTGTCAGATTTGTGTTTTGTATGTAAGTATTTTTAAATGGTAAGTGATTTTTGTGTCGTGTATTCTAATGTTCGTGGTATAAGAAAGAATTTTTTTCACGTGTACGTCTACACTGTTCAATACAGGCCAGCTGTTTTGGCAATAAGTGAAACCCAGGTTAGAGTAAATAATGATTTATCAGAATTTGCTCTACATGGGTATAGCTTGGTGCCATTACTCTTTTCCCATCATGGTCTCGTGGTCTATATTAGGAATAATATTGCTTGCTAGAGCCTTCCCCAATATGGACAATGTTCCAACACGGACTTTAACTTCTTATGGCTCAAATTCACTGTCCGCAAGCATGTCATTACTTATTGTTTTATTTACAAGAGTCCAAATCTTGACAGTAATTCGACTTGCAACGAGTTTGATGCACTGTCTGATTCCATCTCGAAAATTGTTTCCCTTTGTCCTCGCACTGAAATCGTTATTGCGGGTCATTTCAATGTACACAATTCCAATTGGTTCCGCTATTCTGCTCAGACAACACCCGAAGGAAGGTATGTCGAGCTCTTTGCCGGGTTACATCACCTTACCCAACTGATCGATGTGCCAACGCGTATTCCGGATGTTTCTGGGCAACATTCTCACCCTCACATATGGCTGCGATAGTGCGATGTGGAGTACGTCGGCTTTCGCAAACGCTAGATCGCATGTTCAAGGTTCAAACCCAGCTCGGGACCAAAAGGTTTTTCGTAATTAATTAGACATAAAAAGCGATAAAGCACCACTGAAGGAGTCTGATGTTCGGGTTGGCCCCCGTGAAATAGCTATAACTCCAGCCTATGAAATTGGTGGTAGTACACATAAGTTGTTGTTCTTCATTCAAAAAAGCTTAAGAAAGTGTTTCTTTACTTTTTTCTGCCACGAAAATACCGGAGCTTTTGACATTTTTTTACTCTCCCCCTCCAGCAAGAATCTACCCGAACAATTTATAGCGAGTTTCATTCAAGAAAAGATTTGTTCTTTCTGTCAAAAGATTTGATCTTTTTTAATTTTGAGAGTTTCATTGCAAGAAAAAGAACAAATCTCAACACGAAAGATTTTGATCTCTGATGGAGTGGAAGATTTGATCTAAATGCACACATACATATAAAAAAAAATCTTTCCTGCCAATGTCAATAGGTATACAAGTACAAGCTTTACATCGATGTTTTAAGAAATCGATGTACTATCATTCATAAACATCGATTTCGAAACATTGATGAAACACACTTAAATATCGATACATTATCCTTGGTGAACGACAATAGTGCCACGTGTGTCGAAAGGTCCGATTCCTGCAAAGGAAAACGTAGATATCTCAAATTTAATGTTTGTTACTGAAATTTCATGCAAAACCAGTTTTGTCTTGGGCAATTGACAACAGAACAGAAGAGAACATTGATTCTTTTCTCAAAAAATCGAAACCACGCATCGTGGACGCAGTTTAAAATTTAAAATAGTGAAATGTCATTTCTATATTTAACTAGCTAACTCACCCGGCGTTGCTCGGCCTTAACCTAACTTTTCTTGATACAGAAAGCAGTCCAATTATAGCCAAAAACCACAAACTTAAAGATAGTTACAAAATGTTTTCAAAATCAACCAAGCCTTTTAAATTTAATGCTGCTTATATGAAAATATATGAAATTTTCATACAAAATCAATTTTCGATTTTTCCAATTTCCCGACTTTTCCGGAGGGTTTTCCCAAAAGCTTCTTTCGTGAAAACCTTTTCTTGGCAATTACCAAACAACGGAAAAAAATTGAGCCAAATCGGCACACACGTTCTGAATTGAAGAATTACTACATTTTTTTACATTTTTCACTTCTGAATTAAAAATAGCTGGCCAGTTATTGTTTTTTTTTTATTATTATTTTATTACTATTCGTATTTTAGCTTAATAATAACCGCTTTTGAGCATCAAAAAATCAGTTCATAAACATTTTTTTAAACATCGCAAAAATATCGATATATGATGATATCGATGATGATGCATAACATCGATGTTTTTATGAACGATGTTACATCCCTAAATGCAAATGACAAAGGAAGTGTGACAGAGACAGTCCTTCACCAATACTACAATTTACTGGCTAAACACTTTGGGGAAGCTGAAGCTGTAGTATGAAGGGCAAAAATGAAGCACGTCAAAATTGAAGCTAAGTGATGAAACTCAATTTTGCTGCCAAGAATATAATAATAATATACCTATATATATATATATATATATCTTAAATGCTATCGAAATACTACTCCACAATTGCGCCTTCTTTTCAATATTTTTATAGTTGGGGTTGGTTAAATCCCTTAAAATATTCTCTTTTTAACCAGCTCTATAAATAAATCGGTGTTTTCCTTCCCTCACACATTTAGTTCAAGTTTCTTGGGATTTCGGAGTGATCAACGAACTTTCTCAGTCATTTTCAATGGATCTGAAAAAAAAGAGGTCTCGGATAGTTCAGAAACATTCAAATAGCCTATTTTGTTCCTGTGAAATGTCAAAGATGAAGCAGAAGCGTAAAGCGCAAGTTGAAGTTCAGTGAAATTGCGCTTCAGCTAAATTTCAAATTTCAGCTTCAGCTTCTCATTGTGTTCGCCTGATAGAGTTCGCGTATATTTAATTTTGACAGCGCTTCATACTTTAGCTTCAGCTTCACCATTGTGTTCAGCCTATTAATCATAAAAGAAGTTTCATTGAAAAGATCAAATCCTTAAAATTTTAATGAAACTCGCTTTTAATAAGAGCTAAAAAACAAAACAAAAAAACAATAACTGTTGGGAATGACAAACTGATATTCACCATTCGCAACAAAAGATCAAGTACCTCCCACTTTTTTAATTACCCTCCAACACATACTTTTTTTTTATTTGGAACTATTTCTGAAAATATCCTGAACTACTAGTGATTAGCAATTAGATTCATTTACTAACATTTAAATGGATTAAAACAAACGGTTTCTTTTGAATCATAAAGTGAGCAGTTTTTCATTAAATACAAAAAAATGCTTAACGGAACGTATAGTTAAGTAAATAATATTCTCTGAAACTGCAAAAATAAGGGTATTGTCTAACAAATCCCTTGACCGCGTTTCATCTATAGCTCTAATGTATTCTTGTAGCATAGCAAGCAATTGAATATGAGAAGTTGCTTCCATTTCATTTAACAACCCTTGAATTGAAATAGAACTCTTTCTCAAAGTGCCTCGCCACTTTAACTACATTTAACAAAACAAAAGATCGTCCTTTCTCCTAAAAGGAAGACACTTCAGAAAACAATGTACGATTTGGTTTTGGTGAGCATAGTTCTAATACTTTATTAAGAAAAAAACACATTTTGTTTTTATTCCAAGCGATTTTTAATTAATATGACTTTCACGTGTTTTTTGCTAACAATTCAAATGCGCTTTTATTTTTAATATATATTTGTTTGCTTTCTATTGCTTTATGGTCGCTTCTTGGTTAATTGGAGTTCCTTACGAACGATATACATAATTTACCTAAATAATTCCTACTCTTTTATATGGCGCTTCGACATTCTTACAAATTTACTCTACTTTTTTACTCTCTTGGTCTGTCACTGGTACTGGCACACTTGTCGGTGTTATGGAAGCCTCACATTTCTCTAGCACTTTGATAAATTCATCCAACTTGCCAGTGTTCATCTGGAAATGCACCAAACTCCTGTCTCCGCCCGGTTCTAGACAATTCAAAGTGACTGTCGTCAGTTGACGGCGTCTGGTTAGCAAGCTACTGTCACCCATTACAAAGCGTACATCCCAATCGAAGGCTTCGACCAGCTTGTCGCGTCTAGAGTTGTGCTGTCGCAAAAGGAATTCAACTACTTCTGGTTGCCTAGTCTTGAATACCTCTACAATTGACTGTTGCAGGTCGGGATTCATGTGGGCGAAATTCGTAAGCAATTCAGTCTCGGTTATTGCTTTGAGGCAGTAGCATTTGTAGGCGTAAGCGATTGTCTGTAAGGCCGAATGGAAGTCGTCGGGATCAGAGAAACCATACTTGTGGGAGGATTTGTTTATGGTAGATATGTCATCGCAGTTTCCGATGAGATAATCGATGGATAGATGAAGAATCTGGAAGTTTGTGCGTATAAGGAAGGAATTTAATCAAAGGGTATTTATTTTATTTGTACTTACTTCAGTAAGGATTTCCTTGTTATCAATATTTAAAAGAAATTCGTGCATTTTTCTAAGATGGAAATGTGTAAACAAAATTTAACAGCGAAATGCAATTTTCTGCTTGACAGCTTAAATATATCAACAAACATGACAGCGGCCATATGATTTGTGGAACGTTAGAAAAGTCGATTTGTGGATTGTATTCGGTTAATATGGGGCGACATCTATAATCTCGCAATAACAATCCTAATGGAAATAAATTACCAATTTCAATTTGAAATTGATTAATGTAAGTTGATTTTAAATTTGAAAAAAGTTTGGCAGCAACTTCACTCGGAAAGCATTTTGAAAAAACATCAATATTATCCGCAAAATAAGAGCTGGTTCTTCATACAACATTAACAAAACAAATGAGTTTTTCATTACGGAAGTAAACTTCGCTCACAAGTGAATCTTACGAAGGAAAATTTGATAGCTGACTTCTGAAGGAGTTTGTAATGAAGAAAATTTGACAGATACTTCCGCATCACTATGGGTAAACGTGCTCTTGACAAACGGATTAGAAAGTTTCCTTCGGTTTTGACGCTATCTTCCGTTTGCTGCCGACCATTATAGTAAGCCCTTAAAGCAACGAAAAAACAATAGGGTGAAGTTTTGGCCTGGGGTTCGACAAATAAAACTCAATCCAAATTCCAAAATAATAAACCAGTATGTCTTTAAAGTAGAGGACTTCTGTCGGAGATGTCTCTTGCGTTTGGTTTCTCCATAGATTCCTTCCATGCAAGGATTGGCTCGATGTCAGGGTCTTCTTTTTGTGCATATCTATAGGTTCGGCTCTTATTCTCTGGACAGAAATACTTTCGTCCTTTTCCCATTTTCGCACACTATCTATGCAACTGGGCTCACATGGTCTGCGGGAAAGCGCGTCCGCATTGCAGTGCAGTCTTCGTTTGCGATGCTGTACTTCGAAGTCGTAAGTCTGCAATCGTTTGATCCATCTTGCTACTTGCCCCTCAGGATTTTTGAACTGTAGCAACCATTTTAAAGCGGCGTGATCGGTACGCAGGACGAATCTCTGTCCGTACAGGTATTTATGAAAAGGTTTTGTTGCTAGTATCAAAGCAAGGAGTTCCCGTCTGGTTACACAGTAGTTTCTCTCTGGTCGCGAAAGATCTTTGCTGAAATAGGCTACCACTTTCTCCTGCCTATCGTGTATCTGCGACAGAACTGCTCCAACACCCACGTTACTAGCATCTGCGTCCACAATAAATGTTTTGCCAGGGGTGGGGTAAGCTAGTATTGGTGCCTCACAAAGTCGCTGTTTTAGATGTTGAAAGCTTCTTTTGCACTCACCTGACCATTTAAATTGTCTACCCTTCTCAGTTAGCTGGTGCAGACACTTTGCGATTCCGGCAAAATCCTTTACGAACCTCCTGTAATATGTGGCGAGACCGAGAAAGCTCCTCAGTTGGTGTTTGTCTGCGGGATCTGGCCAATTTTTCTCCGGGTCAGTGTTTACTCCATTTGATGATAGCACATGTCCCAAATATTTCACCTCAGCTTTGAACAGAGCACATTTCTTTGGATTTAGTTTCAAATGTGCTGTTCGAAGTCGTGTAAACACCTCCCTCAAGTTGTCGCGATGTTCAGCGAACGCCTTTCCCACAACGATGACGTCATCCAAGTACACCAGGCAGGTTTTCCATGTCAGACCCTGTAACACACGTTCCATTAAACGCTCAAAGGTGGCTGGAGCGTTACACAAGCCAAATGGCATAACGGTAACCATGTCCTTTTCCCGTTGTGAAAGCGGTCTTTTCTTTGTCATCTGGATGGATCTGTACCTGCCTTCATGAAATCCACTCCAATGATGCATTCATCGCATATGTCGGCTACCAAGAATGCCTGTGAGAAGGCCAACCCTGCCAGTTGTATCTTTAGACATACCTCCCCGTATACTTTTGCTGCTTCTCCCGTAGCTGTCTTCAGAGTTTAGCAGCTGGTGTTATGTAGCCAGGATGTCTGAACAAGGTCTCTTCTGATTATGGAGGCTGTGGCACCTGTGTCGATAGTGGCCACACATTTTCTGTTTCTGATAACTGTCTCCACTGTCAAGCTCTTGCTGCAGCGTGTAGTTTGCGAAACTTGGATGATGGTCCTGGGGGCGTCGATTCCATCAACCAACTTCAGCCCCGCGAAGTTGGTTCTTAGGCGTTTCCCGCCTGCTGTTGATCAGAAGCTTGTCCAGCAGTGTGAGTGTTATTCCTGCCAGATGCTTCGTCATTCTGCCTCCTCCTTGCGCAATATGGGCAGCTTACCTGTCTAGGTGGAGATCTGCATTGTCGCTATAAGTGTCCTAGCTTGTTGCAATTCCAGCATCTCATTTAACCTCGAGCAGTGTTCGACGCGATGGCAACCTTGCGAAGCTTGGTCTGCTGCTTCCATTGTCAGGGCAAATGCTAAAGCCTCAGCGAGCGTTTTCTTACCTGCCATTCTCACAGCCATTTGTAGTTTTCCATCTGCAATGGCATTAGTCAACGCATCGGTTGCCAGTTCGCTTATGATTTCCCTGCTGGTATTGGGATAAGACAAAATTCGCCAATCGCTCGATGTCAGCTTGCAATTGTTGTAGCGTTTCACCTCTTGTCTGGACCCTTCGGCACAACTGGACTCGGTAAACTTGCTCCATGTGATCGTCGCCAAACCTCATTTCGATTGCCTTGACCATGGCATCATAATCATGATTTTTGTCTTCAGGAATGGTCTGCAGCAATTCGGCAGCTGTTCCTCTTGCTTGCGCAAGCGTAAGAGCAATTGACTTGTCTTTGTTGTCCCAGTTGTTCGTCAATGCGGCAGCTTCGAACTGCCTCTTATAAATTGGCCATGATGTTTGACCATCGAAGGCAGGGGGCTGCATTTCTTTTCGTCGTGGACCTTTGCTCGAATATTCCCGAAGTTTTTGCTTCCTCAGAGAATCAACCTCCTTAGCCAGATGTTCGTACTGTTGTTCGAAGTTTTCCATTTTGGCTTCAAATTCCTGATCTACTGTTTAAAGTCTTTCGCTTAGTTGTTTGTGGAGAGTTTCTAATGAATTCTTTTGTACGTCGAATTTACTTTCGAGAACGTTCCTTTGGAAACGTTGTTTCTGGAGAACTTCTTACGAATTTTTTTGCTCATTCTTTTGTTCTTCGAGAACGTTCTGTCTGTTGTTTTTCGAGAAAGTTCTTCTGTTCGCTTAGTTGCTTCTGCAGTATTTGTGATGAATACCTTTGTTCTTCGATAACGTTCTTTTGTTCTTCGAATTTCGACAGAAGCAACTTCATATAAGCAGGCATTTCATCGGCTGTACTTATTGTGCTTTCTCTCCCTTGTTCATCAACATCGAACAACATGGTATCGGGGTCTCTACCATCCTGAGTGATAGCATTCTGAAGTCGGAGCAATAGTTCCTTTTTCAGCACCGAAGTCTGAACATTTCTTTTTTTTTAATTCTTCTTTCAACTCAGCTGTTGTCAATTGTTCTAATTTGCGACCCATCTTATATAACCGAAACACAATTTTCGCGACACAGTCAGTTTTGGTTTAATATTTCTTCTAGAAAAATCTTTTTAAAACACTATTTTTAACAAAAATATTCGCTATTCCCAATTTTATAACACAATCAGTTCAATAATTTCTGGAAAATTCCACTTTCACAATTATATGAGTCACCGACACTGTTTAAGAAAATGTTTCTAGGACTTTACTGAGTTTTATCACCAATTTCCGACACCAATGTGAAGTTTTGGCCTGGGGATCGACAAATAAAACTCAATCAAAATTCTAAAATAATACAACAAATCTCTTTATTTTATGAAACACAACGTCTTTCAGTTTAAATAACAGCAAATTTAACTTATTCCACTTATTCAAAATTCAAATACGTTTTTATGAATTGGGAATAGCGAATATTTTTGATAAAAATAGTGTTTGAAAAAGATTTTTCTAAAACTCACACTGCTGGAAAAGCTTCTGATCAACAGCAGGCGGGAAACTCCTAAGAACTTCGCAGGGCTAAAGTTGGTTGATAGAACCGACGCCTCCAGGACCATCATCCAAGTTGCGCAAACTACACGCTGCAGCAAGAGCTTGAGAGTAGAGACAGTCATCAGAAACCGAAAATGTGTGGCCACTATCGATACGGGTGCCACAGCCTCCATAATCAGAAGAGACCTTGTCCAGACGTCCTGGTTACACAACACCAGCTGCAACAGTCTGAAGACAGCTACGGGAAATGTAGCAAAAGTATACGGGGATGTACTTCTGAAGATAGAACAGGCAGGGTTAACCTTCCCACATGCTATCTTGGTAGCTGACATATACGACGACTGCATCCTAGGTGTAGATTTTATGAAGGCACATAAGGTAAACCTAAAGTTTAGAATGCAGGTGTTAAGATATTCAATTGTCGAGATCTCAATGGTGTACGGAAACAAGAATGCTGTAAATCTTCGGACAACTGCAAGGAGTGATGAAGTCTCACGGTCATTTTCAGAGACAGCTCGTTGGAGGCGTTTTAATGATAGAGAGGACGAAAGTATTTCTGTCCAGAGAATAAGAGCCGAACCTGTAAAGGGTTGGAGTGCCTAAGGACTTCGTAATGCACAAAAAGAAGACCCTGACATCGAGCTAATTCTTCCATGGAAGGAATCTATGGAGTAACCAAACGCAAGAAACATACCGACAGAAATCCTACTTTAAAGGCATACTGTATGCAGTGGGACTCTCTCCATGTGAAAGATAGTGTTTTGCGGAGAAAATGGGAAATTCCAGATGGAAGATCCTTTAAGATGCAGCTTGTGGTTTCACGATTGAAAGTAGAGGAGATCCTACGAGAAATGCATGATGGAGTATCCGGTTGGCACTTGGGAATCAACAAAACACTTGAAAAGGTACGGGAACGCTATTATTGCCTTAGCGCAAGAAACGATGTTGAGAGCTGGTGTCGAAAGTGCATAACATGCGCGGCTAACAAGGGACCCAAAGTCAAAACTCGAAGTAAAATGCACCAGTACAACGTGAGCGCCCCGTTTGAAAGAATAGCCCTTGACACCTCAGGCCCGTTTCCGGAAACTGAAAACGGTAGCCGTTACATCCTTGTTGTCATGGACTACTTCAGCAAAGGCGGTTCCGATACCCAAGAAGCTAAGACCTTTGTCGAGCAAATAGTGGACCACTGGGTCTGCAGGTTAGGGGTGCCTATGGAATTGCATTCCGACCAAGGGCCAAACTTCGAGTTGAAGGTATTCCAGGAAGTATGCGCATCACTCGGGTTAAAGAAAACAAGGACAACATCTCTTTATCCACAGTCTCATGGAATGGTAGAACGATTTAACAAGACCTTGAAGGAACATCTGTCCAAAGTTTTGAATTTTTCGAATTCCTTTATTTCTTATGGCCTACCGAAATGCGGTTCATAGTACAACTAGATACACTCCATCCGAAATTCTATTTGGACGAACTGCCCGGCTTCCAACTGAGCTAAAATTCGGATTTCCTATTGAAGACCCAAAATGCGAAGAGGACTACGTGTTGTATCTTAGAGAAAGGATCAACGACATTCCCCAGAGAACAAGAAACAACATACAAATTTGCGAGTGACCGCATGAAGGCCAGATACGATGCGAGAGCAACAGCACCTGAATTCAATGAGGGAGATCTGGTATGGCTTTATAATCCACATCGCAGAAAGGGAACATCGCCCAAACTTCAGCAGGACTGGGAAGGTCGTCGTTTTTCGAATCCAACGAGGACCAAGAGCAAAAATGAAAATTGTCCTAGTGGATCGCCTGCATCGTTACCACAGAAACGATGATGATGTGCTTGTTCGGGACGAACATGTGAGCCCAGTTGCAAAGATTGTGCGCGAAAAGAGGAGAAGGACGAATGTATTTCTGTCCAGAGAATAAGAGCCGAACCTGTAGAGGGTTGGAGTGCCGAAGAACTTCGTAATGCACAAAAAGAAGACCCTGACATCAAGCCAATTCTTCCATGGAAGCAATCTATGGGAAATTCCAGATGGAAGATCCCTTAAGATGCAGCTTGTGGTTTCACGATCCTACGAGAAATGCATAATGGAGTATCCGGTGGGCACTTGGGAATCAACAAAACACTGGAAAAGGTACGGGAACGCTTTCATGGCTTAGCGCAAGAAACGATGTAGAGAGCTGGTGTCGAAAGTGCATAACATGCGCGGCTAGCAAGGGACCCAAAGTCAAAACTCGAGGTAAAATGCACCAGTACATCGTGAGCGCCCCGTTTGAAAGAATAGCTCTTGACATGACAGGCCCGTTTCCGGAACCTGAAAACGGTAGCCGTTACATCTTTGTTGTCATGGACTACTTGGTCTGCAGGTTCGGGGTGCTTATGGAATTGTATTCCGACCAAGGGCGAAACTTTGAGTCGAAGGTATTCCAGTAAGTATGCGCATCACTCGGGTTAAAGAAAACTAGGACAACACCTCTTCATCCACAGTCTGATGGAATGGTAGAAAGATTTAACAAGACCTTGAAGGAACATCTGTCCAAAGTCGTGAACGAAACCCAACGGGATTGGGATCGGCGAATTCCTTTATTTCTTATGGCCTACCGGAATGCGGTTCATAGTACAACTGGATACACTCCATCCGAAATTGAAGTTGGACGAACTGCCCGGCTTCCAAGTGAACTAAAATTCGGATTTCCTATTAAAGACCCAAAATGCGAAAAGGACTACGTGTTGGATCTTAGAGACATTCACCAGAGAACAAGAAACAACATACAAATTTGCGAGTGACCGCATGAAGACCAGATACGATGCGAGAGCAACAGCACCTGAATTCAATGAGGGAGATCTGGTATAGCTTTATAACCCACATCGCAGAAAAGATAATCGCCCATACTTCACCAGGACTGGGAAGATCCCTACCAAGTAGTTACGCGCATTAAGGACGTCGTTTTTCGAATATAAGAGGGGGACAATGTGATGTGGCAACAAGTTTAGATATTCGGAGGATACGTTTTGTAAATTAACGATATCTGTTGGATTCATTGTGTACAACAACCAACATTTATTGTGTACAACCCCCATGCCTCTTAAAGTATGCTACATATTTGTAAAATGTTTTAACTGAGTACTAAATCGAACTTGAAGTTCTAATTCAAGACTCGAATTAATACCGAAAGCTTATATTGTGCCAGAACCAGACGGAAGCTTCCAGAAGCTTTTAAATTTGTATAAATACAAGAGTAGATGGCATTGCGAGTTAAGTTTGTTTTCAAAAGCGGATTTTTTAACAACTGGAAGCGTTAGGGTGCGGTATGAAAGGGTAGGTACTGAAACGCATCAAACAGGTGATGTACAGTTGCTGCAACTATCTCGTGCGCATCAATTGTGCTTATTTTACCTCCCCGCAGTAACCACCGGTACCGGTCTGTCCATCCGGACATTCCTGCTAAACTTATAAGCGCAAGTGTTGAACAGAAAAAAAATAGCAACACTATAATGCTCCGCTTTAATGACTGTTCTGATCGATTCGCAGAAGTCTTGCACAAGCCTCTCAGAAAGAGGACGTACGTCGGATGAGCCCAACCAATTGGACCAACGGTAGCGTCAACAGTCAACGAAGCAGAAGCCCTAATGAGCTACTTCGGTCACTACACGACACAACGTCTGAAAACGGACTTAGGTTAATTGACTTCGCAGCGGCACATAACGTCACTATTGCAAGCACACGGTTTCCTCATCTCGATCACGTGGCGATCGATGCAAGACACGCATTCGGTATCTTGGATGTTCGCAACTTCCGAGCAGCTAACATCGATTCGGATTACTACCTTGTTGCAGCCAAGGTAAGAATGCGAATAACCCGAACACCACAACAACGGAGTAATACTGAAAGTTGCAATCGCAAGAAACCGCCAGAACCTATACCGATCGAATATCCCGTAACCTCTCAAGAAATCCAGTACCGCCAGCATCAAATGCCGAAGACCAGTGGCAACACTGCCAACAAGCCATCAGAGATGCCGCAACTGATGTGCTAGGTTTCACCAGACCACCACCACGAAACCTCTGGCAGGCCTATGCAGCCAAACAAGAGGTATATAAAGCGGCGCTGCAAAGAAAGACGAGAGCTGATCGCGAGCTCTACGAGCAGAAAAGACGGGAAGAACACCGGCTTCTCCAAAAAAAAAAGAGAGAGCATGAGAAGCGCGCGATCGAAGATATTGAGAGATGCTACTCCGGGAACAATGTGCGGAAGTTTTACCAACAGGTAAAAAGAACGTTGCAAGGAAAAACACCCGCACAGAAGCCTGTAGAGAAAGGAATGGAAACCTCGTAGTAGAGTCACAGTCGGTGCTGAGTACATGGAATGACCATTTCTGCAGACTGCTAAACGGCTATGAAGACCAAAATCCCGCTGTCAGGCAGAATGAACAATTTAACATGGACGATGACAGACAAAACTTTCGTCCATCTGACCAAAATGAAGTGAGAATAGCAATATCTAAACTAAAAAAAAACAACAAGCTGCTGGCCCCGACGGACTACCCGCTGAACTTTCTAAAGCAGCCGGAGGTGACCTGGTTAAGTGCATACATCAACTCACACTAAAGTTTGGTCAGACAAAAGTATGCCTGATGAATGGAACCTCAGCATCGTTTTGCCCCACAAGAAAGGAGACCCTCTAAACTGCCCCAACTATAGAGGAATAAGTCTCCTGAATATCGCCTACAAGATCCTCTCTGCCGTACTAAATGAACGCCTGAAACCTTTCGTCAGCAACCTGATTGGCCACTATCAGTGTGGTTTCAGACCAGAAAAGTCCACAATCGATCAAATGTTCACGCTACGGCAGATCCTGGAAACTACCCAAGAATTCCAAATCGATACCCACCACCTTTTTATCGATTTTAAGGCCGCGGACGATAGCATTTATAGAGACGAGCTATACAGAGCCGTGTCTGGTTTTGGCATCCCCACAAAACTCGTCCGACTGTGCAGGATGACGATAGAGAACTCTCGCTGCTCCGTCAAGGTGGGTACTGACCTCACAGAAGCTTTTAACGTCAAAAAAGGATTCCGACAAGGTGATGCGCTATCGTGCGATTTCTTCAACTTAATACTTGAAAAAATTATAAGAAACTCGCAAGTAAATTGAAGTGGGGCTATTTTTTTTAAGACTGTGCAAGTGTTGATCTTAAGCTCATGGAGGCAGGACGTGGGATCGAGGTGCGCGCACAAATAATTGAAACAAAAGTCAAAGAAAAAAAAAATTTGTGCGCATTGTTATCGCGAGTGCTTAAAAAAAATAATATTATGCACTCGTTTGAAAAATTGAAAAAACCCCCTCTCGTGCACTGTAAAGAATATATTGTGATGTGACAACAAGTTTAGATATTCGGAGGATACATTTTGTAAATTAACGCCATCTGTTGAATTCATTGTGTACAACAACCAACATTCATTGTGTACAACGACCATGCGCCTAAAAGTATGCTACAAATTTGCAACATGTTTTATCTGAGTACTAAATCGAACTTGAAGTACTAATTCGAGACTCGAATTAGTACCGAAAGCTTAGATTGGGCCAGAACCAGACAGAAGCTTCCAGAAGCTTGTAAACTTGTATAAATACAAGAGTAGATTGCATTGAAAGTTCAGTTTATTTTCGAAAGTGGAATTGTTAACAACTGGAAGCGTTAATAAAAAGTGATTGAATTGAGATTAAATAAAAAGTGTTGAATGATAAAAACGTATATGAATTGTGAATAAGTGGAATAAGTTAAATTGGTGTTATTTAAACTGAAAGACGTTGTGTTTAATAAAATAAAGGGATTTGTTGTATTAATTTGGAATTTTGATTGAGTTTTATTGGTCGAAACCCAGGCGAAAATATCACATTGGTGTCAGAAGTGGGATAAAACTCAGTAAAGTGCTAGAAAATTCCATAGTGACATATTCTAAAACAGTTTCGGTGACTCATTTAATTGTGAAAGTGGAATTTTCCAGAAACTATTGAACTGATTGTGCTATAAAACTGTGAATAGCGCGTATTTTTGTTAAAAATAGTGTTGGAAAAAGATCTTTCTAGAAGAGACATTAAAATAAAACTGACTGTGTTGTGAAAATAGTGTTTCAGTTACATAAAATGGGTCGCAAATTAGAACAATTGACAACAGCTGAGTTGAAAGAAGAATTAGGAAAACGAAATCTTCAGACTTCGGGGCTGAAAAAGGAACTATTGCTCCGACTTCAGAATGCTATCACTCAGGATGGTGGAGACCCCGATACCATGTTGTTCGATGTTGAAGAACAAGGGAGAGAAAGCACAGTAAGTAAAGCCGATGAAATGCCTGCATTCATGAAGTTGCTCCTTTCTAAATTCGACGAACAAAAGAATGAGCAGAAGAATTCGTTGGAAATTCTCCAGCAACAACTAAGCGACCAAAGGAACGTTCTCGAAAGTAAATTCGACGAACAAAAGAATTCATTAGAAACTCTCCAGAATCAACTAAGCGAAAGACTTCAAATAGTAGATCAGAAATTTGAAGCCAAAATAGAAAGCTTAGAAGAAAAGTTCGGAAAGCAAGTAGAAAGTGTAGAACAACAGTACACACCTGGCTAAGGAGGTTGATTCTTTGAAAAAGCAGAAGGTTCGGGAATATTCGAGCGACGGTCCACGAAGAAAGGAAATGCAGCCCCCTGTCTTCGATGGTCAAACATCATGGCCAATTTATAAGAGGCAGTTTGAAGCTGCCGCCTTGACGAACAACTGGGACAACGAAGACAAATCAACTGCTTTTACGCTTGCGCTCAGAGGAACAGCTGCCGAATTGCTGCAGACCATTCCTGAAGACAAACATCATGATTATGATCCCATGGTCAAGGCAATCGAGATGAGGTTTGGCGACGACCACATGCAGCAAGTTTACCGAGTCCAGTTGCGCCGAAGGGTCCAGATAAGAGGTGAAACGCTACAACAATTGCAAGCTGACATCGAGCGTTTGGCCAATTTGTCTTATCCCAATACCAGCAGGGAAATCATAAACGAACTGGCAACCGATGCGTTCACTAATGCCATTGCAGATGGAAAACTACAAATGGCTGTGAGAATGGCAGGTAAGAAAACGCTCGCTGAGGCTTTAGCATTTGCCCTGACAATGGAAGCAGCAGACCAAGCTTCGCAAGGTTGCCATCGCGTCGAACACTTCTCGAGGTTAAATGAGATGCTGGAATTGCAACAAGCTAGGACACTTATAGCGACAATGCAGATCTCCACCTAGACAGGTAAGCTGCCCATATTGCGCAAGGAGGAGGCAGAATGACGAAGCATCTGGCAGGAATAACACTCACACTGCTGGACAAGCTTCTGATCAACAGCAGGCGGGAAACGCCTAACTTCGCGGGGCTGAAGTTGGTTGATGGAATCGACGCCCCCAGAACCATCATCCAAGTTTCGCAAACTACACGCTGCAGCAAGAGCTTGACAGTGGAGACAGTCATCAGAAACAGAAAATGTGTGGCCACTATCGACACAGGTGCCACAGCCTCCATAATCAGAAGAGACCTTGTTCAAACATCCTGGCTACATAACACCAGCTGCTACACTCTGAAGATAGCTACGGGAGAAGCAGCAAAAGTATACGGGGAGGTATGTCTAAAGATACAACTGGCAGGGTTGGCCTTCTCACAGGCATTCTTGGTAGCCGACATATGCGATGAATGCATCATTGGAGTGGATTTCATGAAGGCAGGTACAGATCCATCCAGAAGACAAAGAAAAGACCGCTTTCACAACGGGAAATGGACATGGTTACCGTTATGCCATTTGGCTTGTGTAACGCTCCAGCCACCTTTGAGCGCTTAATGGAACGTGTGTTACAGGGTCTGACATGGAAAACCTGCCTGGTGTACTTGGATGACGTCATCGTTGTGGGAAAGACGTTCGCTGAACATCGCGACAACTTGAGGGAGGTGTTTACACGACTTCGAACTGCACATTTGAAACTAAATCCAAAGAAATGTGCTCTGTTCAAAGCTGAGGTGAAATATTTGGGACATGTGATATCATCAAATGGAGTAAACACTGACCCGGAGAAAATCGAAACCGTGAGAAATTGGCCAGTTCCCGAAGATAAACACCAGATGAGGAGCTTTCTAGGTCTCGCCACTTATTACAGGAGGTTCGTCCAAGAGTTCTGTCGCGACCAGAAAGAAACTACTGTGTAACCAGACGGGAAATCCTTGCTCTGATACTGGCGACAAAACATTTCCATAAATATCTGTATGGACAGAGATTCATCCTGCGTACCGATCACGCCGCTTTAAAATGGTTGCTACAGTTCAAAAATCCTGAGGGGCAAGTAGCAAGATGGATCGAACGATTGCAGACTTACGATTTCGAAGTACAGCATCGCAAAGGAGCCCAGTTGCAAACATTGTGCGCGAAAAGAGGAAAATGATGAATGTATATCTGTCCAGAGAATAAGAGCCGAACCTGTAGAGGGTTGGAGTGCCGAAGAAATTCGTAATGCACAAAAAGAAGACCCTGACATCGAGCCAATCCTTGCATGAAGAATCTATGGAGAAACCAAACGCAAGAGACATCTCCGATAGAAGTCCTACTTTAAAGGCATACTGGGCGCAGTGGGACTCTCTCCATGTGGAAGATGGTGTTTTGCGAAGAAAATGGGAAATGCCGGATGGAAGATCTTTTAAGATGCAGCTTGTGGTTCCACGATCGAAAGTAGATGAGATTCTACGAGAAATGCATGCTGGAATATCCGGTGGGCACTTGGGAATCAACAAAACACTGGAAAAGGTACGGGAACGCTTTTATTGGCTAAGCGCGAGAAACGATGTAGAGAGCTGGTGTCGAAAGTGCACAACATGCGCAGCTAGCAAGGGACCAAAGTCAAAACACGAGGTAAAATGAACCAGTAAAACGTGAGCGCCCCGTTTGAAAGAATCCCCGTTGACATCACAGGCCCGTTCCCGGAAACTGAAAACGTTAGCCGTTACATCCTTGTTGTCATGGACTACTTCAGCAAGTGGCCGGAGGCTTTTGCGATACCCAATCAAGAAGCTAAGACCGTTGTCGAGCAGATAGTGGACCACTGGGTCTGCAGGTTCGGGGTGGCTATGGAATTGCATTCCGACCAGGGGCGAAACTTCGAGTCGAAGGTATTCCAGGAAGTATGCGCATCACTCGGGTTAAAGAAAACTAGGACAACACCTCTTCATCCACAGTCTGATGGAATGGTAGAAAGATTTAACAAGACCTTGAAGGAACATCTGTCCAAAGTCGTGAACGAGAACCAACGGGATTGGGATCGGCGAATTCCTTTATTTCTTATGGCCTACCGGAATGCGGTTCATAGTACAACTGGATACACTCCATCCGAAATTCTATTTGGACGAACTGCCCGGCTTCCAAGTGAGCTATGATTTGGATTTCCTATTGAAGATCCAAAATGCGAAGAGGACTACGTGTTAGATCTTAGAGAAAGGATCAACGACATTCACCAGAGAACAAGAAACAACATCAAAATTGCGAGTGACCGCATGAAGACCAGATACGATGCGAGAGCAACAGTACCTGAATTCAATGAGGGAGATCTGGTATGGCTTTATAACCCACATCGCAGAAAGGGAAAATCGCCCAAGCTTCAGCAGGACTGGGAAGGTCCCTACCAAATAGTTACGCGCATTAATGAGTTCGTTTTCCGAATCCAACGAGGACCAAGAGCAAAAATGAAAATTGTCCATGTGGATCGACTGCATCGTTACCACGGAAACAATGATGATGTGCTTGTTCGGGACGAACAAAACTAAGAGGGGGACAATGTGATGTGACAACAAGTTTAGATATTCGGAGGATACATTTTGTAAATTAACGCCATCTGTTGGATTCATTGTGTACAACAACCAACATTCATTGTGTACAACGACCATGCGCCTAAAAGTATACTACATATTTGCAACATGTTTTAACTGAGTACTAAATCGAACTTGAAGTACTAATTCGAGACTCGAATTAGAACCGAAAGCTTAGATTGTGCCAGAACCAGACAGAAGCTTCCAGAAGCTTGTAAACTTGTATAAATACAAGAGTAGATTGCATTGAAAGTTCAGTTTATTTTCGAAAGTGGAATTGTTAACAACTGGAAGCGTTAATAAAAAGTGATTGAATTGAGATTAAATAAAAAGTGTTGAATGATAAAAACGTATATGAATTGTGAATAAGTGGAATAAGTTAAATTGGTGTTATTTGAACTGAAAGACGTTGTGTTTAATAAAATAAAGGGATTTGTTGTATTAATTTGGAATTTTGATTGAGTTTTATTTGTCGAAACCCAGGCGAAAATATCACAATATCAATATCCACTCGCGTCGTTGGAAGAAAGATAAGATGCCCATTCGCGCTATGGTAGTAAAAAAAATAAAAATTTATACACACTTGCAAAATCAAATTATCCTCTTATCTGTCCCAAGACCATAGAGTAACTATACTATATATATATATATTTTTTTTTACGCGGACAATGAATGATATACAAAAGAGAACAAGAAACACAATGAATGATATACCAAAGCAACAACGAAAATTGAGGGTTTTGAGGCGTGGAACGTACGAAAGTATTTCCTCTATATATTATATTTACTCTATGCCTTTTTCTTATCTACTGTAGGCATCGTATGACCATCTTATGCTTGCGGTAAATGGATAAGGGCATGTGAGTTTGTCCTATTTTGTTGAATATTTAAATTGATTTTTTGTATGCAAGCTGTCTTATGGGCATAACACCTAAGACAGTTTGTTTATTACAAAAATTTATTTGTATTTTAACTGCATGGTTCGACTTAGTCAGAATTGTCTTTTGTGTGTAAGTATTTTTAAATGGTAAGTGATTTTTGTGTCGTGTATTCTAATGTTCGTGGTATAAGAAAGAATTTCTTTCACGTGTACGTCTACACTGTTCAATACAGGCCAGCTGTTTTGGCATTAAGTGAAACCCAGGTTGGAGTAAATACTGATTTATCAGAATTTGCTCTACATGGGTATAGCTTGGTGCCATTACTCTTTTCCCATCATGGTCTTGTGGTCTATGTTAGGAATGATATTGCTTGCTAGAGCCTTCCCCAATATGGGCAATGTTCCAACACGGACTTTAACTTCTTATGGCTCAAATTCACTGTCCGCAAGCATGTCATTACTTATTGTTTTATTTACAGGAGTCCAAATCTTGACAGTAATTCGACTTGTAACGAGTTTGATGCACTGTCTGATTCCATCTCGAAAATTGTTTCCCTTTGTCCTTGCACTGAAATCGTTATTGCGGGCGATTTCAATGTACACAATTCCAATTGGTTCCGCTATTCTGCTCAGAAAACACCCGAAGGAAAGTATGTCGAGCTCTTTGCCGGGTTACATCACCTTACCCAACTGATCGATGTGCCAACGCGTATACCGGATGTTGCTGGGCAACTTTCTCACCCTGATAAATATACCATTAGTGTAACTTCTCTATTTGGCACTTCAGAGGAAAATCGGAAAAAGCACAAACAAGCAAGGAACTCATGCAACTCCGTTATTGAAAGAACCAAATTTTTGCATGACCAAATCGTTCCTTATTTTATCGTTTCTTTTATAAAAAATGTTCACTCGAAGTAGCCAGCTGTATTCCTCCCCTTAAAAGTTTCTCCAGTAATAATCGTCTCGCAAGGAATGCCCATCAGTTCACCCTTGAGCCCAATTTCGGACGCACCGTGAAATATAGGGATTGTTTTTTTAGCCGAACAACACGAATTTGGAATAGTTTACCCGGCGGGATTTTCCCTTGCCATTTTGATCTACAAACATTCAAAACACCTCCTATAGATATCATTAGCAGAATTCGGCGACCTGTCACTGGAACGTTTGCTAGCATTAAAGCTGAAGCGGCTAAGATGGGACTAACAGTCAATGATGCCAAAACGAAGTACCTGCTGTCCACAAAAAGGGACATACAACACCGGCGGATCGGACCAAACATCACAATACACAGGTAAAACTTTGAGGTAGCTAGGGACTTTGTGTACCTCGGATCCGCTGTAACATCTGACAACAACATCTCGTCAGAAATAAAGCGAAGATTTACTCTTGCCAAATGCTGTTTCTATGGGCTAGGGAGGCAATTGAGTAGCAAAGCCCTCTCGCGATAGACAAAGGAGACTCTGTATAAGACCCTTATCATCCCAGTCCTGCTCTATGGCGCCGAGGCATGGACTCTATCTAAAGCGGATGAAGATATCCTTAGTCGTTTCGAGCGTAAGATTCTTCGGAGGATTTTTGGCCCTATCTGCGTTAACGGGCTTTGGATTAGAAGGTTCAACCAAGAACTATACGAGCTGTACAGCGACAATGACGTGGTCAAAAAAATAAGCATATCACGTTTAAGATGGATAGGTCATGTAGAGCGAATGGACACAAATGCTCCGGCTCGCAGGATCTTCGATTCCATCCCTGAGGGTAGACACAGTCAAGGAAGAACTCGCCTAGGTGACGCGCTCAAGTGGAGGACGACCTCAACCAACTTGGAGCGCGCAAGGAGGCAGCTGGCCAAACACAGCTGGCTGGCTGATATTTTCATTGAGTTTATTTGTCGAACCCTAGGCCAAAACTTCACAATACTTAGTATGCACGATTAACAGCCCTATTTATAAGTTTTTTTGAATCGACGCTGTGTTTTTTCCGGCATTCTCCTTTAATTCTGATTATTTTTTGATTAATTTGCACGTTGAAATAACTGTGAATCTCAATTTTGTACATGTGCGCTAACAGTATGTCAGAATTGTATAGCGTGTGCTTTAAAAATGGCACAATAATCTAATTGTATGTGTCCGAGCAAAGATTCTTTAAGTCCAAAAGAAACCTTGCAGATACCGAACTTGGCAGCTACTCCAAATCCTATAGTGAGCCCAAACAGGGGTTTGTACAAACTTCATACTAACACTTTATTTCTGCCAATTTCGTTTTTGTTTGTTTGCGGCTTATGCTGGTCTGAGTGGCTTTTATTGCCAAATTTTTGTGTTCGACATAATTTCATTGAATTTAGAAAATAATGTAGAAAACGTATGATCGGTTTTATTTCCACTTCGAAGGAAATAATGTCGATGAATCCACTTTATTACAACATACTGTGAAGTTTTGGCCTGGGGTTCGACAAATAAAACTCAATCGAAATTTCAAAATAATAAAACAAATCTCTTTATTTTATGAAACACAACGTCTTTCAGTTTAAAAAACACTTTCACTTATTTACAATTCAAATACGTTTTTTTAATTCAACACTTTTTATTTAATCAATTCAATCACTTTTTACTAACGCTTCCAGTTGTTAACAATTCCACAATCGAAAATAAACTCAACTTTCAATGCCATCTACTCTTGTATTTATACAAATTTACAAACTTCTGGAAGCGTCCGTCTGGTTCTGGCACAATCTAAGCTTTCAGTACTAATTCGAGTCTCGAATTAGTATTTCAAGTTCGAGTTAGTACTCAGTCAAAACATATTGCAAATATGTTGCATACTTTTAGGGGCATGGTTGTTGTACACAATGAATCCCACAGATGTCGTTAATTTACAAAAATGTATTCTCCGAATATCTAATCATTTTGAAGCCACATCACATTATCCCTCTCTTAGTTTTGTTCATCCCGAACAAGCACATCATCATTGTTTCCGTGGTAACGATGCAGGCGATTCACATGGACAATTTTCATTTTTGCTCTTGGTCCTCTTTGGATTCGAAAAACGACATCATTAATGCGCGTAACTACTTGGTAGGCACCTCCCCAGTCCTGCTGAAGCTTAGGCGATTCTCCCTTTCTGCGATGTGGGTTGTAAAGCCATACCAGATCTCCCTCATTGAATTCAGGTGCTGTTGTTCGCACATCGTATCTAGTCCTCAGGCGGTCTCTAGCCATTTATATTGTTTGGGTTCTTTGGTTTGTGTCGTTGATCCTTTTAATCGGGGTGCTCACTTTGTTCTGGTGCATTTTAGCGCTTGCCTTGACTTTTGGTCCTTTACTAGCTTTGCACGTGGTGCACTTTCGTCACCATCTCTCGACATCTTTTCTTACAGTTAACCAATAAAAGCGTTCCCGTACCTTTTTCAGTGTCTTGTTGATTTCCAAGTGCCCGCCAGATTCTTCATCGTGCATTACCCTTAAAATCTCCTGCACTTTCGACCGTGGAACCACAAGCTGCATGTTAAAGGATATTCCATTCGGCATTTCCCACTTTCTCCACAAAACACCATCTTTTACATGGAGAGAGTCCCACTACGCCCAGTATGCCTTTAAGGTAGGACTTCTGTCGGAGATGTCTCTTGCATTCGGCTTCTCCATAGATTCCTTCCATACAAGAATCGGCTCGATGTCAGGATCTTCATTTTGTGCATTACGAAGTTCTTCCGCAGTCCAACCCTTTACATGTCCAGCCCCTAGTCTTCTACTTTCATCCGTCTTAACGTTCAAACACCTAGAATGCGCTCTTTCTGAAGATGGCCGTAGGATTTCATCACTGCTTATGATTGTCCGAAGATTTACAGCATTCTCGTTTCCGTAAACCATTGGAATCTCGACGATTGAATACCTTAACACCTGCATTCGAAAGTCTAGGACTACCTCATGTGCCTTCATAAGATCCACATCTTGGATGCAGTCGTCGCATATGTCGCATATGAGCAGCTTACCTGTCTAGGTGGAGATCTGCATTGTCGCTGTAAGTGTCCTAGCTTGTTGCAATTCCAGCATCTCATTTGACCTCGAGGAGTGTTCAGATTTTGTCGTTCAATGTCCACGCGTTGACATGAGCACTCTAGCGTAGCCATTTCCCTGACGTGATGGCTACCTTGCGAAGCTTGCTCTGCTGCTGCCATTGTCAGGCAAATACTATAGCCTCATTGCCATTCTTACACTCATTTGTAGTTTTCCATCTGCAATGGCATTTGTGAACGCATCGGTTGCCAGTTCGTGTATGATTTCCCTGCTGGTATTGGGATAAGACAAATTGGCCGAGCGCTCGATGTCAGCTTGCAATTGTTGTAGCGTTTCACCTCATGTCTGGACCCTTCGGCGCAACTGGACTCGGTAAACTTGCTGCATGTGGTCGTCGCCAGACCTCATCTCGATTGCCTTGACCATGGCATCATAATCATGATTTTTGTCTTCAGGAATGGTCTGCAGCAATTCGGCAGCTGTTCCTCTTGCTTGCGCAAGCGTAAGAGCAATTGACTTGTCTTTGTTGTCCCAGTTGTCAATGCGGCAGCTTCGAACTGCCTCTTATAAATTGGCCATGATGTTTGACCATCGAAAACAGGGGGCTGCATTTCTTTTCGTCGTGGACCTTCGCTCGAATATTCCCAAAGTTTCTGCTTCCTTAGAGAATCAACCTCCTTAGCCAGATATTCGTACTGTTGTTCTACACTTTCTACTTGCTTTCCAAACTTTTCTTCTAAGCTTTCTATTTTGGCTTCAAATTTCTCATCTACTATTTGAAGTCGAATTTACTTTCGAGAACGTTCGTTTGGTCGATTAGCTGCTTCTGGAGAACTTCTAACGAATTCTTTTGCTCATCCTTTTTTTCTTCGAGAACGTTCTTTTGTTCTTCGAATTTTGACAGAAGCAACTTCATGAAAGCAGGCATTTCATCGGCTGTACTTACTACGACTTCTCTCTCTGGTTCTTCAACATCGAACAACATGGTATCGGGGTCTCCACCATCCTGAGTGATAGCATTCTGAAGTCGAGGCAATATTTTTCTTTTTCCTAATTCTTCTTTCAACTCAGCTGTGGTCAATTGTTCTAATTTCCGACCCATTTTATGTAACCGAAACACAATTTTCGTTTTAATTTAATATCTCTTCTAGAAAAATCTTTTTCAAACACTATTTTTAATAAAAAAATATTCGCTATTCACAGTTTTATAGCACAATCAGTTCAATAGTTTCTGGAAAATTTCACTTTCACAGTTATATGAGTCACCGACACTGTTTTAGAAAATGTCACTATAGAATTTTCTAGCACTTTACTGAGTTTTATCCCACTTCTGACACCAATGTTAAGTTTTGGCCTGGGGTTCGACAAATAAAACTCAATCGAAATTCCAAAATAATAAAACAAATCTCTTTTTTTTATGAAACACAACGTCTTTCAGTTTAAATAACACCAAATTTAAATTATTTCACTTATTCACAATTCAAATAGGTTTTTTTAATTCAACACTCTTTATTTAATCTCAATTCAATCACTTTTTACTAACGCTTCAGTTGTTAACAATTCCACTTTCGAAAATAAACTCAACTTTCAATGGCATCTACTTTTGTGTTTATACAAATTTACAAGCTTCTGGAAGCGTCCGTCTCGAATTAGTATTTCAAGCTCGATTTAGTACTCAGTCAAAACACATTGCAAATATGTAGCATACTTTTAGGGGCATGGTTGTTGTACACAATAAATGTTGGTTGTTGTACACAATTAATCCCACAGATGTCGTTAATTTACAAAAATGTATTCTCCGAATATGTAATCATTTTGTAGCCACATCACAATACGTTATTTTACGACACAGAGTGAACTAGATTTTCCCAAGCCGAACTAGTTTAACCTAACTTAACCTAACTTAGGCACAACTAGTTTTGCCTGAAAAACAGTTTTGCCTGAAACGTATATAATTATTTCGTGAAAAGGGGACATAGCGCAGATTTGTTTCATAAAAATGTTGATTTAGATTTTTATTTTTATTTTCTAGCAAATGGCAAAGAATATATGGGGGAAGCCTAAAGTTCTGGCGGCATTTTTAGTTGCGTCCAATAAGTGATCGTCTCATAAGAGATGCTTCGTGATGCACATACCGATGCACTCATAGACAGTGGCACGGGAGGTAAGTCACGCTTTAATGACACAAGACAGCATTGAATTTTCGAATTCGAAGCATACATGGTTTGTTTTCCTCATTGTATAATGCTGTTTAAATCAGAATTTAATGAACTTATCATATTTTGCCGTTAAAGTTCCATATCCGAAGAGAAAGTATGTGAGTCAAGAAACGAATATGAGAAGCTAAATAAAAACTATCGTTATCAATTTATTGAATAAAAAGCTGCAGACAGGATATCATTTATAAATATTGTGGTATTTTGGCCTGGGGTTCGATTAAAAAAACTCAATCACAATTCCAAAATAATACAACAAATCTCTTTATTTTATGAAACATATCCACTTATCCACTTATTTACAATCCAAATTAGTTTTTATACTTCAACATTTTTTTTATTTAATCTTAATTCAATCACTTTTTACTATTGCTTCCAGTTGTTAACAATTCAACTGAAAATTATTAATGCCATCTAGTCATGTATTTATACAAATTTACAAACTTCTCAAAACATTCGTCTGGTAATTTTCACTGTTAATTTTCCATTACATAGTTCTGGCACAATCTAAGCTTTCGGTTGTTTGTGCTTTTCGAGCTCTGCAGCACAACATCATTTATATTGTGGATTTCAGATTTGAAGCCACCCAATGCAACTTTGTATAGGATCATTCAGAAGAAAGTTTATAATTCAACGAAGAAGGGGTTCTTCGACACCGATTACATTTTTGATAAGAGAGCTAGATACCACCCTTTATTAAATGCCTATGAAATATCAAGTTCCATAATCTAACTACCTCCTTCAAGATATTTCTTAATCTGATAATTAATAAGCATTTTCATGAGTATAAAAAGAAGGGACGTAAGTGCAACCGGTCGGTAATTTGAGGATGAAATAAGCTGCACAAATACTGTTTTTCAAAAAGGTTAGGATGGATGAAAAAGCTGACGAAGGAGTTTTGGCATCGTGAAAGGACACTTCTTCAGATCTTTTAAAACTCTTGACACAGCACGAGTGCGAAACAAGATTTGTCCCATAAAATCATTTACGCAATCAAGAACTGGGGGAGTGATGACAAAATCGGGCAGGGTGGAATGTGGCCGAAGTGCCTTATAGTTAATATAAATAAGTTAGCTTCCTCAAGAGCGCTAACAAAAAGCGTTGGAACCGATTGAGATGTTTTAATTCGGATGAACAAACAGTTTTGCTACAATGAACCCCCAAAAAATTAGTCTGTAGACACCCCTGATCGTGTTGCTGTCCTTATTACATCTCCATTTCCTTGTATTCAGCAATAAAAAATTGATTGCTGAGTACTAAAAAGAATTGTTCGATTTGACAAACTAAAATTTCAATGAGATACCAATTGGTATTTTTACATACTGTGATGTGGCAACAAGTTTAGATATTCGGAGGATACATTTTGTAAATTAACGACATCTGTTGGATTCATTGTGTACAACAACCAACATTCATTGTGAGCGCCTAAAAGTATGCTACATATTTGCAATATGTTTTAACTGAGTACTAAATCGAACTTGAAGTACTAATTCGAGACTCGAATTAGTACCAAAAGCTTAGATTGTGCCAGAACCAGACAGAAGCTTCCAGAAGCTTGTAAACTTGTATAAATACAAGAGTAGATTGTATTGAGAGTTGAGTTTATTTTCGAAAGTGGAATTGTTAACAACTGGAAACGTTAGTAAAAAGTGATTGAATTGAGATTGAATAAAAAGTGTTGAATTATAAAAACGTATTTGAATTGTGAATAAGTGAAATAAGTTAAATTTGGTGTTATTTAAACTGAAAGACGTTGTGTTTCATAAAATAAAGAGATTTGTTTTATTATTTTGGAATTTCGATTGAATTTTATTTGTCGAACCCCAAGCCAAAATACCACATTGGTGTCAGAAGTGGGATAAAACTCAGTAAAGTGATAGAAAATTCCATAGTGACATTTTCTAAAACAGTTTCGGTGACTCATTTAATTGTGAAAGTAGAATTTTCCAGAAACTATTGAACTGATTGTGCTAGAAAACTGTGAATAGCGAGTATTTTTGTTAAAAATAGTGTTGGAAAAAGATCTTTCTTTCGATGTTGAAGAACAAGGGAGAGAATGCACAGTAAGTACAGCCGATGAAATGCCTGATTTCATGAAGTTGCTTTTGTCGAAATTCGATGCTTTGGAAAGTTCCTCGAAAGAACAAAAGAACTTTCTCGAAGAACAAAAGAATGAGCAGAAGAATTCGTTGGAAATTCTCCAGCAACAACTAAGCGAACAAAGGAACGTTCTCGAAAGTAAATTCGACGAACAAAAGAATTCATTAGAAACTCTCCAGAATCAACTAAGCGAAAGACTTCAAATAGTAGATCAGAAATTTGAAGCCAAAATAGAAAGCTTAGAAGAAAAGTTCGGAAAGCAAGTAGAAAGTGTAGAACAACTGTACGAACACCTGGCTAAGGAGGTTGATTCTTTGAAAAAGCAGAAGGTTCGGGAATATTCGAGCGACGGTCCACGAAGAAAGGAAATGCAGCCCCCTGTCTTCGATGGTCAAACATCATGGCCAATTTATAAGAGGCAGTTTGAAGCTGCCGCCTTGACGAACAACTGGGACAACGAAGACAAATCAATTGCTCTTACGCTTGCGCTCAGAGGAACAGCTGCCGAATTGCTGCAGACCATTCCTGAAGACAAACATCATGATTATGATGCCATGGTCAAGGCAATCGAGATGAGGTCTGGCGACGACCACATGCAGCAAGTTTACCGAGTCCAGTTGCGCCGAAGGGTCCAGATAAGAGGTGAAACGCTACAACAATTGCAAGCTGACATCGAGCGTTTGGCCAATTTGTCTTATCCCAATACCAGCAGGGAAATTATAAACGAACTGGCAACCGATGCGTTCACTAATGCCATTGCAGATGGAAAACTACAAATGGCTGTGAGAATGGCAGGTAAGAAAACGCTCGCTGAGGCTTTAGCATTTGCCCTGATAATGGAAGCAGCAGACCAAGCTTCGCAAGGTAGCCATCGCGTCAGGGAAATGCCTACGCTAGAGTGCTCATGTCAACGTGTCGACATTGAACGACAAAACCCGAGCACTGCTCGAGGTCAAATGAGATGCTGGAATTGCAACAAGCTAGGACACCTACAGCGATAATGCAGATCTCCACCTAGACAGGTAAGCTGCCCACATTGCGCAAGGAGGAGGCAGAATGATGAAGCATCTGGCAGGAATAACACTCACACTGCTGGAAAAGCTTCTGATCAACAGCAGGCGGGAAACGCCTAAGAACCAACTTCGCGGGGCTGAAGTTCGTTGATGGAATCGACGCCCCCAGGACCATCATCCAAGTTTCGCAAACTACACGCTGCAGCAAGAGCTTGACAGTGGAGACAGTCATCAGAAACAGAAAATGTGTGGCCACTATCGACACGGGTGCCACAGCCTCCATAATCAGAAGAGACCTTGTTCAGACATCCTGGCTACATAACACCAGCTGCTACACTCTGAAGACAGCTACGGGAGAAGCAGCAAAAGTATACGGGGAGGTATTTATAAAGATACAACTGGCAGGGTTGACCTTTTCACATGCATTCTTGGTAGCCGACATATGCGACGAATGCATCATTGGAGTGGATTTCATGAAGGCACATGAGGTAATCATAGACCTTCGAATGCAAGTATTAAGGTATCGAACCGTTGAGATCCCTATGGTATACGGAAACGAGAACGCTGTGAATCTTCGGGCGGTTATAAGCAGAGATGAAGTCCTACCACCTTCTTCAGAGACAGTTCTTTGGACGCGTTTGGAGGGTGATCCTGGGAACCACCGATTCTATTTCATTGAAACAGATAATAAAGAGGACTTTCCAAGCTATATCGTTGGAAAGATTTTAGTGGAACCAAAGAAAAATATGGTTCCGGTAAGGCTGATGAATCCGAACAAACACTCCGTCAAGCTCAGACAAGGAGAGGTGATTGGAAGATGCGTACCCATTGCAGCCATATCGACAACATCTGGGAGTGAATCTGCGAGTCCTGTTTCTGCAACAAAATTGGCTGAGGTATGTAATGCTATCCTTGGAAACTGTGAGCTAAATCAGGAGCAGAAAACCATGGCCAAAAACCTCATTGGCGAGTTTGCTGATATATTTGCATCGCAGGATGGAGACTATGGTCGAACACACCTAGTACAGCACCGAATAGACACCGGCGATAGCAGACCGATCCGACAACCTGCTAGAAGACTTCCATTGGCAAAACAGTCGGAAGTCGATGAGATGATATCAACCATGGAAAAAGACGGTCTAATCGAAAACTCAAAAAGTCCGTGGGCATCACCCGTTGTACTAGTGAAAAAGAAGGACGGCAGCCCTCGATTCTGCGTGGATTACCGGAGGCTCAACGATGTCACCAAGAAGGACAGCTACCCCTTGCCTCGAATAGATGACACCTTGGATACCCTTTCTGGAGCGCAATGGTTTTCCACCCTCGATCTGAAAAGTGGTTACTGGCAGGTACAGATCCATCCAGAAGACAAAGAAAAGACTGCTTTCACAACGGGAAATGGACTATGGCAGTTTACCGTTATGCCATTTGGCTTGTGTATCGCTCCAGCCACCTTTGAGCGTTTAATGGAACGTGTGTTACAGGGTCTGACATGGAAAACCTGCCTGGTGTACTTGGATGACGTCATCGTTGTGGGAAAGACGTTCGCTGAACATCGCGACAACTTGAGGGAGGTGTTTACACGACTTCGAACTGCACATTTGAAACTAAATCCAGAGAAATGTGCTCTGTTCAAAGCTGAGGTGAAATATTTGGGACATGTGATATCATCAAATGGAGTAAACACTGACCCGGAGAAAATCGAAACCGTGAGAAATTGGCCAGTTCCCGAAGATAAACACCAGCTGAGGAGCTTTCTAGGTCTCGCCACTTATTACAGGAGGTTCGTCAAAGATTTTGCCGGAATCGCAAAGTGTCTGCACCAGCTAACTGAGAAGGGTAGACAATTTAAATGGTCAGATGAGTGCGAAAGAAGCTTCCAACATCTAAAAGAGCGACTTTGTGAGGCACCAATACTAGCTTACCCCACCCCTGGCAAAACATTTATTGTGGACGCGGATGCTAGTAACGTGGGTGTTGGAGCAGTTCTGTCGCAGATACACGATGGGCAGGAGAAAGTGGTAGCCTATTTCAGCAAAGTTCTGTCGCGACCAGAGAGAAACTACTGTGTAACCAGACGGAAACTCCTTGCTCTGATACTGGCGACAAAACATTTCCATAAATATCTGTATGGACAGAGATTCATCCTGCGTACCGATCACGCCGCTTTAAAATGGTTGCTACAGTTCAAAAATCCTGAGGGGCAAGTAGCAAGATGGATCGAACGATTGCAGACTTACGACTTCGAAGTACAGCATCGCAAAGGAAGACTGCAATGCAATGCGGACGCGCTTTCCCGCAGACCATGTGAGCCCAGTTGCAAACATTGTGCGCGAAAAGAGGAAAAGGATGAAGGTATATCTGTCCAGAGAATAAGAGCCGAACCTGTAGAGGGTTGGAGTGCCGAAAAAATTCGTAATGCACAAAAAGAAGACCCTGACATCGAGCCAATCCTTGCATGGAAGGAATCTATGGAGAAACCAAACGCAAGAGACATCTCCGACAGAAGTCCTACTTTAAAGGCATACTGGGCGCAGTGGGACTCTCCATGTGGAAGATGGTGTTTTGCGAAGAAAATGGGAAATGCCGGATGGAAGATCCTTTAAGATGCAGCTTGTGGTTCCACGATCGAAAGTAGAGGAGATCCTACGAGAAATGCATGCTGGAATATCCGGTGGGCACTTGGGAATCAACAAAACACTGGAAAAGGTACGGGAACGCTTTTATTGGCTAAGCGCGAGAAACGATGTAGAGAGCTGGTGTCGAAAGTGCACAACATGCGCAGCTAGCAAGGGACCCAAAGTCAAAACACGAGGTAAAATGCACCAGTACAACGTGAGCGCCCCGTTTGAAAGAATCGCCGTTGACATCACAGGCCCGTTCCCAGAAACTGAAAACGGTAGCCGTTACATCCTTGTTGTCATGGACTACTTCAGCAAGTGGCCGGAGGCATTTGCGATACCCAATCAAGAAGCTAAGACCGTTGTCGAGCAGATAGTGGACCACTGGGTCTGCAGGTTCGGGGTGCCTATGGAATTGCATTCCGACCAAGGGCGAAACTTCGAGTCGAAGGAAGTATGCGCATCCCTCGGGTTAAAGAAAACAAGGACAACACCTCTTCATCCACAGTCTGATGGAATGGTAGAACGATTTAACAAGACCTTGAAGGAACATCTGTCCAAAGTCGTGAACGAGAACCAACGGGATTGGGATCGGCGAATTCCTTTATTTCTTATGGCCTACCGGAATGCGGTTCATAGTACAACTGGATACACTCCATCCGAAATTCAATTTGGACGAACTGCCCGGCTTCCAAGTGAGCTAAGATTTGGATTTCCTATTGAAGATCCAAAATGCGAAGAGGACTACGTGTTAGATCTTAGAGAAAGGATCAACGACATTAACCAGAGAATAAGAAACAACATCGAAATTGCGAGTGACCGCATGAAGACCAGATACGATGCGAGAGCAACAGCACCTGAATTCAATGAGGGAGATCTGGTATGGCTTTATAACCCACATCGCAGAAAGGGAAAATCGCCCAAGCTTCAGCAGGACTGGGAAGGTCCCTACCAAATAGTTACGCGCATTAATGACGTCGTTTTCCGAATCCAACGAGGACCAAGAGCAAAAATGAAAATTGTCCATGTGGATCGACTGCATCGTTACCACGGAAACAATGATGATGTGCTTGTTCGGGACGAACAAAACTAAGAGGGGGACAATGTGATGTGGCAACAAGTTTAGATATTCGGAGGATACATTTTGTAAATTAACGACATCTGTTGGATTCATTGTGTACAACAACCAACATTCATTGTGAGCGCCTAAAAGTATGCTACATATTTGCAATAATTCGAGACTCGAATTAGTACCAACAGCTTAGATTGTGCCAGAACCAGACAGAAGCTTCCAGAAGCTTGTAAACTTGTATAAATACAAGAGTAGATTGTATTGAGAGTTGAGTTTATTTTCGAAAGTGGAATTGTTAACAACTGGAAACGTTAGTAAAAAGTGATTGAATTGAGATTGAATAAAAAGTGTTGAATTATAAAAACGTATTTGAATTGTGAATAAGTGAAATAAGTTAAATTTGGTGTTATTTAAACTGAAAGACGTTGTGTTTCATAAAATAAAGAGATTTGTTTTATTATTTTGGAATTTCGATTGAGTTTTATTTGTCGAACCCCAGGCCAAAATACCACAATACAATCGTAAAATGTAACTTCCGTCTTACATTAACTTTTATTAACCTAAGTTTATTCAGTCTAAATTTTTACACAATCAATCAAGCGTACATTAAATTTCTCATCATATCCTGTTCACTCATTTGTGGATAACTTGTCGCTCTAAAATTATTGAAAAAATATTTCAGGGGACTATGTGGACAAGAAACCATAAATCGTCTCATACAGTCGACACCATCTTCGAGGGCCATTTGAACAAAATCTTCGTCTTTATTGTCATGGTTTGTTGGAATCCTAAAAGTATGAAATCAATAGTACATGTTTTATTTCTGATTGAGAATTCTTTTACGTGAATAATATCCGGGCAACATCATTAATAAACGATTCTCCTTTTGGCAGTAGTTCTGTCTTTATCTCGCATATCGCACGCAGTATGCAGCTTCTCAAACTTATTCCTAATCTAAATAAGTATAGTAATTGAAAGTCATAGGTGTTTTGAGTGTGGTTTTGAGTTTTTTTTTTACTTTTTTCCAAATCCTTCAACATGTTCGAAAATACCTCTACGTTCTCGGTATTCTCGGTGGTCATTCGATATTGGATTGACTTTTTTAAATTGAGGTTTAAGTCTTTGAGCATCGGCTAGCTGGTACATCTTTTTCGGAGGACTCTGGCTTTTTAAACTTTGTCGGTAGTATTGGTAGTTCTTACGCTGATTTTGCTTTTGTTTGAAATTTCTTCGATAATAGTTTGGATAGGAAGAATACCTGGGTGGACCTCTGATGTAAGGTTTACTGCAAAAAAAAAAACAAAAAAAAAAGTTTTTCATTTTTAAAGTTAGGTATTCTATTAGGTTTTGAAGGATGCTATGGGATCATAATCTACAGAAATACAAGGTACGCTGAATAGACGCATACAAATCGCCATCTTGGTAATTTATGATGTCACAATCATCTTTTATTATTATTTTATTTATTAAGTGAAGATTATATTTTAAAATTGAAGTTTTAAAAGATTTTTTTTATCATTAACATAGAAAAACAATACAAAAAACCGGCAGATTAATTAATTTATTAACACCCTCTAAGAACAAAAATCAGATGAAACTGGCGTCACACGCAAAACCAGCCAGTGTGCATATCTTGTATTTCTGTGTACCATGATATGGGATGAAAATACCGCGTTTAAAAAACCATAATGAAGAGTGTCAAATTGAATTCGAACAAACTACATATTTCAAGAAATGTGTATACTAGATTAGTTAGTACGCAAACTAACCTTGAAATCTTGAAGGAACTGGGTCCTGAGCAGAGTCTTAGCGAACAGATTTATTTTTTTTTTTAAATCAACAAGGATGAATCAGATGCAATACTTAACACTGACGTGAGTAACTAAAACAGCTTCAATAATCGCTTATGCATCATCCATTGTTCTAATTTCTAATAGGATTTTATTAGCACGTCCACGTCCCTCTTGTTTTTTTTTTTTTTTTTTTTTTTTGTCAAATGTCTAAAAATGCGCACGTATTTATTAAAACTGAACCAACTCATCCATTGCGTTGCCGTCTGCTTTTGAGGATCCGTCTCATTGTATTCACCACATTGAATTCGTGTGTATTCAATATTTTGACATGCGGTACGTCTGCGTCTGCGTCTGCATTGTGTTCCTGCAGTATAACTCAATTTCAGTTTTCGCTGCACGCTACAGCATAGACAAAAGAAACAAAAACGACAACCGAGAGGATAATTCTCTCTTCATGCTACAAATTGAAAAAAAATGCCCTGTCGAGACATATGTGTACCGGTCCCTGTACATTTCTAATTGGACTACTAATGCGTCTGCGGTTTTGGGAAGTAGGAAACGTATGGCTGATTGGCTGCTTCTCACACCTATTCACATACACGAAATACAATTTTAGAGAGTCGCAGTTCTTTTTTGTTTTTTCTATGCTATTAACCACACTATTGTGTTCAGCCATTTATGTTCTGAGCAGGAAAGCTCATATATTATATACGTTTTTTTCTTTTTTAGCTCCGAACGGATTACTGCACTGAGCTATCAAAAAAGAACTGTGTTCCCCCAAACATGATGTGTGTTTGTCTGCTGTCTGCTATTAGACGATGAAACTGGATGCATGCACCTTTTTCGAATTCTTCGAACATATTAAGTGCAATAGAGAGAAAAAATTCGAAAAGATGAGACAGGAAAAGAGCACGGGTAGCATCTTCGAAGAATCTGTTTGACGTTTTTCTGTTGTCTTGTTCGCTGTTTTTTCATTCTTTACCACTTGGTTCCGTTATGTTCAGAAAAAACTTCTAATGAGGCTCAAGGTAAACGAATAAAAATGAGTGAAAATAAAGTGGAAAGTAAATTTTTGTGGACTAAGGAACTTAATTTGGAGTTCGTATGTCTTTATGAATCCAGCAAAAATGTGCATGTGGTTAAACACATTCATAACATCGATAGGGTTAAAAGAGCAGATTCATTGCAAATGATCATGAAAAACAAAAATGAAAGAGAACTGTCAAAATGGTTTCATGAAACTAAATTCATCTTGTAATGGTGCTTGCGACAGAGGATGAAATCACAAAGAAGAATTCGAACAAGGTGCATGCATCCAGTTTCATCGTCTAATAGCAATAGCAGACTTTAGGGGATCTTATTTTTAGCTCTGAGCAGAGCACGGGGTAGAGCCTGAGCAAATCGATTACGCTCTGAGCAGAGTATGATCAGAGCTCTCCCATCTAAAAAAGAAACACACTTAAGCACTGAATTGTCATATTTTGTTAAATGTCAAATGAAATTAATTTGCTTACTTGTTGTTGAAGTTTTAAGTGTTTTAAGAAAAGAAATTGAAAAAAAATGGATAAAGCAATTATGCTACGAGAAGCTTACAATTTATTTTTTGTATCCGATGAGGAAGATGATGATTTTCAAGTAAATGATTCAAGACGTATCACAAAAAATAACGCCATTTTAATGATTGTTGTTTGTTCTTTCTTTCCAACAAAACAAGTCTTTTGCCAAAACACAAAAAACGAGTGAAGTTGCCCGCGCTCAGCTTTTTACTCCATGTGCTCGGTCATTTTATTCTGAGCTCATAGAGCGCGCTCCGATCGAGCTCTGATTGAAAAAATAAACACAAGATGAGCGCTCAGAATGCTCCGAGTTAAAAAACAAACACAGATCTTTTTTTGACAGCTCAGTGCCCTGCTCTGAGCTTAAAAATAAAAACCCCTTTTGGGTTGGCATGTGCACAGATATTTCGGTTCGGTGGTGTCAAAAAATCAAAATATTTTGATTGTTTGTGCCGATATCGTGATGGTGGGGATGTGCGTGCACATTCCAAGTAAAATATCAGTTGCGGTCGGCTCGGGGCTCGGAACGTGCTTTATGAGCACGATGACGATTTCATGAGCACTTGGAATAGATGATTGCAAGATATGTGTCATGTAGCCAATATTTCTTGTGGAGGCCCCTTATGTCTAGATTTCTCTTATTTTCAGAAATAAATTTCTCAATTTTTCGCAATCGCTTCCATTTTCCCAACAAAAATAAAAATAACGCAATGTTGTTTATTTTGGTGAAATCATTGCAAATAATGAAATTTCATAAAATAACTTGCCCACTAAGTCAAGATATATAAACATAAGAATTAATGTCTGACATAATGACCGATATAATTATTTCTAATTGAGGCGCGGCCTTAGTTTTTTAACTCAACAATGTGTTTATTTTTTTGTAGGTTCGAGGTCGAGTTAATTATGTATGAATTATTACAAAGATGATTGATAAAATGTGAAGGTCAAAAACAAAATAAGATAATTTAGCGAAAACACAAGAGAATTAAAGTGCAATAATAATCATACTAAATTTGTACAGTGACTAAAAATTTTATTAAAATTATTTTAATTTTCTTATAAGTTATGTCGTGTACTGAGATCTTTGCTGATAACCAAAGAACATTATTAACCATAGAAAAAAGAAACAAGAACGACAATTGAGAGGATAATTATCTTTTCGCCTACAAACTGAAAAATGCCCCGTTTAGCGACTTATGTTTACTGGTCCCTGTAATTTTTTATGGGACTACTAATACATTTGCATTTATGTGGGCACGAAACGTATGGCTGATTGCCTGCTTCTGACATGAATCTCACACGTATTCACATACACAAAATAAAATTTCAGAGTTTGCAGGGCATGGTCGGTACGGGTCGCAATTCTTATTTTTTTCTTTTTTCTATGATTTTAACCATCTTTTTTTACCTACTCGAATATCGGACGCTGATGTCCGTGTCGAAAACATTCTTGATTTGTTTCTTACTTCGGGACCTACTATAAGCACTATTAATGCAGAATCGCTCCTAACGACATCTACCTATTTCTCATGCTTAAATATTCTAGCTTAAAGGAAAAGCTTCTAGGAGAATTGTTTATCAGATTGAGAAAGGACGGTCAATATGCTTCTTTGATAATAACGTAGACTTCAGCACAAATATGGTCACAGTATACCTCATAAACGGTGTTTTTCTTAGACGTGTCATTATCAATCTGGCAACACTTTTTTCGGAGTTGGTCTTTTTGACAGCTGTTACCTGATTTATGCTCAATTTGGTATACCATTTCATAATGAATAGACTTACTCCTGAACAACGTTTGCAAATCGTGCAATTTTTATACCAAAATAATGATTCGGTTCGGTGGAGCAGAGTATCTAAGAAGACCCGAATGAGTCCACCTGCCATCGCGCGTATCATTGGGAGCTGTGCCCATCCACTTTATGGAAGATTTTGCGGAAGCATCTTGGTTTGCGGGCTTACAAAATCCAACTCGTGCAAAATTGAAGCCGAACGACCATCAAGCGCGTCGCACATTTGGTGAATGGGTCCAAAACGAGATGGCCACCGATCCCGATTTTCACAAAATTGAGAAAATTGGGTCTTATTCGAGCCAGCCGTGGAGGCCATTTGCCCGAAATCATTTTTAAAACATAATGGCAAACCCTTATCTCTATAACAAAGCTAAATTCTTGGCCATAACATTAAATTATATGCGTTTTATTTCTTCTTGAAAACCACACGTCTAAAAAAACACTTTACTTTCGGAATTGAAAACTTTTATTCACAATAGACCCAAACCCAATTAAAATATATTTGACCCCTTTTACACGCGGCGAGGGAGGTGAGAAGTGAAGTCGGTAAATAATGAAGAGCGATAAATAAACAAACGTAAAGACTAACACTCAATTTTGCAATGTGGAATCTTCAAGTTGGTGTGAACATCATTTTGGAATCTCGTTGCAATTTTAGAATGCTGGAAACAGAATGAGATTTCAAATGGATTCTCTGCATTTCAATATGCATATTCGGGATTTAGAAATGCGGATGCTGGTTCAAAATCGAACAATTTTTTTTACTATTTATCAATCAATTTTCTTCATCCGCTCAACACAAAAAAAGAAGTGCTTGGACAAAAAAAAAACAGGCGATGAGAAACAAAGAGAGTAAAATCATCTCATCTCAGATTATTTTCTCTTTTATATTCACTGTAATTTTTTACATAGGTAAGCAATCTTCAAGTTGGTTAGAGTTCATCACTTTTTTTTGAGGGATCATAACATTATTATTTTTTAATTTAAATTTTATTTTTTCGAACAAGATTATTAACGTAATTCAAAATTATTTTAAATTCAACAAAAAACTATTAAAATTAATATTCTTTAAAATTTAATTGAATTTCTGTATCTATTTTTTATTTAAGTACGACAAGAAATTGTAGCTATATAAAGTAATTTTACATTGAAATTTGTTCGAATAACTTTTGTTTGTATTTTTAATATTTTTTTTTTATTTTAAATCAATATTTTTAAAACGAGTAATTTTGTTTTAATTATGTTTTTAAATGCAGGTTATTTATTTTTATGATTAAGTTTGCATATATGAATTCTTTGTTTGTTATTAAAAAAAACGTCTATTCATATTTTGTAAGGAAAACTACTTAACGTATTTTTTTCGAACAATCAAAACTCAGAAACATCGAATAAAACGTTGAATTTTCTTATTGTGTATCAAATTTTATTTGACTCTGTGACCGCCCAATCGCACATAAGAACAAGCACGTGCGATCCAGTCATAGATTTTTTTTTTTTTTATTTCAAACATAAAAATAATTTCAATATTACCTGTAGAAGTAGATTCGCTTGGGACTGTTATACTTCTGCCAATAATTTTTTTTATTTAAAAAGCGATTTGATCCAGTCGCCGATACCCCTGAGTATTTGTCATATGAAATTGCACTCGCGTTAATGACACCAACGTTCTTAAACGTCTCCCCCTCTTCTACAACATCATCACTTTTCTTTCCTCCTTTTGTACGATTCACGATATCATGTAAAGGTTTTGTCCATCCTTCAATTAAAATCGGAAGATCATAAAACATGTCAACTTCACTAGAATGAATAACTCCTCGGGGAGCTGTTGCAACGATGTGCTTGGACAAAACTTGAGTAAGAACCACAACTGCACCTTTGAAAAACACAAATCCTCGTTTTTTTCGCACCAGGATATTGGTCAAGTATTTTTCGTACACTGTAGTGTTGCCAACATTGTTGTTTCTAAAGGAAGAATAGTTGGTAGGATAATCACGAAATGCATAGACAGTTATTATCACTTGCAATAAAACTAAAATCAAAATCCAAGAGTGCATTTTATTTGTCTTTTTTTGTAGAGCTTTACCGAATCAAAAGGTGTAACATTATGCGGTCTGACAGAGATTACCATGATAAGCCGTCAGTCACATGATAATGATATAGTTCTCATTATTAATAAAAAATGTTGGTTGATTTTTTATTTGTTTTTAAAATTTTAGTTTTTTTTTAATTCTAGAACTCTCACGTGCCATGAATTTGCAAATTAACTCACATGATGTACCTATGGTACCTAATGAAATGAAGCATGGGATGCTTCCTGAGCTTATATACCTATGTGAAGAAGTTTATTTGGAAGAGTCGGAATTCCTTCTTTACCATTGTTGATGTTGACAATTAGAACGGCGATGGACTGAATATTATGGAATAAATTGTCCAAATGACAAGTGATAAGTGAATTTGATTAGAACTGAATGCTTAAATTGTGAAGCAGCAACGTACGTAGGCAGCATTGAGTTGTTAGAAATTATATGGTTATTCTATACAAAAGAGCTGAGGTGAAAACTAGCACAATTAATAAATATACTCGTTAGTTGTTTAATATCAGCCAATATGAACCGTGAAAGTGGGGATGCACTTGAAATTGGGGTTTACTATTAGAGAATGATGAATTTCAGTAGATTGCCTTAGTGAAGTAAATGATTTGGATGCAAAGAGGTTATGTTTAAAATGCAAATGAAATAAGTCTCGCTTAACAAACTGTTAAGTGTTTAGACAAATATATGCAGTAGTTGTTGTTTTCATGACAAACAAACCAATTTTATACTCGCGTGGCATCGGTAATAAGAAACAAATCTGTTGTATGCACTTTATGTATTATACATAAGTATTAAGAAACAGCGGTGCCAGCAAGGTAACTTGATAAAGTCAAGGAACGTTGAACTGAGAAAATATTGGCAGCTCTCCTCTTTTTTGTTTTGGATTGTTACATTTCTGAGGCCAACTGATTGCATATGACGATGATGATGAGGTCATAGGCCTACAACTCTTCTACTTTACTGCTTCACCAGGTCACCTGGTTTTTTATGATTTCGTTAGATATTTCTCAGGCCAATTGAGTACAGATGACTATGGTTTTGTTCGATGCTGGGGTCTTTGCGCCTGCTTATTGTTTATTGGGAATGAACTTTTTTTCCATTAATATATTTCTGCCATTGGTTTGCCCGGGAGCAAAAATGTAAGTTTTTATTCACAACAAAAAGTAATGTTTATTTTTAAGAATCTGCAAGAATTTCCGAAAACGAAGATTGCGCAATCCCACTCCAAAATCAACCTTAACTCCCTATAGTATTCTCTTTGTGCAAAGAAGCATAATGAGGCACGCAGAGCTTCACAACTGTAGGAATACTAGTTTTTAAGATTTTTTGTCTAGCGTTAAGTTAGTTATTAGTCAACAAAAAAAATTTGGTAATTGTCCTATTACTGGTTTTTTGAAGATACAAATCCAAATTTGCAACTTCGAAATAGTTGTGCTTGGTGCGCAGTACTCGAAAAACTGCAAAATTTTGGAATTTTGTTAACTGTTTGCTCTAGAAGTCATAATTTATTCTCTTTGACAAACAAAATTATGTATTTTTTTTAAGTCCATACAATTTACAACAATTTGAGCCTAACCGCAGCTCTATAAACTTTATAAAGACCAAGCTATAACTCTTTGAAAATAGTCCATTTTTGCCGAAAATTATAATATTTAGTTTTGATTTTGATAAAATCCTGTTTTTTGTTTTTAGTTAAAAAAAATGAGATTTTGGTATGCATATTTTTTGAAGGTACAGCTGATCATAAAATTTTAAATAATTTATTTCGATGAATTTTAAAAATATTGAATTTTATAAATTGAAAAAAAATAATTATTCAAATATTAGTATGCAGAACTAATTCGGCTATTTAAATCTTTTCAAATGTAAGATTCAACATAAATCCAATGAGCCGTTACCGCGAAAGCCAAAAATAAAAGAAAAACTTATATGAATGGTACCGTTTATTGTATGATATGGTATGATCGTAATGTCATGTTTGATTGTTATCTCAATTTTCTTAAATTCGCCAATCCTAAACTGGCCTTATAGAATTGTATATACACTGCATATAGTACTCTCTCATGAAGCATCCTTTTTTAAATGCTGCACAAGCCCATAGAGTAACTATATTTATTCTATGCACAAGCCGCTATGAGTGGCGCCTAAATACTCAAGTGGTACAATACAAATAATAAAAATGTACTAAATGTCGGTAAATTTTCTCGTCTTCACTATTAAGAATTTGTTACTGGACAGCCATGAAGATGGCCAGAGGCCTAATGACATCCATGAGAGTACTAATAGTACCTATAATTGCAAGTAAAAAATCGAAAAGTACCAGAAAAAGTAAAAAAAATACGTTTTGTTTGTATGTATTTCATTTGTCGCATTTGTCATAGAAATAAATTTTCCGTATTTCAATCCTAATGGCATTCGAAAAAACCTTGTAACAATTACCCATGTTCTGCATTTTACTTATTGGGAATTCCCATGATGAAAGTGAATTGAGGTGTTCCACAATTCGTAATTTTGAATTGGAATTTCGAAAATGAAAATGAATTTTCTGACATTTCGGTTTATTCCATTTTCTGAAAGAATTCAAATCTTTTTGTTTGTTCGGTGAATTGATCTTGAAAATAGTGGAATTACAATCGGCTATGTAATTCTTTGTCAAAAGTGTTAGAGAAATTATTTACTAAAGATTTTAGTATTTATTCATTGGTTTTTAGGGAAAAACATGACAATTATGTTGCATCCATGTTTATACGCAGTAGTAATTTCACTTTAAAAACAAATTAAAAATGGATGGACCTCCAGTTTCGACATTTCGGAGCAATTCCGAAGTTTTCGAAATCGATCGAAATGTAGAACACACAATTTTATTTCACAAGAATTTTCAATCAAACGCACTTTTTACAAGAGATGTCCTTGTCCAAGTCAAAGTCAATTAAAGGATATCAGGATATCACCTTTTATTGTTTTCAAGTGTTTTTTTTTAATGTTCTATGAACGTACATACATACCTAAATAGTTCAATAATAACTTACTATATAAAATATTTTTTTTCACGCCACAGCTCCATACTCTCAATCTCAATCATTCGCTCTGGCAGCGTTTTACACTGACACATAACCTACTAAGCCGCAAGTAGCAAGAAGGGGTGCTTAACCCTCTTCTATGACTACAATATATAAAACATTGCGTTTTTCATCATTAGATGAATTTATTCTTTATTTGATTTTTCAATTTCACTTTTTAAAAAATATTCATTATAATGTAATTTTTAATATTAATATATACTTTTCATATACATACATAATATACATACATATGTTTTTTTTTTGTATTTTTGTATTCAATAATAATAAAGTAATATTTTTTTAATGATAATTGATGAAGGTGTAGTGATGTAGAAACAATGTTTACAATTAAATTTTAATTTTCATATATTAATGTTAGAATTAGTTCTTGTATGTACCATTTTATATAATATAATTTATAGTTGTTGCTTTTAATTGATATATTAAATGCAACTCATCAAACACGATGAATTAATATTTTACTTTATATAAATTTTAATTTAATAAATATGCACTTTGACGGCATTCAATTCAAAAGTGAGCTAAGATACATTGATTTCTCAATTTAGTTTATCAAGCTCTGTTTAATAAGTTCTTTTAACAATTCATTAAATTTGAATCAAACGAGCTACAAGATTTCTTAATAAATTTATGCAGAAAAAAAGATGAATGATATCGAAAAATAAAAGTTTTGTTTTATTTTATAATTTTTTCTTAATTCACACCTAATTAGCAGTACAGTTAATCTACTTATTTTAAAATTGTAATAATATTGAGTTTTTAACTCGACACCAGAACCTTTTTACATTAAATAAAAATTATAATTGTATATTAAAAAAAACAGTTAATTTTTTTTTCTAGTAATTTTTTTTTAATTTTGAAAAACAAACATCTATCTAGGTACTTCTACACACATAAAGTTGTTTATTTTTCGTTGCTGATTTCTATTATTTTCTTTCTAAGATTGTTTGTTAAAGTTTGCCGTATACACATTTAATTTAAGTTAAAAATTAACAATATTATGCTTTACTTCGTTTTAGTTAGTTCGGTTTTAATACTAGTATATGAGAAAAACACATAGATTTAAAAAAAAAAACTGTTCTTTTTGTATATATAAAGATCTATGTAATTACAATCTTTAAAATTCTATTTTATGCACTTTACGGAAGCCTATTTATAGTATAATTTTATTTTATTTGAGGACTTTATAAGTGAATCGCAATGGAAGTGTAATGGACAAGTTCTTTTAAATGATCATCGGAACTTAGTACACATTATCCTGAAGCCTGACTCAAGTCCCTTGCATTAATTTGAAAAGAATGTAGTGCACTACAGAAAACATGTCATTGTAGGAACTCCAAAAATCCAGGCAAATTTCCTGAATTCGAGTAAAAACTAAGAGGTTTTTTCCACTAGTTATTTGTTTTATAATAGGCCTGTACTAAATAAGAATTAAAATGGAGGAATCGATGCACATTTGTTTTAAAGTTCTGCACATTGTGAGAGAAAAACAGAGTCAGCCAAGGCAAATATGGGAATTATACTCAAGTTTTGGACGAATTTAAAATTTAGACTGTACCCAGATAAAACGGGTTAAACAATTTTTTTTTCCATTTTCTAAGGAACCTTTGGCAACAAATATTATGTGGTCATTACACAGAGACAGAAGGTGGTCTATATTACACATTGCTAGAACTGGGAGATATTGGGTTTCTTTGATAAGATATCACTGGTATGTCTTGCGAAACAGAAACCAATCGACTTAAATCGAACTGAGTAAAATTCAAATCAATCAGATGGCTGGTTCATTTGGAGCATATTGGACAATGCAATGCATGGCCCAGAAAATCTTGAAATCCATCCAGAGATAAAAGTGCGACAGTGAATATAGTTAGCAAGATAATCAACTTGCTTGTTGAAACCCATTTCCGTATGTAACAACTTCACCTCATGATGGAGAATTCTCGCAGGCTCGTCAATGCAAGACAGCACAGCGAATTGCCCTTAAAAGCATTAGTAGTAAGGTTTAATAAAAGAAAAAGTTCCAAGACCCGAAGAAGTCTTCAGCTGGTGTTTCTATCTTTTAAGAAGATTTCAAGCTCACCGTCAGAAATACAGAATAATAAGCATTTAGTTAACCTCAGTAATAGAATAATCCGCAACCGGGAGACTAACCGACGTTTGGCGAAGTCAATCCGACGAACGGAACTGTAGTAGTTAAGGATCATAACATAACCTTATCCTTATCCTTATCGGCTTAACAAAATAGAATCCAGCCGTTCAAGTTTGATAGCATTGAAGTTAAGTAATGGCTAAATAAGCCTTTCAGTCAACAAAGGAACTTTAAACGAAACAGTAATATTAATTTGCCCAGACTACTTTGAATTCTGTGTCATCACTAGCTGCAGTGACGATTACAAGAATGACTCAAATCTGTCATTGTTGTCCCAAAATTCGATGACGAGCAGTGTGCAATTATGATTTTTGCAGTCATCGCCATGAAATGCAAAACCATGACGATTTGAACGCTTTAAACACTTTGAAAGTTGATGTTGATCTGAAACCGCGCTGACAAGCAATTTTTCGGGATGACGATAACACGACATTCATAAACTGGAGTCATCGTGACTTGTTTTTTCTTGAATGAAAATATTGACGTGAGTTTGTAAGACCTTTACGTGTTAAATTGTATTTTGAAAGTATAAGCTGATGATTGGGAAACTTTAGCCGACTCGAAAAACATTATGTCAGGGAAATTGTCCAATGTCTCTTTTAGGCGAACATAAATTTCCCAAGTTAGATTTTAAAAGGCATCTGATGATATTCCATTTGTTTCGCGCTTCGCAGGCATCCACTCTGTGTGTGCCAAGCTCGTCCGCAAATTTCTGCTAACAGCCATATTTTACGTACCTGAGCACGTAATCACTGTTTCCTTCATTTCATAAAGGTGACCGCTTGTGAAAAACTGCAGCCAGTGCGGAAATTTCAGACTTAATGGCCAGGGGTAATTTTTATTCAAACAAAAATTTCGAAAAACTTACATTTTTTGTAGTTAATTTTTAATTTTTTTTTTTATTATTATTTCGCTACCTTGCTACCATTACTGGTACAATCAGCGCACTGACGAGTTAACCAAAACATCTGTCATTTTTTCGTTTTCAATGATAACAGGCTAATTACTCGGTTAACGAAAATGGTCATTAGGATGACCCAAAAACTGTCATCATGCTCGTCCTCCATAAAATACCCAATCCTTTTTTAAATGACTATTTTTTCCTAATAAATTCCATCTATTTTTTTTTTTTTTAATAAGAGTGATTAAGACTTATAATGTTTTTTTCTCTTTTTGAGATATTTCTTCGATAAATGCAACAGTATCTGATCAATCGCTATTGTTACACTTTTACAATAATTGTAACAATTCTTTTTTTTTTACTTTGTTTAAATTTTAATTTACGATCTAACACTTATGGATATTTTTTTTTGTTCAAGCGAATACAAATGTTCATTAATATCATTTTATGTTATATATATTTTTAATTAATAATTATAATGTCTTTTCTATGTAGGTAAATTTGATTTTTTAAGTTTGTTTTTTTCGTTTTTTTTTTCTTAAAGATGTGTTTTTCCTGTTAAGTTTTTTGTTTCATCTTTTTTGTATAAAAATCTAAAATCTAGTCTGTATATATTAAAATTAAAAAAAAAAATAAATTCAAAATTGAAATTCAATTGGTATAAACATCCCAAAAAGGTATTACATTTTTTGTGTTTTTTTTATATTATTTGTTTTAGTTGTGGTAATTGGGTATTAAATGTATATTCTTTACATAAAAAACATCACACTTTGTTCATTCATGTCTTCTTTTCAATTGTTGGTCTTGTAAAAGTCTCAATTATTTGTAATTTAAATATGTTTTGCTTTTTTAATTATTTTGTTTCATTTTGGTAAATAGTCATCGGCAGTTTAAGTTACTTTAAATTTTATATTTTTGTGTGTATATCTCATTTTTCTATAGTTTGGTGGAATTTGAATGGATTGAAAATTGTATTGTAAAACTAGAAATGTCGATAGGCTTGTTACTTTCTTTCTATAACTACTTGTTTTTGTATGTTTTGTGCAAACTGTGATTTACCCTGAATAAGTTTCGTTTGTGAACTTAAATGAAATTTTAATTTTAATGGATTTCTCCTTCGTCAAGATCATTTTATTGATGACAGCTCTAAAAAAAATAGGTTCAACTAAGAAACAAATAAAACCCAATTGATTTTAATGTATATAAAAAAGAAATGAAATAAAAGTATTGATACATTAAGAAATAAAAAGCTATGGACATGAGCTTGGAATATGACGAACAATGACCTTTATTTCATGTATTCGATAAGTCGCTTGGGTCGCCAGGTTTTTTTTTGGGACATGTAAAGTCGGTGCTATTGATAGCCTGTCACATCTAGGTCTTTGCTGGGTTTTTATTGCACCTCTTGGCATCGTCTTCGGAAAAAAAATCGGTCAATTTAATAAAGCCAATGATAGAACTACTTGAACATTGAGAACCCATTTCAAAAGAACATATTTTTAAATATAAAATAGCATATTAAAATATCTACAGAATTTAACTTAAAAAAACAATGACGTTGTTATGTGCGATGATTCACAACTATGATAAAGTTAATAATCGAAGGACTTCCTTGTTTACGGCATTTAGTCTTTACTTGTGAGCTTTCATAAAACTTCTAACGACAAGCTACTAGTGACCAGCAAATGTAGTAAAACAGTCACTAGAAGGGACATTAAAATATTAAATTGGTTTTTCACTCGAGCGGTATCATTCAGTGAGTTTGAACTTTATCCCTGTTATCTTTGTTCGCTGAATTTAAATCACATCTGAATTTTAGCATCGTCGACAGACATTGAGGAAATTTCTTGGTCGACAGAACCTTTAGAATAACAAAACTTAAGCGTATTTTTTTATTATTATTTTTTCAATAAGTTTGATATCATCTTATAACTTATAACTGACCCCGTTATAGCTATCATTGAAATGCATCATTGAAAAAGCTTTAAACCGATTTTTGTATATGTTTTCCTTTGATAAATAACACAAATGATATACCAATCGATAACAAATGATACGAAGAATTTTTTTCGAGAAGAAAAAATCAATTTGCACAATTATTTCTTACTAAAAATGTATTTATCTGTTTTCCTGATGCAAATTCGTTTTTCGTGTCAGCTGATTGTTTTTTGACAGAATATGGAACAACTCATTCCACTGATTTGAGTACCAATTTCGTTCAGTTTCAATGACAGATTTGTATCCGAAAAATGTATCGTGTGTATTTCAAAAGGGAAAATTTTTCCAATGACAGAAAATTTCAATGATTGCTATAACTGATCTCTCAAAAAAATTCCAATGATTTGTTTCAATGATGCTTTTCAATGATAGCTATAACTGGCCTCTTAGTTCGGATTCAATAAGCTTTTCGTTTTCTTTGATGATGTCTTTTGATAGGAAAAACAAGTATCCCTACCTCGTTCCACAGATATTCAGCATTATTACTATGATCGATTTTCATCGGAGGAAAAAATGTTCGATCTGTTCGAGATCGAAGAATTTTCTGCCGAGGTTTCCATTCCAATTGGTATTTTAGGAGAAATCTTCTGGTGAAATGTAACGTTCATCACCCCGATGCGATATGATGATGTGCGTTCTGACTTTTGTCAGATTACTTATAGCGAGTTTCATTCAAATTTTAAAGATTTGATCTGAAAATCGAGATTTGCTCTTTTCAATGAAACTTGTTTCATCATTTAATCCTAGTATTTGTCATTCACTGACGAGCATACACAGTATTTGATATCACACACAAAAATACCAGGCATGCACAGTTGATATATTCAAAATGCCATATTTGTATTTCTCACTTCAAAAACAACTTTATTTGTTATTTTGTATATTTAATGGATATTTGTAAATTTTTTGGCTAAGCACGGGCTGGCACAAGTTCACAACAAATAAAAAAATATTTTCCATTTGACGTTTGACCGAAAGACTATTAACATGTATGTGTGCATTCAGATCAAATCTGCCAACCCATCTGAGATCAAATGTTTCGTGTTGAGATTTGATCTAGATTTTCTCTTTTTCTTGCAATGAAACTCTCGAAATTGAAAAATATCAAATCTTTTGACAGAAAGAGCAAATCTTTTCTTGAATGAAACTCGCTATTATAGTCAAAGTGAATCCCAAACGAAAAGCTGACACTAGGGGTTTTTATTTTTAGGCTCAGAGCAGGCCACTGAGCTGTCAAAAAAGATCTGTTTGTTTTTTAACTTGGAGCATTCTGAGCGCTCATCTTGTTTATTTTTTCAATCAGAGCTCGATCGGAGCGCGATCTATTAGCTCAGAATAAAATGACCGAGCACGTGGAGTCAAAGACTGAGCGCGGCCAAGTTCAATCATTTTTTGTGTTTTGACAAAAGACTTGTTTTGTTGGAAAGAAAGAATAAACAACAAACATTAAAATGGCGATACGATGGTGTGATACGTCTTGAATGATTTACTTGAAAATTATCATCTTCCTCATCGGATACAAAAAATAAATTGTAAGCTTCTAGTAGAATAATTCCTTCATCCATTTTTTTTTTCAATTTCTTTTCTTAAAACACTTAAAAAACTTCAACAAGTAAGCAAATTAATTTCATTTGACATTCAACAAAATATGACAATTCAGTGCTCTTTTTTAGAAAATTTCCCGAACAAATAAATTACATACTTAATAGGGATGATTAGATTACAGCATGCATTTTTCTATCTTCCCTTCTAAAACAACCCCAACCACAACTCCGACTTCACTCTACTTCGTGAACTTTATTCTATCATATAAAATATAAATACACGTCAACCAGCCATAGAACACTATACTCCCCAGGAACGCCCGATATTTTGAGGGAAAGATTTCCACGTCTTCTAATCTCTCAAATTGATGTGTTGTACACATCATCATCATCGGAGCAACAACTGGGATCCGGCCCTAGCCCCTCTTCAACAAATTCTTCCATACATACCGAGTGTTGGACGACGCCATCCAGTTGCGCATCCTGAAGCTTCGAGCATCCTTGTCTAAGTCATCCTTCTAACGTAAGCAAAGTCTGCCACGTTAGAACTGCAAGACTTTCCACACCTGTTTCCTCTTCGCTCATGTGAGCTAGTTGCCCAGCCCACCAGTGTCTACCGAGTTTTATTTTTTCCACATCTACTTCGAGGTAGATTTTAATAAATACATGATTGTATCTTCTCCGGAATCGTTGTGCCCTCTTCACTGTCAGTAAAAAATGTAATTTTAAAACGTTTCACACGTTTTCGATAAACGACAGCCATCACAAAGTGCGATTTTGAACCACGAGAACAGACCAGTAAGATGAGCCTTACGAGCGCCAAAAACATTCTAGGAAAAGAAACAGTTTCGTAGATCTTTTTTAGCGAATAACATATGTAAAACACCCTCGGATATTAGCGAGAACGAGGACATTTTAAAGAAAATCCTAGTTCGATTAAGTGGTAAACTGAATGCATTGCAAGCCCACTTTTGGAGTTTTAATATAAGTAATTCATTTTTTGTGGGCTATAGGTCAATACGAAAAGAAGTGAATGTTAACAATTCAAAATTATGGATTAACTAAAATGCTCAAAGAAAATAAATACCCATTTGCGACGCGACCTACAGCCCACAAAAAAAATCAATTGCATGTCCTTTACGGTACAAAGGACACCAACAAAAAAACGATTTTATTGTTTAAAATACATTTAAAACGATTTTATTGTTTAAAATACATTTAGATCAAAAACTTGCATTCTGAAGTCAAGTAAATTTTAAATTAAATATCCAATATTGTTATTTTTCATCATCATATCTTCGATTCTAAAAATTCGTTAGGAAAGAAATCATGTCAAATTAGAAACTAAGGCGTAAGATAGTCAAGTTACTGAATGTTGATTGAACTGATGGGTCCTACACTGAGAAAACCAAAACAACAACATAGCTAAGAAATTCCTATAGAATCCTCATGGTTTTAACTGAAATATGCTTCTGTAGAAAAAACATGATAATATTTGAAATGTCAATTATGAACAACATTTATAAAGATAATGGTCCAAGAGTCGCCAAACCCATTCTACAGCAGATAACTTCTCCTAAAAAATCTCCTGTCGAATTCATAAATTAGAAATGAGCTTTCGAGTACCAAATTCAGTACCCTTTTTTAGATGAACGAAAGAATGAATCGAAATAAATTTATTTTCCCCATAGAATATTAATATACTTCTACAATTCGTTCAGATTTCAAAATACATAATGTTCATTACAGAAACTGGATGCATTTCAAAATATCGAAATAAGGCTGAGGGTATGTATGTACATGGAAAAATAATAATAAAAAAAAAACTCAAATTACAAAAAAAAATGTTTATTTATTAATTATTATTATAGTATATAATATATTTAATCATACTTAAATAGTAAAATAAAAGAATCGCGTAATCTTTTTTGTGTGTGTTTTACAATTAAAGTATTTTTTTGTATTTATTTTTATTTATGTGTGTTCCTTGTTACGAATTTAAATTTTCTTTAAATTATAAACGAACAAAAGAAAAACTTATTTTTAATCGTATCAAAAGTGTTTGCATTTTTTTTGTTGCAACCAATAACAATGTACACGAATTAATGAATTTTGTTTTTTTTTTTTAATTTTATTTTATTTTTAAACAATATGTATGTATGTATATAATAATATAGTAATCGAAACATAAAATAAAATGTATTGAGTTGATAATTGTATGCGAGTTTTTTTTTTGTCAAAAACAGTGCTGTTTTGTTCTCGCTGAATATTTTACATCTTTGCATAATTAATTTTCTTATACAACTCTTGATTTTTTTTCCAAAAAAAGAACAAAAATTAAAACAAGACTATAAATTAAATTTGTATCCTTTTTTTTAATTTTTATATGCATTTTATATATATGTATTTTTATAAAAAACGTGTACGTGTATGAATGTATTAAAAAAATAATGGTTTTTTGAAGTTTTCTAAATTTATAGAATTTTGTTTATTTGCTTGTGTTAATTATGGTGTGTGTAATATGTGTGTGTTAATTTGTGTACAATTTCGGAAGTCCCCTCTTTGTGGACTTTTGTTTATTTCCCTACAGAATTACTTGCATTTTAGATGTGAATATCCTTTACTTCGTACATACATTTATATTCATATTTTAATTTTGTTTATATATATATAGTTTTAAATAAATTCTCATTTGATTCGCTTCGAGTTGTTTGATTTTTGAGTCTGTTTTTTTTAGCAATTAATGTATTTATGTATTTATTTTGTTGATTTATATGTTTATATCAAGCATGAGTGTGTTTTTATTGTTTTTGTATTGTTTCAGTGTATATAGGGATCAGTGAAGTTTTTTTGTGTGTGTGTTGTTTTTGTTTAAAAGAGAAACTAATAATATTTATAAAATATATAATATCAATAAAATTATTCGCCTACAATGGCTACTTCCTGCGTTACCACGTCGTTCGATACTTTTTCAATTTGATGATCAGCCTTCATTTCCTAAAAAATAAAGGAAAAATGTATTAGCATTATATTTTAATCTCAGCATAAATAAAAGGATTTGGCCTGGATTTAGAAATCATTGTAATGTTTATATTGTTTTGTAACTTTGTGATATAAGCTCAATACAGGTTCCTGAGCAATATATTTACTTTTTTCCCACTAAATATACTAGAAAAATCATAAATAAATGCAAATTAATATAGCTTTTAATTTTGTTTGAACTTTTTAAAAAGAAAATAATTGAAGATCTTTTTCGGGGGAAAAACAATGGTTTTGATCTCGAGAAGTTGAAATAGAAGGGACAGCAAAGTTGTGAACGTATCGAGTCCGGATCGAGATACTTATTGATCCGTATTTTGCTTGTCGATTTTGCAACAAAAATGACTGTACTAGCTCGAACTATATTCAAATAATACAACCAAATCATTTGGGTGTCTTCTAATCTTCAAACCGCTCCTAGATATAGACAACCAAGTCGTATTCAAAAATAATAGGTGCGTTTTATTATCCATCAAGATCAAGATTATCGATAAATAAAAGGATCCAGATCTAGATCCAATTCACGCATTATTTTGTGTTCAGTTCAGATCACGTAAAACAGTAGAACAAAGATCGGTAAATCGAGCACCGTGGCTTAGTGGTTAGTGTGTCGGACTGCTAAGCGAATGCGCCTGGGTTCGAATCCAGCTGACAAAACCTCCAAGAGTAAAATTTGTCTCGAAAAGTGCATCTCATGTAGCTGTTCGGACTCGGCGGTAAATTGTAGGTCCCTTCCAATCTTGCAGATTAACAACACACATACAGGAATGTTTAAGAGTATAAGTCACTAGTCCTTGGCTCCTTAAGAAACTGTCGCGCCAATAAATTTATTTATTTATTTATCTCTTTCTATCTCGTTGCTATAAAAAAACGAGACATCGAACAGTTTTTTATTCAGCCCTATCACAGGTTCCGTCGTAATAGAATCGTACTACGAATCCCGAAAAAAGGTATCACTGCTCCCGTCGTAACGATAATTTTCGTAAGAATTTCGGAGTTCGGGAAAATTGGTATCACTAAACCCGAACGAATAGGAAATTTTATTGATTTTTTCTACGAACAATTATTTTGCTCGGATGTCGTGTGAAACATTTTGTTTACACGCATTTAATAGAAAAATTTAAGTATTTTCAGTCTAAAGAAAAACAAAATATAAAACTTTAAACAAATATTTAACAAAAGGTGAAAAGTGAATACGAACAGAGCCCAATTCCAAAGGCTTTTGGATATTCTCCAAGAGAAGCCATAAATTGTCCAGGGATTGTGGTCGAGTGGATTAAAAGCGTCTCTTAAAATACGACGTTGTAATTTTAATTTGCGGTTTCTCCACACGTTTTCTTGTTTTATTTCACAATAATCGCAATTGAATCCATTTTAGATAACTTTTTTCAAAACACAATTGAAATATAAATAAAAGTGACATTTTGTTTTGCTTTTCACATTTTGAAACAAATCAACTGATTTCGGAAGTCCGAAAAGAGGTTTGGATAATGGCTGATTCCGTTCGGGGTTTGTGATTTTAATTTTTTCGTAGGGTTTCGTTCGGAAATTTTCTACGAGGGAATATGTGATAGGGCTGAATATCTTTTCGAGGATTTAGTAGACATACACAACACTGTTTAAGAACATGCTTAAAAATAATCAGCCCTATCCCAAAAAAAGGCCCTGGAGTTTTTTCCCATTTTAGGAACTTTGCTATCATGAATCATCTTCGAAAATGGAAAAAAAATATATCTTTCGCAAATAGGTGTATCATCCAGGGATTTTTTTCCTAAATTGAATGCGAAAATGTCCGTAAGAATGTTGTGGGGTAAAAAGTTGCTGCAAGAAGAAATGTTAGAATTTGTCAAAATAAATATATAAAATGTTTATAAGGTCTTAAGCAACAAACAAGAAAGAGCTTGAAGTTCTTAGCTTTATGGACAATTATCCAGATATTGATATGGGGTACCCAAAAAGAAATAAGGGAGATGTCCAAAACACTTGGAAGAAAAACGAAAATATGAAAAATGGGCCTTACACAAAATCTAGTTTTAAACAGTAAGGAGTAAATATTTAAAAACCATACACATAGTTAAATGTGTTGGTTTTATGTGTAATAGGTTTGATGTGGTAAAAAGATATACAAAAGTAAGGATTTGGAAGCAGGAATCATACGAATTTGTGCAATCCATGAATCAGTGGATGAATCTCCGAGGGACAGCGAGCTAAGCATAAAAGTTAACACTCCCTCTTTTTTTTATAACTAAAGCGCGCACAAGGGACAATTTGTTTCCCTTTTCATGTAGGGCCAATATAAACAGAATATATAGCTTTTTAATTAAGCTGAATCGAAGTCACGTTGCAAGGTCGATGAAATCAACTAATTGACAAAACTTCTATCTACAGGATAGATAGCGATCCCGTTAATTTAAAACAACAGTGTAAAGGCAGATCCTTTACGACCGATACATTGTCGCGGGGAATGGAGCATGGAGCGGAGCAGAGAGCGATCTAGACCAGCAAGTTTGTTAAATAAATATTTAAACTATTTTTGATTATTTTTTTCTAGCTTTAAGATTTGCTATAAGTCAACTAAAAATAAAATATTTATTAAAATAAATAATAAAAGTCACTGGAGCTAAAACATTTTTTGTATATTCTTATGTGTAATGAGTAAATATGTACAAATGTTGTTATAAATGTTTTTTTTTCAATGAAAGGAATAATTTTGTTGTGTTTCTACTTTTTTTCAGTTACAGCCAGTTTTAACCCAAAGAATTTTAACGTTGAATTTACACTCATATTGGCGTGGCTAGTAAATTAAAAAAAATATCAAATATTATACACAAAACTCCAATCCAATTCGACCAATGATTCTTTTATAAAGTCAGACAAATGTATTCAATTTGTCAACATACCTCAATAGTCTTGTGTTCAACTCCACCATTCAGGCTCTCTGTCGCTGATGTTTCGGCTGGTTGTTCATGGTTCTCGCCAATTCCGTTCTCCTACGAATAATTTTATTTAAAAAAAAAAATAAAATTGAACAATTTTTTTTTATATTTTGGAACACGAATTTGGGTTAAAAATAAAACAAAAAAAAAACATATTTCATATGAGCACAACAAAAATATCCAAAACACAACACAATGGTAAACAAAAACAAATTTTGACACACAAAATGAGAATTTAATTTTATTTAATCATCTATTTAATAACAAAAAAAAACATTTTATTTTCATTTAACAAAATTAATTAAATGAAAATCCAAATTATATTTATTACGAATTCAAAAAACAATTTCTCATTTCGTGCAATAAAAAAAAAATTTTTGGAAGTTCAACTCGTAAAACAAATAAAAAATAAAACGTAGATCGGAAACGTAGTTTTTTTTTTAATATATAAATAAAATGTTCTATAAAATAACAAACATTCAAAAAAAAAACTCAAACAAATAAGAAACCCATGGTATTAGTAAACAAAAAGAAAAGACTAAACAAATTAGTCACAAATGGAGGTGCAATTTTTTTTAATTTGGAACAAAAGGAGGTAGGGAAATATATTAAAACAATTATTTATTGTTTTCAATTTATTTTGAGCGGGAAATAGGTGTTTTTTTAGTGAGCTGATGTTGATGGTATGTTTTTTTTTTTAATTTTTAATTTTATTTTTTTCCGGCAACTCCAACTAATGATATACATTTAATGCACAACAATATGGTAGTGGTAGAGATGACTTAAATATAGTAGCAGTAGTTGTAGTAGTTAAAAGTAGGATATTATGAGCCAGTAACAGTTGGAAATTTTTTTTTTCAATCATTTGTTTGGCAATGGGATTAAAGTCGCTATCAAAATTAAAAGAATAAAAAATGATAATCATTAATTACTTAAATCATAAACAGAAATTAGTTACGATTTTTTTCTAATAAACAGAAACGATAAGCTAAATGATAAAATTAGTTGAAACTTAAAACAACTCCGTTATAGCTAATTGTTGGTATTTGGGATTTTTTTAATTTGTATTTTAATAAACCGATTGGACATCAATCCTACACGCCTTAAGAAATGCGTAACAACGGAATGTTCAAACCTATATAATCCTTTGAAACAAGATCCTATTCCATTTACTGGTAGAAGTATAGTAATATAGAAATTTTGTAACCAAGGGATTGGAAAATTTCCTAAGATCACCTTTTGATAAACTCCAAATAAGAATTTTGCTCTTGCAATAATTGGATCATATTGGATATCACATCGTTATTCCAAGATCACGAAAAGAGGACACGTTAGGAATAGATACATTACAGAAGTGATAGGTTCCGGGCAGTTGAAGGCAAAAATCGTTTTAGAGTTCAAGAAAGTTTTTATTGAACCTTGGTATTTAAGTTCTGGTGGGGAAGGGAGGAGCCATGAGAAGATGAAATCGTTTTTATTATTTTAATGTGATCAGCGTGAATAGGGAGATCAGAGTAGGAAATAATACTACCATATCATTGATTGCGAGCACAAATAGGAGTGGGCCAAGATGGCTGCCCTGAGGAGACGAAGACTCGGTCAGACACCGCATTTCTAAAGATAAAGATATAGCAATTGTGAAAAACCTAAGGCTTTGAATTTGAGATATATACCTAGTCCTGCCATAAGTTCTGTTACACAATTTCCAGCGCTAATCCTTTAAAACTTCTTGCGGGAATAGAACCGTTAACTTATTTTTCAGAACACATGCACTGATCAGTGCAAATTGGAATTGAATATATCAACGAGATCGATATCTAGGCTGATTGGGGATGATCTGCACATGAAAGCATATCGTCTGTCCACGGGTCATATTCTAACTCCTTAACTAAAAAAATTAGGCTGGAAAGATCCAAGCTACTCTTGCAGTGGCACGCGGAAAATGGCCATGAAAACATTTTGTTTACGGATGAGAAATTTTTAGGGTTGAAGAAGTTTTCAACAGACAAAATAACAAAATTTATGCCACTTCGTCTAAAGAAGCGAAAAAAAATTGTTCCAGGGGTTCAACGTGGCCACATCCCGCTTCTGTAATGGTTTGGTGGGGGATCTCTCATTATGTTGTCACATCCCTCCATTTCCGTGAAAAAGGCGTAAAAACTGGTGCAAAGGTTTACCGAAAAGATATGCTAGAGGGGTTGTAAAGGGTTTGTCCACGATCTCGATTGAAACCGTACGTGCCACAATAGCCTTATGGCCACAAATGTTAAAGCAAAATGCGGTCATTTCGAGTGAATCCATTTTATTTTGAATAATCAATCTTGTGTTCTAGTAAATGAAATAATTTTGAATACAATATGTTTGTTTGTTTTATTTTTATATCGTGTTATAACTTCGTTTATAACTTGCGTTCTTTAACATATTCCAGGTTAAAGAGAGTCGTAGAGATGAATTGGGTAAAATTAATCGTAGTGGATCTGCACTAAGAAACCGTCTTATAGAGGTGAAACTATAAATTTACAATGAAAATAAAATGAATCTAAAATACGCTTTCGAGGAGCTTGGATATAGCCGAAATCTTAGCAATAGGTTGACAGTTTGAGATGTCATTCTTATAGCCCTTTTTAAAGATAGGGAAAATAAAGAATTCTTTCCAAAGGGATAGGAAGACTGTTTGTGAGAGCGACATTTGGAAGAGATCGGAAAGGGGTTAACAAAATGTATGATCAAATTTCTTAAAAAAAAAATTGTAGGGATACCATCCGGGCGAGGTGAAAAGTCATATTTCAGAAAGTGTAACTTATCACAGAAGGTACGGAAACAAATAGTAATGGAAACGAAGTGTGGGGGAATTAGACAAAAATCTGTGGAATTCAAGGCCAGGCTCATTGGAAATTATGATACAGGATTGACTAAAAAACTAGCAAAGAGAAGTGTTCATGAAATTGAGCGTAGTAAGAAGACCATCAGATTTTCTAAGAAACTGGTAGAACAATTCTGGATTTTACTAAGACATCTGTGATAGATAAGTTGTCAGACTTTTTGAAAATAGAAAAGAATTTGAAGTAAGTTTTCCAGAACTTATTTCTGACACTAGGGATACTGCAAAACTCTTTTGTATACCAGGGAGGAAATGACATAAAGTTTTGTTTTGAACTGAACAAGAAACACATTGGATAAGGCAGTTTGAACGCTAATTTCAAGGCAGAAGATTCACCTATCAGAAGAATAAATTATTTAATTAAGACCACGAAAAGTAAAGACGCGAAGGGACACCAATATTATCAACTTTAGAACAACAAAGCCTTTATCGACTATCCAGTCTGATCACACGCTCTACTCCAGGCTAAAATGACAACCAAATATGTAGCAAGGCTCTCCCATTTTTAACCTTAATAGGATTCGAAGAAGGTTTAATAATTTTACGAAATAAAATGTTGTAATATATTTTTACTGTGTCTGTAAGGCACATTGGACCTTTAGAAAAAAACCCCTCGCGTGTGCTGTAAAAAAAAAAAAAATAATAGTGTTCACTCGCGTCGTAGGATGAATGAAAAAGATGCCCACTCGCGCTGAAGAAGAAAAAAAAATAAATAAAACGCATTCGCATAACAAATTATCCTCTATTCTGTCCCAAGACCTTTGTGCTTAACTGCCTCTTTCTTATCTACTGTAGGCATCGTATGACCATACAATGCTTGCGGTAAATAGATAAGGGCATCTGAATTTGTCTTATTGTGCTGAATGTTTGGATTGATTTTTTGTAAACAGGCTGTCTTATGGGCATAACACCTAAGACAGTTTGATTATTACAGAAGTTAATTTTGATTTTCACTGCGCAGTTCGACTTAATCAGAGTTGTGTTTTGTATGTAAGTATTTTTAAATGGTAAGTGATTTTTGTGTCGTGTATTCAAATGTTCGTGGTTTAAGAAAGAATTTCTTTCACGTGTACGTCTACACTGTTCAACACAGGCCAGCTGTTTTGGCATTAAGTGAAACTCAGGTTGGAGCAAATACTGATTTATCAGAATTTGCTCTACATGGGTATAGCTTGGTGCCATTACTCTTTTCTCATCATGGTCTCGTGGTCTATGTTAGGAATGATATTGCTTGCCAGAGCCTTCCCCAATATGGGCAATGTTCCAACACGGACTTTAACTTCTTATGGCTCAAATTCACTGTCCGCAAGCATGTCATTCATTATTGTTTTATTTACAGGAGTCCAAATCTTGACAGTAATTCGACTTGTAACGAGTTTGATGCACTGTCTGATTCCATCTCGAAAATTGTTTCCCTTTGTCCTCGCACTGAAATCGTTATTGCGGGCGATTTCAATGTACACAATTCAAACTGGCTCCGCTATTCTGGTCAGACAACACCCGAAGGAAGATATGTCGAGCTCTTTGCCGGGTTACATCACCTTACCCAACTGATCGATGTGCCAACGCGTATACCGGATGTTGCTGGGCAAGCAGCCCATACTCTTGACTTGTTTCTTACTTCTCACCCTGATAAATATACCATTAGTGTAACTTCTCCATTTGGCACTTCAGACCATTGTATCATTTCAGCTAATTTCTCATCCCCCACCCATCCAGTTAAAGAAAAACTTCCCACCAGGACCGTTTGGCAATACGAGAAAGCCAACTGGGACGGCCTGAATTTCTTTTTCCGAAACTTTAACTGGTCACTATGCTTCCTCGATAGTGACATTGATGCCAGTGCTGAAATGATCACAAATGTGATTCTTCTAGGGATGCGTGCTTTTATTCCTAACAGAGTAAAAAGCATCAAACCTAAAGAAAAGTCTTGGTTTAATTCTGAGTGTAAAGAAGCTATCAGGCTCAAAGAAGTAAGTTTCCGATCTTACAAAGCCAACCCTACAGAGGAAAATCGGAAAAAGCACAAACAAGCAAGGAACTCATGCAACTCCGTTATAGAAAGAACCAAATTTTTGCATGACCAAAAATTACGGCAAAAAATTCTGCAGTGTCCCAAAGGCAGTAAAAATTTTTGGTCATTTGTAAAAAATATAAAAAACTCCTCGACATCTTCGGTTCCAACGCTCATCGACAATAACAAACCAATTGTTTACTCTTCAGAGAAGGCAAACTTGCTCGCCGCCCATTTCGCTGCCAGCTCCACGCTGCCTCAAAGCAACGTTGCCCCTCCTGTACTTGAGAATGTAAATTTTTCCATGGGACACATTTTTTTTCCGCACTCGTACAGTAGCAAGAGTTCTCAAAGATCTCGATATACACAAATCCGCTGGCCCGGATGGTATACCCCCGATTCTTCTGAAGAGGTGTTCTTCCACACTGGCAAAGCCACTGCGTAAGCTTTTCCATCGCTCCTACTCTTCTGGAATCTTTCCTAGAAGATGGAAAACAGCATTTGTCCAGCCTGTCCCTAAGAAAGGTGACCCATCCTCCCCCTCCTCCTACCGACCCATAGCACTGACATCCCTTCTTTCTAAGGTCATGGAAACACTGATTAACCGTCAGCTTAAGGAATATCTCGAAGATCGTAAGCTTCTCCATGACCGTCAGTATGGCTTCCGCAGCAACCGTTCCACTGGTGATCTGATGGCATATCTCACCGAACAGTGGAACAAATCTTTACATCGCTTTGGTGAAAGTAAGATTATTGCTCTTGATATCTCCAAGGCATTTGATAGAGTTTGGCATGAAGCTCTCTTATCGAAAATGCGTGCTTTTGGGATCGATAATACTCTTGTTCGTTGGATTAGAAGCTATCTTCTGGACCGTTCAATACAAGTTGTATTGGACGGATTCAAGTCTGATTCCCATAAAATAAATGCTGGTGTGCCCCAGGGCTCTGTTCTGTCTCCGACTCTTTTCCTCATTTTTATAAATGATCTTCTGTCTGTTACTTCTAATCCACTTAACTGTTTTGCTGACGACTCTACCCTCAGCTTTTCATATTCGTTCGATAATTCACGTCCTTCGCCTTCGGACGTACAATTGCAACGGTGCCGTATGTCAAGCTCATTAAACTCCGATTTATACAGCATTGTTAAATGGGGTAATAGAAATCGTGTGGAGTTTAATGCTTCGAAAACTCAATGCTGTCTTCTGTCGTTAAAGCTAAACATTCCCCCAATGCCATTGTCCATGAATGGCACTTACATCGAAGAAACCGAAAAGCTCTCAGTACTCGGTATGTGTGTCAACGACGACCTCCGTTGGAACGACCATATATTTGAGATCGCTAAGAATGCTGCAAAGTGCTTAGGTTTTCTGTATCGGTGTAAGAAGTACTTTTCCCCATCTGATCTGGCTACAATTTATAAAGCGTTTATACGCCCTAAACTCGAGTATAACTCCCACCTCTGGGCAGGTGCTTCGCAAACATCGCTTCACCTGCTTGATAGAATACAAAATCGAGCGTTAAGATTGATAGGTAATAGAACTGCCGCTGAAACAATTGCCCCACTCGAACACCGACGCAATGTTTCATGTCTTTCCTTATTTTATCGTTTCTTTTACAAAAAATGTTCACTCGAAGTAGCCAGTTGCATTCCTCCCCTTAAAAGTTTCTCCCGTAATACTCGTCTCGCAAGGAATGCTCATCAGTTCACCCTTGAGCCTAATTTCGGACGTACCGTGAAATATAGGGATTCTTTTTTTAGCCGAACGACACGAATCTGGAATAGTTTACCCGGCGGGATTTTCCCTTGCCATTTTGATCTGCAAACATTCAAAACCAATGTTAATCGGCACCTCCTATCTCTCCCCTCCCTATCTTCGTAATGCCCGCGCAGTGTGTTCTACATTAAAAGGGAAACACATAATCCCTTGTGCGCGCGTTAATTATAAAAAAAAAAAAAAAAAAAAAGAATGCAACTGGGTGTTGCACAACACTAGTTAGAAGAATTAGATAGATAAAAAAGAATGTCTGGGTTAGAAAGCAAATATTTTAACTACTGCACCCTTGTCGCCCGTTTTATTGAGACAATCACCCTTATTCCGTAAGTCGTTAAACGATACCAAACGCCACACAAAAAAGGACAGTGGAAGCGCGGCATTGCGTTGGTCGCTAAACGTTAATTTGTCGTCTCTCTTTTGTGGAACGTGTTTGACATTTTTTTTTTCGTAAAAAAAAAACGACTGTTAAAACGACGAATCTGTCGTCGAGAAATTTGTTGAAGACAGGAGAATAAGGCACCCGCAAGATGTTAGATTTTTGATTAAATTTTCTTTTTATAACTTAAAACTCGTTATTTTGGGTTAAAATAACAAGTAACGTCCAAAAACGAAGACTGGTCGAGCTCATGGAGGAGGAAATGGGTACCTAGAAAAACATGTATTTTCTTCCGCTTCGTTGTAACTGATACTACAAAATAACTTGCTACTCTATAGATTTCCATTTTGTTGTCTTGTTTTAAAACAAATTTGGGCAAATATAAATGTCAGAAACCGTAATTGAATGAATTGTTGCTACGATTATTATCCATAACAAATGTATGGAGTCAGTTCAGGTAAATAAAAAGGATTAACTTAGCATAAGATTATTAAATCTTTTGTCTTTCTTTCTCTTCATCAGTCGTCACTGAATCTTAAAATTAAACAGAGTTTTGATATATGTCTTTCTCTTTCCTCCTCATACGAATTTCCCTGACTAATGTGACAAAAGTTAACTTTATAATGGATAGTATGTGGAAACTAAGATCCAGAAATATGTTGTCATTTCGGCTACGGCATGCCATTTATGAATCGACAGAAAAACGATACACCGACACGAGAGCTTGTCGTTGAAGTAAAGCGTCTATCGGAATAAGGGTGAATGAAAAAGATCTTATCAAAATTACGAACGGTGGGGTAAATAGATCAAACGGACAAACTAATATCCTCCGGTCCACGAAACCTTGAATTTCATTCGATATCATCCAAGTATTCAAGAAGGACTTTGTCTAAGATGGAATTTTTGAAGATGAGCTTGGAGCACGAAACTCTGAGCAATTATCTCAGGGCTGAGCAAAAAATAGATCCGAACCGGACTCTAACAACGCCACTATGTGGAAAGTATTCCAAGTAATGTATCTCTTTGGCAATAAACGTTATAAAATTAGTACAAATATATTAATTACAAAATATTAGTATAAATTATATTTTATTAGAAACCTAACCTGATATCAGTCATCCCTTAATTCGTTTCTCTAATTTATATATAAAAGCCAAATTAAATTTTGTATCCCAACACCAACAAAAGCTTTTAAAGATTTTAAGATTATTAACAATTCAATGTCCAAAAAATAAAATTAACATCAAAATTCAATTTCACGAAACCCAAATAATATTTGTTAACAAAACAAAAATGTTAAAAACATACTATTCTATTAAATGATTAATTATTTAAACGCAACAACAACAAACAAACCACAAAGAAAAGAAAGCAAAATCTCCAACAACAATATGAGTTAAATCTCTATAGTTGGCTTCACTCGGTTTCCCTACAAAATGCATCTCTCCGTGCTCCCCTTTAGTTTTATGAAGGGTCGGGTCGTGCTCTTAGAAACTCGCTCTCTGTTCTTTGTCTCATTTAATTATTATTATTTAAACTGTTTTTTTTTCTAAACAAATGCTTTCATTCCTAATTATTTATGAATTTTTTTTTGTTCATTTTTTGTTCCGAATCGCTATTCACCTTTGTTGCTGAAGAGATTGTATGCGATTCCACTTCATCACCATTCGTTGTACCAGTTGTTGTGCCATTGCCATTGTTGAGTGATGATGGTTCAGGAGTTGTTGCAGAAGCTGGAGCTACTTCTTCTACTTCTTGTGATGTTTTAGATTCTTGTTCTTCTATTCGATTAGTTTCGGATTCTAATTTTGAATCCAGTGATGATGATGTTAGTTCGATGTGATTATCGAAGGAAGCGGATGATGATTCAGGAATTGTTTCGGATTTTGATAATAATTGTTCGGGTGCTGGTAGTGACGGTGATGGTGGTGGTAATGGAATATCCTCTTCAGCAGTTGGTGGTGAATTGCATTTAGTTTCCTCTTCAGTACCAGACTGATCTAGGCATTCGTGTTGCTCTGTTGACTCTTGTTGGTTCTGTTCGATTAGTAAAGCTGCCTGCTGTGTTACCTCATCGATAAGTGCTATAGTCTGAGCCGTGATTTCATCTTGTTCCATATTTTTTTCGATTTCTTCCACACTAGCTGGTATCTCTGCATCTTTGATTTCTTCGACTTCGATTGGTGGCGGTGGTGGTGGTAGGAAATCTTCACCTTCCGAGGGAGAGATCACATGTTCAGTCTCTTGTTGTTTAACAATGGTTTCTTGAATAAGTTCCTCTCGAACTTCTTCAATGATTTCTGGTGCTTCTGGAATTTCTGGGGTAGCTGGTATGATATTAACTTCAGTCGAAGGATTTTCTGGAGTCGCTGGAGTTATCTTTACCTCAGTTGGTTCTGGTGTGGCTGGAATAATGTTGACTTCAGTTGTAGTAAGATTCTCAGGGGTAGCTGGTGTAAAGAGAACTTTTGTTGATGGCTCCGGTGTGGCTGGGGCAATAATTTGTGGTATTTCTTTTTCGGGAGTCGATGGAGCTACAATTTCTGGAATAGTTTTTTCTTCTTCAACTGGTTTTGGTTTTTCTTGAGAGATAACTGCCTCAACAAGAGATTCTTCAATAGAAGCTACTAATTTAGCGGCTGCTGCTGCCTCTTCGGTTTCTATCGAGTTAGCAACTTGAGATTCCTCATCACTTAATGCAAACACCATCACCTGTGAAGGGGGAGGGGAGCAAGGAAGAGGAGGTGGGGGGCTATTTTGTGCAACAGATTCAATAAATTCACCACCGCTAGTTAGTTCTTTCATAGTTGTTTCAATGCAAGTTATAACTTGTTCTTTTTCTTGTTCGATTTCATTTAAAGATTTCTGAACTTGATCACCACCAGCGTCTGAGGTTGGTGGTTGTTCCTCTGAAGGAGAAACCACAACCCGATCCACGCTGGCGGCAGCAATCGTATTATTAGTTTTTTCATCGTTTTCAGTTTTTACCTCGATTTTTGGCGATTCAGCGGCTGTGCCGTTTAGCGCTTTAGCATCTTCCACAGTTTCGTTAATTTCGGATTTTTCAGCCGTACCATTGGTAGTTGGTACTGGTGCTGCTGCCTCAGCAACTGGCTCTGGGAGTTTTGCTTCTTCAGCCACAATAGATGGGGCAGCTGCTGCTGCTGCTGTTGGTTCTGGGATGGATTCGATGACGGCAGCAGCTTTTTCAGCTGGTGCTGCATCACCATTTGTCGTTGATGGCGCTGATTCAGCGGCAGCGGAAGCTGATGGTTTTTCTTCGGTGACGGCAGCGACTTCAGCAGCAGGCTTTTGTTCTTCGGTGGCTGGTGTTGTTGTTGTTGGGTCAGCAGCGGCTTTATCTTCAGCTTTTGTCTCAGTTGGTTTTTCAGCGGCATCGGCAGGGGCAGCAGCGACGGCTGCAGCAGATTCTTCAGCTGCCTATAATATTTAAAAAAAAAATTGTGTTAGTTGTGCATTTTTATAGATTTTTATAGTCAAATGAATTATTATGCTAAGGAAGTTCGAAAATGCAAAAATAAAGACAATTTCCAAAACTATACTGATTCCTTAAAGTGTTTCTGACAAATGCTTTCGTCTTACAGTAAAAACTTGTTTGTTGCGTATGGAGTTATTGGAAACACGATTGTGGCTCCAGTTTATTTAGAACTGAAGCTCCACCTAGGTATCTGATGTAAGGCAAGGAAAAACTTTTTATTAGGACTTCACTAATTGTGTATTTATCACTTAAGAATGGACAAAATTTCTTGACGTATCAAATGAACGAAACCATCCAACAAAAATTATACGAGCTCCAGGGCAGATCTTTAAATATTTCATATTCAAGCAACAATGGATACGAGACAATACAATACAAAATATCCGTTTGCGTTATAAAAATAAGTTAATTGGAGAACAAAAGAACATTTCCAACAAACCATTACACAAGACAAAATTGAAGAAATTGGTTAATACCTTCTTCTCCATTCTCATACAAAATGCAATTATTTTTATTTAAAAAATCAAGTATACTATATAAGATTTAAATCTTTTTTTTTTTTGTGACACAAAGATCAGTTCTCCTTCAAGACTGCTCGACAACTAGATTCCCGAGATCTGACTGAAGCATTATCCTTCTTCAAACAGATTTTATAGAACGTAATGAGCATGTCACTAATATTCGTTCAAATAGTATTTTCTCTATACAACAAAATACAAGAAAAAACGCAGAAATAATATAAAAAATATATATACATTACGATCTAATGCGCCGCCACAACGTCAGAGCCGAGCCACCCAAAGCGCAGAGCAGCCTTTAGCACATAAATTGCTATGGGATAGCAAAAAGCGCGCAAATTTCAAGTGGACACACACACAAATTAGGTCGAGCAAATCCATTTTGATTAATTTAAACTAATGCCTAAAAAATAAATTGAATAATAAATATGCAATCTTGTCATATGTTTTTTTTTTGTCCCAGCCTGCAGTCGAAGAAGAAAGGTCATGTCAAATGAATATCCTTTCACCCAGCAAGACAAATGATCCTAACACTTGCCGAAAACAGCGTGTAGAACGAGTACCTTAAAAAGATAATTCAAAATTATTTTTTTCTCTTCCGTTCAAAAGTTTGTCAATAAAATAATATTAAAAGTATTACGCTTTAATTTTATCGGCCAAAAAGTGTGGGGGCTCATCAATCTTCCGTTGCCCCAGTCAAGGCGTTGGTATTTTGCAAGCGTATTTTACGAAATTAGATGTCTCTTCAGAGAAAAAAAAATTATATCCGTTTGCGTTGTTGCTTCTTCGAGTGTTCAACTCAATTAGGATTCAATTAATAAAGACACACGCAGATGCAAATGGAATTTTTATGTCTCCCTGTGGATAGTTTGATGTAAAATTTGGTGAAAAACTTTCAAGATTATCAATTAATTTCAAAATGTATGCAAAATGCGATGGCAGACATGACGCAAAATAGAAAAACCATAAATGTTATATGTTTTTTTTCTTGTGTATTTGAAATTAACTTTGAACTTTTTTGGGCTCATAAATGTAATTTAAAATAACAATCTGTGCATCTGTGCGATAGAGGGATTAACATGTAGCTTACAAAAATATGAATGTGCCGTAACTATTCTGATTGATACAAGTGCCTCCATAGCCTCCTCGAGAGCAAGGTTTGCAGGCGTGGAAGTTCTACCAATCCGTCATAAACATGTCGCAATATACACTACGATGTACATATTCTAAGGACGGAGAGGCATACCTGATCCTAAGACATTCTAGAGCCATAGGAAGTGCATTTTTTAAGAAATCGTTGAACGCTCAGCTCACGAACAAAAAATGGAGACTCCATCATTTCAAAAAGAAGACCTCATTCTACAGCCACCAAGCATTTAGGAAATACAAAATGAGAATAAACGGTTCAAAAATAACAATGGCTCGGGAGCCATTTGGATATATGAAGGACTGCCATCTTCAACCTGGCGATGCAGAAAGCAATACGAGACCCTGGTAGGTAAACGAGAGGGACTATCGTCACAAAATCCAGCAAGATATTGGGTTACTTAGACGACATCGACATTATCGGCAGACGTCAACAAACTGTACAAGGCTTTTGGCTCTAGATCGAACAGGCAGGCGGCACAAAACCTCAACCTTGGTCAAAAGTATCAGCCGATAATACTATGGAGGAAAAAATACGCTGGCGCCTGCTAAAATCCAACAGAACCTGCTATAGTCTACTGAGGCTCTTAAAATCCAGAAATCTTACCATAAAAACTAAGCTGCTGCTGTACAGGACTATGGTCTTGCCAGTACTCCAGTACTCAAATACAGATCCAAGACTTGGGATTCTTTAACCGCATTCGAGAGGAAATTCTTCCAGAGAATCGTTGGCCTCGTGTGCGAGATAAGCTGATTCCGCAAAAGCTACAATCGTGAATTGTATGAAATCTACCTCGAAGCGAATGTTTTGGAAAAAAAGTAAGCTCGGTAGATTTTGATGGGCTGGGCATCTAGCTCATATGAGCGAAGAGGAACCAGCTTGTAAAGTCGTTTGCGTTTTTTTTATGGTAGAAGGCAACGTGGCAGACTTTGCTTACGTTGGAAGGATGGCGTGAACCAGAAGAACAGACAAAGCCATGGGGTGGAAAACTGGATGGCGTCGGCCAGTAATCGGGATATATTTAGTATTTTTTTAGTATTTTGTTTACACAGTAAGAATAAACTTCTCATAAGTTTGTTTAAAACTAAAATACATTTAAAAAGAGTATAATAAAACAATAAAATGAAATGATAAAATAATTCGAAACATGGAAAAGTGAAAAATACAGTACTTACGAAACTGTGCTTCACCCCTTACTCTTCTAAGGTCTCGTGGGAGGTTATTACACAATCGGATGGCGCTGACGAAGAACTGTCTCTTCGAAGTCAAACAAGAATAACGCGGATGAATGAGTTTTTGAGATCTTTCAGAGGAACCAAACTGTATCCTATTAAATAAGCAGCTTGGCTATGAATTACGTTGAACAGTAATAGAAGTGCACGAGAATACAAAAGATGATTAAATGAGATATTATAAAGTTGAACTGAAAAGCGTGAAATATGGTCAAATCTAGGTAAACCAAATACATAGCGTGCTATGTTATTAAAAGCGACATTGAGCTTTCTGTAACTAATTGCATCGCAATGACCAAAAATTTCGCAACCATTTGTGAGAATAAGGACTACAAGAGTTTTTGCTAGGAGCAAACGGGTTTTCAATGGAGTATAGAGTTGAGAGCACCATATACTTTACCGACGGCACAGTTGAAGTGCATGTTCCAGGACAGTGTCCTATTAAATAGCATACCAATATTTCGCGCTGTAGAGACATATGCAATCGGTGAACAATCAAGGTATAAGCTGGGAAAGTAGTCCAGACTTAAGGTATTTCTGCTAACGAAAAGACAATTGGATTTCGAGGGATTAAGGAACAGGCCATTACATGCCGACCAGTAAGATATTTTATCTAGATCTGAGTTTATTGAAGATGAACAGTCTTCGATGAGCTCAAGAAGGCAGCTTTTGTAGAGCTGAACATCATCAGCATACATTTGGATACACTCCTGTCCTAATATCGTGTGTGGTTCCCCTCTATTGGTCGGAAGGAAATTTGACATTGATTTCCCAAGAGAAACTGCCTGCTTTCTGTTCAGAAGATAAGATGACAGCAAACGTACGGCCGATGAAGAGAAACCATAAAATGCGGAGAGTTTGTTACATAGAATCGTATAGTTCATTGTGTCGAAAGCTTTAGAGAAATCGAGAAGTACAAGGAACGTAACATGGTCATCATCCAAAGCAAGCCTGATATCTTCGACAATGTTTACAATAGCGGTGGTGCAGCTGTTTTTGGCGAAAACCTGATAGCTTGTAGGAAAGAATGTTCTGAGCTCTGAGGTAGGCATTTATAAAAAGGTAAAAAAGGTAATGTAACAAAGTCATTGTTCAATTAATGAAAGAACTTGTTGGATGAGACCGATAGTCTACAAGTAATAAAATATTTGGAATAATAGAATCGATGAAGGAGATCCGAAAAACTGCTTACAAAGTAATAATTTGTGACTCGGATCTCTGAAAATGCTGCTTTTCAGCAACCGCATCACCTGCCAGATAAACAACAAAAGCAAACCCAAACAAAACCAAAATAATGTTTAAGCGATGAAAATAATATAAAATACATTTGATCGCATCGCATTCTGATAATGTGTTCAGAAGCTAGACAAATCCAAAAGCATTCTAAAAAGCAAAGTATCTGGTGATGATGCACCGAGGGTAGCAACGCAAAATAAAGATAGAGAAAAAACACAATCCTTGCCTCTATCAACTTATCATCAACAAATATCATTATCATCATCGTTTACATATATCACAACACATCAGCATCTGCTAACTAGCCCATCATCTTTGCTAGCAAATTAATTTTGTTGGCACCATACATGTCAGACACTGGCAGGTCCAATGTTTACCAGCGAAATACTGATGCTACGTATGGCATTTTTATTATTATTGCTCTTGGATCTGCGCCAAATAGATGCAGCCATCCACCATCCACCATTCACCAAAGTTAAAGCCTCTTCCTCTTCTCTTTTATAACTTTTTTTTTCTTTCATTTGAAATATGCACACCATTGAGTGAACTCAAGATCAAGATCATGAACGCTTCTATGATGGATGCAGTGCAGCAGGCAAGGCTACGGCTATGGGTGCACGTCTGTTGTAACTTTGTGTATCGGGCCCGTCTCTGGTCCGTTCATTTTTATTCGCTGGGTGAAAATGGAAATTTCATGCATGAACACTTCATTAATAAGGTGATTTGCAAAATCGCCCATCTGAAGTGCAACAACTCGCAGTGGTATACTCCTAGTACGACGACGTGTCATAGAAAATGTTTTCCGAGTAGGAAAATTAATTTGGAAAGGCGTCACACGCCATAGCCAACAAAGACGACATCGACTACGACGACTACGACGATGAAAACTCATGTTGGTGCCAACTGAAAGGCCAATAAATTGGGTGTTCACCTTGTCGCCCGTGTCCATGCTAATGTGAACTTGCCTAACTACAACAAATTATGTGGACACAACCATGATATTGATTTCGGGTAACTTGAGATTTTCGCTCTTTTGCAACATACAAACACAACTGTACTTCCGAGGAACCACAAAAATTCATTGTTACCACACTTTTATGGCTTCCATTTCCATGATGAGGGACCGACGTAAAGCTTGGGCCTTTTGTGTTTTAAGCAATAATGGACTATCATGAGAGGTACAGTTACTAAAATTGTATGTACTTTCAAATTTTGTTTGTTGTTGTACTTGTGACTTACCTCTTCAGGAACTTTTTCACATTCACCATTGGTAGCAGTTGTTGCAGTTGCTGCTGCACTAGCGGCGGTTCCCTCTTCTTTTTTGGATGGCTTTTGTTTGTCCTTCTTGCCGAATGAAATGCTTCGGAATGACCATTTCTTTTTGACTTTCTCTTTCTTTGATTTTTTACTGCTTTCACCATTTTCAGTTGTCGAATCAGCAGCGGCTGCTGTGGCGTCAGTTGCAGCAGCTTCAGATTTGCTTTCGTTTGCCTCAGCGGCAGCACCTTCTAGGGTTGTGGCTACTGCAGCACCATCACCACTGGCCCCAACATCTGTGGTTGGTGATACAGCAGTGGAAGAGGACGCACCGGTAGCATTTTGTTCTTTTTCAGTTGATAGGTCTTTTTCGTTTTCAGTGTCAGCTGTGGTCTTTTCCTGGAAAAGAAATGAACAATAGATTTGTTTAAAAAACCGCTATATGGTAGGCTTTATTTTATTTTTTTTTTTATTTGAGCTTAAATTTGTAAAAGTTAGCAACTGCAAGACTAATTTTGTGTATTTTTTTTCAGTTTATAAAGTCAAAGATCTAATTAGTGTTAATACTGCTTAAACTCTTAAAGTGCTATTGATATTTGACATAATTATTGTGAGCCACCATCTCACGCGGTGGCCGCTGCATATGTCATAACAACTAGCGTTGATCGCATCAAAAGAACAAAGTAATAATGTTGACGAGACGACCCCTTATTATCTAAATGCGGAGCGAAGGAAGGATGAGAATCGCTTGCTCAGGAGAGAAAAAAGAATCATCAGCAACAGCAACGTGAATTCGAGGGGAAGCAGATGTGAAGAGGGGGGAAACTTCTACAGAAGAATGAAACGGTCAACATCAGAACTCACTATCTATCCTGGGCCTTGTAAAGATGGGACACATCGTAGTATATACTCAGTCATATGGAGAGACCCGTTAAACCAGTTGATGAATGGGGATGAGGGTCAATAACCCGCCAAAGGTCGACCTTTACCAGTCAATCCAGATTCTAGATGACATATAAAAAGTATATTCATCCTATCCTAATGAGATCACAGAAGCCATTGCCACTTGTCAGGCTCAAAAAGACCAAAGCAGCTGATGCCGATGGACTGCAAGACAATTTTTAGACACACTTGAGATGACCTGGTCAGGTGCAGAAACCAACCAATAGTATAGAAAGTATGCATGATAGTTGGAAGCTCTAGAAAGAAGGAGATCGACTACTATGCACCAACTGTAGAGGGGTTTAAGCTTTTAAACATCCTGTCCAGAGTTGTATGTGAACGTCTTAAGCCGTTTGTTCATATATGTCCTTACATAGGCGGTTTTTGCCCGGAAAATCGAGGATCGACCAAATTTTCACATTACGCCAACCCTGGGGAAAGCCCAAGAATTTAGCATCGTTTTAAAAGCAGCCTTTGACAGTGCAAATAGGGATGAAATGGACCGAGCCATGTCTAGCTTTGGAATTCTTTCTAAACTGGTACATCTTATCAGAATGACGATGGAGAATGCTTGCTGCTCCGTCAAAATTGGAAGCGATACTACTGAAACCTTCGACACCAGCAGAGGGTTACGATAAGGTAAAGCACTGTCATGCAGATGTTTTAACATTGTGCTTGAAACATACCACACATGTGGTTATCAACACACAGGCCAGTACATCAGGTACTTTCCTTTAATAAATCAGCGGGCAGTAACCGGTGCTTTCACTTCCATGAAGTCAGCAGCAAGCAAATGTGACTGATTATAAACAAGGACAGGACGAAGTATTTGCTTTCATCAACAAAAGTCCAATCCCTACACCCGAGTTAGTCAGAATGTGACAATTGATAGTTATAACTTCGAAATAGTCAAAGTCAGTGAATTTGTATACCTGGGCAGTGTTGTAAACAAAGAAAAGAACATTACGAGTTATACGTGCTAATAAGCTTAGCCAAAAAAATCCGTATTCAACGGCTAAAATGGCTCAGCTTTGTAAAACGGATGAACGCCATGAACACGTCTTCGGCGCCATACCCGAGGGAGAAGCCAAGGTAGAAGGTACCTCTTTGATGGATCGGCCTGATAGAGGAAGACCTCTGACGGCTTAGAGTGCCAAATTCGACAATTTATGATCGAGCCGGCTGGAGGGGCACCAAAGGTAAAAGAAACTCTGGAATTACCATTAGTCCACAGACATACCTATGATTACTTTTTTGGGCAAGAAAGATGATTTTTTCAGGTCCTGGCATTTTCATCAATTTTGATATCAATGACTAATTGATTGTTTGATTAAATGGTTTGGTAAGCTGAATGAGAAAATAAGATTTACTATTTTTATGTACACTCGTCGACCGGGTCCAACTTTTGTTTTCGAGCCACCTGTGTAAAAATGAATAAATTTATCATCGCAGACGGTTTCATCTTCTCAAGTTGAATTTGGAAGAACCAAGGAAGAATTACTTGGGCAGATGTAGCCAGAAAGTTATGTATGGGAGCAAGCCTCATTGGTTTCCCACGGCTGTCTTGCAAGAAAATAACTAATGTGGCTTTCTTAACGGTTTACTATATATAAGGATTGCAGATTTTTTTTAACTATTGTTAGAAGGAAGGGCTAGTTACGAAATTTTGTACTTTTTTGAATAAGACTATCGGTTTTGTAGGAGCTAACACCCAATCTAATGGGACTAGTCACTAAAGTAACTTAATAAGGGCTCACGTCTTTGGATGTTTTCCTGTAGAAGTGGGTAAAAGACTCTATTTTGTGGCATAACTCAACTGGGTGACCTTCTTGCAGATAAGTTCCCTAGTTTATCGTTGATTATCCGGCTTTTTAGATTAATCAATTAACCAAGGAAGCTATCTACGGCAAGATTTCCAACGGTAATGCAATTTTTGGCCTATGAATAGTTCATTGACGATCACGTTCTATAGTATTGGGATTTATATTCACTCATTTTGCTGATTAATATTAGAACCCCTTTGCATAGCAGTTAGTTCGTGAGAATGTCATGCGGGAGGGCCTGATTTCATTCTCAACAGTTTTACCTGTTTAATACTAGGAAACTACCTATTGCGAGGAAGTTGAAAGTTACTTGAAAGTACATTACGACTGAACTTGCTGTGTGAACACAAATTGTTACGAAATATTTGTCTGCTTTAAAGAATTGGCTTGGCTTGGCTTGGCTGATGTTATAAAAGCTACAGCACGGGAGTATCGTGAATAAGACCCAATTTGTAATTCCGAAGTAAGTTCTAGAGTAGTAGCTCTGAATTCAGAGGAGTTCAGTTTATGCATTGAGTCTCTTCAGGATAATTTCTTCGTCGTCCGACAATCTTGGGCGATCTCCAAGTAACTTCTTTCTAAGTGAAAAGTAATGCTGCGCACTCTTTGAGGACGCCAACATCGACAAAATAAAAAAACTTTTAAAAAGGTATGGTTTGCAAATTTTGTTAAGTAAAGAAGATAGGACCTATAGACTTTTTTGATTTCAACTCAATCAAAAAAGTCAAAAAACATCATTAATCAAGTTTTTTATGTCGTTACGACTATAAAGTTACTGCCACACAGTTTAAGAGGAAGATTTTACTCAGAAGATGTTCTATGAATAAAAAACAACTTTAAGTCCCGAGAAACCATCAACAGTTTTAGAACTCATAAAAATCAAAGTATCAAAAATATTAAATCGTCTCATCCAACTACAACCCCATCTCACCAACCTTCCACCCACTTTATTCAATGTAATCATTTTAGCGTTTAATAGCTCAAGAAGTAAAAAGCAAACCCCGGTGCTTAAATGTGAGTTGCCCATATGTAGTCTTGCTTAGCCCCTATCGCCTGATTCCACAACTTGTGCGCTTTAGCCCCCATATCATGTGTACAGTTATTTATAGAACACCACCGACCGACAAAACGGGTGTAATAAACTTTAAACAATGCCCCGGTGGCAGTTCAGCTTTCTCGAAAAGACGGGATATACAGTCAGGACGGGTAGGGTGGTTGGCTGAAAAACACGAGAAAAGACTAAAACAAAAGCCAGAGGACAATGCTATAAAAAAAATCCCTTTTCGTTTTAGCTGTCTTTTTCATGATTATTTTTCATTAAACAGAGCAAAAATAGGGTTGCGAGTTCAAAGCTTGATTAATTAGTTATCCTGATATCCAATTATGCGATTTAGGTCTGTAAGTCTGCCTGCTCTTAGTGGGATGTGGTGTGAATAATATAATCACGTACCCAGGGCTAGTCGATAAATTGAAGAAAAAAAAAACTTCAAAATCAAATTGATTTCGAGAAGAAAAAGAAATATTTCGTTTAATCACAATAAATACGCGTATTGTTGTCCTCGATTAAAATAAATCAACCGTATCTCTACTATGAGGTCGAAGAGAGGGAGATTGGCGGGCGTGGAGGATACAGTAGTGGAAAATGTGGCAGTGGCATTTTGCGTTTTCGATTCAAGTAACCCACCGAATAAAAAGAAGAATACATTTAATAGGATCCTCTGCTCGTTTTGGGGAAGAAAAAAAAAATCAAACAAACAAAGGAGCCTCCGACAACAACCAAGACGACGACCACGAAAACGACACAAACATGTCATTGAGATGGATGAATGCATTTTTGAAATTGATCAAGAGGCACTCACTTACTGCGTGTTGTTGTTGTTATTTGGGCGATGTTTTGTGGTGCGTCATTATTATTGCTATTAACTTTGTGCTTATAATCGACTCGACTGATTAAATTAATTTCTTAGTTCTTTTTTTTACATAATTTTGTTCCATTAAATTGAGTTACAATGAAGATTCTCAAGAATTTCATTTCAATTTTCAGTCTCAAGGGTGTGATGATGATGAAAGGATGACATTGTATGGTCGAGAATGTCCCTGAGAGCTTTTGTATTTTCGGTCAAACACAATCTATAGTGAATTATGTCTTCAGAGGAATGTCGTCTTCGAATTGACTTGTGAATTAAATTGGAATTCTTTTATTAGTATTTAAATGGAAACATTGTATTTTACAAATTGATGAATGTCAGAACTGGTGTTTCAATTGGATTTAAATTTTGAATTAATTGGTCAAAAATATGATACAGGGATTGTGAAAATATTTCACTTTTTCCGGTTCTTCAAGCTTCAAACTAAAAAAAAATTGCATGTTTGATTTCACTTCCGCTGCTTCAAGCGCAATAATCTTACTTATTCCAAAGCAATGTACGGAGTTGTTCCACTGTTCGGTGAGATATGCCATCAGATGTGTACTGTCGGAAATGATGAAGCTTTCGGTCTTCGAGATCTTTCTTGAGCCGACGACGGTTAATCAGCGTATGTACTATGGGTCGTTAGGAGAAGGTGGAGGAGGGATCACATTTCTTAGGGACAGGCTGGCCAAATGCTGTTTTTCATCTTCTAGGAAAGATTCCAGATTTAGTCGAAAAAGTCGTGTCAATTTATTTTGGATGCCTAATTTTCTCATTGCCTCTTAAAGTTTAATAAAAAGACGGCATGTTGGAATTTTATAGTCATATTTTTGTAGGATAGAAGAGATGCACATTGTGATATCTTCTTGAAAGAACCAAGAATTGATCCTTGAGGAACACCAGAATGTGTTGGAAGAAAGTCAGAGTTGTGAGTTAATGTAAACGGCTTGATTCCTCTCGGACAGATATTTTTTTTAAACGGGCCACCGCAGTACCTTCAAAATGGAAGTTATCACTCAGTTTTTTTTTTTTTTTTTATAAAATGCAATGGGATACAGAATCAAACACCTTTGAAAAATCAAGCATCGCCATCGTGGAAACTTTTTCTTTGTCGATTTCCTCACGAATATCATCCACTTCTTTTAGGAGAGCTGTCACGCAACTGTGCTGTCGCCTAAAGCCAGCTTGAATCGGCGATAGCAGTTTGTTAGCTGATATAAACGTACCGATCTGTTGACACATGATTTTTTCAAACGACTTCGAAATGAATGGTAACATAGGAATCGGGCGATATTCTGTGGCTTTAGAGGTAAAGTTCTTGGGAACAGGAATAATTTTTGAGATTTTGGAGTATGAGGAAGTGGTTAAGATGGAGTTGAAAATACAAGGTGGGCAAAAAGAAATCACCCTATTGGAAGATGCTCTCATTTTTGCAAATGGTCGCCAATGTCAAATCTGTTTTGACATTTGTGGACTAGACAGATGCTGAAAACAAGTGAACAGGCCATGGAGCGATACATTTACCGGTATTCTGAAGGCGGCGTTCCCGGGTCGCCTCATCTCTCGTTTTGGCGATTTGCACGAGCCCGTATGGCAATCAATTGTGACGGCGCCCATTTTGCCGATATCATCTTCTCGACTTGACCAATACAATTCTAAAGGTTCAAAAAACAGAATCGAAGTTTTTCATTTAGAAAAAAAGAGAGCCAAACAACATCGGTTGGATGACTTCTTTTGGCCCACCCTGTATATGTTAGGAAATGAGATTATGGGGTGCGATAATTTTAAGAAATTTTGGATGCATGCCGTCCAGACATAACCTCTGACTTGACTGCTATCAGAACTGCTTTAATGACTGATCACTCTCATAAACTCTACTAAAATTAAACTCATTTGAATGATAAGGTGTAGAATCAACACGAGGACAATGATCACTTCCAACAAACACTGGAGCTATAAGAAGAGGCATTAGCAAACAGCTTGTTGAGTTCATTCGCATCACAGTCTACACTGAGACAGCTAGTTTTTTTTTTTTTTTTTTTTGGTTATTCGGTTATGCCTAACATAAACTCTACTAAAATTAAACTCATTTGAATGATCCGGTGTAGAATCAACACGAGGACAATGATCACTTCCAACAAACACTGGAGCTATAAGAAGAGGCGTTAGCAAACAGCTTGTTAAGTTCGTTCGCATCACAGTCTACACTGAGACAGCTAGTTTTTTTTTTTTGGTTATGCGGTTTTGCCTAAAGATTTTATGTTTCTCCAAAGTTGAGTAGATGAAAGGTTGCTAAATTTCATGCCGCAATATAAGCGTTTGGATAAATTTATTTCTTTATTTACTAGGTGAGATGAGATCCGAAAAGGTTTCCATCTCTTGAAAAAAGCATCTTTTCGAAATCAGTAGTTCGATCCTGCGATTGAACCACCCACATCCACGACTTCTAATAGTAAATGTTTTAGTCGGTACATAAGTGTTGAATAAAGAGTTAACTTTGTCAGTGAACAATTCAACTTGGTCATCAACTGATGGTTGAGATTGTATGGTTTCCCAATTCACTCTTACGATTTCAGAAAACAGGCCTTCAGAGTTAATTGCCTTGAAATCTCGGTATTGGATCGTTTGATATTCAACAGTATGATTAACATGTAAATCATAGAATGCAATAATCATATCATGTCTTGAAAAACCAGAAGCATCTAACTGAAATCTTATTTAGTTGATTTACCAGAATGTAATCTTTAAGTGTGAAATTTTTAACGGGAAAATGAGTAGGCATAGTCATATTTACAGGAAAAATATTTAAAGAAGCTAAAATCATTTGAAAGTTTAACACATCAGACTAGAAAAGTAGCGACGACCTCGACGAAGGTATTCTCTACACGTTCATAAATGAAAAGGAATCTTTTTCGTCTTCTTCGGACTCCTCAATTGGAGCGTGAACACTTATGAAGCTGATGTATTAAATTTGCCGAATTTGTTTATTGCATTACAACCGATTATGGTAGGCTTTGTTTTTTGCTCCATAGGACGCCTACCCCGAAGTAAATGGTATTTTGGGTGACCGTTGTAGTATAAGTCATATTCTTTTATCTGTAAGACACCACTCCCAAGCCATCTCATTTCTTGTAGTTATGTTTAATCAGATTTATATGTGGCCAGTGCATCGGCTAGCCGGCTCTATAAAACGATCTAACGTTTCATGATAAAACTTGTAAATCGTTTAGCCGTTGTCGTTGCTTGTTTCGTCGTCGTGTAATCTGGTTATTTCTGCTTGCTGGCTTGCTGTTGGATTCTGAGTTTCTTCTTTTTTATAAACATATTTAAGCAAAAACAAATACTCACTCCTACCTAGACTGGCCAAAAAATCTGATTTAAATTGGAGGAAACTTTATAAAATGTTAGGACTGCCAGCTTACAAGGTGACGATCCCTAATTAGGAACAATTTACTTTTTTAGGGCTCTCATAGCTGGGCGCAACTTATTTAGAAGAATAACGCAAATATTTTGATCAGGATAAGAATTTTCTGAAAACTTCGTCTATTTCGAACTTATGGTCGTCATCAACAAAATAAAAAGCAACTTTTAATTAGAATTTTGCTTCTAGTTTGTTTGCTGTTTAAATTTGAGCGAACCCATTTGAAATAATGTCATGCACTCGACAAATTTTAAGGACTATAATCTCTTTTTATGATTATTAGGTTTAAATGTCTTCCATCGCATGGCCTAATAATTTTCTTACGGTTCCACCATCACTTTAACAAATTTTGTTGAGTAAAACTTTGGCTTGAAGAAAATCATCAAAGCAAACAAAACTTTTTATCCAAATAAGCCGCACAAACAGAAGTTCTCAAAAGTCCTTAAAAACCGTTTTAATACCACCCACTGTGAGGCTGCACGGTACTGCAATTACGTCCATCATTGAACGAACGAACGAACAAGGGAATGAAAATTATTATTTTCTAAAGTATTCCGTACGCGCAATTAATAATATTTTTTATTTAAGGGAGCATATATTCTTGTCGAATTGAATGGAATGGCAATGTCATTCCTGCCAGTTTCATTACTTAATTGCATAGCACAATTCTTATCAAGTTCAATTTACAAAAGGGAACATGAAGAAGATGTAACAAACAGGAAGTGGGAGTACTAGAGTTTTGTGTTTACAATACAGTCGTCCACAACTCAGCAAATAATTAATATTTTTTTTGTTGTATTGCTTCCTTTTAATTGAGTTGATATTATTGGACAGAAGCACTAAATTTTATGCTTCAAGTACACAAGAGTTAAATGACCATCAGTTTAACTACATATATGCATGTACTTACATTTGCCTCATTCTCCGAATGATTTGTATCTCCATTCACTTGTGGCTTCAATTGGTCGGCATCTTCGATTTTTTCCAGCTTGCCGGTTCCTTCTTCGGCAATGCCATCCTTTTTGGGCTCTGTGGTTATATCGACAGATCGTTTACTTTGTGTTTTACCCATTTTGTATCTTTTTTTCTATCTTTCTTTTTTATGTGTAGCTCTGGAGCAGAAAAATTAGTCTTTTAGTTGATTTTGGCTGTTTTAAGAAGGTTTTTATATCTGAAAGTAGACAAAAAAAAAGAATTAATAATAAATGGATACAAGAAGTATCTATGGTTACAAGAAGAAAAGCCCTTTTATAATTAGTGTACATATGTACCTACATGCAGGAGACCCTACCCACTTAAAAGGCACACACATGAAATAACCATGTTTGAGTTGATTTCCTGAATGGGTTACAACGACGAAGCCACGAAGAGAGTTGAGTAATAAGGAATAAGCACACAAGTATATGAAGGTGATACTAGATTTCACCATCTCTATGAAGGATTAGGTTAGCTGGGAATAATTTGATCAAGGGTTGATAGAGAGCAGGAAGCGTTAGTGTTTTGATTAATAAATTGTAAATGGAGTGTAATTGAAAATTACTAACACTTCGGTGGTTATAAAGGTAATTTGAAGATGAATTTTTGATTTTATTAGCCTGAAAGCAGAAAGCGAAAACATTGCTTGTTAATGCGTCGTCAGGTGATTTGTGAAATCATGAACCATTGAATATTTAATTTGAATTTGGATTGAAATTACGATTATTTTTTTGTTCAGTCCACAGTAAGATATTAATTCAGATTTTATACAGGGTGATTCGCATAAGGTCTGCCAAAAAGCTGCAACATGTAGGCTGGATCGAGAATTAAAAAAATCGTATAAGAGCGGCGTAACGGCAAAACGAGTAGCACTTTGGAATAGGATAAGCTAAAATTCAAAATCTGTAGTTTTTTTTTTAATTATTGGCACGCACTCAAGGGGATATTTCTTCACATGAATTAAACAGAGTTAGCGTTAATTTGGATAGAAGATAAAAGGTTCTTTCTTTTACGACGAATCGTAAATCGTTTTGAAAGGCAAACATCGAACCTGGTAAAGCGTTCCACATTCATTTGACAGTGGGTACTAAATTTGGCTCAAAGGTGACATAAGGTAATTCCTAGCGTTCCGAGTATCATGAAGATGCTGGAGCATTGTTTATAGAAATACCGATAGGGTAAGGAGAGACAGGAAACAGTTTAACGATTTTCAGGGAATAAAATGTGTCTGTTAAACTCCTATCTTCTTTCATTTACATTACATTACATATTGATCTGCTCCGTAGATAAATCTACGAAGCAGAGACACTTATGAGCACTGGCTACTGAGGCCATCGGCTCAGACAATTACAAGACAACACACAAGACGACATTGATACAGGACAGAACAGAAGATAGAAAGAGGACGGAAAAACAGAAAACACATAACACATGTCAACAGCACGCAGTTGGTTTTCGGACGGTTCCCCATCTTTCCACTAACCACGCGCAACGATGCTTGATTTCGCTGATCTCACGGGAAGCGATGCTTTATCGGTATCTTCTATCAATTTTAATGACTTCTTTTGGTTTAAGGAAACGCAAGTCAGTAACAAGAGCATCTGCTCAGTTATGAGAATTATATTCAAGTTTTGGGCGAATGCACATCTTATAAATTTTAACTAAAGGCCAGAACTATTTTTTGCATTGTCTTAGGCAAACCTAACATTTCGCAAGTGTTTTGGCGATGTCAAATATGTTTTTTATTCCACAGAAGGTGGTTGGTTTTACACATATATAGAACACAAATCTTTCGGTTTCCTCGATGCAAGTGCCACACATGGCTAGTGCATGGAGGGTAGGTTATAAAGGGTGTTTTTTTAGAGGTATAGAACTTTGAAATGGAATAAAACAAAGATGATTTTTTTTAATTGACATGAAATACTTTATTCAAAGATGATAGGAGACAGCATTGAGTTAATACAATCATACGCTGCCGTTGCAGTTCCACATCAGAAGAACAGGGTTGTGAATCTGGAAACGAATATGAGAAGCTGAGGGTACTATCATCAAGAAAACAATGTAAGGGATTAGAAATCTTAGCCGAGAATTCATTGATAAAAATGAAGTGTCGGATATATAACTATCACGAAGCCTTGGGGCACGCCAGCATTTATTTTGTGACAATCAGACCGGGAATCGTTCACAACAACGCGAATGGAACGGTCCGAAAGATAATTTCCAATCCATCGAATAAGAGGTTCATCGAGAGCAAATGACATATTTTTAATAAAAGAGCTTAATGCCAAACTATCAAATGCTTTTGAATTATCAAGTGCAATAATTTTACTTTCTCCTAAACGATTTGTTCCAATGTTCAGGGATATAACATCATAGCACCAGTGGACCTATTGCTACCAAAGCCTTACTGACCATCGTTTCTCAAGATATTTCTTGATCTGATAATTTTGCAGCGTGTCCATGACTTTTGAAAGAAGGGATGTTAGTAAAATTGGTAGATAAATTGAGGTACAGATGGTGTTTTTCATCCACTCGGATAGAGACCTCTAGAATAAGACAGATGGAAAAGCTTAAGCAGTGGTTTTGCCAGCCAGTGGGAGCACATCTCGTCAAAACAATAACGGAGATATTATCCGGGTCGACTGATAATATCGATGTGTGTCCCCCTAAAGCCTTTTTTCTTAACAACATGTAAAGTTTTTTTTATAAGACCATCATCATCATTCTTATCCTGCTGTATGGTGTGAGTGCAAGGACATTGCCGATTGCCCTAGTAGTATTATATCTTGATTTAAAGAATCTTATTGCCCTAAGAAGCAACTGTATAGAAATCGGAATTAATTCAAGCTTTGGACAATTATACGTCTTATTAAGAAAGAGATATTAGCTGGACCAGAAATTATTAAATTTTTGTACATGAATATTTTCCTTTAATTTTACTTAAGCTTTAAAGTTAAAAGACTGGTGTTCGCATTCAAAATGCTGCTATTTACTTGCGATTTTGGATCCCGGAGAAGAGCTATAAATGAATAGCTTTTTTTTATTACGACGACAAACGTCACTTATGTAAACTGATATGAATGAATCTCTTAATTCTTGACGATGCTCAACATTAAACGAAACGAAGTGCCACTAATTTAAGTTTTTTACTAAGCAAATATTGAAAAATCTATGTTTTGTGATCTAAAGTCAAACACTGTGTGACCGACCAATTTATATGATACGGATAATTCAACTAAAAAAGCTTATCAAATAGCAAAAGCACACACAATTAATTAAAAAAAAGATATACATAAATTTAAGCAAGTTCCAGCGCACCTATAGAATTGCGTATTTTAATTTTGCAGATATCTTAAACAGGATGTTTTATTATTATCTGCTGAGTAAAGAAAACAGAACAAAAAAAAATGTGTAAACAATATTCATCATTTGTTTGGAGAATTCGGATTGGAATGTGTTTTGGAAAGTCGGAATATGGGCGCATATGCTTGCTTATAATATGAATTTAAGTGATTTGTTTATCAATCACTCATCTTAGTGCGATGACAAAATTTTTGAAAAACTTGTTAGATGTACTAAAGCGGCATTTTTCGAAAGTATCTTTTACAATACTAAAAAAATAGGTTTAGAAAAGGGCAAACCCTTCTCTTTATAGATTTTTGAATAAAAATGGTGAAGCCACCAAAGAAGATTAGCATGATCCGTTAAATATCTAATCTTCTATATCATTGACGCTTAGTTTGATATGACAAGAATTTTTAAAATTAGCTCTTGAGCGACCTTAACATTTACGGAGCAATCAACATCTGTAATGGACTCCGACAAGGGGATGGTCTGGCTTGCGTCCTCTTCAACCTGGCGATGGAGAAAGCAATCCGTCACTTTATCAAGTTAACAAGATCGACTATTGTCACCAAGTCCAGCCAGATATTTGCTTACGCAGACGACATCGAGATCATCGACAGAAGTCCACAAGATGTACAAGATTCCTTGGTCTAGATCGAACAGGCACGCGGCACAAAACTTGGGGCTGCAAATCAATGAAAGGAAAACCAAGTACACGGTGGCTACGTATGCGGGAAGTGTTGGTCCAACTATCAGGGTAGTGGAGCACGAATTTTAAGTAGTATAATCCTTTAATTAACTTGGGTCAAAAAAAGCAGCCAATAATAATAAGTTTAGTATTAGAAGTTACAGATCATTTATAAAATTTAGTAAGATTCGGAGTGTGCCCTGGGGCACACCAGAATTTATTTGTTGAGAATTAGACTTGAAATCGTCCAATACAACTTGTATGGAGGAGGGGGAGAAGAGGTCACATTTCCTAGGGACAGGCTAAAAAAATACTGTTCTTCATCTTCAAGGAAATATTCCAAAAAAAGGAGCGATGGAAAAGCTTACTCAGTGACTTAGTGTAGGCCTCAGGGCAGGGAATCTTATTTTCGCCTGGGAGTACCAGCAAAGTTGGTTCGACCAAAATAGTATTCTTAAGGTGGAGGCTTCATCAATTTTGTACTTATTGATTGAGCAAAATATCACGAATCAAATAATGGTCCTTTAAAAAAAAAAATAAACTAAGACTATTCAAAAGGAAATTCAAATAAAAATAACCATCTATCCGGTTAGTTGTAGAACCTTCTCTATGGTCGACATAGACAACAAAAAGACGACATGCCAAATCACCGTGAAAAAATTCTAAACATAATAAATATTTCAAAATGATTCTTTGTCTATTTGCTGGATAGCGTCGATCGAATTTCAATTGATCTTCAGTTCGCCCCTCTCGCATAAGCAGCGCCTTGCAAAGCTACATATTCATGTCTTGAATTTCTTCACGGATTAAAAAAAAAAAACAACGATAAGAATTGCAAATTACAAAAATAAAAAAAAAACAACAAACGTCTGCTAATATTTCAACTTTAATTGGGGTTGCGATGATAATTCCATAGACGGACGCCTTGAAGGGGTGCAGTAGCAGCATAGGCCGTCCGCCGCGCCATCCGTTGCTGGCGCTCATCATGTTCGAGTAGCTGTCGCTGCCGCCGCAGTCAATTGTTGTTTTATTTTCAGCATGATAATCAATCTTCCTTAGTCGATGGAGTGTGTAGTTCTATCACGTATCAATTTGCTGATACTCTAACAATTTTATTTCATCTGATTAAACAAAAGTAATTTATATTTAAATTTTCGTATTGCGTATTTTTGTTGAATATTGCTTTGTAGGCATTTCCGCATCAAAGGTGGAACAGAAGAATCAACTAAATGCGTCGTAATACGCAAAGATACTTGGCAACCTTACTAGATAACCTGGCATAGATTCCTCAGTGTAAACTTAATTTAATGTTATAGGATCATGTAGACGACTTTAAAACTAACTGAGCAGACATGTTTTGAATCAAGTAAAAATAGAAAACTTAACAAAAGATACACACAACAATAACAAAGATACAAAATCCTTTTGTTTGAAGATAAAAACAAAAACTTTTACTTTTAATTCATTGAAAACGCCCTACGGTGTGTAGTGTAAGTTGTATCTGTCATTTATACCCGTAATACCATACCCGCGTTTCGCCGATTACCGTCATGTCCATCGTCGTGAAGTGCATCCTCTGTTTTATTTGTTCTGTTAAATGGGATGGCAAGCCAACTATAATAGATGGTACCGAGGTTAATGCACTTTAATTGCTTGAATGTCAATAAATTGAACAACTATTGGTTTACGCCGCGTTTTACGAGCGCACATTTATATGGGTGCTTGTGAATAGTGAAATATGACATTTTGGTAGTAGGTGAGTGAGGGAGGTTCGAAAAGCACTAAAGATACTCCTTACCACTCATGTGTGTTTGTGCTATATCTGCAATAAGCAATACATTGGAAACAATTTTGGATAACAAGATAATTGCTTTCGATTTATGATTGTTGGAAAGCTTTTTAATTGTGCACCCTGAGTTATTGACTGAGACTGATAGCTCGCTGACTTTAATTATAAAAATGACTTGTGATTTTGTAAAGTCATCGCCATGTAAGAATAGGCCGACAGTGCAGTTTACATGATTTTTTAGGGCGTTTCTTCAATTTGAATTTAAAGATGATACCGATATGTGTCAAGAAGTGTCAAGAAGAGCTTTCGGTCACATAATATGCCAAGGTCGCGAATCAAATCTACATTAGATATGGTTTAATCATGGAGAAGTTAGAAACGTAGAGATTTTATACGTTTTCGTGAAAAAGGTAATTTACCGGCATTTGGAATTTTTAGATCTAAGTAACACTGAGAAACTACTTATAGTTGAATGAGAGAGGATTCAAGAGAGGACCTAAGTGGCTGCCTTGAGGGAGCCCCGATGTGGCTTAAAATGGATGCGAGAAAGTAAATTTGGGGCCCTATTCTGAAATCCGGTTCGAAAGTTAAATCGTTCATCATTCCAAAATTCCTTGCGAAAATAGAAAACAAAATTCAAATCGGATTCCTGAACATCAATTATCCGTTTTCGAACGATTTAACTTTCGAATCGGATTTCAGAGTAGGGATCTAGATAAAGATCTTTAATATTGTTTGTATTGCTTCATTCACCACCTTTGCGTGTATTTGACATAGGAAGTCCATATATATATATACATACTGAGTTTATTAATAAAAATAAGGCAACTTTTATGTGAATGATAAACATATACCGTTTGTTGATCGTCTATTAATTGTTTTCCATTTGCGGGAGCTTTAATATCCCACCTGATCTTTTTTTTTTTTTTAATTTCAAACTGACGTAACATAAGCTCATTTTTGTGTCCAAAGAATTTTTTTTTTTGGCTGAAACTGTCAGGAGAGAGAAATATTTGACTCTCTCGTGAGTACTCTCTTTTGTACGAATTTTGTGTATTGTGAAACAGTATTTAACTGTTTTCGTAAAAATTGGCTAAAATTCGTAGTTTTGGGGAGCATGTGGAACAAAGCTAATGTCTTCAAGTGCACCCACTTAAAATGGATCGTAACAAGAAAGGAGAATTTTGTACCCTAATAAATCAACTCGAAAAATATCGTGAACGGTTTCACCAGTACTTTCGGGTGTCCAAAGAAAAATTCTACTTAATTTTCGAGCTGCTTGAATCGGATCTAAAACCAAAACCATTAGCATTTAGGAAAGAGTTGGTATCTCCAAAATTGGAAAAGCAGTGACGTGCATTTTTTAATATAATTAACGCGGACACAAGGGACTTTTTGTTTCCCTTTTAATGTAGAACACGGGTTAAACTTTTAAGGGGAGGAATGCAGCTGGCTACTTTGAGTGGACTTTTTTTATAAAAGAAACGATAAAATAAGGAGACATGAAACATTGCGTCGGTGTTCGAGAGGGGCAATTTGAGGATAAATTCGATCGATTTTTTATTCGCAAGTTGATCGTGTTCTGATGTTGTGGATTGCGAATTAACTTTGACAGTTCGCTGTCGTGATTTTGTTGTATTTATTTTGTAATATTTATTTCATAATATTTAAATTTGGGTTTTTTTATTTGTAGTAATAATAATCTATTCACTTTCTTAAAATTAAATTAAATTGATATTTTCTTTACAAATTGCTTAAAAGGCTTTATTCGCGTTCGCAGTTCGCAGCTCATGTGAAAGCTGCTTTAGAGCGTTTTCTGTGTATTGGGGATATGAAAGAGGTAGCGATATGGTTGTTGGTAGGGAAAATTGCGGGGAGATCATCAAGGCCGGTTAAATTATCATTTCATCAAGAGTCGACTGTAAGAGGAATAAATTATCCTGAGGCAAAGATGTTTATGATAATGTTGATGAAAATTATTATGATGATAGGGAAGATGATAATGATGAGAAGTAGGATGATAATGACGATTTTGATGAAGAGAATGATGACGATGAAGAGATTGTGGATATTAATGATGATCATGCTGATAATGATTATGCTGATGACGATGATTGCTCATCAACAAGAGCAATATTTTTTATTTTTCCTCGTAAGTTCACTTTTCGGCTTTTCAGACTTTCCCAAATGATGTCTGAAAAAACTGCATAGCTTAAAGTTTAATTTATTTTAAAATATTTTGTGTTTCAGCATTACCGGTATCGATCCTGCATCTAGGTTACACACAAGGTACTGATTCCAATATGTATAACTTTAAATGTCTTGCACTCTTTGAGAAAATGAAAAAAAAAAACACTTTTCTTTATACACTAGCTCTAGCTTTTTGTCTTTTCTTTTGAATCACCCTGTATACAAACTTGAAATTCGTCTAAAAACTAAAAAAGGTCAAGTTTTTTTTAAGTAAAGTTCAATTAATTATTTTTCCAAGACTTGGTAGGTATAAGTTTCCTAGTAAATCTAAATTTCAACACACAAAATTAATTTAATTTCATGTAATTTGATACATTGTAAAACAATAAAAAAAATCATGTAAAACATTATTCTAACACAAGTTTCTATCATTTAATACTCATCTTTCCCATACTCTTGTTCTGTCACCCTGAATTCGATTAAACTTATACAATCTATCAACTTTAATGTTAGTGAAAAAAAACATGAATAAATAATAAAAAGCCGATCATCAATATTCACTGATCCAATTTAAATTCGACAGTACATCTTTGTTCACATCATTATTTCGAGCTAAACCGATTTTAAAATGGAAATAAATCGTTAGGCTAAAGCTATAATTTATCTCTCATCATTTGTCAATTAACAAGAAACTCTAAAAAATGTTTAAACACAGACAAAACCAAGATCCAACCAGTTCCTAGATTAATTGACATAAAATGAATAATTATACCCCGAACCGCCTATAATCAAAATAAATATATTTTATTAATCAAGTAGATCAAAGAACCAGAACCGGCCATTTGCCCGTGGTATCTTTTAGCGAGAAGTTGTTACTTGTGTTTTGCGTGGTCACGGTAGGCTGGATAAAATTCGCCGGCATCATCGTTAGATGTCAGTAAATTTGATCAGCATAGGGGCACCCAAATGTCATCGACCTAGACACACGTTCTTACTTCTTTTGGCCGAAGTCAACCATACAAAAAAACGGAAGAATATAAATTTAAATCATACAACTACGGAAGTGAGAACATCAGTTTATGTCCGTTACACAATACAACAGCTGTCACTGGATCTACCTACACACGCCGCGCCGAACGCCCCGATGCGAAGCATAAAACAACATACCCGACCTGTTCAAACGGTTATACAGCGGATGTTTAAAGGCCAATCATTTAGTTTTCTATAAAAGCATTCGATACTATTTATTGGAATCTTCTAGTCAATAGGTTCTTCCAAAGCAGGTTTGGATGTCACATTATTACGTATTGTAACTCCGTTTCAATTATTGACCACTTTGACAGAACCTAAAGATACTTTAAATGTAAATTGATTATGATTCACAATTCCATATTCTATGTTGTGTTTTGTGCCTACAACAACCACTGTCATTGACAGAAAAATTTTCGAATATGGTAAAGTCATGCGTCAATGATGGGTAAGAGAGACACACAAGCTCCTTTGAATAAATCACCCATTTAGGATCCACAATGCCGCATATCCGGAATATTAATTTTCATTTCTTCCTTTCACATGCTGCTATGCTGTGATGGTGTTTTATTCAAATTGTATGTGCTTTTATCTTTTGTTAATGACATTTCAACAGATTTGACAGATTCTTTCAATGCAAATCGAATTGTCTTCGAATTCAAAGTCGAATATGGAATTCGAAATTGTTTGCTTTTCTTCTGTCGAATGATGATTAAAGTGATTGTGTGGGTGGAGGGAGAATGGTAGTGCAAAAGGATAGAGACAATATTAAATTGCATTTTAATGATGACATATTTATAGGAAACAAAATTTCGTTTTTTAATTTTATTGCATCTGAGTTTTCATTATGCGATGGAATGTGTGCATCAACAACGGACCATATTGGGAGTAGGAATGTGCACTGTCAGTTTGCTTCGTCGTCATCGTACCTACCTACTTTTTAAAGATAAAGTTTTTTATAGTACACCAACGCAACGCCATGACCATTGCCACTGCCCGCCGATGGCCAGGCATCGCTAGCTGTTCGTTCATCACTGATTTGTTGATAGTTTCTTGTTACAAGTAATAAAATGCAAATCAATCGAAATCGCTATGAGTTTTTATTACTCAATTTGATTGAAAAGGAGGAAGAGTCCGAAGTCACAGACCACCGGACTAGAGGTGGCCCTCTACCGCCGACGCTGCACGATGTTCCTCTATATAGAGCTAATAATAATGAAGAGACCACCAAGAGTGGATGGAATTTCTGTCATAAACAATTGCACGTTAATTTGTTGCTGACTATTTATCAAATCATGATAATATTTTAAATTTATCGGGTAATTTTTACTTTTCTACTAACGAATGCTTAAATTATTGTAACAACTAGTTGGTACTTTGATAGCATGAGGAGGGAATTTATAATCATCACATTCAAAGAAGCAAGAAGAAGAGTTTATCGTGGGATACATGTATGTATATAAGCCTTCTTTCTAAGGTCCTGAAAACGCTGATTAATTTTCAGCTTAAGAAATATCTTGAAGAACAAAAAGCTTCTTAATGACCGGCAGTACGGCTGGTGATCTGATTGTATATCTCACCGAAAAGTGGAACCAATCTCTCCATCGCAAAATTGTTCAACTTGATATTTCTAAGATATTTGATAAATTTTGGCATCAAGCCCAATGCATGCATTTGAACTAGATGAATCCCTTCTTCATTGGATTAGTAATTACCTTTCAAACAGCTTTATACAAGTTGTGTTGGACGGATTCAAGTCTGATGTTCATAAAATAAATGCTGGTGTGCCCCAGGGCTCTGTTTTGTCTCCGACCCTTTTTCCTATATTTATCAACGACTTATTATCTGAAACAACTAATGCAATATATTGTTTTGCTGGCGACAGTACTCTCAGCTTTTTATATTCGTTTTCAGATTGACATTAATGTTCTTCGGATGTGGAACTGCAACGGCAACGTATGATAAAAGTTCATTAAATTCTGATCTTGACAGTATTGTAAAAATGGGGAATAAGGAACGGCGTTGAATGCTTCAAAAAACCCAATGTTGTCTTTTGTCGTTAAAGGGAAACATACCCCCAATGCCACTATCCATGAGTGGCACTAGCATCGAAGAAACCGACCACCTCTAAGTTCTCGGTATATTTGCATTACAGACCACCTTTCTTTGGAATGACCACATATTTTACGTCGCCAAGAATGCTGCGTGGTGTTTAGATTTCCTTTGAAGATGCACGAAGTTCTTCACCCCGTCTGATCTGGCTACAGTTCATAAAGCATAATAATTCCCACATTTGGGCAGGTGCTCCTTTAACGCAATTGTGTTTTTTGGATCGCATTCAAAAACGAGCTTTAAAATTAATAGGTGATAGAAAAATTACGGATTCAAATACATCTCTCGCCTTAATGTAACGTGTCTCTCACTATTCTATCGCTATTTTTAACAACAGTGCTCCATAGTGAAATAGCCAGTTGCATTCCCCCTTGAAACAATTCAACTATAATACTCGCTCTGCTAGAAGTTGCCATTAGTTTACCCTTGAGCCCAGTTTCGGACGTTTTGTTAAGTACAGAGATTCTTTGTTTAGTCGCACCACACAAATGTGGAATGCTTTGCCAGGCTCTGTTTTTCCTTCCCATTTTGATATGCAGAACTTTAAAACTGATGTGCATCGGTATCTCCTCTTTTATCCCTCCTCATTTTCCTAATGCTCGTGCAGTGTTTAAACATTTTAAGGGTACACACAAGCCCCACAAACACAAACGTGTAAATTATAAAAAAAAACCATTTTCATCTTTGAAAGAGACAAAATATTGTTTTTTTTTTCTATTGTTGTTTTAGCTTTAGATTGCGTGGATGGTGGTGGGCTGAAAGACCTTTTGTAATCCATGTTTGCTCCCAATTTCGTTCACAAAATACTCAATGAAAAGGCTTACAGCCGAGCTGTTCGAGAACATTTACTTATTCAGACGTAGCAGTCGACACGAAGTGGGTTCAAGGAGCATAAACAGCTACTGATATTTATTTTTCACTGCAGGAGTTACTTGGAGTTAACTTTCTGGGCGAAGAGCAACACGTGGACTTTCGGCAGTCACGAAGAGAGAGAAATGATCTAGATAGACACATGATGCTTTGCCCAACATCTTCCTTTATGCTGGAAGTACTTCTCTAATGACACTTTCAACTGGAGCAATTGGGAGCAGCAAAATTAAATGTCACCTAATAGCTGAAGTTGGAACTCCTACAAGGCAAACCTTCATCGAACTACTTTTGTAGAAATAAAGCAGTCAAAGGAAAACAATGTAACCCCTATGAGAATTAGCATCAAATTCCACTATAGGCTTAGAAATAACAACAGTTTCAGGAGACGCTGATTATAAGATGCGCTGTAGAGTGGGAGAAGAAGTCGTATGTGATAATTAGAGCAGATGTCGACGTCGGTATCCTGACCCTCCCTCTTGCTTCACATATACCGCAAAATTTCAAATAGCTGTATTTCTTAACCTTGAAGATAAATTAAGAGAAGACTTGTGCATATGTTCTTAAATGGAATTTAATTCTCTACAACTTATCACAACTTTGTGCTAAAAAAAATGTTAGTAGAACATAGAACAAGCTTGGCGAACAAATTTTTTCCCAACAATTTCCCATTTTCACAGAACGGGTTTATTTTTTCAAACAAATTTTATCAGCTGACTCGGTTTTTCCCTCCCATTTTCATATGCAAAATTTCAAAACTAATGTCCATCGACATCTACTTCTTTATCCTTCCCTAATTCCCATATATTAGCACGGGGTTTTAACATTTTAAGGGTAGAAAAATAACTCCCTTCGCACGTGCCTATCACACAAAAAATGGGAATGACTGGGACACACGTACTTGCTTTAATGTGCTTAGTCACATCGGAAGGCAGGATCTTTGACAAAAACAAGTATTATTAACATAGAAAAATCACACGATATGAACTTATAAAAAGTATAAAAATCACAACACTTAACGGTTTTTAATAAAAATATAGACGCCATCAGACGTCTTAAATAATCATGAATTTATGAAAAAAGAAAAGAAAATTTTAGGACGGATTTCGATAGAATCGTGTTTTTTATTTTTAGTTTTTTGAAAGAAATATTTGTTTGATATTTTGGTATGCAGTTTCTTAGAGTTTATTTACATACAAATAATCATAAAATTTAAAAAAAATGTTTTGGGATTTTTTTTTTTAATATTGAATTTTAAATTTTAATTAATTATAAATAGAAAAAATAAATATTAAAAATGATGGTATGCAGAAATAATTAATAATGGTAACAAATATAAAATTTGAAAGAAATCTAATGAGCCGTTACCGGGAAAGTTGAAAATTAAAAAAAAACGTTATATGAAAGGTACCGTTTAATAGACTTCCCAAAAATTGGGTGATGATTTTTTTTATCAAAATCGTTGGAGCCGTTTTCGAGAAAAATTAGCTTTTCCTTAACGGTTATTTTGCAGATACCGTTATTTTTAGCCCTAAAAATAAAATTTCAATTTCCCTTCTGAGGAATGCTTAAAGAATCGCACATACCAAATTTAAAGTTAATCGCTTAAGCCGTTTGGGCTGCAATTCGTTATATGTATATACAGACCGACAGACAGACAAACAGACAGACATTTTTTGTCGATACCTTTTTCGGCTTCTCTATGATCGAATCCTAAACTTGCCTTATAGTACCTTTAATCGGAAGTAAAAAAGTAAGGTATTAGGCGGAGGACAAATGAAGTCAGTTTGGCCATCACGTCTAATCTTATTTCTAATTCCCACTTGAACAATGATTAGAAGGAATGCACGAGTTTCTCTCATTTTCATTATTTTAAACTTACTTTTATTAATTTTCAGTGTTTTAGAAGATCAATGCACATACCTGAAACGAAAACCAAGATTATATTATTAGTGATGTATGATACAAAAAAATGTTACAAATAGAAAAACAACATCAACAACTTTAATTGTACACAGATATAGTATACAAAAAAAATTGGAAACATAAACTTTTGAAATCACTATTCCACAAAGATCCGCTCAGATCAATGATAAAATTGTGAGAGATCTATCAACTTATTTCTACACCGATCCCTCAAACACCGGAATTGGATCGCAACGTATTCTCAGACAAACAATTTCATCCCGCCTGTCTCCCAGACTATATTAGCGTGTTCTTATGTTGATTATTTTCCTTGGAATGTTGAAAGTTGATAAGGCATCCCTTTGTTCTTGTAAAACGTCAATTGTTTTATTGCTTCCGTATGTTTTGGAAGAGTATCTCTGTTTGGGTGAGCTGCTGCCATAACCTATATATATATATATTCTTTGGCTTTGCCCGGAAGGGGAAATTGAAATTTCATGCCTAAAAATAACCGTGTATGCCCCGTGGCTTAGTGGTTAGTGTGTTGGACTGTTGTTGGACGATTTTGATGAACATTTTTGAGATTTTTTTTGTTGGTATTGGCTACCATTTTATATGAACCAAATTCACGGTAAGTCTATTAACGGTACCTTTCATATAACGTTTTTTTTTTAATATTTGGCTTTCTCGGTAACGGCTCTTTGGATTTCTGTCAAATTTGATATTTGAAAAGATCTAGGTAGCCAAATTAATTCTGCATATCAACATTTTGAATAATTTTTTTTCTAACTAAAATTAATTTTAGAATTTTTTTTTTGAAGTCACTATTTTTAAAATTAATCAAAAAATAATTTTAAAACTTACATGAATATTAATAAACTCTTAAGAACTGCATACCAAAATAAAAAAAACAGGATTTTATCAAAATCCGTTCTAATATTTTCGAAATATTTTTTTTCATAAATTCGTTATTATTCAAGACGTGTGGTAACATCCTCCATTTTTACTAAAATGTATACAAATTAAGCAAAATCAAAACCTAAACTAGTTCATTCGTGGCTTAAAAAATTATTTTTCTTCTACTTCAAGGGAAACCCTTCCTACTTTTTTTGGTTCTATCCTTTTCTAATCTTTCTCTTTGTTTTATGAATTCTCATTTGAAATATTAATTTGGTTTTTATTGCGGGATCAATGACAAAAATCTCGAATGGAAAAAATATCGAAAAAACAAATTTTTTATCTAGAATGAAAAAATCTCGAATGCAGAAAAATCTCGAATAAACAAAAATCTCGAAAGACCATATCTCGAAAAAAAATCTCCATAAAAGAAGTAATTCGAGATTTTTTTGTACCTATATATATATGATAAGAGTTTAAGCTGAAATAAAAAGCATTTCATGTTTAGTTTATCAAACAATTTATTTATTTGGGGAAATCAACAACAAAGATATGTCCCACTTTGATAAATTTAAGTATGAAGAAGGTATTGAAGGGCATGCTACCCCCCTGCTTGGGCTCACTATTTAGAGAAGGTGCAAGATTGGGTATTTGCAACGTTTCTTTTTTGATTTAAAGAACTTTAGCATAAACCAATCTCGCACATACTCCAAACCCTATAGTGAGCCCCTACCTCATATACTGATTGGGAGATAAAATCTCAATCTCAATCTAGGCAAAACTAGTTTAGCCTAAGTGTTATTTATTTTTTCAAAAATTTGGGGTCTTCTTTCATTTCGTTTTTGGGGTCTTTTTTTCATTTTTTGGTGCGTAATTTCATAAACAAAAATATGGTTTTATTTCATTATGAAAAAGTACGCCATTTTTGGGGCCTTATTTCATTTTGGTTTATGGGGTCGTTTTGTCTGGGGCCTTATTTCGCACCGCCGTACATTAAATTAAAACATAAAAATAGCAAAAAGAAACAGAATAATTAAATTATTAATTCATAAATACATTAAGGTAGGTATAATGTACTCATATGTTTCATTTTAATGATTATTTGTCACATATCACGTTGTGATAACACACGATCACGAGCAACACTAAATTCAGGTACCTGTTTTTACAATTGCGTGGGCAGTATACTATTCATAACAGGTTTGTTAAAGATCTAGAATTAATAAATTAATTTTGGAGACAATGGTTACAATTCGCGCTTGCGAATTTATTTATTTGTTTTTATGCCAAAGGTAGACAAAAACTACTACGAAGCCTTGTTTAAATCAAAATTTTTTTAATGAAATCATCAATAATTATGCAATAATATATGTATTTTTTATTGGTTATTATTATTTGCAGTTGTTTAGGTTAAAGGTTATAGAATGATAAAGATATACTAAGCAAAATCATACATTTAATCTAATGGATTTAAATTTATGCAACAATTAAATTCATACAATTTTGTACTTATATTTATTATTATTTATATTTTTATAGTCATAATAGAATGATTTTTGTATTTAATTAATCGAGTTGTTATTTTTTTAACACCAAGATTTTAAACAAAAGTAAGTACTCAATTGTGATGTATTTGTATTTTTAAACTTTATAAGATATAAAATTGGATTGTTAACATTCGAAATTGACTTTCTCTTAATTGTTTTCATACCAATCCGTATTGGATTTATACTAGACGCTTGAATATTGGAATGTCGTAGAGTTTACTTTGTCGTACGTGTATAGGATGGAAACAAAAGCTAATTTTAGTGGCGTATACGTACGGTAACCATCCGTCCCGTATTTCCCGGGACAGTCCCGTAATTAACTCGTCTGTCCCGGCTAAATTTTGAGAAAATCCCGACGTAGAACTGTCCCGTATTTTATTTTTTGTCCCGGTTTTGCCCCGTATTTCCATATACATATTCAAATAACATAACTTTCGATTTTTTTTAAATTTTATTTTCAATAATTGTATTACGCGTTTTGTGTATCAAAGTTAGTGTCAAAAATTTAAATTTTACATAGCCTGTTATTTTTTTTTGTTTACACTTCCCGATTCTTTGATGTAGTAAGCTTAGAGCAACATTATTTCTACAATCAGAGGCTCATCATAAGTGCATGTGTAAGTTGTTAGTAAAATTCAAATAAAATAAAATAAAACAATGATAGCATAACACATGCACAAAATACAAAAACTAACTAATATGTTATCATGCCAGTCATAGGTATACAAACACGTAAAACATTAAACAAAACAATCACGACAATGTAGAAGTCCAGAGGTCGCATCTTAGAGATAGTCAAGCTGCCTCAAATCGCTCGGTTCTGTTTTCACAAACTTTTTAACTGTCCGAAACTGTCGAGCATCTCTCATGGAGATGACAGAACAGTTCAACATTAACTTCTTTTAGATGCTGGGCACAGAGACCTTCCAGAAAACTGTAAAGCCGAGAAACTCGCCAGGATTGGAACTATACAACGTAAGCATTATTGGTATACCTATCGCTATATGTATGTAAACAATTGATGGACAGATATCAATACTTCCCTAGCGACCAAACATATTTGGCCATAGGTAGACCCGTCCACAAGTTGTTTGCCTTGTTCAAATCATTGCATTTCTTACTAACCAACAAACAAAACTGAAAAGCCATGGCAAATGACAAGTATTGGATATCTGATTTTAATTGTTTTCACTTAGTACCTTTTGTATTCAATTTCACTTTTTCATAGCACAAGCAATTACATTACCAAACTATCTCTGAACTTAGATCCCTTCATTTGAGAAATTTAGTTCTAGCCTACTTTAAGTGGACTTCAATTAATCTTTTTTTAAAAACCCCTCACAACACCACTGTCTATGGTCCATGGCCCATTACCCTTTTATGTTCTGTCTTTCACTTTTCTCTTTTTTTCTGAGACCATCCACGTGTTTTTTATCTTTGAAATACACTTCTAATCCAAAAGAAAATAAATGTAATCCCAACTTAAGCTTGATGAGGTCTTTTCTATATCTGATGTACCGTTAAACTATCTGAGTTTCTCTTTATTTCCTCATTAATCATCAACTGCAGTTCATACGAATCAATCTGAAGAAAATGTAGCCATTAAAAGGAACAATAGAAATATATTGAAGTTTTGGTAAAAAGAAGGAAGAATATTTTCTTTTTTTTTATTTTTTTCCGAAGAAATAATAAAAAAAACACACATTTTGTTGCCTAACATAAAAGATGGTTTTAATAGTCGTCACGCTCGCTATGGAAGGCTCAGAAGCAGACTCATGGCTGTTGGTTAGCTAAACGTTTCAAGAAGACGATGACAACAAAAACAAAAAAAAAACTGTTTGTGACTGACAATCACCAAATGGCACTGTCAGATGAATTTGAAGATATCGTGTTAAATGAATGGATAAATTCAACCGCAGAGTGCATCCAGCGCACTAACTAATGGAAGACAATTAAGAAATAAGATGTTGTAGCTCCTCTTCCAGCACCATTGCCTTTTTTCAGTTGGATCATTACTCTTTGTCTAATCTTATGTTATATAAATAGTCGCTTCTTCGTGGGGTTAATGGTCAATATAGCTCTCTAATGAAGCCGAACCAGATGGCATTTCTAAAAATAGTTTAAGATAGGGGACAAGCTACGGCGAGGGATAGAAAAGTTATGACAGAAAGGAAGAATGAGACAGCATGTATTGCTCAATATTAAACGAATTAAGGAAAAATAGAAAATGTCATTTCTTTAATTGCGTTGAATAGTTTTTTTTTTTTTTTTTTTTTTAGCTAAGTAAAAGCTTTTCTTTTTGCTTTGCAATGGAATAAAGATTTCAATTCGTTCAATCGATTCATGTTTGCCCTACTGTATTATTTAGCTGTTCATGCACTGAACTGCACAGTCACAAGTCGATTTGACATTTGTTTTCATGTCAATTATTGTTTAAATTTTCATGTAATAAGTGTTTGATAATCTTAATATATAAAAAATCACATGTCACGGTGGTTGTCGCCAATGGACTCCAAAACTATTGAACCGATTTTGATGAAATGTTCTATTTTGTGCGTAATTTTATCCAACTTGATTATTTTTATCTCGATTCATGCACTCAATATTTTTTTATTATCGAGAATAAGGTGACAATTTTCTGACTTAAAACTCACGGACGGCTCTAGCTTGTACTAGGAAGTTTCTTCTCAACCTGAGTATCGAACTGACGACCTACGGGGGTGTCGTATTGAATCCCGAAAAAAAATAAACCCCACGGGATAATATCCCCAAACAAATTAAATCCAACTTGATAATATCCCCGGAGACGTAAGACAAATGGACAAAATCCCCAACTAAACAATTTATTTTGCCAAAATCCCCGCGAAATCTCCAAATCCCCAGTATCCATGCACATCTTCATTTATGAAGTTAGTTTAAAAAAAAAAATAGAAGTACTTTCTTTTGTGTACATAAAACATTTAGAATTAACAGATACCTTTCTTTCATTTTTCCTTTTCGTTATATGTAAAATAATACGAGAAACCTTACTTTGTTCGCATTATTGTAACATAGTACGTTTATTATGAATTATGACTATTTATTTCATTTACAATTTTGAAAAAAAAAACAATTATTTCAATAAACTCTACAAACACAATATAAATGAAATCTAATACATATACCCAAAACAATTATGTTCGCGCGCGCGATTTAACCGCATGATTCACTACCTAAACATAATTGTTTTGGGGATATTCACTTGGAGATTTTCGCTGTGGGTATTCTCTCTTTGGGGATTTTGCTGCTGGGGATTTCACTTTGAGGCTTATTGATTTGGGGATTTACCTTTGGGGATTACATCTTGGGGAAAATAATCACCAACCCCCTACAGGTCAGAAGCAAACATCTTATCTACTGCAACAATGCCGCCCGTAATTTTAACGAAACTTTCACTGGCAGATAGCTGAAACTCTAGAAGTAAATTTGGCTGTTTTAATTATCCATTAGATGGCGCTAGTACGTCTTTTTTTTCGAAACATCTCATTTATGGACTAATTTTGGTACTTTCTCATGCAGATAGCTGAGGTTGTAAGAAGTAACAACTAAGACTCTCATGTCAGGATGTATGCCGCCAATGGCCTGCGAAAGTACTGCACCGACTTTTGTGAAATTTTCTATACTCTGTGTAATTTGGTCCAACTTGAGGCATAGGATTGATTAGATTAGATTTTTAGATTTTATAAACTATTCATTAATTTTTTTTGTTTTCCAATTACATTATCATTTAAGCTTTTCATTATATATTACAGAAAAAAATAAAATAAAATTAATAATTTAAAGAAGCAATGGCCGACTACCTTATTGACGAAAGTTAAACAGTTGATTAAATAACAATTAAAGAAAAGTAAAATAAAAATTTAAATTGATTTAAAACCATGACATACATACATACTGCTAATTATTGTTATATATTTTATGGTTTTTTTTTTTTTTTTTTTTAACCAGTTATCCCCATTAAGAATGTCTATAGTTTGTTCCATTGTCAACGATAGCTTCCCAAAAAAAATAAATCTCAAATCTGCAGATTAGTGGTGGTTTTTTTGAACGGTGCACCATTTAAGTCCAGCATATTGCATATTGCATCTTGCTCTACAGATTTGGGATATTGGGAGGCATAGGATTGTTTTTATCTCGATTAATGGACTCAATATTTTTGTATTGTAAATTAAAACAGCTACAGCGATGCGTGGCCGGGTCTGCTAGTATTACTATAAGTCTGTTCCAATTAATTTGTGCAAAAGAAAATCACAATACACTATTTTTCAGTTTTTTTTTATCAGTTTGGCAATCTTCAAATTTTCTGTGCACAGAAATTTTTGTAGTAGAAATTCGCAGGGTCGGGAAATTAATTACTCTTTTCAAAAAAAAACTAAAAAAAATTACGATATGGAACAACTTTTCACAGTTTTTCGTCGATTTTCGGCGAATTCCACAATTTTGCACACCAATTCGAACAGACCTTATATTACCGACTATCGTAAATAAACATCACAACTTTACGAGCCATAGTTTCAAATTAGAACCATAGAGAATTTAGATCGATATAAACATTTTTTAGATTTACAAAAACATAGATTTGTAGTGTTAGAATTCAGATTATTTTATTTTAGCTAACATAAATAAATATTTTAAAGATTTCTAAATATCTTTATAACTAACTAGCGGTACCCGACGCACGTTGCTAAGCCCAAAAAAAAAAACATGTATAAAGCGGCACCAAATCTTCACAGGAACGAACCTGGACAAAATTATAATTGTCATTTCGTAAAAATCTGTTGGGCGGTTAAGGAGTCCATCCGGGACATACATGCACACATATTATCGGGATTAAGCAAATGTACATGTTATACCCGAGCAACGCCGGGTGGGTCAGCTTAACCTTCACAGGAACCATCACATGACGAAGCTATATTTACGCTTAAAATTTCATAAAAATCGGTTGGGCGGAAGTCCACACCGGACATACATACATACATCATCATATCACTATTGACTATATTATAAAAAAATTGAAACCGAAACTCCTAACCGCGCATCACGCGAAAACGACAAAACGAAATAGAACAAATCTTTTTTTAAATAATAAGTAATTTACCTCGAGAAACATGTAGGAAACATTTTTTTGAAATAATTAACTAAAATTTTGCAAAATTGGCCAAAGAAAAAATTTGCATCACGCAAAATAACAGAACGTATTTACGATCTAGAATGTACGTGATTTTTTTTTTTACAACTACACCATACATTGGGTTGTTGCGTACTTACTCTAAAACAGATGGCGTATATTGAAACTTTTTATTTTAGGCTGCGTTAACACCAGGTCTCAAAGCAACAATGAAGGCACAATGTACATATTATCTAAAAATAGATTCCCGACATTCTATTTATTGTCCATGTATGTGTTGTGTCTTATAAAATGGCATTAATGTTCACGCATGCAATCCTTTTTCAGTCATTTACCTTTTTTTTGCTTTGCATGCATAATAAACCCACACATGTCCCCATATAGCCATAATACCAGTTGTTTCTCCCTCTTCTTCTTGGTCTTTTCCTGGTGTCATTTGGTAGTTTTGTATGCGTTTTGTTCAATCTGGATGTTTCTTTGATTAGTCGAGTGTACGAGTATGTGTACGTTTCGCATTTCGCATATTTGTGTCACTAATGTGCACTGAACCACATCCCAACAAACAGAACAACGAAACGTCAGCTTTTGTTGTCAATATTTATTGTGTGCGCACATTTGCATCAGAACAAACAAAACAAAAAACAAATAAACAAAACAAACAAAACTGTTTTTTTTTTTTTTTTTTCAAAACAAAAGCAGCTCATACGCACCTTCACCTGACCGGCATTTCCGTATAATCTCGGTCCCGCTACTGGATATGGAAACAACAACTGTCAAACTGGTCTAGTGTGTGACATATATAAAAAATGCTATTGACAGTTACATACATAGTTTGCAGTGATGTTTTTCTTTGTTCCAGCAGCGCCAGCGATTTGACAATATGTGAGTGATAAACCATCACCGTAATGATTCAGTTTTCAGTAATGTGTTTTTGTTGAAGTTTCTTGACACAATCTGTCTTATGGCGCACTAGTCATTATTTTTTCCTGATAACGAAATCAAGTATTTCGTGCTATAATTCGCTAGCGACAATGAATCATGTTGAAGCAACATTCATATCACTTTCCGTGAATAACGGATTTAATTAATTTTTTAACTAGAAAATATAATAGTGATTCATACAAAAAAAAACTATAATTTGTTTACGCTTCATCGAGGATAATTTAGTTTTATGTTTTTTTTTCGCTGAAATGATTAAATATTTTTTTAAGATATTTAAGTCTAGTCTAGACGTTGCCTTACATTCTAAAGCATTGGGGTTTAAATAGAAATAGGATGAATTCTAAGACTGAGAACAATACTTAGACTTGAAACGATGATTAAAAATAATATTTTGCGTAAAAACTGGATAAGAGGAAGGTTGGAAAAGTAGGCCAAGAAAATTTTAAAATATCGTATATTTTTACTTATCCATTATCACCTCCCATAGCTTAAATAGCCTCCGAGGTCGGAAAGTAAAATGCAAACCTTGAAGTATTGCAAACCCAACTAATCGCTAGAAATGACCTAAAATTAAATAAAAACAAAAATAAAAGAACCGAAAGAGTGTTGTAAATCTGCAGGAGCTCTGGAGGATTAGTCATTTCCTTACAAGAGACAGTAAACCACTGACGGGGAATCGGCCCTTTATCAGAACAGTCCGACACGGGGTACTACGCTTTAAGGCTTCAACTTTTCGAAGAAAGAAAACGTTAAATTTTACAACCAAAGCTGGATTTTGAAGCAGCGTTGTTTTTATTTATTAAAGGAATAGTTTTAGTTCTTTTTTTCAGATTAAGAGTTATCATCATCAAACATCCCGACTGCTGGCCGACGACATCTAGTATCGAACCCCAAGGTTTCGGGCACCCTAGTCTACGCAATTCTCCCATAAATAAAACCGCACTGTAGCCAACAATTTTTCGAAGACTTTCCATTCAAATCTAAGATTCGTATGGGAGTACTTTAAGACTCTCTTGTATAGAAGCAACTTAGTTTCTATCGTACAATTTTAAAGAGCCTTGGTGGACTATAAAAGTTTCTATTAGATCCTAACAAGCAGGCTGGACCAATCAACCTAGATGATAACCAAAACTACACCCGACAGACCAAAATGAGATCATTTCCAGACTTAAAGCGAACAAAGCAGCTGCTGCCCTGATGAGTTTCAAGCTGAACTTTTTAGACACGCTAGAGATGGCCTGGTCAGTGCATAAACTATCTCGTCTGCAAATGCAAGGTATGCCCGATGATTGGAATCTTAGTACCATCTGAGACCGACTTCTCTGCACCAATTACAAAGGAATTAGCCTTTTAAACATCGCTTATAAGATCCTGCCCAGCGTTTTATGTGAACGTCTTAAGCCGTTTGCTGACGGAATAGTATGTCCTTACCAAACCGGCTTTAAATCTACGATCGACCAAATTTTCACATTGCTCCTGATCCTATGAGTGTACCAGGGACTAACTGTACCGAGCAATGTCTAGTTTTTGAATTCCTGCTAAACTAATACGTCTCATCAGGATGACAATGGAAAATGCCCGCTGCTCTGTCAAAATTGGCAGAGATACCACAGAGACCTTTGACACTACCAGAGGACTACGACAAGATGACGCATTGTCGTGCAGCTGTTTCAACATTATGCTTGAAAAGATAGTACGCAACACCCAAGGCAGCACATCAACGCAATTCTTTGGTTTCGCTGACGACATTGATGTGATAGGAAGAACCAAGCGGGCTGTAACCGGTGCTTTGACTTCCATGGAATCAGCTGCAAGCAGAATGGGGCTGGTTATAAATGAGGACAAAACGAAGTTTATGCTTTCATCAACAAAAGTCCAATCCCGCCACCGACTTGGTCAGAACGTGATGGTTGTTCGAGGTATTCAGTGAATTTATCTACCTGGGCTCTGACGTGAAAACAGGCAAACATTACCGCAGAAATCAAACGTAGAATCACTCTTGCTAATCGCTGTTACTTACTGACTCGCTGAGTAAGCCACTGAGGAATAGAGCCCTATCGAGAAGAACCAAGGAGACGCTATATAAAACACTCATCTTCTGCACTCACCCGGTGCAGAAGCATGGACCCTTCCCCATTCGGATGAATACGCCCTTGGGGTATTCGAGAGAAAAGTACTATGCGTGATTTATGGGCCTGCTAAGATCAAGTTGCACAGCGAGCCTGGTCAAAAAAATTCGTATACAACGGCTAAGATGGCTCGGTCATGTAGAGCGTATAAATATCGATGGGCTCAAGGTCTTCGACGCCGTACCTGAGGGAATCAGAAACAAGGGGTGACCTCATCTCCGATGGAACGACCGGGTAGAAGGAGACCTCCGACTGCTTGGTGTGCAGAACTGGAGTCCATGTTGGTATATCTCACCAAACAGTTGAACCAATCTTCACAGCATTTTGAAGAAGTTAATATTATTGCGTTGATGTTGCAAAAGTATTTTATAGAAATTGGCATCAAGCTCCATTATCGAAAAAGTGTGCATTTGGTATCGACGAACTTCTTATTCGATGGTTTAGAAATTACCTTTTGGACCGTTCTATTAACTTTGTTTTGGACAGTTTCCAGTCTTGTAGTCACAAACTAATGCTGGTGTCTTTTGCGGCTGAAGCGAAAGCAATTGCATCGAGGAAACCTAACAGCTTTGCTTTACCAAAAAGCACCTGCTTTGCAACGAACACTTAATTGAAATCGCTTAAAATACTGCGCAATGTTAAGGTTTCTTTAGACGATGCAAGAAATATTATTAGATCTGGCTACAAGGCGTACATTGGGCCAAGGTTTCAGTATAATTCCCATACCTCGACAGGTACTCTTATTACTCACTTTCCTGAATATAATCCAGAAGAGTACATTAAAATGATAGAGGATTACCCCATCGTGTTGGTTTTTTTTTTGAAACTTGAACCAAAAACCTCAAAAAAGGTCGAAAGAAATGCAAAATTATCGACCCAGCTTATCCCTAACAAACAATAGAAGTTCAACTCACCAAGAAGGGTATTTGGAAATAAAGTGTCCAAATCCGTATTGGTTGTGACCTAAAAGAACCATACAATGGATTCGGAGTACCTTCTCCTCCGTTTGCCCTGGCATGCCAGCAAGCACCACTCTAACATCATTGATTAAGCCAATCCAGGTATAACAGGAAGGAGATTGCATATTAAATTTGCCTTTCATCCCGATGACATCCATCCGGTTGGGTTTTATGTCGGCAGCAAGCCTCCTCCTTTTCCCTTGGCTGCCTTATGAAGGCATGGCGCTTCATCGCGCCGAAGAAGTGAGAAACTTTCCAACTGTTATGGCTGTGCTGTGCTTCTGATGGTTGTGATTTGCTACTCTTTAATTTTTTCCTCTTCTAATTCCGGAGCTAAAACCAATGCGGATAATCCGAACGAACAGTGGAGCAAGAGGCTGGACTATGATGATGATGCTGCTGCATCTGGTGTGATATCGTGTTGTGGATTGAATAGCCTTAAGTTATAGAACAGGAACCATCAGGCAGCAGGCAGACACACACATTTGTTCGTAGATAACACAACAAAAAACTTCTCTAAAACTCTGCGGAATAGAAAGCGATGCGCGAAGCATTCGGCCGCAACCAAACGTGTTTCTGTTTCCAGCTTTTCATGATTAGCTCCTTTTATTTATTTGTATTTTTTCTCTTGCTCTTTCGTAAAACTCCATGGAGGTGCCTTTTCCCTCCTTCTCCATGGCTCAATCCTTATGCAGCCTGCCCGACTCTGATGTCTGATCTAATGGACAAACTATCATCGTCGTAACACAAAGAGGATAAAATTGCAAATTCTGGGATCGCGCGATGTGCCCGCTGCTGTTGCTGTTGGTGGTGATGTTGCTTCTGCTGTTGGCGGGGCCAGAGGAATAAGTACAAAACCAAGTTATAAATAGCTGCAGGAGAGATGATGATTAAAAGTTCAAGAGTAGGCGGTCGGTCGGTCGGTCGATCGTTGGGTTTGACTGTGATGCCTGCCTGCTGCTTGCCTCGTTGGTGTATTGTGTGCAGAACTTAAATGCTTCGTGTGGAAAAGTCGCCCCTTTTGTGCCGCGCCTTGTCTTTGATTTCTTTTTTTTTTATTATTATTAGATACTTGGTGGGCACTGCAACAAAAAGAGGCTCACACACTGAATGCAATTGGATGACGATGATGATGGTAGCTCTTCCGCTTGCTGCTGTTGAATCCAGCAATTTAAAATCGATAGACGAAAATTATTTTAGGACAACAAAACGTGAAATTGGAAAGTTGAAAGACCCACATGTGAATACAGAGATTGGAGGTCTTAGGGCGTTATGTTGCAGAGTGAAGTTTTCATTTTGTTGAATTTAATAAATAGACAAAACTTTGTGGCAAAAGCAATTATAAGTTGAATTGAAAAATGTGTGAAACTTTTTAGTTTTCATTGATGGTAGAACAAAAATTTGACGGTTGCTGTTTCTTTCATTTTAGCCAATAAATGTTTAATATTTTATTCCACTTTGTGGCATCTCCATCCATTTACCAATTCAATAATAGATAAATGTGATTTAAACTATTGAACAGCAACCAGGAAGATTGCCACGGTTGGAAGTTACAATGCTTTACCACATGTTTGTAATGCTGTTTGCGGCTGATTTCTGTGTAATCAAAGCCACGGTTTAATATCAGATTACCGCGATTGTGCAACCAACATTAAACAAGCATCCAATAGATATTGCATTGGATTTATAAAGATGGCTGCGCATTTGATACCTTTTATTTAAACGGCAGTCATCAATATATTGATTACTATAAATGCCAGTTTTCACATTATGAGTTAACACTTTAGAAGACCTTTTTAGCGCTAATACAAAATTTCTTTCTTAAGAACTGAACCGCGTGCCGCGGAATAGCACAGCGTTGAGATTTCGTGGCTAGTTAGTTTCTTAGCAAAGAGAAGCATTCTTAATCTTTGGCTTATAGTAGTGATGTTTTCATGAAAATATTTACTGCTAGCTGACCCACCCGGCGTTTCTCGGGTATACCTTACATTTTCGGGATCCCGAAAACGGTGCCCCATATCAAGTTTAGTATTGTTGATATGAAAATATCAACAATACTTACTCTTTACAACATCAGCTATCTGCCTATGAAAGCCCAGCCAAAATCGGTCCATAAATAAGAAATAAAAAAACGACCCCAGCGTTACCTAATAATTAGTAATTAAAATAGCCTTAAAGTTACTCCTCACAACATAAACTCTCTGCTAGTAAAGTCCCGTCAAAATCAGTAACGTCGTTACCGAGATTAGCCAGATACTTAATTCTTATTTTATGTACAGATAGATATAGATTTACCAATCGAGTGTATCAGAAGTGGGATAGACCAAAGACATTATTTAAGTTTACGATTTTTCACCACATTATTCGGGCGTTATTTCCAATTTCTTTTTACTTGTAATTATAGGGCTATAATGCAAGTAATGCATTCGTGCAAAAAAACTTAAGATAAAATCAAACATGCCATTACGGTGATAGAGAAACATTATTTGAGTTACTGGCAAAATTATGTCCGTATGTGTCTGTATGGATGTATTTTTGATTGTAGCCTGGTTGTCCAATCGTCTTCAAATTTAGAACTTAAGGTTATTTTGACATTCTACAGAGGAGTTTTTCAACTTTTTTTTGCTTAAAAATTAACGGTACCTGACATACAACCTTATGTAAAAGCGAAAAGGCACCAAGATTTTTTGTTTTTTTTGAAAAAATGTGTACTACTTGAAATAAGCATTATATTTTGGTGAAAAAAAAATTAATATGGTGGGCTAAAAACGGTACCTCCCATACCGGTTTTTTCTTCGACTTCTCGAAAACTGGTGATCAGATTACCATCAAAATTGATATTCAAGAGGATGTAGGTAGCCTAAATAATTTCCCATAATTTTTTTTTTTTTTTTTTTTTTTAAATCAATATTTTGAAAACGGGTAGGTGAATTTTGTTTTCAAATGTATGTTTGTTATTGTTGTGCTTAGTTTTGCATTCTTGACTTACTTTTTTTATTTTTTTAAAATAAGTTGTTGACCGTTTTATTAAAAAACCGTTCCTACGACTTTGAAAAAATAAATAAAATGGCGTTTAAATTATTTCACTCAATACAATTTAACGGACTTTATTCGAACAATCAAGTCACAAAAATCGAATAAATACTTTGGTGTTCACTTTAATTTTCTGAAATTTTATTCTACAATAAATATGATAGATAGTACTTTTTAAAAGCATATTTAGTAAAAAAAAAGATATCCCTTAAGGAAGCTATTTAGGCCCGCTGCTTTTTACTTTTTTAATCAATTTTATTTTTTGGTTATTTGCTATTTCACAATACCCTCTGAACTGCGCCAACTACAGAGGTATGTATCTGTCTTCTCAAAATATCCTAAAAGATCTTTTCTGCTGTTGTGTGTAGTGCCTAAAACCTTGGTCAACAATTTGATAGGTTCATAGGTTTTAACCAGGAAAGTCCACCATCGAAAAATATTCACACTAGGGCAAATAAAAAAGCAGGAACTTCACTACCTTTTCATCGATATCAAGACTGCGTATGACAGCCTTTGTACGCGAGTAATTTAGAACAATGTGCAGCACGGTTGCCGTTGTACCACTTAAGTCGCATTTTGACCCCTTTTAGGGTCTCATGCGACCATGAGACGACTTTCTTTAAAATTGGCTATATTGACTTTTTTCAAAAATCATGCGACCCTTTTGACCCTAAATCTAATAATTTTTAGTCACTGATTAAAATGGTGGTTTACTCAACTATTTACCAACATCAAACCTTCAATATGGCGAATTAAAAATAAAGCCAGTATTTAGTTTAAGAGTTTGGGGTGTAACCATGTTTAAGAGACCGTTCTTCGGACCTGTGCTAAAAGAATACGTATTTACGTTAACAGCTTTCTATTAGCTCTAGGTAAATCTTTTAAAGGAAGAATTTAAAAAAAAAACTAAATCAAGAACAGTAAACTTTTTCTTGGAAAAAATATGAGGGAATTTAAAAAAAAATAAAAAAAAAATTAAAAAAAATAAAAAAAAATTTTTTTTTAAACATTTTTTTTTATTTTTTGCATTTAATTGCATATATTTAGGTAAATTGGTTATTAAAAAAAATTCGCCGCGTTATTGCTGACATAAGTCCCCCAATTGATGGAACAAGTGGTCGAAAATTGGGTCTCTCGGCTGGATTTTATTCGAGCCAGCCGCGGCGGCCACTTGCCCGAAATCATTTTCAAAACATAATGGCAAACCCTTATCTTAATAATAAAGCTAAATTCTTGGCCATGACATTAAATTATGTGCGTTTAATTTTTTCTTGAAAACCGCACGTCTAAAAAAACACCCTTTATAAAACGGATGGACATCCAATGTTCACCAAAACGTTAATATTACCTAAAATCAGGAAAAAAAAATCAAAAATTCATATTCCATGCATTTTTTCAGATATGATTTTTTTTGAAAATTAATCGTCAGATTTAAAAAAAAACTAATTTACCACAAAACACCCAAAAAACATAATTTTAAATGCTCTTTCCCTAAATCAGTCTAGCTCCTCTTTTCCCTGACACAAACTGAAATTCGTAAATTTCCCTGAAAAAAAATTAAATGAGTAATCACATTCGTCAAGCACAAGAACACACTTGTCTACAACAGCGGCAGCTACCACCTGTGTCAATAAATTGGATACCACTAACAAGCCAAGGAAACACGAAAACAATCTTCCAAAAATAAAATTAAAAAATTGTCAAAAATCCCAAGCATGCGACGAACGAGGAGACATTGACGCCCACATCCCCATGCTTGCCACCATCTAATGTATTCCAAATACATAATCCAAAATGGACATTTTTTTTACAACAGAAGCCACCAAGCTTGTTGTAATCTCATTGTCTGATAATGCCTAGAGAAAAAATCTATATTTGCTGGAATATTCCAAAATGGGACATGGGAATGCTGCAATGACTCAATTCTCCACTTGAACACATGCCACATATATTTAAATGTGCTAAGACACACATTCCCCGAGTTGATGGGTTAATAAAATGTCAACTGTTGGCAGCGGCAGCAATAAAATAATTTTAACTTATACAAAATAATAGAGAAAAATCGCAATTTATTTAAAAACAGTAGCGATGAAAAACATCTGAACCATTTTGTTATAGCATCTAAAAATTGCCCCCGCGGAGTTATAGTTCTGGAAATTGCTTGTTCAATGGGTACACTTTTTTGATTTATGAGATAATAATCAATTAGAGAGTGAGAGATATTTATTCATAAACATCGGTGATGGACGGAAATATTAAACCGCCAAAAAAAATATAAATGACAGGCATGGTGACCCCAAAAACGAGCGATAGGCTATTATAGGGGAGATCCGGGCATATGATTTCTTCCACAACAAGCAACAGTCCTTCATAATTTGGCCTGACATGCCGTTGGCAATCGTTTTTAACATAAAGAATTTTTTTTAGTCCATCCCAGTCCCAGCCCTACCCTAAATACAGTGACGCTCATCCATTTTCAAAATGAGGTTTCGGGAATTGGTAATGGGCGCCGCGGAAATTAATCGACAGTTTATTATGTTCTTGAAGGGAGAGGGCATTAGCAATTAAGATGAGTTGAGTTCAAAACGCTTCCAGACGTTCCGATCATTTTTGACTTAATGGTAGGCGACTTTTTAGACTAAAAAAAAAAAAAAAAATTGAGTACCACAAGAGGGTGTGATGGGAAATTATATTTTTAAATGAATTTGTTGTGTTGAATGTTGTTTTCCCAGAAAAGATAGCGATTCTTGGGATAACAAAATCCAAAGACAGTTTCATTGATGGTTTGAGGGGAAATACTTGAAGTGTAAACAATCGAATCAAACAGTCGAAAATGATTCAAAAAATAAATAAACAGACAGTTGAAAGAAAAAAAATCGGTTAGCTGGCAATGGAATGTACTTGATTGTTATGGAGCACAGTAGAGGCGAAAACAAACACAACAGTTCCTATACACAAAAAAGTTAAAACATTGTTTAAGTTATATCAAGTTACAAAAATAAATACCAAACATCAAAAACGAAATCGATCGTAAAATGTTTGTTATAAAATTTTTCAGTGAATGATATTGATTGAGTCATTAAAAGTATGTATTTATCAATTTCTGTTGTGAATTTATTTTTGAACTCAATAAACACTGAATACATTGAACTTGCTGCTGCTAAAGATTGAATAAATTGTTTTAAATTTTTAGCTTTTTTTAATGACAATGAGGACAAATGTGCGGCCAAACAATTGAATTAAAATTTTCAACAACAAAGCCCAATTAAATCAGTAATGTTTTTTTTTTTTTTTTTGATAATTTTTTTTTGTTGAGTTTTATTATTGTGAGAAACAAGTTCAAGGCAATTAGTTTCATTGTAAATGTTTGCCTTTCTAAGAGGCTTTATAAATTATATAAGAGCACAACCCATGGGGGAAAGTTATCAGCTTCCAAAGATAGATGAAGCTGCGTAATTAACATTCAAATTAGATAATTCGAAAAACACAAATGACCGTTGAACGGCCAGATACTAGCAAATCTTTGTTAAAGGATTAGTATAATACAAAAAAATGAGACATTTTTTTCCGCTATATGAGGATATTTTAATAAAGTTGCCCTTGGATTTGCAACTTTGCCTTTAGAAATCTTGCAAGGTATCACAATCATAAATGGTCTACACCAGGGAAGTCTGTTGGGCCCTTCGCTTTTTATTTCATTGATTGGACATTTTTCAATCAAACAAATTCAACGACACCTGCATTTAGTTGGCCTCAGGCAGTCATGGAACAATCCAAAACCGAGAGACTGGTAGCCGTTTTCTGAGCTCATCCTGCGAACCCCAAAAATGGAACCCCCCCTGGGCAAAGCAGAGAAGGGATGGAGTCATTTTTTTACATTTTTTCTTATTTTTAATTGTACAATACAATTTATTACAATATATTCGTAAAATATTTTTGAAATTCAATTTCGATGACGAAAATTTTGCTTTGCATATTAAAATTCCACTCTAATTTTTACTTACGATTATAGGGACTAAGGCAAGTTTAAGATTCGTGATAATAAAAAAAAATTGATATAACAATCAAACATGACATTAAGATTATAGAGAAGTCTAAAAAAGTTAGTGGCAAAAAATGACAGTCTGTCTGTCAGTTTTTATAACGAGCTGCAGCCTAAACGGCTTAAGCGATTATCTTCAAATTTGGTGTGGCATTCTCCAAGGTGAAACTGAAATTTTATGTTTAGGCCTAAAAATAAAGGTACCTGACCGTTTAGGAAAAAGCTTATTTTTTCTCCAAATCGGCTCTAACAATTTTGATAAAAAAATTTGAGAATGGATTTCTGTCAAATTTTATATTTGAGAAGATCTAAGTAGCCAAAGCAAATCATCATAGTTATTTTTTTTTTTTTTTTTGAAAAATCGATAGTTTTAAAAAAATAATCAAAAATAATCAAAAAAAATATTTTAAATTTTATTATAAATCACATGTAAAAAGTTTGTTTTCAAAAATCTAAAAATAATAAACAGGATTTTATCAAAATCCTTCTTACAATTTTCGAAATACTTTTTTAATAAATTCGTTATTATACATGGAAATTATACCTAAGAATTTACATACATTTCAAAACTTAAAGATAGGGTAACTTTAAAGCGATATAAATTTCTAAAATTTTGGGAAACATTGAACAGTTATATGTATATCTATGAAAAAATAAATGAAACAAATCCATATTCCAAATTTCATTTTTAGCATTTATTTCCGCAAAAGCACCACTGTGCGCCGGACAGTGTTTTGGTTTGTATGAGCGCGCGGAAAAGTATGAACGACAAAACGGATTTCAATGAAATTTTGCACACATTAAAATCACTCTTAGGCGCAACGCGCAAGCGGGATCGATGAAGACTTTTCACATAGTATTTGTAATAACGTATTTATTTTGGGCTAGAATTGTGTGTGAGGGAGAATACGAATAAGTCATCTATATTTGTGAGGCTAGTATCTTTTGAAGTATGTATGTTGTAAGGTATCGTGTGAGGTATCTTGGGAGGTATGTATATGTATCTTGTGAGCTATCTTAGGAGGTATTTTGTGAGATATATTGTGAAGTATCTTGTCAGGTATATTGGGAGAAATTTTGTGAGGTATCTTCTGATGGTATTCAGATCCAAACCGGTTGTAAACGGAACATTTCGTCCATGAGAAATTAGAGTCAAAGCAGCTTTCGTTCGCATAAATATTGTCTTTTTTAAGTTCGGAACAACAGAGAGCAAAACAGAACAGCACAGAAGTAGTGAGAGTGAGTAGTGAGTCAGGAACAGGCGCTGATGACATATGTCAATCACTGTTGTTTACCAAAAAAGACGTTTGTAGAGAATTGTCATTAGAATTTTTTTTAAATATTTTATTTTATTTATTTATTTATATAAATAAAATACAAACAAAAATTGAATCAGTTTCTTGAAAAAAATCGTGCAAAGGCATGAGCTGTTTTCGGCAGTTTTCACAAATCTGCTTTTTCTCAACACAAGTCTAGAAAATGCTTTGTTGCAGAGACCCTTATTGAAATTCCCCATTAAACACCAAAAGGCTGATCTTTTCTATCTGGTATAGTTCAGGACAGGTTCAATGGAACAAAGCTTTTGTCAAACGAATTGCACACAATTTTTTACATTTAGTCCATGAAATTGCAATTGTGTGGACTAATCACAAAATATCAAAAGAAACCAAGTACAAGAAACATGAAACATAAATTTACATGATTTTTTATTTTCCTACGAGCAAATATTTTGTGCCAGAAATATAAAAAAAATATATAAATGTAAAAAAAAAACAGGTGTATTAACTAAAAGTTTTACATTAAAAATTTTTTACGAACTCATAGGAGTTTGTTGCGATTTTTTGTATGTATTCATTATTTTTAATTTTTTTATTTTTTTTTTTAATTTATTAATTTATTTTTTTTTTATTTTATTTGTTATTAACATTTATTTTTTTTTTGTTTTATTTATTATTTTTTTATTTTTTTTGTTTTATTCATTGATTAATAAAAAAATATATAAATTCTTTATTATTAACCAAAAAAAAAACATTTCTTCAATCTTAATTACGCTTTCAAATCTTTTAATTTTTCAGCTTTAATAAAAAAATTTGAAAATTTAAAGAACGGAATTAAAGTATGCAATAAACCAGAAAAAATATTTTTGTTTTAATTAATATTTCTTAAACTATTTTTGTTTATTTTTTTGTAGATAAATTTAAGACTGATGTGGTGCAACAATCTTTATCACAGGTTGAAATGAAAAGAAACAAATATTTTCAGTTAAAAATCAAATGGGTGTGTCTCAGTCGCATCACACCTAGCTTTCTTTCGGGACGTTTTGATGAAATACAAATATCTAGTAATCCCTAACAAGTCTAAGTATTCGGGATTATTTCCTCTAGTACAAATAATATATGTTCCTCCTTTTAGTTATTTGTTTAATTAGTTATCTAAGGAAATCCATACATAAGTATATTATTCCCTTACCTTTTAAACGATTGAATTTCTTATTATCCCATAGGATTAATTATCCAAATATATGTGTTGATTTCCTTTAACGACAGATTTTGCAAAATTAAAACTCCTTTCTTTAAACAATTGATAAAGCACGTCTCACTGCACTCAATACAACTCAGATAGGGTTTTCTGTATATTTTTCTAATTATTCCCTTTTTTGCACAGGGAGAGAGGAGAGAGAGTGAGTTAAAGATTCCAGAAAAGCACACACGCGAACTTGCTTCTCTTTTTAGTATTCAGATTTCAGATCCAGAAATTCGTAAACAAACAAAAAATAAAAAATTCACTTTCATCCAACAGGACAAACAATTAAAAAACCAAGTTATACGAGGAGGCACATAAATCCAGATACATATATATGTATTAACGTTATGTAGGTATGTTTCTTTTTTTAACTATGTGAATGTGTTTAACAGGAGCACACTGCTGCGCACAAAGAACATACAACAACAAAAAAGAATTCGCTGCAACTATATTAGTGTGAGTTATAACTTAAAAATGAAGCAGGGTATTTTAGGGATTTTTCGCCGTGTTCCTTTTTTTGAAATGTAGGCAGGATCCTTGAAAAACACGTTTTTTAAACTTAAATTCAATCACAGGATAGAATTTCTAAAATTTTATATTTTAATTAAAGTTTCCTTTTTGTGTAAAAAGAAAAAAATATTTTTTCTTGTAATTCTAGGATATTTTTTAACGAGAAAAAACTAAGGCAATCCGCACCCTTGAACGTCCAAATTCAAACTCAAATGCAGCAATCCAAGTTTGAGCAGTTGAACTGTACGAGCAACGTATCTGTATCTCAGAAATATCTGTGAATGTGTGTAATCCATCCGAAAAAGTCAAGAACAAAGCGAAATACGCGATGAAAACGAAACCAAAAGGCAGCGAATGAACGGAGGCAGAGAGAAACGCTGTATGTGGAAAAAAGCCCGAAGCAGTAAAGCCGGCATTCAATTCAACCAACAAGAACAACGTGCCGTTGTGTTTAAGTGGCTGTCGGTCACAAACACTATTGTGTGCCTAAACTTGCAGTGCTTAAGTATAATACAACATAAAGTACAGTAGAGTACCTAAAACCTACCTATCTGTATCTTTTTATAAAATCAACAAAAACAGCTAACAAAACAGAAATTCAAAACGGCTACTAGTCATTTTCTTCGACTCTTGTGACTTTGCGACTCGGGCACTTTTTGCTCTGAAGTAGGGTTGGAGTTGGTTTTGAATATAGAAGATTAAAGATACAAATCGAAAAGCAAGTATTGAGTTGTGGAACGTAGGCACGATACGATGAACATGGACCGCGGATGTATCTTTCACAGAGTTGTACCTAACATTCGCTTTTGGTATTGGTGTATCTGAGTGACTTTTCTGCTTTTGAATCCACTCAATCTCTATGGAATACAGAATGTCTGTGTATGTAAATTAAACAAAGAATTTAATCCAACTTTTTTTTTGAAGATACATATTTTTTTTTTTATAAACTGTGAAGAAGTTGGGTTCAATATTCAGGACCTAGTATCTCTCGTTTTATACTTGTTGAAAAAAAAGAAGAAAATATCCATTGGGTGTATCTTGACAATGAGAGTATAAAGCCAAAGATACGAGTTATACATAGTATAGTAGGTACGTCACAGGAATTTGTATGGTAGATGAGAATATTCAATTCGTTGTTCAAGTATGTGACAGGAAGTTCTACTGATTGATATTTGGCATTGAAGAAACGCTCGTAAATGAAGGAACAATGTGACAAAATAATTAATTATAGAACCTGCTTTTGTACTTATGCTTTGGTTGTTAGGTACATTGATATTTTTTTTTTACTGGAGGAAGAAAGGAGAAACAGGAAGAAAAATGTTTATTCATTATGTAATGGGTAGGTATAGATAAGGTACCTATTCCTTAGGGAGAGAGGATGGAAGTAGGGATTTATAATTTATGGAAGAAAACTCTTAAGGTGGTATGCTGGTATCTACAACAAATGAGTATTTCTACAGATGGAATCGATGGCACTTGTTCGTTACTAAAGGATCAAAAACTATACAAATTAAAATATAGAAAAAGAACATTAAGATTAATTAATGCAATCATAACTCCATTTTGATTTAAAATGGAAATTTTACAGTCAGTTATGAAGATTAGTAGGTACTGTAAAGTTAAACAGAATAAATGACTGCCTTAGTAAACTCATGCCTATGTTCTTATATAACTTTGATAAAAAAAAACTTTTAAAATTATGTTTTCCTAACCAAACTTGCTTGAAAATAGAACAGCCAAAGCAAACATTTTTGTTTTACTTTTTAAATGTTTTCATACAATAATTAATATTTATAAATTATATTTAATTTCTTTTACATAATTTAATTTAATTTAAAATATATGTATTGATTCAAAATAGCTTTTTACGGTCCTTAAGTCCATCAAAAAATTGGCGTTTCATCCCAGTAGCTCACTGGACTCTTTAGTTAATATAATTAAGTTTAATATATAATAATATTTTACTAATACATGTAATATCGTTCTTTTTTGTATTGTTGTTTATAACATTTTACTTTATTTTATTATTAAATTAGGTAATTAAATTCAATGCATCTTATTTTATTTTAGTATTTTTTTTATTTATCGTTTTATTTTAATTGAATTTATTTTATTTTAATATATTTTATTTAAATTAATTTTATTTTAATTTAGATATTTTATTTTTATTTTATATTATTTTTTTATTTTTATTTATTTCGTTTATTTATTTCATTTTAATTTATTCTACATTAATTTATTTTATTTTATTTTAGTTTATTTTATTCGATTTAATTTAATATTACTTAATCTAATTAATATTATGTATTTAATTTATTTTATTTTTTGTTTTTTTTTTTTATTTTATTGTATTTAATTTTATTTTATGTTATTTTATTTTGTTTCATTTTGTTATTTTATTTTATTCAATTTTAATTTTTATTTTATTTTACTTTATTTTATTTTGTTTCATTTAATGTTATTTTATTTTGTTTCATTTTATGTTATTTTATTTTATTTTATTTAATAATTTTTAACTTTATTTTATTTTAGTTTAGTTTAGTTTATTGCATTAAATCTAATTTAATATTATTTAGTTAAATTTAATTTAATTTTATTTTATTTTATTTTACTTTATTTTATTTTATTTTATTTTATTTTATTTCATTTTATTTATTTTAATTTTTATTTATTGTTTATATATAGTTTATTGTATTTTAATTTTACTTTAGTTTATTTAAATTTATTTTATTTCATTTCATTTCATTTAATTCTATTTCATTTTATTTCATTTAATTTCATTTAATTTAATTTAATTTCATTTAATTTAATTTAATTTAATTTAATTTCATTTAATTTCATTTAATGTAATTTAATGTTATTTAATTTAATTTAATTTTATTTTATTTTATCTTATTTAATATTATGTAATCTAATTTAACATTATTTAATTTAATTTAATCTAATTTAATATTATTTAATTAAATTTTATTTTATTTTATTTTATTTTACTTTATTTAATTTTACTTTATTTAATTTTATTTTATTTAATTTTATTTAACTTAATTTTATTTTTATTTTATTTAATTTAATCTAATTTAATATTATTTAATCTAATATAAAATTATTTAATTTTATTTTATTTTATGGTATTTATTTAATTTTATTTAAAGTGTTCATATTACCAAAAAAATTCGAACAGAATTTCCAAATCAACGTACCTATAAAAAAAGAAAAAAAAATAAACTATTAGATCACAAAAAAGAAACAATAAAGTTAATTAATTTAAAAAAAAATGTATTGCTCAATATGTCCGTATATTATAATAATTAATTCCTATTCATTAATCAACAATATAATTTCGCAAAAAAAAATTACATCCCCATTCATTTATTTATTGCGGTCGCTTGAACCTATAATGTGACAGTGCGCCTTTGTCAAATTGTGAATTGCGGTTCTAGATTAAATACTATTTGCAAATAAATTAATAACATGCAATCAAAGTAAGGTGAGCGCGTAATTAGAAACCACATGGGTGACAATAAAAAATATGAATATATATAGTTGACATAAACAAATAAATGGGGGCAATGCAATTAATTTATAATATTCATATTTTAAACCACCAAAGTGGTATTGCATAAAAAAATTCAAAAATGAAAAGTATATACATATAAAAAGGTATATATGTAAGTATAAACATACATAGATCCAAAAAGGAACAATTTTGTTGGATAATAAACGCGCAGAGATTTCAAAGAAAGTGTCGGTGTCTGTGGTCTTGGCTTTTTTGAATATCAAAATAAGAGTGAGAGACAGAACAGAGTAGAGCATTCGAAATTCGTGTTGTACGACTAAAAACAGAATTCCTGTACTTGAGACCACGAATAAAATTTAATAGTACATATTAAATGAACTTCAAAGTTTTTATTTATTTGATTTTCGTGACTTTTTACTGTTCGAAAAAGGACGTAAAATAGTTTTCAGCGGAAAAATTTAAATGCCATTGTATTTCATTAAAAAATGTGGTGTGATGTTTTTTTTTAATCATAGGAACGCTTCTTAAATAAAATTTCAACAATTTTCTTTTAATTAAAAAGAAATAAATAAAGAATGCAAACTTAAGAACAGAAATAAATTACTTTAAAAAAAAAACTAAAAAAAAAATCACCTACACGTTTTCAAAATATCGATTAACAAAAATTTTGTTTTTTTAGATTATTAAAAATACAAAAAAAAATATTTTCAAAATATTTTAAATAGGAATTACTTAGGCTCCATCTTCCTGAATATCAATTTTTGATTGTAATCGGTTAACAAGTTCTCGAGAAATTCGAAAAAAACTGTCATATGATGTTCGTTTTTTAGGCACCCAATCTTTAATTATTTTTTTTACCAAAATATTATCCACACCTACAGTACACTGATTTTTTTCATACAAATTCTTTGGAGGAAAAATAAGCTTTTACACAATGGTTATATGACAGGTAACGTTAATTTTTGAGATAAAAAAATAAATTGCACGACTGGATCGCACGTACTTGCTCTTAGTGAAAATTGAAAAATATTAAGGGAACTTCAAAGTTTTTATTCGATTTTTGATTTGACTCTTCGAAAAAAGTACGTAAAATAGTTTTCAGCGGAAAAATTTAAACGCCATTTTATTTATTTGAAAAATGTGAAAAAGTGTGATTTTTTTTAGTCGTAGGAACGGTTTTTATTTAATTAAAAAAAAAAAATAAAAAAAAATAATTGAAAAATGCATTACGCACAAAAAAACTTTCATTTTAAAAAACAAAATTAAAAATTAAATCATTTCATTTCATTTAAAAAAAACTAAATTAGAAAATAAATGGACTTAAACGTAAAAAAATCGAAATATTTTTCGTTAATTTATTTTTTGAATATCAAAAAAAAAAAAACCGTCCTATGGGGGGGTACTGTTTTTAGCCAACCAACTTAATTTTTTGTTTCCACCAAAATATATACCACAACTACAAAAGTACAATGATTTTTGTTCATAAAAATTCTTTGAGCCGTTTTCGAGAAAAATAAGCTTTTACTTAACGGTTATATGATAGGTACCGTTAATATATTGAGAATTAAAAGTCCTTTGTAGAATATCAAAATAACCTTAAGTTCTAAATTTGAAGACCATTAGGCCGGTTAGGCCGTTTATGAAGTAGTCCAAAATACATACGAACAGACAGACAGACAGAATTTTGCCACTAACTCAACTCATATATGTTTCTCTATCATCGTAATGTTAGTTTTGATTCTTATCTCAAAATTTGTAATCTTATGCATTCCTGCATAACAGGCATTATAGAATTAAAGTACCTATAATGGCAAGTAAAAAGTATCCTTGTTATGGATATCTGAGTTTAAGTAATGTTTCTTATGTTTCTGCATTGGTTTGCATAGAGTTTTGAGAGTGTCTCTCTGATATTGCTACGACAAAATTCTAATAATTTCATGATAGCACAAGCAGAGCCGTTTGTGTTCCAATTCCGTTTTGGGCCTTATCATACTGTCATAAGAAGCGACAATGTATTATATAAAATGATTTGACCGTACCTTTCTTATTTCTAATGGATAGGTAAGATTAATTAAAATTAAAAATAAAATTTGAGGGTGTTTCAAGCAAGAGGATTCACAGTCGTAATTCCTTGAACCTCGATCTAGGAATCCGATACTACAATGTTCGTTTCAGATATACCCTATCAAATGAGTGTTAAACTACCTCCGGGGTCCCGCAAGGCAGCCATTTAGGGCCTCTCCTTTTTACATTACTATTACCGGTATTCAAATGGTCATCAAACATCTCCCTCTTCGATGATGAAACCAAGTTTTTCACGACAATTTTTTTGTTGAAGCTCTTGAATTTCCTTTCATTTAACTATGTTTTCAATACTCTCTCAGTCTGGTGCCTCAAAACTGTTAAGAGCAACATTTTGCCAAATGCCAATCACATTTTCACGTTTCTTCTATCCGTATGTACGTTCTCAATGATCAACCTATATTTGCTGAGATTTTGTCCAGCAAATATGGAGATAAAATAAAGTTGGTCCCGAACTGCTTATTAGGCTTATGGAAAAATTATAATTTTTTTTGGTTGTATGTCGTCTTGTTAGAAGTTAGAGATCTGGTTACCCTGGTTATGACCCCAAATTAACATCCTTACGATAACTGATTTGTTTTTTTCAAAATTCAAAATGCAATATGACTCGAATTGCTCGGAAAATAGTTAATAGGCAATTTATATAATAGAGCTCTCAGTTGCGAAGCGAAATATGTATCTTCTCACATTTTTCGATACACTTCACAGCAATCGGGGTTAATGTATTCCCGACACGGTTATGACATATATTCAAAAGATACATGCGGCGCTGACAATAAAATTCGCAACAATATGCCCACATTGCTTGCACATCATCCAAGTCTACGGTCAATTGCAAGGCAAGAATGCGATGACCGAATTGGCTGAGGCTCTAGCTGTCTTGGCTGGCCGGAATACTTTCTCATGACAATTATGACAGAGTGACTAATTACCCAATAATTGTGTAGCAAATAAAGCGACAATAAAAAGCGGAAACGGGCATATTCTCTAAATGTGCGTTCCTTCCTTTTATAATATCATTTAGAAGAATCAACTTTTAATCGACCTTCAGACTGACGTTTCCTTTCGTGCAGCAGCATATAGCCCCAAGAAACCACACATACAAAAAATTGAAACGAACCCAACCAATATGTTGTTTTTTTTTGTGACCTAATCAGTGAGGAAAATTCCATGTACTGACTTCTGGTTCTACTTCAACTTAAGAGTACATGTGTGGTGATGCATTGCATCGGCTCGGCTTTCCTTGTGCACTTGAACTTCCTGTCGGTTCTCCTCGATATGCACTCGTATTTATCAGAGTGAACATTCCCAAAAATAAAATTATAAAAAAAATCCAAAATCCAACAATGCAGCAGTTAAAGATACTTAATCTACAAACAGAAGATTAAAAACACTCTTGAGATTAATTTTCGTTTTGTTATGCCTTCACAGCTTCAATAAAACTGAATTGATTACCCGAATCAACAGTCTTTCTGGGTGTGTAATAGCGTAGTCCTAACAAAAGTCCAATGATATAATAATGGGCTACCAAACGCCCTTCTGGCACACCCTAACCCATCACCTCCTTCCCCTGGCCACTACTATTTCAATCTCAGTAAGCAACTTATTTTTATATTCCTTCCTCGATGGCATTGGATTTCTGTCCGGCAGCGAGCTAGTGTAATGTTAATCTTTTGTTATCGTCGGATTTAACAGCGCGGGTTAGAGATAGCCAAAGCCCGTAGTCCATCAGATACTTTTTTTGTCTGTGTTTGGGCAATTTGGGGTGACAATGACTCTACTATGTATCTAGATACTTAAGCGATCAATGGGGTGATGTGATGGTTATTGCTGTTAGATTTTTGTTTTTTATTTCTGAATTTGTATCTATAAGCTATATAGTGGTTGGAATGGATCAATTTGTTGCGCGCTGGACTTTTAGAGAGAAGAATGGTGTTGGGGGCAAAATGCGGGTTGAATGGACAATGTAGTTTGGGCGTTAATTGGAAATCCATTCAATGATAGGACATTTATTTTCTTACAGATGTGCCTAATTGCTTGGCTTTGGGACTATGAAATGATGGTCGCTTGATGAGCCAAAACTAATATTTGCAATTGAGGCAGTTGCTTATGGGATTTGGTATTAAAAATTTGCTGAGAAATTGTATCAAATAAAAAAAATTGTAAAATTATAGATTTAGAAATCTTCTGGAGAAGAAGGTTACAGGATATTAGGACTTAGGGCTTGCTGTTTAATATTACAAGGCAGACGATTTTCCTAAATTCTTTAAAATCTTTTTTTAAAAGCCGTCGATGGAAAAAAGAAAAATCAGCTCTAAACTACTTTAAAACACCAGGAAAATGTTGATTTTTTCTTGGAATACTTCAAGGAGTTGACTATCGAATGTCTCTCGCGGAGTAAGTGATGTTGATTTGAACTGTTGATGGTTTGTTTAACTTTAATTAAAGTTAAAAAAAAAACCTAAGGCCCGAAATGGGTACCCTATGGAACGCCGTATGGCTTTGCTTGGAAGACCAACATTTACAATGGTTTGTATGTTAATTCAGGGTGGCGGCGCAACCTGAACGTTATGATTAATTAAATGAATAACTTTCTTCTTTCTGATTTCATCGTCCACGCGCTGTCCAAAAATCCACACCAAACGGTAACTTCATTTGGGTTGGTGTCCTTATATATAGGTAGTTTTTTTTTTTTTTGGTTAATACATGAGACCGCAAAAAGGATTTGTATTGCCCTTTTGACATCAAAAAGTACTTCGCGAACATTGAGAAATTTGGGAGGGAAAGAGAGAAGGCGTCAAAAAAGTAAAATCTCTATTTTTGTACAGTACTTTAAAAATTTCGCTGTTTGATCTCTTTTGTATTCGAGCAGGTGTGGCAATGCTTAAGAAGTACCTTCCAAGAGGTGGGAGTTATAGTGAAGGTTTGCGCATATAAACGGCTTTATAATATTGTAGCCAGATCAGAAGGGGACAAAAATTCTTGCATCGATGCAGACAACTTGAGCACTTAGCTAGCAGCATTTTAGCGATTTCAAGTATATGGTCGTTCCAACGAAGATCATATTTGAAATACATACCAGGTACTGAAAGCTTTTTGGTTTCTTCGATGCAAGTGTCGTTAGTAGACAATGGCTTGAGGTATGTTTAGTTTTAACGACAGAAGACAGCATTCCCTTTTCGATGCATTAAACTCCACACTATTTTTTTCTTCCAATTATAGGGACTATAAGGCAGGTTTAGGATTCGTGATTATAAAAATAAATTCAGATTGCAATCAAACATGACATTACGATCATAGAGAAGTCTAAAAAGTAAGTGGTCTGTCTGTCTGTCAGTATGTATAACGAGCTGGAGCCTAAACGGCCTAAGCGATTTTTTTTTTTTTTTTTTTTTTTTATAATTAACGCGCGCACAAGGGACTATTTGTTTCCCTTTTAATGTAACACACTGCGCGGGCATTAGGAAGATAGGGAGGGGAGAGATAGGAGGTGTCGATTAACATTGGTTTTGAATGTTTGCATGTTGAAATGGCAAGGGAAAATCTCGCCGGGTAAACCATTCCAAAGTCGTGTTGTACGGCTAAAAAAAGAATCTCTATATTTCACGGTACGTCCGAAATTGGGCTCAAGGGTGAACTGATGGGCATTCCTAGCAAGACGAGTATTACGGGCGAAACTTTTAAGGGGAGGAATGCAGCTGGCTACCTCGAGTGAACATTTTTTATAAAAGAACCGATAAAATAAGGAAAGACATGAAACATTGCGTCGGTGTTCGAGAGGGGCAATTGTTTCAGCGGCAGTTCTATTTCCTATCAATCTTAACGCTCGATTTTGTATTCTATCAAGCAGGTGAAGCGATGATTGTGAAGCACCTGCCCACAGGTGGGAGTTGTACTCGAGTTTAGGGCGTATAAACGCTTTATAAATTGTAGCCAGATCAGATGGGGAAAAATACTTCTTACACCGATACAGAAAACCTAAGCACTTTGCAGCATTCTTAGCGATCTCAAATATATGGTCGTTCCAACGGAGGTCGTCGTTGACACACATACCGAGTACTGAGAGCTTTTCGGTTTCTTCGATGTAAGTGCCATTCATGGACAATGGCATTGGGGGAATGTTTAGCTTTAACGACAGAAGACAGCATTGAGTTTTCGAAGCATTAAACTCCACACGATTTCTATTACCCCATTTGACAATGCTGTATAAATCGGAGTTTAATGAGCTTGACATACGGCACCGTTGCAATTGTACGTCCGAAGGCGAAGGACGTGAATTATCGAACGAATATGAAAAGCTGAGGGTAGAGTCGTCAGCAAAACAGTTAAGTGGATTAGAAGTGACAGACAGAAGATCATTTATAAAAATGAGGAAAAGAGTCGGAGACAGAACAGAGCCCTGGGGCACACCAGCATTTATTTTATGGGAATCAGACTTGAATCCGTCCAATACAACTTGTATTGAACGGTCCAGGAGATAGCTTCTAATCCAACGAACAAGAGTATTATCGATCCCAAAAGCACGCATTTTCGATAAGAGAGCTTCATGCCAAACTCTATCAAATGCCTTGGAGATATCAAGAGCAATAATCTTACTTTCACCAAAGCGATGTAAAGATTTGTTCCACTGTTCGGTGAGATATGCCATCAGATCACCAGTGGAACGGTTGCTGCGGAAGCCATACTGACGGTCATGGAGAAGCTTACGATCTTCGAGATATTCCTTAAGCTGACGGTTAATCAGTGTTTCCATGACCTTAGAAAGAAGGGATGTCAGTGCTATGGGTCGGTAGGAGGAGGGGGAGGATGGGTCACCTTTCTTAGGGACAGGCTGGACAAATGCTGTTTTCCATCTTCTAGGAAAGATTCCAGAAGAGTAGGAGCGATGGAAAAGCTTACGCAGTGGCTTTGCCAGTGTGAAGAACACCTCTTCAGAAGAATCGGGGGTATACCATCCGGGCCAGCGGATTTGTGTATATCGAGATCTTTGAGAACTCTTGCTACTGTACGAGTGCGGAAAAAAATCTGTCCCATGGAAAAATTTACATTCTCAAGTACAGGAGGGGCAACGTTGCTATGCGGCAGCGTGGAGCTGGCAGCGAAATGGGCGGCGAGCAAGTTTGCCTTCTCTGAAGAGTAAACAATTGGTGTGTTATTGTCGATGAGCGTTGGAACCGAAGATGTTGAGGAGTTTTTAATATTTTTTACAAATGACCAAAAATTTTTACTGCCTTTGGGACACTGCAGAATTTTTTGCCGTAATTTTTGGTCATGCAAAAATTTGGTTCTTTCAATAACGGAGTTGCATGAGTTTCTTGCTTGTTTGTGCTTTTTCCGATTTTCCTCTGTAGGGTTGGCTTTGTAAGAACGGAAACTTACTTCTTTGAGCCTGATAGCTTCTTTACACTCAGAATTAAACCAAGACTTTTCTTTAGGTTTGATGCTTTTTACTCTGTTGGGAATAAAAGCACGCATCCCTAGAAGAATCACATTTGTGATCATTTCAGCACTGGCATCAATGTCACTATCGAGGAAGCATAGTGACCAGTTAAAGTTTCGGAAAAAAATATTCAGGCCGTCCCAGTTGGCTTTCTCGTATTGCCAAACGGTCCTGGTGGGAAGTTTTTCTTTAACTGGATGGGTGGAGGATGAGAAATTAGCTGAAATGACACAATGGTCTGAAGTGCCAAATGGAGAAGTTACACTAATGGTATATTTATCAGGGTGAGAAGTAAGAAACAAGTCAAGAGTATGGGCGGCTTGCCCAGCAACATCCGGTATACGCGTTGGCACATCGATCAGTTGGGTAAGGTGATGTAACCCGGCAAAGAGCTCGACATACCTTCCTTCGGGTGTTGTCTGACCAGAATAGCGGAGCCAATTGGAATTGTGTACATTGAAATCGCCCGCAATAACGATTTCAGTGCGAGGACAAAGGGAAACAATTTTCGAGATAGAATCAGACAGCGCATCAAACTCGTTACAAGTCGAATTGCTGTCGAGATTTGGACTCCTGTAAATAAAACAATAATGAATGACATGCTTGCGGACAGTGAATTTGAGCCACAAGAAGTTAAAGTCCGTGTTGGAACATTGCCCATATTGGGGAAGGCTCTGGCAAGCAATATCATTTCTAACATAGACCACGAGACCATGATGGGAAAAGAGTAATGGCACCAAGCTATACCCATGTAGAGTAAACTCTGATAAATCAGTATTTACTCCAACCTGGGTTTCACTTAATGCCAAAACAGCTGGCCTGTATTGAACAGTGTAGACGTACAGGTGAAAGAAATTCTTTCTAATACCACGAACATTGGAATACACGACACAAAAATCACTTACCATTTAAAAATACTTACACACAAAACACAATTCTGAATAAGTCGAACCATGCAGTGAAAATCCAAATTAATCTCTGTAATAATCAAACTGTCTTAGGTGTTATGCCCATAAGACAGCTTGCATACAAAAAATCAATTTAAATATTCAGCACAATAGGACAAACTCAGATGCCCTTATCTATTTACCGCAAGCATACGATGCCTACAGTAGATAAGAAAGAGGCAGTTAAGCTAAGCACAAAGGGTTGGGACAGATAGGAGGATAATTTAATTTGTTATGCAAGTGTGAATTATTTTTTTTTTTTTTCTTTCACAGCGCGAATGGGCATCTTATCGTCTTCCAACGACGCAAGTGGATATTGTTATTATCTTTACAGCACACGCGAGGGGGTTTTGCCAATTTCTCAAACGAGTGTGTAATATAATTTTTTTTTTAACACTCGCGATAACAATGCGCAATAATTTTTTTTTTTTTTTTTTTTGACTTTTGTTTAATTGTTATGCGCGCACCTCGACCCGACGTCCGGCCGCTATGAGCTTAAGATCGACACTCAAATCTGCAAATTTGGTGTTTGCCATTCCCCAGAGGGGAAATTATAATTTTATTTGTAGGCCTAAAAATAACGGAACCTGCCATATGACCGTTTGGGAAAAGCTTATTTTTCTCGAAAACGGCTACGACGAAATTGATGAAAAATTTTGAGAATCGAGAATTTCTGATCATTTGATCAGAACCAAATTTATGGGAGAAGTCTATTAACGGTACCTTTCATATACCTTTTTTTAATTTTCTCGGTAACGTCTCTTTGGATTTTTGTCAAATTTTATATTTAAGAAGATTTAGGTAGCCAAATCAAATCTACATATATGTATAAATTTTAAATAACTTTTTTTCTTATTAAATTTTTTTTTTTTTTTTTTGAAAAAAATAATATTTTTAAAACAATTCAAAAAATATTATTTGAAATTATATAATCACATGTATATTAATAAACTCTAAAAAACTGCATACCAAAATTTAAAAAAAACATTTTTTTTAAACTAAAAATAAAAACATGATTTTGCCAAAACCGTTCCTACAATTTTCGAAATACATTTTTCATAAATTCTTTGTTATTTAAGTCGTGTGATGGCGTACTCCATTTTCACTAAAACCCGTTAAGTATTGTGGTTTTGATACTTTTTATAAGTTCAAAGTGTGTTATTTTCAACGTAAATGTTACTTGTTTCTGTCGAAGATCTTGTTTTCCTATGTAATTAGGCACATAAGTGGAAGTACGTGCGACCCAGTCGTGCCCATTTTTATTACCCTATTCACAATGTTGTGTAAATCGGAATTTAATGAGGTTAATATACGGTACCGATGCAGTTGTATGTCAAAAGAGTAGGAGCAATGGAAAAGCTTACGCAGTGGTTTTGCCAGTTTGAAAGAACAGCTCTTCAAAAGAATGGAAGAAACTCTTGCTGCTGTACGAGCCCGAAAAAATCCGTCCCATGAAAAAAATTGAATTTTCAAGTACGCTACTGTGAGGCAACGTAGAGCTTAAAGCGAAATCGGTTGCCTTCTCTGAAGAGCAAATTAATTGAACGATGCCGTTCGTCAAAAAAAAACGCCTCGTCGCTAAAGATGACTTTTCGAGCAAATTTGTGGTCCTTGAGTAATGAACTTTGAGCTACTGAATCAGTTGGATTGTATGTATATGGGTGTAGGCCCAACTACCGACGTATATTTCACCAAGTTGAAATGTGCCAAAGGCCGAAGTCTTGTGCACGGCGAGCAATCGATTGCCTTGGGTTCTGCTATAGAATTTAATTGACAATGATCTTGGCCTATCTTGCTTTTCTTTGACGAACGAATGTTGGCTGATTGACCGAACCGCCTCAAATTAGGCAATCAAACATCGAAAATTCTGCTGTGAAGGCCCACAAACATCTACCGTAAGATGGACGCAACGCGCGCAACATTTCCACTAAAGAACACCCATTTTGATAATAAAGTTTCATCATTTTGACGTCCAGTTCAATCACGTAATTTACAATGGTAATTTGGCAGTATCAAAATAATAAAAAAGAGTTGGTTGACTGTAAAGTCGGTTTACGGACGATTATTTTACGTGATAAATTCATAAGAAAACTTTAATGGCAGCAACACCAACAAACAGCAATTGAATATTGTTTAAAAAAAAGTAGCAGTAGCGTACAAATTACACTATTACCCAAGAGATATAATTTTCTTGCCGTCTTTGAACTATACTGTATAGTCTATACACCTTAAATACCTTAAATCTTATGCGATTCATGTCGAACTGACTAAATTTCTATGAAGCACTATCTACATATGGTGTACAAAAGATCCTTTTACGGCAAAAGGATGTTTTCCTTATTTCATAAGTAAACAAAAAACAATTTTCTTGAATACACAACATAAACATACTCGACCTCTGCTCTGGTGCCATGTCACCCATGTCCATACCAACATTCGATACTTCCATTTCAATACTTTGCAATCAATCCATATTCATTTCAATCCATTAAATTTCTATAAGTAAGATTGTAATGAGCTTAACATTCTCCAACCATTCATGACGATGGCATCACTTCACTTAAAGCAAACCACTTGCGCCTGTTAACCTTCTTACCACATCATCTCTCACAGAGCCTGAGGAAACATACACACACACTATCCTCATAGATGAACTCAGGTCTTTCGAATATTCCTATAAACTATTAATCCGACAACCTGAACCAACTTATACCGGCATTATACTCTTCATCAGCTTTCAAATCAATTTTGTAAAACCCTAAATGATATGCACCTATTCTGTGTGTCTAGTCTATAACATACCTTCGACCCGCCCTAAAAAATCGTGTCTGGAATTTACCTTAAAAAAACAAGGATTTAGGAAAAAAAAGGAACAGAACTAGTTGAGAAGAAAGGAATAAAATCGATATCACCTCCCGCTCCTGTTGCAAAAATTCGCACACAAAAGGGTTGGAAATTCAATGGCACAACGAAGAACGGAAGTAACAACAACAAAAACTTAAACAAAATGGCGGGCGCAAGAAAGGATGTTCGGAGAAATTAACCCCTTCTTTTGGCATATAGAGTTAGAGTGAGAGTTGTGTTAAGTTTTGAGTCCGTGGGAGTCAGTCAGTTAATAATATGACATGTGCCGGCTGTCACTTTGACAATGAGTCATCAGCCGCACGGTATGAATATTTTTCCTTCCTTCCGGTTTGAGTGTTATTTTTTTGTTAGTTTTAAGGTTTTATATCTGGAAAGATTCTAGCATTTCATCTGGATAAATGAATTCCGTGAGGAACACTTTTGTGAATGCAAATTAAAGAAATTGTCATTTTAATTGAAGGGAGCCGGGAATAGATAGTTTCTTCGTTTTTTCTTCTTTTGATTCACTAAGAATTTTAATTGACATTAAAGTAACTGCGTATGTTTGTCATAAGCTCCCGTTGGACTGCTGTAATAATCTGACTCCTCCGTGAAAACAGCTGGTAATTTTCTTCATTTTGTATCATCCAGCTTCTTCATTGTGTCTCCCTTGGTGTGTGCGCAAGCAATAAAAAGAGGAAGAGCTAAATTCACTTCGGGCGAAGATGAGTCCTCCTGTTGATGGATATAATAATAATCATCATCATGTGGGTGGCTTTCATTTCAATTCCAATTTTTTTTTATAAAATATTCTTCTGGGTTCTGTGCGCCTTAAAGACCAAAGTCATCGTTTTATGTTCTTTCTATGAAGATCTTCGTAAGACTATCGTCTGGTTGAATTTTTATTTTATTCATCTTGACGTTTTTGTCCCTGATGGATCATAAATTGAAAATAATATACGACGAAAAAACCATGGTTGTATAATAATAATTATAAAAGATAATTATTGTGAGATATAATTATTGCAATGGCTTACTGTGCTCATTAAAAACTAAAGGAAATATTGAAGCTATTTTGAATCTTTGGGATGCATATTTCTGCATCAAGGCAGAAGAGGTTCTATGCGAAAGTCTGAAATTTAAAAGGTGGCACGAAGGAAATCAAAACTGCAGAATTTGTTTCGATCGTATGCCGATCGGTGCTTTAATAGAACACATAATGTTTTCAGAAAGCACTAGTGTTCCGAGACACCTTGAAGTTCACCAAACCAACCTCAATTAAAGTGGCACTATGCGAACGGCGGCATTTATAGGAAAAGTACATTGCCATTTGGAGGATGATTATCATCTGAGTGTCGATAAACTACTTAATTGGAAACCAACTAATTGATGTTTTGAAATAAAAAAATGTGAAATGAATTTCTGTCAGTTTAGGAAATGAGTGGAAAAAAATGGGACGACTGGGTCGCACGTACTCTTATGTGCTTAATCATATCGGAAGGTAAGATTTTTGATCGAAACAAGTAAAATTTACGTACAAAAATAAAACAAAATAACAAACCCTTAACAGTTTTTAGTAAAGGAGTATACCCTCACACGTCTTATATAATAACGAATTTATGAAAAAAGTATTTCGAAAATTGTAGGACTGATTTTGATAAAATCTGTTTTTTTTTGTGTTGTTCAGAGTTGAGTGACAAGTTGATATTTGTTTCTCTTCACTGTTTTAAATATCAACTCGAGAGTTTAAATTTAAAAGTTCGCCAACTTGCGTTTTTCGAAATTTCCCTGGAATTTTTTTGACAGATAAAATTCAACTTTGGATTTGAATTTATTCTGCGCGATTAATTACTTACTTACTTACTTACTTACTTAGGTGGCGCTACAGTTCGGGACGAACCTGGGCCTCAACCAACATGCCTCTCCAGCCAACTTGGTCTTTGGCTAGCTGCCTCCAGTTTTGCACTCCAAGTTGGTTGAGGTCGTCCTCCACTTGAGCGCGCCACCTAAGGCGAGGTCTTCCTTGACTGCGTCTACCCTCTGGGATGGAATCGAAGATCCTGCGAGCCGGAGCATTGTTGTCCATTCGCTCTACATGACCTAGCCACCTTAAACGTGATATGCGTATTTTTTTGACCAGGTCAATGTCGCTGTACAGCTCGTATAGTTCTTGGTTGAACCTTCTCCTCCAAAGCCCGTTAACGCAGATAGGGTCAAAAATCTTCCGAAGAATCTTACGCTCGAAACGACTAAGGATATCTTCATCCGCTTTAGATAGAGTCCATGCCTCGGCGCCATAGAGCAGGACTGGGATGATAAGGGTCTTATAAAGAGTCTCCTTTGTCTTTCGAGAGAGGGCTTTGCTACTCAATTGCCTTCCTAGCCCATAGAAACAGCGATTGGCAAGAGTAATTCTTCGCTTTATTTCTGACGAGATGTTGTTGTCAGATGTTATAGCGGATCCGAGGTACACAAAGTCCCTAACTACCTCAAAGTTGTACCTGTCTATTGTGATGTTTTGTCCAATCCGCCGGTGTTGTGTGTCCCTTTTTGTGGACAGCAGGTACTTCGTTTTGGCCTCATTGACTGCTAGTCCCATCTTAGCCGCTTCAGCTTCAATGCTAGCAAACGTTCCAGTGACAGCTCGCCGAGTTCTGCCAATGATGTCTATGTCGTCAGCGTATGCTAGCAATTGCACAGACTTGGAAAAAATTGTCCCACTACAATTGACTTGCGAGTTTCTTATAATTTTTTCAAGTATTAAGTTGAAGAAATCGCACGATAGCGCATCACCTTGTCGGAATCCTTTTTTGACGTCAAAAGCTTCTGTGAGGTCGGAACCAACCTTGACGGAGCAGCGAGAGTTCTCCATCGTCATCCTGCACAGTCGGACGAGTTTTGTGGGAATGCCAAAACCTGACATGGCTCTGTATAGCTCGTCTCTATAAATGCTATCGTACGCGGCCTTAAAATCGATAAAGAGGTGGTGGGTATCGATTTGGAATTCTTGGGTGGTTTCCAGGATCTGCCGTAGCGTGAACATTTGATCGATTATGGACTTTCCTGGTCTGAAACCACACTGATAGGGGCCAATCAGGTTGCTGACGAAAGGTTTCAGGCGTTCACATAGTACGGCAGAGAGGATCTTGTAGGCGATATTCAGGAGACTTATTCCTCTATAGTTGGCGCAGTTTAGAGGGTCTCCTTTCTTGTGAATCGGGCAAACGATGCTGAGGTTCCATTCATCAGGCATACTTTCTTCTGACCAAACTTTAGAGATGAGTTGGTGTATGCACTCCACCAGGTCATCTCCGGCCGCTTTAAAAAGTTCGGCGGGTAATCCGTCGGGTCCAGCAGCTTTGTTGTTTTTTAGTTTAGATATTGCTATCCTTACTTCATTTTGGTCAGGTGGACGGAAGTTTTGTCTGTCATCATCCATGTTGAATGGTTCATTCTGCCTGACAGCGGGATTTTGGCCTTCATCGCCGTTTAACAGTCTGCAGAAATGGTCCTTCCATGTACTCAGCACCGACTGTGACTCTACTACGAGGTTTCCATTCCTATCTCTACAGGCTTCTGTGCGGGATTTTTTTCCTTGGCATGTTCTTTTTACCTGTTGGTAAAACTTCCGCACGTTGTTCCTGGAGTAGCATCTCTCAATATCTTCGATCGCGCGCTTCTCATGCTCTCTTTTTTTCTTTTGGAGAAGCCTGTGTTCTTCCCGTTTTTTCTGCTCGTAAAGCTCGCGAGCAGCTCTCGTCTTTCTTTGCAGCGTCGCTTTATATGCCTCTTGTTTGGCTGCATGGGCCTGCCTGCATTCGTCATCAAACCAGAGGTTTCGTGGTGGTGGTCTGGTGAAACCTAGCACATCAGTTGCGGCATCTCTGATGATCTCTGATGGCTTGTTGGCAGTGTTGCCACTGATCTTCGGCACTTGATGCTGGCGGTACTGGATTTCTTGAGAGGTTACGGGATATTCGATCGGCATAGGTTCTGGCGGTTTCTTGCGATTGCAGCTTTCCGACGTCATACTTCCTCACAGTATTACTCCGTTGTTGTGGAGTTCGGGTTATTCGCATTCTTACCTTTGCTGCAACAAGGTAGTCGAGTCGATGTTAGCTGCTCGGAAGGTGCGAACATCCAAGATACTGGAGGCGTGTCTTGCATCGATCGCAACGTGATCAATCTGACAGACGGTTCTTTGATCTGGGTGTCGCCAAGTCCCTTTGTGTATATCGAGATGAGGAAACCGTGTGCTTGCAATGGTGACGTTATGTGCCGCTGCGAAGTCAATTAGCCTAAGTCCGTTTTCAGACGTTGTGTCGTGTAGGCTATGTTTTCCGACAGTCCTACCAAAGATTTCCTCTTTACCTATTTTGGCATTAAAATCGCCTAGTACGATCTTAACGTCGTATTTAGGGCATTGCTCATAGGTTTTTTCGAGGAGCTCATAGAAGTCATCCTTGGTGGCGTCATCTTTGTCCTCTGTGGGGGCATGAGCCCATATTAGGCTAATGTTGGCGAATTTAGCCTTGATACGGATTGTCACAAGTCGCTCACTTACGTGTCGAAAGCCCAAGACTTCTTGCCTAAGTCTACCGCTTATGACGAATTCGCACCCAAATAAACGCTGTGGTCTTCTTGCGCAATCACCGTAGTACACGTCACACTTTTTCATCCTCCTTTTGCCCGGCCCATTCCATCGCACTTCCTGGATGGCAGTAATTCCTGCTCTGTAGCAGTCTAGGGCCTCCGCTAGTTGTTTGAATGCACGTGGTCTGTTAAGAGTTCTAACATTCCACGTGCAGATCCGAAGGTCGTTGTCCTTGATTAATTAAAAATCATTAAAAATCATTCATAATGTAAACGATTTGGGAATGAAATTTCTAAAAGCGAAGAAATGTTTGTTTTTGAAAACGAAGAGAATGATGGAAAATCAAGTCGCAACTCAAACGACGGTGGCGATGGAAGAAGTTGCTGAACAATCTTGGGAGAGGGTGCAATAGAATTGGAAATTCTTGAATCTAAAAAAAGATAATAAAAAGACAAGCAATAATTGCGTAAATCGTAAATGGTCGGAATTCACGCATGTACTTATTTAGTAACGGAGCCAGTGGACACACCAAAAACTCTTCTTTTTCATCTACGTTTCCGGAAGCAAGATGGATAATTTTCCCAAATAACAATTTCCTTTAAACATTTTATGTTCAAAATAATTTTTATTGAAACCGAGATTAATTTTTGACAGAAGAAGCAACATAATGTAATACAAATATAAATTTGACAGAAAACTCTTAAGTTTGCTCTTTCAACTTCTACTTCTTTCGGAAGTTGAGAAAATCGGCCTTTTTTCTTCACTTTAAGTTGAGTTTTAACATGGGGATTTTTTTTTCAAACTTGCCGAATTATTTTTCTTCAGTTAAAGTTTAATGCTCAACTTTCGATTTCAACTTGCAGGTTGACTTCAACTGTTTTCTCAACTTGCGAAAATATCAGAAGTTGAGAGGGACTTTTCTCAAAATTTGTTGTTAAGAGATATTTCCGCTTTTTTTTACTCTCTGTCAGTCTTAAAAAATATAACGTTCGATTTCAGAAGATTCAAGAAAAGAATAATAATTAAATAATACCATACATAATTTATTTTAATTTTCACGATATAGATTGCCTATCCAAGACAAAAAAATGATCACGACTGGGTCGCACGTACTTGCTCTTATGTGCCTAATTACATTGGAAAGCAAGATCTTTGGCAGAAACAAGTAACATTTACGTTGAAAATAACACAGTTTGAACTTATAAAAAGTATTAAAACCACAATACTAAACGGTTTTTAGTAAAAATGAAGTCCGCTTTCACACGTCTTAAATAACAAAGAATTTATGAAAAAAGTATTTCAAAAATTGTAGGACCGGTTTTGATAAAATCCTGTTTTATTTTCAGTTGTTTGAATTTTTTTATTTTTTTTTTATTTATGTATGCAGTTTTTTAGAGTTTACTACATGTGAACATAAAATTTAAAATATTTTTTTTTATTAGTTTTAGAAATATTGATTTTTCAAAAAAATATTAATTTAATTTAATTAGAAAAAAAAAGTTATTAAAAAAATTTGATACGCAGAATTAATTAAACTATCTAGTTCTTCTCAAGTATAAAATTTGGCAAGTCCAAAAAGCCGTTACCGAGCAAGCCCAAAATTAAAAAAAAAAACCGTTATATGAAAGGTACCGTAAGTAGACTGTTCCCGGAAATTTGGTTCCAACCAAATGATAGCCAATACTAACAAAAAATATTCTCAAAAATTGTCATCAAAATCGTTGGAGCCGTTTTCGAGAAAAATAATCTTTTCCTAAAAGGTCATATGGCAGGACCTACCGTTATTTTTAGACTTAAAAATAAAATTTCAATTTCCCCTCTGGGAAATGCCAAAATATTCATACACACTAAATTTGAAGATAATCGGTTTAGCCGTTTAGGTTGCAGCTCGTTATACATACTGACAGACAGACAGACAGACATTTTTTCTCGATCACTTTTTTAGACTTCTCTATGATCGTAATGTCATGTTTGTATCTCAATTTATTTAATATTCACGAATCCTAAACTTGCCTTATAGTCCCTATAATCGTAAGTAAAAATGAGGAAGAGTATGAGACAGAGCAGAGCCCTGGGGCACACCAGCATTTATTTTGTGGGAATCAGGCTTGAATCCGTCCAATACAACTTGTATTGAACGGTACAGAAGATAGCTTCTAATCTAACGAATAAGAGTATCATCAATCCCAAAAGCACGCATTTTCGATAAGAGAGCTTCATGCCAAACTCTATCAAATGCCTTGGAGATATCAAGTACAATAATCTTACTTTCACCAAAGCGATGTAAAGATTTGTTCCACTGTTCGGTGCAATATGCCATCAGATCACCAGTGGAACGATTGCTGCGGAAGCCATACTGACGGTCATGGAGAAGCTTTCGATCTTCGAGATATTCCTTAAGCTGACGGTTAATCAGTGTTTCCATGACCTTAGAAAGAAGGGATGTCAGTGCTATAGGTCGGTAGGAGGAGGGGGAGGATGGGTCACCTTCAAATGCTGTTTTCCATCTTCTAGGAAAGATTCCAGAAGAGTAGGAGCGATGGAAAAGCTTACGCAGTGGCTTTGCCAGTGTGGAAGAACACCTATTCAGAAGAATCGGGGGTATACCATCCGGGCTAGCGGATTTGTGTATATCGAGATCTTTGAGAACTCTAGCTACTGTACGAGTGCGGAAAAAATCTGTCCCATGAAAAAATTTACATTCTCAAGTACAGGAGGGACAACGTTGCTGTGACGCAGCGTAGAGCTGCGAGCAAGTTTGCCTTTTAATTGGCGATGAGCGTTGGAACCGAAGACGATGCGATTTTTTAATTTTTTTTTACAAATGACCAACATTTTGTACTGCTTTTGGGACATTGCAGAATTTGTTGACGTTGTTTTTGGAGTTGCATGAGATCCGGACTTTTTTCTGCCTGGGTTGGCTTTGAAGAATCGGAAACTTACTTATTTGATACTGATAGCAGCAATACCTTAAGTTTTAACAAAATTATTGTGAAAAAACGTTGTCGTAATCTAGTTTTTTTCGAGATACTTTTGTATCTTTCGAATATAAACGCAAAAATTAATCAAATAACAAAAAAACTAAGAACTTAGAAAGCCATTATAATTTTGTCTTATCTTCAAATATCTTTATAGCTACATTGCTCCCCAGATTTAGTGCTCGGCTGTGTGTGCGAATAAATAATAAAATTTCGGTCACGTATCTTCAAAGTTTTTTTAAGGAAACTTTTCGTTTGTCTTACGTTCAGTTTTTTTTTTTTTTTTTTTTTTTTTTTTTTTTGCCAGCCAAAGTAAACATCTAACCGGTGTTTCTATACACGTTTCCTATTAGTTCGCTTCTCTAGTTAGAAGAAGCGACAACCACTTTTAACCTTCTTTTTTTGTTGAAAAGCTAAAAGAATCGCTTTAACATCACAGTTACCTAGACGACAAACGGTCCGGGGCTTTAACACCCCCTAATAAAGATTCAGGAGTAATAGGGAACAGTAATGAGTAATTAATAGTGAAGTGCTCTGAAGAAGAAAATTAAAAGATGACTTCCCTCTGCGGCGGCTGCTGCTGCTGTTGCTAACTCTGGTGCCAGCTAATGGTGCTTCTGCTATTGCAGGTGAATGGAATGACTTGACACAGACAATAGAAGTTAAAATTGTGGAACGTGGTGCAGCAACAACACCATAATCCAACCGCTCCATAGTCGGGCAAATATAATTTGTGTGAAGGTGTTTGTGTTTAGCTTTATGTTCGTTTGGCTAATGAAGTCAAAATGTTTTGCCGCACAAAGAATGCCAGGAGAATGACAAGAATGGGACAATTAATTTGCTAATAGCTTAGGAACGTTATGAGGTGCAAGGTGGCAGGTGTTGCAAGAGTTTTGCTGAATAATTACTTCTTCCACAAGAAAAAAAACTCAAAATTGAGAAATTTTCGTTTGTCTTTCTAATTTGAAAGAAAAAAAAAGGAATTCCATATAAGAGGGTCAGAGAATTTCTCTCGCGATACTTCAACCTCTGTATGACCTGTTTTCAATAATCAATTGAAGTTGCAAACGGGAAATAAACTTTCGACTTTTTTTTCTTTTAAGTGCTTACACCACCACGCCCATATGAGAAAAATTGATACCAATCAGGAACACAGAGTTCCACTGACAATAACCCAGACAACTTGACATCCATTTTATTTCATATTGAATTAAATTTAGGATAACACATTCGAATCAGGCCACAAGTTTGTATAAGCCGAGTTTATACAAATCCTCATATCAACAATGCATTTATCTTCTCTCTATAGAAATATTTTCATGAATGCACAAAAATATTGAATGAATCCAACTGCAAAAAAAAGGAACAAAAATATTATTTTATTCCACAACGGAACAAGAATGACTGTTCTGAAGAATTCAGATTGAAGCAACCACGTCTTGAGTATGAATATGAAAGAATTATATTCATTCTGTTGGGTGACAAGAAATATCTTTTTATTATTAAAAAGAAAAATAACTCTGGCCTCAGCCAACCGAAAACCGGTAACTGCTCACTGTAGTGATAGAGTAGTCGAATTAAGTACCATCGTCAGCCCATAACTTATAAGTGAAGTTCGAGGACGTCCGCCGTCTAGAGGAATGAATAAGAACGAAAGTGATTTTGGAAAACATAAATGATGAAACGGAACGTGTGCAGAAAATATTCGAAAGAAGAGATTTTTGTACCCAAGCGGTTAAAACAAAAATTGTTTTTTTATATTGAAATCGTTTTTGATGAAATAAGGACAAAACGATGTAATGCTATGTTAATGTTATTATAAGTCTTCATGCGGCATCAGAAATGGCTCACATTCCTCCTACCAAACTTCTGATAAGAACTTCTTCCAGACAGCTGCATATTCAGCAATAGTTGGGGTTGGGAACATAAGTTGGCGATTACCTTAGCGCTTCAAGGGGTATCCCGTCGAGGCTCTTTTGTTTTGTAGCGTTTGCATAATAATATTAACCCTAATAATAATAATAATAAAAATAATGATAAAAATAATAATAATAATAATAATAATAATGATAAAAATAATAATAATAATAATAATAGCATTGTATATACATTTTCTATAGTACTTTCATGGTGTCATTTTTCGTCTGGCCATCTTCCTGGTTGATTCATAACTAACTCTATACAGTGGAGACGAGAACCTTTACCGATATTTTACCAGTATTTAATAAACTTTTGTTGTATGTACTTATTCTATATTCACACCAATTGGCAATTTCAGCACGCCTCATTGCGACTTGATTCACAACTACACAGGATCAGTATGTCTGTCTGTCGTTCTGTCTGTTTCTTCCGGGTACTCTCGGAAACGGCTGCACCGATTTTGACGGGATGTTCACTGGGAGATTACTGCATTAGGCGTGCTTTGAAATATTAGGGAGTGTGCAATTTCAGACAACGACGATAGTTTGAAAAAACATTTGTTTCATTTGGTGTGTGTTGACCGCATACATAGCCATGTATTTACGACAACCAGTGATGAACCTCAAAGAAACAAAAAAAAGTTTCTTGGTCGCCTTCTTTGGTATGGCTAGTCTCATAAGAATTAATGTAATGTTTTTTTTTTCATGAGCCAGGAAAAATATTTGACTGATCGACTGGTCTGGTGTGTTTTGAACCTTAGCCAGTAAAAAAAGCAAAACAAAGAACGTATAACAGAAACCCATAGCAAAAATATAAAACAATAAAGCAATAACACAATAAATTCGTGAATCATTAAAAAAGAAAAATAATGATAAAACATGTAGACAAATTATGGTACTGTGAAACGAAACAAAATTACAAAAACTATTTGTAGGTGGAAATGGCTATAGTTTGCGAAGTTCAAGCAGCAACAATATCATGTGTTTAAAAAAAGTTCCAGATCCAGCCAACGTTTGGGAAGTGAATCAGACAAAATAAACTACACGACTGGGTACGTACACGTACTTGCTCTTATGTGGGGTTGACAAAAATTTGAAAATTTCATAGTTTTTACTTGCGATTAGGGCATATAAAGCAAGTTTAGGATTCGTGAATATTAAAAAATTGAGATAACAATCAAGCATGACATTACGATCATAGAGAAGTCTAAAAAAGTGATCGAGAAAAAATGTCTGTCTGTCTGTCTGTATGTATAACGAGCTGCAGCCTAAACGGCTAAACCGATTATCTTCAAATTTGGTGTGTATGATTATTTTGGCATTCCCTGAGGGGGGAAAAGGCTATTAACGAACCTTTCATATAACGGTTTTTTTAATTTTGGTAACGGCTCTTTCGATTTCTGTCAAATTTTATATTTGAGAAGTGGTTTAATTAATTCTGCGTATCAAAATTTTTAATAACTTTTTTTTTAAATAAAAATTTGTTTTTGACATTTTTTTTTTTTGAAAAATCAATATTTCTAAAACTAATCGAAACAAAATATTTTAAATTTTATATTTACACGTATATAAACTCTAAAAAACTGCATACATAAATTAAAAAAAACTAAAAAAAATTTAAAAAAAACTAAAAATAAAAAACAGGATTTTATCAAAACCGGTTCTACAATTTTCGAAATACTTTTTTCATAAATTCTTTGTTATTTAAGACGCGTGATGGCGTACTTCATTTTTTTACTAAAAACCGTTAAGTATTGTGGTTTTACTACTTTTTATAAGTTCAAACTGTGTTATTCAGCCGTATCACAGATTCCCTCGTAGAAAATTTCCGAACGAAACGCTACGCCCAGAATTAAAATTACAACGTCGTATTTTAAGAGACGCTTTTAATCCACTCGACCACAATCCCTGGACAATTTATGGTCTCTTGGAGAATATCCAAAAGCCTTTGGAATTGGGCTCTGTTCGTATTCACTTTTCACCTTTTGTTAAATATTTGTTTAAAGTTTTATATTTTGTTCTTCTTTAGACTGAAGATGCTTACATTTTTCTATTAAATGCGTGTAAACAAAATGCTTCACACGACATCCGAGCAAAATAATTGTTCGTAGAAAAATCAATAAAATTTCCTATTCGTTCGGGTTTAGTGATACCAATTTTCCCGAACTCCGAAATTCTTACGAAAATTTTCGTTACGACGGGAGCAGTGATACCTTTTTTCGGGATTCGTAGTACGATTCTATTAGGACGGAACCTGTGATAGGGCTGATTTTCAACGTAAATGTTACTTGTTTCTGTTAAAGATCTTGCTTTTCAATATAATTAGGCACATAACAGCAAGTAGTAGTAGTGCCCATTTTTTTACTCGGTTTTTGTTAGTTCTGATTATAAAAGAAGTCACAGTTGCAACGAATGAAATAAAATTTCAAAGAAAAATTTGTTGGACTGAAACTGACATAGTTGAATTTACCATACAAGACTTTTATGAGAAAGATGGAATGCCGGTGGTATTTTGATTAATATTGGATGCACCTTCAAACAATGAAGCCGCTTTTGTGGATCGCTTAACTGTATGGCAGTGTGTGGACCAGACTTAAGATTTTACTATGTCTACTATGGTGTTAGCTTACAATTTTATAGACATCTTTAATTTTATGTCATTTTTTTTCCTGTAGGAACTATGTTTAAACTATTTGGCAACGAAAATATCTCATGCCATTTATCACCTTTTTTCTGTTTTAAAAAATTATGTCTGTTTTCTCTGATTTTGGACAAAATGATATTTTTTTCTTTATGATTGTGTTACAGAAATGATTTTCATTTGCGAAATAAGCATAGTTAAAGAAGTGGTTGTTGAATAGTTGACTTGTTGTTCTGTGTTATAGGCCCATGGAGTCAAACAGTTTCGTATTTCCACCAACTTCACTGATACCGAAAAAAAATTGTTTTCATATATAGTATCTCACGGGCTGCTGATAAATAATTCTCTTTGTTTAAAAGAAAGTCATTAAGTGAGAGAAAGGGTGCCATAATTAAGCGTAAGGCACCTTTTAAAAAAAATTAAACATCTTTTTTAAAAAAATTAAAAAAAAAAACAATCAAGAATGCAAACTTTGAAAAAAAATCACATTTTAAAAATATTGATTTTTAAATAAAATAAATTGCACGACTGGATCGCACGTACCTTCTCATATGCGCGGCCACATCGTCGAATAAAACTTAAGTAACATTAACGTTAAAAAATAACACTATCTGAACTTAAAAAGTGTGAAAGCCACATCACTAAACGGTTTTTAGTAAAAAATGGAGTACGCCATCACACTTGTTGTATAATAACGAATTTATGAAAAAAGTATTTCGAAAATTGTAGGACGGATTTTGATTAAATCCTGTTTTTTTTATTTTTAGTTTTTTGAAAAAAAATGTTTTTTTTAATTTTGGTATGCAGTTTTTTAGAGTTTATTAATTTACATGTGATTATAAAATTTAAAATAATTTTGTTTTTATTAGTTCTAAAAATATTAATTTTTCAAAAAAAAAATCTTTTTTTTTAATTAGAAAAAAGTTGTTCAAAATTTGATATGCAGATTTAATTTCTTTACATAGGTCTTATCAAATATAAAATTTGACAGAAATCCAAAGAGCAGTTATCGAGAAAGCCAAACATTAAAAAAAACCGTTATTTGAAAAGTACCGTTAATACGCGTGGTTCTAATAAGATGATAGCCAATACCAACAAAAAAAAATTCATCAAAATCGTTGGAGCCGTTTTCGAGAAAAATAAGATTTTCCTAAACGGTCATATGGCAGGTACCGTTATTTTTAGGCCTAAAAATTATTTCAATTTCCCCTCTGGGGAATGCCAAAAGAATCACACACATCAAGTTTGAAGATAATCGCTTAAGTCGTGTTTAGTCTACAGCTCTTTATACAAACATACTGACAGACAGAGACAGACATTTTTTGCCGATCACTTTTTTAGACTTCTCTATGAACGTAATGTCATGTTTGATTGTTATCTCAATTTTTTTAATATTCACGAATCCTAAACTTGCCTTATAGTCCGTATAATCGCAAGTAAAAAATGTTATTCAAAAATAGTTCAATGCAAAATAACTTTGGTTATCTATATGTACATCTTCAGAATATCAATTTTAATTGTAATTGTTTAACCAGTTCACGAGAAAATTGAAGAAAAAAAAAGGTTTAAGACACCATCTTAATTTTGTTTCAGCAATACATTATCTAGAACTACAATGCATAAATTTTGTTCATAAAAAAATATTGGAGTTTCGAGAAAAATATATTTTTTACATAACGGAACTGCAAAAAAAATTTAAAAATTTCTGAGTAGAATGTCAAAAAACCTAACCCGTACAGACAGACGGACAGACAGAATTTTACCACTATAACTCAAATCATAGTCATGTCAGTTCAGTGTCGATCTTAAGCTCATAGCGGCCGGACGTCGGGTCGAGGTGCGCGCATAACAATTAAACAAAAGTCAAAAAAAAAAAATTATTGCGCATTGTTATCGCGAGTGTTAAAAAAAAAAAATTATATTACACACTCGTTTGAGAAATTGGCAAAACCCCCTCGCGTGTGCTGTAAAGATAATAACAATATCCACTTGCGTCGTTGGAAGACGATAAGATGCCCATTCGCGCTGTGAAAGAAAAAAAAAAAAAATAATTCACACTTGCATAACAAATTAAATTATCCTCCTATCTGTCCCAACCCTTTGTGCTTAGCTTAACTGCCTCTTTCTTATCTACTGTAGGCATCGTATGCTTGCGGTAAATAGATAAGGGCATCTGAGTTTGTCCTATTGTGCTGAATATTTAAATTGATTTTTTGTATGCAAGCTGTCTTATGGGCATAACACCTAAGACAGTTTGATTATTACAGAGATTAATTTGGATTTTCACTGCATGGTTCGACTTATTCAGAATTGTGTTTTGTGTGTAAGTATTTTTAAATGGTAAGTGATTTTTGTGTCGTGTATTCCAATGTTCGTGGTATTAGAAAGAATTTCTTTCACCTGTACGTCTACTCTGTTCAATACAGGCCAGCTGTTTTGGCATTAAGTGAAACCCAGGTTGGAGTAAATACTGATTTATCAGAGTTTACTCTACATGGGTATAGCTTGGTGCCATTACTCTTTTCCCATCATGGTCTCGTGGTCTATGTTAGAAATGATATTGCTTGCCAGAGCCTTCCCCAATATGGGCAATGTTCCAACACGGACTTTAACTTCTTGTGGCTCAAATTCACTGTCCGCAAGCATGTCATTCATTATTGTTTTATTTACAGGAGTCCAAATCTCGACAGCAATTCGACTTGTAACGAGTTTGATGCGCTGTCAGATTCTATCTCGAAAATTGTTTCCCTTTGTCCTCGCACTGAAATCGTTATTGCGGGCGATTTCAATGTACACAATTCCAATTGGCTCCGCTATTCTGGTCAGACAACACCCGAAGGAAGGTATGTCGAGCTCTTTGCCGGGTTACATCACCTTACCCAGCTGATCGATGTGCCAACGCGTATACCGGATGTTGCTGGGCAAGCCGCCCATACTCTTGACTTGTTTCTTACTTCTCACCCTGATAAATATACCATTAGTGTAACTTCTCCATTTGGCACTTCAGACCATTGTGTCATTTCAGCTAATTTCTCATCCTCCACCCATCCAGTTAAAGAAAAACTTCCCACCAGGACCGTTTGGCAATACGAGAAAGCCAACTGGGACGGCCTGAATATTTTTTTCCGAAACTTTAACTGGTCACTATGCTTCCTCGATAGTGACATTGATGCCAGTGCTGAAATGATCACAAATGTGATTCTTCTAGGGATGCGTGCTTTTATTCCCAACAGAGTAAAAAGCATCAAACCTAAAGAAAAGTCTTGGTTTAATTCTGAGTGTAAAGAAGCTATCAGGCTCAAAGAAGTAAGTTTCCGTTCTTACAAAGCCAACCCTACAGAGGAAAATCGGAAAAAACACAAACAAGCAAGAAACTCATGCAACTCCGTTATTGAAAGAACCAAATTTTTGCATGACCAAAAATTACGGCAAAAAATTCTGCAGTGTCCCAAAGGCAGTAAAAATTTTTGGTCATTTGTAAAAAATATTAAAAACTCCTCAACATCTTCGGTTCCAACGCTCATCGACAATAACACACCAATTGTTTACTCTTCAGAGAAGGCAAACTTGCTCGCCGCCCATTTCGCTGCCAGCTCCACGCTGCCGCATAGCAACGTTGCCCCTCCTGTACTTGAGAATGTAAATTTTTCCATGGGACAGATTTTTTTCCGCACTCGTACAGTAGCAAGAGTTCTCAAAGATCTCGATATACACAAATCCGCTGGCCCGGATGGTATACCCCCGATTATTCTGAAGAGGTGTTCTTCCACACTGGCAAAGCCACTGCGTAAGCTTTTCCATCGCTCCTACTCTTCTGGAATCTTTCCTAGAAGATGGAAAACAGCATTTGTCCAGCCTGTCCCTAAGAAAGGTGACCCATCCTCCCCCTCCTCCTACCGACCCATAGCACTGACATCCCTTCTTTCTAAGGTCATGGAAACACTGATTAACCGTCAGCTTAAGGAATATCTCGAAGATCGTAAGCTTCTCCATGACCGTCAGTATGGCTTCCGCAGCAACCGTTCCACTGGTGATCTGATGGCATATCTCACCGAACAGTGGAACAAATCTTTACATCGCTTTGGTGAAAGTAAGATTATTGCTCTTGATATCTCCAAGGCATTTGATAGAGTTTGGCATGAAGCTCTCTTATCGAAAATGCGTGCTTTTGGGATCGATAATACTCTTGTTCGTTGGATTAGAAGCTATCTCCTGGACCGTTCAATACAAGTTGTATTGGACGGATTCAAGTCTGATTCCCATAAAATAAATGCTGGTGTGCCCCAGGGCTCTGTTCTGTCTCCGACTCTTTTCCTCATTTTTATAAATGATCTTCTGTCTGTTACTTCTAATCCACTTAACTGTTTTGCTGACGACTCTACCCTCAGCTTTTCATATTCGTTCGATAATTCACGTCCTTCGCCTTCGGACGTACAATTGCAACGGTGCCGTATGTCAAGCTCATTAAACTCCGATTTATACAGCATTGTCAAATGGGGTAATAGAAATCGTGTGGAGTTTAATGCTTCGAAAACTCAATGCTGTCTTCTGTCGTTAAAGCTAAACATTCCCCCAATGCCATTGTCCATGAATGGCACTTACATCGAAGAAACCGAAAAGCTCTCAGTACTCGGTATGTGTGTCAACGACGACCTCCGTTGGAACGACCATATATTTGAGATCGCTAAGAATGCTGCAAAGTGCTTAGGTTTTCTGTATCGGTGTAAGAAGTATTTTTCCCCATCTGATCTGGCTACAATTTATAAAGCGTTTATACGCCCTAAACTCGAGTACAACTCCCACCTGTGGGCAGGTGCTTCACAATCATCGCTTCACCTGCTTGATAGAATACAAAATCGAGCGTTAAGATTGATAGGAAATAGAACTGCCGCTGAAACAATTGCCCCTCTCGAACACCGACGCAATGTTTCATGTCTTTCCTTATTTTATCGGTTCTTTTATAAAAAATGTTCACTCGAGGTAGCCAGCTGCATTCCTCCCCTTAAAAGTTTCGCCCGTAATACTCGTCTTGCTAGGAATGCCCATCAGTTCACCCTTGAGCCCAATTTCGGACGTACCGTGAAATATAGAGATTCTTTTTTTAGCCGTACAACACGACTTTGGAATGGTTTACCCGGCGAGATTTTCCCTTGCCATTTCAACATGCAAACATTCAAAACCAATGTTAATCGACACCTCCTATCTCTCCCCTCCCTATCTTCCTAATGCCCGCGCAGTGTGTTACATTAAAAGGGAAACAAATAGTCCCTTGTGCGCGCGTTAATTATAAAAAAAAAAAAAAAAAAAAAAAAAAAATGTCATGTTTAATTGTTATCTCGATTTTTTTAAGCTGTATGAATGCATAGCATAACTGCCTCATAGTATCTTTAATCGCAAGTTAAAAATTAAAAAAAAAACTTTATATTTTTGGCGTTAACCATTTTGTCCAGAAACTGAACCTACTATCTCATTTCGTTTAGCCAGAAAATCTTAAATTGTGTGAGGTTCAGAAAGAATAATGAATACAAATAAATACTTAATCGATTGGATTTATTTACGGACACCAAATTATGGAAACATTTACGAAAAATTCTTTTCTCCTTCTTCGTTCTTTCTTTTCAATTGTGATTTAATTTTTTTTGCAAAGTATTACGCTTGCTTAGTTTAAAAAAAATATTATCCTATGGTTGCCAATATTTCAATTCAAAAATCAAACTACTACAGCGCCCTCTACATGAATAAAATCCTAATTGAATTGGATTTGTTTTCATGAACTTTTTGTGGCGTAAGAACAGTTAGTTAGAACCCAATATTTCACTATTTCAATATTTATTGTTTTAATGGTAAATACTAAAATTTTAAGTCATGACATGGAAGTTTATGAACCGTCTTAGTTTTTTTTTTTAATGAAGATTTACTATTTAATCGGATATGGAAATACTGCCACTTGAAATCTTCTGGAAACATACGCAAACACTCATTGAAGAAGACAACAAAAATTGCTTGAAAATGTATCTCGTAAATATTCCTCTAGTAATTATTCCATAGCCAAAACAAAGTTAAAAGCAACAAATAGCTTTTGTCCCTGTGTGTGTGTGTAGTGCCAACACTAAAGTTAATGATAATAATACAAATTACAAAACAACAACAACAACGACAAAGAAGACGACAATGTTGATGACGATGATGATGGCCATGAGGTTAAAAAGTATGAGAACCGGGTGCTCATTACTTTTACAATGCTCCTTTTCTTCCTCAGACAACTTCAATCCTGGCATCTTATACAAAGAAGGTCTCCTGGCACTGGCGTATATCATTTGCAGGGTTTGTGCCCCCAACTCTGGCCTAAACTTGAATAGATTGTGTCTCGAGAAGTTCATTCTCTAGTCTGATTTGATCTGAAGGAACTGCTCTGAGCAGAAGGCTCTTGGCCACAATCTTCAGCCACTGATTAGTTTTTTTGTTGGTCGATTTAGATTTTTTTTTTTTTTGCTATTTATTTACTGAAACTGGTTTAACCGATTTAAAATACTTAAATAGGCTTCGAGGACGAAGCGAAATAAATTGCAAATTGCTCATCGAGTGTTCGGATGAACGACGACGAGCAGAAGTTAAGCACGAGATAAATACAAAAACAAAGCCAACATCTTCCAGAAAGTGCCATCTTTTGGAATTGTCGCGCATCACAGCACGCGGCTGTTGGCTGTGTTGCTGATGTTGGTGCTCCAGCACTAGAATTACAATTTATTGGAGCAACGCTTGGCGTCAATGTGCAATGGAAATAAATTCAAAGCGATACTTGGCCAGGCGCAGCTGGTGAGTTGGCCTATGTGGGTAAAAAAGAATTAAGCGATGAATGTCATGTTGAAATAAATTTACTGTTAAGAGGGGGGCCGGGGATAGTAAAAGGAGGGTAGCGTCTTGGTTTAATTTTTGTTTGTATATTATGCGACATTTCGGAAAATGGTTGCTGCTGATAAGTTGAAAGAGGAAGATTTATTGCTTCTGGGAAATTGAGCTGACAGCAATTTTTTTTTTGCCAGATGAATGATGGAAATAATTTTTGCTGATATACCAACACTTGCTAGAAGACATAATTATTTCTGGATTATGAGGCATATGCATGCAAACTGGACTTAATAAATTGTTATACAAAAGAGGCGATTAATTGGTTAATCAATGCTTCCTGTATTTTGTATCGGTTTCGCTATATTTATTAAAATAAATTAAGTCTTTTGCAATTGTTTTCACAATTATACTACAACAGGGCTGGAAGCTATCCTGAACCTGAAATCCTTAGATTTCCTAAGACCATTTACCACTTATTTCCCCAACAGAGAAGACTGCCTGGATAACCAAACCGAATACCAAATAGCGTACCGGCTGTAAAAAAAAATACAGTTGGTTTCTACTCAGGACCAATCGAACTAGCTGGATCAATTAAGCTCCCCGGCTTTAAGGTTGAAGTACTGGCAAAGACGGAATTGCTAAATATGGTGCAATGAACCCAATACCACACACTGATATCACCTGCTTCAAAGTCAGCGATTAATTAATAAAATAGAAGCTTGTAACTAACTGCAGCGAAATGTTGGGTCTGGCCGCAACCACAATGCTGTGCTAGGAAAAGAAAGTGCTGATGAGCTGACAAGAAAGAGATCATCCCTAGAACCCAGTCAGGCAGCTCAAAATCCATAAAGAAAATAATATGAGAAACCCGACTGAACACTTGAAAGTCAACAGTCATAAGTCCGAGAATTGATCACTAAAGAAATATAATTTATTGGTCCACCTCAAGAGAGTTATAAAAGTTAACAGAACTGAAATCGCATGATTATGGGACTATTTAAATAGAAATACATATGAGTTAGTTGTATAAATTCGCTTACATAGATTTATAATGGTAAGTTAAGTATATTAAAGAAAGAGATAAATAGCTAAACAAATGTAACTCAAACTATAAGGTATTTCAAAATTGTTTAGTACTTCATTATAATTTCTAACAATCCATTTGAGGTTGAGTATATGTAAAATTGCATCGTTACCCTAAGTGGGGGATTGGAAGGGGGCAGCATGCTTATGGTTGACCTAAGTGGGTCAAAAGTCTAAAATCGATGGATCAGAAGCACACAAGAATTTTGGTAAAATGTTGACCCGCGAAGTGACAACACCAATGAGTCAAAAGACCAGTGTGGACTTTTGACATTTGGTCTTTTGACCCTGCCCCGGAATTGTATTAGTTTCCTCCTTTGTAGACTTCTCTTGAAAGACATCCTTACACATCTTGCATGATGTTCAGGCCCGATGAATATAACGGCCATTTATTGTAGGTCTACATTATAACTCTGAATACATGTTTTTGTTATTCTTTCGCTATAAAGAGGGGCATTTTCCTGTTGAAAAATCCATACTTATTTACCAAATATTTCAACAACTGTTTGTTATTCTTTCGCTATAAAGAGGGGCATGTCCTGTTGAAAAATGCATATTTATTTACCAAATATTTCAACAACTGAGGGAGAGCCCTTTCCAGAATAATGATTTGAGTTTTGAAAATAAAGCTTTCATGTGCATAAAATCTTACTGCTCCAATCTTGAAAAAAAAATTATTGTATATTATACATAAGTAACGGGTGATTTTTTTGAGGTTAGGATTTTCATGCATTAGTATTTGACAGATCACGCGGGATTTCAGACATGGTGTCAAAGAGAAAGATGCTCAGTATGCTTTGACATTTCATCATGAATAGACTTACTAACGAGCAACGCTTGCAAATCATTGAATTTTATTACCAAAATCAGTGCCCTAGAAAAGTTGGCAAAAAATCCGCTTTTTTATCGACAGCGATGAGGCTCATTTCTGGTTGAATGGCTACGTAAATAAGCAAAATTGCCGCATTTGGAGTGAAGAGCAACCAGAAGCCGTTCAAGAACTGCCCATGCATCCCGAAAAATGCACTGTTTGGTGTGGTTTGTACGCTGGTGGAATCATTGGACCGTATTTTTTAAAAGATGCTGTTGGACGCAACGTTGCGGTGAATGAACCGAACACTGATTTTGGTAATAAAATTCAATGATTTGCAAGCGTTGCTCGTTAGTAAGTCTATTAATGATGAAATGTCAAAGCATACTGAGCATCTTTCTCTTTGACACCATGTCTGAAATCCCGCGTGATCTGTCAAATACTAATGCATGAAAATCCTAACCTCAAAAAAATCACCCGTTAGTAACAAAAAAAAAACAGAAGCTCCAAATCAATGCACACTATCTTTTTATCGATTTCAAGACCGCATATGAAACTATTTATAGAGACAAGCTATTATAGAGTTATATTATGAAGTGTTGGCATTCCAAGACAGAAGAAATATCATTCTACAGCGACACAGACCCAGCCAAAATAATAAAAGACCAAAGGTCAGATGGCTAGGTCATTTAGAGCGGATGGACTATAATGTTCCCGCTCGGAAAATCGGAGGAACGTTACAGTAGGGGAAGACCCACAGTTTGATATCGTACGCAAGTGAAAAAGGTCCTCGAGCAATTTCACGTTCAAAACTGGAGGCAGCTACCTAGGGAATGTCTTAGAAGAGCATGAACGGTCTAAATGATGAGCCCGCCCATGCACCGTTCATGCTCCTAACTTTTTTACTTTATTTTTTTAATTTATTTTATTTGTATATATTTTTTAAGTATTTTTTTTTTAAACTTGGTATTTTTTTTTTTTTGGCTGAGTTTCAATTATGTTTAATTCTTAATTTTTATTAGATTGATGTGATTAAGTTGTTTAATTAATGTGTACATTACATTTTCAATTTACTCCGTAGATGTTTGATGGATGGTGGTCTAAGAACGGCACTTTCCATTGGACCGTTTTTGTTTTTCTTTGACTTTCTCGAGAACTGGTCAATAGATTTTAGAGAGATGATGCTAGCCAAAATTTTTTCGTATTGAACTTTTTCAAACGTTTTTTTTATTCAATTTTTTTTTTGGAAATCGATTCCCGATCGGTGATTTTTTTTTTATTTTTTAAGTAAATTTAGGTCGTTTATGTGCTTAGGATGCATATATGCTTCTTAATTTTATTTTAATTTTGTAATCAAAAATAGAGTTATAGATATTTTCTAAAAAAGGTGCCTACGATTTTGAAGGAAAAAATGTGCACGACTGGGTCGCAGGCAAGATCTTCAAAATCACACGGACTGAATCTATAAAAAGTGCAAAAACCAAACAATTAAGATTTTTCCGTAAAAATGGAGTACGCTATCGTACACGTCCTTAATATTGTTGAATTTATGAAAAAAGTATTTCGAAAATTGTAGGACGGATTTTTATGAAATCCCTTTCACTTGCGATTATAGGTACTATATAATACAAGTTATGCATTCGTGCACATTAAAAATTTTGAGATGACAATCAAACATGACATTATGATGATAGAGAAACATATTTGTTACTGGCAAAATTCTGTCTGTTTAGTATGTATTTTCGACTACAGCCTAAACGGTTTGGCCAATCATCTTCAAATTTAGTCCTCTACAGAGGACTTTTTAAATTTTTTTTTTAGCTCAAATATTAACGGTACCTGTCTTATAACCTTTAAGTAAAAGCTTATTTTTTTCTTAAAAACGGCTCGAAGAATTTTTATGAAAATAAAAGGCACGACTGGGTCGCACGTACTTGCTCTTATGTGCTAATCCTTTTTAAGTGCAGGCGTCTTTTTGACAAAGATTTAATTTTAATATTTTTTGTATGACGTGCAACTTCCTTAGAATCGTTTTGGGGTGAAGCTCGAACGAACATGCGTCACGACAAAGGGATAAACACATAAATATATAGGATTGTTAGCTTTTGCAGTTTTTTAGTGTATTATTATCTTTCCACTTGCTGCTTACTGTTTATAATATAATTTGCTAATAGAAAGATACAAAGGACTTTTTTCAGTTAAATTTTCATTTTGGTATGGAAAAATTTGAAGAACTGGCATAAAGATTCGTCGGAATCAGCAGTATGGCAATAATGCTAGGTAAAGGGACCTTTATACGTCCCAATATGGGACCAATGGAATTTATAAAGGATTTAGGTACCTATAATGAGGTTGGAAGGAAGGTAGGTACTAAAATTAAGATACGTGTTCCAACTACTGTTAAGCCAGTAGGTATAGAGACAATATTAAAAGTTAACACAGTGGTTTTGTTTATTTATAGGAAGGTGTAAACTTTTGTTTTCTCGATTGAAATTTTTGCATTCAGTAGTAATCGAATAGTTTTTTTTATTTGTTAGTTGTTTTTGTGTGTTTATGAAAGGCTTCCTTATTTATTCTGTGCTTTTATGATGATGAAAAATACTTTAAAATACGTAATATGAAATAAAATGTTGGGGAAAAAAATTTATGAATTCAAAAAAACACTATTCATAACGTTTTTTTGGAAAAAATGTTGTAAGCCATCTTATTTCTTTTGCTGTTTTCTATTTTATGAATTTTTCATTTCAAAATCGTTCGACCAGTTTTTTCAAAAAAATGTTTTTTTTGAAAAACTTTTCGAAAACATATTTTAAAATTTTTTTTAGTATGTCAATTTTAAGAAATCTATAGTTTATACTAGGAGAAAAATTTAAAAAAAATCTATAGATCCGTTTTCAAAATATTTAAAAAACAAAATACTTTTTTAAAAAAATTATTAAAATTTAAAAAAAAATGTTTTTGAAAATTTTGATAAGCAATATTATTTAAATCATAAAACACTACATATTTTGAAAATTTCATCAAAATCCGTCAATTAGTTAACGAGAAAGTCTGATTTTAAAAAACCGGTCATATGGGAGGTACCGTTATAAAACTTTTTCTGAAAAATTCATCCAAATTAAAAGATAGATTTTGCACAGAAAACATAATTCTGAAAGTTTAATCAAAATCGTAGGAGCCGTTTTCGAGAAAAATAAGTTTTTTAATAAAAGTTATATGGCAGGTACCGTTAGTTTTGGAGCTAGAATGCCAATTCCAAAAACTGTCGGGTAGAGCACTCTAAAAATACTATATACCAAGTTTGAATCAAATCGGCCCAACCGTTTAGGCTGTAGATATCGATACGGACAGACAGACAGACAGACAGACAGACGGACGGAATTTCCGGACCCACTTTTTTTGACTTCTCTATCATCGTAATATCATGTTTGATTGTTAGAATTTTTTTTTTTTTTTTTTTACGAATGCATAACTTGCCTTATAGTCCCTATAATCGCAAGTAAAAATCAGTGTACGTAGGTGTGGTTTATATTTTGATAAAAACAAAATTTAAGAAGGTGGGCTAAAAACGGTATCCCCCATATGACCGTTTTTTTTCTTTCTTCGACTTTCTCGAGAACTGGTTAACCGATTACAATAAGAAGAAGATTAATATTCAGGAAGATGTATGCAGCCTTAGTAATTCTTATTTTAAATATTTTCGAAAACAAATTTCTTGTATTATTAATAATTAATTTTTTTTTTTTTTGAAAAATCCATATTTTGAAAACGCGTTAGTGAATTTATTAATTATTTTTAAATGTAAGTTATTTTTGTGCTTAAGTTTGCACTCTTAAAATACTTTTTTTTTATTTTTGAAATAAGATGTTAAATAAAAACCGTTCCTACGATTTTGAAAAAAAAATCGCACTTTTTTAATTTTTTCAAAGAAAGAAAATGGCGTTAATTATTTTCCGCTTAAAACTATTTTACGTACCATTTTGGTATGCAGTTTTTTGAGTTTATTAATATACATTTTGTTTTCATTAATTAATTGATTTATTAATATACAGCTAATCATAAAACTTAAAATAATTTTTTTAACAGTTTTAAAAATATTGAAAATTTCAAAACAAAAAAAAAATCCAAAAATTAATTTTAAATACAAAAATTAAATTATTCAAAATATTGGTATGCAGAATTAATTTTGCTTTAAAGATCTTTTCAAATATAAAATTTTATTGAAATCCAACGAGCCGTTACCGAGCGCGCCGAAAATTAAAAAACCGTTATATAAAAGGTACCACCGTTAATAGACTTTTCCCGCAAATTTGGTTTTGATAAAATAATAGTATCAGCTACACAAGAAAAATCAAAAAATATTTATCAGGTACCGTTATTTTTAGGCCTACAAATAGTATTTCAATTTCCCCTCTGAGGAATGTTAAAAGACTACACACATGCCAATTTTGAAGCTAATAACTTTAGCCATTTAGGCTGTAGATCAATATACATACAGAAGGACAGACATTTTTAGTAACTAACTTTTTTAGGCTTCTCTATGATCATAATTCTATGTTTGATTGTTATCTCATTTTCTTTTATATTCAGGAATCCTAAACTTGCGTTATAGTACTTGCGATTTCGATATACATAGGTACAATAATGACAAATTTAGGATTCTTGAATATAAAAAAATGGAGTAACAATCAAACATAACATTACGATCATAGATAAGCCTAAAAATGTTAATGACAAAATATGTCTGTCTGTATGTCCGGATGTATGTACCTATGTATAACGAAAAAACAACAGCTTAAGTGATTCATTAGTGATTTTTAAATCTAAAAAATATCGTAACTCGTCTTATAACCTTATTTTCACGAAAACGGCTCCAACGATTTTCATTAACATTTTTGAGTGTATACAAAACAAAAACTGACACTTTTTATGAGTTTAAAACGTGTTATTTTTCTTCGTATTTAAATTACAAGGATTCAGTGAGATTTGGTTTATTAGGAGCATACTTGCAGCTATTGTTAAATAATGATGACTGAAGACTCTCGCTTGCTTCCTTTTAATGACCACATCTTTGTCTAGAATTAAAAGCTTTTCTTCAACTTTTTGTTTTATCTTCATAATTTTAATTAAAAAAAAAAGAAAAAACTATTCCAAAACCCTCTTAACACCCTGTTCACATGCTCTGCTGAAACAAAGTACATTGTTAGCTCTACATAATTCAATCCCTCGTGGTTCAAATGTCGTCGGTGGTTGTGCTCTTAAAAACCGCAGCATAATAAAAATCCAATTTAAATTATAAAACAAAATTTGGAAATTCTGTCAATTTTCAAACTATAAGTGTGTTCATTGTACTAATACTGTCGAGTGTCGACTCCAGAGCATCTCACTACAGAGGGCGAAACTTAATCTACCTCCGTACTCTCAATTCACGTCTCTCACTCAACGTTTCTTTTCCATTTAAGTTTCAAAACCCTGCCCTCAAGGTGAGCTCCAAGAAATATTAATGCAGGTTGATTTAAAGAACAAAAAAAAAAAAAATCGTGGTTAGTCGTTCCCAATTTGATATGGGAGAGTCAGAGTCTTTGATGCAAGTGCGCCAGCTATGCAAGGTGAACTCTTGGCCAAACACGTCAACACTGTCGAGGAGTAGAATAGGGTTAGATACAGAACAAACAACAGACAACGCTGCATTGCGGTTTGGAATTTAGTTTGTTGAGGTTTTGTTTTTGACTTGAGAAATGATAATTTATGTAGAAATTCTTCATGCAAAACCGACCAACCGACCTCGCTTTTCGGGGGTTGCAATCTTATGGGTTCATAGTCAGTCTACACAAAAAATTAGGGAAACAATTAGATGGAGATATAGAATTAATTCGGTTAAGAATAAAGAAGGGGGAACAAACACGAAGGTTCAAACTTAAATAAAAAAAAAACATGATTTCTATCTAGAGTGCATTTCCGTTATTGTTATTATAATTTTTTTCTTTAATGGAGTCAGTCCAGTTCCAGTGTCCGCAACGAAGCTTTAATTTATGATAAAACACCTCCTGGACTCGAGGATAGAACAATGAATGAAACCGAATGAGGTCATGACGATTAATGACCGAGGTGAGAGACGGTTTTTTATTGCAGGTGCGTGTCGCAGTAGGGGGTGATGATATTTGAACTTTAAACAATTAATTTGTGGATCGTTGGGGTGTTTTTATTTTTTAATTTTCTTTTATTGTTGCTTTGGATTTGAGAATTAATATGGAAGCTATAGCTTGCCCATTAATGAAGCCTTGTCCGCCCCCGCCGCTAGGGCGATCTACTGTGGTTTATGACAAGCTGTGAGTTAGGATTTCCTGCAACACCATTAATTTAGACTTTTAATGGGTTTGGGAAGCTCCTAGGGTGTGATGTTATGACTATTAGTTTCATAAAATCGAGTTTAATGGTGTAGAATGGATGAAAAAGAAGAGACGTGTTGTGTTGTTAAAAACATGTAACGCTTAAAAAATTTTAACAACCATACAAAAAAAAAAGGTTCAAAGCAATAATTTTTTGAAGGGGGAGTAATGCGAAGATAAGCCTAAAGTAAAGGCTATTTAACTTAATGACATGGTTCCTTTTGAGATTTTTGCAAAAATTACACTTTTAGGGGAACTATAAAAAGAGAATTTGTTTTTTAAAACTTTAGGGGAATCTAAATGAAATTGTTATAAAAAAGAAGTTATAGAGTCGTTAAAAAGATGTAACATGGCATTACAATAATAAAAAACGATTTGAACAATTGAGAGCTTTTGTACATGGGTGCAGTAAATTCCACTGCTTATGCGGCTAGAGGTATAGGCTCATCCTTTAGCTGTTTCAGAATAGTAGAAGAAGAAGAACAAGTAGAATGTAATTGGGCCCGATGATGGACGCAAAGTCCGAAACGCGCGTCGCGATACACAAAACTTAAATGTTGTAACAAAATTTAAAAAGTTATTAAAATAATTAAAAATTAAACTTTTTATTTTAATTTTCATTTCTTTTTTCGTTAAAACTAACAGCATTGAGACAGAAACATTAAATTATTAGAATCATATGTTTGGATATCGGAAAACAAAATTAAAAAGATTATAAAATAAATAAACAGCAAACCCAGAAAATAAATAAAATATGAAAACAATATAAATAAATTGCACGACTGATCGCACGTAGTTGCTCTTATGTGCGGTTAAAGAGTCAAATAAAATTTGAAAAATATTAAGGAAACTTTAAAGTTTTTATTAGATTTTTGTGACTTTTAATAATTTTAAAAGGTACGTAAAATAGTTTTCAGTGGTAAAATTTAAACGCCATTTTATTCCTTTAAAAAATGTGAAGTGTGATTTTTTTCAAAATCGTAGGAACGGTTTTTTATTTAACATTTTTTTTTTATTAAAAAAAAATAATTCAAGAATGCAAACAAGCACAAAAATTACCTACATAAACAAAATTAAAAAAAAATACTTACCTATTTTCAAAATACATATTTGATTAAAAAAAAAATTAAATGGAAGGGGTCCGTTTTTTAGCCGACAATCATACATTTTTATTCACCAAATGAGAATCCACACCTACAAAAGTACAGAGTTTTTTTTTTAATTCTTGGACTAGTTTCCGAGAAAATTGAGCTTTTACTTAACGGTTATACAAAAAAAAATCCTTTGTGGAATTTCAAAATAACCATAAGTTCTAAATTTGGAGACGATTGGCCTAACCGTTTAGGCTACAGTCCAAAATACATTCGTACAGGCAGGCAGACAGAATTTTGCCAGTAACTCAAACATGTTTCGCCATCATCGTAATGTCATGTTTGATTGTTATCTCGATTTTTTTTAAATCTGAACGAATGCATAACTTGTATTACATTGCCTCACAGCTAAAAATCGCATTGGAAGGCAAGATCTTTGACAGTAACAGGTAACATTTATGAACTTATTTAAAAGTCTCAAGACCACAATACTTTAATGGTTTAAGGGCTTTAAGCGAACATGGAGTACGCCATCGCACGCCTCAAATAATATTAAATTTGTGATAAAAAGTATTTTGGAAATTCTAGGACGGATTTTGATAAAAAAACCCATTTATATATAGTTTTTTTGAAAAGAGTTTTTGAGATTTGGGTAAGCAGTTTTTATCGAGTTTATTAATATACAGCAGATCATAAAATTTTGATTACAAAATATTGAGTTCAAAAAAATATTTTTAAAAATTAATTATTAATAAATAAAAAAAAATATTCAAAATGTTGGTATGCAAAATATCCTGAGTTAATTTGACTACCCAAGATCCTTTCAAATATAAAATTTGATAGAAATCAAATGAGTCGTTACCGAGAAAGTCGAAAATTAAAAAAAAAACTTATATGAAAGAAACCGGTATAATGAATAGCACCGTTAATAGACTTTTCCGGTAAATTTGTTTTTGATAGAATGATAGCCAATACCTGCAAAAAATTTTCATCATAATCGTTGTGGAGTCGTTTTCAAGAAAAGTCTGCAGATCGTTATACGACCGACAGACAAGTATACATTGTTTTTGTCACCAGATTTGTAAGGTTCCCTATGATCGCAATATCATGTTTGATTGTTATTTCAATTGTTTGTTATATTTACGAATCTTACTTTCCCATATACATATGTGTTTTTATTTTTTCGCGAGTAAAAAAATATATATATTCTTGTTATAAAAACCATTCCAAAAAGACTTAAAATACTTATTTTCTTAAATTTATTTGTTTCACTAAAAACCGTTTTGTATAGGTTATTTTGACACTAAGTTAATAAATTTTTAGTTTTTGACAAATGTCTGTGTATTCATATATGAAAGCTTGACAAATGCATGTGACTTTTTTATTAAATACTAACCTTAATAAACAGAATAATTTTAAGAGTTAAGGCTTCAATTTTGTTCCTTACCTGGAAAAAAATAAAAAAAAAACATATTAGCATTATTTTTTTTATGGCTGATGTTTTTGTAATATGTATGTAGAAAATACGTGTATATTAAAGTTCCCTGTTTAAAAGTGAACATAGTCATCACTATCACTATATATAATAAAATTGAAGCAGTTTCGGCCTGACTGCGCATCACTCGAGAACGACAAAACGAATTTGAACAAATCTTTTTTTAATTGATAGGATATTTACTCAAGTAACATATAGGATCATTGTTTTTAGATAAAATAACATTGTAAATTGGCCAAAGAAAAAATTTGCATCACGCAAAATGACAGAAAATACATACATACTTATATTGATTTTTTTTTTTTACTTCCCCGCCATACATAGTGTTATTGCGTACTTCTACTCTAAAACATATGGCGTATGTATTGTAAGTTTTTATTTACCTCCTTGAAGCTACGATAACACCGAATAGTGATTCGAGAGAAATGCAATGATACACAGAAACACAAGGTATGCTTGTATGATGCATATAAATCGCCACTTTAGTATTTCCTGACGTCACTGTCATTTTTTATTTTTATATTATTTCTTAAGTACAGACTATCTTAAAATTGAAGATTAAATGAAAGGTAGTATGTTTAAATTACGATTATGATTACGCAAGCAAAATAACGGGTCCAGGTAGTATATTATATAATAGCTGTTACCCCCGACTTCGCCCGCCTGAAATTTACCATTATTATTATTATTATTTTTATTAGATATTATGTACTATTATTTTTATTAGATATTAGGTATTATTATTTGATTTGGCGCCACATATGGGTAATTCAAATAGCTTTAGTTATTCCTTTCAAAATGAGCTCCATGCTTGTGAAAGGCCCGTCAAAATCGGTCCATAAATAAGAATCCTCGAAAAAAAAACCATACCAACGCCACCTAGTGAGTAATTAACATGCCTAAGTTACTCCTTAAGATATCAGCTACCTGCTAGTGAAAGTGCCGTCAAAATCGGTGCAGCCGTTCCCGAGATTACGCGGAACAAACAGACAGAAAGACAGACACAAGAAAATGATATGGTGTTTTTGTTATAAGCACTGTATATTCTTTGTATACATCAAGTAAAAACTGTTATTTCGATTTTAAAAGCAGACACTTCATTTTAATTTATGTGTATAGATATAGATGTAGTAGATAAATACATATTAATAAAATAATAGAAAAGTCGGAATTTAAGATTTTTACTCCCATGTTATGTACATACATAAGTTTTTTTGCAAAACATAGTATATGTCTTATAATTTTTCTATTATTATTATATTCTTTAAAGACGGAATATACAAATATTTTTTTTATTGTCTTGGTCAAGCAGATTCCATCTTGCCGCGGAAAATTCGCGCTAATAAAAAATGTCAAAAAAATCCTCCACTACGTAGCAAAGGTCTTCTACACCGGCGCATCACAGCAAGCTATCTTCTCTCGTTATTTGTGCAAATTTGCTGGTCTTGGATGCGTTCAGATATGTGGAATTGCAAATTTTATTTAATTATACACCAAGATAAGTCTCTTTTGTATCGTATCTAAGAAAGTTCTCTAAATTGATCGATGATGGAAAAATGTATAGATTTAAATACATCCCTCCATCACCGGCCAGCGTTATGTAACGTGTCATTCATTGTTTCATTGCTATATTTTTTACAAACAGCTCTACAGTGAAATAGCCAGTTGCATTCTTCCTCTGAAAAAATTCAAACCTTATGCTAGCAATGCTACGAATGTCCAAGTCCATCCATCAGTTTACCCTTGAAGCCAAATTCGGAAGTACTGTTGAGTAGAGATTCGTTCTTTAATCGCACAACATGAATGTGAAACGCATTAACTGTCTCTTTAGTAAAAACATATAAAGATATACATTTAAAAAAATGCATTTTTTAAAATAAATCCTTCACATAAGTCATCTGTTGAAATCGTGATTTGCATTCTTACACCTTTGAAGCGAATTTTGTTATTTTAACAACAACGAACTAAATCACTCAATTTGTCATCAGAAACCGTTTAACAATCTACACATGGTTTGTCAATTTAATTGAACGATAATTTTCACACTTCGCGGTATCAATCTTTCTATTGTACATCATCGACCAAAGATTAAATTTTCCAAACCAACTTGTTGCATTTTCTGGTTTCTATTCTCAAAACATCAACCTTTTCTAAACAAATGCGTAATTATGCCTTCGCTAAAGTTTATAAAAGAATCTTAGAACACCCTGCAGTCTTATCTTGGCGCCATTGTTCTACCTACCGGTTATACAATTATGCATATAAATTGTCGCCTTGTGGTATAATTTTTAATGGACTCACGACCGACACGGGATGGACATGGACGATGACTCTCCTCCACAAACAAATACAGCTTAACCACTCCGCGTGCCATCTAAAGCTGGAGCGTTACTTCTATTAATCCCGGTCTTTATCTGCTCTTAATATCAGCTCCAGTCTGAGGTAGTTCCAAAGTATTTATGGGACAGATTAGACCAGCTGCAGTGCGTATATACAATAGTCGTTCCATATTAAAGTGGTATAGATGGAAGAGGTGCTATTTGTATAAATATGGCATGGATGGTGGCAGTAGTCCTCCTCTAGATGCATGGACAAGTGAAGCGAACTGGATAATGGATTGGGACAAATTCGAGAATAATAATGAGTCCTCCTACTTCTTTGGATAAACACACCTTTTTCTAGGTTATGATGTTTTGAGTGCATATATCTAGATGATTACATATGATTGGGTTGGAACAGCTTTTTTTTAGATTATTGATTGTACTTGAATATTTTTGTTGTTGTATTATTTTAAAAGTGAGGAAAAATTATTGAAATTCCTCAGATACTTTATTTTTTTTAATTATTTATTTGTTTACACTTATTTTGTGTAAACTTTTAAGATTTGCGTGCGTTTTATAAAAATATTTGTAATCTTTTTGAAAGCTATTGGAATTCCTTTTCTTTTATGAATTATTTATCGGTTGGATAGACAAATCAACGGATTGGAATGCCAGCATCAATTTAAAAAAACAAACAATTTTGAAACAATTTATTAATACAGCACGTGTATTGTAATTGTTAATTTTTTTTTAAATAAATTGTTTTAGCTTCGTGTCGAATTAAGACTATGTTGGTTCTTTAAAAAATGTTTATTAAGATTTCATAGACAGAAACATGTAGACCTTAAATTAAATCTAAAACAAAAATTAAATTAAATCTATATTAAATTATATTTATCTTTTTTGACACCGCCAAGAGGATAGTAGGCGAGTTTTTTAAGAGTTTTTCAGAGGCCTAATCTCTTTCAACGTTAAAATAATGTTTATTCGACTTAACTTTTTCAAATATTATAAACGATACACGAAACCCTCTTTTTTTATTACTATTTGGCATTTTAAAATAAAAATTGCAATTAATTATTCAACAGAACTCCACCAAAAATTATCGTCATCAATAGTAATTCTATCCTTAAAAAAATTTCGATTAAAAAAAAGCAACTAGGCCAAACAAGATACCATCATAGTTCTGTGAAATGGGAGATGAGAACCAGATCATCTCCAAGGTTATCGAAGGTGATTAAATGTCTAATCAGTGCAGAAAAAGTTACTTTACACTATTCCAGAACAGGAAAGCTGATAGTTATCGTTTAATCAAGTCGCTTGCAAAAAAACCGCTTTCTTACCCTTGGAAATAAAGATCGCTCGTTAACTGTTAACAGTTTTCGTTTTACTGATCTTTGGCGAAGAGTGAGATTAGTCCAGATTCGGACCCTATCCTCCGAACTGGGCAGGGCTTGGTTAACTAAATTTAACTAAAATTAACAAGTGCAGTTTCGTTATACCTTCATCAGGGCTATACGATCTGGTAAGGTTTCAAGTTTCCTATTTCAGCGCTAGTCTTACGAACTCTTGCGACATATAACGGATGATGGTTTCTGTGACTATTTGGAAGTCGAACCTATAAGTGCAAATCTTTGAATGCGGCCTAGGCCAGACGCCATGCCCATCGCTGAATAATTGTGGGGTACCACGGGATATCAGGAAAGCCAGTTGATTATGTCGCATAGCTCGGTAGTAGCTGCCTGGTATGTTAGGTAGGCACCCTAGTTGGAACTTGGTGGTGGCTGTGATTATCCCATAGCGGGAGCGTATGGTATTTGAACCTGGATTCACACCGCCGACTTCGAAAGAAGATGGTTTGGGTGAAGGTAATCAGGGGATTTACCAGAGGTGCATGATAGGCCTCGCTCCTAAGGGAGCCACTCTAGTGACTGAAGGAACCACTCTCACAAAGAGTGACTGCGAACCACTCTAGGGATCTGGGCAATGCTGATTTTGAATCAAGTGAGTATGCTTACCGCCAGATTAATGCATAACAGAGCCAGGTGCTGACGTAAAGCGTATTTCGACGTGTAGGAGTGGACTATGTTTTGAAGAACAAACATTTTAGATGGTGGGATAAAAATGATGTTTTTAAGAACAAACATTTTAGATGGTGGGATAAAAATGGTACTCCCCATATGGCCGTTCTTTTTTCTTCGAAACTTTCGAGAATTGGTTACCCGGATATTCAAAAAAACAAAATTAGCCAATTCCAATTCCACATCGAATTATTTAGAACAACGGTTTTTTTTTGTTTTAAAATAAGGGTCGTTATGTGCTTAAGTTTGCATTCTTAACTCTTTTTTTTTTTAAACTAAAAATTGTAAGAAACCCTTTTTAGCCGTTGCTATTTTGAAAAAAATACATGCTTTTTCATATTTTTTATAGAAATAAAATGGCGTTTAAATTATTCCGCTGAAAACTATTTACATACTTTAATCGAACAATCAAAACTTTGAAATTCCGTTAATTTATTTTAAAATTTACGACGCTGTAACCGCACCTAACCGTAAGTACGTGCGATTCAGTCTTGCAATTTATTTTAATTATTTCTATATCAAGGTTATAACATCTTGTTGAAAACCATTTTCTTTTTTAAAGCCTTTGAACAGAAGTCTTATAGCAATTCAATAGCTTGCGCAATGTTCGTCAAAACTCCATGCATAGCAATCTGAAAATAGCTTGTTTAGAACCTTAAACAAGTTAAATTGTTAGTTAAGTGTATCTACATATCTATGTACGTATGGGGGTATCTATCTATTTCTTTTTGTCTACATATCCATGAATCTATATATCTATACATCTTTCTGTCTACCTATACAGGGTATTTCACAAGATGTGACAAATTCAGGCGAATGACATATTACAAATTTACAAAATTAGCCAATTCCAATTCCACATCGAATTATTTTGAACAACTGTTTTGTTTTGTATTTTTAATTTTGTTTTAAAATAAATTATTTTAAAATTTACGACGCTGTAACCGCACCTAAGAGTAAGTACGTGCGATTCAGTCTTGCAATTTATTTTAATTATTTCTATATCAAGGTTATAACATCTTGTTGAAAACCATTTTCTTTTTTAAAGCCTTTGAACAGAAGTCTTATAGCAATTCAATAGCTTGCGCAATGTTCGTCAAAACTCCATGCATAGCAATCTGAAAATAGCTTGTTTAGAACCTTAAACAAGTTAAATTGTTAGTTGAGTGTATCTACATATCTATGTACGTATGGGGGTATCTATCTATTTCTTTTTGTCTACATATCCATGAATCTATATATCTATACATCTTTCTGTCTACCTATACAGGGTATTTCACAAGATGTGACAAATTCAGGCGAATGACATATTACATATTACGACTGAACAATGCGAGTAAATGGCAAATTAGAGTAAATGATAAATGCGTGTGATTGTTAATACGATTTCGGTAAATTGCGAACTTCATTTCGATCGAAATTTGGAAAAACCGTGTTATTAACATTCTTGGAACCGTTGTTTTTGAGACATTGAACATCAAGTTTGAGGGTTAAGGCACACATAACTTAGTACGTGCTTATTTACACATTTACACATGAACCTTTCATTCCCAGGTGGATCAAAAGCCTCTTTAAATTAACTTTACTTGGTTGAAATTAATACATAGTAACAGTTTTCTTTGTTTCCTTCATTTAATATAAAAATATGTACTTGGCTTCTTGACAAGGTTGTGTGACAAAGTGGCGCGTTTTACTAACAACGCTGCAATTTATTCATTATGAATATAAATTCTGTTATTCAAAACATGAAAAATCTAATTCTCCAGCCTGACTTACAATGAACTTAAAACTGCCTTTGCATCTCCTTATGAGTCATCTCATCAACCAGAAGTCAATCAAAATGAGCAAGAAAAACAAAAACGGAACAAACTGTACCTCAGTAACATGGGACCTACCCTCATTTTTCTTCTTCCTCCTCATCCAGCTGCAGGCTTAAGAAAACACATGTTTATGTTAAGAAGATTTATTCTTCCCTTTCAAGGGGTTCCCACAAGATTGAATTATACTTTCAGATGACACAGATCACGCAGAGGGCTCATTGAAGCCGCCAACCCATCACCACATTGCCATTTCTCTGGAGCACCCTCTCTAGAAGATGACGATGTTGATGATGATGGTTACATGTTCTTAAAATGTCAAGGATATGAATTTTCTAAATCGTTTTATGACTTTTTCCGCTTTCATATGCAATTATAAATGAGAGAAGAATCCTGGAAGCGGTTATGTTGGGAAGGAGGAGGATTGACTCCTGAGCCTGGCATGTAATACCCCTTCCTCATTGTTTTCGTTTTCATTTCCTTTTACTTTCACTCGGTGGGTGGTGGTTTTTAATCGCAGACCTAAATCTTGATTTTTTTTTTTTGTTCTTCCTTATTTTTATGGATTACAGGCACCATTACCTAATAAAATCCTTTTAAAGCTTTTTTATTACCTAGAGCTCGTGTTGTTTTATGATGGGTTTGTCGTCATCCTTGTCGTTGTGCTGGTTGTCCTAGTCTGTTTTTTTTTTCTATGTATATCCTTATTGTAACTTAAGGGGTTTTTGTTTGGTTAAGGGCAAATGAGTCAATGGAAAGTTTTTGTTTCTTATATTTCTAGGACTAGGATACTAGACCGATACACTCTTTGAATTGAATTGAGAAAGAACTCGCTTTTGTTTGTGCAACATATACTCATTCGTGCATATTTCGAATTGTGTGTCAATTCTTGGGTGTAAAAGGATTCGGTTTTTATGTTGGCGCCAAAAACGAAAATTTTTCTTTTTTATAGCCAGTGGCAGGGACGACGGCGGCATTAGGGAATTTATTTCTTTGAGAATGACTAAGATAATTTTCAAATTGCGTGCTTGCGAATGAGTCATTGAGAAACCGAAAATGTTTGTTGGTTCTACATACATGCATGAGATATAGGGGTGCGTCAAAAGTGTCATTATTCCCACATTGCGTGAATCTCTTGGTCTTTTTATTTAAGTTTAAAATGGAAGTAGCTATATTTCGTTTTTAAAAGGAATTATGGTAGGTACTTAGGTTTATTTTGACATATGAATGATAAATTTCTAGATTTTATTAATTTTTGCTTGCGATACAGGTAGGTGTACTTGGACAAGTTTTAGGATTCGTGAATATAGAAAAATTGAGATAACAATCAAACATGACATAACTATCATAGAGGAGCCTATAAAAGTTAGTAAACAAAATCTCTGTCTGTCAGTATGTATAACAATCTGCAGGCTAAACGGCTTAATTGATTTGGTGTGTGTGGTTCTTTTGGTATTTCTCAGTGGGTTTTTCAATTATTTTCAGGGCTAAAAACAACGGCACCTGCCATATAAGCGTTAAGTAAATGGAATGATGTCCAAAAGCTGCTTTAAGCATGTTTGGGGAGATAGCTGTTGCAGCAAATGAACACGCATGTTCTCGAATCGATTCCAAAGATACCATGACTGAAAGACTGCGTTAAACTCATTTGCAGTTATTGATCGCAAAATTAGAGCAAAATTTATCGGAAATCCTCAACAAAAAGGATAACAACGAAAATCAGACAAAGATCGTCGAGCACTTCGAGCAATTTCTTATAGGCCATTGTGCATTCGTTCTAAATGATTATCTTGCACATTTAAAGGACTGTGGCCATGAGTTTTTGCTGATGTTGGGGATTTTCGTCTGGTTCTGGATGCGAATTCAATTATTCAATTATGCATTCGAACAGATGCGATGCCAATATAAATTTGAAGAGGAAGTCTTTACCTGTTTGGCCTGGTGTTTCGAGGAAAAACAGTCATCTAAATTCGGTATTTGCACGTTGCACAAACGCTGACACACTTGGGACTATTTGTTTACCTTTTAATGTAACATACTGCGCGGGCATTAGGAAGATAGGGAGGGGAGAGATAGGAGGTGTCGATTAACATTGGTTTTGAATGTTTTCAGATCAAAATGGCAAAGGAAAATCTCGCCGGGTAAACTAATCCAAATGCGTGTTGTTCGGCTAAAAAAAGAATCGCTTTATTTCACGGTACGTCCGAAATTGGGCTCAAGGGTGAACTGATGAGCATTCCTTGCGAGACGAGAATTACGGAGAAAATTTTAAGGCGAGGAATGCAACTGGCTACTTCGAGTGAACATAAAATAAGGAAATACATGAAACATTGCGTCGGTGTTCGAGAGGGGCAATTGATTCAGTGGCAGTTCTATTTCCAATCAATCTTAACGCTCTATTTTGTATTCTATCAAGCAAGTGAAGCGATGTTTGTGAAGCACCTGCCCAAAGGTGGGAGTTATACTCGAGTTTAGGGCGTATAAACGCTTTATAAATTGCAGCCAGAGAACAGACGGGGAAAAATACTTTTTGCATCGATACAGAAAACCTAAGCAAGCAGCATTTTTAGCGATCTCAAATATATGGTCGTTAAAACCAAGGTCGTCGTTGACACACATACCGAGAACTGAGCTTTGCGGTTTCTTCGATGCAAGTGCCATTCATTGACAATGGGGGTATGTTTAGCTTTGAAGACAGAAGACAGCATTGAGCATTAAACTACACACGATTCCTACTCCATTTGACAATGCTGTACAAATCGGAGTTTAATGAGCTTGATATACGGTACCGTTGCAATTGTACGTCCGAAGGCGAAGGACGTGAATTATCGAACGAATATGAAAAGCTGAGGGTAGAGAGCAAAACAGTTAAGTGGATTACAAGTAACAGACGGAAGATCATTTATAAAAATGAGGAAAAGTGTAGGAGACATAACGGAGCCCTGGGGCACACCAGCATTTATTTTGTGCGAATCAGACTTGAATCCGTCCAATACAACTTGTATTGAACGGTACAGAAGATAGCTTCTAATCCAACGAACAAGAGTATCATCGATACCAAAAGCACGCATTTTCGATAAGAGAGCTTCATGCCAAACTTAATCAAATGCCTGGAGATATCAAGTACAATAATCTTACTTTCACCAAAGCGATGTAAAGATTTATTCCACTGGTTGGTGAGATATGCCATCAGATCACCAGTGGAACGGTTGCTGCGGAAGCCATACTGACGGTCATGGAGAAGTTTTCGATCTTCGAGATATTCCTTAAGCTGACGGTTAATCAGTGTTCTCATGACCTTAGAAAGAAGGGATGTCAGCGCTATGGGTTGGTAGGAGGAGGGGGAGGATGGGTCACCTTTCTTAGGGACAGGCTGGACAAATGCTGTTTTCCATCTTTTAAGAAAGATTCCAGAAGAGTAGGAGCGATGGAAAAGCTTACGCAGTGGCTTTGCCAGTGTGGAAGAACACCTCTTCAGAAGAATCGGGGGTATACCATCCGGGCCAGCGGATTTGTGTATATCGAGATCTTTGACAACTCTTGCTACTGTACGAGTGCGGAAAAAAATCTGTCCCATGGAAAAATTTACATTCTCAAGTACATGAGGGGCAACGTTGCTGTGAGGCAGCGTGGAGCTGGCAGCGAAATAGGCGGGGAGCAAGTTTGCCTTCTCTGAAGAGTAAACAATTGGTTTGTTAATGTCGATGAGCGTTGGAACCGAAGATGTCGAGGAGTTTTTAATATTTTTTTACAAATGCAGAATTTGTTGCCGTAATTTTTGGTCATGCAAAAATTTGGTTCTTTCCATAACAGAGTTGCATTAGTTCCTTGCTTGTTTGTGCTTTTACCGATTTTCCTCGGTAGGGTTGGCTTTATAGGATCGGAAACTTACTTCTTTGAGCCTGATAGCTTCTTTACACTCAGAATTAAACCAGGACTTTTCTTTAGGCTTGATACTTTTTACTCTGTTAGGAATAAAAGCACGCATCCCTAGAAGAATCACATTTGTGATCATTTCAGCACTGGCATCAATGTCACTATCGAGGAAGCATAGTGACCAGTTAACCCTGCAGCAGTCGCGCACCAAAAAAGAACGAGAGTGGTCGCGTGGATTACATATGTAGCCCAATTAAAAATTAGATTAAAACCAATAAGTTATTGCTTTTTCACTTTTATTTGCATCGAAATGCGATAAATAAAAGTAATAATTATTAATTTAACAAAAAAAATAAATAATTTCTTCCGAAGACAAAATAAATAAATAAATAAAAAACTTTAAACAAAGTTATTGATAAAAAAGGAACTTTAGTTTCAAAAAGAGATTGGTTCTCAAAATCACTTCAAACAACTTAATTAATGATTGGTTTCTATACATGAGGAACATATATATTTGGAGTGGTCAGGACAAACGAATTTTTGACACGCAGTGCAGTTTGCAGTTTGACTAAAATACTCACCGTTACACAACCACACAACTATTCAACTTTAAGTACTAGGAGAGCCAACCGTTAATTTCTCGGAAATTAAGAATTTTGTAGTAGTGGATTACAATAGTAATCCAAGCATTAGATGGTCACACGATGCCTACAGTAGATAAGAAAGAGGCAGTTAAGCACTAAGGTCTTTGGACAGATAAGAGGATAATTTGCTATGCGAATGCGTTTTAGTTATTTTTTTTTTTAACAGCGCGAGTGGGTATCTTTTTCTTTCCTCTAACGACGCGAGTGGATATTATTTTATTCTTTACAGCACACGCGAGGGTTTTTTTTCAATTTCTCTAACGTGTGTATTAATATTTTTTTTGAAACACTCGCGATAACAATGCGCAATAATTTTTTTTTGACTTTTGTTTAATTATTTGTGCACGCACCTCGACGTCCGGCCTCTAATAGCTTAAGATCGACATGTGAATCTGAGCCTGGTTTTGAAAATCATTATTTTAACTTTTTTTTGGATTTTTGAAAAACAGGATTATAAAAAGCGGGACTCCGATAAACTCCCTTTTAAACATTAGTAAGGGAGGCGATCGTAATTTTACCGACCTAATCAGGAGACAGAAAATAACTCTAATGGATAGATAGATTAGGGCCACTTATCACGAATCTGCTGGTCAGACAAACTTTTTCGGGAACCTTCTGAGGGAAAGGGCTACTTTCGGTACGGTATTTTGAGACTTACCTTATCCAAACGGGGCATCAAATATTTTTGATAGTAAGAAGAAAATGCTTTTAGTGGAGATTCTAAAACAATTGGTCGGCTGTGGATGAAAAAGGTATCAAATGAAAGGTACATCTGTCCTCTTTATAAATCTACTGGTCGGACAAAGATTTTCAGGGAATAATCCTTTGTCCGTCCAATTAAAAAAAAAAAAAAAAAAAAACAATAATTTATACCTAGTTAGTTAAACTGTAACAACAAACAATGTTTGTAAAAATATTGAATTAATAGTCCAAGGCGGGCGTAATAAAACCTACCTCATGCAATCAACGGAAAATTTAGCCATAAAAAAATGGCAATTTAAATAAAATTTGCTAAACCGCTGGCTTTCTTTGGGCCGTTTGGCGGCAAAATGGTCACTTCCGGTTGCGTTTTTGGTGTTGGTCTACCTCATTGGGATTGTGTCAATCATCAAATGGGGTATGAAATGAAAGCTAAGGCTGTATACATTAAGAATCTGCTAGTCGAAAAAACTTAACATGAGCCAAACACAACCGGAAGTGAACATTTTGAATAAATATTTTGATGTTCCCTTATTATTTTTTAAATTTTATTCGACGATGTGACCATATCAGCAAGTACGTGCGATCCAGTCGTGCAATTTATTTTTTATCTGCAAGAATGCATATTTTGCCTTATAGTACCTACAATCGCAAGAAAAAACTATACAATGTCTCAAAGGAAGTAAAATTTTTGGTAATTTGTACAAAACAATACACAGAAATCCTTTCGTCTTCGGTTCCAAAGTTTTTCCACAATAACACTGCAAATGTTAGCTTCCAATTGAAACTAACTTTTTTGCTAGACAATTTTTCGTCAATTCTGTCACTTTCACAAGACGTTCAAAACTTCATTCTCCACCAGAATCCTGAAAGATCTCGATATACATCCTCGAAGTTTCCCGTTTTCACTGGGTTAGAAATAACTTTTCCGATCGTTCGGATTGATGCTTCAAAATAAATGCGACTCTTTTTCACATTTTTATTAATGATCTGTCTCAGACTTCTAATTTATTTAACTGCTTCTTCTACACTTTGCTTTCATATTCGTTTATCAACTCGCAACCCTGCTTTTGTGATGTGGTCACTAAAGCGGAATATGCCCCCTTGCCCCTCACTTGCATCATGGAAGCCGTTCATCAGTAAATTATCGGTATGTGCATCACCAACCACCTCTTGTTGAACGATCACTTATACGATGGTGTCAAAAATATCGTAAGATGTATGGACTTTCCCAGAAAAATGTAAGAAATTTTTGTCCTGAATTGGGTACTATCTACTACTCCCATACCAAATGCTTTTTCGGTAAATTCAATTCACTCGAGTCTTTTGGAATATTTCCATTAATAGAACCTTCACGTAACTCGAACATCGACAGAAATGTTTAATGTTTTTTTTGTTTGTTTTTTTTTTTTTGCTCTAGAGAAATTGCCAGTTGCAACAATAAACAACGTAACAATACCATGCCGACTAATTTATGCATGAACTTCATTTCGGTCGTTCTGTTAAGTACAAATATTAATTTTTCGACCGTACAATTTGAATGTGGAAGTAAACATTCAGCTGAATTTGTTGAACAGAATCTGCTATGTCGAGTTCTAAAAACATCTGTTTTTGTCTCGTGTTCGAAACTTCTTCTATTTTTTGCACCAGAATGTTGTCACTTTCCCCAAGATTGGGAAGATCCGGTTTATTCTTCACAGTTTTTTCGTTTCAATTATTTATACATTCCACTGATTCACATGTTGTCAGTTTTCTGAAAACAAATACGGGGTGTCCTAAGATGTTAAGGCTTACCACCATTTCATAACGAATACCATTAAAAACGCTGTGTCGTGTCGTGTATTCTTATGTTCGTGGTATAAGAAAGAATATCTTTCACGTGTACGACTACACTGTCCAATACAGGCCAGCTGTTTTGGCATTAAGTGAAACCCAGATTGGAGTAAATACTGATTTATCAGAATTTGCTCTACATGGGTATAGCTTAGTGCCACATCTTTTTTTACATCATGGTCTCGTGGTCTATTTGTTTACTCTTCAGAGAAGGCAAACTTGCTCCCCGCCCATTTCGCTACAAGCTCCGAGCTGCCGCATAGCAACGTTGCCCCTCCTGTACTTGAGAATGTAAATTTTTCCATGGGACAGATTTTTTTCCGCACTCGTACAGTAGCAAGAGTTCTCAAAGATCTCGATATACACAAATCCGCTGGCCCGGATGGTATACCCCCGATTCTTCTGAAGAGGTGTTCTTCACACTGGCAAAGCCACTGCGTAAGCTTTTCCATCGCTCCTACTCTTCTGGAATCTTTCCTAGAAGATGGAAAACAGCATTTGTCCAGCCTGTCCCTAAGAAAGGTGACCCATCCTCCCCCTCCTCCTACCAACCCATAGCACTGACATCCCTTCTTTCTAAGGTCATGGGAACACTGATTAACCGTCAGCTTAAGGAATATCTCGAAGATCGAAAGCTTCTCCATGACCGTCAGTATGGCTTCCGCAGCAACCGTTCCACTGGTGATCTGATGGCATATCTCACCGAACAGTGGAACAAATCTTGACATCGCTTTGGTGAAAGTAAGATTATTGCTCTTGATATCTCCAAGGCATTTGATAGAGTTTGGCATGAAGCTCTCTTATCGAAAAAGCGTGCTTTTGGGATCGATAATACTTTTGTTCGTTGGATTAGAAGCTATCTTCTGGACCGTTCAATACAAGTTGTATTGGACGGATTCAAGTCTGATTCCCATAAAATAAATGCTGGTGTGCCCCAGGGCTCTGTTTTGTCTCCGACTCTTTTCCTCATTTTTATAAATGATCTTCTGTCTGTTACTTCTAATCCACTTAGCTGTTTTGCTGACGACTCTACCCTCAGCTTTTCATATTCGTTCGATAATTCACGTCCTTCGCCTTCGGACGTACAATTGCAGCGGTGCCGTATGTCAAGCTCATTATACAGCATTGTCAAATGGGGTAATAGGAATCGTGTGGAGTTTAATGCTTCGAAAACTCAATGCTGTCTTCTGTCGTTAAAGCTTAACATACCCCCAATGCCATTGTCCATGAATGGCACTTACATCGAAGAAACCGAAAAGCTCTCAGTACTCGGTATGTGTGTCAACGACGACCTCCGTTGGAACGACCATATATTTGAAATCGCTAAAAATGCTGCTAAGTACTTAGGTTTTCTGTATCGGTGTAAGAAGTTTTTTTCCCCATCTGAACTGGCTACAATTTATAAAGCGTTTATACGCCCTAAACTCGAGTATAACTCCCACCTCTGGGCAGGTGCTTCACAAACATCGCTTCACTTGCTTGATAGAATACAAAATAGAGCGTTAAGATTGATAGGAAATAGAACTGCCACTGAATCAATTGCCCCTCTCGAACACAGACGCAATGTTTCATGTCTTTCCTTATTTTATCGTTTCTTTTACAAAAAATGTTCACTCGAAGTAGCCAGTTGCATTCCTCCCCTTAAAAGTTTCGCCCGTAATACTCGTCTCGCAAGGAATGCTCATCAGTTTACCCTTGAGCCCAATTTCGGACGTACCGTGAAATATAGGGATTCTTTTTTAGCCGAACGACACGAATTTGGAATAGTTTACCCGGCGGGATTTTCCCTTGCCATTTTGATCTGCAAACATTCAAAACCAAAGTTAATCGACACCTCCTATCTCTCCCCTCAATATCTTCCGAATGCCCAAGCAGTGTGTTACATTAAAAGGGAAACAAGTAGTCCCTTGTGCGCGCGTTAATTATAAAAAAAAAATTAAAAACGCTAAAATAGAGTCTTACGAATGTAAGTAATAAATTCAGCTTTATACATATATATCCCAATTTTAAAAAACATTTTTTTTTTTTTTTTTGAAACATGGCAACGTTTAGTCTAAAGCAAATAAACGGCGCGGCGAGGCGTGGGCGAAGTGAATTTATCATAAGGGCTCTGAGCGCGTGATAATTTGAAATGGTAATTCATCATTACAATACACTCGTACAAGAAATTTCATATAGTCATATAGGCTTACATGGTCCAACCACCCTTCGTCCTACATTTTTATTCTTACAACATTCCCTGTTTGTCGCACTTATCCACCGGCATGAATTAAGCATGTAGAAGTACAGATGCCTCATGTGTACGTGCCAATGTAAGAGTACAAAGTACAGAGGTACAGAGGTACAGACGTTCATGCGTGAAGCGAGTTGTTTTATGAGTACTCCAGCTTCGCAGCAATATGGAAGAAGGATATAAAATTGGGAAGACCGAAGCCTGATGACTTAAAACGATGACGGGATATAGGGTAAATGTATTTTGTTTATGCTCATGTGAAAAGCAGGTCCATGGGGCGCAATAATGGATGCATGGCTTGATGTTGAGATGATGACTTGTTTCTATTTTTGCAGGAAAATGTGGAAAATCCATTGACAAAGCAAATACAAGCGACAGTGCGTCGTCGTCGTTGTCGTGGGTATAATGGCGAGGACCAACAGAAGGCGGTATAAAGACGAGGATAAGGCCGTGTCACATCAGGGTTGTCTTTGAGTGTCTTTTTCCTTGGTATTTGCAAGGTGTGTTTTGTTTTAGTCATTTTTCTCAATTCAAAGGGTTGATTCTTTTTTCCAGCTTCGTTTCAAAACCAAATGTTTATTAATAGAAAGGAAAAGGAGGTTTTATTTGTGGATTTATAGGTCGGACGTAATTTGTATCCTTTTCTTTTTTGTTTGTATGCCTTCGTCATCTTGAATGTGCGTTTTATTTCAACTGGCGTCGATGGTTCTTTGAGGCATATTGAAGACACGAACACGCCATGGTTTTAATAATGTCGCACTTTTAAAGTCGTAATTTAAAATGGTTACGTTAATATTTACAGGTTCCATTTTACACACTGAATGATATGACGGTTTATGGTATTTTGTAGTAACACTTTATGGGTATTATATTTGCGAAACGAGGCAGTAAATTTCATATAATGAAAATGAGTTTTAAAACTAAAATATGCTCTGTGTCTGTCCTTAGGAAAGACTTAACTATACTTCCAAATATTTATTAAAGATAAATATAATATTATTATTCAATTACACTTCAAGCCTAAGTGATTGCATTTATTTTTTTAAGGAGGATGGAATTAAGAATACATTTGTTTAAGAAATATAGACAGTAACGAGAATTAAGAATTTACTGTCATTTTTTTTGAAAACATGACGAAATGTTTGACCGATAATTTTAGCTAAAGTGAAAAAAAAGTTAAAATCTGGCTGAAAGATTCGCGCAAAGAAAGGGTTGAACTATAATAGCCGAAGCATTGATTTACCATCGAAGGAGTTGATGCAGCGATAAAAATTCCTTAAACAGATAATAAGTGACCATTCGTCTTCGATATAAACTCTTCATAGCCATCTAGCAGAGAGCTTGTGTAAGGCACTTCTTAAAATAAAAAATGTTCGTAGCATTATTCAAATTCCAAAATATAACACGAATCTGAGAATCTAGCTGGTTCTGATGATTTTGGCTCACAGATCTTTGACTTAGATGGCATCGATAGATTGCGGCTTATTGGCACTAACCTGGGACCTCAAAAAATAAATTGCACGAATTCACATTGTAGAATAAAATAAAAAAAAAATTAAAGTGAACATTAAAGCATTTACTCGATTTTTGTGACTTTTGATTGTTCGAATAAAGTGCGTTAAATTGTATTGGGTGAAAAAAATTAAACGCCATTTTATTTCTTTAGGATATGTTAGAAAGTGTGAATTTTTTTTTCAAAATTGTAGGCGCCGTTTTTAAATAAAACGGTTTTTTTTAACCAATTTAAAAAAAAAATAAAAAAAAATAATTCCAGCATACAAAAGTACAAAAATAGCGTACATTTAAAAACAAAATTTAAAAAAAAATTCACTAACTCGTTTTCAAAATATTGATTTTTGAAAAAAAAAAAAAATTTTAATTAATAAAAATACAAAAAAAAGTTTTCGAAAAAAAAATAATACAAAATTACTTAGGCTACCTACATCTTCTTGGATATCAATTTGGATTGCAATCGGATCACCAGTTTTCGAGAAAGTCGAAGAAAAAAAAACCGGTCCTATGGGATTTTTTTTCATCAAAATATAATGCATACCTACAATAGTACACTGATTTTTTTTAATAAAAATTCTTGAAGCCGTTTTCGAGAAAAATAAGCTTTTACATTACGGTTATATGACAGGTACCGTAAATTTTTGAGCTAAAAATAATAATTAAAAAACTCCTATGTAGAATGTCAAAATAACCTGAAGTTCAAAATTTGAAGACGATTGGCCCAACCGTTTAGGCTGCAGTCCAATATACATCCGTACAGACAGACAGACAGACAGACAGACAGACGGACAGAATTTTGGCAGTAACTCAAATGTTTCTCTAAAAATTTGTAATCTGCACGAATGCATAACTTGTATTATAGTACCTATAATCGCAAGTAAAAAACCCACAAGTAACAGTGTAACAGTGTAACAGTGTTAAATCGCACGGGCCATGTGAGTAATTCACTTTACCCCCATACCGCTCATGCGAAATAACCTATGTGCCACTAGTATTGTCAATGTGGGAAATGAACATTTTTTTTAACTCTGCCTCTAGGCCTATATATTCCACATACGATGTTCCTCAAGGAAGCCAACTTGGACCTTTGCTCTTTGTTCTTTCTGTTGATTATTACATTACATTACATTACATTTGATAAATCTACGAAGTAGACACACTTACGAGCACTGGCTACTGAGGCCATCGGCTCAGACAATTACAAGGCAACACACAAGGACACATTGATACAGGACAGAACAGAAGATAGAGCGAGAACGGAAAACAGAAAACCCATAATAAAATATTTTTTTTGATTATTTTAAAAATATTGATTTTTCAAAAAATTAGAAAAAAAAAGTTATTCAAAATCTTGATATGCAGAATTAATTTGGCTACCTAGATCTTTTCAAATATACAATTTGACAGAAATCCAGAGCCGTTACCGAGAAAGCAAAAAATTAAAAAAAGTTATATGAAAGGTACTATTAGTTGTGTTCGTCTACTCCTTAAAACAGACTATTTTGCACAATTTTACACAAATGTTGTTCGTTTACTTACATTTTCGAGAGTTTTCGGGAGAGGAGACATGTTGCGAGAGAGAAAAACATTTCCCCTTAATTCCCTATTTTAAACCAAAAAAATTCTTGGGAGAGAAAAATGTGAATTCTGTCAAACTCAAAAGTACATTTGAAATTAGACGTTTTGTAAAGGATTCGTATTTGAAGAATTTTAAATTTAAAAAAAATGTTAAAGTTAAATCCAAAGTAAATAATAAAATGACCTTACAATGGCCTAATAAAATGGTTTCCATCACAACTTTTATTTCATCTGCACTTATTTGATCCATTTCATTTAGTTAAATTTTATTTTTTTTGACGTTTAAAAAGTTTCCCTATTTTCCTCCACGAAGTTTCTTTTACTTTTGAGCGAATTTATTATTTTCTGAGAGATTTCATCCCCACTCTTCAAAGTTTGACAGTTTTCCTAAAACAACCGAAAAAGTAGACGAATACAACTATTGTGTATATTCCCAATCTGCGAATTCGTACGAATTTTCACGAATTTCTGCTAATTCCAGTTCCCGTACACAAAAAATTCGTAGAAATTCGCAGAAGAGAGAGCTCTCGAGAGAGAAAATAATTTTTCCACCCTGCGAATTTCTGCTCAAGAAATTTTTGAAGGCAGAAAAAAGTAGCAGCCAAACGCCAGTTTGACAATTGAAAAAGACAATAAATAAATCAAATTTACGACACGTTTGATAAAGATTGCAGTTATTTTTAAAAGTTTATAAAAAAAAACATAAAAACTCGGTGGTTTTATGAACTTTTCCAAGAATATTGTTGACGAAGTTCAGGTACCTGATTTAGTTCAAGGTTCAGGCAATTGTAACAGAGCAGTGTGAGTTGAGTCCTCTGATGTCAGCTGTTTGCAAGGAGAAGTAGAGAAGAATTGTTGCTGGAAGCGTGGAAGCACCTACAAAACTACTAATTGTTTTGTTGTTGGAGCTGATGCAACAAATAGGCAAAACATTTTCCTTGAAATAATAAACAAAACATATTAAAAATCTTTTCGCAATAATTGTTAGTTTCCCCCAATCTTTTGACATTTAAGTAGTGATGGTCGAACATCCGACAGTTTATCGATAGTATAGATAGTGAAAAATATAGGCTACATCGATAATTCAAAAACAATCGAATGACTATCGATAGTTTAAATAATTAAAACATTAAAACTTACCTTCACATTTTGAGCCTGAGCTTATTCGAGAGATGGAAACTTGATGTGAGCTTGTTTAAGCTATGAGAGTGTCCAAAAGCATTTTCAGGCAATAGATAAGATCTTGCAGCTTCCGGAGTGCTTTGAAATTTTAAGCACAACAATATCCAGCGAAAAATACATAACACGAGGAATTTCCGCAGTTGATAGCGTTATATGTGAAAGTTGTCTTGTAACTGTTGAAGGCAGGGATGTACTTAAAAAGTTAACTGATACTGTTAATAAGCGAATAAAACCTATTACACAAGAACGGCGCTCGTGCTCTCTCTAATCTTTTCGATTATAACTTTTTTACAATTTTATTAAAATACATTAAGGGCATTCATAAAAGGTGGTAAGCTTTACTTTTGCTGTAAGGATAGGCGGTCATAAATCTATAAGATCTGAACAAGCCTATCGAATTTGATGACATTGTCATCAATAGTTAAAAACTATGAATAATTTAAATTGTATTTTAATTTTTTTAATGATAGAAGGACATTTAATAGTAAGTTTTAAATGCTTTATAATTTGCCTTTGCCTATTCATTTGATAAATTTATCGATAGAATCGGTACTATCGATTTTTTTCAAAACTATCGATAATATCAGAAATAAATACTATCGATGCTTAAGCAACACTAGGAAAGAATGCTGCAATTTCTTTTGTTTAAATCGTTCCCGTACTTTTTTCGTAGAAATCTCTCAGAGAGAAAAAATCTGACAGCTGCGAATTTTCTGCGAATAATTATCGGGAACACAACTATTAATAGACTTTTCCCGTAAATTCAGTTCTTATCAAATGACAGCCAATATCAACAAAAAAATTCTCAAGAATTTTCATCAAAATCCTTGGAGCCGTCTTCGACAAAAATAAGCTTTTCCTAAACGATAAATTTTCAATGATGCTGATTAAAATCTTGATTAATATTATAATTTTGTTACATCAGAAATTATGTGTCCAAACTATGTTTATTATTTGTCAGAACTTTCCAAATTAAATAAATAGATACAAACGAAATACAAACTACCTACATCTCCTCGATTAAATACCATGAAGAGTGCTTTTTCTTTTGACATTGATTGATTTGATTCACAGCGAAATGTGTCCCGCCTCTTTTTTTTTGTTCGAAAAGATGGAATTTTGAATTCCATGGTCCATAGCAACATCGCCATTAAAACTAGTTTACCGTTATTGCTTGCATTAAGCGGAACCGCACTAACCAAAAATTATAGACCCACCGGATGACTGATCCACCAGTGTTCTGTTTTTTTTTCTCCACCATACAAAGAGCTTGACAAGCTTAGAAATAACAATAAAAACAACAAAATCAAGAAAGCTAGACAACAAAAGATAAAGGCAATCATACAAACAAAACATAAACTTTTTTGTTTACAAAAAAAAACTTAAAATAGAGCTTCACACCATCATTTACAAACGCCCTAAGGGGGGAGGAACTTTGTTTTCATTTCCGTGCATTAAATTTCACGCGTAATAAGATACACATACCTACATTTTTACATTAATGATGTGCCATGATACTTGCTGTTCTATTTTTGGTCGTATTTCGATTATAAAATTGTTTTAATCGTTAATCACAACAATGGTATGCGAGCGACACGTAAGAATTAAACAACTTCGGTTGTATGGCACAAAATATCAGACATCAGCAGAACAACAGTCAGCGACAGCTCTATACTTCTATAGACATAGAGGGTTCAATGTCCTCATTGCTGTGCTGTGTTGGAAGTGTTGGAACAGTATAATGGAAACAACAATAAGTTAATTTAATAAAATAACTTTTGACGGAGGGGTGTGGGGGTAGGTAATGCGCCGCAATCGCTTGCGCTTCCATATAGAATCTCTGGTTTGAGAGTATATACATAATACTTATAAATGTACTTTTTAGAGCTTAACGAAGTGTAATGACGTTCTGATGTGCTATGATACTGCTGAACTGTGCTTGTGCTATGTCAGAAGATACGTCAAATTCGTTGGTCGCGTCCGTCGTTATGGTGTGTTCCAAAAGCCTTGTTGCCAGGAGATGCAAAAGATATGGGGAACGCGTTAATTGCTACAGCAGAAACGATCTGTTTTTTTTTTAGTTTTTTCTTATCCCAACAACAAGGAATCAAGACGAGTTAACAAAAAAAATGTACTTTGCTCGGAAAAAAGAAACAAGTCTCCACTTGACAGGTCTTTTAATCCGCTGAAGACGATCTTGCGTTTTAATATGCGATGGAATGCACTTTCTGTGTTGCGTAGGTGCAATGTGAGTGGCCAATGATTGATTGGATCAAAGAATGTTGTAGTCGTTTGAGAAATAACATTTTTTTAGGGTGCGATGCAAGAGTCTAGACTCGCAATTAACTAATCAAAGTAAAAAAAAATGATCTTCATTCATTATAAAGGATGAATGCCTGATTCTAAATCTGACTGACTGATATATCCTAAAGACTCGGTGTGTCCAAATGGAAAAATTTATCGGAACTAAGTAGATTCATGTCGAACACCTTTACCACACACAGGTTGATAGGAACAATAAAAAAAGTTCTTAAATAACACAAACTCAATAGTTTATTGCACTTGCTCTGCAAACTGTTTGTCCACTTAAACCGATGCAGGCAAATGATCTCAAGTAGAAAAAACATGTAAGTGCATTGTGTATCATTTCTTCAAACCGTACACGCTTCATGTAGAAATGCAATATTGTGTGCGAAGAAATGTGTTGGCACATTAAATTTAACGCTCCACATTTAATATTCAATTCAATGAAATTGATTCCCATTTGTTCACAAGAGATAAGTGCCTCCAGAAGAGAGCCCAATCTCCACTAGTTGGCTTTTGTGGGTTTATTTAACGCACGAGACAGTTAAAAGGCAAAGTAGCTCAACATCTCAATTGTATTATGTATTGTGAAAAATTCTCAGATCAAAGATCCCAGATTCGCCATTTACCAGAAGAAACATACTCTACGACACAAGACGGCAATATACAAAATAAAAACTAGTTTACGAAAGCCTGGGCAATTTGCAAATCTCATAGATACTCTCGGAGGCCATCCATCCATTCCGAAGCGACAGACACAAAACAAAAAAAAACCTGGCATTACTTCTCATTGTTACTGTTGTTCCTTTCAATTGAAGTAAAATGACTTAATGTATATGTAAGTAGCTATGTTGTGTATCCATAGTTTTCGCACCCGACATGACTCCACAACAATAGACAAAAAGCAAGCCCGCTACATCTCTTGAAGGCCTTTATCTTTTTGTGTGCCAAAGTGAAGTCGTGCCTTTGATCGGGCGGCCTAACCAGACACCATCTCTACGGTTTTTTGTTGATACGAATGAATCTTGTCCGTATAGTTATTGTAGTTTTGCCATATTTAACTCACACCATTATACAAAGTTGGACAACAAAAGGAAAAGGAATATCAATGAACCTTAACTTTTCAACTTGCAAAGCTGGATTGTGTGCGCAGTTACTAAATTGTTAGTTAGATTTGGTGTCGGTAAATGTCAGAAACTCAGTCGTGCGATGCTAGAGAATCACGGCACAAAACGAAGGCCTTCATACATGCTTAGATATAGGACACCCAACAACGGCCACTCGTTAATCGAAGTAATAGTTGTGAAGTGTGTTGTAATGCGCGGTGTTTTGTTCGGTGCAAAGTTGCAGAACATAGGTAAGTCTGGTTGTGGAAATAAGCCGTCTTTCACAAATGTTCCCATAAGAATAACCACAAACGAGAAGGCGACCCCAACCGCCCACGTAATGAACTTGAGTTATGACTGGATTGGAAAGTAAAGAGTATTTTGTTTGATTAGAAATAAAGGGTTGGGCGGCCATGGACTACATTGAAGTAGGAACAAAATGTGTAAACTTCAAGTTCAAGTTCTGCCTTTTTTACTAGTTTTTATACGCAAATTTGTTAAACTTGTAAAATTATTGCTGCGAAATATATGAATTTAAAAATAAAGTAAGAACGATATAACATACACTGGATTTGACCGCTACAGACTTATTTTGTTGGGTTACTTGAAATCCCAAAATCATTTCTCTAATTGATGGACATACATCATTTTATTTCATTTAATAAACATGATCCACAACATCGGGTGATTATTTTTGATCCACCCCGTATAAAGATCTTTCGAAATAGATATAATTTAAGCAAACTGTAAAAAATAAACTTACTACATAGTTACCAACTATTTGATGTTCAAAGGGTAGAAATGTGTGGGGGTACACGCACCTACAAATCACCCCTGTCTATTATCTCCTATTCTCACTTCCACGTGGTGAACATCGGGTTCCTAATCGTTACCTCAACTGGAGATTGGGTTCCAACACCTTTGGAAGGTTGTTGGTGGCAGCAAACGTGATAGGGGGGAGGAGTGTTACCACTAAGGTACTACTCCTTGCATCTATAGGCGGCAGCGGAAGAATTCTCTAGATGGAATTAATGGTGGCGTCTACAGTTGCAGTCAGGCTGAACTACTTAGTGAAGACCTTATATAGGCTACTACGACGTTTTCAGAGCTCAGGCCTATGTAGTTGGGGTCACAATAAGGACCTGGTCCTCCAGGTTGAAGGTTGTGCCAGCGGGGTAACTTCACGGCCATGTCAAAAACTACTAGTTGCGAAGCAACCACATGCCTCGGATACGGACGGATTCACTGATGACGAACCCTGCAAACGAAATAAGGACAACGAATATCGGATATGTACTAGGAATGTTTAACGTCGGACGGCTGCAATCGCAAGAAATCTCCAGGTCCTTTTCTGATCGAGTTTCAGATAAGCTCCAAAGGAATCCTTTACCGCCAGCATCAAGTATTGAGAACCAGTGGCAACATCGCCATAATGCCATCAGGGAAGCCACCTCTGAAGTGTTGGGTTCAAACGGCCACCACAACGAAACCCATGGTTTGATGATGAGTGTCGGCAAGCACTGCAGAGAAGGAACAGAACTGCCGAGCAGAAGAGGAAAGAGGAACCAGCTTGTCAGAAAAAAAGGGATCAAGAGAAGCGCGCGATCGAGGAAATGGAGAGCTGTTATTGCAGGAACGAAGTTAGAAAGTTCTACCAAAAGGTAAAAAGAAACTGTCAAAGCTACAGAGCTCGAACTGAGCTAGCAAAGACGATCAAGGGAACAAGACAAGACTATGTGCTGTCGTGCGACTTTTTCAACATCATACTTGAAAGAATAGTGCAGAACTCTTACGCCAACACCGACGTCTTGGACAAAATATCACCACAGACAGCTATAACTTTGAGGTACTTAAGGATTTTGTCTACCTGGGCTCCGCTATTAACTCACACAACAACACTAGTGCTGAAATCAAACGAAGAATAACTCTTGCCAATCGCTGCTTCTTCGGGCTTAGCAGGCATTTTAGTAGCAAAGCCCTCTCTCGGGCAACTAAATTGTCCCTTTATAGGACCCTCATCACCCCAGTCTTGCTGTATGATGCAGACGCATGGACGCTTCGAATCCACCTAAGAGGGACGGGACAGTAGAGGAAGACCGAGACTCAGGTGGCGCACACAAGTGGAAGAGGACCTCAACCGACTCCACGTGCGTAACTGGAGGCAGCTACCTAGGGACCGAGCTGGCTGGAGAAGCTTGCTGGTTGAGGTCCAGGTCCGGACTGTAGCGCCACCTAAGGTAAGGTAAGGTACCAACGATTTACATAACATGATGTGTCATAGCTCATCGCTAAAACGAAGTTCTTTCCCAAAATTTCAGCGCAATGAACGGCACTCACGGAGTCGAACCCCGACCCTTCTCTTAACAGTCCGAGTAACTAACCACTAAGCCACGGGGCACTACTGCCATTTGCATCGAGGAAATAGGAGACCTCTTCAATTCTGTACAATAACCTAATGTGTATTCGAATTCGCCATGATTGTGTTTCTTTCGAAATTGCGTACCTTTTGGCTTCTGACTCCTTCGGGTATGTAGTCGCTGGAGCGTCTTTGTTTATACGCTTTACGTCCTCGAATCGCTGTACAGCACGTACAACTCGTTGTTGTATCTTCATCGCCACTCGTTATTTACTGGATCGCAAACAAGGCCATAAATCGCTCGTAATACTTTTCTCTCGAATACCCCAAGGGAGCTTTCATCTGACAGGGAAAGTCACATCGTATTGTAGGACCAGGTTGATGAGTGTTTTTATAGCGTCTCCTTGGTTCTTCTTTATTCCTCAATAGCTAACTTATCCCAAAGAAATAGCTATTAGCAAGAGTGACTACGTTTGCGCTCATGTTGATTCATGTTTACAGCGGTGCCCAGGTAGACGAATTCACTGACTTCCCCGAAGTTATACCTATCAATTGTCACATTCTGACCAAGTCGGTGGTGGAATTGAACTTTTGTTGATGAAAGCATATTCTTCATCTTGTCCTCATTTATAATCAGTCTCATTCTGTTTGTCGCTGACTTCATTAAAATGAAATCCCCGGATAGTGTCCGCTTAGTTCTTCCTATTACAACAATGTGGTCAGCAAACCCTATATATGCTGGACGCATGTTTAAGTATAATGTTGAAATAGTGAAACAGCTGCACGACAGTGCATAACCTTGCCGTAAACTTCTAGTGGTGCCGTAGGTCTGAGTAGAATACTTACCAATTTTGGTAGTTCACCCTGATAATCAGGAATTCCAAAGCTCAACATGCCTTGATACAGTGCATCCCTGTTCAAACTGTCGTAGGCTGCTTTAACCAGCCAGCCAGCTGAATACTTCCCCTTAGCGATTTTAGCATAAAACCAATATTTTCCATGAGATTGCCATGGGAGCAAAAACTTATGCATCAAACAAATGCAATTACATCTGCATTTAGTTGGCCTCGGACATGAAACAATCCAAAAACGGTAGGACCGCTTTCAGAAGTCAAAATAGTCCAACCAAATATTTTCAAGAAAAAAATTGTATAAGCCAGTCAAAAGTTATTTCAATAGCACTACCTTATAACACACAAAATTGGTCCAAATTTCTTCTTCCAACCAATCTTCTAAAAGTCGTGTCTTCTGATAAATTTTCTTAAACCTAAAACATCAAAAAATTGTCAATATAGAGACATATACTATCTTTTTTCAAGAAATAGAACACCATTAGATAACCAACCATCTAATATCCTCTCAGATGCGAGATATGTTCAATTTAATCTCTTGTCATTTCCAAAGATATTTCAAATCAATTATCTAGGCCTTAAAGGCTCGTTCGACGTTCTAGCTCTCCGACAATCTCTTCTCCTTGTATATCGTTCACTCTCTTCATCTGTTTTCCTCTAATCGGATTAAAATCTCGTTTATTCCATTTCATGGATGAATAACATGGCAATAAAAAGGAAGACTTGTATGTACGTAGGAGACTTTGAATTTGAATTCCATTGGCATCATACGCACGTACTCGAAATTATTATACTCTTCTCCTTCATCACCGCTCTGCGTCGCCATCATCATCCAAAAAGACCAACCTATCAACCTACTCTTTGCAAGTGCTTTCTCCTGCTGCTCCTCCACTTCACCCATCATGCACACGAACGAAAAAAACTCCAACCGACAATAAATTGTATTTCCTGCTGCAAATCATCGCAAAATGCATGCCATAATGCGGAGCACGAAGGTTCTCGTGTCGTACAGTGCAGCAAACTTTTGTGTTGTACCACTTTTGGTGTTGTAACTATACAACGACGACAACGCAGTGCCAGTGCCACCTCTAGAGAAGATAATCAAGCCTGTTTTGTATTATAGAGTAGCGACGACCGTGTGCTAAACATTACCATCTTAGTGCAAATGATACCCCCTCCCCTCTATTGTGTGCAACTTTTAGTCCCAGATAGTGCAGCAAAAAAGAAACATAACTTATGGCACGGCATACTTTTTTGGAGTGTGGTAAGCTCTATTGCTTGATATTGTGGCGGAGACGGCGACGTCAAGCAACTATGATGACTCGCTGACAACGATGACGGTAAGCCTAAGCACTGATGATGTGATGCAACGTTCCAGTGAGGAAACTGCATTTCATCCAGAAATTTCTATTTGATAGCACTCTATCGAACTTGACCAGGCGATGATCGTTTTTGTCCAAAAAATCAACCAAGTGTAAAGTATCTGGGAGACATTAATACCCCTGTGCGTTGGACGGTACAATGAAAGAACAACACAGAAAATATTATACTCGTATTTTTACTATCGATTTGCAAACAGAACACAGGAAGAAGAAAAACAACAGCTGTTAGCCATACAGTTGAATGTGGTGGTCCGGTAAATATTTGCTCTCCCTTGCTCGGTTTATTGAACCATATATACCAAAAGATAACAAAGAACAAGAACAACATTCTGAAATGAATTAAGGGGTTAAAGAACGCCCGCTAAATATGTGCAGCACATGTGAATAGCAAAAATAATTTACAATTGTTCTGTCAGGATTCGTTTAGGGTTTGTTCAAACTGGTGGTTTATTCGATGTTCCCCGCCCCAGTGCGCACTGGGGAATGTCAGTGCATTTCGTTTAGCTGTCAAAAAATTGTGTTTCTGCTCGGGGTTTGGTTTAACATCGAACAGCTCTGTGCAACAGTTTTAATTTTTTGAAATTTCATTCATGTTTTAATTTTCTTTACAAAGTGAGAAATAAATAAAAGTTAATAAAATAAACTTACTTACTTAGGTGGCGCTACAGTTCGGGACGAACCTGGGCCTCAACCAACATGCCTCTCCAGCCAACTCGGTTTTTGGCTAGCTGCCTCCAGTTTTGCACTCCAAGTTGGTTGAGGTCGTCCTCCACTTGAGCGCGCCACCTAAGGCGAGGTCTTCCTTGACTGCGTCTACCCTCTGGGATGGAATCGAAGATCCTGCGAGCCGGAGCATTGTTGTCCATTCGCTCTACATGACCTAGCCATCTTTAACGTGATATGCGTATTTTTTTGACCAGGTCAATGTCGCTGTACAGCTCGTATAGTTCTTGGTTGAACCTTCTCCTCCAAAGCCCGTTAACGCAGATAGGGCCAAAAATCTTCCGAAGAATCTTACGCTCGAAACGACTAAGGATATCTTCATCCGCTTTAGATAGAGTCCATGCCTCGGCGCCATAGAGCAGGACTGGGATGATTAGGGTCTTATACAGAGTCTCCTTTGTCTTTCGAGAGAGGGCTTTGCTACTCAATTGCCTTCCTAGCCCATAGAAACAGCGATTGGCAAGAGTAATTCTTCGCTTTATTTCTGACGAGATGTTGTTGTCAGATGTTATAGCGGATCCGAGGTACACAAAGTCCCTAACTACCTCAAAGTTGTACCTGTCTATTGTGATGTTTTGTCCAATCCGCCGGTGTTGTGTGTCCCTTTTTGTGGACAGCAGGTACTTCGTTTTGGCCTCATTGACTGCTAGTCCCATCTTAGCCGCTTCAGCTTCAATGCTAGCAAACGTTCCACTGACAGCTCGCCGAGTTCTGCCAATGATGTCTATGTCGTCAGCGTATGCTAGCAATTGCACAGACTTGAAAAAAATTGTCCCACTACAATTGACTTGCGAGTTTCTTATAATTTTTTCAAGTATTAAGTTAAAGAAATCGCACGATAGCGCATCACCTTGTCGGAATCCTTTTTTGACGTCAAAAGCTTCTGTGAGGTCAGAACCAACCTTGACGGAGCAGCGAGAGTTCTCCATCGTCATCCTGCACAGTCGGACGAGTTTTGTGGGAATGCCAAAACCTGACATGGCTCTGTATAGCTCGTCTCTATAAATGCTATCGTACGCGGCCTTAAAATCGATAAAGAGGTGGTGAGTATCGATTTGGAATTCTTGGGTGGTTTCCAGGATCTGCCGTAGCGTGAACATTTGATCGATTGTGGACTTTCCAGGTCTGAAACCACACTGATAGGGGCCAATCAGGTTGCTGACGAAAGGTTTCAGGCGTTCACATAGTACGGCAGAGAGGATCTTGTAGGCGATATTCAGGAGACTTATTCCTCTATAGTTGGCGCAGTTTAGAGGGTCTCCTTTCTTGTGGATCGGGCAAACGATGCTGAGGTTCCATTCATCAGGCATACTTTCTTCTGACCAAACTTTAGAGATGAGTTGGTGTATGCACTCCACCAGGTCATCTCCGGCCGCTTTAAAAAGTTCGGCGGGTAATCCGTCGGGTCCAGCAGCTTTGTTGTTTTTGAGTTTAGATATTGCTATCCTTACTTCATGTTGGTCAGGTGGACGGAAGTTTTGTCTGTCATCATCCATGTTGAATGGTTCATTCTGCCTGACAGCGGGATTTTGGCCTTCATCGCCGTTTAACAGTCTGCAGAAATGGTCCTTCCATGTACTCAGCACCGACTGTGACTCTACTACGAGGTTTCCATTCCTATCTCTACAGGCTTCTGTGCGGGATTTTTTTCCTTGGCATGTTCTTTTTACCTGTTGGTAAAACTTCCGCACGTTGTTCCTGGAGTAGCATCTCTCAATATCTTCGATCGCGCGCTTCTCATGCTCTCTCTTTTTCTTTTGGAGAAGCCGGTGTTCTTCCCGTCTTTTCTGCTCATAGAGCTCGCGAGCAGCTCTCGTCTTTCTTTGCAGCGCCGCTTTATATGCCTCTTGTTTGGCTGCATGGGCCTGCCTGCATTCGTCATCAAACCAGAGGTTTCGTGGTGGTGGTCTGGTGAAACCTAGCACATCAGTTGCGGCATCTCTGATGGCTTGTTGGCAGTGTTGCCACTGATCTTCGGCACTTGATGCTGGCGGTACTGGATTTCTTGAGAGGTTACGGGATATTCGATCGGCATAGGTTCTGGCGGTTTCTTGCGATTGCAGCTTTCCGACGTCATACTTCCTCACAGTATTACTCCGTTGTTGTGGAGTTCGGGTTATTCGCATTCTTACCTTTGCTGCAACAAGGTAGTGATCCGAGTCGATGTTAGCTGCTCGGAAGGTGCGAACATCCAAGATACTGGAGGCGTGTCTTGCATCGATCGCAACGTGATCAATCTGATTGACGGTTCTTTGATCTGGGTGTCGCCAAGTCCCTTTGTGTATATCGAGATGAGGAAACCGTGTGCTTGCAAATAAAATAAACTTAATGCAAAATAATCTACAAAATGTCTTATATTTACCAGATATTGCACTCCAAGTTTGTAAAATAAAATTTGTTTTAAACTTCTACCACCAAGCACCAACAGCTGATTTGAATTTTGACAGCACTGATATCTTACACCGACCACCGGCCTCTCGGTTTTGTATTGTTCCATGTCTCGGCCAACTAAATGCAGATTGCAGGTGTGTAACCCAGGATATTTTAATTCTTTCCTGTCGGTAGTTTTGGAATATAAAAATAAATAAATTTATTGGCGCGACAGCTCCTGAAGGAGCCAAGGCCTAGTGACTTATACTCTCAACCATTCCTGTGTGTGTGTTGATAATCTGCAAGAATGGAATGGAAGGGACCTACAGTTTACCGCCGAGTCCGAACGGCTACATAAGATGCACTTTTTCGAGACAAATTTTACTCTTGGAGCTTTTGTCAGTTCCTCGCAAGAGGCAGTACCCCGGAAAAGAAGATGGCTATGAGCTGGATTCGAACCCAGGCTCATTCGCTTAGCAGTCCGACACACTAACCACTACGCCACGGGGCACTACAGTTTTGGAATATAATAGCAATACCAGCATGATGGTATTCTTAATATGAAAGCTTCATGGGATGTTTGTTAAACCTGTTGCTATGCGAAGCACCTTCATTTAAGCTGCCGTCAATTTACTTTCCAGTCTTGTTCTGGTACATTGTCCAACATATATACTTCCTTTCAGCTTAGGTGATCACAGACGATGGCAGTTTTTCAGCCACTTTATCCACCCTGCTCTTTCGCAATCCTTTATGTCGTCATCCAAATTACTTCCTACTTCTTAGGTCCTCAGATCTATTACGTCCATGGGGCACCCCAAGCGGAACACAGGGCTTCAACACTTGTTCCTTCTTGAGCATTGATTTGCAATACAGTCGTTGCCTTTTCGAAGCATATGTCCAATCCACTGCAACTCGCGCCATCATATAAGAATCGATGGGTTCCTCTTCCTGACCCGTTCTCCCAGGAGATCGATCTTCGTTGGAAATTCGATTGGCTCAGAAAACCCTAAGGGTGTTTCGTAGACATACATTTACAAAAATTTTGCAGCTTCCTCGTGACAGCTGTAAAAGAAACTTCCCAAGTGCTGCATCCATATAGAGTACTATAGAATATATATACAATGCATGTTGTTGAGAAATATTTATTAGAGGGGATAACTTAGTATCGGAGCTGATTTTCTTTGTTTTGCCGGTACTAATTTTCAACCCAAAGATTTGCGCTTCTTTCTTAACATTTGTTGTTATTTGATAATATTCCATGATCCTATAAGCAAGTAAGCATATATCGTCCAATATGTTTAAGGTAATATGTCAGATTCTATCATATCACTTCGTTTCGTGTTTCGCGAACAAGATCGCTTATCACCGCCAAAAAAGCGCAAAGAACTCAAGACGCTATCTAGATTCACACGAAATTTGATTAGAAACGGCGACTCCTGCGGGGTGTCTCACATTTTTTTCCCCACGTAAATGTCCGGAATTCAGAATTGTTAAAGGTATCCCACAGATTTCGTGCCATTTTTTAAATCAACCAAAACATTGTGCAAATCTCTTGAGGAAATCCGATATTTTTCCATTCTGATTGGGATCCGCTGTATGAATAGGGTAGGCACTGAAAGGCATCAAACTGGTGATGCACAGTCGCTGCAACTATATCGTACACATCAATTGTGCTTATTTTACCTCCCCGCGGTAACCACCGGGTACTGGTCTGTCCATCCGGACATTCCTGCTAAACTTATAAGCGCGAGTGTTGAACACAGAAAAAATAGCAACACTATAATGCTCTGCTTTAATGACTGTTCTGATCGATTCGCAGAAGTCTTGCACGAGCCCCTCAGAAAGAGGACGTACGGCGGATGAGCCCAACCAATTGGACCAACGGTGGCGTCAACAGTCAACGAAGCAGACGCCCTAATGAGCTACTTCGACGTATTTGGAGATAAGGTCATTAGGACAATTCAATGCAAGTCAGGGCATTGAAATAGAGATGGTGGCGGATGAACCCTTAATGGGCCAACGGCAGCGCTCATATCCCCGAAGTGGGTTACTGACTCCGGATTCTCCGGTTTCTTTTGTCCAAGGAATCCAACAAAGGACCTGGCCCTCCAGGTTGGGGGTTGTGCGTGGGGTTAACAACCCTGCCACGGAAAAAAGAAAAAGTTGCGAAGCGACCAATAGCCTCGGAAAAGGACGGATTTACTGTTGACGACCCGGAAAAACGAATCAAGGACAACGACCTTCGGATCTGCACGTGGAATGTTAGAACTCTTAACAGACCACGTGCATCCAAACAACTAGCGGAGGCCCTAGACTGCTACAGAGCAGGAATTACTGCCATCCAGGAAGTGCGATGGAATGGGCCGGGCAAAAGGAGGATGAAAAACTGTGACGTGTACTACGGTGATGCGCAAGAAGACCACAGCGTTTATTTGGGTGCGGATTCGTCATAAGCGGTAGACTTAGGCAAGAAGTCTTGGGCTTTCGACACGTAAGTGAGCGACTTGTGACAATCCGTATCAAGGCTAAATTCGCCAACATTAGCCTAATATGCGCTCATGCCCCCACAGAGGACAAAGATGACGCCACCAAGGATGACTTCTATGAGCTCCTCGAAAAAACCTATGAGCAATGCCCTAAATACGACGTTAAGATCGTACTAGGCGATTTTAATGCCAAAATAGGTAAAGAGGAAATCTTTGGTAGGACTGTCGGAAAACATAGCCTACACGACACAACGTCTGAAAACGGACTTAGGCTAATTGACTTCGCAGCGGCACATAACGTCACCATTGCAAGCACACGGTTTCCTCATCTCGATATACACAAAGGGACTTGGCGACACCCAGATCAAAGAACCGTCAATCAGATTGATCACGTTGCGATCGATGCAAGACACGCCTCCAGTATCTTGGATGTTCGCACCTTCCGAGCAGCTAACATCGACTCGGATCACTACCTTGTTGCAGCAAAGGTAAGAATGCGAATAACCCGAACTCCACAACAACGGAGTAATACTGTGAGGAAGTATGACGTCGGAAAGCTGCAATCGCAAGAAACCGCCAGAACCTATGCCGATCGAATATCCCGTAACCTCTCAAGAAATCCAGTACCGCCAGCATCAAGTGCCGAAGATCAGTGGCAACACTGCCAACAAGCCATCAGAGATGCCGCAACTGATGTGCTAGGTTTCACCAGACCACCACCACGAAACCTCTGGTTTGATGACGAATGCAGGCAGGCCCATGCAGCCAAACAAGAGGCATATAAAGCGACGCTGCAAAAAAAGACGAGAGCTGCTCGCGAGCTTTACGAGCAGAAAAGACGGGAAGAACACCGGCTTCTCCAAAAGAAAAAAAGAGAGCATGAGAAGCGCGCGATCGAAGATATTGAGAGATGCTACTCCAGGAACAACGTGCGGAAGTTTTACCAACAGGTAAAAAGAACATGCCAAGGAAAAAAATCCCGCACAGAAGCCTGTAGAGATAGGAATGGAAACCTCGTAGTAGAGTCACAGTCGGTGCTGAGTACATGGAAGGACCATTTCTGCAGACTGTTAAACGGCGATGAAGGCCAAAATCCCGCTGTCAGGCAGAATGAACCATTCAACATGGATGATGACAGACAAAACTTCCGTCCACCTGACCAAAATGAAGTAAGGATAGCAATATCTAAACTAAAAAACAACAAAGCTGCTGGACCCGACGGATTACCCGCCGAACTTTTTAAAGCGGCCGGAGATGACCTGGTGGAGTGCATACACCAACTCATCTCTAAAGTTTGGTCAGAAGAAAGTATGCCTGATGAATGGAACCTCAGCATCGTTTGCCCGATTCACAAGAAAGGAGACCCTCTAAACTGCGCCAACTATAGAGGAATAAGTCTCCTGAATATCGCCTACAAGATCCTCTCTGCCGTACTATGTGAACGCCTGAAACCTTTCGTCAGCAACCTGATTGGCCCCTATCAGTGTGGTTTCAGACCAGGAAAGTCCACAATCGATCAAATGTTCACGCTACGGCAGATACTGGAAACCACCCAAGAATTCCAAATCGATACCCACCACCTCTTTATCGATTTTAAGGCCGCGTACGATAGCATTAATAGAGACGAGCTATACAGAGCCATGTCAGGTTTTGGCATTCCCACAAAACTCGTCCGACTGTGCAGGATGACGATGGAGAACTCTCGCTGCTCCGTCAAGGTTGGTTCCGACCTCACAGAAGCTTTTGACGTCAAAAAAGGATTCCGACAAGGTGATGCGCTATCGTGCTTAACTTAATACTTGAAAAAATTATAAGAAACTCGCAAGTCAATTGTAGTGGGACAATTTTTTTCAAGTCTGTGCAATTGCTAGCATACGCTGACGACATAGACATCATTGGCAGAACTCGGCGAGCTGTCACTGGAACGTTTGCTAGCATTGAAGCTGAAGCATCTGACAACAACATCTCGTCAGAAATAAAGCGAAGAATTACTCTTGCCAATCGCTGTTTCTATGGGCTAGGAAGGCAATTGAGTAGCAAAGCCCTCTCTCGAAAGACAAAGGAGACTCTTTATAAGACCCTAATCATCCCAGTCCTGCTCTATGGCGCCGAGGCATGGACTCTATCTAAAGCGGATGAAGATATCCTTAGTCGTTTCGAGCGTAAGATTCTTCGGAAGATTTTTGGCCCTATCTGCGTTAACGGGCTTTGGAGGAGAAGGTTCAACCAAGAACTATACGAGCTGTACAGCGACATTGACCTGGTCAAAAAAATACGCATATCACGTTTAAGGTGGCTAGGTCATGTAGAGCGAATGGACAACAATGCTCCGGCTCGCAGGATCTTCGATTCCATCCCAGAGGGTAGACGCAGTCAAGGAAGACCTCGCCTTAGGTGGCGCGCTCAAGTGGAGGACGACCTCAACCAACTTGGAGTGCAAAACTGGAGGCAGCTAGCCAAAGACCGAGTTGGCTGGAGAGGCATGTTGGTTGAGGCCCAGGTTCGTCCCGAACTGTAGCGCCACCTAAGTAAGTAAGTAAGATTGGGATCCGCTCAATCCGCCCTCATGGTGTGTGCCATCAACTTGAGCTTTCACAATTTCCCCGTAACTTTCCCTCTACTGATAATAAAATTGATCACCGCTGGTAAGTAACTCTGAGGATATATTATCTGGCTCAATCGCTTTTCCCTTTTTATACTTTTTCACAGTAGCACTAACTTCTTCAACTGATATGTCGTGGCTTATTCATTGTTAGATGCAACTATGATGCTGATCATCCAGCATAATTCTGTCGCCACTGTGAAGTTTATTGCCATCACCCACAAGAAGAATTTGTATTTAGGGATAATACTGTTACTTATGAATTGTGATATTTGCTACCCTGCCCGACCCATACAACTTTTTTCGGTCACAAAAACTAATTTGTTTAGTATCTCTTTTCGAGCAACTGAATTTCAAGATCGAGCTTTGGCTACAAAGGCACATAAATGGCTTTTCCTGTGACCGGTCATAGGTCATACCCCTAGAGCATTGACAACGAACAGTGTTCTTAAAAATTACAAACAAAATTGTTCTAATTACTGCCATACGAAAGAGCAATAAAGTATATAAAAATTGTCCATGCAAAGTATGGACATTTTTTGGAGTACGATTTCATCATCATAATCGGCGTAACACATTGGCTTGTTCTTTCGAAGCTTGTTCCTCTTCTCTCATACGAGCTGGGTGCCCGCCCAGTTCACCCGAGTCTGTTGAGCTTTATTTTCCCCGCAACATTTGCTTCGAGGTAAATATCATAAAATTTATGATTGTATCTTTTCCGGAATCGTCTTCCCCCTGATATGGGGCCAGAGGTCGAGTGACGCCACCAAGGATGACTTCTATGAGCTCCTCGAAAAAACCTATGAGCAATGCCCTAAATACGACGTTAAGATCGTACTAGGCGATTTTAATGCCAAAATAGGTAAAGAGGAAATCTTTGGTAGGACTGTCGGAAAACATAGCCTACACGACACAACGTCTGAAAACGGACTTAGGCTAATTGACTTCGCAGCGGCACATAACGTCACCATTGCAAGCACACGGTTTCCTCATCTCGATATACACAAAGGGACTTGGCGACACCCAGATCAAAGAACCGTCAATCAGATTGATCACGTTGCGATCGATGCAAGACACGCCTCCAGTATCTTGGATGTTCGCACCTTCCGAGCAGCTAACATCGACTCGGATCACTACCTTGTTGCAGCAAAGGTAAGAATGCGAATAACCCGAACTCCACAACAACGGAGTAATACTGTGAGGAAGTATGACGTCGGAAAGCTGCAATCGCAAGAAACCGCCAGAACCTATGCCGATCGAATATCCCGTAACCTCTCAAGAAATCCAGTACCGCCAGCATCAAGTGCCGAAGATCAGTGGCAACACTGCCAACAAGCCATCAGAGATGCCGCAACTGATGTGCTAGGTTTCACCAGACCACCACCACGAAACCTCTGGTTTGATGACGAATGCAGGCAGGCCCATGCAGCCAAACAAGAGGCATATAAAGCGACGCTGCAAAAAAAGACGAGAGCTGCTCGCGAGCTTTACGAGCAGAAAAGACGGGAAGAACACCGGCTTCTCCAAAAGAAAAAAAGAGAGCATGAGAAGCGCGCGATCGAAGATATTGAGAGATGCTACTCCAGGAACAACGTGCGGAAGTTTTACCAACAGGTAAAAAGAACATGCCAAGGAAAAAAATCCCGCACAGAAGCCTGTAGAGATAGGAATGGAAACCTCGTAGTAGAGTCACAGTCGGTGCTGAGTACATGGAAGGACCATTTCTGCAGACTGTTAAACGGCGATGAAGGCCAAAATCCCGCTGTCAGGCAGAATGAACCATTCAACATGGATGATGACAGACAAAACTTCCGTCCACCTGACCAAAATGAAGTTAGGATAGCAATATCTAAACTAAAAAACAACAAAGCTGCTGGACCCGACGGATTACCCGCCGAACTTTTTAAAGCGGCCGGAGATGACCTGGTGGAGTGCATACACCAACTCATCTCTAAAGTTTGGTCAGAAGAAAGTATGCCTGATGAATGGAACCTCAGCATCGTTTGCCCGATTCACAAGAAAGGAGACCCTCTAAACTGCGCCAACTATAGAGGAATAAGTCTCCTGAATATCGCCTACAAGATCCTCTCTGCCGTACTATGTGAACGCCTGAAACCTTTCGTCAGCAACCTGATTGGCCCCTATCAGTGTGGTTTCAGACCAGGAAAGTCCACAATCGATCAAATGTTCACGCTACGGCAGATACTGGAAACCACCCAAGAATTCCAAATCGATACCCACCACCTCTTTATCGATTTTAAGGCCGCGTACGATAGCATTAATAGAGACGAGCTATACAGAGCCATGTCAGGTTTTGGCATTCCCACAAAACTCGTCCGACTGTGCAGGATGACGATGGAGAACTCTCGCTGCTCCGTCAAGGTTGGTTCCGACCTCACAGAAGCTTTTGACGTCAAAAAAGGATTCCGACAAGGTGATGCGCTATCGTGCTTAACTTAATACTTGAAAAAATTATAAGAAACTCGCAAGTCAATTGTAGTGGGACAATTTTTTTCAAGTCTGTGCAATTGCTAGCATACGCTGACGACATAGACATCATTGGCAGAACTCGGCGAGCTGTCACTGGAACGTTTGCTAGCATTGAAGCTGAAGCATCTGACAACAACATCTCGTCAGAAATAAAGCGAAGAATTACTCTTGCCAATCGCTGTTTCTATGGGCTAGGAAGGCAATTGAGTAGCAAAGCCCTCTCTCGAAAGACAAAGGAGACTCTTTATAAGACCCTAATCATCCCAGTCCTGCTCTATGGCGCCGAGGCATGGACTCTATCTAAAGCGGATGAAGATATCCTTAGTCGTTTCGAGCGTAAGATTCTTCGGAAGATTTTTGGCCCTATCTGCGTTAACGGGCTTTGGAGGAGAAGGTTCAACCAAGAACTATACGAGCTGTACAGCGACATTGACCTGGTCAAAAAAATACGCATATCACGTTTAAGGTGGCTAGGTCATGTAGAGCGAATGGACAACAATGCTCCGGCTCGCAGGATCTTCGATTCCATCCCAGAGGGTAGACGCAGTCAAGGAAGACCTCGCCTTAGGTGGCGCGCTCAAGTGGAGGACGACCTCAACCAACTTGGAGTGCAAAACTGGAGGCAGCTAGCCAAAGACCGAGTTGGCTGGAGAGGCATGTTGGTTGAGGCCCAGGTTCGTCCCGAACTGTAGCGCCACCTAAGTAAGTAAGTAAGATTGGGATCCGCTCAATCCGCCCTCATGGTGTGTGCCATCAACTTGAGCTTTCACAATTTCCCCATAACTTTCCCTCTACTGATAATAAAATTGATCACCGCTGGTAAGTAACTCTGAGGATATATTATCTGGCTCAATCGCTTTTCCCTTTTTATACTTTTTCACAGTAGCACTAACTTCTTCAACTGATATGTCGTGGCTTATTCATTGTTAGATGCAACTATGATGCTGATCATCCAGCATAATTCTGTCGCCACTGTGAAGTTTATTGCCATCACCCACAAGAAGAATTTGTATTTAGGGATAATACTGTTACTTATGAATTGTGATATTTGCTACCCTGCCCGACCCATACAACTTTTTTCGGTCACAAAAACTAATTTGTTTAGTATCTCTTTTCGAGCAACTGAATTTCAAGATCGAGCTTTGGCTACAAAGGCACATAAATGGCTTTTCCTGTGACCGGTCATAGGTCATACCCCTAGAGCATTGACAACGAACAGTGTTCTTAAAAATTACAAACAAAATTGTTCTAATTACTGCCATACGAAAGAGCAATAAAGTATATAAAAATTGTCCATGCAAAGTATGGACATTTTTTGGAGTACGATTTCATCATCATAATCGGCGTAACACATTGGCTTGTTCTTTCGAAGCTTGTTCCTCTTCTCTCATACGAGCTGGGTGCCCGCCCAGTTCACCCGAGTCTGTTGAGCTTTATTTTCCCCGCAACATTTGCTTCGAGGTAAATATCATAAAATTTATGATTGTATCTTTTCCGGAATCGTCTTCCCCCTGATATGGGGCCAGAGGTCGAGTGCCTTTTAGTAAGCACCCAAGTCTCAGATCCTTATGTGAATTCTGGTAAGCAAGAGTTTTTATGTTAAGATATTTGACAGAATAAAATAGGTTCTAGATTTTAGCAGCCGCCCGCGAATAAAGAAAGAATCTCTGTACTTAACGTCCGAAGTTGGGCTCAAGGGTAAACTGATGGGCATTCCTAGCAGTGCGAGTATTACGGTTGAATCGTTTCAGGGGAGGAATGCAACTGTCTATTTCGCTGCAGGCTAGAGTATTGATGATAAAAATAACGATAAAATAACGCAAGGCAAGAAACATTACGTCTGTGTTGAGATTCAAATGTTTCTGTTATTGTTTGGCCGCCTATCATTTTCAAAGCTCTTTTTTGAATTCTATCAAGACGGGAGCACCCGCCCAAATATGCGAATTATACTCGAGTTTTGGTCGAATATATGCTTTACGAACTGTAACCAGATCAAACGGGGTGAAGAACTTCTTGCATTATCAGTGCTGAACTTCTTGCATCATCAGTCGGAGACAAACCAGAGCCCTGGGGCACACACCAGAATTTATTTTGTGAATATCAGACTTGAATCCGTTCTACACAACTTGTGTATTGAAAGGTAATTACTAATTCAACGAAGAAAAGATTCATCGAGTCCAAATGCACGCATTTTCGATAAAGGGGCTTGATGCCAAACTCTATCAAATGCCTTAGAAATATCAAGTGCTATAATTTTACCAAACGGTGGAGAGATTGATTCCACTTTTCGGTGAGATAAACTACAAATCACCAGTGGATCTATTGCTGCGAAAGCCGTACTGCCGGTCATTAAGAAGCTTTCGTTCTTCGAGATATTTCTTAAGCTGAAAATTAATCAGCGTTTCCATGACCTTAGAAAGAAGTGCGATTGGTCGATAGTTTGAGGGTGAAGAAGATTCGCCTTTTTCAGGGATAAGCTGGACAAATGCTGTTTTCCATCCACTCGGAAAAAGCCCTGAGGAATAGGACTGATAGATGCTTACGCAGAGGTTTTGCCAGCATTGAAGAACACCTCTTCATAACAATAGCGGGGATACAATCCGGGGAGTGCGAAAGAAGATTGGTCCTATAAAATCATTTACGCTCTCAAGTACAGGAGGAGTTCCAACACCTGCTGACAGTGTTGAGTTTGCCGCAAAGCAGATCTGCCTTTTCTTAAGAACTAACAGCAGCAATAATGACGAAGTTTGTTTATATCCAACAAAACATTTTATCAAGTTATTTAGTTCATGATGCACCTAATGCACTAACTACTGAATCATAAAACTTTAAGTTGGCACGTTAACCTATTAAGTGGTCATTAAAATAACAGTGCCAACATTGTTCCCAAACGTTCTGCTGCAAAAACAAAGATTCCATTTACAAAGTTGAATATTGTTTACTTTTCAATAATGTATAGGTAGTTAGTTCAAAATTGTTTAAAACAAGCTATTCTCCTCCAGAAGAATACAAATTAAAAAAAAAAATATAGCAAATATTTTCTCAAGATCATTATGATTCAAGATAAACAAATCAGAATATGATGTTTAAATAATCTCTATGAAAATCAAAAGCAAACATTGTGGTTCAATTTACTCGGCATAAAGTGACTCACTTACAACATTGTGTTAAGTCGAATGTACGAAAACAGAATGTTAATAAGAATAACGTTGTTCTTTTCTTATTTTAACTCACGTGTTCTACAGATATGATGAAAAGACATACACAAAAAAAATACTAGACAACTTCGAAGTAATAAAGATTTAGTTTCCTTATTTTCATAGTCTGTTGCCACTTATTTGTTTACTGATTCCGATATCAACTCAATCACAAAAGCTCAGGAATGTGGAGCAATATATTAATTTAAAAGAAACAAAATCATTTAACAACCCAATGCGTGGGCATACAAATCGTTATATCAAAAAGATAAATAAATTAATACACCCAATCCAATCAACTATTGATTTAAATGGCAGCGGATTCAGAAAATCGTTATCTAATTCGATTGAAGTACAAAACTTTGCCCATTCTGTACAAGTCAAGAAAATTGGAAGTTATGATAACTTAAAGTAAATAAAAACATTTCAATTATACTCGAAGAGAATTTGATAGCAAACTTGTAACTTTATTATCACAAAACATATTTTCCTAACATTCCGATATATTGGTTGTGAAAGCCAAAAGCTTACAATTGGATTCTCCCTTCTTTCAACATCTACCATGGTAGTTACAGATAAAAATTGATTTATTTTTTGACATAAGTAGCTTATATGGTTAAACGCATCGATACAATTTTTATGAAATTGAATGTTGGGCTGAAATAACAAACATTGGGATTTCTTTCGGAGAGAGCTTGTCCGAGAGGATTATTTATTTTGCCGTGTAAGCTTGAACAAAATTTAATTTGTTATTATGTTGGTTAAGTGGTTTTCGGTATGATATGTTAACATATGAATGGAATTCAGGGATTGTAAACGTATCTGCTTTAAATTGTATTGAAAATGCTGGATGATTGCGTTTAGACTTCATAATTATAAAGCTTTGAAGTCTATGATTCACTGCTTTTTGTATGATACTTCTTTTGGAAGAAATACGAACGTTCACGTCAATTTAATACATTTTTGTTATTACGTTAATTATTGGTTTATAGGAACGAACCCATTGTCGTGATGTTCACCAATTATGTCTGCACTCACGTCACAACACAACATTCTCAATCCATAACAAATAACCGGTGCCAAATTGTCGAGCGAAAAAAAAATGGGGAAACTTTAAACACTAAGCACAAGAATTGTAATAAAAAGAAGGGTAGACGACCAAGTTTTTTAGTTGGGGCAGCAATAATTATTGACAGCAAAATACCACTTTGCTAATCAATCAGATAACCTTTTTAGGAATTTTCGTCTTTTTGATTTCAGGAAGTAGCTTCAGAATTGAGTGTAGTTTTTAGAAGTTGAGAAAGAAAACTTATGGCCAAAATGAAAATAGACAATGCATGTGTGTGTGTCAATTTCAATTTCTCTGTTTTTTTCCTGATCAGTGTTTTGTTATAAAGAAAAGTATTGGGGTAGGAAATGTTTGCTTTGTTCAAATGGTTCTTTGAAAAGTTCCTGAATGTTTCATTATAAATAAGTAAAAGTACAAAAGGTAGAAGGTATAAGAAGAAAATCGTTATGGTTTGATATTTATCTTTCGTTTACTATCGAAAAGTTTCTTTATAAAGGGTAAAGTTGAAGTAAAAAGTGAATCTTACAAAGTTTTGAAACTCTTCGGAATTGTGGGCAAAACGGACAATTAATAAAATCAACAAGGTTACTGTTCTAGTGAATGTTTCAAGAAAAATTGGCTAGAGACGCTTACTGCTGCACGGGATTGGGCTCCAAAGAAAAAAAGTAACCAGGGACTAGGAACTCAATAATTGCCTTTTAGAATGCAACATTACGTTGCACGACACTAGTTAGAAGAATTAGAAAGATAGGAAAGAATTTTTTTTCGGCGCAGTAGGTAGAGAATTAGGTGACTATTTTCTCATTTAAAACTCACGGGCGGCTCTTGCACTAGGAGTTAGAAAAATTTCTTCTTAACCTGAGTATCGGACTGACGACCTCCGGGTCAGAAGCAAACATCTTATCTACTGCACCAATGCCGCCCGCATAACGTCACTTCAAGAATCATTTCATGGCCAGGGAATGGTGTTTGCAGAAAAATGAATATAACATATATTACAATGGTAAACCAAAACATCATGTGCTCGGGGTAGGCTTCCTAGTCAGCCAAAAAAGAAGCCTACCATCATTGGCTTTAATGCAATAAACGAAAGGCTATGCACCCTTCCCGTCTGAGCAAATTTAATGACATCAGCCTTTTAAACTTTCACGCACCTACTGAGGAGTCCGAAAAAGACGAAAAAGGTTCCTACTACGAACTTGTAGAGAGGACCCTCAATGCCTGTCCAAGGTATGACGTTAAAATCATCCATGGCGATTTCAACGCAAACTTAGGTAGGGAGCCAGTATTCAGACAGTACATAAGATCCCATAGTTTGCATGAGAGCACTAATGACAATGAACTACGAGTAATAGAAATGGCAGCATCAACGAAAATTGTTTGACTGCCAGTACCGCAGTCTCCCGCGTAAAGATATCTACAAAGCCACCTGGGTATCACCTAATGGAGTCACTCGTAACCAAATTGACCGAGCAATACAGCAGTCCTATAGAACGCGGGCGCGCAAAGATGAATATAAAGAGCTCAGAAGAATAGAGAAAAGACTTCACACACAAAAAAGCAGCCTAGGAGAAAAGCATTGTCTTTGAAATGGAAAAAAAAATAGAGAGCAAGGTCCGCACCAGGCTTGGAAGTTCTACCAATCCGTCATAAACATGTCGCAATATACACCACGCTGCACATACTGTAAGGACGAAGAAGGAAATCTGGATCACCGATCCTGAAGGCATTCTGGAGCGGTGAGAAGTGTACTTTAATGAATTGTTGAACGGTCAGCTCCCGGAAGAAATGAAAACTCCAACATTTAAAGAGGAAGACCTCATGCTGCAGCCACCAAGCATTGAGGAGATACAAAAAAACGATTAATCGGCTCAAAAATAACAAGGCCTCCGTAGCCGACCTGATCAAACATGGAGTGTCAACAATACACCAAGCTATTCATGAAATCATAGTTTTCAAATGACTATAATTGAGATGCACTTTTTTGATACAAAGTTCACTCTTGACGTAAATTTGTTTGTTATTTCTTCGTAAGAGGCAGAGCCGCCGAAAAAAGTGACTCTTCTGGCGCAGGATTGAACCGTGACCTTTCGACTAAGCAGTCTGGCACGATTTGACATTGAAACCACACTGATTAGACGCATTGGGCTTCAATTGAAATTGTAATTGTGTCGGACTGCTAAGCGAATGAACCTGGGTTCGAATCCCGCTCACAGCCACCTTCTTTTCTGGGCTACTGCCTCTTGCGAGGAACTAACAAAACTTCAAACAGTAAATTTTTTCTCGAAAAAAGTGGATCTCCAATAAATTTATTTATTTTGTGTCCAACCTTGATGTTGGTTTTGTAAACAAAGGTACCTACATATTTCTGAGGCTTCGTGCTGCCGAAAGAATGGAATTATTTAAGGGCATAAAAACGGAGTACAAGGTTCTGGAGTCTTTTTTAGGTTTGTATTGTAAATAATGTGGTCAAAATCGCATTGTTACCTCCAGAAAGCACCAGCCAAAGTTATCTTCTAAAGATAAAACGTTGGATCCGTCGGATCCACGCGTTATAGATGCCTGAGTTATCTCCTCAGAAAATATGATCAGGGGAAAAGGCACACCCTAAAGATCCAACGGTAATACCATCTATATGCTCATGCATAGGCCTCACGTGAGGGGCCGCGGAAAGCTGAACAGCTAGCCGATACCCTAGATAGTTTCATAGCTGATAAAACAGCTTTCCAGGAGATGCGATGGGATGGTCCGGGCCTGAGAAGGAAACGCAACCTTGATGTAAATTAACTTTGTTTGGATGCAGTTTCACTGTCAGAGGAAGGCTTCGGTAAAGGTCTTAAGCTTTCGAAAGGTCAACGAGAGAATGACGCAAACAGATCTTTGGTAAGACAATTCGAAATAAATTGCACGCCTAGATCGCACGTACTTGCTCTTATATGCGGTCATAGCTTGGAATAAAATTCGAAAAATATTAAGAGAACTTCAAAGTTTTTATTCGATTTTTCTGACTTTTGATTTTTTGAAAAAAGTACCTACGTAAAATAGTTTTCAGCGGAAAATTTAAACGGCATTTTATTTCTTTAAAAATGTTAAAATATGTAAATTTTTTTTTTCAAAATCGTAGGAGCGGTTGTTAAATAAAACGATTTTATTTTAATAACTTTTTTAAAAAATTAAAAAAAATAATAATTTAAGAATGTAACTGCAAAACAAAATAATCTACATTTAAAAACAACATTTAAAAAAGATCCATCAACCCGATTTCAAAATATTGATTTTAGAAAAAAAAATAAGAAAATTATTTTATATTTTATAAATTATATACAAAAAAAAAATCGAAAATATTTTAAAATAAAATTACTTAGGCCACCAACATCTTTCTGTATATCAATTTTGAATGTAATCGGATGACCAGTTTCTTCGAGCCGTTTTCGAAAAAAATAAGCTTTTAATTAACGGTTATATGACAAATACCGTTAATATTTGAGCTAAAAAAAAAATTAAAAAGTCCTCTGTAGAATGTCAAAATAACCTTATTTTCCAAATTTGAAGACGATTGAACAAACCGATTAGGCTGTAGTTTAATATACATCGGTCCAGAAGGAGTTGAAGCGCTGCATTGCAGCCGGATAACATATATACAGACGGACAAACACACAGACAGACAGAATTTTGCCAGTAACTCAAATATGTTTCTCTTTCATCGTAATGTCATGTCTGATTGTTAGAATTTTGTTTTTTATGAATGCATAACTTGCCTTATACCTAGTCCCTATAATCGCAAGTAAAAACAGCCTACACGACCACAACTCTGGAAACTGAATTGGTCGAGTGAGGTCGAGAGGATGCAGAGGTATTTTAAAACAGAAAAGATTTGCGAAACTTTTACAGAAGGCCGAAACAGTCAACATCAGGATTCACTAGCTTTCTTGGGCCCTGCAAAGATGAGGATGGAAATACTGTAGTAAATACGCAAGCGATATTGTAGTAAAGTAGTTACTTCAACCAGTTGTAAAGAGACGATGACAGTCAATATCTCCCCAATGATCGACCTGGAACAGTCAATATAGATGACAACAAAAATTACATTCACCCGACCAAAATTAGATCAAATTAGCCATTGTTAGACTTAAAACAAAGCAGCTGATGCCGGTGTGCTTAAAGCGGAACTTTGTAGACACCCTGGAAATGATCTAGTCAGGTGCATACATACATTTGGTCGGAGGGAAATATGCCTCATGATTGGAATCTAAGTCGCATCAAAAAAGGAGATCGAATACTCTGCACCAACTATAGAGGAATCCAGCCTATCGCTATCAAGACTTGCGTTTTATGTTAACGTCTTAAGCCGTTTGCTATCAGAATATTAGGCCTTAACCAAGGCAGTTTTAGGCCTGACAAATCTATGATCGACGAAATCTTCACATTAAGCCAGATCATAAAAAAAATCCAAGAATTTAACATCGAGAACCACCAGATGTTCATCAATTCAATGCCAGGGGTAGACACGGATGAACAGTACCGGACTATAAATACCTTCGGGGATTCTTTCTAAACTGGTGCCTACGTCTTATCTTCAGAAAAAGTGACGCATTGTCATGTCATGAAGCTGTTTTAACACTGTGCTCGAAAGCTTGTACGCAACACCTGGGCTAATAGATATATACAGACCTAAGCGAGTAGTTAGCGGTGATGACTTCCATCAATCAGGATTGTACTAATTATAAACGAGGACAATGAAAAAAGTAGGTAGGTACTACGAACGATCTTTGGCCAGGTTTGCGACCAGATACGAGCTATATATGTATGTTTATGGTGCCTAGCATAGCCTAGCCAAACAAAATCTGTATCCAACGGCTAAGATGGCTCGGCCATGTACATAAAACGCCAGCGAGGAAAGTCCTCGACGCCATTCCCGCTTGAGGAAAAAGCCAAGGTAGACATCATCTTCGATGCAAGGACTAGGTAGAGGGAAGCCTCTAACTGCTTGGCCTGGCTAGAGGGGCATATTAAGCCAGCCCAGTAGCACCATGCTACGTAGCGCCATCAAAAAAGGATTGAATGAAATAAGGAAAATAAATTCAGTATAGTGCACGTGCAACATATGTACATACATTACGAATTAACAAATTTTGGTGAATATTTCTAGCTAGTTGATTGTTTTACTAAAGGAAGTTATCAAGGAGCAAATCAAAACTATATTTTGGGAATAAGATGAAAATACATATTTCAGCTCTTTGAAAACATTTTAACATATTAAGTCGACGAATTAAGTAAATATGAAAATGTTTGTTTTTTGACCTCACCAAGTTTGCATGTATATTCTTTGAAAATTGAATTTCCAGTTTTTTCCTTGCCCCCGCATCCAATCTAGTGTTGTCTACTAAAAATTCAAGGATTCTTTCACATTTTTGCAACAAAAATAAAATACTACACACTATCTCACTCCATCGCACAGTGTCGTGTAAAAATAATCAATAGCCATAGCAACATGTCTGCAAAAAAGGGCTGGGTCCATGCACCGGCTACTAACAAAATTATACAATATCAAAATAGTATTTTTTCCAACAGCAAGTTTTAACCTACAATTTTATTTAGAAATATCTTCTAAATTTACAAAATAAATTTCAAAAATGTCCATTTTTAGGAAATTGAACATATTTTTTTATAAATTTCAACCAAATTTACGAACAAGCCATTCTCTTTTCGAACAGGACAGCATGATGTCGGGGATTTAAGAGGAAAAAGGATAACAAGTCCTCTACCCACACACAAGTATGTGCAATGTGTTGGGGTGTTGGAAATAATATATTCAACGCCTTAAACAATTTAGAAGTAGTTTTAACGCAAAATGCAATATTGATCAGATTTCTAAACAAATATTGTCAATATAATTTGAAATCACAGCATTATATTCATAATTATCTACAAAACAAAATGTAAGAGACAAAACCCCATGGAAAGCGAAATTATTCTGAATTCGCTCGGGCACCCCACCTAAATGTCGCTTCATACACTGCACAAGCATGCACACTCACACAGCAGCAAGCGAAAAACCGGTAAAAATATGTATGCGCGAAATGGGACGAGAAATACAAAATTTCCTTTGTTTTACCAACACCCTTGGTTTTGTTTTGCAAATATGAACACAAAATTTAATTATATACTTTTATTTAGTTAGAACATAAAAAAGGCTCACCTTTTTTTGTGGATCGTATTCGATCAAAAGCAGGGTATTCCTTAAACGTTGGCCCGAGAAAATGTATATTTTTGATTTTCCGTAAATATCTATTTGTCCACACACAAAACACAAAGGGACGACAAATATTATTGTATTTCCGTTTTGTTTTACAATTTATTTTATACAAAAATGTTTGGGAATTTCAAATTTAAATTGAAAAATTATGATTACTTTGAGAAAACACGCTCGAATACTGCCTCACTACACGGCTTCAACTTTCGGGCATGCTAAGCTAACGGCAACAGAGAACAACACACGGACAAGTTGTGGCGAATATTGTACGCACACGATGCGAGACAGAAAATTTGCAATTGCACAAAAAATCTACAAGAAAATGGTCACGGCATGAGTTGAAGTTGGATGAAGAAAACGAATGAAGTAAGAACTCGACTCCGTTGAGTTGAGTGCTATTCAAAATTTGAGTTATTTGGGTTCCGATTTACGAAATGGAAATACAGTTGTGTTGGTAAAGTGGAAGAGCAAGGGAGATAAGACAAGTGTTCATATTCCGGGAATTCAAATTGGGAACATCGAACAGCGATGGACTATATTATGTATAGGCTAGGCATTAGGCATACTCAGAAGCTTCTGAATTCAGGGTGACTGGCTGAACACAATGTTGAAGCTGAAGCTCAAAAATGACTCGAACACAATGCGTACGTTCACGAACATAACTTTTGGGTTGGTTACCTTGCTTGTGTTCACGTGTCTAGAAAAGTATCCAGCAAATTTTAGGATACCTTTGGATTTTCTCTCTGTTTCCATATGTTCTTCAATCAGCTGGAAAACAGCTGATTTTAACCATGCTAATTACAACAAAAGCAAGGCAACCAATCCAAAAGTTATGTTCGTGAACGTACCCAATGGTGAAGTATGGAATGTCTTATCTTAAATGTTATCGAAATATTACTTTACACTAACGCCTTCTTTTCAATATTTTTATAGTTGGGGTTAGTTGAATCCCATAAAAGCATTTTGTTTTCGTTTGATTAAGCTAGTTCAGGTTTCTAGCTAATTTTGTTCCTGTGAAATATCAAGATGTAGCGGAAGCGCGAAGCCCAAGTTGAAGTTGAGGGAACTTGAGCTTCAGGTAAATTTCAAGCTTCAGCTTCTCATTGTGTTCGCCTTATAGGGTTCCCTTATTTTTAACTTTAACAGCGCTTAATACTTAAGTTTGAGCTTCACCATTGTGTTCGGCCAGTTATTCACGAATAGTGTGAGAAAAAGCTAGAGCGTCTAAATTGATCAAAAGGTGCAATTTTCTTAACAAAAAAATGACAAAACAAACTTTTTGTAAAGCCGGGATATTTTTGTTTTGTTTTTGAATAAATTCTTTTTAGGGAATAGTTTTTGGAAAATTAATTTTCAAACACGAAATTTTGAAAAAAAAATCAAAAACAATTAAAACTAAAAAAATTAACGTAATTAATTTTGTTTTCAAAATTGAATGGTCTTATATAGTTTTTTTTTTCATCCAGAACAGTGCGGAAGCATTGAATGCTTCTGAAATTGTTCCATTGGCACTCAATGACAGTTGTTGTTCTAAAAAAAAAAACAGAAAATCGATTCTGTTTTCGTAGTCGGAATCTTAATGTATACACTGCATATAGTACTGTCATGGAGCATCATTTTTTAGTTGCGAATCAAGTCGCAATGAGCCGCGCTGAATTCGTGTGGATATAGAATAAAAACAAATAACAAAATAGAAATAAAACAAATAACAAAAGCGTGTGAAATACTGGTAAAATATCAAAATGTTCTCGTCTCCAATATTTAGAGTTAGTTCCGAATCAACCAGGAAGATGGCCAGACAAAAAATGACACCATGAGAGTACTATAGAGAATGTATATACAATGTCGGAATCCAAACCAGAATCACGCACACATAGACACAATTTCAAATTCAAAATCGTGTAACGACATTTCTTCATTTAACGTCATTGTATATAGACTGCTAGATTAGATATAACGGGTCTGCCAAACAACTTTTTTTGTTTTTGAAAATGCTATAAAAAAAAACTACTGAATATTTTCTCAAATTTCTTTTTTTATTTGAAAGTACAATCCTTCCGGTTAATAATGGAAAATAATTTCATTCAAATGGCTGCCTCGGCTGGCCATGCAGTAGCCTACACGATCGGTCCAATTTTTAAGCACATTATCGATTGTGTGCAGCTCTATTCACGAATATTGTCCTTTAAAGCGTCAATTGTCTCTGGCTTGTCGTCCACAAATAATAGTGCAACGGTGTCAATTCGCATATCCGAGGTGGTCAAACGACATCAGCTATACGGCTGATAATGTGATCTTCAAAAACAGGGCGCAAAACATCGAGTGTAGCTTCGGCTGTGTGGCACGTAGCACCGTCCTGTTGAAACCAAATGTTGCCAATATCCTCCTCTTCAATTTTTGTGCACCAAAATTCGTTCAACATGGCCCGATAACGATCGCCATTGACTGTAACGGCCGGAGTGGCTCATTTTCAAAGAAAAATGGCCCAATTATGCCTCTGGACCAAAATCCGCACCAAACAGTGACTCGTTTTGGGTGTATCGGCTTTTCAATGTATGTATGACAGTTTTGCTTGTTTAAATTCTCGCCAAGATCAAACTGAGCTTCATCTGAAAAGATAATTTTTTTGGCAAAATCGGCATCTTCTCTAAGTAGATCACAGGCTCACTCAGCGAAGCGAAAACGCATTGGATGGTCAGTTGGTTTCAACTCCTGAACCAATTGGACTTTGTATGGCGTCATAATACCAAGGTCTTTATGCAAAATTCGTCTCAATTATGTCTCCGAAATGTTCAATTGTTGAGAACGACGGTGAATTGATGTTGAAGGCGCTTCATGCACACTTTCAGCCACAGCAGTAATATTCTCGGGTGTACGCACTGTTTTTGGCTTTTCACGCTTTGGTTTATCGATGAGGATGCCAGTTTCTTTTACTTTTTTCATAAGATAACGAACATTCGGAGCTGACGGTGCTTCTCTTCTTCCAAAATCCGTACGTAATTTTCGCACACATTCTGCAACATTACCATGATTTTCAAAGTAATGTCGCAATATTTCCCAGCGTTGTTCAAGCGTATACACAACCATATTCGTTCAGCGGAAGGAATAAAACTAATTATCTGTCAAATCAGACATGAGCTAAGTGTTACCATTCACGAAATAAGCACTAGTTGAAAAAAAACGTTAGATGGCGATAGTTATAGACTGCTTATTCTCTTTCTCACAAATAAAATATCCTTACACTAGCACTCCAAGCGGCATGTGTGTTTATGATTCTTTCACTTCCCATGATAGTACTATAGGCAGTCTATATACAATGAATAATACAACAAATCTATTTATTTTATAAAACAACGTCTTTCAGTTTAAATAACACCAAATATTACTTATTTCACTTATTCACAATTCAAATACGTTTTTATAATTCAACACTTTTTATTTAATCTCAATTCAATCAGGTTTTATAAACGCTTCCAGTTGTTAACAATTCCACTTTCGAAAATAAACTGAACTGTCAATGCCATCTACTATTGTATTTATACAAATTTACAAACTTCTGGAAGCTTCTGTCTGGTTCTGGCACAATCTAAGCTTTCGGTACTTATTCGAGTCTCTAATTAGTACTTCAAGTTGGATTTAGTACTCAGTCAAAACATATTGCAAATATGTAGCATACTTTTAGGGACATGGTTGTTGTACACAATGAAGGTAGGTAGTTGTACACATTGAATCTCACAGATGTCGTTAATTTACAAAAAAAATGTATGCTCCGAATATCTTATCATTTTGTTGCCACATCACATTGTCCCTCTCATAGTTTTGTTCGCCCCGAACAAGCACATCATCATTGTTTCCGTGCTAACGATGCAGGCGATGCACATGGACAATTTTCATTTTTGTTCTTGGTTCTCGTTGGATTCGAAAAACGACATCATTAATGCGCGTAACTACTTGGTAGGGACCTTCCCAGTCCTGCTGAAGCTTGGGCAATTTTCCCTTTCTGCGATGTGGGTTGTAAAGCCATACCAAATCTCCCTCGTTGAACACAGGTGCTGTTGCTCTCGCATCGTATCTGGTCATCAGGCGGTCTCTCGCAATGTATATGTTGCTTTAGGTTCTTTGGTGTGTATCGTTGATCCTTTTAACCGGGGCGCTCACTTGGTTCTGGTGCATTTTAGCGCTTGCCTAGACTTTGGGTCCTTTACTAGCTTTGCACGTGGTGCACTTTCGACACCATCTCTCGACATCTTTTCTTACAGTTAACCAATAAAAGCGTTCTCGTACCTTTTTCAGTGTCTTGTTGATGTCCAAGTGCCCATCGGATTCTTCATCGTGCATTTCCCTGAGAATCTTCTGCACTTTGGACCGTGGAACCACAAGCTGCATCTTAAAGAATCTTACATTCGGTATTTCCCATTTTCTCCGCAAAACATCTTTTACATCGAAAGAGTCCCACTGCGCCCAGTATGCCTTTAAGGAAGGACTTCTGTCAGAGATGTCTCTTGCATTCGGCTTCTCCATAGATTCCTTCCATACAAGAATCGGCCCGATGTCAGGATCTTCCTTTTGTGCATTACGAAGTTCTTCCGCAGTCCAACCCTTTACAGGTTCGGCCCTTCGTCTCTGAACAGAAATACTTTCGTCCTTGTTAGCGTTTAAAAACCTAGAGTGCGCTGTTTCTGAAGATGGCCGTAGGATTTCATCATACTGCTTATAGTCTTCCGAAGATTTACAGCATTCTCGTTTCCGTACACCATTGGAATCTCGACGATTGAATACTTTAACACCTGCATTCGAAAGTCTAGGACTACCTCATGTGCCTTCATAAAATCCACACCTAGGATGCAGTCGTCGCATATGTCAGCTACCAAGAATGCATGTGAGAAGGTCAGCCCTGCCAGTTCTATGTTCAGAAGTACCTCTCCGTATACTTTTGCTACTTCTCCCGTAGCTAGCTTCAGACTGTTCCAGCTAGTGTTGTGTAGCCAGGACATCTGGACAAGGTGTCTTCTAATTATGGAGGTCGTGGCACTCGTATCGATAGTGGCCACACATATTCTCCACTGTCAAACTCTGGTTGCAACGTTTCGTTTGCGCAACTTGGATAATGGCCCTGGGGTGTTTATTTCATCAACCGACTTCTGCTCTGCAAAGTTGGTTCCTACGCGCTTTCCCCACTGATGGATCCATTATGGAAGACTATAAGCAGTATGATGAAATCCTACGGCCATCTTCAGAAACAGCGCACTCTAGGTTTTTAAACGCTAACAAGGACGAAAGTATTTCTGTTCAGAGACGAAGGGCCGAACCTGTAAAGGGTTGGACTGCGGAAGAACTTCGTAATGCACAAAAGGAAGATCCTGACATCGGGCCGATTCTTGTATGGAAGGAATCTATGGAGAAGCCGAATGCAAGAGACATCTCTGACAGAAGTCCTTCCTTAAAGGCATACTGGGCGCAGTGGGACTCTTTCGATGTAAAAGATGTTTTGCGGAGAAAATGGGAAATACCGAATGTAAGATTCTTTAAGATGCAGCTTGTGGTTCCACGATCCAAAGTGCAGGAGATTTTCAGGGAAATGCACGATGAAGAATCCGACGGGCACTTGGAAATCAACAAGACACTGAAAAAGTTACGGGAACGCTTTAATTGGTTAACTGTAAGAAAAGATGTCGAGAGATGGTGACGAAAGTGCACCACGTGCAAAGCTAGTAAAGGACCAAAAGTCAAGGCAAGCGCTAAAATGCACCAGAACAAAGTGAGCACCCCGATTAAAAGGATCAACGACACACACCAAAAAACCCAAAGCAATATAAATGGCTAGAGACCGCCTAAGGACCAGATACGATGCGAGAGCAACAGCACCTGAATTCAACGAGGGAGATTTAGTATGGCTTTACAACTCACATCGCAGAAAGGGAAAATCGCCCAAGCTTCAGCAGGACTGGGAAGGTCCCTACCAAGTAGTAAGGCGCACTAATGATGTCGTTTTTCGAATCCAACGAGGATCAAGAGCAAAAATGAAAATTGTCCATGTGGATCGCCTGCATCGTTAGCACGGAAACAATGATGATGTGCTTGTTTGGGACCAACAAAACTAAGAGAGGGACAATGTGATGTGGCAACAAAATGATTAGATATTCGGAGGATACATTTTGTTTGTAAATTAACATCTGTGAGATTCATTGTGTACAACTACCAACCTTTATTGTGTACAACAACCATGTCCCTAAAAGTATGCTATATAATTGGAATATGTTTTGACTGAGTACTAAATCGCACTTAAAGTACTAATTGTCGAACCCCAGGCCAAAACTTCACAATACGTTAAATAAAAAAACGTTTCACGATTTTTAAATTCTGTCTGTGTGCGTGAATTTGGTTTTGATTCCGACCACGAAAACAATCATTTTCTGTTTCTTTTCAAAACAACAACATTCAGTTCTGGACGCCCAAAAAAAAAACGATATACATAAGTCATTGGTTTATGCCAACAAGCCGACGACGTTGGAAGAGCTCAGAGCCAACACTGAACGCGATATAGCGACCGTTTCGGTCGAAATGTGGCCGAGCTATCAAAAATTGGGTCCAACGAATCGATGTTTTGATTGTGCTTCAAGCCGATAATAAAGTTCTTGAAATATCTCAAATGGTTTGCGTTTTATTTAAAAAAAAAGTTGTCAAGTCCTTATTCGAAAGCCTTTTATATAATTTACGATTATGCAGTAAGTTTACACAAAAAAAAATGTTGATTTGTCAATTTTATGCAAAAACCCTATTTATTGCAGTTCACTAAACAAGCACTGCCCATCGCGTCTCAAAATCTTCGCAGGTCGAGAACAAATACACTGCCGTCTGAGGCACTTGCCCCAACCTTCGTTCCATTTGAATTCCAACAGACTTCGAATATCCCCCCAGTACCCTTGTAGCTATGAACCAGCTGACCGGTTTGTGTGCTCCAGATATGGACACACTTGTCAAAACTACCCGACGCCAAGTGCTTGCCATCGGGACTGAATGCAACTGAATAGACAGGCTCAGTGTGCTTGGTGAGGGTGTGGATGCATGCACCACGTTCCACATCCCACAGACGAACAGTAGAGTCGAATGATGCCGAAGCAAGTATCAAATTCGTATTCGGATTTTGTGTACCCGGCCCAGTAGGCGACCATTTTATGGTGTAAATCTCCTTGGAATGCGCTTGGAGATCATGAACACAGGTGTCGTTCTTCATCGACCAAATCTTCAAGGTCATGTCATCAGAGCATGAGGCTAAGAGCTGACCCTGTGGATCCCATTTGATGGCATTTACTTCGTTCTAAAGGAGAAAGACCTGTTAGGGTGGATGCACGGTGAACAAATTGTGTGCCTACCGTGTGTCCTTGGAAAGATTTAATGGGCTTTTCTACTCCCAGTTTGCATACGTGTATGCGTTGATCAGTACTGCAGGATGCAAATGACATATTCGTTTGCCAATCGACATCCAATGCGGGAGCATTGTGAAATGAGAATTGCTGGGTACATTGGCCAGTAGCAGCGTCCCAGATAATAGTGGTCTTGTCGACACCCGCAGAGAGAATGAAGTTTCCCCTTTTGTTCCATTTCAAAGCAAAAATGGGGCCTTTGTGTTGCCCCAGTGTTGAAGCGAGAACACCAGCAGTTGTCCAGATACGAGCATAACCATCGTAGCTGCCGGTAGCCAATAGAGTTCCTTCGCACTGGAAGGAGAACATATATATATAAAATAGACAAAGCCTGTAGGCATAGAAAAATTACATTCCAATCAAGCGAAGTGACGTCTTTGTTGCTGGGCACTTCGGCGCCACCCTTTTGAATGCAATGTCGCAAGACCAGTTGATTTGGACTGGTTGGCGTGCCAGACATGTCCCAGATCCTTGCTGTGCTGTCACCTGACCCACTGGCCAATAGATCTCGGCTTGGATTCCAAGCACAGATGAATACTTCACTCTCGTGGCCGCGAAGAACGGTGGCTTTTGATGCTGGTATCTCGATACTCTGGTCTACCTCCATGGATTCAGCAGTGGGTTGGGTGGTTTGCTGTTGCTGGGTTTGCTGCTGCTGCTGCTGCTGTTGTTGTTGCTGCTGCTGTTGCGCTTGCTGCTGTTGTTGAGCCTGCTGTTGCTGCTGAGCTTGCTGCTGTTGTGTTGTGGTGGTTTGTGTTGTGACTGGAGTGGAAGAAGTCACTGTTGGAGTGGAAGTAGTTGCCGTGCTTGATGTGGTTACAGTTGCTTCTTGTTCTGCACCATTAGCCGCTGTCGATTCTGATGATGTTGTTTCCATTTTTATCTGAGGTTCCACTTTGACCGGTTCACTCTTAACCTCAGGCTTTACTGTTGGCTTGGGTGTCTTTATTTCTGGCATAACAGCATCAATTAAACTAAGGCCTTCAATGGGGCGGGAGACATCACCTGAATCGCCGACACTCCACTCAATTTCAGTGTACATTAGACCTTTTTGTAGAATTGTAAGTAGTGCAGCTGGCGGAACAAGGGCTCCATTGATATTACTTTGTGAAATATGCGATTCCACTCCAAAGGTAAAGGCTGAATGGTGAAAACCTAGAGGAAATCCAATGAAATCAGCGTTTTGAATTTAGCGCTTTACTAACCTGATTCCTGGAGATAGCGGTAAACTAGGAAGTTTACTTCATCACTGGAAAAACTCATGATGTAGGATTTTTCGCGATCGCTATAATATTTTCCTTATGATTTTAATGAACAAATGTGTAAAATAAATACAAAAAGAAAATTTTTATGTATTTTTACGCTTTGTCGCTATTTTTTAACCGGGGTGTCATTTTTTCTTATGAAACTTATTTGATTGTCAGTTTTTTAATTCAATCACTACTATCTTCAGGTTGTAATATTTAAGTTTTTTTCGCCACCTGCTGGTGAGAATTTTGATGAAAAATTTAGACCCCTTACACACGAGGAAACAAATGACAGGAGATCTTCGATTTATACCCCCGTATAGTTAGCAGCACTATGTCGGGAATTTTGATTTTTTTGGTGCCCCGAATTTGGAAAACATTTGGAAAAATTTGGAAAACCATTTTTAGAATTTGGAAAACTATAGTTTAAAAGTTATTAACAATTAAAGATTTGGCGTATAGTTAGCAGCACATAGAAAAAAAAGTGGACTTTTTTGGTTTCAATCGATGGGGAATTGTTTGGACAAATTTGGAAAACCATTTTTAGAATTTGGAAAACCTTAGTTTATTAATTAATTAACAAATTGTAAATAAACCATTCGTAACGTAACGTGGCTATATTGTTATTAAATTAAAAAACACTTGCACATGTAAACCCAGTTTTCTTGTCCCAAATTCTGTCGCAAGCAATTGACAGCGAAAATTAAAACAAAAAATTCAATTTCATTTTCAAGGTAGATAGATCTTAAAATTCCTTTGTTATTTTATTTTGTAATAATTTTCCGTAACGCAATATATTTTTTTTCTAGCGCTATTTAATCCAGCGATGACGATGTGCGGATATAAGGAATCTAGTAGTCCGATTCAACCCACCAAAGTTGATGGTCAAATGTCGCTATCTTGCCTGTCTTCTTACAATGGCAAAATGCCACTTCCAACTACAAAAGTCTGGGGACACGGGTAGCCACGCAAGTGGAAATTTAAGATCTATTCAGATTTAGAAGATAAAAAGTGCAACCGAGTTTATCTAGCACAACTGCCGCTATCAATCGGCTGGCATTCTCATCGGATTTGGAGGAAATAATAATGAATTCGCCACCGGATTCCCAACAAACACCAGGTTCCTAAGAGGAAGCAGACGAGAATATAAAAGCAAAAGAGCGGAAGGCTAAGTAAGCACAATCAGTGGTTTCGCCTAAGTCTGCATTTGAAGAACCATCGCTACAAACAGTACCTCCGGAATTGCCACTCGTCGAAAAAAGACTCAACTTATTTGTGGTCGAAATTGTCTGAGATGCGGATGAAGACAATAGTATTCCGGATGAGGTCAAGATGTCAACATCTTCAACATCAAGCAAGTCAAGTTGCATTGTAGCAAACTTATTTGCTACCGCCTATAAGTTTGACGGCAGCGACATCAAATCCATAACGTCGACAAACTCCATTAAACAAAATTACTATCTGGTTCACGATTACGGATATACATCGCAGCCAGCTGTTAAGGCAGATGTTCCGTAACCAGAAGTTTTCAATTCTAGTGCTCCAGCTAAATATGGTCCAGGTCGACCAAGAAAGGGTTTAATTCAGGCACAAAAGAAAAAGGACGAAAAAAGGCCTGTTCTCTTGTTCTGCCCAAGAAATGATTTTACTTTATGAATTTTTCACGCGTGGAATTGACTACATTCGAAGAAGCTGCGAGTAACATCTACAAGAAGATTGCTTTGGTTACTGGTTGAACAACAATCATTGGGAGGATCACTGTGTGACATGACGAAACATCCGACCGGCTGTGCCCGTACCGAAGGCTACTAAATACAATCTTGACGTCAAAGACAAGGCCAAGCACTTATACCATCACCCTAAAGCGGCATATACACACGTCAACATCTCACTCTTTCCGAAGGTCAGGCAATGAATAGAAGCCAGTTGCAGCAACAAAACCCACCAATTGGGTAAAAAAACAAATCCATTCGGGGCGAATCCCTGCGATCCATTATCGCAGATTCTGCTAAAAAGAGGTAAAATAAAAATCTTTTTTTTGTTCAGTCAATTCATTATTTTTTACTAATTCTTATAGATAAAAGCAACTTGGCTCCAACGGCTGACGATAGTAAATTTCAATTCATTCCAAATTCAGCACATATTTCCGACGGCACATACAATATTTAACCTCTTAACAACAAAATTCAACCACAATTTTCTTCATCTACAATGCGAGAAAATTCAGAAAAAAGATTGAAAAACTAACAACAACATGCAATAACAGAGTCCATAAATGGTGTATGTACATATTTAAATATTGGAATTTCAACAACAGAAACCGTGAAACAAAATTATAATTATTACTGAAGAAATGCTTATATGAAAAAACATCATAAGTTTTTCGTTCCATCAAACATAATTAAGCTATTTTAATTTATTTGCTGATTCCTAGGAATCTATACCAGTTGTTCAAATTTTTCCATACTAAAATACAAACCAAACTGAAAAAAACCTTTATATCTTTTTATTTTCAAATATTATATTATTATAAACAGGAAACAAGTGGAAAGGTAATATACTATACTGGAAAAGCTAACAGTTTTATATACATATTTATGTGTTTGTCTCTTTGTCGTGACGAATTTTCGTTTCATTAAGCTTCAATCAGGTTTGCATTCAAAGATTTCTATTTAGAATTCAGTCTCAAAAAAGTGTCTTTTGAAAACCAAATGCAAAGATAGTGAGAAATTTCAAAAATAAGAATAAGGATATCTCCGGACCTAGAAGTCTCAGAAAGAAGATAAATACATTTTCAGAATCAGGTTTGCATCCGGCAAGAAACTGCATTCAAAGATTTCTATTTAGAATTCAGTCTCAAAAAAGTGTCTTTTGAAAACCAAATGCAAAGATAGTGAGAAATTTAAAAAATAAGAATAAGGATATCTCCGGACCTAGAAGTCTCAGAAAGAAGATAAATACATTTTCAGAATCAGGTTTGCATCCGGCAAGAAACTGCATTCAAAGATTTCTATTTAGAATTCAGTCTCAAAAAAGTGTCTTTTGAAAACCAAATGCAAAGATAGTGAGAAATTTCAAAAATAAGAATATAGATATCTCCGGACCTAGAAGTCTCATAGAGAAGATAAATACATTTCCAGAATCAGGTTTGCATCCGGCAAGAAACTGCATTCAAAGATTTCTATTTAGAATTCAGTCTCAAAAAAGTGTCTTTTGAAAACCAAATGCAAAGATAGTGAGAAATTTAAAAAATAAGAATAAGGATATCTCCGGACCTAGAAGTCTCAGAAAGAAGATAAATACATTTTCAGAATCAGGTTTGCATCCGGCAAGAAACTGCATTCAAAGATTTCTATTTAGAATTCAGTCTCAAAAAAGTATCTTTTGAAAACCAAATGCAAAGATAGTGAGAAATTTCAAAAATAAGAATATAGATATCTCCGGACCTAGAAGTCTCATAAAGAAGATAAATACATTTCCAGAATCAGGTTTGCATCCGGCAAGAAACTGCATTCAAAGATTTCTATTTAGAATTCAGTCTCAAAAAAGTGTCTTTTGAAAACCAAATGCAAAGATAGTGAGAAATTTCAAAAATAAGAATAAGGATATCTCCGGACCTAGAAGTCTCAGAAAGAAGATAAATACATTTCCAGAATCAGGTTTGCATCCGGCAAGAAACTGCATTCAAAGATTTCTATTTAGAATTCAGTCTCAAAAAAGTGTCTTTTGAAAACCAAATGCAAAGATAGTGAGAAATTTAAAAAATAAGAATAAGGATATCTCCGGACCTAGAAGTCTCAGAAAGAAGATAAATACATTTTCAGAATCAGGTTTGCATTCGGCAAGAAACTGCATTCAAAGATTTCTATTTAGAATTCAGTCTCAAAAAAGTGTCTTTTGAAAACCAAATGCAAAGATAGTGAGAAATTTAAAAAATAAGAATAAGGATATCTCCGGACCTAGAAGTCTCAGAAAGAAGATAAATACATTTTCAGAATCAGGTTTGCATTCGGCAAGAAACTGCATTCAAAGATTTCTATTTAGAATTCAGTCTCAAAAAAGTGTCTTTTGAAAACCAAATGCAAAGATAGTGAGAAATTTAAAAAATAAGAATAAGGATATCTCCGGACCTAGAAGTATCAGAAAGAAGATAAATACATTTTCAGAATCAGGTTTGCATCCGGCAAGAAACTGCATTCAAAGATTTCTATTTAGAATGCAGTCTAAAAAAAGTGTCTTTTGAAAACCAAATGCAAAGATAGTGAGAAAATTAAAAAATAAGAATAAAGATATCTCCGATCCTAGAAGTCCTAGAAAGAAGATAAATACATTTCCAGAATCAGGTTAGCATCCGGCAAGAAACTGCATTCAAAGATTTCTATTTAGAATTCAGTCTCAAAAAAGTGTCTTTTGAAAACCAAATGCAAAGATAGTGAGAAATTTCAAAAATAAGAATAAGGATATCTCCGGACCTAGAAGTCTCAGAAAGAAGATAAATACATTTTCAGAATCAGGTTTGCATCCGGCAAGAAACTGCATTCAAAGATTTCTATTTAGAATTCAGTCTCAAAAAAGTGTCTTTTGAAAACCAAATGCAAAGATAGTGAGAAATTTCAAAAATAAGAATAAGGATATCTCCGGACCTAGAAGTCTCAGAAAGAAGATAAATACATTTTCAGAATCAGGTTTGCATCCGGCAAGAAACTGCATTCAAAGATTTCTATTTAGAATTCAGTCTCAAAAAAGTGTCTTTTGAAAACCAAATGCAAAGATAGTGAGAAATTTAAAAAATAAGAATAAGGATATCTCCGGACCTAGAAGTCTCAGAAAGAAGATAAATACATTTTCAGAATCAGGTTTGCATCCGGCAAGAAACTGCATTCAAAGATTTCTATTTAGAATTCAGTCTCAAAAAAGTGTCTTTTGAAAACCAAATGCAAAGATAGTGAGAAATTTCAAAAATAAGAATATAGATATCTCCGGACCTAGAAGTCTCATAAAGAAGATAAATACATTTCCAGAATCAGGTTTGCATCCGGCAAGAAACTGCATTCAAAGATTTCTATTTAGAATTCAGTCTCAAAAAAGTGTCTTTTGAAAACCAAATGCAAAGATAGTGAGAAATTTAAAAAATAAGAATAAGGATATCTCCGGACCTAGAAGTCTCAGAAAGAAGATAAATACATTTTCAGAATCAGGTTTGCATCCGGCAAGAAACTGCATTCAAAGATTTCTATTTAGAATTCAGTCTCAAAAAAGTATCTTTTGAAAACCAAATGCAAAGATAGTGAGAAATTTCAAAAATAAGAATATAGATATCTCCGGACCTAGAAGTCTCATAAAGAAGATAAATACATTTCCAGAATCAGGTTTGCATCCGGCAAGAAACTGCATTCAAAGATTTCTATTTAGAATTCAGTCTCAAAAAAGTGTCTTTTGAAAACCAAATGCAAAGATAGTGAGAAATTTCAAAAATAAGAATAAGGATATCTCCGGACCTAGAAGTCTCAGAAAGAAGATAAATACATTTCCAGAATCAGGTTTGCATCCGGCAAGAAACTGCATTCAAAGATTTCTATTTAGAATTCAGTCTCAAAAAAGTGTCTTTTGAAAACCAAATGCAAAGATAGTGAGAAATTTAAAAAATAAGAATAAGGATATCTCCGGACCTAGAAGTCTCAGAAAGAAGATAAATACATTTTCAGAATCAGGTTTGCATTCGGCAAGAAACTGCATTCAAAGATTTCTATTTAGAATTCAGTCTCAAAAAAGTGTCTTTTGAAAACCAAATGCAAAGATAGTGAGAAATTTAAAAAATAAGAATAAGGATATCTCCGGACCTAGAAGTCTCAGAAAGAAGATAAATACATTTTCAGAATCAGGTTTGCATTCGGCAAGAAACTGCATTCAAAGATTTCTATTTAGAATTCAGTCTCAAAAAAGTGTCTTTTGAAAACCAAATGCAAAGATAGTGAGAAATTTAAAAAATAAGAATAAGGATATCTCCGGACCTAGAAGTATCAGAAAGAAGATAAATACATTTTCAGAATCAGGTTTGCATCCGGCAAGAAACTGCATTCAAAGATTTCTATTTAGAATGCAGTCTAAAAAAAGTGTCTTTTGAAAACCAAATGCAAAGATAGTGAGAAAATTAAAAAATAAGAATAAAGATATCTCCGATCCTAGAAGTCCTAGAAAGAAGATAAATACATTTCCAGAATCAGGTTAGCATCCGGCAAGAAACTGCATTCAAAGATTTCTATTTAGAATTCAGTCTCAAAAAAGTGTCTTTTGAAAACCAAATGCAAAGATAGTGAGAAATTTCAAAAATAAGAATAAGGATATCTCCGGACCTAGAAGTCTCAGAAAGAAGATAAATACATTTTCAGAATCAGGTTTGCATCCGGCAAGAAACTGCATTCAAAGATTTCTATTTAGAATTCAGTCTCAAAAAAGTGTCTTTTAAAAACCAAATGCAAAGATAGTGAGAAATTTCAAAAATAAGAATATAGATATCTCCGGACCTAGAAGTCTCATAAAGAAGATAAATACATTTTCAGAATCAGGTTTGCATCCGGCAAGAAACTGCATTCAAAGATTTCTATTTAGAATTCAGTCTCAAAAAAGTGTCTTTTGAAAACCAAATGCAAAGATAGTGAGAAATTTCAAAAATAAGAATATAGATATCTCCGGACCTAGAAGTCTCATAAAGAAGATAAATACATTTCCAGAATCAGGTTTGCATCCGGCAAGAAACTGCATTCAAAGATTTCTATTTAGAATTCAGTCTCAAAAAAGTGTCTTTTGAAAACCAAATGCAAAGATAGTGAGAAATTTCAAAAATAAGAATAAGGATATCTCCGGACCTAGAAGTCTCAGAAAGAAGATAAATACATTTCCAGAATCAGGTTTGCATCCGGCAAGAAACTGCATTCAAAGATTTCTATTTAGAATTCAGTCTCAAAAAAGTGTCTTTTGAAAACCAAATGCAAAGATAGTGAGAAATTTAAAAAATAAGAATATAGATATCTCCGGACCTAGAAGTCTCATAAAGAAGATAAATACATTTCCAGAATCAGGTTTGCATCCGGCAAGAAACTGCATTCAAAGATTTCTATTTAGAATTCAGTCTCAAAAAAGTGTCTTTTGAAAACCAAATGCAAAGATAGTGAGAAATTTCAAAAATAAGAATAAGGATATCTCCGGACCTAGAAGTCTCAGAAAGAAGATAAATACATTTCCAGAATCAGGTTTGCATCCGGCAAGAAACTGCATTCAAAGATTTCTATTTAGAATTCAGTCTCAAAAAAGTGTCTTTTGAAAACCAAATGCAAAGATAGTGAGAAAATTCAAAAATAAGAATAAGGATATCTCCGAACCTAGAAGTCTAATTATAATTTAGGTACAAAAATCGAAGAGAATCTGTATAGCCGTTAAGGCCAAAAAACCATAAATTCACATGTACATACGTATATATTCAAGCAGACAGATAACTACCTAGTTTTTACACTGTTATATCATAGTAATGACATGTAACATGTTTGATTGTTATTCCGATTTTTTTCATATTCACGATTCCATAACTTGAAAAAATAGCTCTCCAAAATATTACAAACATTGGCCTAATATATATGGACTGGCAGGAGCCAACTTCACGTTGGTTTCTTCAATGAATTTCAATGAAGAAGCGTACCTACATCGGTAGGAGGCAGAAGGGCAACTAGTCTCTCTTATCCCAAAAAAGTATATATCAACAATATATTAAATAATAAATGATAACTAAGGTTTACTTGTACCAAATTTTATATAACTATTTTTTTTATTGCAAAACTTTATACTTTTGCTTATATTATTCAATTTAAAAAAGTTTGGAAAAAATCACATCATAATGAACTTCAGTTACACTCCTTGTTCATATTCTAGAGACGCTTATTGAAAATTAACTCTATTGTAGGAAGTAAATGTTTAAATTGAACAATGTATGTATTTAAAAAAAACCGACTCAAAATCCTATTGTGGCTAATAGCGAGTTTCATTTTTTTTTTGGTAGTTCGAAATCAGTCTTATATATATATATACATGCATAGAATATAGATTTCAAATAAATTTATTTTGAATTCCATTTGTTTGTTAACATTTTTTTTTATTTTCAGAACATTTAAATGGGAGAAGGCCAAATGTTGTATATTTTAGTATATTTAAATTCAATTGTGAGAAAAATCTTAAATTATGGTATCTACATTGTATATTTTTATACATACCTTCATAATTATTAATGTTATTATCGAGAAAAATAAAATCATTGTTGAATTAAACAAAAATCGTTAAAAGGTAGTTTTCTTTCGTTGAAGTTCAAATGGAAAAACCAGTACTTTAAGAGGCAACAAATGTATGTTTATTGTTTTTTTTTAACATAGCTATCGCAAGAATAGCAGAAGGTTGTCCTTCATATTTGAATTTGTTCTTTTATCCTTCGCATCGTATCGTATACGTAGGCATGTAGTTTGACATTACTCTAGTACTTTTAAAGCAAGGGCTCGGATGTAGTTTGAAAAAAAAATCGTAGTTTTTTTAATAGAATCCTACTAATACTGTAAATGTGAATGTTTGTATGTTTAAATATTTGTTTTTGTCTGGAATAGAAGCTAGTCATTTATGAATCTTAAAATTTAAAAAAAATTGAAAATTGAACGAAAAGCTTATTAGTGAATGCGATTTTTAGTGAGACTAAAATAATTCTGTAAAAATCTGCCCATTAAATATATTTGTTTGTGCACTTTGATTTTTTTTTACAAAATTATGGTATATACATCTATGTATATAATCTATAATACATCCCAATAAAGAGAACATAATCTCCATTTCTTCCGCGAATATATATTGAAAGAATAATTTGTTGAGGGATTTAATAGCGTTTTTCGTTGGATTATCCTTAACGTCCTAGAAGCAATGCGAAGTTTCCTGAATAGTTTGTTTGACTAGTCAATTAAAAGGTGGAATTAGCAATAGTTTTAAGGAGTTATTTTTGCATTTTTATTGTTTTAATAAACAACAAATGGATACAATAAGGTATCCCAACTAACGAAGCTTAGATTAAAATCGAAAATATAGATGGGGTCCACTTTTTTCTCTGTCAACGTATTTAGGGTCAAGTTTGAATATTGCCATAACTAGGATACGATTGCCTTATTAAAAAAAATAAATTGCATGGTTGAATTGCATTGTTATGACTTGATTTTATGTGCGGTCACAACGTCGAAGAAGTCTTCATTCGATTTTGGTATGTTTTGAATTTTCGGAAAAGTATGTAAAAAAGTTTTAGTGGAATAATTTAAGTGTAATTTTATTTATTTAAGAAATATGAAACATAAGATTTGTTTTAAAATCGTAGGCAATGTTAAAAATAAAATTTTTTGAAATACAATTTTTTTATAAAAAAAAACCAAGAATGCAGACTTAAGCAAAAAAAAATGCACCTACGTTTTCAAAATGTTGATTTTTTCAAATTATTTTTTTTTAATAATTAAAAATACAAAACAAAATCATAACTCAAAAATAATAAAATGTAAAATACTTTGCCTGCCTACATCTCTTCTATGGGAGCTACTGTTATTAGCCTATTAACCTACATTTTTTGTTCACTAAAAAAATAATCCACACCTGCAATAGTACACTGATTTTTACCCCGAAAAATAAGCTTTTATATAATGGTTATATTGTAAGCATTTGAGCGAAAAAAAGTTGAAAAAAGTCCTATGTTGAATTTCAACCCCAATAGTTCAGGCTGTAGTCCAAGTTAGTGCCACTAACTCAAATATTTTTGATTGTTATCTCAATATTTTTTTTATTTGCACGAATGCATAACTTGTACTAATAGTTACCTATAATCACGAGTAAAAATGCATAACCATATAGAAAATAGCGTCAAGTGGCAGCACTACCAAAGTTCAACTGTTCCATTACATTTTAAGCTAAAACCATGACATGGTTGATTTGGTACTTTTTAAACCTAACGGAATTGATAATTGCGTTACTTTGTCTGGTTTTATAACAGAAGAAGTTACTGGCTGTGTTGAAATTTTCGAAGCGAATATTTTAGTTATTTCATTAAAAAAAAACAATTAGTATACTCATAGTGAGAATACAATTTCTTAAATTTTTAGAGATATAAAGTGCATTAAACAATTTTTTTCTGATTACAGATTGTGCATTTCTTCAAAGGTATGTAAAAAATACTTCAAAAGTATGTATATATATATATATTAAATATGTTATGTATGTATGCTGCGTTGAGAATCTTCTTCTTCTTCATTAACCCACTATTATTCTCAACTACGAACACAACTCTGCTCCTTTTCTGCTTCGCCGTTTATGTTCCACCTGTGGGGTTGAAGGCAAAACTCCAGGTATTAGATTGTTCCATTCCTGAAAGCAACCTTTATACACTGCCTATAGTATTATCATAAAGCATTATTTTTTAAACATGGACCTGCACAAGACACAAGAGTGGCGCTGAAATCACCAATTGGTGTGAACTTAGAATAAGAATAAAAAACAAGTGTATTAAATACTAGTAAAATATCTGTCAATGTTCTCGTCTCCACTATTAAGAGTTATTTGCTGCACAGCCGTGAAGATGGCAAATGACGTCTATGTTTCGTTTAATGGTTTATTCGAATTGTTCCTTTTTCGACGCGTTTTCACAAGTTAAATTTTCAATACTTGTAAGCTCCATTCTAAGTCAGTGTTTTAGGTGTTAAAATATCACTCTCACTGGACTCATTGCCCAAATGTGATTTTTCTTTAGTCGTCCTTTAAGAAGGAAGAATTACATCAACGCCCAATTTATTCATAAAGCTCCGATAACTTAACCCTACGATTTTGGGACTAATATTTGTAAGCTCTCTGATTTTTATGGTACCCTGATTTCAAAGCACTATCGTCTTAGAACTCTGTTCTAAGGTAATTTAATTTATTTACACAGTCATTGATTTATGCAGTTATATAAAAAAAATTATTTATACACACCAAATTATTGGACTCAATGTTAGGTTGTAGCTATTTTGAATATTTTATTTGAATTTACATCTTTTTTCCTAAATATAAACAAATCTAAACTGGAGTTTTAAAAATTGCATTCAAAAGCACACAATGTACATATTATGTGTACATTTTAATCTAAGCCGTTGCAGCATTTTTAGAAACAATAAAGTCAACCAAAAATATAAAGATACATCCGATATGGATTGTGGTATATGCACATATACCCTCAAACCTGTGTTGTAGTTTTCTCTCTATATAATACAACTTTATTATACTTTTGCAAAATACCAAAATAGTTACAATTCGAAACTAATTCACGTCACATCGTTGTTCCAAAATACATTGATGAATTTCCAGCTCATATTTATGATATGAATTGAGATTGTTGATTTGTCAAGGTCAAACTTTTTAACAATTGAAAAATCCCTTCTCAATAATACTAACAGTTGCTGCATACTTCCTGAAAATAAAGTTCATATTAGCTTTTAATTTAAATTGTGTTCTATAACACATTGTTTCTTAAAGTTTAAAGAAAACATACCTTTTCTATTTTATTTTCAAAATACGAAATTGCTGAGTAATTGTTTTTTTTTCGTTACATATTTGAAGCTTTCATGAATTCGACCTTAGTCTTTAATTAAATCTAAAATATATTTTTACAGAACTCAGAAAATGACTGGTCGAAAGTCTGTGATCGAAAGTGTAGAAATCATGAGAGTTATCTCAATGCACATTCATCACTTTTTAACCAGTGATCTCCCGCCCTTGTCTGCAGAAGTTTGGAAGCAGATGAGCAAGGATTTTGGGGGAAAGTGGAAACCCCAAACATGCTATACCTATGTACGGGAAAATAAAAATGGTCATTTGTATCAGGTCCTAATAGAAAAGGGTTATAATGTACCTAAATCTAAAAGCCGACAAAAACTTATTGACATTCGAGACTTGGAATCGCCAAAGTACGACACTTTAACCAGTGATTCCGATACTTCTTACATTGATGAAGATGACGCACGCGATAATCTTGAACTTTTTCAACTTTTGCTAACTCCAGGAGAATGGCAACAAATTAAACCAGACGAACAAAATAAAAATCGCTTAAAAAAATACGTTTGGGCGAATGTATTGACCGATGCTTTAAGACGACGTTACAATTTTCCCTGTGCCTTTAATTACAAAAATTCGAGGATAAATTCCGAGTCCACACAAAATGTCCACTTCCTTCAATTTTCTGGTTTTTGCCGTAGTAAGAGATGTGGAAATAAAGTGAGAGGCTGGGCAAAAAGGCCACCAATAGATGGAGAACATCTGGAAGTGGTCATTAAAACTGCTGACACTCGAAAGTGTATTTATCACGAAAGAGTTTACAATAACATAAGAGGAGAACAAAGACAACAAATTGGAGTGGAATTAACAAATACAAGCGCTGAAAAATATGTGCAGAAGCTAATTGGGGAAAGAATGCAGTTTGGACAAAATGTACCTCCTCACATACGCCCAAATCATATTTACCGACAGATAAAAATGGAAAGATCAAAAATCGAACAGGGAATGAAGCCACAAGAAAAAAACGATATAACAAAAAAGATACAAAAAATGTCACAAAATCCCCAATATGACAACGCCATTCGAGAACTTGGATCGATTAATTTTTATACTATTTACTTTACTAATAATCAACTGCATGTCTATAGAGAATATTTACGTACAATGGGTGAAAAAGCCGAAATATCTATAGATGCCACGGGAAAATTTATAAACAAGTTTGAATTATTTGAAGGAAAAAAAACCGGTCACATTTTCTTGTATACTGCAACTATAAATGTTGAAAATAAAACTATTCCAGTTAGCCAAACAATAACAGAAAGCCATGATACGGGGTTTGTGACATTTTGGTTAGATAAATGGCTACGAGCAGGCATCAAAGCTCCCCCCCAAGCGATAAGTGATTACGGACGAGCAATTTTATTAGGAATGTGCCGAACTTTCAACAACATGTCGCTTAAAAGCTATATAGACTCGTGTTTTAAATGGGCAAACATCGATGCAGTTGAAAGAGTCAACACAAGGCCGGCTAAAACATTGATTCGTGTTGACGTTGCACACGTAATGGCGTTGGTTGCACGTTGGGACTGCATAAAAAGGACATGTCACCCAGACGTAAAACGCTTTTTCCTCCGCACAATTGCTTTGATGATAGATTGCCAGGAAATAAAAGAATTCGAACGTGTATTTTCATTAACTTGTGCTGTTGCTTCGCAACCATACGAAAATCATCAAGTTATAATTTCTACAGATTCGATAAGCGTGAAAGAAGCACGAGAAAAGCTTTGTAATCTCATGATGACTAGAGAAATTAAGATCAATGAAATTGAGGAAAAAACAGGCATGTATGAAGAGCGTTCTGAAGATACTCCATGCACTGCAAAAAATCAAATGGATTTGGAGGAGGATATTACTTTGACACACGCGTACATCAGAGAACTTATTGCAAAAGTTCAGCCAATGGGAGAGATATCGCAACTAAAAGGAGAGGCAAACGCTTATTACTTGCCGGAGTTTTTAAAAAACTTGGAAAGGCTTGCAAAAGAATTTCCACTTTGGACTGCTGCCGCTATTCCATGTACTACAAAGCACGCATCATCAGCCTATCAAGAAGGATATTTTGGTAGCTTGAGAAGAACGCTCAATTTAAGATTACCGACCTCTGCAAATCGTTTTCTTCACGAGCATATAATGGGAATAAAAACTGGAACAATAGTAGTGGCCTCTAACTTGACGCACATTAATCACTCAGATAAGAAGCTTCCTTCGCCTTGTCTGGCAAACACTTCCCAAAATATTGTTAACGAAAATCAAGACACACAGAAAACTCATTATTTAACTCAAGATATCGCCTTCAAACAGAATCGGTTAAAAAGAAAAAGTCAAGAAACTATTTTAAAAGAAAATCGATTGGCGTTAAAAGACGATTCAGACATATTATCGTATGAAGAATGGGGAGGTCTGTCCAAACAAAACAAAAAATATATGCCCTCTTTAGAAAACAGCTTTGAAAATGAATGGTTCCCATCCGATGTTCCAAAGAGCCCTGCTCTGGAGGAAAACAGTGAATATTCATTTGAGGAACATTTTAAAGAACTACCTCTTACACATACAAGCAGCCCATATACAATAAATAGTAGGATAGAACGTGTTAAAGAAATAATAAAAGAAAAGGAGCGCAAACAAAAAGGTTGCAAGAAAAACAACTCGGAAGGATTTTATTTTAAAAAAGTTTTGAATTTCAATGAAGCAATGGGATGTCACAAAAAAAGCATACGTGTTCTTAAAAATGGTAGTATTTTACCGCCAGTAAAATTGAACAGAATTTATTTTAAAGTCGCCAACACTTGTGGCTTCGACGCAATCGCCAACTTATTATATTTGAGTGCCTTACATTATCCGCATCATTTCGATTACATTAAAGCGTCTACAAACGAATTTTTAGTATTTATACATAATTTAGTAGACACGGGTCCTAACGCTGCAATATATAAGAAGAGGCTGGAACTTTTGCAAAGATTTTATCATGTACAAGAAGACTTTAGCAAAACAAGTCTTGATCCCTGCTATTTAGATGCAACGGACTCCATAGGCGGCCTAATAAAAAAATTGTTTTCATCGGAACCAAGTCTTCTAAGGAATAAGCGATGTAGCAGTCCGAGTTGCGGAGTTTTGGAAATTAACAGAGAGGAGGAATTGCTCGGGGTTAACCACTATTCTTTTGGTAATGGTTTTGAAGGATTCAAAAATTTGCAAACCTCAATTTTTTACGAAATGAGGAATCCCATCAAATGCCAAATTGCAAACTGCTCTGGATTAGTAAGTGAAAACATTAAGATGAACAATCACATATGGGTTGAACTCGACATAAGACCAAGTTTGGAAATAAACTTTAGTCTACAATGTACGGTGGACGATTTACCAAACAATTTACAATTTGCGTATCGGTACAGGTATGTAACAACTATTTTCATATGTATTAATAATACAAATTATTGCACTTTTGTCTTTTGAAGATTGGCTGGAGTTATCGCCAAACATAAATCGAATTCAAGCGATCATTTTATTGTCTATTTCAAAAAAGATACCGATCTAGGACATACTTGGCTACTTTGCGACGATTTAAATAATGAGTTATCTGTGTGTCACAGCAGTGAAGTCATAATACCTATGGCAGCGTATTATATACGGGAAAAGTCCACATCTACCGACTCATGAAGTTCAAATTCAAGTAAGTAGCGTAAAAACGCTTTTTGAATATTTGTATCATCTTTCTAAATGTTTTAACATTCGCGTATCCTTTTAATTTAGAATGATATATCGAGCAATCCAAGAAACAAAATGAGGTGGTCAAGGGCAAACAAGAAAATACCTAGTTAGAATTCTGGCGATCATTTTATTGTCTGTTGTGTGTCACGGCAATAAAGTTTAACGGCGGTGTGTATTATACGGAAAAAGTCCATAACTACAAGCTCACAAAGTTCAAATTTGAGTAAGTAGCGTAAAAACGTGTTTTGAATAACAATATTTGTATGATCATTTTAATTAAGAATGATATATCAAGCAATCTAAGAAACAAAATGTCATGCATAAGGGCGAACAAGATAATACCAAGGTGCAGGTTAAGTAACCGCCTTTCAGACATATATTCAAAACCAGAAAAATCATTCAAAGAAAAAATCATCTACTACTACTACTACCAACAACAAAAGAAAAATAGGATGCAGTTAAAAGGGTTCGTATTTTTTCTTTTACTATATGCTTTTTTAGTTATATCATTTAAATGTTGGAATATTAAAAAAACACTAATATGCTCTTTTTATATTGAGGTGCAATAGGCCTACTGGGGAAACCGAACACCTTAACAAAAAATCGGTTAACGCACCAAAGTGCATACCTCATAGGTGGTGTGGAAATGCATGAAGTGTTTTTTTCTTCTTCAGAATAAACGGAACATAATTGTGAAATGTAAATTTCCAAAAAATCTTTGGAGGATAAGTAAGTATAGAAGGTATAGAAAACTATTTCAAAGAATATTGCACTTTGCGCCATATTCTTATAATGAGTGAAAGGAATACTCTTGTTAAATTTTTTTACAGAAGAGATTCCCCAACTTGTAAGAAGACCATTCTGAAAGCGCAGTTCTTGAATCAACTATGCAAATATTTTTGAAAAGTAACCTTAACGTTGATATGAATATAGCAGAATTTTATATATTTTTAAATAGATATATTTGATTTTTGTACTATATTGCTACAATAAGTGATTTATATATATCTATAAATGTTTTTAGCTTTTGCTGTGGAATAAGATTAAATCAATTTTAGCCTATTTATGTGTTCACTCAGATGAAACGATTTTTATTATTTAAATCAACCTGTAAAAAAAATATTCATATTGTGTGGATCTGCGATTAAAGGATTTTTATTATTAGGAAGCGTGCATTTTTCGAAATAAATATAGGTTTTGTAACCTTATCCTTCCTACCAAATTTCATCCAAATCCGTTCAAACAAAAATCCAAACACACAAACATTCACATTTATATCAGTAGGACAACTAAACTATAATTTTGTATGTCTTACCAATATTTTCAGATTGTTTCTTTGAGTAAGAATAAAATCGAATTTGGATTCAGCTGCACTTTTTTTATAAGCTGTCGCTTCATTTTCATATTTGAGTAGATTCTGACTTCAAGTTGAGAAGCAAAATTCCCTTCTCAGAATCGTCCAGAAGTTTTTGTTGCAGTGGAACGATTGCAGAAAGATTCAGACGACCAATTGAAAATGCTCTAAAAGAAAGAAGTATTAATATCAAAATCCTCTTCCGATAATGTGTGAACTTATGTCGAATTCGTTTTTAATTTTCATATTTGATCTCAGATTTCAGATTTTTCTTGCAAAAACGAACATGAAACAAGTTTGATTTTCTTTTATTAATTTTGTGAGATTGTGAGTTAACAGTTAACAAACTTGCTGTCGTACTTTTCACACTTCACAGTAAATTGCAAGGGCATTGTAAGGAGACATAACACAAGTACAAGGTACATAAGGATTTGTTTCGATTTAGAATTTAATTAAAATAGCAATATGAATTAAACATTGCAAAATTATTTAATAAAATAATGTGAGAACGAATGTGGTTATCACTATTGATATACGTATATATGGGTATGTTACTCCATCAATATAAAAAGTTCATTTGTTATTGTAAAAAGGAAAAAAATCATTGGAATACGACGACGACGAAGAGTATATCGCGTCTAACTATGTATAATAAGCGAACATGGAATTTGATTTTAGATAAAGAAAATAATTACAAAAAAAGATCTCTTTTAAAAACGAATTCAACATTACCTTGACGTCGAGTTAATTATATTGCCATGCCACATATCCATGTATTCCGGGTGTAAATGACGCTCGCCAATCGCTTGTCCTTTAGAAGAATAAACAGAAAACAGTATAGTTTAAAGATACACAAATTTGTTTGATAAAAAGTATTCTCATCAGGCAACATATCTACGTCGTTGTCGTCTCCCGATTGTGATATTAGTTTCTCAAGCTAATTGGAAGTAAAGGAACTCCGTGAATTATTCCATTGAGATGTTGTGTTCTTTCTACAAAATTGAACTGTTTATGTTTATGTGAACTGATTCACATCGTTCTTATTGCCACTACACAATATTCGCTTAACAATTTTCTTCAATGTTCATATTGATATATATTTTAATAAAATTTTCTAACGAAACCAATTTTTATTTAACTTGTTATCTGTTTGTTTGCAATTCTATTTAGACTGGCAAAAGACACGGCACACGGCAGAAAGTTGTCAAAAAGCGCTCACACAACTCCAAAAAAAATCAACCTCGTTTTATGTTCGTTTTAACAAGAAAAATCTGAGATAAATCTGAACATTAAAAACGAATTCGACATAAGGTATTTTATTTTCCAATTTCTATAATGAAAGCTTCAAAAACAAAAATAAAAATTCAAACTGACATAAGATTGTCAAAATCGTCATCGCCCAATTTGGGACAGGAAGTCCCAATATACTCGCGTTCATTTTTTAGATCAATAGCATATAGATAATTTGATATAAATCCGTTTTGCACTTTGATGAACTGTAAACTAGAATAAATGTACGATATTTAATCAAATGTTAATAACTAATTAATTAAGGTTTTCCGACTTCTGGAAATTTGTAAGGAGTTTACTGAAATAATTTTTAAATTTAGAAAACCTTTTTCAGAATTTGGAAAAGCATATTTAAAAAGTTATGGATATTTGTTTCTCAGAGATATTTTTGAGAATTTTTTCTATGTGTTATTCTTAAAATTTTAAACAATTGTTTATAACTAATTAATTAAGGTTTTCCAAATTCTGAAAATTTGTAAGGAGTTTACTGAAATAATTCTTAAATTTGGAAAACCTTTTTCAGAATTTGGAAAAGCATATTTAAAAAGTTAAAGATATTTGTTTCTCAGAGATATTTTTGAGAATTTTTTCTATGTGTTATTCTTAACATTTTAAACAATTGTTTATAACTATTTAATTAAGGTTTTCCAAATTCTGGAAATTTGTAAGGAGTTTACTGAAATAATTTTTAAATTTGGAAAACCTTTTTCAGAATTTGGAAAAGCATATTTAAAAAGTTAAGGATATTTGTTTCTCAGAGATATTTTTGAGAATTTTTTCTATGGGTAATTCTTAACATTTTAAACAATTGTTTATAACTATTTAATTAAGGTTTTCCAAATTCTGGAAATTTGTAAGGAGTTTACTGAAATAATTTTTAAATTTGGAAAACCTTTTTCAGAATTTGGAAAAGCATATTTAAAAAGTTATGGATATTTGTTTCTCAGAGATATTTTTGAGAATTTTTTCTATGTGTTATTCTTAAAATTTTAAACAATTGTTTATAACTAATTAATTAAGGTTTTCCAAATTCTGAAAATTTGTAAGGAGTTTACTGAAATAATTCTTAAATTTGGAAAACCTTTTTCAGAATTTGGAAAAGCATATTTAAAAAGTTAAGGATATTTGTTTCTCAGAGATATTTTTGAGAATTTTTTCTATGGGTAATTCTTAACATTTTAAACAATTGTTTATAACTATTTAATTAAGGTTTTCCAAATTCTGGAAATTTGTAAGGAGTTTACTGAAATAATTTTTAAATTTGGAAAACCTTTTTCAGAATTTGGAAAAGCATATTTAAAAAGTTAAGGATATTTGTTTCTCAGAGATATTTTTGAGAATTTTTTGTATGGGTAATTCTTAACATTTTAAACAATTGTTTATAACTATTTAATTAAGGTTTTCCAAATTCTGGAAATTTGTAAGGAGTTTACTGAAATAATTCTTAAATTTGGAAAACCTTTTTCAGAATTTGGAAAAGCATATTAAAAAAGTTAAGGACATTTGTTTCACAGAGATATTTTTGAGAATTTTTTCTATGTGTTATTCTTAAAATTTTAAACAATTGTTTATAACTAATTAATTAAGGTTTTCCAAATTCTGAAAATTTGTAAGGAGTTTACTGAAATAATTCTTAAATTTGGAAAACCTTTTTCAGAATTTGGAAAAGCATATTTAAAAAGTTAAAGATATTTGTTTCTCAGAGATATTTTTGAGAATTTTTTCTATGTGTTATTCTTAACATTTTAAACAATTGTTTATAACTATTTAATTAAGGTTTTCCAAATTCTGGAAATTTGTAAGGAGTTTACTGAAATAATTTTTAAATTTGGAAAACCTTTTTCAGAATTTGGAAAAGCATATTTAAAAAGTTAAGGATATTTGTTTCTCAGAGATATTTTTGAGAATTTTTTCTATGGGTAATTCTTAACATTTTAAACAATTGTTTATAACTATTTAATTAAGGTTTTCCAAATTCTGGAAATTTGTAAGGAGTTTACTGAAATAATTTTTAAATTTGGAAAACCTTTTTCAGAATTTGGAAAAGCATATTTAAAAAGTTATGGATATTTGTTTCTCAGAGATATTTTTGAGAATTTTTTCTATGTGTTATTCTTAAAATTTTAAACAATTGTTTATAACTAATTAATTAAGGTTTTCCAAATTCTGAAAATTTGTAAGGAGTTTACTGAAATAATTCTTAAATTTGGAAAACCTTTTTCAGAATTTGGAAAAGCATATTTAAAAAGTTAAGGATATTTGTTTCTCAGAGATATTTTTGAGAATTTTTTCTATGGGTAATTCTTAACATTTTAAACAATTGTTTATAACTATTTAATTAAGGTTTTCCAAATTCTGGAAATTTGTAAGGAGTTTACTGAAATAATTTTTAAATTTGGAAAACCTTTTTCAGAATTTGGAAAAGCATATTTAAAAAGTTAAGGATATTTGTTTCTCAGAGATATTTTTGAGAATTTTTTGTATGGGTAATTCTTAACATTTTAAACAATTGTTTATAACTATTTAATTAAGGTTTTCCAAATTCTGGAAATTTGTAAGGAGTTTACTGAAATAATTCTTAAATTTGGAAAACCTTTTTCAGAATTTGGAAAAGCATATTAAAAAAGTTAAGGACATTTGTTTCACAGAGATATTTTTGAGAATTTTTTCTATGTGTTATTCTTAAAATTTTAAACAATTGTTTATAACTAATTAATTAAGGTTTTCCAAATTCTGAAAATTTGTAAGGAGTTTACTGAAATAATTCTTAAATTTGGAAAACCTTTTTCAGAATTTGGAAAAGCATATTTAAAAAGTTAAAGATATTTGTTTCTCAGAGATATTTTTGAGAATTTTTTCTATGTGTTATTCTTAACATTTTAAACAATTGTTTATAACTATTTAATTAAGGTTTTCCAAATTCTGGAAATTTGTAAGGAGTTTACTGAAATAATTTTTAAATTTGGAAAACCTTTTTCAGAATTTGGAAAAGCATATTTAAAAAGTTAAGGATATTTGTTTCTCAGAGATATTTTTGAGAATTTTTTCTATGGGTAATTCTTAACATTTTAAACAATTGTTTATAACTATTTAATTAAGGTTTTCCAAATTCTGGAAATTTGTAAGGAGTTTACTGAAATAATTTTTAAATTTGGAAAACCTTTTTCAGAATTTGGAAAAGCATATTTAAAAAGTTATGGATATTTGTTTCTCAGAGATATTTTTGAGAATTTTTTCTATGTGTTATTCTTAAAATTTTAAACAATTGTTTATAACTAATTAATTAAGGTTTTCCAAATTCTGAAAATTTGTAAGGAGTTTACTGAAATAATTCTTAAATTTGGAAAACCTTTTTCAGAATTTGGAAAAGCATATTTAAAAAGTTAAGGATATTTGTTTCACAGAGATATTTTTGAGAATTTTTCGTATGGGTAATTCTTAAAATTTTAAACATTTGTTTATAACTATTTTATTAAGGTTTTCCAAATTCTGAAAATTTGGGAGGAGTTTATTTAACTAATTTTAAAATTTGAAAATTCATTTTTATTATTTGGAAAAGTTTATGTTTAAAGTTTTTGATAATTTAATTTGTATCTGCATTGTTTCTTGAAAAGGTTCAACATATAAATATACGTTAATAACTAATTTATTAAGGTTTTCAAAATCTGAAAACTTCTAACGAGCTCAGTCACAAGATTTATAAATATTGAAAATTATTTAAATGAAAAATTTCATTAATTTGATACGTTGAGAATTTTTTTAACACATAAATAATGAAGATTAGCTATTATATTAAGGTTTTTTGAATTATAAAAACTCATAAAGAGTATTAAAATTGATTTCAAAATTTTGCAATTATTATTAAGAATTTGAAAATTATAAATTAATTATTTATAAACAATTATTTTCGCGTTGATATTTTTTAAGCGAATACCTTACGAATTAATAAAAAAACAAAACTCGTTTTTACTGGCAGATGTAAGCCCGTTTTTATGTCCCAACGTGTCCTAATGCGTTACGTTACGAGTATTTGTTTATAGATTCTGTCAATACTTTTACATTTTTGTTGTTTATTATTAAATTACACTTTTCCAAATTCTAAAAATGGTTTTCCAAATTTTGTCCAAACTGTTCCCCATCGATTGGCACCAAAAAAGTCTAATTTTGTTTCTATGTGCTGCTAACTATACGCCAAACCTTTAATTGTTAATAACTTTTAAACTATAGTTTTCCAAATTCTAAAAATGGTTTTCCAAATTTTTCCAAATGTTTTCCAAATTCGGGGCACCAAAAAAATCAAAATTCCCGACATAGTGCTGCTAACTATACGGGGGTTCGATTTATTAGGGTTTTTCTTTTTAAGCAGCGTTCATACGCAGACAAGACAATGGGGCAATACTCAAATGTATTGTCCGAGCTTCTTGAACGGGGTTGGATGATGTCGATACTGTCCTCACAGATAGCTCGGCAGGCTAGCTCAAATTACAATATAATGACAATTGTCTTGTCCTGGAAACAATTGTTCACATGGAACAATGATTGTCTTGTCTCATTGTCTTGGCCTCTGTATTGTCCCATGTGAACCCCGCTTTAAGCTCAGAGCAGGGCACTGACCTGTCAAAAAAAGATTCGTGTTTCTTTTTTAACTCGGAGCGCTCTGAGCGCTCAGCTTGTGTTTCTTTTTTCAATCGGAGCTTGCTCGGAGCGCGCTCTATGAGCTCAGAATAAAATGACCGAGCACATGGAGTAAAAAGCTGAGTGCGGCCAACTTCATGTATTTTGTGTTTTGACAAATGACAGAGTTGGAAAAAAAAATAAAAATCAAAATGGCGTCGGTCGAAATAAAATATTAAAATGAAGTTTCCTAAGGAAATAATTTAATTTTTGGATTTAAGGTGCAAAGTGGACCATATGACAGCTCAGTACTCAAGTGTGTTTCTTAATTAAATCGGAGAGCTGTGATCATACTCTTCTCAGAGCATAATCAACTTGCTCAGACTCTTCTCCGTGCTCTGATCAGAGCTTAAAAAAAGGCCTATTGGTTCCTTCAATTTGGAAAACAATATGTATAAAAAAATGGAAACATTGTTTTTGAATTTGAAAAACTGTAGTTTAAAATATATTTAGCCAGTTCACGTTCTCAGAGATCTCCGTTTTCTCAGAAACGTGAACAGAATATCTGAAAAAAAATTCAAATTTGCAGTAAAAAAAATAATCCAAACATATTTTTTTAAATCTGTTAGGCCCAATACACACGGAGCAACTCGAAAAAACTGATTACCGGTGCGAGTTGGCAACTAGTTTGCTTTGAATAATAACCTGTATAATCAAATGGGACGTCGCACACGACGCTACTAGTTGAAAACTCATTCGCGATTCACAAAAAAAAGTCTGTAACCAATCGTCGTCTGTTGAATTTCCTTGTGATTTCAGTTTCTTGTTTGTCGAAAATGAGTGAACAACAAAACAACCTGTTGCTGGTGCGAAAGTGGAAAAGCATCTATTTTATATAATTTTGCTTTCCCGGCATAAATCGGGAATGTCGTAAAATTGGGTATGTTATTTTATTTTGATTTGAGTGTGGATGTTAATAGTTCCAATCTACTGATAAGATTTAGATTAGATTGGTTTTTTATTTTTTTATCGTTGGTTGAATACAAAGATAACAAAAAACAAAAAAGCATGGCATTTTTGCCGTCTGCAAAAAATTTAAATCTAATCCAATCTAGCTACTGTGTCATATATTTCCCCTGCTAGTGCAGAGAAGTTTGTAAGGTTATAAAATATTTGGCTTAGTAGCTTCTTCCTGAGATAATAGTACAACATAATGGTTTCATCATCGCTCGAGTCTTCCGAAGACATTTCACGTCCGGTATCCATGACAACACTGAACGAACTAGAGATTTCGATTGGTGGGATGAGTTTTCTCGTGTGTGGAGTCAATTCACTGCTGAGTCCGTAACTGGTATGTAACCTGAGTTGCCAACCGGTTTAGTTTTTATCTAGTTGCTCCGTGTGCATTGGACCTTACTGTAAGTAAACCACCATATATACCTTATAACGAATTTATGAAAAAAGTATCTCGAAAATTATAGGACCGGTTTTGATAAAACCCTGTTTTTTTTAGTTTTTTTTTGAAAAAAATAAGATTTTGGTATGCAGTTTTTTTTTATAATTAACGCGCACACAAGGTACTATTTGTTTTCCTTTAAGATAGGGAATGGAGAGATAGAAGGTGTCGATTAACATTGGTTTTGAATGTTTGCAGATCAAAATGGCAAGGAAAAATCCCGCCGGGTAAACTATTCCAAATTCGTGTTGTTCGGCTAAAAAAAGAATATTTCACGGTTCGTCCGAAATTGGGCTCAAGTGAACTGATGAGCATTCCTTGCAACCTTGTGGTATGCAACTGGCTACTTCGAGTGAACATTTTTTGTAAAATAAACGATAAAATAAGGAAAGACATGAAACATTGTGTCGGTGTTCCAGAGGGGCAATTGTTTTAGCGGCAGTTCTATTTCCTATCAATCTTAACGCTCGATTTTGTATTATTTCAAGCAGGTGAAGCGATGTTTGCGAGGTGGGAGTTATACTCGAGTTTAGGGCGTATAAACGCTTTATAAATTGTAGCCAGATCAGATGGGGAAAAATACTTCTTACACCGATACAGAAAACCTAAGCACTTAGCAGCATTCTTTGCGATCTCAAATATATGATCGTTCCAACGGATGTCGTCGTTAACACACATACCGAGTACTGAGAGCTTTTCGGTTCCTTCGATGTAAGTGTCATTCACGGACAATGGCATTGGGGATATGTTTAGCTTTAACGACAGAAGAAGTTTTCGAAGCATTAAACTCCACACGATTCCTATTACCCCATTTGACAAGGCTGTATAAATCGGAGTTTAATGAGCTTGACATACGGTACTGTTGCAATTTTACGTCCGAAGGCAAAGGACGTGAATTATCGAACGAATATGAAAACCTGAGGGTAGAATCGTTAGCAAAACAGTTAGGTGGATTAGAAGATACAAACAGAAGATCATTTATAAAAATGAGAAGAAGAGTCGGAGACAGAACAGAGCCCTGGGGCACACTAGGACTTATTTTCGGGAGACAGACTTGAATCCGTCCAATACAACTTGTATTGAACGATCCAGAAGATAGCTTTTAATTCAACGAATAAGGGTATCATCGATCCCAAAATACGCATTTTCGATAAGAAAGCTTCATGCCAAACTCTGGCCAAACCGTTTAGGCTGTAGTTTAATATACATCCGTACATAGATACTTGTATAAGGCAAGTAATGCATTCGTGTTCTTTCATACGTACATATACATATAAAATAAGTACTTTTTTCTTTCTTGAACACTATAATAAGCCATCGTTATACCTTATGTAAAGAAAGTCCATCTTTTAAAATCATGAGGTGGGAAGGGAAATTTGAAGAGAGCTGCGCATTAGAATGGCCAAATGAATTGGTTCAAGCTATAGTTAATTATATGACTTAAGCCGTTAAGGCTGCTGATCATTATACATACAGGCAAACATGCAGACAGACTGACAAACTGACAGACAGACATACATTTTGTTCACTAACTTTTAAGGCTTCTCTATTATCGCCATGTCATGATGTCATGTTTGATTTTAATATCAATTTTTTGTTCATATTCACGAATCCAAAACTCGCCACATAAAATTTGCCTTTGAAATTGTTTGTACATACGTATGTATATATATATACTTACTTTCTTGCCTATGAACACGGCAACCAAAACAAAAAAATTGTTCATAATGAAAACAAACATTTCCCCAACAAAGCAACAACAAATTAATTCACCTCACTGCATGTATTTTTTCCTTTTCCTAATAGCCTTGTCTATTTCTAACCTGCCTCTTATCTTTATTCTCTATTTTAAAAACACATTCTCTAAAAGACTTTCTTTATTACTACTATTCAACTCGTTCGGCTAGTTCTGAATCAACCAGACAGGTGGCGTGCACAAAATGCGTCACCACGATAGTACTATAGTTTCTATATACAATAGGCTTGATGGTTTTTACTCTGTTAGGAATAAAAGCACGCATCGCTAGAAGAATCACATTTGTGATCATTTCAAGACTGGCATCAATTTCACTATCGAGGAAGCATAGTGACCAGTTAAAGTTTCGGAAAAAAATATTCAGGCCGTCCCAGTTGGCTTTCTCGTATTGCCAAACGGTCCTGGTAGGAAGTTTTTCTTTAACTGGATGGGTGGAGGATGAGAAATTAGCTGAAATGACACAATGGTCTGAAGTGCCAAATGGAGAAGTTACACTAATGGTAATTTATCATGGTGAGAAGTAAGAAACAAGTCAATAGTATGGGCGGCTTGCCCAGCAACATCCGGTATACGCGTTGGCACATCGCTCAGATGGGTAAGGTGATGTAACCCGGCAAAGAGCTCGACATACCTTCCTTAGGACGTTGTCTGACTAGAATAGCGGAGCCAATTGGAATTGTGTACATTGAAATCGCCCGCAATACCGATTTCAGTGCGAGGACAAAGGGAAACAATTTTCGAGATGGAATCAGACAGCGCATCAAACTCCTTACAAGTCGAATTACTATCGAGATTTGGAATCCTGTAAATAAAACAATAATGAATGACATGCTTACGGACAGGTAATTTGAGCCATAAGAAGTTAAAGTCCTCGTTGGAACATTGCCCATATTGGGGAAGGGTCTGGCAAGCAATATCATTCCTAACATAGACCACGAGATCATGATGGGAAAAGAGTAATGGCACCAAGCTATACCCATGTAGAGCAAATTCTGATAAATCAGTATTTACTCCAACTTGGGTTTCACTTAATGCCAAATCAGCTGGCCTGTATTGAACAGTGTACACGTGAAAGAAATTCTTTCTTAGGCCGCGAACAATAGAATATACGACACGAAAATCACTTACCATTTAAAAATACTTACATACAAACACAATTCTGACTAAGTCGAACCATGCAGTTAAAATCGAAATTAATATCTGTAATAAACAAACTGTCCTAGGTGTTATGCCCATAAGACAGCTTGCATACAAAAAATCAATTTAAATACTCAGCATAATAGGACAAACTCAGATGCAATTATCCACTTACCGCAAGCATTAGATGGTAATACGATGCTTACAGTAGATAATAAAGAGGGAGTTAAGCACAAAGGTCTTGGGACAGATAAGAGGATATTGGCTACGTGAGAATGTATTGTTTTATTTTTTTTTTCTTATCTTTCTTCCAACGACGCGAATAGATATTATTATATTCTTTACAGCATTCGCGAGGGGTTTTTTCTAATTTCTCAAACGAGTGTGTATAATTTTTTTTAAAACACCCGCGATGACAATGCACAATACTTTTTTTTTTTGACTTTTGTTTTAATTATTTGTGCGCGCACCTCGACGTCCGGCCTTCATGAGCTTAAGATCGACATGAAAAAGTTGTTAGCGTGTTAAAAGTCATTCTTGTCCAGGTATGGTGAAAAGCGTCTTATGCAACTTGAAACCGGAACTCGAGGATGTATATTATTTAAGTGTTCCATTTGTTTCTTGAGTCTTGCTATTTATTTGGTGTACACGTCCATTTAAGCAATTCTGATTAATGCTTCTTTTAGTTCTTCACATGATAGAATTTCGGTTGTTTCTATATCAGGTTTAAGTTTGGCTTTTATATTTAGAAATCTATAGACGTAGGCCATGGTTCTTAATAGTTTGTTCTATGTCGAAAATCTCCCAAGTTGATGATTGGTAGTGAAAGTTCAGGAACGCATAAAAGTTCTTCAGCTGTATCTTCAGAAAATGCGCAATCAATCTTAATGGATCATAGATGGACATATGGATGTGAAAAATTTTCCTGTTTGTTGTAGGCATAGACCCAGGGCTGCCAGACGTCCTGATTTTGGCGGGACAGTTCCGACATTTCAACCCTGTCCCGATATCTGTCCCGACATTTAAAATGTCCCGCTTTTGTCCCGACTTTCCTTTATTTATTTAATTTCGTTTAAAAATCTTCAAACAATAATTGCTGATTTGAAACTATTGCTCTGAATTCATTCACCCATACAATTCAGAAATCACTTGAACGCACCCATTTTTTTACATCATAATTTTGTGTCAAATGCTACTTGACAGCGTCTTAAGGCAAGTACATAAACATATACTCAATCAAACAAAAGGCAAGTACACAAACAGCTAAGTTATTTTCAAATAAATTCAAACAATCTAGTGTCTGATGTGTTCGGATTTCATTAATTTAATAATTACTGTTGATGTGTTAGATCTTACGAATATTGTTGTTTTCAAGTAAGTAATTGACTACAAATGCATTTATATACTTAATTAATTAAGCTTTTTATCAGGCATGGCTTCTTCTGAGTCAAAAAGTAAACATTGTTATTCAATCACGTCAAAAAGATTGGTTTGTTACAATAAACAGTGGGAAAAAGTCTATCCATGGCTAAGAAGCGTCGGAAACGTGCATAATGCAATGTGCAAATTATGCTCAGCAGAATTTTCCATATCTCATTCTGGATTTGGAGATATAAAAAGACATTTGAAGAGAGCTAAGCAAATTTCTCGAATGAATGAAAATGCTTCCAATTACACCATTCCAACGCATTTCAATACGAATTCAGAAAAGACCTCAAGATCGATTTCTGAAGCAACATTTACTTACCATACGGTGAAACATTCGCAGTCGTATAACTCGGTGTCGTGTTCATCTCAGCTTTTTAAAGAATTATTCCCAGACTCTGCGATTGCCAAATCATTTACATGTGCCAGAACAAAATGTACGAAAATCGCGGTCAATGTAATCGCTCCTGCTATAAAGAAGAAGGTAAAAAATGATTTGAGCCGCATTGTCTTTAATATAGCTACAGATGCTTCAAATAAGGAAAACGTTAAAACGTTTCCATTTGTGCTTAGATATTTTATACCGAAAAATGGTATATGTGTAAAGCTTCTGAAGTTTTATTCACTTACCTCTGAAACATCAATATCGATTGCACAATCTTTGAAGTCAATTCTCATCTCTGAGAACTTACCGCTGAGTAAGGTATCTTCTACTCAGCTGATAATGCAGCGGTTAATTTTGGTGTGAACCAAAGTGTGTTTACTGAACTGAGAAAAGAAAATCCGAATATTCTGCCACGAGGGTGCATATGCCACATACTACATAACCCAATGAAAAAGGCTCAATCATCTTTAAGATTCGATATAGAAGCCATTTTCAAAATGACATTTAACGAATTTAGTTGTTCGACCAAAAATGTCACCAAACTCAAGGGTAAGTTTAGTTGATTACACAAAACATTTTTTTTAAGTATTTTGTATTTAAGTTTTCAAAGAAGTAATCAAACTACTTTACAGAAAAGGAAAATGCCAGGAGCAACATTTGGAAGTTTTTTCATTCAGAGTTAGCGGAGGCGTATCTTGGGTTCTTACTAAATGTGGGTACTATTTTCCAAAACGCGGTCAATCAATAGAAATTTGACGATTCAACAGTACTGGATATGTATAATTTACTGAACTATATTCAATTTCTTCAAATTGCATGGTGCCCCGAATTTACAAAAAATATGTGAGTGCGTTTTCTTTGCCAGCTTCCAATGCTATGTGCGAACGAGTATTTAGTTTAATGACAACAGCATGGCGAAAGGAAAGGAATTGTTTGTCTATCGATACATTAAAAGCAGAACTTCTTATTAAAATGAATTGTGATTATAGTTGTAAGGAGTTTTATAGGTTTGTAAAGGAAGATCCGGTTGGTCAGACAATTATTTCTAAGATAAATTCAAGTGAAAAATATGTTTAATATGTAGTCCAACTATACTTCTTTTTTCTTAACAAACAATTTTATGTACTTATGAGACTGAATTTTTTATGTTCCCGAAGTTTTTTTTGTGATACATGTACAACTTAATTTAATAAAAAAAATTTATGATCCTTAATTGTGTTTTATGTTTTAATTTTATGGGTTTTAGAGTTCCAGTCTGTCCCGCTTTGTCCCGACTTTTGTGATCTGGTGTCCCGATTTTACTAAAACTTTATCTGGCAACCTTGCATAGACCTAATCGATAAGGACTGTCAGGAGCCAATTGTCAAATATAGAAACAAAATCTTAAATGTCTAAACTAATCCCTCTCAACCACAAAAGTATATATAAACGAAATGTAAAATAATAAGTAAACTAAGGTATGCTTGTCCCAAGTTGCTTATTTCTATTTTTGTTTGCAAAACTTGGTACTTTTGCTAATTATTCAATATAAAAAAGTTTTAGAAAAAAAAATCATTTCATAGTGAACTTCAACTACACCTTCTTACTCATATTCTAGAGACTCTTATTGAAAATTAGTTCTTTTGTAACTAAATATTTCACGACTGGTTTCCTCCATCTTTAGCATCATCATGTTTGTATGATATTGTGTGGAAATGACAACCAACCAGCAGCCCATACTTAATAGGTCCATGGTTGTACGTATTTCTCCGTTCAGAACCTTTTGGTTGCCTTTGTTGTAGCGCTAGGAGAATGTGTACTTATCACTCATCAGAGACCGCGTATTTTCTCCATAGATAAATCTGCAATTGGGCTGACATTGAAACTGTCATCAGTGGTTTTGTTTTTTAGTGATTCCATCACATATATGAAGAATTCGATTTCCAATTTCTGATTTCAAATTCCACCTTCGCATGTAGTGCTGTCACGTTGTCACGGTAAAACTTACCGCGACAAAAACCGGTCTTTTTTCAATCCTTGTCCTTTCTAATAATTCCTTCCCTCAGTTGTTTCGTTCAGGTTATTAAAAGAGACAAGGGCAGCCAGGGTCCATCACCCCTTGGTCATCTCTTTCAGTGAATTGGTGTTAAATTACCATCGTTGCTACACTCTGCTATTGTACCAAGGGAGTGTAAAGAAATATTCAATCGATGTTCTAAGTGACAGACGGACGGTCTGATATCTACCAAAACTCCAAATGATGGCCAAAGAAAAGCGCAGTAGACACTTGGTCCCCGACGCTGATGTTACTCATGTTGTTGAGAATGGCCATTGGCCCAACATAACTCACTTCATTTTAAAATTGTATAAAATTTTTTTTATTTTGCTTTGAAATATTTAAATGTATAAATTAAATACGTATTTTGTAAGAGTTGGAACTTTAACCGGAAAATTCCTCATTGCCCAAATCTGCGCGAAGGTCAAACGTAGTAAAGTATACGTTCGCGGAAATTAAATTAAGTTCCCAGCTCTCCTCTCTTGAAAAAAAAATAAAATGTTTAGTTCCTTCAATTTTCCACACAATATTGTTTTTAGTTTTGTAGTCGGGGCATTGTATATAAACAGTATAGCACTACAATCAGGCAGCATCTAGTTTAGCGAGATACTGCCGTTATAGCGCTGCAGTAATTCTTGGTATGCATTTGTATGGGTTTTGGAGAGAGAAAGAAATATAGTGATGAAAGAGTAGTTTGTATGTTATATTTTCAGAAACGTATGAGTTAGAATGATACAAGCATTTGCAGGAATAATGAATAATAAGTACGAGTGAAAGGTTCAAAAAGTGACACTAGACCATATGGTATGGCAGAGTAAGGGAAACAAAAATTAATGGATTTCCCTTTGATTTTTCGTCAACAAACCAATATTGCGCGTCTTCAATTATTTTTTTAAATTTTGTTATTTCTGTATTTTCTGTATTTCATATACCAAAATCAACTACCAATGTTGCCATATTCGGATTCGACTGTTTAAAGTTTTAATATAAATATTGTTCAATCTCGAACGTTAGTTAAATATAAAACTGGTGCCAGTTGGTACTATGTTGTAAGAACAATAGAATTTTGGTTCTAGATTTTAGTGCTTAGTACTAGAATTTAGTACTATCGTAGTTTTGGTACTATATTTAGTACTAGATTTTGTACTAAGTAGTATATTCAGTACTATATTTTGTAGTTAGTAGTATATTAAGTACTATATTTAGTAGTTAGTATTATATTTAGTACTATATTTAGTAGTTAGTAGCAGATTTAGTACTAGATATTTGACGTGATAAGTGAAGATACTCTAACATAGGTACAAATATCTGCAAAAAATGTGTAAGTGTAAGTAACTAGGTAGGTACTTCAACTCAAATTAAATTTTTTCACACTAAAAGAAATTGATATAATAATCAAACATGGTAACCATTCGAAATTGTACAAAAAAAACCAAACCAATAATCAAATTTCAGCAAAAATCGTTAAAACGGTAAATTTCATCCTGTTGCCGTATCTATAAAAGGCAGAAATGAAAACTCCTCACATACCTGTCTAAATTTCTATCTTCCATTTTCTCATTATCAGAAAATAACACAAAAAAGACTTTATAATTTGCTTCCCTCTAACTGCTAACACTTTATATACATCTTTCCCGTTCTGTCAATTTCTAACGTTGCATATGTGTTGAATTCATCTCCCCGACTAAAAGTCTACACTGAGAAAAAGCGAGATAGCGAAACTAGATGGCGCTAGGTGAAATATCTATCTTGACAGTTCTATAGATTCTATATACAATGGTCGGGGGACAAATGTTCGCAAATAAAAAAAATTAGTTTCTTTCAATTCTCGAAAAGAAGAAAAGGGGGCTGAATACATTCATTTCTTTCCCGCCATTGGAACAAGCCAATGTGCGGCGAATTACAGTCATTGAATAAGAAGTACAGGAAGACGTGTTTTTGAAAATAAATGAAGTTTCTTAATAGTGTGAGTTATCACATACACACAAGTATTAACACTGGGGCGGAGTGCAGAAGATTAAAAACCATCGTGGAGCGCCAAATTATATAGCGTGTAATGGAAATAAATAGTTACTGTAAAATAGATTTGGATCTGTTTTATTAATAAAACCTCCTTTTACAAAAATTTGAAAAATACAAACAAGTGAAACAGCGACACCTCTTTTTTTAATTTTAAAGTTAGGTTTGTTTTATTTAAATAATTTATCACAGTTTTTTATCAATTTAATAGCAGCATTCGCCTGAAATGTATTGTTTGATTAATTTTTTTTTTTTTTTTTTTTGTCAAAATTATTATATCAGTGTTTTGTTATCTTGCTAGCTACATTCTACTTAAATGTTTTGTTTTTTATCACAGGTTTTTCTTTCTTACCTTAAATTCTACTAATTTTGTTAATTTAATTACCAACATTCTCCTGAAATGTATTGTTTGTTAAGTTCGGTTTTTTTTTGGCATCGCGGAGGGGAAAGGTCTCCTAACACCGGTGGCACCGCATATAAAATCACACTCTTGAAAGTGTTTTGAGCACACAAATAACCAAGTTTTGACTTCATCTGTATTGAACTGAAGTATTTCTAACCATTTTTCTTTTCCACTCGGCTCTTGGAAATCTTGAAAAAAATTTCCTGAAGTTATTTCTGCTCATTCGTTTCACACTCAAAAACATAAACTGTATATTTACATCACTGGACGTAGATATAACAGATGAGACAAATACCTTAAAAAAAACATTTTTATCAAAAAATATCGATTCACAAATGGAAAAATTTTTCAAACATAAAATTATTCTACATGCACTCAACGTACTGAAGCGCCTTACAAAAAAACAATGAAAACGAATACGTCCCTGACTTCAATTCTTTCATTTGACAGATAGAAAGAGAATTGTATCCATTGAAGATGTACATTTTTATTTTCAACTAATTTATTATTTTCAGTGTTTAATACCACAGAAAAACTGTTCTAAATTGTTCTACAATATTTTAAATATATTCAAAATACCACTCCACACCGCCTTACGTTCTAAATAAAACAATACTTACTTTTGCAAAGAAATGTGTTCATTCCTCTTAAAAACGATTGTTTTACAAGTTTTAACAATGCAGCTCATCCTGATTCGTGTTTTTCTTTTTTAAATTACACAATTTTCTCACTAAATCACTTGTTTAGTAAAACTTATAAAGCTTAATATCTCTGGATTAACAATTATCAAAATTCGAATGATTTTTTTATTTAGCGCCTTGCCAAAATGACAGGAAGAGCTGAAATTTACTACTTCATGTATAACTGATTGGCTTCACTCACGTACACTGTATATATACACAACACGTCTTCCTGTTCTTCTTATTCAATGATTACAGTGAATGATGTTTAAGTCGGGGGTATTAAGTGCGAGTAGGAAGAACCGATGGGCTTTCGATGGCTGATGCTTACTCACGCACATAGGCGGGGTGTTGCTGAAATGACGTGATTGAAACCCATAGATTCCTGAAAAAGGAGAGGTCGCTTAGGCAAGGCAAAAAGCCTGGGCACCTACTTCATAGAAAGCAATCAGTCCAAGCGGAAGTGAAAGAAAAGAAAGAGACTAATTTTTCTTAAAAAAATAAAAAAGGGAAATTTGATTTGACAAAAAAGAAGGAATTTGGGAGTAACTGGATAAGCGGTGGAAAGTTTAAGGAAAGCAGATATATTGGTTTTTAAGAAGAGGCAAGTTGGGAAATTTAAAAAAAGATAAGTACCTATATATACATATAGATAGAGTGGTATACATATATACATATTTTTTTATCGGTAATTTTCTCCGTTGGTATATTTTTTATTTTATTAATTTCATAATTACATTGGTTCGCGTTTGACCTTCGTCTTTATTTTTTTATCGGAAAATTTGCTAATTTATATTAATTGTAATTGCGACCCGTTAGTTATAATTTCTTTTTCTTCGCATTCTTCGGTTAACGGTACAACTTGCCATAAAAATAACTTGTTTAATTTCTGTCTAAAAGATCTTAATTGCAAGGTTTCCCAAGCATATTTACCTTTAAATACATCTAAATACCTAAACTCTTAAATCACTTGTTTTTTTTATTTAAAAATATTTTCACCGTCGGTTCCGCTCAAAAGTTTTGTAATTTTTCTTTCCAAAAATTACTGGCGCCCCTTTTTTTCTGGACTACGACCCTGTAGTTAATCAATAAAACCTAAATTATTCCATTAAATATAATCATCCTTTTTATCAGCATTTTACAAACTGTGGTGGCAGCACTTTTTGCCTGCTGTCTGTGACACTTTTTTTTAATTCGCTGCATCGCGTCATAAACCTCATAGTCATCGTCATCGCATCGTGTAGAAGTGGTCGTCGGCATCATCGTTATATATTTTGCAAACTTTTTTTGTTATAATTTCTTATTTTTTTTATTAAATCGGTAAATAAAAGTATTTCAAGATCTAAAAATTAGTACATACTAATTCTGAAAAACAGAGTGCTCTTTTGCAGTATTGTAATAGGAATTGAACACAAAATAATGCATGATATGGACCTAGATCTGGATTGTTTTATGGTGGATTTTCACTATTCTGTAACTTGACTTCTGCAAAAAGTAGGAGTAAGTAAGTAAAAATCATACTCGTTAGATAGAGAGGGAAGATAAAAATCAAGAACATCTTGATAAATCAAGATTATAGGAAATTGGAGAAATCAAGATCAAGATTATGGCGAAGACGAACATGTTCATCTTGATTATAGCAGGTTCTTCTGCATTTGGAGGTTCCAATAATTTTCATAGTTCAGGTGAGCAGTTTTTCTCGTTTTTACAACAATTTTCAAATGTTCATGTTCAAAATTGAAATTTTTGCCTCTGATTGCTATTAACCTTAACACAACAAAGCTAACAACTGTCAATTTTTTTTTTATAATTGCCAAATTACAAGGAAAAAATGGAAAATATGTAAAGATTTCAAAGTTAGTAATAATACATTATTTTTATTAACTATTATTCATATTTTTTTTAAATTCAAAGATAAACATCCCTGCGAGGTGGAGCTATAAAAAATTATAGCAAGGAATAATGAATACGTATAATGTGCATTCCTTCACTCTTTTGTAAAATGACGTATATCTCCCCCGTTCCAATTTTCTTGACTTTGCAGATCAAGACGTTGCAGAACAACGAAAATCCACCATTATTAATCGACAAAGATCCATATAGATCTTGGTGGAGAATAAAACGCAGCTAATTGAACCATTGTTCTGTGTAACCAGGGTTTTAATAATTAGTTCGTAGTATCATGACTAGATGTCGCACAACATCCTTTTTGAAAAATTAATTTTAACCGAGCCCAACTTCATTCGCAACATTTGACATTTCACCACTTCCTCCTTTCTTTCCGTTTTAGCATCTCGTAAAGTGTGCTTGTTCTCGATTTGAGCTAAGGCCGATTTTTATTAATTTTTGGCAACTTGCACCACAAATAAAAACAAAAAATAACATCAAATATGTCTACTAAAGCCGAACTCGCTTGCGTCTACTCATCCCTCATCTTGGTCGATGATGATGTTGCCGTTACTGTAAGTACCATAAATTTGCTATTGAATCGACATCTTGATGGTGATCACTTAAAATCTCTAATTATCTAAACGAATATTAGCAATCAGATAAAGTTCTAACTTGAAACCGTCCACGTAGGAACATATGTTTCCATTTCTAATCATATATTTTGTGTTTGAACTGTTTTCAGGCGGAAAAAATCAACACCATCTTGAAGGCTGCCAATGTTGACATTGAACCTTACTGGCCAGGTCTTTTCGCCAAGGCTTTGGAAGGAATCAACATCAAGGATTTGATTACCAACATTGGATCCGGAGTTGGTGCCGCCCCCGCCGTTGGTGGAGCTGCCGTTGATGGTGGTGCAGCTGCTGCCCCAGCTGAAGCTAAGAAAGAAGAAAAGAAGGAGGAAGAACCAGAGGAGTCTGACGATGACATGGGTTTCGGTCTTTTCGATTAAAAAATTTCATCTCCCACCTCTGACGTTGACTATTGTTCTTTGTACACGTTTTAATGTACAAATGTGAAATAAACAATTTTTTACAGAAAAGAGAAACTAAAGCACGTTTTTTAATGGATTTCACTTTATTTGCATTCAATAACTTCGTTTAGGACATGGACGATTTCACGGAGAACCTTCCCGTTGATTTCTTTGAGACCGATGCTGATGATTAATTCTGTTGGGCACTTGCCCAAGTTTGACTTGTTTACCAGAAATTGGATTGCACTGCGCGCCTCGTCAGTGTCGGTGCCAAATGTATTGGTGATTGTAATTGGAATTGATGGATCTTCGTAGTTCGGTGGAGGCACAGGAAAGGAGATGTCTCGCTGTTTTTGTTCAAATTGCACAGAGAAGACGTTGCACATCTTTTCATACTGGGTGATGAGGAGGAACCATTTATTAGCGAAGCGCTGGAGCACAAATTCTGTACGTTTTTCATTTATTTTTACACAGAATTGCGCATCAAATCCTTTGCTTGGCGTCTTACACATTTTCTTTATTAATTGTGTTCTAGAATTTATTTTGTTGTTTAAATTCTTGTTTTCGTGTTTTCAGATATTTTTATATTTTTGCATAGCATGATTTGACAGGTTTCAAAATGTGGATGACTGTTTAGAAATCGTGGAATAGAGATGAGAAGAATTTCGATAAGTTGGCATAAATGTATTGAAAATCTGAACATTCACATTTTATTTTCACAAGAAGAAACAACCGAAAAAAGGAATCATGTACACAAGGTCTTTGTCGTGCGTGTTTATTATTTTTTGATTTTCAAAACAGAAAAAACATGATGGACGAAAACGAAAAATTATGGAAGCCGTGCACGCTAAAGAAATTTTGTGGAATTTTTAATAACTCCATTTTAATAACTTTTATTGATTTTTAATAACAATTATTTGCAAATTAAAAATGAACACAGACTTCAATTCACTCAGATAAATTAAATAAATTTATTGGCGCGACAGCTCCTGAAGGAGCCAAGGCCTAGTGACTTATACTCTCAACCATTCCTGTGTGTGTGTTGATAATCTGCAAGAGGTTTTGTCAGTTCCTCGCAAGAGGCAGTACCCCGGAAAAAAAGGTGGCTATCAGCTGGATTCGAACCCAGGCTCATTCGCTTAGCAGTCCGACACACTAACCACTGACCACTAAGCCACGGGGCAATTGACTCAGATAATATCAATAAAATCTCAATTGTCAGAAAATCGTACGGCTCCGTGTGGGCAGTTTTAAAAATGCCGTACGACACACTACGACAGCTCTCTGCAGCTCCGGGTGCGGCTCTCATTGTGTTCAGCCAGTAAAGCTACGTGTACACGATTGCCAGGTATGCAAATATTGCCGGATCTGTCAGTGAAAAATTGTTTGGCTCCTAATTTGTAGCCAATTAATTTGTAGATATCTGGCAATCGTGTACACGCAAGCTAACACCCGTGTACACACCAAATTAATTTGCCGAAAAATTTGTTCTTCAATCATTTTGAAGACAAATTAATTTGCAGACGAGGCAATCGTGTGTACACAAAATTCATTGGGAGATCACCAAATTTTTTTCGTTTTATGACGGTTCTGCAAATTTCTGCCAATGAATAATCTTGCAGATGCAGTTTAAAGAACATTTGCAAATTTATTCATTGGCAGACAAGTTTGTCAAAGATTCCAAGGTAAATTTTAAGGTGCTTTTTTTATTTCAAAGAAAATGTAAATACGTGAACATTTATTTTCAGATTTTTAGATATGGATGAATACATTGAAGATGAAAATACTGAAACATTTCAGCCCATTGTGGTTGAGCCAGTTACCCGGTCGCCGCCGTAGGGTCACCTGCAGAAATGCTCGGGCGCATATTCGTCCCTTTTTTTTTTTTTTTAAATATGTGGAGTCACCAACGCTAAAAGGTAATCAAGTTGCTTACATTTCACTTACATTTCATTCGGAAAAATTTGCGATACAGCTTTGGTTCCTTTGTTTGTAATTTGACCTCCTACTAACGACGGGCCACCGAATCCATCGTCCATACCCTTCGACACATCTTTTTGGGCTGTTTGGCTGTTGCATCATCTCTGCTTTTCTAATATATAAGCAGTCAAAATAGTTCCAATTGCAACGTTTTTGTCCATTTATCTTATTTTTTTTATATTTCACTTGTATTCAACGTAGCTTTAAACTTTTCTGACAGTTGCAATGTGACAATGAAAATGAGGTGAAAATAAATTTGCAGATCCAAAACTTTATTTGGTGTGTACCCGTTTGGGAGAAAATCTACAAATGTTTTTAAATCTATTGCCAGCTATTTGAACAAACTAGATTGTCGACATTGTCAGCCTAATATTTGGCAACAGATTTGCAGACTTTTGTATGAAATCTTTAGTACTACCATCAGACAGCATCTAGTTTAGCGAGATACTGCCGTAATAGCGCTGCAGTAGTTTTTGATATACATTTGTATGGGTTTTGGAGAGTAGAATGAAATATAATGATGAAAGAGTAGGTTGTATGTTATATTTTTAGAAAAGTATGAGTTAGAATGAATAAAAGCATTTGCAGGAATAATTAATAAGTACGAGTGAAAGGTTAATAAAAAAGTGACACTAGACCATATGGTATGGTAGAGTAAGGGAAACAAAAATTTGTGGATTTTCCTTTGATTTTTCGTAAACAAATCAACATTGTGTGTTTTCAATTATTTTTTGGATTTTGGATTTTTCATGAAATTTTGTTTTGTTTGTAACTTATACCGAAATCACATACCAATGTTGTCATATTCGGATTTGACTGTTTAAAGTTTTAATGTATATTGTTAAATTTCAAACGTAATAAGGAATTGATTTTTTTTGTATTTAAACGTAGGTAGGTTCCTATTAACATTTCTACTGATGGAAAGAATAGTAAAAGCTAATGTTTATTCAAAACGGCATTTTACTGCTTCCGATCGCACATAGGTGCGGTCTATATTTCCGTGATTTTTTTTTTCAAAAAAGAAATAAACACACCGAGATAAAATTTTTTTAGTCAAATTTCTATTTAACGGCTCGAAAAACGTTAACAATTTTTTGAAGATACTCAAAAGCAATAACATGGGTACAAATATCTGCAATAAATGTGTTTTATTTGTAAAATAAGTAACTAAGTAGGTACTTCAACTTAAATTTATTTTTTGCAGGCTGAACAAATTGATTTAGTAATCAAACATGGTAAGCATATATTTGCAAATTCTTCCAACAAATCCATGCCAATCAAGAAAGATACTGAATACGAGTTGCGTACATACATTATACACGCATAAAGTGTAGGTCCCCTTTTATACACGTAGGCACATGCCGCAGCGTGACTTAGTATTTAGGCGAAGGAGTTGAGAAAAGTAGTGCGGATCACAATGACGCAGGGACCGAGAATTTGTTGCAATTCTCTCATTCTCGTTTGTTATTTTCATTGCTTGCTTTGTTATTATCTTCTTCATTTTGTGGTCAAATGTATGTTTTGTTATAAGTAAGAGCGAAAAGGTTGAAATAAAGAAACGTAAAAAGATAGTAATGTTTGTCATACACTGTCGCGTGACGCTGATTGAACGTGTGAAAGCTACAGGCGTGCCCAAAAGGGAATTGATGAAGAATTTGCGTCATATAATTATGTGTATAAAAGGGGACTAAGTGATGTATATAAGTGATGTATATTGCTAGCGAAGCTGCATAAGAAAAAAACATTCATTATTTCTTTTTTGTCTAATGACAGAGTAAAATTATGAGCGCCTTATTTTTCAAAAAATAGGGCGCCCGTAATAAGGGCTTTTTTTTATTAAGGATTTTTGGTCTATCCCTTATTTTTTTTTAATTCAATATTGAAAGACTATATACAGTGTTGTCTTGTTTGTCGGTTTTTATTATATTGTTGTTTAGTTGATTTAATAGAACATGTCACGTTTATTGCGTAAAATGAACAAACTCAAAAATTTATTTTGCAAATACGCCTTCTACAAATTTGCAAAATGTTGAGAAGGTATGTAAGATTTAAATTTTTTCTTTTTGTTTGCATTTTTCAGATTTTCCTTTGTTAAAAAATAATAACCTTTTCCCTTGAGGCTCTTAATGCAATGTCAACCAATTTGCACTCCTTCTCTGTGTGAATGTTTCTTCATCCCTCAATACCAGTTTTAAGAGATACGCAAATGATTTAACACGAAAAAGTGTCGATGGTTTGTTTTCTTCTGACTGCTAACACTTTAAATACATCTTTCCCGTTCTGTCTCTTTCGTACATTGCATATGTTTTGAATTCATTTCCCTGACTAAAAGTATACAATGAGAAATAGCGAGATAGCGAAACTAGATGACGCTAGGTGAAACACCCATCTTGGTAGTACTAAAGAATAAATATACAATGGATTTTCTGCAAACCGTGTACACACAAACTTAATTTTTAGCTCATTGTCAGCTTATTTTCAGACATTGTCAGACGCTTGCTTATCTGACAATGATTGTCAGACCAGGCAATCATGTACGCGTAGCTTAAAAATCAAACACCCTATTTAAAAATATCTGCATTTTTGAAAAAAAAAATTTAATTATTTAAAATACAAAAATAAAATTTTTCAATATATTTTAACGTGCACTTTGGTTACCAAGCTCTTCCTGAATATCAATTTTGATTGTAATCAAATAAACAATTCTCGAGAAAGTCAAGAAAAAAGAACCGGTCCTATGGGAAGTACCACTTTTAGGCCACCATTTTAAATTTTCTTTTTTCCAAAACTTAACGCACACCTGCAATAATGTACTGATTTTTTGTATACTAAAAAATATGCCTTCACTTTATGTTTTTTTTTAGTTTTGTACAACCCTATTAATAAAAAAACGCTTATTCAACCTTTATTCCACTAGATAAATAAACCATAGAATAAGACTTAAGCTACAGAATACAGATTAAAATTTTTTAATAAAAACACAAAATGAACGTGAAATAGTTACGTTAACCAAAAATCCCTTAAGAAAATCTACTACAATAAGTAAGATGCCTGTTCAGTAACTTGAAACTTTCCCCAAAGTTTCTCAAACTCTGAAAAAAACAATTATAAATAATTATTGAACGCACCTAATAATTCATTTCAGAATAAATTTGACACATCTGGTTCTTTAGTAGAACAGTACCAATATAAGTCACTAATATATAAGATATAAATATATAAATTTACTATAACTTTTTGACATGTTCTTGGGCACATTCGAGTGCTCCAATTCAATACCTTCCCAAAGTACATTTAACTTAGACAAAAACCAAAAGATACCAATTATAATCAATATATAAAATAAATAAAATAAGGACAAAAATATTCTGTTCCATTTACTAGAAAACGAAGTTATATGTAAATCCACATTCTGATGCAATAAATTTGTAATATGTTTTCTTAGCGCAAATTTTTTTATTTATAGTCAAAAAAGTACATGTGAGGGCTGCAAGCATACAATTAGTTTATTGTGCCATTTTCAAAGCACGCTATACGATTCTGACAAATTGTGGGCGCACATGGAAAAATATGAAATGCATAGTTATTTTAAAGTGCAAATTAATCAAATAATATTTCTAATTAAATTTAAAACAAATATATAAATAAAATGCACGGATCACAATAAAAACTTAACAAACGGAAATGATAATTTGTGATTTTTAAGTATTTCTTATTATATACGATGTTTAACATTGATTGAAAAATATTAACAAACAAAAAAAACTATTTTGAAGATGAAATGCTATAATAAAGATGAACAATAAAGAAGGCTTTACATGCATCTTCATCTTCATCTGGATCGATCAAATTTCCAAATTTGATAACGAAATTATCTTATTTCCACCTAATTTAATGTGAAGTCGAACACACATTATTTGATAACAATTGAATCAGAATTGAACAAAATTCTATAACAAACGTCAAAGTTAAAATTATACAAGTCAAAGAAGAAAATAAAAAGGTAGGAGGGATGACTGCATCGCAGGTACTTGCTTTATGTGCCTAATCACAGTGATAGGCTAGATATTTGAAAGAAAACAATTAACGTTTACGTAGAAATAATAGACTGAAAGACAGACATTTCTTCTAACCAACTTTCTTAGGCTACCCTATTATCGTTATCTCATGTTTGACTTTAACTCAACTTTTTTTATATTGACGAATCCTAAACTTGCCTTAAAGGTACCTATAATTGGAAGTAAGAAAGTGTCAAATGAAATTAACAAACTTAGATGAAAACACCTTATCTGCAAATTTCCAAATGAGGTAATTTCGACTCTAATGAAAACGTAGTAAAAGGTGAAAATTAAGAAAAAACGTTTTATGTAAGGTACCGTTGATAGACTTTTCCAATAAATTTGGTATTCTTAAAATGATAGCCAATACTACAAAAATAATCTCAAATTTGTTTATTAAAATCGTTAGAGCGGTTTTCGAGATTTCATTATTATATGAGATCACTTAGTATTAATGGTATTGAGAAATATGACAGTTAGGAACAGCCCCTCCGCTTGGGGTCACTATTGGATTCGGAGTAGGTGCGCGGTAGGATATATGCAAAATTTCTAATATTTAAGTTTAAACTCTTTAACTCTTTTAACTTTAACTCTTTTAAAAAGTTATGGGCCATATAAAAGTCGTAACTTATAAGTCGATAGTTTTAGTTTATTCAGTTAAGTAATATTCATAGACAATTTTCTTGCAACAAAGTATTTTGTTTGCAACAATATATTGAACGCGTACGAAATATTATGTCTTATACTACGTTTTCATTAGAGTCGAAATTACCTCATTTGTAAATTTTCAGAATAAGTGTTTTCATCTAAGTTTGCTAATTTCCTTTGACACATTCTTACTTATGATTATAGGTACCTTGAAGGCAAGTTTAGGATTCGTGAATATAAAAAGTGAGATAAAAGTCAAACATGAAATAACGATCATAGAGTAGCCTAAGAAAGTTGGTGACAAGAAATGTCTGTCTGCCAGTCTATTATTATTACGTAAATGTTAATTGTTTTGTTTCAAATATCTAGCCTTCCACTGCGATTACGCACATTAAAGGTACAAAAAAAATTGTTTTCTATAGAAAATTTTATTAAAATATTACAATATCGACATTGAAGCAAATTGTTTAATGAATATTGTCTAGTGGTAATGAGAACGATTTGATCTTCATCATTTATAAAACGGATGAGCAGTTTAATTTTGTAAAAAGGACACAACATCCTCAATGAAATAATTTACGGAGTTCTTTTGCTTCCACCAATTTGATTGAAAAATAAACAAAATATAACAATCGGGAGACAACGACGACGTAGATATCGTGCATGATAAGAATACTACAAAATTATTTAATATTTCGTTAATTATTGATCCTTTTTTTACTTTTATCAACACAAAACTTTTAAATCAATAACAAAATCCAAATGAAATGCAAACTTCAGTTACATTTGCGAATTGTCATATAAAGTATTGTGTGTGCAAATTGGTGTAAATCTCGATAAAAATCCAGATTTCCAAAAAGATTGATTTTGATGAACCTGAAATCAAGATAAAAAAAAAACAACCGAAAAAAGGAATCATGTACACAAGGTCTAATTTGATATTTGGTAGCCTTGATAGCAACTTAAACACAGCATCACTCACAATTAAAGTTAACCTCCAGTTTAATTCTTAGTCTAATGTTTAAATTTGCTTATGAATAGCTTGAACTGCAGGTTTGCTTGGTTATGACTTAGCAGCAGATTAAAAATTGTCTATGAATATGCCCCATGGTCTTTTGAGATTTTTGCCCATTCGATATTTTTGTGGATTTTAGATTTTTGCATTCTAGATTTAAAAAAAAATTTTCGAGATTTTTGATATTCAAGTTAACGTCATGATTCCACAATTTATTTTTTATCACTTGTGCATAAGAACACCTACAGCAGCAAAACAAAACCAACATTTGAAATAATCATTTGCTTTAGTTGTAAGCGAATAAATAAAAACCCGCTTAAAAATCGCTACGAATTTTTGTGGTATAAATGTAACTGGCACTCCATAGTGTAGCCACAGCCCAAGTAATCATCTGTCAGCCAAATTCTAAACAGTACTAAATTCCCCGGCGAAAATAGTTATTAATTCGCCCTCTCTCATTCTTTCGCCCTTCGTTGCATTTTGCACAAAAACAAATCAAAAAGAAAAACGAAAAAAACAAGTGGAATTTCCTTTTACATACCTCATTTATCCACCTTCATTTTGACATTCTCCTTTATAGCGAACTTTTCTTTCCTTCTTTTCCTTTCATCAAATGAAAAAAATTTCTTGACTTCAGCTTCAGCAGTCGAGCAAAATACGGTGATTGCTAGGGACGGTGGTTTCTCAAGTCAACTTCTCGGGAAGTGTTTAACAAAAAATTTAAATAAATTCAATTTAAACCAAAATAATTATCATTTCTTATCAACCAAGGAAAACCAAATGAAAATCCAGTCCACATTACATTGATTTGTCTCTTGTTTTCTGTGTTGCAAGTAAAATATTCAAGAAAAAAAAGAAAAGAATTCAAATGATTCATTTCGTGTTTATGGTGTAGTTTGCTTCGTCCTCTTCTCCCCTTTTCTTGGCATATGTGTTGTTGTTTTAAAATATAGAAAAATATATATATTTTTTCGTTTTTAGTTTTTTTTTGTTCCAAAGAAGTTATTCAATTCAATTCTTTTGTTAAAAGAGAAGGAATTTGGCGAAGAAAGTAAAATTTTCTCGTTCGAGTTGTCTGTCATTGTCATTCTGTCTGTCTGTGGAAAATACACAAGTGTGGAATGCGATAGAAAGTCCAAGTACCTTTCGAAACCTGCTGAAAGAAGCAAGCAAACTTGAGCGAACGAAAAACACAAAAAAGGGGAAAAATTGCACTCAAAAGAAAATACATCAAATTCCAACGCATTGCTGCAACACCACCATCCGCACCGCAAGCACGACAACAACAACAACCAGACATTGCGACCATCATCAGCGACAGCGACCCAACAACAATGGCTGTTGTCCGCAAGAAACAAGACGACAAGTTTCTGAAGGTCCTGCGGGAGCTGGTGGTCAGCGGCAGTGGCGGCAACCGCCAATGTTTCGATTGCGGCCAGAAGGGGCCCACTTACGTCAACATGACCATCGGATCGTTTGTGTGCACTCGCTGCTCCGGAGTACTGTAAGTATAAGAAGTCACCTATCTGGCAGTTCTGCCTTAAGTTTTGTTATCCTTAAATTATTTTATCTCGAAAATTTGCCATCTTCAAGGATTTCTTTTTTTTTTCTCCTTTTTTTCGATGATTTCTGGGGGAGGGAGGTTTTTGTTCTTCTTTGCCTGTGTGTTCCTCTGCCTATGGGGACTAGGGAGTGCAACACTTGTTGCTCATCTCTCAAAATCAAGAGCAAGCATCTACCTACGTAAATATTTGATCACAGACCACATAATGCGAATCGCTTCAAGGCACGATAATTGTCGTTATCGCACACAAGGTGCTTCAAGCACAGAAACCAGGCTAATTGTTAGTGAAGGCGTAGTTAATGCTTGGTGCTGAGTTCCAAACTATTGATAAGACAAAGTGTTGTGTGAGATAATTCTTTGCTTGGGAACTGTGCTGAGGCCGAGGTTGGATGTTCTTTGTGTAAATATAGTTAAGAATTCAAGTGGAAATTACGTTGTGTATCCGGTGAAATGTAGAAATCTTGCACAATTGTGTGAAAGAATTTTGTGAATAACTCGATACCTAATCTTAAAATGAAAAGGTTTTGTGTCCTTTACTCCAAAAAGTGTGCGTTTCGCCCAAGCATGAACAGTGGGTTCATCAGTTAGACCGTTCATGCTCTTCTAAGACGCACAAAATAGGTCGATGATTATCGACTCTTCATAAAACACATTGCAGAAAGCAATAGTGAATTTTATTTATTTCACATTTTTTGGTGTAAAGGACACAAAACCTTTTTATTGAATTTAATTCAACAAAAACTCCAAAAAAAAAAACAACAAACAACTAGCAATAGTTTTTGTTGTTGCAATATATATTGTAATCTTAAAATGGTTAGGAGCTATGTTCACTCCATTTAAGGTTTCTTGAGTAAGCTTTTCTGTGTGAACTAATAAAATACTAAGAAAAGGCAAATATCCATACTAAAATTAAAGCGTTCTCTTTAAGAAGATACTCCTTTTTACTAGCTTTTTAATATTCCAAGTTAGGTGCCCAGCCCACCGGAGTCTACCGAGCTTAGTTTTTTCCACATCAGCTTGATAGGACTCATGATTGTTATGCTTTCCGCTCGAACGCGATTAAGAAATCAGAGAGCCTTTTTATAAACACCCAAGTCTTACCATAGTTTTTATGGATTTTTTTTTCAGTTGGATGTATTTATTTAGTTTTCCCTTCATTAAATTTCAGCCCCAAGTTTTCTGTCACCTGCACGATCTGGCTAGAGGAGTCTTGTACAGCTTGTGGACTTCTGCCGATGATGTCGATGTCGTCTGCGTTTGTCATTGTCTGGATGGACTTGGTGCTATAGCCCCTCTTGCTGACGTTTCAGAGTCACCGATTGCTTTCTCCAACGCCAGGTTGAAGGATGCATGCCAAACTATCTGCTTGTCGGATTGTTGATTGGTCTGGACAGCAAACCGACTACTTTTTCTTGTCATGGTTCTAAATAATCGCGCGATAATTTATTTGGGATGACGAATTCTCCCACGACCTTATGGCTTCAAAGTCTATAAAAAGATGGATATTTAACTATGTTTCCATATGATTTAAACCACAACTACTATACTAATCGAAGAGAAAACACTCAAAAATTTTTTTTGCCAAAAAAGTTTTCAATTGAACAAATATTTTTTTTATAAAAAATGTATTTATTTGTTTTCCTGACGGAATTTCATTTTTCGTGCCAGCTGATTGTCACTTGACTCAAATCGTTCCAATTATTTGCGTTCCAATTTTTTCCTGTTCCTTTGTATATACTTTGTATATACACTGCAAATAGTACTATCATGGAGCATCATTTTTTAGTTCTGAATCAAGTCGCAATGAGGCGTGCTGAAATTGCCAATTGGTGTGAATATAGAATAAGTACAGACAACAAAAGTTTATTAAATACTGGTAAAATATAGGTAAAGGTTCTCGTCTCCACTATTTAGAGTTAGTTCTGAATCAACCAGGAAGATGGCCAGACGAAAAATGACCACCATGAGAGTACTATAGAAAATTTATATACAATGGTATATACACTGCATATAGTACTATCATGGAGCATCATTTTTTAGTTCTGAGGCGTGCTGAAATTGCCAATTGGTGTGAATATAGAATAAGTACAGACAACAAAAGTTTATTAAATACTGGTAAAATATAGGTAAAGGTTCTCGTCTCCACTATTTAGAGTTAGTTCTGAATCAACCAGGAAGATGGCCAGACGAAAAATGACCACCATGAGAGTACTATAGAAAATGTATATACAATGCCTGTTCCAAACATCGGGAAACAAATTGTGATGAACTTGGCAACAGGAAAAAAGAAAGGTGGTGTTTGGTTATGTTTTTTTGTGAAGTCTACTGACATATTTTCATTGATTGCTATAAACGCTCATCAGGAAAAAAATCCTTTTTCCATTTGTTTCAACTTTTCCTGATGGTTTTTCCCGGTTGCTATAACTGCCGCTTTAGGGGCCAGTTATAGATATCATTGAAATGCATCATTGAAAAACTTATTTGAAAGAAATTATATTTGTTTTACTTTCCAACTGTTCCTCTGCTGTCAATTTTCTTGCATCAGCAAGTAAGTTTATTTTTGTGTGTAGCCACGATATGTGCGGTAAAGCATTGCGACTTTCCGTCAATGTGTCCAGACACTTTCGAAAACAATTTTCTTTTACTTATAACTTGTTTTCTGTTTGTTTACAATTCCGTTAAGACTGACAAAAGAAACGACAGAAAGTTGTCAAAAATCGCTCACAAAACTACAAGAAAAATCAATTTCGTTTCATGTTCGTTTTTACAAGAAAAATCTGAAATCTGAAAATTAAAAAAGGAATTCGACATTAAATTCAGCAAGCGAATCCAAAAAATTGTTACTGTTTTCCACAAAAATTGTTTCACGTTGTGTTGGATGCTTAAAGTAGAAGAGAAAGATTTTGTTATGTCAAAATTGAACGAGATAGCGAGTTACGGTTTACAGTACTTGTTAGATGAATTCTATAAAGTTCTCTGCGTGACTGCTTCTGGCTGAAACAAATTAGGTTTGTTCGATGTTCCCCGCCCCAGTGCGCACTGGGGAATGTCAGTGCATTTCGCTTAGCTGTCAAAAAACTGTGTTTCTGCTCGGGGTTTGATTTAACATCGAACAGCTCAGTGCAACAGTTTTAGTTTTTTGACATTTCATTTATGTATTAATTTTCTTTACAAAGTCTACAGTTTTTCCATTTCCATCAGATAGAGTACATCTCGGCATTTTATCTAAAATCACAAAAATAACTTAATAATTGCAAAATAACCAACAAAATATCTTATATTTATCAGATATTGCACTCCAAATTTGTAAAATAAAATTTGTTTTAAACTTCTACCACCAAGCACCAACAGCTGATTTGAATTTTGACAGCACTGATTTCTTACACCGACCAAAAACCTGGGGCGTGAGAGTGTGCACTCAGTGCGTGCTCGGGGTTGACATCGAACACAGTGCAAAAACACTGGGGCGAAAAAAGTGTCACATAAAACACCTCCGTGCGAATCCAGTGTACACCAGTGCGCCCCAGGGCAGACATCGAACAAAGCTATTAAATCAATTTATTTAGAAAGTTTTTTTTTTTTATTAGTTAAAACAACACAAACAATTCAAACAAATTTTAATGTGCCGGCCTTGTAAAAATTAGATGGCGCTAGTTTTCGAATAGTGATGGTAGTATTATAGGTTCTATATACAAGGTGGTTGTCTTTAAAAGAGTTGTGAATCGAATCTTAGAGCAGTGGCAACCACTTCAAAATTAGGTTTGTTCGATGTTCCCTGCCCCAGTGTGCACTGGGGAATGTGAGTGCATTACGTCAAACTGTCAAAATGACAAAATCAATCCGGTGTTGATTTAACATTGAACAGCTTAGTGCAACATCTCTAATTTTTGACTTTCTTTCATTTAAATTTGTTTTCTTTAAACAGTTTGCAAATAAATAGGAGTTAATAAAAATGGCCCACGAAAGCAATATTTTCTCTATAAACACATGAATAACTTAAAACCTACAAAATAATCTACGAAATATTTGATATCATATAATAGCACACCAAATTTGCAAATAAATTCCTCCCTTCTCTAAAAACGAACTTCTGCAAACTGCTGATTTGAATTAAAATTTTGAAATCCGATCTCTAACCCCAAGAAAATACCTAGGGCGCATGAGAGCGCACTAAGTGCAAAAATAATGGGGCGGAAAAGGTGTCACATAGAACACTTCAGTGCGATTTCAGGGTACAACAATGCGCCCCGGTGCCGACATCGAACAAAGCTTTTATTTCCTACTAATTAAGTTCGAAAGGAATTTAGATTTAGAGGTATCGGAAAATTTAAAATAATGATTGTAATAAGGCATATTTTTACTTTCTATATTAAAAAAAAAATCTTAAATTTTAAAATTGATAAATAATTGCAAAGTGAGTAGCCAAAAAATTATAAATTACTCCCTACTGGAGCGCTTCTTAGTTTGCCACACAGCAGTGCAGCTGGCGAAAGAATATTTTCTGATGTGGGGAATTTTAAAACCAAAAATATAATGTAATGTAATCGTGGCTGGACTCCATGAAAAATAATTCTGAGAAATCATAAATTGGCTTATTGAAGTTATATAAAGAAAACTATAATTAACGTACTTATGTATGTATACATGTATACAAAATATATATATCTTATAGGGTAGAGTCGCCGGTTGCCGACCCCTTAAGGATTTTTTTCAGAAATGTTCTGTAAAATCTGCAGTTATGAACCAATGTGATTTTTTTTTTATTATTCTTTGAAGTTTTCTTGATTGATACAAAAACACTAACAGTTAATTTTTTTAAATAAACAATTATTAATTTAGTTTTTACGAAAAAAAATCCATTTTCCCCAGTTGCCGGTCCCTCGTGTCTTAAGCGCGACCACTGATGCTCCTGGGTTTGGCCACCCTTATTATAAACAAGAACTTTTAATGTTAAACATTTTTTTATATTTTTATTTTTTATTAAACAAACAATAAAAATTAACAAAAACTTAATAAAAACAAGATGTTATAATGTTAAACATTTTTTTTATATTTTTATTTTTTATTAAACAAACAATAACAATGAACAAAAACTTAATAAAAACAAGAAGTTATAATGTTAAACATTTTTTATATTTTTATTTTTTATTAAACAAACAATAACAATGAACAAAAACTTAATAAAAACAAGAAGTTATAATGTTAAACATTTTTATATTTTTATTTTTTATTAAACAAACAATAACAATGAACAAAAACTTAATAAAAACAAGAAGTTATAATGTTAAACATTTTTTTTATTTTTGTTTTTTACTAAACAAACAATAACAATACACCTATGAAGATAGGTGAATAAAAACAAAACTAAACAAATATAGGAACTTCTTTCTTTAAAACTGTAAGGGATTGAATGGAAACCGTCCACACTTTCTGAACGAGTTCTGAATGATAATTTTTCGGTCCTTACAGGTCCTTGCCTCATCCAGAACTGCATAGAAAGTTTCCGACATATGCGACGCATGTCCGTCTAAAAAAAAACCGGTCGTTTTATCTGGTTTTGTGTAAGCTAACTGTGGAGCCCTTCCTCTACGAACTGGAAAAATGTTTCACTCCTCATCCACCCACTGTCAGTCTTTCCAAAGATCCAATCAGGCTTCTTACTCTGGATAGCCTTCAGCCAGAAGGATGATCTTTTGGATGACCATGGGGGGTGGGGGGAGCGTCTTTCCACTGGCTGAAAATGTCAAAACAACCGTCAGCATCTCCTATTGGTTTCCTGTTTTAATCAGGTACGCGTTTTTGTAGCCTTTTGGAGCAAGCACGTTTCCAGTCTTAGGAGCCATGCTAACTCCCGTCTCGTCAGCATTAAAAATTCTGGAGGGATCACAAAGAATATCTTCTGCCTTTTCTTCTTTTAACTATTCATACAGATGTCGGAACCACTTTCTTTTTACTTGCTCAGTTACAGCTGCTCGAGATTTAGTTAGTGATTCAGGGTTGCGAAGGCTCAGAATGGAATGGCATTTTAAGAAGTTATAGTACCATTTTTTCCCGGCTTAATGTCTTTAAATATAGTTTGGCGCTATTCAACTTTTAAAGTATTTTGGACCGTTTGTAAAAGGTTATCGGGCCTTTGAGGGAAACCACACGTTATCAAATTAATAAGCTAGTTCACCAGCTTCACCTCCTCATCGGCTGAAAGAACAGTATTAGTTCCCATTTTGCCAGGCTGCCAGCAAATCAGTGTCTTTATAGACGACACGCTGTTGCTGTTTTATTACTCATGTTGCTAAAGACTATTATGTATTAAAAGATTAAAACTATTTAATGCTTAGAAGAAAGTTATAATAATAGGTACAGAAATACAAAAAAAAACATTGGCAACACTAATTAATAAAAAGTGTGTCCTATATCCGGCCCCTTGAAAGCAACCACAATATAAATATTTTTGCATTTTCAGAAGTAGTTGTAACTAAAATTTACTTGTTTTTGAGATTTGGCACTTGATGACACCCAAAAAGGTTATAGTTGGCACTCAAATTGTTGTTCCTGCTGCAGCGCTATGGTGTAACCTGAACTCGCTCTGAGGTATTTTATGTGACACTTATTTTGCCCCAGTGTTGATTTTTTTTCTATATTTGATGTAAGCACATGTTAAATACCGTAGTCTGATACATATTTTTAAAACTATTTCGATGTTAACGCGTTTCTGCATATCCACTTTTTCCAAAACAAGCCAATGTTGAATTTGCTTAGATATATTCTAACAATCTACCTATCCGGAGTGAACTAATTTCAACATTTACCATTGCACAATCATTTTTTGAGTATTGAGGCTAACTTTGTGGTTGCTTTCTCAAGCTCAGTGTTAAAGGATTCATCGAAAATTGTTTCATTGTTTTTGAGACTGCTATTCATCATCATGTTTCAATTGGATTTGCATAGACGCTCTTTGTGTTCTGTTTATAATCGGCGCCTTTGAATTAGGTTTTATTTATTTTTTTAAATTGCCGGGACGACGAAATTAAAATTGAACCAACTACTTTCACAACAGTGCTGCTGAAACATTTACAGCTTTTGAGCCCCATTATAACATTTCATGCCTTTGCATTCTTCGCCTGATACTAATAATTTATTTGGTCTCAAACAGAAAAATTCAAAACTCATAAGAGGGTAGAGGTATCCCTTTGTTTCTGGCGTATTTATAAAGACTCATTCATTGTGGTCACTTGCGTCTTTTTCCAATTATAAGTATGTTCATAGATATTCTGTCTAACTGAACTAGTTTATCTATTTTAAAGTTTTTGACAGGCTCGTAAACTTTTTAACTATGAAAAACAATACAAAACAAAAACTTGTTTCCAAATAATTAAGTTAAGAGCCAGAGTTCGTGAATTAGCAAAACATCGTAAATCTATTGTGAATATTGAGTTATGTATGTGTACATGCATATGTCCATATATGTATTGCTCATTCCATTTTGTTGTTTTTACTTTTTCATTTCTTTCTGAATTTTTATTAATGAACAGCCTCAACAAAAAAAAAACTCGTGTTTTTAGTCATACAAAAACAAGAAAACCTCCTTCACTTCAATCATTCGTTAAGTCTATCTGAAATGACGTTTCTTTGGGAATCCCAGCAAACAACCCCTCAGGTTATTATTGCCAGTCTGTTTTGCAGATTAGCTTTTGCCTTGACCTTTTCTAATCTCTATGGTTGTCGCAAAAATCTTGTTCTACGGAAATTTCCTAAGGCGGGCAGTGCAAGTAAAAGAGAAAGAAACAATAATATTGAATCAATCTGTTGATTGATTAAGCACATTTCGTTGGAATTCGAAAAATGTCATTAATTATTTCGTATGAAATTTAGTTTACTTATCATTTATTTTGTTTTTAGTTTATTTTTCAATAGAATTTTTATTATATTAATATTTTATTATTGAATGCTTACCATGAAATAAATTGAAATGTTTTGTGCGAAATTGTTCCATTTGTTTTCTTAAAAGCACAGTTTATTGAATGTCATTTCTTTAATAATTGCATTTTAACAAAATTTCTGGAATAACTAAATGTTTTCATATTTTTTTAGTGAAAATTCGATACCTAAGTGATGCTTATAGTTGTGTACAACAATTTCAATGTTTATCACATGCAGAAGGAATCTATTAACAGTTATATTAGAAGTCTAAAAAGAACTTTAAGTAGAGCAATGCCAAACACCCAAATGACAGAAAAAAAGTGCCAGAATTTTCAACCCGGTAAATCTCACCAGATGATCATTTTGTACTGGTCATTACTGGGAAATTTATGATTCCTTATTCTGATATAAGTAGATAACCATTTAAGCTAAAGAAAACTCAAAAGTTCGAAGACCGTATTTCAAAACAAACCCAAGAATCATATGGCCATTGGTAACTGTCTTGAGTTAGATCAATCCTCGAAATGTTCTGGTCTTGATACTTTAAAAAAAGAAGAACGTGTAGGTACTTAATATAAAAACAAAACAAAAAATAGGCTAACTTGACGGTGACAGAAAAATAGAATATTTTAAAACTAAGGCTTACACTGCAACAAAAAATAAATTGCACGAATGGATCGCACGTACTTGCTCATATGTGCGGTCACATCGTCGAATAAAATTTAAAAAATATAAAGAGAACTTCAGAGTATTTATTCGATTTTTGTGATTTTTGATTTTTTGAAAAAATAAGGTAAAATTGTAAAATAATAAAAATAATGTGAAATTACTTAGGCTACCTAAATCTTCTTGAATATCAATTTTGATATTAATTGGATTGGAGTTTTCGAGAAAGTCGAAGAAAAAAACCGGTCCTATGGGAGGTACCGTTTTTATCCCAACATATTAATTTTTTTCTCTAAAAGTAGTACACTGATTTTTTTTTATAAAAATTCTTGGAGCCGTTTTCGAGAAAAATAAGCTTTTATGTAACGGTTATATGACAGGTACCGTTAATTTTTGAGCTACAAAAATTTTTTTGAAAAAATCCTCTGTAGAATGTCAAAATAACCTTAAGTTCTAAATTTGAAGACGATTGGCCTAATATTTTAGGCTACAGTCTAAAACACATCCGTACTTACAGACAGAGACGGACAGAATTTTTCTAGTGACTCAAATATGTATCTCTATCATCGTAATGTCATGTTTGATTGGTATCTCATTTTTTTTTTGCACGAATGCATAACTTGCATTATAGTACCTATAATTGCAAGTCTGGCTTTTGCCCTTATGAACAGCCACATTAAGATCATTTCAAACAAAGCTTATTTAAAATCGAGTGTACTAATTTTGAGATTTTGGTAAGCTAAACTATGAGCCTTAGGTTGCATTTCTGTGAAGAGTTCACATAATTAGGCCATAATCAGTACGGTGATAGTCAGTGAGCTGATCTTAACTAACATGCGTTTCAAGTTTAACACATCTTTTGGCACATATTAAGGCAATCAAGGATCCCATTTAATGTATGGTGAATAAATACAATGTCAGCAGTATCACGGCGTTGAGGATTTGAAAGTTTAACTTGGTCGGCATAAGGATCATCTCAGCCTAGTCCATGCAAATCTAAGAATTCGAATCCAAAATAAATTAACACGACTTTGTAGGCTGACCAAGCCAAGTAAAAGTAGCCAGTTAACAACTTTAAGGGACTCAGACAAAAAGATAGTCTGGCTTGCATTCCCTTCAACCTGGCGTTGGAGAAAGCAATCCATGACTCTGGCACGTCAACCAAATTTAGAAAAGTTACAATAATGAAGTAGATGTCATGAAAAAAAATAGTTCGATGGACTCCGGTGTAAACTTACTATTTCCACTTAAATGCCGGTCATACACGCTACGGTTTACCAGAGAGGTCTGCCTGTGCAGGTATGCTTGCGCAGGTATACTGTAAACGGTAGTGTGTATAGGACAATCAGGTGTAACTTCTGACTTTCTTACTGGCGGGAAGTGCGCACTGCGCAGGTTAAATATCCACACATGCCGTGTGTGTTGTACGGTGTATCGTACAAGTTTGCTCCGGTCGCCTGGTTAAAAAAAACCTGCACAGATCGTTGCCATACATTCTACGGTATACCTGCGTAGGTATAACACAGGCGCCAAACACTGTACCGCAGACCACCGCGAGGTCATTTTAGTTTTCCATAACAGTTGAAAATTGATACGGAAGTTTGCAAAAGCTGTCGGAGTCTTTGCGTTAATGCCATCAAGCTAAAAATCCACGAATAAAAACATGGCGGCCAAAAAAATATCAACAAAACAGACAAACATTGTCATTGATAAGGAAGCCTAAATCAAATAAATTTATATTATCCAAAGATTTGCCGTAGGAAACATGAATCTATCGTTTTCTTTTGGCAAATTCTATCAAATCATTAATGATCCACCAAAAACTAGAAAATATTGAAGGAATGTCTTGTGGAGCGACGAGACAAAGATAAATCTGTTTAGAATGGGCGGAAAACGGTTTGCTCGACGTGCTAAGAGTCACTACTAAAAATTTAAAGACAAATATGAAGTGTTCCTATTATTTTGACCATAGCTGTATGTGCACCGCTGTCTATTCTATATAATTACTTTTAGTACTACCATTACTACTTCCGCTTGTGGGTGACAAAAAAGTATGTACACATGAATCACGAATTCACGAACAGTCATTTTATTTTAAAATGACCCTGCCTTGGCTTTGAACATGTCCTTATGAAACAGATTTCTTCTTATTTAGCAAACAATTACTACAATGTCCATTTCAGATCTACATTATACAATTTATTTTTAGCTGCCTTCCGTGTCACCCAAGGCAACCAATTAGGTCCTCTCCTTTTATCCTTACTACTCACGATATTGAAATGGTCTTCAAACATTCCCACATCTCTACGCTGATGATACCAAGTTTTGCAAGACAATTTCTGTGACACTTGACTCTTCACTCTCAACTATTCTCAGTGTGGTGCCGTAAAAACTACTTAGAGCTAAATACTGCCAAATGACGGCCAATCACTTTTACGCGCAAACTATTTAAAATCTTCTCAACTCACCTGCCTTCAATATTATATGACCGAGATCTTAACTTTTTGGCACATATCGATAATATGATCTTAAAGACCAACTCGGTACTTAGCTTTGTAAAACGCTGGTCCAAAGAATTCTCCGTCTCCTACGTCACCCAATCTCTCTACATAACCTCTGTATGCCATCTTCTTTGTCCTTAAAAGCTAAATAAATCTAGGTATCGGCCCACCAGAAAAGCAGCTGTTGTCACCCAGATGACAGTTGATGATGAAATTTTGCCATTTTATGTGTTTATACTGTGTTATTTTTCTACGTGAATATTACTTGTTTCTTTCAAAGATAACAATCAAACATGACATTACGATCATAGAGAAGCCTAAAAAAGTCATTGGCAAAAAATATCCTTCGGTCTGTCTGCTTGTCTGTCTGTCTGTCTGTCTGTTTGTCTGCCCGTCCGGATGTATATCGAGCTACAGCCTAAACGAGTTAAGCGATTGCCTTCAAATTTGGTATGTATTTATCTTTTGGCATTTCTCAGAGAGGAAATTGAAATTTGATTTTTAGGGCTAAAAGTAACGGTACTTGCCATACAACCGTTTAGGAAAAGCTTATTTTTCTCGAAAACGGCTCCAAAATCGTTGGATGAAAATGTTTGAGAATTTTTTTGTTGGTATTGGCTATCATTTGATTAGGACCACATATACGGGAAAAGTCTATTAACGGGACTTTTCATATAACGGTTTTTTTTTAATTTTTGGCTTGTTCGGTAACGGCTCTATGGCCTTTTGTCTATATTTAATATTTGAAAAGATCTAGATAGCCAAACTAATTCTGCATATCAAAATTTTGAATAACTTTTTTCTATTTAAAATTAATTTTTGAAATTTTTTGCAAAATCAATATTTTTAAAACTAATAAAAAAAAATTATTTTTAATTTTATAATCACAATAATATCAATAAACTCTAAAAAACTCCATACCAAAATTTAAAAAAAAACAAATTTTTTCAAAAAACAGGATTTTATCAAAATCCGTCCTACAATTGTCGAAATGCTTTTTTCATAAATTCTTTGTTATTTAAGATGTGTGTTGGCGTACTTCATTTTTACTAAAAACCGTTTAGTAATGTGGTTTTTATAGTTTTTATAAGTTCAAACTGTGTTATTTTCAACGCAAATGCTATTTGTTTTTGTCAAAGACCTTGCCGTCCAATGTAATTAGGCACATAAGAGCAAGTACGTGCGAACAAACGTGCCCATTTTTTTTACAAACACTGCTCCAGATAAATAGGAAGTTCTATTCCTCCCTTGAAAGAATTTCACTGTAATAGTTGCACTGCTAGCAATGCCCGCATCGGTTTACTTTAAGTCCAAGTACTGTTGAGCACAGAGATTCTTTTCTTAGGCGCACCGAACGAATATGGAACGGTTTGGCGGGCTCTATTTTTCACTTCCATTGTGATATGTATAACTGCAAAATTAATGTGTGCATCGAGATCACTTGTTTCATCATTTCTTATTTCTCATTACCGTCAAAGGCGAGCGCTTTAGGTCAATGATTCTAACTTCTTTTGGCCTGAATTGGATAATATAGACACCAACAACATCTGGTTTAACAGAACGGCGCCATGTGCCACACAGCTCATGTCAAATTGGACATTTTGCACGAGCGATTTGAGGACATGGTCATCTCACGTGGATGTGGTGTGAACTGGCTACCGAGATCGTGTGATTTGACCCCATTAGACTTTTTCTTGTGGGGTTTTCTTAACTCACAGGTCTATGTGAATAGGCCACAAATCAAAGCGGCCCTCGGTCTAATTCATCCTTATTTATGAGCTAGAGTCATGGAAAATTGGAAACTTCGGATGCGCGCCACAAAGAGAAGGCGCGACGGTCATTTAAACGATGTTATGATCCACACATAATGGAATCGATATGCCTTTCAAACGAATACAAAATTTCACACCCACTTTGTTTTCTATAAATATAAATTTAGGAAGCGCTTAATGAAATACCCGTTAATTTCCCTTAGCAGATCGACAGTTTTAGCCATATTCAGAGACAAACTATGCTCGCCAAAGAACAGATCTGAAAGTGGTTAACTATTTGGTTCAAATACAAAATGATTGCTGAACAATGATACAATGAACATTGACATGCTGAACAAGATTGCCAAGTTGGCTGATCAAAAAAACTACATTTATTACTCTGACCATAACCTTTACAGAGAAATGTTTTTTTCGCAAAAACAAAACTAAACCATGGTTGCAACTAACTGGGCAAAAAGGAAATACAAATCCCCCACAAGACCACACACAGTTTTTTTTTTATTCAACTGAGAAAAGTAATTAGAAACGTTCAAATGGCAGCAGGAAAAACAAACCAAACTACAAAAAAAAAAAACTAAAACAATCCAAAACCACTTTTATAAGCAACACTTCATCGCTTGCTCCGTAATTACAAAACTTTACAGCGTTTCCACTCAAGCAACTGAAATCAGTTTTTCTTTAACAAGAAAGAAAACCTCCAAGTTGAAACCATCTCTGCCGTTGCAGTACATATCCCTCTATCATCCACGTCCGTCTCTTCGTCCGTATCCGTATCCGTATGAAATGCTGAAGTTGAACGACGACGACCAGAGTGTTGCTTCCTGCTCGAGAGCTACACTTTTGTTTGCTGAATTCCAGATTACACAACGACTGCTTTCACTCAAAAGTCAAATAATAGAAACAACCCGGGGTTATTTACAAATTTGAAAAAAGGTCATAAAACAGAATTTTTTTATCACAAAAAAAAAATTAAAAAAAAGTTTGAATATCTATGTCGTCGTGTCTTTGGATCCATGTCCAATGAATCTTTTAACACTCTCTCTTCCCATTCATTACTCATGAAACTATATTACTCCAAGTGGAACGCTATAGAACGCCCATCATCATAAAGCTTTTGCCTTGAATAAATTTATGAAAGTTGAAGATACCTTTTTGCATACTAATTATGCTGAGAGTGTGGGCAGAGGAGCCATCATTGAGCAGTTCAAAGTCATGGTCACTGAAGAAATCAAGAAATCGTATCGAAGTGCGAAGAAAAGAAAAAAGATGCAAGAGTGCGCGCAAACTGCGTTTTTGGGGTTTGGAAAATGGGAGTCCAAATGAAAAATTTCACTCATTGCAACTGGGTCAACAGAGTTGGGTTTATCACAGTTGTAAAAGTTCACTAAAAGGTGTCTTGATATGACTGATGATCTGGAACTTTAAGTGGGACATTTTGTCCTAGTTTTTCATTTCGTTGAGTGGTTGGTTTATCATCGTACCTATTCAGCAGTGAGGTTTTGAATATTGAATGGGGTTTGCGTTTTGCTTGTGTGAGAGATCACGTAACTTTTTCGTCATATAAATGCTGACGAACGTGATTTTTTGTGAATTTCAGATGAAAACGGTGTCGGCACATGTGATGGATTCACTGGAATTGGAGTATTTGATTGTTTTCTGGATTAAGTAGTGTGGTTGGGTAAATAGAATCTTGAAAACCGTGTGGTGGAATTGTTTAATTGGTATTGCTATTCAGGATTCTGGGAAAACTTTGTTGTTGCGATTTTTTTTTTTGTTGGAAGAGTTTAAGACCCATGTTGTATTTAAAATACATGTATGTATGTAGTAAAGGGTAGTGCCCCGTGGCTTAGTGGTTAGTGTGTCGGACTGCTAAGCGAAAGAACCTGGGTTCAAATCCAGCTCATAGCCACCTTTTTTCTGGGGTACTGCCTCTTGCGAGGAACTGACAAAACCTCAAGAGTAAAATTTGTCTCGAAAAAGTGCATCTCATGTAGCCGTTCGGACTCGGCGGTAAACTGTAGGTCCCGTCCATTTTTGCAGATTAACAACACACACACAGGAATGGTTGAGAGTATAAGTCACTAGGCCTTGGCTCCTTAAGGAGCTGTCGCGCCATTAAATTTATAATTTTTTTTTATGTAGTAAAGGGTGTTTTTTTTAAGAAGTGTGGTTTTTAAGAAGAAACAAAAGCATATAATTTAATATTATGATAAATGATTTTGGGCAAGTGGCCGCCGCGGCTGGCTCGAATAAAATCCAGCCGAGAGGAAATCGCGATCGGTTGCCATCTCGTTTTGGGCCCATTCACCGAACGTGCGACACGCTTGATGGTCGTTCGGCTTCAATTCTTGCACGATTTGGATTTTGTCAGCCCGCAAACCAAGATCCTTCCGCAAAATCTTCCATGAAGTGGATTGGCACAGCTCCAATTGTTGCGCGCGATGGCGGATGGACTCATTCGGGTCTTCTTCGATACTCTGCTCCACCGAACCGAACCATTATTTTGGTAATAAATTTGCACGATTTGCCAAAGTTTTCAGGAGTAAGTCTATTCATTATGAAATGGCAAACCAAACTGAGCATAAATCAAGTGACAACTTTCAAAAAGACCAACTCCGAAAAAAGTATGGCCATATTGAAAATCACACGTCTAAAAAAACAGCCTTTATATTAAAAGTTGGTTTTGAAATTAAATAGCATTTGAAATAATTTTAGTCAGGCTATACGACCGCCGCAATAGAGGATCATTTGTACCTGATATAATACATTTTCCATCATTCTTGTCCGAAGGTTGATTCTTTTTTTGTTAAAACCACATAAACCCCAGTCCCAATCCCAACTTCCAATTCGCATTCCAAGCAGTCGGAGGTATCCCTCTACCTGGTCGCTGTGTCGAAGATGAGGTCTACCTTTACCTTGGCTTCTGACTCAATCTGGGATGGCGTCGTTAGAGCGTCGATGTTCATTTTCATCCGCTAAACATGGCCAAGCAATCTTAGCCGCTGAATACGTACTCTTTTTAATATTCTAAGAGAGCTCTCATCCGGCTAGGAAAGGGTCCATGCTTCTTCACGATGTCGATATAGCAGAACCGGGATGATGTACTGGCCTGGGTGTTGCTTATCCCCTTTGCAGGCAGAATGCTAAAACAATTCCATGACAGTACTTCACCTTGTCTTAACCCTTTATTGGTGTCGAAGGTGTCAATAGAATCCCTATCAAGCAGCATACATTCTCCAACGTCATCCTGATAAGACATATCAGTTTAGGAATAATTCCAAAGCTGGACATGGTACGACACCGTTCATCCCTGTTTACACTGTCGATGAACAGATCGATGTTAAATACTTGAATTTTCTTCAATATCAGACGTAATGTGGAGATTCAGTCGATCTTAGGTTTTTCAGGTATAGAAACGCCTTGGTAAGGACCCACCAAGTCGACAGCGAATGCCTTAAGACGTATACATAACACGCTAGACAGGATCTTATAGACAATTTAACTTCTAACATCAACTATAAGATGCAGATCAGGAGATCTTTTTTATAAGTCTGGGAATGTCAACTTCAATTTCATTTTGGTTGGGCGGATATAATTCTTGGTTGTCCTCTAGGTTGATTGGACCTGGGTCGATCATTGGCGGGATATTGACCGCCATCGCAAATCAACAACTGGTTGAAGTAGTTTCTCCAGATGGTTAATAAAGTGTTTCCATACTGTTTTTTTGGATTTGGTTACGAGAAAGACAACAACTTGACGTTTCCTATGGCTTGTTGACATAATTGCCATTAGTCTTCGGAGTTCATATGTCAGTCGGGGGATTTCTCGATAGCTCAGTGGATAAGCGATTAGCATAGGCAGTATCGCTTCCGATTTGAGTCGTTCGTCATTGAATTTCTTCTTCTTCGATCAACGACTGTTTTGCTTAGTGGTTTTGAATATCAAAGGCTTCAGATGACTTGATAAAGTGGTTCATGGCAGTTTCAACTGTTGGTCTCAAAAAATGATCCTGCTGCTGCTGCATCTGTCTCTAAGTTTTCTTGCTGGCCTCTTTCGTTAGTTGCATTTACTACAGCATTTCATGGTGTAATTCTGGCTAAATGTTATTAAAGAAATTTGTATTCTTCCCTACTTTCTGAATTTATAATTACTAGTTTTTTGCGAGTGTTTTTTTTTTTTGAAATTCAGGTTAACCTAATTAAAATATTAATAAATTGGATAAATAATTAGGGTCAAATATGACAGCCCTCTGGAACACCATCAAATTAACATCAAAGTGATAAACACTCTCATTTGGCAAACTATTTTTTCCCTTCACTCATTCGAATGATTCGACAAATTTCCAATCTAGAAAGTCTAGTCTCGATGCAGTTTTTTTCCTTACCTCAGGTGGCGATATTTTCATAGGAGGATCTTTTCCTCTTCATTCACTTTTGTCTGTGTACCAGCAGGACTGGGATCATGAGGGTCTTATAAAAGTCAACTTTGATGGACGCAGAGACGGCTTTTATACTCGCCTCCATAGCCCGAAGAAGCAGCTTTTGGAAAGAACAGCTGGCGTCTTCGATCGTCATTTCGAACCAACAGGCGAGCTTGGCAGCTTGACATGGCTGTATTTAGTTGACCTAAAAAGGTGGTGCGAATCGATTTGAAGTTCCTGGGTTTTTTCCAAGATCTATACCGTAGTATTAATGTTTGGCTATGGTGGGCTTTCTTGGCCTAAAGCCGCGCTGATATTACCCTATCTGGTTGTTGACAATAATGAGGCGCTCACAAACTTGAGCAGAACTTATAGGTGAAATTGTGAAAACTGATGCCTCTGTTGTTTGCGCAGCTCAGATGGTCTCCGTTCCTAAGGATCGAGCTAACAATGCTTTTTTATGATCATTTCTTACTCATGAGTTGGTGTATACTTCTAACCAAGTCATCGCCTGCGGCTTTGAAGATATCGACAGCTAGGCCATCGACTCACATGCTTAAGCTCAGTTATAGCTGCTAGCTTTATTCTATTTTACCCAAGTGTTGGTCCAAATATCAGGGTAGTGGAGCATGAATTTGAAGTAGTGGAATCCGTAGTAGCAGCCGATAATACTATGTAGAAAGAAATAGGCAGGCTGCTAAAATCAAACTGAACTTACTTTAGTCTGCCGAGGCTTTTCAAATCCAGAAACCTTACCATAAAACTAAGCTTCTGCTGTACAAGACTAGTCTTACCAGTACTCACATACGGTTTTGAGGCTTGGGTGCTTACTAAATCAGATGTTGTAGAAAAAAAGCCCAGTGGACTACGCTGGGCTGGGCACCTAACTCGCATGAACGAAGTTTTCTTTCCAGCTCGGAAAGTCTTTTGTATTTCTTTTTATGGTAGAAGGCAACGTAGCAGATTTTGCTTACGTTGGAAGAATGGCGAAGAACAGAACACCGGAAGCCTTGGAGTGTCCAACTGGAAAGCGTCGGCCAGCAATCAGGATGTATGGAAGAACATGTTAAAGGGATCCCGGTTTTTGCGTCGGGGATGTTGATATGGGTTAATACTGCCTGTTAGCAGAATTCAGTTCGGCATCACAGGTGTACAGTCTGCTGTAGTGGTTTTTTTTTCATAAATTTAGCATTGACTGCGATTCTGATACGATGTTCCCTTGATCTTCTTCGGTTCTGTAGCCTTGACAGTTTTTTTGTACCTTTTAAAAAACTTTCGATCTTCATTCAGTAGTAATAGCTCTCCGCTTCCTTAATCGCACGATTCTTATGCTTCATTATTTCCTTCTTAAAAGCCGGCGTTCCTCTATCATATTCTGTTCGTAGAGCCTGGAAACGGTGTTGGGTCCCTCCATCCTATGCCAGAATTGCAGAGCCACCTTGTATGCTTCCTTCTTAGATGCATGTGATTTCCAGCACTCATCATCAAACCAAGTGTAGTGCTTGTTTAAAACCTTGTACTTCTAGGATGGCCTCTTCGATAACATTTTGGCAATGTTTGGAAGACTAGTTCTAATGGACTTTTCTGTAATTTATTAGAAACACTATTGTTAAAGGATAATGCTATTAATTTGTCAGCAACTAGGAGGTGGCCCGAGTAAAAGTTGGGCATCCGTAAAACTAATGCAGCACAGAGCATTGCGTCTTGAAAAATGTTAATGTAATACCTAGTGTACTCTATCTAAAAGCTCGAAATACATATACACACGGAGTGATCCGCTCGTTTTGTCATTTGAAACTCAAGACCTCTCGGGTTTGCTTACAACGATGATTCTACGTCCAAATAGGCTCTGCTTTTCTTGTCTTTATTAGTCGCCGTATAGTATAAATCCTAGTTATTGGTCTTCGTGTTGCACAGTCCATTCACATTTCTTGTATGGCGGTTATGTCTGCTTACAGTAGTCTAGGGCGTCCGGTTTTCGTTTTATGTTAAGGGACCTAATTTAACATTTCTTTTACAGATCCGAAGTTAGTTGTTTTTATTTCGTTTGCATAGTTCTCATCCATTCCGTATCCGAGTCCCCTAGTTGTTTCATAACTAAACCTTTCTACTTGCGATTATAGTAACTGAGACAACAATACCAGCGCTGAAATCAAACGAAGAATAACTCATTCGCTGCTTCTTCGGGCTTAGAATGCTCGAGAAACTAAAATGTCCCTTTATACGACCCTTATGCCTCATCATCCCAGTCCTGCTTTATTGTGCAGACGCACGGACGCTTTACTACTTCGAGAGAAAGATTCTCTGGGTGATTTTTGGTCCCGAATGCATTAACGGAGAGTGAAGAAGAAGATACAATGAAGAACTCTACCGGCTGTACAGCGTCTCAGATGGCTGGGTCATACATAGCGGATGGACATTAATGCTCCAGCCCGGAAATTCTTCGAGTCCACCACAGAGGGACGGCACAGTAGAGGAAAACCGAGACTCAGGTGGCGCAAACAAGTGGAAGAGGACCTCCACCGACTCCACTTGCTTAACTGGAGTCTGTCTGTTTTTTGTCTGTATGCATGACGGACTGCAGCCTAAACGGCTTAAGTGATTGCCTTTAAACTTGGTAGGTGTGGTTTTTTAGCATTCCACAGAGGGTTTTTTTCAAAATTTATCTTTACGGCCAAGAACTAACCTGCCATATAACCGTTTAGTAAAAGCTTATTTTGATCGAAGACGGTTGCAACGATTTTGATGAAAACCAATTTTACCGGAAATGTCTATTAACAGTGCCTTTTATATAACGGTTTTTTAATTTTCGACTTTCTCGGTAACAGCTCATTGGATTTCTGTCAAATTTTATATGTATTTTGAATATTATTTATTTTATTTTCTATTTATAATAGATTTTTGATTTTTTTTTTGAATATTCAATATTCTTAAAACTAATGAAAAAAAAATAAAAAAAAATATTTCAAATTTTATGATCAAGTGTATATTAATAAACTTTAAAAAACCGCATACAATACCAAATCTCAAAGAAATATATTTTTCAAAAAACTAAAAATAAAAAAACAAGATCTTATCAAAATCCGTCCAATTTTCGAAATACTTTTTTCAAAAAATCTGTATTATTTGAGACGTGCCATCACACTCCAGTTTTATTAAGAACAGTTGAGTGTTATGGTTTTGGCACTTTTTATTGGTTCAGAACGCGTGATTTTTTACGTAAATGTTAGTTGTTTTTGTCAAAGATATTGCCTTCTATTGGAATAACCTTTAGTTAGAGAAAAAACAGGCTATTTCAATATGCAGTTTTAATTATTCATATTACAAGATCAAGTTTACTGTCCAATGACCACCAACGAAATCATTTTTGCAGGCACTCATCAGAACCTAGTTCATTGCACGCTTTCAAAAGTCAAAAGTCCACGATTAAATACGACGCAGCTCCTAAAAAAATTAATTTACATCAAGGTCGGTGCCAAAGATTTTTTCATTACTCACTGTTTTGAATTCCTCAAATAAAAAACAAACAAAAAATTAAAAGAATTTGATAATAGAACTTCGTAAAAAAAAACACAAAAATGTGGACCAATTTCTGAAAATCCAAAAACAACAACCAAAATAATTGTTGACGATAAGCAAACTTGTGCCCAGCCACAAATATCATTAGGTATAGCGTATAGAGCTTCTGTTCCAATGACCCGCAAATTGCAGCCGGCGACTGGCACAGCATTTTATGGCCGCCATTCCAGTGAATCACTTTATTGCGATGTGAATAATTCATAAGGCGGCTTTTTGTTAAAAAAAATACAAAACAGCCCCAGAAAAATTCCAGATTTTCAAGAATCCCGACTTTTTCTTACAGTTTGTTGTTATTGTCTGTCTGGCTTTTCACTGCAAGTCTGCGAGGTGGGCATTTGTTTGTGTCTGAATGCGAAAATACCTTATAGCATACGTCATGACTCATGAGGCTTGTTTCCGTTGCATCGCGGACATTGGTTGGCACATTTCGTTCGATCAAAATTGTAGATTCAACAAAATTCATTTTTAGCTGACGAAATCGCAAAAATAAGCGAAAACTATTTTTTTTCAAGTTTTTTTTTTAATAAATTTGTTTTCAAAACCTTTCCACGCTAAAAAGCAGTTTGGAATTGCGAAATTCGGTGTGAATGAGTCACATAGTGGATATCTTGCTGAGCTCACGATCTTGAGTTTTTTTTATTGTTCGTTGTCTCTAGTTGAAAACAAGATCTTTCATCTGGATAAATGTATATAGTTTGTTCGGATTACCAGGTTTAGGTATCAGATTTGGAAGCATGACTAGGCTAGCCTCGCCGCCGTTAAAAAAGGTGCATATCGTGCAGACCAAAATAATAAAATAAAAAAAAAAACATATCTCGCCCCCACAAAACTATAACATTTTTTGTGTGATATTTTTTTGTTGTCATGGATTCTTTGAACACATATTGGGCCTTTTTGGAATAGTTTTCTCTGCGGGCCACTAGCTTGTTTGGAGTTTTCATACAATATGTCATGCCATTCACTTTTTACCAGAAGGGATCACACAAACGTCGACCTCCGTGAAAATTGCATGCAACGGAGGAGGTGAATGACAGAAAAAACGTGCAATTTCATGGTCTGTGTGAAATATGTCATTGGGTTGAGGAAGCTTATAAAAAGTATCTACGAGCAGACAGATATAAATGATATTTTTTTTGATGTAAAATTTATTTTTTTAGTTCGGAGGAGGTGGTTTTCCAAAGTTTGATTCTTGAGTCTGTTTTTTTTTATTTTATTGCAAACAAATTAGTGAATAAAGGGGGCAACAATCCTAATCGATAAAGTGCATCTCATGTAGACTCATACGGCACTCCCAGGAGTGTTTGAGAGAAAAAGTAGCTAGACCCGGCTTCTTTAAAAGTTGTCGCGTCAGCAAATTTTTTTTTTTTATTTTTGTTTTAATAAAATTTTAAAAAAATATTGTTTTAGTTTGAACAATAATGAAACGGATCTTTGATTTTGCATCTGGTTAAACTTATAATGTGTGAAGGCTGTCGAAGAGGTTTTAACCGACCGAAAAATGTTCGTTTTGCTGGACGCACAATTTTGGCAAGGATGCCAAAACTAGACGTTGCTTTATACACCTATGTATACAGGGTGTCCCGAAACTCAACGTCAAGCGAATACCGGGAAAAGGGGTGGTTATATTTGTACTGGGAAAAATAAGGAAATAAATCTATCTCGTTTGGTTAAGATTTAAGGACAATATTTAGGAAAATTATGAAAATCGATTCCCTAGGCTATATTTTTAGGTACGGTTGCCACAAATTTTCAAATTTTTATGTTTTATTTTTTTATACTTAATCCACAATAATCATGGTGTTGGGCGCAATCAAAAATCTAAAATAAAATATTGTTAGTTTCGTAGGAAAACAAATTACGCTCAGTTATGGTTGAGAAAAATTCTGTAAGATAACTTTGAAACTTCATATTAAAAAAATTGTAATTTTAATTGAATTGTACAACTGGATCGCACGTACTTGCTCATATTTGCGGTTACATCGTCGAATAAAATTAAAAAAATAAGCAACATTAACGAACAAAATAACACTATCTGAACTTAACAAAAAATATCAAAAACACAACACTTAACGGTTTTTAGTAAAAATGGAGTGCGCCATTCGTTGTATAATAACGAATTTATGAAAAAAGTATTACGAAAATGGTAGGACAGATTTTGATAAAATTCTTCTTTTTATACAGGAATACAGGTTTTTAAAGTTTATTAGTATATTTACATGTGATTATAAAATTTAAAATAATTTTTTTGAATAATTTTAAAAATATTGATACAAAAAAAAAATTCCAAAAAATTATTTTAATTAGAAAAAAAAGTTATTCAAAAATTAGAATTAATTTGGCTACCTAGATCTTATCAAATATAAAATTTGAAAGAAATCTAGAGCCAAAAATTAAAAAAAACCGTTATAATTTTTTTTTACTTTTAACGAGATATAATAAACGAGATATGTAAAATTTATTTTCTGGCACCTGACCCTTCAATTCACTCCTATAGGCGCAGTTATTTTATCAAGAAAATTCTGATGGATCAGGTAGCTAGACAAAATATCTACAAAACGAGATATTACCATCTGAAAGCTTGAGTGAAAAATTTATTAATCCGCTCTTGAAGGCGCAGTAATTTGTTCAAGTATTTGTCATATACGGATTGGGTAGTTGAAATTAATACCTATTTAACACTGCAAGAACCATTCACCTACGACCACCACATAACTAGATACTAGCATATGAAAAATTGAGTCAAAAAATGTAATATTTTCACTCAATTTTTCGCATGCCTAATGCCTATATCTCGTTATGTAGATGTAGAGATCCTAGCTGAGTAAATTTTGCATTTCCAGGTAGGTATTGAGGCCGCCTTTGGCGCCTATATCTTGTTATTTTGACACCCTACGTCAGAAAGTACTGTCAGAAAGCTATGGTATGCTACCCGCACACCTGCAATCCATACACCAGAAATAAAGTGAGAAAAAATAATTATTTCACCTCCAGGAGTGAAATGAGTAGACGTGGAAGGTTCTTGTTTCGCCCGAAGCTCTCCCTTTTAGTTGCTAATAGCTTCTCAGCCGTTGGTGCAATCGGTACCCGAGTTGCCACTAACTGCACGCTTTCTGCCTAGCTTTCATTTTCAAGGACGCATACTTCAATTTTACAACTTTTATATGCACTACTCTTATGATAAAGAGTTTATATACAAAGCTATTTGGGAAAAAAATAAAATATGTTGAGAATTGGTCCAACTTTTACATAATGTAGTTTGGTGGTGGGTGGACCCGAAAAATATTATTATGGTCTCATTTGAACCGGAATTGATTGCTCTACAACTTATTTTAACCATTTTTGAAAATATTGATTATCACAAAAATACGCCTTTTGAGGGTATATTTTACCCTCAAAGGGAATTATTGTGAAATATAAGATTTGTTATTTTATGACTAAGTTTTGACATTTATCGTAACATTTCAATTCGCTGTATCTTTTGAACTGTTAAAGATAAATTAACACTTATGCATATATTTTTGTAGGAAATTAAATTCTCTACAGCTTATTGCTTCACAACTTTTGATTCAAAAGAATTGGTGAGGAGTTACAAAATTTTCCATTTTTCAAGGAGTAGTGCCATTGTTAATTTTAGGAAATTTTATCCGCTTAATTTTTGCTTCAGAGTTTTTTTTCTACGATGAACCGTTTTCGAGACAACCATTGGAAGGTCCCTTTAAATCACCCCCCCACCCCGCGTGGCACCCGGATTAACGGGAATTTTTTATTGCGGGTAGATGGGACCCCTCCCTACACATTCCTGCAAAAATTGGAACTAAATGGAATTTTTTTGTTTATTTATTATTTTCAGGCTTAGTTTGCCTGGACTAAATTTGAATTATGAGAAAAGGTTTTTAAGTCAAAATTGTGTTGAGAAGAGTTTTGTAGAATATATTTCGAACAGCTTGGAAAATGGTATCGTAACATCAAATCTTCAAAAATGGAACCTGAAAGATTGTATAACATGAATTTCGTATTTTGTTCACTTATGGAAAGTTAATGATAAAAAAAAACCAACGAAGGAGTGTGTCCAAATCATTAATAACTGAAATATATAAATATATATATATAAAGCAAAATTCTTGGCCATAACATTAAATTATATGCGTTTTATTTTTTCTTGAAAACCACACGTCCAAAAAAAGCACCCTTTACGTATTTCAATAGCTTAAAGTTCTCAAAGAAAAAAAGTTTCTGCACGATTGTTTTCTTGTACAAGAGGTTCAGCACATAGACATTTATATGAACTGGTTGACAAATCAGAATATTGAGATATATTATATGAAAAGTACCGTTAATAGACTTTTCCCGTAAATTTGGTTCTGATCAAATAATGCCGAATAATACCAACAAAAAATTCTCAAATTTTTTAGTCAAAATCGTTCGAGAAAAATAAAGAATAAAAAAATGAAAAATTAAATAAATAAAAAATAAGAAAAATATTAATGACTGGCAGTACGGCTTTCGTAGCAACAGGTCCACTGGTGATCTGATGGTATATCTCACCGAAAAGAGGAAACAATCTCGCACTTGATATTTCTAAGGCATTTGATAGAGTTTGGCATGAAGCCACTTTATCGAAAATGCGTGCAGTCGGACTCGATTAATCTCTTCTTCGTTGGATTAGTAATTACCTTTTGAACCGCTCAATACAAGTTGTGTTGGACGGATTAAAGTCTGATATTCAAAACATAGATGCTGGTGTGTCCCAGGGCTCTGTTTTGTCTCCGACTCTCTTACTTGTATTTATTAATGATTTATTAACTGAAACAACTAGTCCTCTCTAAAACTCTCAGCTTTTCATATTCGTTCCCAGATTTACATCCATGTTCTTCGGATGTGGAATTGCAACGGCAGCGTATGATAAGTTCATTGAATTCTGACCTTGACAGCATTGTACAATGGGGAAGAATTTAATGCTTCAAAAACTCAATGCTGTCTTTTGTCGTTAAAGCGGAATATACCCCCAATGCCACCATCCATGAGTGGCACTTGCATCGAATAAACCGACCACCTCTAAGTTCTCGGTATGTGCATTACAGACCACCTTCTGTGGAATGACCACATATTTGACTTCGCCAAGAATGCTGCGAGGTGTTTAAGTTTCCTTCGTAGATGCAAGAAGTTCTTTACCCCGTCTGATTTGGCTACAATATATAAAGCATATATTCGCCCAAAACTTGAGTATAATTCCCACATTTGTGCAGGTGCTCCAATAACGCACTTGAGTTTTCTGGATCGCATTCAAAAAAGAGCTTTAAAATTAATTGGTGATAGAAATATTACGGATTTAATTACATCTCTTGAGAACCGTCGTAATGTAACGTGTCTTTCACTATTCTATCGTTATTTTTATAAACAGTGCTCCAGTGAAATAGCCAGTTGCATTCCTCCCCTTAAACAATTCAACCGTAATACTCGCTCTGCTAGGAATGCCCATCAGTTTACCCTTGAGCCCAACTTCGGACGTACTGTTAATTATAGAGATTCTTTCTTTAGACGAACCACACCAATGTGGAACGCTCTACCTGGTTCGGTTTTTCCCTCCCATTTTGATATGCAGAATTTCAAAACTAATGTCCATCGACATCTCCTTTTACATCCTTCCCTTCTTCCCTAATGCTCGCACGGTGTTTTAACATTTGGGGTTGCAGCCGTAAACTTAATACACCTATGTAATCACGCAACCGCTTCAAAGGAAAACACGTCGGCTAATGACAGCATTCATTCAAATCCTTTTATCATAACATATTTTCTACTCTCAATTCCATTGATTACCTCGAATGGGCGTCACCCTCATTTTTTCTTTATTGATCTCCTTGGTTTTCCATCGGCCACCGGAGACTTGAATTGAGGTTCTTCGATTGTCTTCATACAGAAATCTCTCCCGCTTCTACTAATGCTTCCCCGGGATCCAAATCTGCAATCGAAACTCGGTTCTGCTTATAACAGTTCAGCTTATATCTTAGTCCTTATTCGCACGAATCAGCCTGTGATAGTCTCATTATTTGAAGGTGGACATCTTCAAATTATCAAATGCACGAAAATAAATTCTATCAAAACGACCGCAATCAAAGCGGTCTTCGGTTGTCAAAGAAAAGCCAGATTTACAAAGGAGTTCCGATTATTCCTTCTTCATAAATCGATTTCATTATCTTCCAAAACCTCGTTTCAATCATTAAATGGGCTTCGCTCGATCAACCATTTATATGTATGTCTACGATACCACATACATGCTGTGACGGAGACTTAGAGCTAAACCCTAAACAACTCTATTTTCTCTTTCCCGTTGCCGAAGACTTACTAGAAATCTGTCGCACCATAAATACAACCCGATGTTGATCTTACTTCAACTTGCACTTCATCGTTTCGGGGAAACCATGAGGTGTAGAAAGCTCTACGTGAATTTCGGGCTTGCACAGCTTGTCTCATTCCAATTCGAAATCGACCTGCTCTCATTAGAAAACCCTTCAAAACAATTCATCCGATTCAAAATCCGCTTGCTCAATCTCGAGATTCTTCCAGTCTTCCCTATAAAGGCCCCAATATTCCTTAATAATAAACAATATGTCTTCAGATTAAAATACATACTTCCATTCCATTTAATCCGGTATAGGCATTCTTTTTAACAAGATTACACAATTTCCTGATTTCCACTCACAATTGTGTGACATCACAGCCGGCGGCGTTAACAAGCCCCATGACTCCCAACTTAGCTATGATCTCAACTAATTTAAAACAATTTTCAAATTACAACCATAATTCAGCAGCTACTGCACAGCTTTCCATGCATCACTTACGCGTTACGCATAATCCAAACTTCAAACTTGAAAAATCAAACATTAAAATAAATTAAACATAATAGGTGACGATGCGGGCCTACAAATGAATACCTCGCACCAACTAGAAAACCAAAAGATACAGTATCTGTATCTGTCGCCCAAACAAAACAAACAACGAAGAAATACACTTAACTGATACCAGTGTTGGCCGGTATGGCCATTAACCGCTATATCAGGGCATTGATGGAGTCAATCGACTGCACTGTTGTAATCAGAAAAGTCCACGCACACTATGGTACGATTTTCGAAAGAGGCAGCGTGTTCAATTAATGGAATTGGGAGCAACAGTCTCTGATCCCGTGGACACGACATTATAGAATCTCGTATATGACAAATGAAAAATGAGGTTAGAGGTGGTTCATTTGCATTCCATGCGAGATACGTGTATCAAAAAAAAAAACAAAGTCATCCCAAAGATACATTCATTGGAGATATTTTCATTGAAGACGACGACCGACGATGAACGTAGCGACACACCAATGGCAACGGCGACGTAAGGAACTGATCTTTCACTAGATAAGTCGGACATTGTGAAATTCTGAAAGAAGACTTAGAAATTCCAAAAGGGAGTTGAGACCATGTTTCTCCTTCTTTTCTATCGCTATACAGTGGTTAATCATGTTGAACACCCAAGTCATGCTTCTGGGGAATGCCGTTGCTGTGCATATGTTTAATGAAAAAATACAGATGATGACAAAGTATGGGAGAAGAAGACGAAGAACAAAATATTAGAATGTCATGCCCTAATGCTTGAATGATTTCTTTGATTTTCCATCGAGATATCTCTGTGAGACATTCGCGGAAGTATCTAAGTTGAACTGAAATTTTATTCTGCAATCGATTGTTAAGGAGTTATCAAAGGCTATTTTGTTGATTTGGTTGTTCCGAATTCATTTGAAGCCATTTGATGATGCAACATGTTTACATGCGGCAGTGAGTGAAAATTTACTTGAAAATTATAATGATCTTTTTTTCTATTTACTGTAAAGTATCTTTAATTTGAAAACAGGGTCATCATTTGAAAGAAAATATTTAAAATTTGTCTCAGTGTCATGTCGTAGAAATACTTAGATCACTATGCCTTCATGAGACATTGATATGACGCACGCTTAAGGCACATGCCAGCAGCATGATTAAAAAAAGCTGCAAGAATTTTTTAAAAGCTTGCTTTTTCTCCAGACATCGGTTTTCTACAATTTCCAGGAAGATAATAATTGTTGAACATACACTTACACTACGGGTTCCTGATTTAAGGCGCACTTCTGTATTTAGTTGGCCTAAGACAAAGAACAATCCGATACCGGAGGCCGGCCGATGTTTTTTTGGCGTCTAACCCATTAAACCCCAAGGGTGGAGCCTTATAGCAAAGCTCAGAATTGGGAGAGTAATTGGTTTGAGTCGAGATCATGTCAATCGTCGGTTACATGTTACGTTACGTTACATGTCTTTTATTGAGTGTTTGATATCTCTTCAAAAATCAGAGAAGAACTCAGGACGGATTCACTAGATTTCAAAAAGGAACTATCACATTTTGTTCTGCATTTACAGGGCTGCTTCTCTTAGTTTTTAATTTGACCGATTTAGTTATCCCACAAAATCAGAAATTATAGCTTATCCACTTGACTGCCCGGTAGATCATTGACCATAGAAAACTTCGGCAATGTCCCTGCTGTTCCTGCTATTGCTTGTACAAGTTCTAATGTCTTCTCTTCTGTTGTTCCATACCTGCAAGCTCCTTTTTTCTTGTGCTTGATATTTCTTTGATAACACGGGTGATTTCCTGAAGCGTTTGCCATTATTGAATCAAACACAATCTACAAACGTTCGAAAAAGTATCAATACATTAACAAAAATTGACTTTTCGGTGAGGTTTATACGTCCCATCAACATACCTTCTATCTGTCCAAATAGGGAAGTATATACCATTATTGTCAATGGTATCAGGTATACATAAGTTGGTTTTAACCGAATTTCTGGGTTCAGAGCTCAGCAACAAAAATACACTCCTCGTCATTAGAAACAATTATTCTTTATAGAAGTTCCATCTGAAGGTTGAAAAGACTTCTACAATCTCTCCTGACCGGTTCGAATTCTGAATTCCACCAATGTGTTTTCTTTTTCCCTCTTGTTCGGATAGAAGAACATGAAAGATTCATTTAACGGCTAAGCAGCTAGTTAAGACTTTGACTTATTTTGTATAGTTAACTGATACTGGTGGTGATTTCTATAAATGTCATGATAACTTAACTAACACTTAACTACTTCAATATCTAAATTATTATTTATATCCATTCCATATCATTTCATTTCAACACATACTTAAAACATTAAAACAATTATGTTCAAATGATCAATTGGAAACTATTTTTTCTATCTCTTTTAATTCACACTTAGTTACGTCAGTTTTATTACATACATAAGTAAAGGTATGATTGGTTTTGATACTTTAATATGCGATAGTCGGGTTACTTCCGCAGTCCATATAAATAAAATACTACAACTAAGATCAATGCCTATGCCTTGGTTTTGATACTTTCATATACGCGATAGTTGGTTACTTCCACAGTCCTATATACAAACAAATATTACAACTAAGTGTGATTACATCTATATTGTTTTTAATCTGTTTTTTGAAACAGCACTAAACTTTAGTTTGCTCCCTTTAATCCAAGGCGACCGGCGGTTGGGTTCTCCACCGTTCTTGTTTAGAGTACACACTTAAACCGCGAACACGGTTGCCAACTCTTCATTTTTTCTTTGTCTTTTTTTTATTTTTCTTTGCTTAACAATTTTGATTTTCTCAACTTTGCCTTAAAAAAATCCCATTCTAACTTTAAATTTAATAATAATTTTTCTTTGTAAACTTTACATTCTAACAAATTGTTCATATTAAACTTTAAACTAATTTTTATTATTATTCGTTTTCCGCTCGTAATAAATTGGTTGGCTTTTCCTACTTTTCCATTTGACATTTGCTCTGTTGTCAATTCAACGTTCCCTGTAGTTTTCGGATAGCACGAACGCAGTTGAGAATTAAACAAAGCAGCGAAGCTCCAGTTGTTGATTGTTGTGGTTTGACTTTTGTCCCACATACAAACCTAAGGACCCTCTCGCTACATTGGGCCTGGCAACTCTCACCTCTACACATTTTATTTCTTTAAAAGAATTGAAAAATCATGACTTTAAAAAAATAGTTGGCCTGTCAAAATAAAACGGATATTTTTTAAACAGTTTTTTTCTATAATTTTAAAATAATTCAACGTGAAATTACATTGGCTACGTACATCGTTCTGAATATATATTTTGTTTTTTTCTGCATTTGAAGTTGTTTGCACCACAAAACGGTTCATGTACCATTGTTTTTTTTTTTTTGTTACAAGTCTTTGGAAATTTCAATTTTTTCTCATTTGTTGTTTTTTTATACCGTAGATGCAGCTCGAATTTGCTTTAAGATAAGTTTTTTGGTTATGATAATCAATATTTTATTAGAAAGTGAGTGTTTTATTTAAACGTTTCGTTGACTAAATGTGTAAACTGAAGGTAGCTCGGAAGCGCCGGTCTATACTTTAAAAAATTAAGATCATTGATGAATGCAGTGCTGGAGTTCCCTTAAAATTATTTCTGAGAAATATAAAATTCCGAAGTCCAGTACAATAGGGACCCAAAAAACTATTGCTTTTAAAAAGTCTAAATGCAACCAAAAGTGAAACCTCTGAAAGGTGGTCACTTAGAAAAGATGAGTATATACGAATGTAAAAAAAACTTTTCGAATGGTTCCTCCAGCAACGCAAAAATCATATTCCTATTAGTGGCTCGATACTAAAAGCTAAAGATGAAACCATACACAAAAAGTACTATTCGAGCGATAATTTCTTTGCAAGCGATGGATGGCTTACTAAATTTAAAATGAGATTTGGAGTTCGTTTGCTCAAGCCAATGGAAGAAAAGTTATCTGTTCCAATTTCCAACGCATCCATAAGCAGAAGACCTAATGAAAGAAACAGACGACGACGGGCAAATTTGGGTTGTTTACATGCCACCAAACGTAATAACCCTGATTCAACCAATGGATCAGAATGCGATCCGCTTGGCAAAATTATTTTACAGAAACAATTTGCTCACTAAGATTGCTAGCTCGAGGGTTACAGATGTTATACGATCACTGAAGGACCTCAACTTATTCCAATAGAGCCGAAGAAGGTGAAGGCCAATAGTTCAAGAAGAGGAGGATGAGACAGCCATCAACATCAACGAACACGAAGATGAAGACAGAGGTGCTGATGGGAAAGTTCAAATGACCAAACACCAAGACGCAATCGAAAGCTTTAAAACATGTATTAAATGGGCGGAAGAAAACGAACAAGATTGCTCCACAATATTGAATCTACGGCAGTTGCATTAAGAAGCTGTCCACAAGTGGTATGAACAAACCAAAACTTTCAGACAAATTTAAATAAATGATATTTTTCTTCTCAAATTTTATTTAATCTGTGCAATTGTAAGAAGTTGATATAAAAAAACTTTTTAAATCATCTGTAAATATAATATTTTATTTTTTAAAGATGAAAAAACTGGTTTCGATATAATGAATCTATCGATGTAACGAATTGGCTGAACATTATATCTTTCGTTATACTGGACGTGCAGTGTATTTTAATAATGCTTTTTTATATTTGAGTTTTTCCGTAACGGCTCATTGGATTTCTATCAAATTTTATACTAAAAAAGATTAGGTGCCAAAATTATTCTGGAGTAATTTTTTTTTTAATTTTCAATGTTTTTAAAACTAAACAAATAAACTCTATTTTAGTTGTAGCTGTATATTAATAGAATATAAAAAAGTGCATCCCAAAACCAGAACAAATTTTTACTTACGATTATAGGTACTATTTACATATAAAGCAAGTTATGAATTCGTGCAAAAAAAATCTAACAATCAAACATGACATTACGATGATAGAGGAGTCGAAAAAAGTGGGTCCGGAAATTCCGTCTGTCTGTCTGTCTGTCTGTCTGTCTGTTCGCACCTCAACAGCCTAAACGGATGGGCCGATTTGCTTCAAACTTGGTATTTAGTACATATTTATTTGGTATAGTATCTCGGGAGGGTGTTTTTCATTTTTGCTCTAGGTCGAAAAATAACGGTAACGGTGAAGTTTGATTTTCTCGAAAACGGCTCTGGCTCTTTTTTTACAACAATACATCTTTCAGCTATAATGAATTTTCCGAAATTTGTTCTATAACGTTACCCCCCATAGAACCGTTTTTTTTTTCTTCGAATTTCTCGAGAACTGCTTAACCGATTACAATCAAATTTGATATTCAGGAAGATTTTTTTTTTTTATAATTAACGCGCGCACAAGGGATTATGTGTTTCCCTTTTAATGTAGAACACACTGCGCGGGCATTACGAAGATAGGGAGGGGAGAGATAGGAGGTGCCCATTAACATTGGTTTTGAATGTTTGTAGATCAAAATGGCAAGGGAAAATCCCGCCGGGTAAACTATTCCAAATTCGTGTCGTTCGGCTAAAAAAAGAATCCCTTTATTTCACGGTTCGTCCGAAATTGGGCTCAAGGGTGAACTGATGAGCATTCCTTGCGAGACGAGTATTACGGGAGAAACTTTTAAGGGGATGAATGCAACTGTCTACTTCGAGTGAACATTTTTTGTAAAAGAAACGATAAAATAAGGAAAGACAGACGTAGATAGCCAAACCAATTCGGCATAAAAATATTTTCGAATAACTTTTTTTTTGTATTTTTAATATATTTTTTTAATATTTTTTTTTTTGAAAAATCGATATTTAGAAAACGGGTATTTAAATTGTTTCCTTAATTGTGTTTTTAATTGTAAGTAATTTTTGTGTTCAAGTTTGCATTCTTGAACTATTTTTTTTTAATTTTTAAAAAGAGTTGTTAAATAAAAACCCTTTCTACGATTAAAAAAAAATACACTCACATTTTCCAAAGAAATAAAATGAATTCCTTTCCACTGAAAACTATTTTAAGTACTTTTTTCCAACAATAAAAAGTCAGAAAAATCGAATAAAAACTTTGAAATTCGTTTAATATTTTTTAAATTTTATTCAAAGATGTGACCGTACCTAAGAGCAAGTACGTGTGGTCCAGCCATGCAATTTATTTTTCAATAAACTAAAAAAGAAAAAAAAGATTATCAAAATCGGCCCTCCAATTTTCGAAATACGTTTTTACTTGCGATTATAGGGACTATAAGGCAAGTTTAGGATTCGTAAATATTAAAAAAATTGAGATAACAATCAAACATGACATAGCGATCATGGAGAAGTCTAAAAAAGTGATCGAGAAAAAATGTCTGTCTGTCTCTCAGTATGTATAACGAGCTGCAGCCTAAACGGTTTAAGCGATTATCTTCAAACTTGGTGTGTGTGATTATTTTGGCATTCCCCAGAGGGAAAATAGAAATTTTATTTTTAGCTCTATAAATAACGGTACCTGCCATATGACCGTTTAGGAAAATCTTATTTTTCTCAAAAACGGCTCCAACGATTTTAATGCAAATTTTTGAGAATTTTTTGTATCATTTGATTAGAACCACATATACGGGAAAAACTCTATTAAAGGGATTTTTCATATAACGATTTTTTTAATTTTTGGCTTTCTCGGTTACGGCTCTTTGGATTTCTGTCAAATTTTATATTTAAGAAGATCTAGGTAGCCAAATTAATTCTGCATATCAACATTTTGAATAACTTTTTTTGTTCTAATTAAAATTTATTTTTTTGATTTTTTTTTTTTTGCAAAAATCAATATTTTGAAAACTAATCAAAAAAATTATTTTAAATTTTATAATCACATGTATTTTAATAAATTCTAAAAAAACTGCATACCAAAATTTAAAAAATATTTTTTTTTCAAAAAACTAAAAATAAAAAAACAGGATTTTATCCTACAATTTTCGAAATACATTTTTCATAAATTCCTTGTTATTTAAGACGTGTGATGGCATACTTCATTTTTTACTAAAATCCGTTAAGTACTTGTCACTTGTTTCAGTCCAACAACACCAATATTTAAATTCAAGGGTATTTGCGGGTATGGCGGACAACTTTTTTTACCATTTTGCAACTAACCTTTTTTTCAGGGCTTCAGTTTTTTCACAAGTGACGCTATATGTTTATCGCAAAAATGCGTTTCAGAACTGGCTTCAAACGAGTGACTCAGAGTGTATTTTCGTTAGTATAATGAATTTCAGTTGAATTTGTTCTTCCAATTTTCTTCGTTTATATATATATATATATATATATAAAAAAAAGAAGAAAAAAAACAAATTAGAAAGCATCATGTGCAACGTTAAAAGCAATTTGCTTCTCCAAATCAATTAGCCGAAATAAATAATAATTCCCCATCCATAATCTAAGAGTCTACAAATCTTATAGCATTTGTGTTAAGATCTTAAGGGGCTCTGAAGTCACTTTAACTATCTACCGTGGTTGTGGTTGGGAATGCCAAAGAAAAATAAAACCGGCATTAAAAGCTGTTTAACCCGGCAATAAAAAAAGTTAAACTTCTTCATAATTCTGTGTTGGACACTCTTACTCAACCAGTGATGATGCTGATGGGAACCTTTCTCATGTCATTTTCGATAGGAATTTCACAAAGACGAGATGCACATCTAATAGGAGTCCGTAGATACCTATGTCACTATATTTTCTGTTATGGATGCCTACAGGGGGTTTACTTATTAAATGGCAGAACAATAGAGGACCAAAGGTAGATTTTATTAAAAATCTCGTTAACATCCACATTACATTAATGTAAATAGTTAAAATAGTGTCAAGGAAAAGATTTTGGGATACGCTTACTCCCCAATATTCTTAGACTCAAGAAAAAAAAATGTCAGACAAGAATTTTTTTTAGACTAGCCTTTTGTATAAAAGAAATACAAAGTACACCCTGTATGAAATTTTTTGTTTTCTCAGACAATCCATTGGAACAACGCAACGAGTCGGTTAAAGAAGCCAACTAAATTGCAAGAACTACTGACGGGACATAATATGAGCTTAAAACTTGTATGTTCCTCTGCGTCAATCATTGTCCGGACATTCTTTTATTAAATAGAATATGGATAGTTTTCTGTTTTAATTGGCCTTGCAGATACAACTAGAGGTACCTGTAACTATTTCTTCGTGTTTATTCTCGGGAACTTTGTGTTGAATCAGTCTTAAGAAAATATTTCAGTTTAATCATAGCCTGCTGGCTCGGAAAAAAAATTTCTAAAATGATTCCATATGACCCCGCCGCCGCCGCAAAGTTGATTTTATAACGAGAGAGTTTAAAAAGTTTCAACAACAGATGTAAACTTTCGTAGATAACTGTTTTGAGACTGAAGTATCATTTTGGCATGTCGGATGTCGGTGGCACAGATACGAATTATCTAATTTTCAATGGCTACCGCAAAGATTCGCATGACTTCGAGCGATGGCATGGGCTATGTTGATTTTGGAGTATCATTCATTAGCAGTTTATTAGCATAGACCTGGAATTTCATAAAACCCTATATGAGAGCCCAATATGGTCGAATCGCTCGGTCTTAATGTTCAATAGGCTGCAGATAATTCCTGAATTTTTCATGTAGATTGTCTATTGTGGCGTTTGCTGTGTGCGCCGTCTGGATGACACCAAATGTAGGCCACTTCCGTATTGTTCAATCAGGGCTAAAAACAATTTTTTTACCATTGTTTCGTTATGCTCGTCCTTTAAGCAATATTTTTTAAATAGCTTCTGTTAATGACATAAAATCATTCACTAGACTTAACGAAACATATTCCTTGTTTGTATTATCTTTTATATTATTGACAGACAAATAAACATCAGATGATCTTCGAAGATGTTTTTAAAAGTTCTTATCTATATAAAATATATTCATTACACGTGTAAATGTAATCTTCAAAGGAACGCCGATCGTGACCTGTAACCTGTCTATGCCACCGCCGGTTTAAAGGTGTATCCCTGATAACCTAAACCTTGTTACGAAAATTGATTTCGCCAATTATTTTCCAGAAACTAAAGTAAAACAAAGAATGCCATACCATGTTTCAATAAGTTGGTGTTTAGACTATTATTAGAGCTCAAAGATTAAACCTTATGAATTTTTATTTGTACATATTTTAATTTGATTTTTTTGTAAAAAAAAAAACAATTTTAAATAGGTAATTAATTTTATTGTTTCTTGTTTCTTTACAGGTAAGTCTATGATTGATCACATTCTCTTTATCTAAGCAGTAAGTGCGGAGTACTTTAAATAATAAAATTTGCCAACATGATAAATGCGCTTTCAAAGGTCATTATAGGTGTTTTCATTGTTTCAATGTTTACAAAAAATAAGGTTTTTAAAAATTATCTATTGGCAAAATCACGACTTGGTTACGTAACACTTTAAAAATAAGTTTTTAAACATACTTCATTTACTGTGGAACCTACATTTTGTTTTGGTAATTGTTTTTTCTCAAATTATTTTTGAAGTTTGTATAAAAAGAAAATATCTAGCATGCTAAGCCTTTTTTATTTGTAAAAAAATTGTTTTTCATTCTAGCCTAAACAGCAGGCTTAAGTATTCGGAAGCTCTTATCATGGTTAATTTTTTCACGTTTATAAACCCTTTTATCTACACTTGTTTGAATTACGTTTTCATCAAACAATTGACATATTTTATCTATAAATGTATGCTATCTATTCGAAAAGAAATGTGGTATCTTAAGCTGTATTAAAAAAAAACACTTTGTTGTTACATTATGCAAACAAAAGTCTATAAATTATTTAAATATTTATAAAAGACTAGAACTTTATTTAAACGAACTAATAAAGTTGAACTTTAAACAATGGATTGTCATTTGTTAAACAGAAAAGAAAAAAAAACTTTGTCAATGAGTTGAGAGGATAAAGAAAATGGTATTCCAAATTTTGACAGTTGATAACGGCCATCTTGTTGAAGCTACATGTGTGAAATTGGCTGTCATTTATTCAGTCTGTTTTGCCAAATCACCATATACGGATATAGCGTTCAACAACACGTGCAAATTATTTATTTTATCAAAATGGATATCTTTTAGCAGAAAAAAATTCGTCCTTGTCTGATATCCACAGGCCTATCCGATGGTTATTTAAAGCTAACAGTTCCTTCCAAGTACAAAAGGTTTTTGTATCTTGAAAAAAAATTAAATAAAACAAATAAATAAATCAAATAAATAAAACAAATAAATAAAAAAGATAAATAAAATAAATAAATAAAACAAATAAATAAAACAAATAAAAAAAGCAAATAAATAAAAAAGATAAATAAAATAAATAAATAAAACAAATAAATAAAACAAATAAATAAAACAACAATAAAACTATTAAATAAAACAAATAAATAAAGCAAATAAATAAAACAAATAAATAAAAACAAATAAATAAAAGAAATAAATAAAAGAAATAAATAAAACAAATAAATAAAGCAAATAAAATAAATAAATAAAAAAAAATAATAAAACAAATAAATAAAACAAAAACATAAAAAAGATAAATAAAATAAATAAATAAAACACATAAATAAAACAAATAAAATAAATAAAATAAATAAAATAAGAAAACAAATAAAATAAATAAAATAAAATAAATAAATAGAATAAATAAATAAAACAAATAAATAAAACAAATAAAATAAATAAAATAATAAAATAATAAAATAAATTAAATAAATAAAATAAATAAAATAAATAAAATAAATAAAATAAAATAAATAAAATAAAATAAATAAAATAAATAAAATAAATAAAATAAATAAAATAAATAAAATAAATAAAATAAATAAAATAAATAAAATAAATAAAATAAATAAAATAAATAAAATAAATAAAATAAATAAAATAAATAAAATAAACAAAATAATAAAATAAATAAAATAAATAAAATAAATAAAAAATAAAAAATATGAAAAAAATATAAAAAAATATAAAAAAATAAAATAAATAAATTAAATAAATTAAATAAAATTAATAAAAGAAATAAAATAAATAAAAATAATAAAATAAATAAAATAAATAAAACAAATAAAAAATATAAAATAAATTAAAAAAATTAAATAAACTAAATAAATAAAATAAATGAAAAAAAATATAAAAAAAAATAAAATAAATAAAATAAATAAATTAAATAAATTAAATAAAATTAATAAAATAAATAAAATAAATAAAATAACTAAAATAAATAAAATAAATAAAAGAAATAAAGTAAATAATATAATAAAATAAATAAAACAAATAAAAAAAATATAAAATAAATTAAATAAATAAAATAAATAAAATAAATAAAATAAAATAAATAAATAAAATAAATAAAATAAACAAAATAAATTAAATAAATAAAATAAATAAAATAAATAAAAGCAAACAAAATAAATAATTCATTAAAGAAAATAAAAAAATTACAAATATTAAACAAAATAAACAAAAAAGTCAAAAAAGTAAATAAATAAATAATTCATTTGTCATATTAAAGTAAAATAAAAATAAATTAATAAACAATACACAAAATAAATAAATAAATAAAATAATTATAAAAAATAAAATAACTAAAGAAAAAAAATAAAATAAACTGAATAAATCTTATATAGAAAAATATTAAAAAAAAATTAAATAAAATAACTAAAAAAAGTTGCGTTGTAGGTTATATCATAAAAGCTTGATTTGCTTAAAATTTGTTTAATCGTGAAGCCTTTCTGTTAGAAATTGCCATGCAAAAAACGAAGGGGAATCTTCGCCGTCATTTTTGCCTACGTTTTAGCTTTCAAGAAAAATCTGATTTGCTTGTAGTCCAATTTGGGGCAAACATAAGGGTGCCAGCAGCTTTTATAACGCCTGTGCTTGGAACTTAAATGAAAGAATTAAACCGTAATACGCGCACTGCTAGAAATGACTATCAATTTACTCTTGACCCCATCTTCGAATATACTGTTAAGTAAAGACATTCTTTCTTTAGACGCACCATACGAACGTGGTACGCTTTGCATGTCTCTGTTTTATAAAGGAATTAAATAAAAAAGAAAACTAAAAAGAAAATAAATAAATAAATTAGTTAAAATACATAAATAAATACATTAAATCATAAATAAGTAAATAAAATATATATATTAATATAAATTCAAATAACACCTCCACTTTAACAAGAAGTGTCCACATTTTGTGATGCAAGCGCCTTTTTCACTTTTAAATACTTTAAGGACATCAAGCTGGATTTAACAAGTGTCTTATTTTAATCCTTTAGTTTCTTTTGTTTTTGTAATTTTTTTTGTCTCCAATTAGGGACACTAAAACCTCTTTCGTCGATGTGCTCCTCAACTTTTAGTTTACTTTCTTTTTTAAACAATTTAATTTCACTAACCCCTTTTGAAGTCCTGCTATACACATAATACGAGCGGATTTAACCATAAATATCCTGACCATGGTCATCCACATGGCATACACTACTCAACCTTGAATAAAAATGCATGAAATCCACTTTATCGATTTTTTATAGCCCTACGAACCTCGCCACATAAAGTTGCTAGTTGCATCTACCACAATAACATTTATCAGCCCATGAATGTTGCATTTAAAACTATATCCCACAGACCTAAGACCTTTCATCTCTCCCTCCCTCCCCTTTTTCTAACTAAGAATGGTCTAATTTTTTTCTTACGTCTTGCATAAAAAGTTCACATCTCCTCCCCTCGTAAACGCCCTCAATATCAGAGACCACTATCTACGTTCGGTTGCTAAGTAGAGGTAGTATTATAATAAAATCCATTTCTTCCACCTACCACCCTACTCTAGCCTAACGTCGTCAACCATTAAAAGGTTGCCCTGAAGCCACCACCTTATGCCATTGTAAGTCTTCTAATTGCCAACTAGTAGTTCACTATCCGAACCAAAATGATAGGGATTCACGACTATATTGCCATCGTGCACAGCTTTGGTTACACCGTCGGTCGTCGTCGAGAACAAGACTAACCGTATTTGAAATTACTTAAAGGATTTTACGGGTCGAGTTCCTGAGATCGTGTGTGTAGGTGTGTAATTGTGTAAATGGTATAGCTACACCATCGAAAAAAAAACACCAGCAAGGATTCTAGGATATATTATCGAAGCAAATTTAACGTTCCCTCTGGGTTACCGTATTTAAGCCTTGTTAAGTGGTTGTGTTACCATAAAAAATAATTGTGTATTGCTTGGCATTTGTGTGTGCAACACTTTGTGGAATAATATAATGTAAGTTTCTTGTTGTTTTTTTATGTTGTAATAATGTTCTTGTATGCCACAAGGCAACAAGGATATTACACATATGAACTTTTTATGAGTTGGTTCAATTATCTTCCATAGTGTTTTTATATTATTTTTACGTAATATTTTATGAATGTTTCGCTAAATTTATTGTTAACAAATAATAATTTAAAACAATAATTCATTATATAAATAATTGACGCAAAAAAATTGTAAACAATTCTGCAAAATTTTGAAGTTGTTTCAAATTTTTTTCAAAAAATAAACGCACGCCTGGAAACGTATTTATAGAAAAATCGTTAAATATTCGTTAAAAATGGTTGAAGCTTTTTTCTACCGTTTTCATAATGAAAAATCAAAATTTTAAACATAAGCAAGTCTCTTATATATTCTTAAAAAATTAAAAAGAAATCTCTAATTTAATTACAATATTTTCAAGCCAAACTTGTAAAATTTTCTTTATCGATTGATCCGCTTGTAAGATTAAGTGAAAAAAACGCGTTATGAAAGCTTTAAGCCTTGTTTTTCAAAAATTCATTTTGAGCCAAATCATCGACCATACCTGCAATTCAAAACAGAGTTTTGTTTTTAATTGAAATCATGCAAACATTTTTTTCGAGAAAAGTTTTTATAAACATTTACAAAACTTTGCTGCAAAGTGAGCTGAGTGATTCTTCTAATGTCGGGTAGGTTTTTATTCCAGCTACCCGATCCATCAATAAAAAGTAATCCAACAGTTTTATTGCGCCTCCAAAAGTTGAATGAGGTGATGTATGTCGGAAGTACCTCATCGACTCATGACTTCACATACCAATATTCCGTTATTTAGAGGTGCTAGCTGAGTGATTCTCAATCTTACAGATAAATATTGAATCCAGCTACCCGATCCAATAATAAAAAAAGAGTCTGTGAAAAAACTTTTCACTGATAAAGCACCCCTTGCGATTCTGGTCGTGTGTTAAAATAAAAACTTATGTCAAAATGTTTTCATTTGAAATTTTATTTATCATCAAACATTTCGTTCTGATAAGTTGTTTCCAAAAAATTCAAATACACACAAATGAATAACAAAATTTTTCATTTGTGTGTATCATGGATGAGTATTTAGATCTATTCAGCTTACTTTTTCAACGAATAAACGAGAATCAGGTTGCTGAGTAACATGAAATGACAAAATGAAAAAGTCGTATGAAAAGTATCGTGAAAAGAATTTTTTTTTTTTTTTTTTTTATAATTAACGCGCGCACAAGGGACTACTTGTTTCCCTTTTAATGTAACACACTGCGCGGGCATTCGGAAGATAGGGAGGGGAGAGATTAGAGAGGAGGTGTCGATTAACATTGGTTTTGAATGTTTGCAGATAAAAATGGCAAGGGAAAATCTCGCCGGGTAAACTATTCCAAATTCGTGTCGTTCGGCTAAAAAAAGAATCCCTATATTTCACGGTACGTCCGAAATTTCATTTTTTCATAGAACCGGAATAGGGGCACAGGAGCGGAATGAGGTGTTGCATGTCAGAAGGACCTAATTGACTCACGCCTTCACACGCCTATATCTCGTTATTTAGAAGTGTTAGCAGAGTGATTCTAATAGATATTGAATTCAGCTACCCGATCCAACAATAAAAAAGAGTCAACAAATGTATTGCACCTCGGTGAGAGGAATGAGGTGTTGCATGTCAGAAGTATCTCATTCACTCACGCTTGCCTATATCTCGTTATTAAGAGGTGATAGCTGAGTGATTTTTGCACTGTAAGATACGTTTTGAACCACCAGTTGAAAGGTGACGTCAAGTGTGATAAAAAGAAAAAAAGGTGCACAAAAAACGCTCATGTAAGGGTACCCAGAACCTATGCTTAATACTTGCTCTGAGGCTTCAATGTTAAAGTCAGAAAAAAAACTTCTTTGGTTTTTTAGTTGAAAAACTCAGCCTTCACGAAAAGAGAACAGACAACGGCTTCCGATTGATTGATAGTGATAAGTTATGCTAGGTTCTTTAGACGAAGCATTTGTCTAGACTTTTCCAAAAAGGTGACCTTTAGTTACCTCCCCCTAGCCCTCGCCCATTTATTACAACAGTGAACGAAATAGATTTATAGGAAGCTTTTGTGAGTGTTTATGTTTTCCAAAAAAAAGCGAAACCGAACACTCTTTTCGTTCGTGAGCACGGAAGTTTGATAAACTTAACGAAAGTGAGACATGTACCATTATCCATCATACTTAAGGCTGAGAACAAGAAATTCTCATCTTATGCATATTATAGCAAATTGCTCTTTTTAACCAAGCTTCGATAAGTTTTGCTAACGGACGTAAATTGTGCACACGACTTCATTTAACGATAAAAGTTTGGCATATGTTTGCACACATGTGCCGTTCGATAAGTTTCGTTAAGCAAGATGTATTTTTTTCAGAATTGCTGACATTTACAAATTTGACAGCTATCGCAGTTCAAAGTATACAAAAGAGACTGATATCCATGCTTATAAATATTTATCTTGATTTTGGAAACTTGAAGCTATTAATTTATAGCTTTGAAGGTAGGCCTTGCTTGGTCATCCTTACTATAGTTGGACCTGAAGACCTTTAGTAACGAAATTCTCCAAAATAGTATTTCGCTATGAGCTTACCAAAATTTGTACATTTGTACATATTAACGTCAGTAAAAAATATTGGTGGCGCTTCTATCGCTTGGAACTTAATACTAAATGCCCTGAAATAAAGAGGTCATGATATTCAAGGAATGCAATTTTCACTGACGCCTCGGCAGTCGATAACATAAGCGCCATCGAAACGCATTATCTTGAAAAAAAAAATTGTAATTTAAATACGAACATTTTCAACATACATACGTCAAACATATGTAATCTCTACCAATGCGCATTTAAATAACAAAAAAAAATTAAAATACGCGCTCACATTATTAAACTTTAATGAGAAAAATCAATAAAATTAAGCTAGGCACACAATGGCAGTTTTTGTCTGATAAAGAACGACACAAAAACTCGTTTCTTAATGCACCAACTACACTGTCCTTATCATTATCATTTGCGTTTCATGAGGCGCCAAATAATAAAATTGTTATTTTTTTGATTCCACCGAATGCCAGACACTGTGACAAATGTCAGACAATGAACTTTACGTCAAAAGGGTTAAGGTTAAGCAAAATGATAAGAGTTTTCCTCAATAATGTCAACCGAGAAGATGATGGAAATTGATTTAAAACAAACACAGAGAAAAAATATAATCACACCATAACTCGTGACACAAAAAAAAACTTAATTGAATTCAATAGAACAAGCGAACAATGAACGCGAAGCGTTTGCACAAAAAAAAAACAAACAGAGCCAAGAGCTGACTATTGGTTTTCGGTGTACGAATCACTGTCAAGCTATTAGCATGTTGTATTTTCATTTGTTTAATTAATTAGCTGGCGATTGCTAGCTTCCTTATGGGGGTGGGTGACACAAACAATCGAGATTTTTTTTTATTTTATATTTATATTTTATTTAAGCGCTAAGGTTATGTTTTGCATTTTAATTCAATGTTGTGATAGGAAAACGTCAATCAACAGATATAATCTGACAATCGGAAAATTTGCCTTAACTATTGGCAGCGAAAGTATTTTCTATTGACGTATTCCAAAAGTGTTTAAGAATTTGTTTGGGGCTGACCGGAACAGAAAAAAGCAATATGATTAGGCATTGATTAGTATTCAGAACACATAATGAAGAATCAAACTTGAAGGGTGAGACTTGGCTTTCCTAATGTAGTTTCATCAGATGCGTAGTTGTAGAGCTAATGGGATGTGTTATAAGTTATAAGTGCTTACTTAGCGATGATTGTATAAAAGTATTACACGTTTTCTGGGGTAAATTCGAATAAGTAAACTTTTTCAATCAATGTGTATTGTTCCTTCAGGAGCTGAGGAAAAATGTACGTACAAACCTACTCAGTCAATAAACCTGTTTTGGAGTGGACCTTGGCCTTAACACAACAAACTTCTCCAGCCAGCACCCTACCTGGCCAGCTACATCTAGCTTTGCCCGTGAAATTGTTGAGTTCCTCACCGTCCGTCCCACCGGGGTGGCTTCGTGCATTTTCCAGGCTACAACATTGATTTCCGTCCGCTCTATATAGCCCAGCCGACTGAGACTTTGGACTTCTATTCTATTTCCTACTAACAATCACCCTAAGAATTTCACTCTCGGAACAGCATTAAGCGTCGTCTTATAAAGTATACCATTAGCGTAACTTCTCCATTTCGCACTTCGGACCATTGTATCATTTCTGCAAATTTTTCATCCTCCACTCATTCAGTTAAAGAAAAACTTCACACCAGGACCGTTCAAGCTCAAAGAAGTAAGTAAGCCAACCCTACAGAGGAAAATCGGAAAAAGCACAAACAAGTTAGGAACTCATGCAACTCCGTTATCAATAGAACCAAATTTTTGCATGACCAAAAATTACGGCAACAAATTCTGCAATATCCCAAAGACATTACAAATTTCTGGTCATTTTTAAAAAAAATATTAAAAACTCTTCAACATCTTCGGTTCGGTTCGGAAGCATACTTGCTCGCATTTCGCTGCCAGCTCTATGCTACCTCACAGCAACGTTGCCTTGCTGTACTTCCTGCCCTCCTGTAAATTTTTACTTGTGACAGATTTTTCAGCACTCGTACAGTAGCAAGAGTTCTCAAAGATCTGGATATACACAAATCCGCTGACCCTCCATTCTTCTGAAGAGGTGTTCTTCCATACTGGCAAAACCACTGCGTAAGCTTTTCCATCGCTCCTACTTTTCTGCAATCTTTTCTAGAAGATGGAAAACAGCATTTGTTCAGCCCGCCCCTAAGAAAGGTGACCCATCCTCCCCCTTCTCTTACCGACCCATAGCACTTACTTCTCTTCTTTCCGAGGTCGTGGAAACGTTGATTAACCATCAGCTTAAGGAATATCTCGAGGACCGAAAGCTTCTCCATGACCGTCAGTATGGCTTCCGCAGCAACCGTTCCACTAGTGATCTGATGGCATATCTTACCAAACAGTGGAACAAATCTTTACATCGCTTTGTTGAAAGTAAGATTATTGCTCTTGATATCTGTAAGGCATTTGATAGAGTTTGGCATGAAGCTCTCTTATCGAAAATGCGTGCTTTTAGGATCGATGATACTCTTGTTCGTTCGATTAGAAGCTATCTTCTGGACCGTTCAATACAAGTTGTATTGGGCGGATTCAAGTCTTATTCCCACAAAATAAATGCTGGTGTGCCCCAGGTCTCAGTTCTGTCTCCGACTCTTTTCCGCATTTTTATAAATGATCTGTTAATGGGCTCAAATGTGAACCTAGGAGCATTCCTAGCGAGACGGGTATTACGGAAGAAACTATTAAGGGAGGAATGCAGTTATGGCTACTTCGAGTGAACATTTTTTTATAAAAGAAACGATAAAATAAGGAAAGACATGAAACATTGCGTCGGTAATCGAGAGGGGCAATTGTTTAAGAGACATTTCTATTTCAAGTTTATCTTAACGCTCTTTGTTGTATTCTATCGAGCAGGTGTAGCGATGTTTTCGAAGCATTAAACTGCACACCATTCCTATTACCCCATTTGACAATGCTGTATACTTACTTACTTAGGTGGCGCTACAGTTCGGGACGAACCAACGCTGTATAAATCGGAGTTTAATGAGCTTGACATACAGTACTGTTGCAATTGTACGTCCGAAGGCGAAGGACGTGAATTATCGAACGAATATGAAAAGCTGAGAGTAGAGTCATCAGCAAAACAGTTAAGTGGATTAGAAGTAACAGACGGAAGGTCATTCATTAAAATGAGGAATGTAGGAGACAGAACGGAGCCCTGGGGCACACCAGCATTTATTTTGTGGGAATCAGACTTGAATCCGTCCAATACAACTTGTATCGAACGGTACAGAAGATAGCTTCTAATCCAATGAACAAGAGTATCATCGATCCCAAAAGCACGCATTTTCGATAAGAGAGCTTCATGCCAAACTTTATCAAATGCTTTGGAGATATCAAGAGCAATAATCTTACTTTCACCAAACCGATGTAAAGATTTGTTCCACTCTTCGGTGAGACATGCCATTAGATCACCAGTGGAACGGTTGCTGCGGAAGCCATACTGACAGTCATGGAGAAGCTTTCGATATTCGAGATATTCCTTAAGCTGGCGGTTAATCATCGTTTCCATGACCTTAGAAAGAAGGGATGTTAGTGCTATGGGTCGGTAGGAGGAGGAGGAGGATGGGTCACCTTTCTTAAGGACAGGCCGGACAAATGCTGTATTCCATCTTCTAGGAAATATTTCAGAACATTAGGAGCGATGGAAAAGCTTACGCAGTGGCTTTGCCAGTGTGAAAAAACACCTCTTCAGAAGAATAGGGGTTATACCATCCGGGCCAGCAGATTTGTGTATATCGAGATCTTTGAGAACTCTTGCTAATGTAAGAGTGCGGAGCCAATCTGTCCCATTGAAAAATTTACATTCCCAAGTACAGGAGCGGCAACGTTGCTGTGAGGCAGCGTAGAGCTTTCAGCGAAATAGGTTGCGAGCAAGTCTGCCTTCTCTGAAGATAGACAATAGGTTTGTCATTTGCGGTGAACGTTGGAACCGAATATGTTAAAGAGTTTTTAATATTTTCTTGAAATGTCCAAAAATGTGTACTGCCCTTGGGAATTTTTGCTTTAATTTTTCGTCATGCAAAAATTTGGTTCTTTCAATAACGGAGTTACATGAGTTCCTTGCTTGTTTATTTTTTTCCGATTTTCCTCTGTAGGGTTGGCTTTGTAAGATCGGAATCTTACTTCTTTGAGCCTGATAGCTTCTTTACACTCAGAGTTAAACAACGATACTGAAGCAGTGAAACGAGTTTACGAAATCGGGCAGGGCTAAGACTGATTCAACAGAAATTCTCCAGGAACTATCCAATAGGATTGGGAAGATATACCACAAGAATTTCTAACATTGTTGATATGAGCTGAGACGATTTTTTTCACGTAAGTGTGTATCTGAGTAGTCATCATCTTTCTACTCTTGAAAGCAGGAGCGCACATTAGACTTACGTTGGCGAATTTGGCAATGATACACATTTTAGTGAGCCGCTTGTTCACACATTTCCAACTCGAAACTTCTTGCCTTGAATCTGCCTTACGACGAAGTAATATTCAAATAGAGGCAGTTTTTTATCTGTATTAGCAGCCGTAGTATAAATCGCATTTTGTTCATCTTCCTTTTGCCCGGCCCGTCCCAATGCATTTCTTGGGTGGCGGTTAAGTCATCCTTTCAGCTAGTTGTTCGGCTGCACTTTGTCTAGTAAGGGACCTCACATTCCACGTACAGATCCGAAGCTCGTTATCTTTATTTCGTTTGCTTGGTTTGTCAACAGTTAATGATACTGTACTCAGAAAAACTGGAGTACCAGCACGTAACTTGATACTACCGAGTTTATTCGATACAATCGAGCGCTGGGAACACCTTTTTTATTTCAATCGTTTGTTTTGACTGTATCGTCAGAATTGGCAGCACACAAACTTAAATCTGACGTTTGAAACAAACGTTTTCAGTCGATAGAAAATGGTTATCGTCAGGGGTATTTTTGTTCTGAAAACAGATACGGAGCCCAAACAAATTATGTCGATTTATAAAAAAACATACGAGATTTTGAATACCTTTTTGAGTAGTCATTTAGAGGAATTCTGAAAAACAAACTCACTCTCTGGAACTTGAGAACTCGTCTCTGAAAAAGAACTGGTCTCTGGGTCTCTTGTATTCGTCTCTGCACAAGAACTGGTCTCTAGAACTCGGGAACTCTTCTCTAAATGGATAACGTGAAGATCACATATACATACAAAATGTAATGAGTATATAAATTATGTGCTTATTAATTTGTTGTACTTACTTATTTACTTTATGTAATGAGTTACATGCGTTGTGTACTATTCATTGAGATAGCAAATCTATGTAATGTATATAAATTCTGTTTTAATTACAAATTGATGGTTATTTATTTATTAAAATTGTATTTTTGCAGTGAAATGGAAAAGTAATAGATATAAATCTAAATATCAGTTTCCAGTTTTATGTGTATAAAAAAGATGTACAATACTTCTTCACCTTAAAATTCTTCTCTTTACGGTAGGTTGTGCTTTTTCAAATTTAAAAAAAAAAAAACATTTAAATACTCAAAAGTCATACATGTCATGAGCACATTTTCCATTTAGCCTGTTTCTAATATATTTTAAACGCAACGTGTACTAAAGATGTATAATTTTTACAGAATGAATATTCATATATGTAATCAGTACACGCTGTACTGTATGTACAGTACATGTTCTTTTCAATACGATTGGACACAAAATGCAGTGAATTTATATGTATAAAAGTCCTAAACTGACGTACTAAATATTTTACTCCGTGTACCTTAAACCAATGACAAAAGTCTTTCTTCTTGTTTTAAAATCAATTGGTTCACAATTTGATTGAGAACATTTTACATTAAATTGATTTTCGAACAAAAAAAGATACAAACAATAATTTCATCTGTCCTCTGTAAATTTGTTCGATTTACTTCTTAAAAGATCCCATTTTTACTGTCCTCATTGAGTAAATAAAGACATTTGTTGAGTTTGTAATAAATATTTATTATCATTAAGGACTGACACTTTCCGTTAACATCCTTAAGTCAACTGCAGATACACCCTGAACCCATAATAATTTATTTATTTTGAAGAAGCAATCAACAAAGATGTGTAAGAGCCTTCAGACAACAATAGAATTCTTCGCCATTGAATCAATCGAGAAAGATACATACGTAAGTTTGTGAATTGAAATTAAATATTTACATAAGTCAATGTCAATGTTCCATTATATGAGTTCACAGGGGGATTGCAATCATTGTATACCACAAACATATATCTGTCAAGTAAAATATAAAATTGGCAAAGTCAAAAACCAAATGGATGAAATACAAAAAAAAAGTCATAAATTAAAAAAATTACATAAATTTATTGCAAAGCAATATGTGATGAAGTTTTGCGGGTGGGATTTTATTGCTTGACATGCTTTTGGGGGCAATTTGGCTTCGGTTGCCTTCTAGTTGACTTGAGATGTCATTGCCAAGAGAAAAAAAGTTTATTTCAAAACTAATTGCTTGGCCTCTTACCATGTTTCATCTTCTTCCATTAGGTCTTCCATCGTATATTGAAAATCTAATAAAAAAGATGAGAATCTTTTTCATCTAGAAACTTCAATAAGCAAAGATACTATGAGTCCAAAGAAGGTAAATGGAAACGGAAGCTTTTACTTAACATGTAATTGAAACCACAAAGAAGGAGTAATGCATTTATTAAAGAAAAATATACATAAAGTAAAATTCTAGGTTTAATTCATTTTCTAGAGAATAGATATAGAGCAAATTTCAGGCAAGATAGTGTCTAAAAAACGGCAGGTCGCCCGAACGTGTTCAATAAGATTTATGTCTAGGCTCACCGCAGTCCAATTCATTACGTTGATTTTTATTTCCGATTATAGGTACTATAAGGCAAGTTTAGGAACATGACATTACGATCATAGAGAAGCCTAAAAAAGTCATTGACAAAAAAAGTCCGTCTGTCTATCTGTCTATTTGTCTGTCTGGGTGTATAACGAGCTGCAGCCTAAAGGGCTTAAGCGATTTGCTTCAAATTTGATGTGTGATTTTTTGTTATTCCTTAAGAGGCAACATTTTATTTTTAACGCAAAAAATAACGGGACCTGCCATTAAGAAAACCTGTCGTCAAGGAAAAGCTCATTTTTACCGAAAACGGCGCCAAAGATTTTGATTAAAATTTTTGAGATTTTTTTTTAGGTATTAGCTATCATCTTATTAAAACCAAATTTACCGGAAAGTCTATTAACGGTACCTTTCATGTAAAGTTTTTGTTTTTTGATTTTCGACTTTCGACTTTCTTCGTAACGGCTCTTTAGATTTCTATCAAATTTTATAGTTGAAGAGATCTAGATAGCCAAATTAATTCTGCATACCAAAATTTTGAATAATAATTTTTTCCATTTATGTATATTTAATTTTTGATTTTTTTTTAATTCTATATTTTTAAAACTAATCAAAACATATTATTTAAAATTTTATCATCTACTGAATATTTATAATTTCTACAAAACCGCAAACTAAAATCTTAAATTTGTTTTAACTAAAAATTAAAAAAAGGATTTCATCAAAATCCGTCCTACAATTTTCGAAATACTTTTTTCATAAATTCATCATCACTATATATAATAAAATTGAAGCAGCTTGGCCTTACTGCGCATCACGCGAGAACGACAAAACGAATTTGAACAATTTTTTTCAATTAACAGGATATTTACTCGAATAACATATAGGAAACATTTGTTTTAAATAAATTAACTAAAACTTTGAAAAAAATTGATTACCATATTATGCAAAATTACAGAACATACGTATATTGTTTTTTTTTTAAATATACACGCCGTACATTGTGTTGTTACGTTCTTCTACTGTAAAACAGATGGCGTAGGTCTAAAATCTTTGTATTTTTACTTTTTTATTTTAAAGTACGTTAAGAAACTCATTGCTAGTCTCAGATAACGACAAAATGAATTTTAATAAACCTTTTTTTAAATAATTGAATATATAGGTACTCGAGATATATATAGGACACCATTTTTCATAATATATTTACGAAAACTTTGTAAATTGCCAAAGGAACAAAAAGTGTTACCACATCATGCAAAATGAGAGAATATACGTACTTATATTTATACTTGCGATTATTGGTACTAAAATGCAAGTTATGCATTCGTGCAAAAAAATATTTGAGATAACAATCAAACACGACATTACGATGATAGAGAAACATACTTGAGTTACTGGGAAAACTCTGTTCGTCTGTCTGTCTATCTGTCTTTTCAATTTTTTTAGCTCAAAGATTAACGGTTCCTGTCAAATAACCGTTATGTAAAAGTTATTTTACGCGAAAACGGCTCCAAAATTTTTTATGAAAAAAAATCAATGTACTATACTGTAGTATTATTATATTTTGGTGAAAAAAAAATTATATGCTGGACTAAAAACGGTACCTCCCACAGGACCGGTTTTTTTCTTCGAATTTCTCGAAAACTGATGATCCGAGTAATATCATAACAAGAAGATGCAGCCTAAGTAATTTTTTTTTGTATTTGAAATAATTTCTTATTTTTTTTTATTTGAAAAACGGGTATGTGATTTTTTTTTTAATTTTGTGTTTAAATGTATGTTAATTTTTGTCCTTAAGTTTGTATTCTTAAATTTTTTTTTAGTTTTTTAAAATAAAGTCGTTAAAAATAAACCGTTTTATTTAAAAACCGTTCCTACGATTTTGAAAAAAAATTCACACTTTTTAACATTGTTTAAAGAAATAAAATGGCGTTTAAATTATTTCTCTCAATACAGTTTAACGGACTTTATTCGAACAATCAAAAGTCACAAAAATCGAATAAATACTTTGATGTTAACTTTAATTTTCTTAAATTACTCAAGATTTTCATTATGGTAAAGTACACGAGCGAGCAACGTCTGCAAATTATTAAAAATTTTTGACCGCAACTATAAGCGCGTTGAATTGTTGAGTTTCATCGCCAAGTCATCTTCAGTGACGAAGCTCATTTTTGGCTCAATGGGTTCGTCAATAATAAAAATATGCAGTATTGGTCGGGTGAAAATCCAAGTTTGGTACATGAATCACCACTTCATCCACAAAAAATAACTGTTTGGTGCAGTTTGCATGCCGGCGGCGTTGTTATGAAGATGTGCACTTGGACGACATGTAGTTTCAACAGGATGGTGCCACAAGCCACACAGCACACCTTACAATCGATTTATTGAAAACTAAGTTTGATGAGCGTGTTATCTCAAGAAATGAGCCAGTCGATTGGCCGCCTCGTTCGTGCGATTTAACGCCTCTAGTCCATTTTCTTTGGGGCTACGTTAATTCATTGGCTTATGCCAACAAGCCGACGACGTTGGAAGAGCTCAGAGCCAACATTAAACGCGAAATAGCGGCCGTTTCGGGCGAAATGTGTGGCCGAGTCATCGAAAATTGGGTTCAATGAATCGACCGCTGCAAACGTGCATGCGGTAGCCATATGAATTCGAGTTCCATTAATAGATGTTTTGATTGTACTTCAAGCCGATAATAAAGTTTTTGAAATATCTCAAATGGTTTGTGTTTTATTTAAAAAGAAAGTTGTCAAATCCTTATTCGAAAACCCTTTATAAGACGTGTTATGGCATACTTAATTTTTACTAAAAACTGTTTTGTTTTGTGTTCTTGACACTTTTAATAGGATCAGACCATGTTGTGATTTTTCTACGTTAATGTTATACTTGTTTCTGTCATAGACCTTGCCTTCCAATGTGATTACGCACATAAGACCAGTCGTGCCCATTTTTTCTTCTTACACGTACTTAGGAACGTACTTCCAGTCCACTTGTATGTTACTGATGCATTATCTTGCATCATTAAGAAGTTTTCTCCAATGAACCGTGCGAATTAAACCACACATTATTCTATGACGTTTTTTATACAAAAGTTCGAGTTCCTTGATCCTTACATGGTGCATATCTCATTTGTCCACAAAATAGGAATTTCCTGCCACAAAAGTATTCCTGCTGGGCAACTATTTCCCGAATGTATCTCTTATCTGATCCTCTCCATGTCTCCATACTCTGTCAAGTCCGTCTAGTGAGCTCAGACGAGACCTAGACATATTAGTGGAAAGCAGTTTGCCCCAGTCTGTTGACGGCGGGCGTGGAAGTTTTAATAAACGTCGCTTATCCTGACTTGTTGTGGTTTGTGAGTCTCGGTGTATGACCAGATCACCTTCCCTTTTTCCACTTATCGCCACCTTTATGTTTGTTTGAGAATTTTAAAGTATACCAAAACTAAAGAAATAAATGATGTACTGCAAGGCACTGTTTTTGAACCAAATTTATTTAATTTTTAAGATTCTAGGATGGATGGATTTCAAATGTAGAAATCTTACCAAAAAACTGAGTTGCATCTATACAAGACTAAACTAAATTGTATGAAATCTACCTCGAAACAAATGTGGAACTAAAGCTCGGCAGACTCCGGTGGGCTGGGTACCGCGTGGGAGGGACTATTCCCGAAAAGATATATAGATAAATCGTATGAAATCTTGGAAGCAGATGTGTTGATAATAGATAGATTTCGGTAGATTAATTTCCTTGGGATAAGCACCAAGCTCGTATCAGCGATAAGGAATCACCTCGGAAAATTTGTGTGAACGTAGAATGCATCGTGGCAGACCAGGACGCCCGAAGCTGGAAAATTTCTTATACTCTTTGTCCACGGCAAATTCTTGCGTTTACTGACGAGCTCCGAAAAATAGAGTTCAAATAATTGGAGAATAGTTCCATTAAAACAGATATTTTAAAACTTTAACCCTCAATGAGTAAAAACCTGCGACTTACAATGTCCCCTTTACATTTTCCGAAGGGTCTTAGTGTATGTAATGATAAGTTTACAAAACTTCCTTCTATCTCTTTGTACATATAAAACGAAATGATTTGTTGATTTTGTCTTGTTTTAAGGATTTTTTTTTCTTGTACATCAAATAAGATGACATAGTCCGATTGAAGAAGCAGCAGCGACAATGTTATCTTGCGGCGCTACAATATGCTTCCTGGCAACTGAATGATGTAATATGGTGTAACCGTCCTGCTGACGACCAACGAGGGGCAAGAAGCCTGCGAACAAGGAATTGTATTGATTTTTTTTCCTCTATTTTATTTTTAGAGAGGCAAGTTTCTGAAGGAATTCGTCCTGCTATTTAAAACAAATGATGTTGATTGCGATGAAAAAGGATTATTTGTGATTATGTTGTGGCGCCAATACAAGGTTTAGGCCAATTTGTATGGGTTTATATAGGGATGCTGAAGGCCAAAAATCTGATTGTCGTAACTTTGACAGTTCTTGATACTTCAGGGAGAGTGCATTATTGTGAACACGTGGTGGGTTTTAAAGGAGAGGATAGTAAGGAAGGACATTCAAAAGGATGGTCATTTGGGGATTTGTTTGATTTCACGACGGACTTTGAGAATTTTCATTAGAATTACGGTAGTTGAATGTTGCACCACATGTCACATTAATTGTTTATTTACTCCGCAATAAGCACTGTAATAATTTATATACCATTTACTGATAATAAACAGTTAAAACAAAAAGTCCTTTGGTCCTTCCGGGTGACTAGGTTTTTGGCCAGCTCAATGTAGACACTAAGAAATCCAATAAAAAACAATTGCATATTATTAATACTATCCTGAAAAGCTTTAGGAAAAGTACTAATCAATGTTTTTGAAAGAACATTTTGAATTTTGAAAATCTTTCACCAATTGAAATGACGAACACCAAAGAAGTTTGTTGCTATTTGGTCTTTGAGTTGTACCCAGTCATTGAGCCGTTTTGTAAGGGTTATTGCTGATAATCTAATTTGCTTACGACATTTTGGAATGCTTGTTTTAAGGCTTTTGTCAATTTTTCCATGCAAACATACGTGTGAATTTTGTAGAATTCTTTCTCTCTCTTAGAGCTTTCCTAGAAAACCTTGCATTCCAACGATTCGTTCTGATAAAAAGTGATAAAGTAAAAATTTAAAGTGGAAAAGTTTCTTCAGCTTATTGAGATGTTTTGCAAATTCTTTCATATTAATTGGTGCAGCGGTTATTTGCCGTATTTTTTAAGATTCTTCCAAAAATCTTGTTGCATCTCAGCAGCTTCAATGATTTGGAGCAAAGCTGAAAACATTCCAAAAAATGGATTTCCCGCATGCTGCCTTAACCAAGTATTTTTGAAACTTAATGGTGTTGTTATTGTTTCATCATATCATCATCATCATTGGCGGAACAACCGAAATACGATCTGGGCCTCAACCAACAAGTTTTTTCAAATATCGATACTGGCAGACGCCATCCATTTCAGCAACCCAAGGCTTCGGGCTGCCTACATCTACGCCATCTACGCCATCCAACACAAGAAGGATGCATTCTGCGGCGAAAAACTTTGAGAGCTGGTTCCTCTTCGCTCATATGAGCTAGGTGTACGCCTGCCGAAATCTTCCGAGCTTTATTTTATCACCACATCTGCTTCGAAAAAGATTTCATACAATTTGGACGGAATCTCCATTCTCCTCTCATTAAATTACTGCCATTAATAAATTCTCCGTAAGAGATCAGAGAGCCTTTTAGTAAGCATCCAAGTCGTAATATTTCTGGATTTTAAGAGCTATGATAGCCTTTTGTAGATTCAAATATCGTGTAGATCCGGCCCAAAATCCACACCCACATAATGTTTTGAAGATGCAAGATTTTGAAAATTTATTGCCACCTGGTGAACCTGGTATGGAATTGAAGCTGACTGACTTTGGTTTACGTTTTATTTTCGGTTTATAGGCCTTGGAAAAGCTTCAAATTCAAATTGATCCTTTTTTAACGGCTACGTTAAACAAAAAAACAAAATGATCAATGAATTTATTGTTGGCGAAAATTCAAGATATTGGTGTAGCTGTCAGATGACGAATCAATCAATCAATTATTGGAAAAAAAGTTCCATAAAAACATAATCTCAAGAAATGGTCAATTGGCCATTCAGATCTTGTGATTTGAAACCATTCTTCTGAGATATGGAATCTCTTGTTTACTTCGATAAACCTGAAACGATTAAAGCTTTGGAAGTCAACAAACTCTTGTTATTCATGAAATACCGGCTGATATGCTTGAAAGAGTTGTCAAAAATTGGACCCAGAGATTGGACCAATTAAGAGTTAGTCTGGCAACATATGAAGAAAATTGTCTTTAAACATTAAATGGGATAAACCAAAACAACACCTCAAATAAAGATTGATATGTGAAAGATATGTGTTTCATTTAAAAAAAGAAAGTAAAGAAGCTCTTCTTGGATCATTCATTATTGCTGCTACTCCTATTTCTACTGTTAGTCTTATTATTACTGCTACTGCATTTCTACAGTTACTGCAACTGTAAGTGCTACTGCTGCTGTCACTACGACTGTTACTGCTACTGCTTCTGGTACTTCTCTTACTGTTACTTCTACTGTTGATGCTAATATTACTGCGTTCGTACGTACAGAACATTTCTTCTTCAACAGATATCATTAAGCCAGATATATTGCAGAGGTGCCATATATTTGTACCGGTGTTGCCATATCACCCGACTTCACCCTAACTTAACAATGAATGTTTACAAAATCCTATTGTAAAAATGAGGCTTCTGAGCTGAAAGTTAAAAAAATAATCGAAAAAATCTTAAACGCCTACAATCAGCTTAGAGCTCTTCATTGTAATACCCAAGCCCTATATACTTATCCCTCAGAACAAGTAAAAAAGTACTTGTGGTTAAATTGCCCCAATTTAAGATATTCCATTCAACTGGATGTAGTTCAGATACAGTTAAGAAAAAAAAACTAAAATGATTTCCTTGTCTTTTGAAAGGGAAAAGTTGAAACGAACAGCAAAAGTAACCCACCAAAGATGATGTTTTCCTCTAACTTGCCCTTGATATCGACTTAACTATAGTACTTTACAAATTACTAACTTTGTTGGTAAACTTTTCCAATTCTTTTCGAACGCAACCCGGCAGAATACAAAACAACTTCTGCCATTTCAGATAAACCCTTTTTGTAATTATTTTTTTTTTAAGTTTCTTATTAAGAATGAAAGAAACCTTTGAATTCCCTCAATGGACACCTGAAATCGCAGTCAATCGGTGCTGTACAGTACACAAATAAAAACACTTCATGGTCACTTATTTTAATTAAAAGAAACCTCACAAACGGATCAACTTTTGCCTCTAAGTAGCAAGGCAACTTAATACAAAATATAATACAAAAATAAAAAAAAAAACAAAAACAAAATATAAAACCTTTGAAACTAAGAAAAAAGATTAAAAATCCATCGCAAATATATAGTTACACTCCACGTCAACGTCATATGCACACCATCAAACTGCACTTGTACGTTAAAAAAAAAACTTTTGAACAAAAGCCACCTTGATGGCAGCTACACACCCACAGTCTCACACACAATTGGCCTGGGCAAGACATTTTCTACCCTTGATCGCTGTATGAGCTTTTAATAGTCCAACAGGGGGGCGGCGGGCTTCGGCACATGTGGGAAATCAATAGAGTGAAAATGATTTTTTTTTTTTGGTTAACTCGCTTATATGTTGTATCCATTCATGTTCTCAAGGACTTCACCCACGCTCAGAGTCTTTATAGACAGGAACACCCGACATGGTTCATAAAACTCAACGTCCGCTTCGACCCCGGCCCGGCTGTTGTTATGTTGTATAGCAGGTGAGGAAGTATTGGAAGAAGAAACAATGGCATGAGGATTATGTGAGGATGAGGTGTTGTTTCCTTTATGTTCTCGCAGATACAATTTTTTTATATTTATTAGAAGGATATTGTCACCCTGTGTTGTGTTGTTCTTAGAAACGTTGTATATTCCTTTGTTTAAATTATGCCATAAAAATGGAGGTTCAGCGTTTGTACCGGAAATTAAAGAAGGCATTATTGTAACATTGTAAGAGGTACATATACGGCGAGGAAGGATTTGTGGGGAGGCTTTCGTTAATAAAGGGTCCTACGCCAGCTGGTTGTCAATATAGTTCTTAATTAACGGATTCCGTGCGCACAAATTCACTGATTTCAAATTAATATAGGAGCACGGTACCACCACCACTCTTGTACGGGGTGTAATTATTAGAGCTTGGATGGAATATGTTCTCATAACAAGTGGAAACTTTTTTTCTTGTTTAATAAAGTGTGTATGGAAAGAATGTCAATGGATTTACTAATTTCTTTTACTAAAAGGTTGGAAATAATTGAGAGAGGTAGATTTACTTAACATTAGAAGACATCCTTTGGTGTGGAAGATTTTAAATGAAGGCACACTCTTGTCAAATGGGTGGGTACAAATGTAGGAATATTAGAAGATATACAAAGAGCTTGAATTCCATAATGACACAATATTGTCAGTTCAAAGAATACTTGATATGGTAAAGGGGTTTTATTTTTAAATTAATTTGTATTTTTTTATATAATTTATGGCTATTTTTATAATTGGCGCTTACTCAAAGGTTATTAATATCCTTAAGATATATAAAGACAGTGCGGGCCTTACCTGTTTTTTTAATACATAGAAGAATTAGAAAGATAGGAACATTTTTTTCCGACGCAGTAGATCGAAAATTAGACGACTCTTTTCTCATTTAAAACTCACGGACGGCTCTAGCTTGTCCTAAAAGCTAGAAAAATTGCCTCCCAACCAGAGTATCGAACTGACAACCTCTGGCTCAGAAGCAAACACCTTATCTACTGCGTCACTTCAGCCCGCACTAATTAACTCAAAGCACCAAAAAAGATCTTTAAAATAAACTTGAATATGAACTCAACTAACTTACCGGATCTAGCTATACGAGCACTTTAAATAATTCTATCTTCTTTTTTTTTGAACCGACGCACGCGAAGATTGTAATGATCTCGACTGGCACCACAACTTTCGCACTTCTCTGCTTCTCCAAAGGCTCACCTAGTTGAATTCAGAAAAAGTCGACAGGCTTCCCGGTTTTCGATTGTTCCATACTCTGTAAATGCAATTATAAATACATTTATTTTGATCCAGGAGTTTTTGCGCCTGCCTATCTTCCGCTGTAGGGTTGGACGGAACTATTGAAATATTAACTGTAACGTTCACACTTTACTTTTTTGTATTTAAGTTTTCATATAATTTTTATTTAATTCATTACTGAAATAATTCATTATTCTCATTTTTCATTTCAACTAAATAAGTCCTTTTTATAATTTAATTTTCTGTTTTGTTTGCGCATAATATATATAAATATATTCAAATTGAATTTCTACAGATTATGAGACTTATTGTGGAACAAAATAGAAATTAAAAATAATATTTGTTGAAAATATTGAAGAAGATCACCTAAGACGGGGAAACGAAGCAGAATTTTTGCATCAGGATAATGGCGGAAGCAGTAGCACTTGTGGAAAAGGGTGATCATTAAAAAACGACCAGCTGAAACCAAGGCACAGGATGGAATCACAGCCACTAATCAAATGGATATTGATGAATGGGATGAAGCCAGAGGAACAATAGGTTTGTCGGTCGAAGACAATCAACTAGCGCTAATTCGTTTAAAAAAACAGCTAAGGAATCATGAGCAAAATACATTGTCAAACAAGGTATTTCTAATGCGTTCAATTTGTTCTTTGAAGCTGAAAGACGTAGGCGATGTGAAATTCCACATAAACAGAATGCAAGATTTGTTTACAAAATTACATGACGTTGGTGAAGAGGCACTGTCGGATAAATGGAGTGCAGCGATGCTTTTTAGCAGTTTACCCGATAGTCATGATGCTTTAATCACAACACTTGAATCAGGAAAAGAAGAAGAAATCACATTTGCATTAGTTCAACAACGAGTGATTGCTGAGTACGAGCGACATTTGCATATAGAAAGTGGTACAAGCGATTCGGTATTGAAAGTCATTGAGAAAGTAAATGTTTGTTTTTTTCTGCAAGAAGACGGATCAGTTCAAAAGAATTGTCCAAAATATAAAGAGTGGCTAGCGAAAAACATAAGAAATAAGGGAAACAAGAAGAATTCAGCTTATAAAGTGAATACGATGAAAGAGTAATCATCAAGTAGTACATCGAATTCCAGTAATGAGCAAAATTTTGGTTTTACCACTGGCTCTTCGTAGAAAAATGGATAGTTGTTTCAGGAGCGACCAGACATGCAGTAAACGACAAGGGATTTTTCACCAATATGGATGAGTCATATAAAAGTACAATCAAATTAGTAAATGGTGAAACATCTAAAGTGGAAGGAATTGGAAGCGGATTTTTGCGATTTTGCAATGAGAATGGGCACATCCACAGAGCAAAGGTAACAGAAGTCCTATTTTCTTCAGTTTGGTGGGGGAATATCCTATCTGTCAAACGGCTTGCTGCCAATGGAGTGTGCGTTGAGTTTGATAATCGAATTGGAGAAATAAAGTTTCAAGGCGAACAAATAGGAGTTGCAGACGTTGTTGGCGATATGTATATATTGCGTCAGAGTGATACAGTACACGGGTTGCATCACAACGAAGAATGTGTTCATACGTGGCACCGTAAGATGGGACATCGTGATCCAGAAGCAATTCGTACTATGGAATCAAAAGGTTCAATTGAAGGTTTAATGATTGTCGATTGTGGGATTAAGGAGACATGTGACACTTGCATGAAGGGAAAATTGACTAAAATTCCATTTCCAAAGAAGTCAGAAAGTATGTCATTAACACCATTAGATCTGATTCATACAATGTGTGTGGACCTATGGAAACGATGACACCAAGTTGCAAGCGATATATTGTAACATTTATCGACGATTTTTCGAGTTTCACGATATGTTGGTTGGCACGCTAATCAGAAGTCAATCAGAAGCTTAAAGAGTTTGTAGCGTTTTGTGAAACAAAATTTGGACGAAAGCCGAAAATTATTTGTTCAGATAGAAGCGTTGAATACACGGGAAAAGACATGACTGATTTCCTGAAAGCAAATGGAATATAAGTCCAGCTAACAGCAGTATACAGCCCACGGCAAAATAGGAAGGCAGAAAGGAAAAATCGTACGTTAATTGAAATGGCGCGTTGTATGCTTATAGATGCAAACCTTCCTGACAGTTTTTGGGGTGAAGCGGTAACAACGCAAATTTCATACAAAATCGTACCATAACAAGAGCTACAAACATGACACCATATGAGAGATGGAAAGGATCCAAACCAAGTTAAATTTTTTTTTAAATGTTTGGTTCAAAATGTTTTGTACACGTTCCGACAGAGAAAGGACAAAAATTTGATAATGCAGGCATCAAAATGATTTTCTTGGGATATGATGATCAGGCTAAAGCATATCGATGTTACAGTCCGGAAACCAAGAAAATCATAGTTAGTCGAGATGTAAAATTTTGTTCATCAAACATATATGAGATTGACAGCCAAAATGATGTTTAAATCGAACTGAGTTCTAGATCAAAGAATTGCATCAGTGACAAACCGAATATGGATCAATTGGTACAATAGGAACGAGAAATTCAGAGGAAAACTCAAGAAAAATCACCAGATCAACCAATAAGAGTCTCACAGCGTATGAATTCTACCGAAACGTTTAAATGATGAAATTAAACAACGGATAAACGGAATGTTCATAGCCAAGGAACTTGATGAGCGGAAGACATACACTGAAGCCATCGAAAGTGATGACAAGGAGCACTGGCTCATAGCGATGCAGGGAGATTATGTCATATCAAACTAATGGCACATGGGAGCTAGTCGAGTTACCAAAAGGAAAGACAGCAATCGGAGGTAAATCATCATCAGTTCCTGAAACCCCGTTCGGGGCATAGGGCGCCAAAATGGGAGGTAAATGGGTTTTTAAAATTAAAACAGATGTAGCTCAAGGTTATTCACAAAAGTACGGTGAAGACTACGACGAAGTCTTCAGGACTCAAGACGCTTCCCTGATGCATACCAAATTTAATTGGGAACTTTTCGGTGACTTCTTCGTTTTGACGTGTTCCCACATTTCCATAATCATCCGCATGTAGGCCTTCGGAACTCCGCGTTGCATGAAGGCCTTTATTAAATTTCGTGGTTCTCTATCGCTTTTTCAAAATCAATCAAAAAATGCGCAAATCTCTTGAGGAAATTCCGATATTTTCTCATTCTGTACCTTATACTCCGAATTGGTTTACCCAAAACAAACCCAAACTGGTCATCGCTACTTACACTTTACTTTTTTGTATTTAAGTTTTCATATAATTTTTATTTAATTCATTACTGAAATAATTCATTATTCTCATTTTTCATTTCAACTAAATAAGTCCTTTTTATAATTTAATTTTCTGTTTTGTTTGCGCATAATATATATAAATATATTCAAATTGAATTTCTACAGATTATGAGACTTATTGTGGAACAAAATAGAAATTAAAAATAATATTTGTTGAAAATATTGAAGAAGATCACCTAAGACGGGGAAACGAAGCAGAATTTTTGCATCAGGATAATGGCGGAAGCAGTAGCACTTGTGGAAAAGGGTGATCATTAAAAAACGACCAGCTGAAACCAAGGCACAGGATGGAATCACAGCCACTAATCAAATGGATATTGATGAATGGGATGAAGCCAGAGGAACAATAGGTTTGTCGGTCGAAGACAATCAACTAGCGCTAATTCGTTTAAAAAAACAGCTAAGGAATCATGAGCAAAATACATTGTCAAACAAGGTATTTCTAATGCGTTCAATTTGTTCTTTGAAGCTGGAAGACGGAGGCGATGTAAAATTCCACATAAACAGAATGCAAGATTTGTTTACAAAATTACATGACGTTGGTAAAGAGGCACTGTCGGATAAATGGAGTGCAGCGATGCTTTTTAGCAGTTTACCCGATAGTCATGATGCTTTAATCACAACACTTGAATCAGGAAAAGAAGAAGAAGTCACATTTGCATTAGTTCAACAACGAGTGATTGCTGAGTACGAGCGACATTTGCATATAGAAAGTGGTACAAGCGATTCGGTATTGTAAGTCATTGAGAAAGTAAATGTTTGTTTTTTTCTGCAAGAAGACGGATCACTTCAAAAGAATTGTCCAAAAAGAGTGGCTAGCGAAAAACATAAGAAATAAGGGAAACAAGAAGAATTCAGCTTATAAAGTGAATACGATGAAAGAGTAATCATCAAGTAGTACATCGAATTCCAGTAATGAGCAAAATTTTGGTTTTACCACTGGCTCTTCGTAGAAAAATGGATAGTTGTTTCAGGAGCGACCATACATGCAGTAAACGACAAGGAATTTTTCACCAATATGGATGAGTCATATAAAAGTACAATCAAATTAGCAAATGGTGAAACATCTAAAGTGGAAGGAATTGGAAGCGGATTTTTGCGATTTTGCAATGAGAATGGGCACATCCACAGAGCAAAGGTAACAGAAGTCCTATTTTCTTCAGTTTGGTGGGGGAATATCCTATCTGTCAAACGGCTTGCTGCCAATGGAGTGTGCGTTGAGTTTGATAATCGAATTGGAGAAATAAAGTTTCAAGGCGAACAAATAGGAGTTGCAGACGTTGTTGGCGATATGTATATATTGCGTCAGAGTGATACAGTACACGGGTTGCATCACAACGAAGAATGTGTTCATACGTGGCACCGTAAGATGGGACATCGTGATCCAGAAGCAATTCGTACTATGGAATCAAAAGGTTCAATTGAAGGTTTAATGATTGTCGATTGTGGGATTAAGGAGACATGTGACACTTGCATGAAGGGAAAATTGACTAAAATTCCATTTCCAAAGAAGTCAGAAAGTATGTCATTAACACCATTAGATCTGATTCATACAATGTGTGTGGACCTATGGAAACGATGACACCAAGTTGCAAGCGATATATTGTAACATTTATCGACGATTTTTCGAGTTTCACGATATGTTGGTTGGCACGCTAATCAGAAGTCAATCAGAAGCTTAAAGAGTTTGTAGCGTTTTGTGAAACAAAATTTGGACGAAAGCCGAAAATTATTTGTTCAGATAGAAGCGTTGAATACACGGGAAAAGACATGACTGATTTCCTGAAAGCAAATGGAATATAAGTCCAGCTAACAGCAGTATACAGCCCACGGCAAAATAGGAAGGCAGAAAGGAAAAATCGTACGTTAATTGAAATGGCGCGTTGTATGCTTATAGATGCAAACCTTCCTGACAGTTTTTGGGGTGAAGCGGTAACAACGCAAATTTCATACAAAATCGTACCATAACAAGAGCTACAAACATGACACCATATGAGAGATGGAAAGGATCCAAACCAAGTTAAATTTTTTTTTAAATGTTTGGTTCAAAATGTTTTGTACACGTTCCGACAGAGAAAGGACAAAAATTTGATAATGCAGGCATCAAAATGATTTTCTTGGGATATGATGATCAGGCTAAAGCATATCGATGTTACAGTCCGGAAACCAAGAAAATCATAGTTAGTCGAGATGTAAAATTTTGTTCATCAAACATATATGAGATTGACAGCCAAAATGATGTTTAAATCGAACTGAGTTCTAGATCAAAGAATTGCATCAGTGACAAACCGAATATGGATCAATTGGTACAATAGGAACGAGAAATTCAGAGGAAAACTCAAGAAAAATCACCAGATCAACCAATAAGAGTCTCACAGCGTATGAATTCTACCGAAACGTTTAAATGATGAAATTAAACAACGGATAAACGGAATGTTCATAGCCAAGGAACTTGATGAGCGGAAGACATACACTGAAGCCATCGAAAGTGATGACAAGGAGCACTGGCTCATAGCGATGCAGGGAGATTATGTCATATCAAACTAATGGCACATGGGAGCTAGTCGAGTTACCAAAAGGAAAGACAGCAATCGGAGGTAAATCATCATCAGTTCCTGAAACCCCGTTCGGGGCATAGGGCGCCAAAATGGGAGGTAAATGGGTTTTTAAAATTAAAACAGATGTAGCTCAAGGTTATTCACAAAAGTACGGTGAAGACTACGACGAAGTCTTCAGGACTCAAGACGCTTCCCTGATGCATACCAAATTTAATTGGGAACTTTTCGGTGACTTCTTCGTTTTGACGTGTTCCCACATTTCCATAATCATCCGCATGTAGGCCTTCGGAACTCCGCGTTGCATGAAGGCCTTTATTAAATTTCGTGGTTCTCTATCGCTTTTTCAAAATCAATCAAAAAATGCGCAAATCTCTTGAGGAAATTCCGATATTTTCTCATTCTGTACCTTATACTCCGAATTGGTTTACCCAAAACAAACCCAAACTGGTCATCGCTACTTACACTTTACTTTTTTGTATTTAAGTTTTCATATAATTTTTATTTAATTCATTACTGAAATAATTCATTATTCTCATTTTTCATTTCAACTAAATAAGTCCTTTTTATAATTTAATTTTCTGTTTTGTTTGCGCATAATATATATAAATATATTCAAATTGAATTTCTACAGATTATGAGACTTATTGTGGAACAAAATAGAAATTAAAAATAATATTTGTTGAAAATATTGAAGAAGATCACCTAAGACGGGGAAACGAAGCAGAATTTTTGCATCAGGATAATGGCGGAAGCAGTAGCACTTGTGGAAAAGGGTGATCATTAAAAAACGACCAGCTGAAACCAAGGCACAGGATGGAATCACAGCCACTAATCAAATGGATATTGATGAATGGGATGAAGCCAGAGGAACAATAGGTTTGTCGGTCGAAGACAATCAACTAGCGCTAATTCGTTTAAAAAAACAGCTAAGGAATCATGAGCAAAATACATTGTCAAACAAGGTATTTCTAATGCGTTCAATTTGTTCTTTGAAGCTGGAAGACGGAGGCGATGTAAAATTCCACATAAACAGAATGCAAGATTTGTTTACAAAATTACATGACGTTGGTAAAGAGGCACTGTCGGATAAATGGAGTGCAGCGATGCTTTTTAGCAGTTTACCCGATAGTCATGATGCTTTAATCACAACACTTGAATCAGGAAAAGAAGAAGAAGTCACATTTGCATTAGTTCAACAACGAGTGATTGCTGAGTACGAGCGACATTTGCATATAGAAAGTGGTACAAGCGATTCGGTATTGTAAGTCATTGAGAAAGTAAATGTTTGTTTTTTTCTGCAAGAAGACGGATCACTTCAAAAGAATTGTCCAAAAAGAGTGGCTAGCGAAAAACATAAGAAATAAGGGAAACAAGAAGAATTCAGCTTATAAAGTGAATACGATGAAAGAGTAATCATCAAGTAGTACATCGAATTCCAGTAATGAGCAAAATTTTGGTTTTACCACTGGCTCTTCGTAGAAAAATGGATAGTTGTTTCAGGAGCGACCATACATGCAGTAAACGACAAGGAATTTTTCACCAATATGGATGAGTCATATAAAAGTACAATCAAATTAGCAAATGGTGAAACATCTAAAGTGGAAGGAATTGGAAGCGGATTTTTGCGATTTTGCAATGAGAATGGGCACATCCACAGAGCAAAGGTAACAGAAGTCCTATTTTCTTCAGTTTGGTGGGGGAATATCCTATCTGTCAAACGGCTTGCTGCCAATGGAGTGTGCGTTGAGTTTGATAATCGAATTGGAGAAATAAAGTTTCAAGGCGAACAAATAGGAGTTGCAGACGTTGTTGGCGATATGTATATATTGCGTCAGAGTGATACAGTACACGGGTTGCATCACAACGAAGAATGTGTTCATACGTGGCACCGTAAGATGGGACATCGTGATCCAGAAGCAATTCGTACTATGGAATCAAAAGGTTCAATTGAAGGTTTACAGATTGTCGATTGTGGGATTAAGGAGACATGTGACACTTGCATGAAGGGAAAATTGACTAAAATTCCATTTCCAAAGAAGTCAGAAAGTATGTCATTAACACCATTAGATCTGATTCATACAATGTGTGTGGACCTATGGAAACGATGACACCAAGTTGCAAGCGATATATTGTAACATTTATCGACGATTTTTCGAGTTTCACGATATGTTGGTTGGCACGCTAATCAGAAGTCAATCAGAAGCTTAAAGAGTTTGTAGCGTTTTGTGAAACAAAATTTGGACGAAAGCCGAAAATTATTTGTTCAGATAGAAGCGTTGAATACACGGGAAAAGACATGACTGATTTCCTGAAAGCAAATGGAATATAAGTCCAGCTAACAGCAGTATACAGCCCACAGCAAAATAGGAAGGCAGAAAGGAAAAATCGTACGTTAATTGAAATGGCGCGTTGTATGCTTATAGATGCAAACCTTCCTGACAGTTTTTGGGGTGAAGCGGTAACAACGCAAATTTCATACAAAATCGTACCATAACAAGAGCTACAAACATGACACCATATGAGAGATGGAAAGGATCCAAACCAAGTTAAATTTTTTTTTAAATGTTTGGTTCAAAATGTTTTGTACACGTTCCGACAGAGAAAGGACACAAATTTGATAATGCAGGCATCAAAATGATTTTCTTGGGATATGATGATCAGGCTAAAGCATATCGATGTTACAGTCCGGAAACCAAGAAAATCATAGTTAGTCGAGATGTAAAATTTTGTTCATCAAACATATATGAGATTGACAGCCAAAATGATGTTTAAATCGAACTGAGTTCTAGATCAAAGAATTGCATCAGTGACAAACCGAATATGGATCAATTGGTACAATAGGAACGAGAAATTCAGAGGAAAACTCAAGAAAAATCACCAGATCAACCAATAAGAGTCTCACAGCGTATGAATTCTACCGAAACGTTTAAATGATGAAATTAAACAACGGATAAACGGAATGTTCATAGCCAAGGAACTTGATGAGCGGAAGACATACACTGAAGCCATCGAAAGTGATGACAAGGAGCACTGGCTCATAGCGATGCAGGGAGATTATGTCATATCAAACTAATGGCACATGGGAGCTAGTCGAGTTACCAAAAGGAAAGACAGCAATCGGAGGTAAATCATCATCAGTTCCTGAAACCCCGTTCGGGGCATAGGGCGCCAAAATGGGAGGTAAATGGGTTTTTAAAATTAAAACAGATGTAGCTCAAGGTTATTCACAAAAGTACGGTGAAGACTACGACGAAGTCTTCAGGACTCAAGACGCTTCCCTGATGCATACCAAATTTAATTGGGAACTTTTCGGTGACTTCTTCGTTTTGACGTGTTCCCACATTTCCATAATCATCCGCATGTAGGCCTTCGGAACTCCGCGTTGCATGAAGGCCTTTATTAAATTTCGTGGTTCTCTATCGAATGCTTTTTCAAAATCAATCAAAAAATGCGCAAATCTCTTGAGGAAATTCCGATATTTTCTCATTCTGTACCTTATACTCCGAATTGGTTTACCCAAAACAAACCCAAACTGGTCATCGCTTACCGTATTATTTTTCGGCCATCCACCTACCTGATGTTGCTGCTGTTGCGGCTGTCCAGACTACTACGTGTCCGTTCAACGTTTAAAGCTAGCGTATCAGCTAGCGGAACAAGAAACTGCACCAACGTCATCTGAACCGATGCCCCAGACAATCAGCTCAGACGCGAAAGCTCCAGTTATCACCAAATGTTCCGGCCGAATCGTCAAAACTCCTATTCGCTTCGCCATTCCTTAAGAGGGAAGCACTGTGGCGGATCACATCCACAACAAGCAAATCAAGCACTGTGGTGAATCACATCCACATCAAGAAAAACAGTCACCGTGCGATTCGCATTCGCATCACATCATTTGCTAAGAAGAGAAATTCACAAGCATATTGGCTTACCTCTCGATTACATTTTTGACAGACACATGTAGAGGGTTTTTTTGTGTCTTTCTTTTTGTGTCATCCATTTAGAGAAATAAAAATTTAATTTGTAAGAAAAATAAATTCTTTTTAATTAGAAGAATCATATTGCTAATTTAAGTAAAATCAAAAGCTCAAATCATTACAACCCATTTAAAAATGTTCATGGTGTGTGAAATAACGGTATAGTTATCGCAAATTCGTCTATCATCCTTACCCTTGTGAATTGGAGGTGACTAATCCTCCAATAATTGGGCAGTTCAGCTGATCATTTTGAAGATCATCTAGACCCAATGCTTCTCACCTTTTTCCAAAACTTTGTTCATTTAAAAGTAAAAGGTGTTCCCATATGTGAAGAATTTTGTTGTCATCCATAAAAAGTTGGACTTTAGCACTTTCAATGAATTTTGGTGAACGAATCTCCTAAGTGCTTTTGCCCTTTGAGCAGCAAAAATGAATCAATAAATAATTGTTGGGCCACAACAAAACCTTTCCTCTGTTTCCGATCAGGCGTTAGATTACTGAACCGGAGGCAATCTGCTTCGCTCCCTGTGACAATTTCTCGGTCGTTAAGGAGACGCCTTTTTGGAGGATCATCTTTGTATGGGCTTTAATGTAGATTCGCAATGTTATAAATGGATATTGATATAGTTTTCTTTTCAAATGTCCTTTCCTTTGATCTCTAAATGAATGGCCTATATTATTTTTTTTCCAGTCCCTAAACAAAAATCAAATCTTCAAATTCTTAGTATAAACCAATTTTACTTACGGCCTTTGTATTTATTGTCACAAAAACGGTGATTTAATAAAACAATTGGTGGTGTGCCTCAAGACTCCACTTTGTCTCCAGCTCTTTTCCTTATAATCATTATATTATATAGTACTCTCACCTTTTAATATCCGTTTCCCATTTGACAACCCTGTCCATCGGATGTGAAACTGCAATTTGTGGAGCAACTACATTTGTAGACGGCACGCTGATGTCGGCGTCGTACTTTCCGATGATGGAATAAACTTTATAAAAAAAATCTGGTACTGAATCTAGTCTAAGTCTAGTACCAAATACAGTACCAAAAATACAATAGTTCTATATTCTAGTACTAAGTACTAAAAATCTAGTACCAAAATACTATTGTACCAACAACATATATATGGTGGTACCCGACGTGTGTTACTACGCCAAAAATTCACAGGAACGATGTCTGGACAAAACTATATTTACCCTCTAAATTTCACTAAAATCCGTTGGGTGGCTTAGGAGTACATACGCGACATACATACACACGTACATTCATCTGTTGTTCGCCTGGTGTTCAGAATATGTTTGCGATTGATTTTTGCACAATTCAGGCCCGGTGCACACTTGCGTTATTTTGACACGGTAGCGCTTTTTCGTCTTACCAATACTCACAAAAAAATAGAGTGGTGCACACACTCGTCAGATGCCATCGCGTCATTTATGAGTAATGTAAGACGCAAAAGCGTCATCGCTGCGTCAAAATGACGCAAGTGTGCGCCGAGCCTCCGAGTCACCAAAAAAAGAACCCAAAGAAGTTGGCCTGTTAACTGGCCCCCTCGTTCGTGCGACTTAAAACCTCTCAATTACTTTTTATGGGGCTATGTTAAGTCATTGGTTTATGCCGACAAACCAGCAACTCTTGAAGCATTAAAAGCCAATATTCAAGCCACCATTACCAGATTATAATAATAAAAAATACTTCTGCCTTTTATTATTATTTAAAGTTCTCAAGCTCTTAAAAAAACTCATATTATTATGGATATGCTTTTTTAATACATCCTTAGCTATTTCCTAATGATAGCATTTTTTTCACATACATTTTGTATGTAGTGTTCCACAAAGCTCCACATTTGATTTATTTAATTTAAATACAAGAGTAATTAATGCTTTAAATCAACGCACATAAATTAAAAATACTATTTTTTTCTGATGAGGATTTAAGAATTAAAATTTAAATTTGTATTATACCCAAATACGTTTTTGGCAAAAATTGCTTTAAAATACTTATATAAAAAAAATTTTAATCAATTAATATTAATTTTCTTATTTTCTTTTTTTATTTTCAGGTAAGTTCGCTTTCCACCTTATGTCATTCTTCTTTAGTCTTAAACAACTGTTGTAAGTACAATTTAAATAAATTGTTTTCTTGCAATTTAGAAAAACAATAATTCCTTTAAAAGAAACCAACCAACCTGGTGGTTAAAGAAGTGTTTGCTCCACTGATTTACAAAAGTTATGAATTGGTTGGTCAATTAGCTAAAAATATCTCAAACAGCAAAAAAAACAACAACCTGAAAACAATAATTATTGTTTTTTTTTCTCTTTTGAATGACACAATACACTACGAACTGCTTCGTTGGTTTTTATCTGCGATACATAGATAGTCTAAAGGTGTGTTATGGATTCGCGAAAAATCTGGGTTTGAAATAAGAGTCTAACATTATAACAAAGAGAAAAACCGAAATGATTGAGCGTGCAGTGTAGGTATTTTCTCTCAAACCTTTTCCAAGATTTTTGATTTTTTTTGTGGAATTATTATGGTTATACGTTCAAGATATAATAGTTTATATATATGATAACGTTTTATAAATCGATGACAGGCTACATGTACGAAATAACATGCTATTAAGACTCATGCTGATAAGACTATGCTGATAAGACTCATGCTAACCGCGATACTATGTTTCGTTCAACCAAAATCGATCGCAAGCACCAGAAGAACATGAAAAAGAACACGCGCAAATTCCCAAAATAATTCCACTCAAATTCAAAAAGAACACGAAGAGATAAAGGAAATACAAAATAGGCGGAGTTTTTTAAAGTAGAAAGTAGATGTAGATATTGCGGTGTGCGTGTGTGGATTCAATGAGAAGGTTTGTGGGTGTGAGTTAACGGGCTGTATGTTGGTGTTGCTGCCATCAATGTTTTCTTATGACATTGTCACTTAAAATTATTGTCCGTAAACCGACTTTACAGACAACCAACTCTTTTTTCGTTTCTTTGATTTAAAGAATTCCTACATATATACTTTATTAAACTTGAGCAAATTTATGCGACCCGATTTTGTGTTTGTTTCTTTTGGTTTTCCATTCGTTTGTGTTTTCAGTGTTGTTATGTCATTCACACTGAGTGAACAATTATAAAGAAAAGGTTCTTTTCCTTCTTTTTTTGGTTTTCACTATTTTATTTCTATTTTTGTATCTTTTATGGTGACTTTGCCTTTTGTTGGCAAATAACAGTTTTTTTTTTGCTTTTCATTTTGTTTGGTATGTACAGCGGCTTATTTTTTATTATGTTGGATTGACAATGAATTAATATAAGATTTCTATTATTATTACTTTTTTTTGTTGGGAGATAATATAATTGGCATTATTATGATAATAGGATAGCAGACCATTTATTCCAATAAATCAAAGAAAAAAATTTAATCATAAAAGCAGGAGCACAAGATTGAACCTTGATGATTTTCTTGATCCCTTAAAATGGACTCACGTTTAATGGTTACAAAGGCAATTCTTTATTCGCACTCATAAAATTAAAAGGGTACTGAAGAAGATCTCGCTGGCCCAGATAGTATTTCTTCCAAAGTTCTGAAAAAGTGAGCTTCAATGCTAGCATAAATACGGCGATAGCTTTTTTATCATTCTAAGTCTGAAGGGATCTGTTCCTAGTGGATGAAACAACATATTTCCCACTCAAGAAAAAAAGAATATCTTCCTCCCCATCTTACTACCGACTAATTGCACTTACGTCCCTTCTTAGCAACGGACCACCGACCGGTGATATGAAGGTCTCACCGAAGAGTAGAATCGAAATTTACACCGTTTTAAAGAAATTGAGATTATGTTATTGATACTTCAAGAGCAATTAATAGAGTTTGATATCAAGCTCTGGTATCGAAAATACTTGAATTCGTTTTCAATGAATTCCTAATTTGATTGACTTACTTACGGATCTTTCCATACTTGGTTTTGGACGGTTTCTCTTCTGATATTCACAGATTACATATGTAGGTATGTCCCATTGTTATCTAGGACTTCTAATCCGTTAAATCTTGTCTTACCGACGATAGTACTTTCAGTTCCTCAGATTAATAACCCGGTTTTTCGGTTGTGGAACTGCTACCGCAGCCAATAAATCTCAAGTTTTTTTCATCTCTGGCAGCTGATTTCCGCCCAATCAGTATTTTACCTTGTCTTTTAAAGGTCTTGGAAAAGTTCCTTGCTAATCAAATTTCAAGTTATTTGGATCCTACAAATTTGTTATCTCCAGTTCAGTCTGAATTAAGAGCTCGTCACAGTTGTTCTTATGCTAATAATACAATTCTTGATGACATACGAATCCATCAGGCACTACCTTTAAAAAATTAACGCAGTTACTTGGGTTCGCTGACGACATTGATGTGGTAAAAAGAACCAAACGAGCACTAACCGGAGCTTTCAATGTCATGGAGTCAGCTGCAAGCAGAATGAGACTGGTTATAAAAGGGCAAAACGAAGTATATGCTTTCATCAACAAAAGTCCCATCCCACCACCGATTTGGTCAGAACGTGACGATTGATAGGTATAACTTCGAGGTGGTCAGTGGGCTCTGTTGTGAATGCAGGCAATTACATCAGCGAAAAAATCAAGAGTAGAATCACTTGCTAATCGCTGTTACTTTAGGCTGAGTAAGCAAATGAGGAATAAAGCTCTATCGAGAAGAACCAAGGAGACGATATATAAAATACTCATCATCCCGGTCCTGGTATATGGTGCATGGTATATAAGCATGGACCCTTTCCCATTCGGATGAATGCGCTCTTGGGTATACAAGAGAAAAGTACTATGCGCGATTTATGGTCCTGTTTTCGATCAAGTTAGGAACGAGTGGCGAAGAAGGTACAACAACGAGTTGTACGCGCTGTACAACTATATGAGCCTGTTCAAAAAAATGCGTATCCGCCGGCTAAAATGACTCGTCCATGTAGAGCGGATGGATATCGACGCTCCAGCGTGCAAGGTCTTCGACGCCGTACCTGAGGGGGTCAGAAGAAAGGGGAGACCTCATCTCCGATGGAGCGACCAGGTAGAAGGAGACCTCCGACTGCTTGGTGTGCAGAATTGGAGACGGCAGGCTAGAGTTTGAGCAAGCTGGAAGGGAATATTCAACCAGGCTCAGGAGCAACACGTTATGTAGCGCCAGGAAAGATAAGGTAAGGTATACGGATACAGTATGGTAGAGGTTATTTAACGGTGCTTTGTTTGCCTGACTTTTCCAAGGCTTTTGATAGATTGAACCATAAAGTATTGTGTCTGAAGCTCAGGTTTTATTTTGGACTTGGTGAAAAATCTGTTCTATTATTACAAAATTACTTATTTATCATGATGTCATGATGGAAGATCTTCTGATTTTAAATCTTTGACTATTGGAGTACCCCAGGCGTCAATATAAGGACCAATTTTATTTTGCCTATTTATAAATGATCTTTCTAGCGTTTGCTAAAGCGTTTCCTTTCACCTTTACGAGAAAGATGCCCAGATACACCTCCGCAGTTGACCAAATAAACTACGTAAAAAGTCGGATATAAAGCTGAGGCTTATCAAAACTTTATTTCTTCCACTTATTAACTACTCTACTACGGTGTACTGCAAACTTAAAATTGAAACCCATTCTCAGCATAAGCTGCTTGTAGCATTTAATGATGCAATTAGGTATGTCTATGGACTGCGACGATACAATTTAATGCTTTAGAAACTCAAAGCTTTCCTCTTTCAATAAAGCATAATCTGCATAATGCTGCTATCCATGAGTGACACTTGCATTGAGGAAACCGAATAGTTTGCGTTCTAGGTATACGGATCACAAACCACCTTCTGTGGAGGAAACATATATTTGACGTCGCTAAATAAAGATGCTGTGAAATTATAAGCCAAGCCTAATTGTAAGATCAAGATGTAATAAATATTTTTTTAGATGATAGACCACAAGAATTGTTTTGAAAAACGGTATGAGCTATAAGCGTAACAGGACGTTCCTGTCTCTCCTCGTTTTATCGCTTCTTAAAAAAAAGAGTTTGTCTGTAAAGTCGGTTTTACTTGATAACGTCATAAGAAAACATTGATTGCAGCAACACCAACATAAAGCCCCTTAACTCACACCCACAAACCCTCGTGTTAAATCCACACACACACATCCCAATATATACATCTACTTTCTACTTTAACAAAACTCCGCCTATTTTGTATTTCTTTTTCTCTTCTTGTTCTTTTTGAATTTGAGTGGAATTATTTTGGGAATTTGCACCTGTTCTTTTTCATGTTCGCCTGGTGCTTGCGATGGATTTTGGTTGAAAGAACCACAGTATCGCAGCGTCCGTCACTTTTCTTATCAGCATGAGTCATGTTACTTCGTATATGTAGCCTGCTATCGAAAGCGAAATAGCTATATGCATTCAGACCAAACAAACGAAATTCTGTCCGGGCCTCATACAATGAGTTCTTCAATAGTTTCCGATTGTTGAAAGACAAGATGCTGGATCCTAGTACGATGCTGCCATTCTCTGACTCTTAGTCACTTGCCATTAGTTCCTTATTACTGTCTTTTTCTGCAAAACACAATTCCCTCGTCATCTTATTTCTTTTAGTGATGCTATGTCAGCCATATTTGTGGCAAGGACATCCCTTAGCTGACACTTTTCTAGAATAAATAGGTCTGATAACTGATTGAGCCTTTAAAAGGTCAATTTCCTGTTTCCATTTTATGTATCATCTGCGAAGCTGTCACATTTAATTGACCAGTGGAACCCAGCTTTTTTATTCTTTCATCGATTTTATATATATGTGGAAAAAAGCTACGAGATTTTTCCTGTGAATTTGTTTAATACTCCTTTGTTTGATAAATAAAGTCCCGGTCATTTAATAGTTTCTTAAAAAAAAAATAAAATAAAAAAAAAATTCTATTAAAAATCGAATAATCGATTATTTAATCACGTTTTTGTTGCTGTTATTGGTATTCCTTTGAAAAAAAAATTCCCACAATCGATTAATATGTGTGAACACTTATGTACCTTATATTGTAGTAGATTAAAAAAAAAACACAATTTAAATAATGATCAAAAGATTTTCGAAGTCAGACGATAATATGTATAGTAGAAGTGATTAAATTTAATGACGACAATCTTCTGACAAGCATTATAAAATGCGAGGGCTTGACATTAAAAAGATTGGCGGCGGTGATGAGAACTTTAATTTTTCACTTGGTATTTCCATTTGATGAAATAACTAGCTGAACAGAGTTCAAGGAGTGGTCGGAGTATAATTATAGATTGTTTATAAAAGTGCAATTACTTAACCCACGTTCACATCTCATTAGTTTTGTGTTATGTGCGAATGTAATGCTAATGTGATTTGTTGAACTTGAAAGCTTTGTTGGTTTTTTTTAATGCTTTTTGTAATCTTAATCAATAAGAGGAATATGTAAGAAATGGCTTAGATTAACCTTTTTAATGGAGTATCCTTAACATTGCTTTGAACTGAACTCTTTTACAAAAAAAAAAAACTTCAGCATATTTTCAAGAAAGCGAAAAGGATGGAGTCAGCAATAGAAGTTGCCAAGATGGTGATACACATCACATTAGACCAGACAGTAATAGCTTTAGAGTGAAAGAGTAAAATGGAAGTTGTACTCCTAGTCGAGATCATAAAAATTATCGGTTGAAGAAAGAGAAGATTTGTAGTTTTAGTATTTTTAGTCTTTCTTTGTTCTATAAAAAGTATAATACTTATTAAAGTATGGCTTTGCTCTCTGCCTGATAAGCAAGTTATGTATAAAATTAAATATTTAAATTTTAAAGATATAAGCAAGTTATGTATAAAATTAAATATTTAAATTTTAAAGATACGGTTCGATTCAAAGAATTTCGTTTAAAATTCAGCTTCTATTACACAGTGCAGTTTTACAAAATTTTAAAATTGTAGGAATTTCCCTTTTATTGGGAAGCTTTAATATTAGTTCTTCTGATAAAAATCTCCGAATACATGTCTTGTTTCTCTGTGTATGGGACATATCATATCTCCCCACAAAATAAAAACAATCTTCTCTTTCTGCCAAATTACACATTTTACAAAGTAGGTAATAAGTAAGAGATGATAAACACGGTTAGAATTAGAAGTGCGGTATGTGGGATTGAAAAAGCGACGACGACGTAGCGAGAATAACACACTTAACATAATGCATTAAACATAATCAAATTTTTTATTTTAGAGTTCAGTCTTCTCTATGTCTTCAGTCTTCAATTTAAACTCATCTAGTAAAGATCGGTCGATTGCTAGAGATTAAAAATGAGAAAATAGGCAATCTGCTCCGACAGTTTGTCAGTACTGCGGGCTATTGCCAATCCAAGAAAGAACACAGACACAATAGCCAAAATTCGTGATACTATATGCAAAGCAAAGTCAAAAATTAAACTTATCTCGATTCCAGGTCATGTAGGAATTAAAGGTAACGATAAAGCTGATGCAGCCGCAAACGCAGCTCACAAAGCCCCAACATACACATCTACACATCAACCCAAATAAAAATCAACCAAGGTATCCAACATAGTTACACAAATCTGAACTCAAAATAACCCATAACTTTCTCTTATGGGTTTTGAAAAATAAATATCATTTGGTCGCTGATAACTTTATAACTTTAATTATCACTTTGCAGAACGTCCATAGTAATCAATAAAATTAGACTTTCATTTGTACAAAAGAATTACTGCATGCATACAAAATATAAACAGAAAAGGTCTTATGCGACTTCTGTGAGGAACACCAAAAAAAATGTATAACGTAAGTTATTGAAAAAGAATTTTTGACAAGAAATTTGAAAACATTTTTCATATTCATTGCGATGCCACATAAATCTGGAAATTTTCCCTGTAATTATTTGTAATTATTTCACCAACAAAAATCTTGTATGTGACTCTCAGAAAGTTGGATGTCCATTTGGGAGTAAAAAGGCTGCGAGCAGCTCTCAAGCGACTCTCGAAAGCAAACTCGTAAGTGGACACAGTCTTGAGAGGAGAAAGCAGAGTTGACTATTTACTCTCGACATTTCAACTTTTTGGGAGTCACTCGCCAATGGACACACGTTTTGTTTACTATCGGAGATTAGCTCACACAATTCCAACAGGGTTCGTATTTTGCGAGTAGCTGTCGAGAGTTTACATAACAAAGCAGAGAACGGTCTGAAGTCCGAACATATGAAAATTACAACAACGTTTAGTAAAAACAGAGTACGCCATCACGTAACTGAATAATTTTTTTTTTAAATTGAGATTTTGGTATGCAGTTTTGAGGGTTTATTAATATTCAGCTGATTATGAAATTAAAAATATTTTGTATTACTTTTAAAAAATATTAAATAAAAAAAAACTAATTAAAAATAGAAAAAAAATAATTATTCAAAATATTGGTATGCAAAATTAATTCGGCTACTTAGATCTTCTCAAATGTCGAATTTGAAAGAGACAAAATGATCCGTTACAGAGAAATTCGAGACGAAAAGTACCGTTAATAGAATTGTCCGATAAATTTCGTTTTGACCAAATTATAGCCAATACTTACAAAAATACTCTCAAAAATTTTCATCAAAATCATTCGTAGGTACTTACAGTTATTTTTAGTCCTAAAAATAAAATTTTAAAAATTCATCTGAGGAATACCAAAAGGTTCATAAGATTTTTTCTCAACGGTTATGTGGCAGGTACTTACAATTATTTTTAGTCCTAAAAATAAAATTTAAAAAATTCATCGGAGGAATACCAAAAGGTTCACACATTCCAAGTTGGAAACTAATCGTTCAAGCCGTTTAGGCTGCAGCTCGTTAAACACCAAGACAAAAAGGCAGACAGACAGACATTTTTAGTCAATACCTTTTTTAACCTTCTCTATGATCGTAATTTCATTGTCGATTGCTATCTTAATGTTTTTTTTATATTCAGGAATTCTTACCTTGCCTAGTACTTATTATTATCGCTAGTAAAAATGCAATTTTAACGGAATTTGCGGACCAGTTCCCGTGTTCGGTAAACGAAATAAAAAGAAAGCTCCATTGTTTGAGGACCCAGGTAGAATAAACCTGCACCGATTTGGCATCGACGGCCTATCCATGTTCTAACTCCGAATTTTTCTCTTTACTGCCGATTATAGGGACTATAAGGCAAGTTTACGATTCGTGAATATAAAAAAAATGAGATAACAATGAAACATGCCATTACGATCATAGAGAAGTCTAAAAAAGTGATCGAGAAAAAATGTACGTCTGTCTGTCTGTCTTTCTGTCTGTCTGTCAGTATGTATTAAGAGTTGCAGCCTTAACGGCTTAAGCGATTATCTTCAAACTTGGTGTGTGTGATTATTTTGGCATTCCCCAGAGGGGAAATTGAAATTTTAATTTTAGGCCTAAAAATAACGGTACCTGCCATATGACCGTTTAGGAAAAGCTTCGTCTCCAACGATTTTGATGAAAATGCTTGAGATTTTTTTTGTTGGTATTGATAATCATCTGATCGAAACCAAATTTACGGGAAAAGTCTATTAACGGTACCCTTCATATAACGTTTTTTTTTAATTTTTCACCTTTTCGGTAACAGCTTTTTCGATTTCTGTCAATTTGAGAAGATCTAGGTAGCCAAATTAATTCTGCATATGAACATTTTGAATAACTTTTTTTTCTAATTGAAATTAATTTTAGATTTTTTTTTTTTTTTTTTGAAAAATCAATATTTTTAAAACTAATGTATATTAATGTATATTATTTTTAATGTATATTAAGTGTTAAATGTTAAGTGTTGTGGTTTTGACACTTTCTTTAAGTTCAGATAGTGTTATTTTTCTACGTTAATCCAGTCGTGCATTTTTTTTTTATCGAATACGCCTAATGGACTTTACCATTTTGATGTCGGTGAACACAGTGCGAGATTAGGAAAAAAGTGGGTTTAGAAGAAGATACCGATTCACAATGATTTTAAACTTCTGAACAGCTGACGCAGCTTCAGCTTCAGTGAGATAAGCCATAAGTTATTAATAAGCATTCATTCCTAAAGTTTCTTGAGCTGATAACTACAAATTTCGGTAGTTGGTGGGGGAGGAGGATTCACCTTTTTTTTTAAATAAAGACTTGACAAGAGCAGTATTACGGTGCTGTGAAATAAAGTATATGATGGTAATAAGATCGATTCAGACTTAATCGACCTTATTTCCATCGAAGTGGAAGGAAGGAAATTATGACAGAAAAAAATTTGTAATAGAAGCCACTTAGGAGAGCACAAGCCTCAAAGAAACAAAATTGGGAGATATGTCCCACCTCGAAAAAATTCATTATGAAGTAGGTATGGTAGGCCATGCAACCTCCATGCTTGGGCTCGCTATAGGATTTAGAGTAGGTGTCACGGTTGAGTTTATGCAAAGTTTGTTTGAATTTAAGTAGATTTAAAGAGCCTTTGCATATACTCAGTCTCATACCTACCCCAAATCTTATAGTGAGCATAACAGGGGGGTTGCAGGGGCTGCATGCTCCCCCCATACCTACCTCATACTGATTGGGAGATAAAATCTCAAGAAATTTCATTCGGGAATAACACCGAAATTGTGATCGACGTTATTACCTTTTTTGTGATAACTTGACTTGAAATAAATTCGATGATCTCCTTTGTTTCCTTTTTAAGGAAATAATATCAAATCGACCTTATTACCATCAACCTTATTTCACGGCATCCTGAGGTGGAATCGGATATATGATTACTGATTGTCACAATCAAAAAATTCAGTCCGCGTAAGATGATGCCAGAATTTGTTATTTTCCTGGTAATCACTTTACGCAGACTGAAAATTTAATGTGATCACACGTGACTATCAGAAATGTGACTGTAACATATCACCTTAGCCGATTCCACCCCTGTTTAACATCTGCATGGAACGAGCTCTGATATATAGGAGTGGAAAAGTTTACGCAGTGGCTAAGGCACCGTAGAAGAATACGTCTTCAGAACTAAATCTAGGAGATTTCTGTATGCCGGGATCTTTCAGGACTCTGACTGTTGTACTAGTGCGAAGAACCGTTCTCCTGAGATCTGACAAATGTTGTATCATTACGGACAAGCATTGGAAACGAGGACGAGGAAGAATTCTTCAAACACTACTTACTGCTTTTCGGAAATTGTAGTATTTTTCAATTTTGTCCATGCGAAAAAAACTGGTGTTTCCAAAGTTGAACGTGAAAGTGAATGACTTAGTCATGTTCGCAGAAAGCCCTTCCCATCATCAAATAAATAGGTTTCAGACATATTTCATACCTGTTCCTTAACTGTTTCATAGCCCATAGGGATGAAACGATACAAGTAACTTCAAGTACATACTCGATACTTTTGATCCGACACCGAGTACTTTTTTACTCGATACTTTTCATTCGATACCCGAGTAGGTATCGAATGAAAGTACTTGGATCGAATGCAACTTTTTTTCAGATCAACTACAACCATACCTATATTCGTACTCAAAAGTCAACAAAATTTCACATACTTAATTTTGCACACATACCTACTCAATTTAGATGAATTCTGTATTCCCCTCTACACAAAACTGAGGTCACATATACATAACAAAACTCACCATCTATGAACTCTTTCATTAATTTGAACACAAAACACAACACCAGACATTTTCTCATCACAAAATGACATTAAAGCAATAATTGGTGTGTTCACATTTGTGTTCTAAGGTTGTTGGATACTTTTCTGTCTGAAGGAAGATGTGGTGAACAGGGAACAGCTGACTGTTGTCGAATTCGTTTTAATTTTTATGTTCGTTTTCAAGAATGACAAAGTGTTATGAAAGATTTTGAAATAGCTGTAACTGTAGACTGGTTGGAGATTAATCTGCATATATAGGGAATTTAAAAATCTACAACTTAATTCAAATGAATTTGTATTCCTGACCAATAGGTTAGACGATATGAAGGAATGTTTAATGAAAAATAAGAGGAAAAATAATTTTTTTTTCAAAAAATTCCATTTTCCCGAGCGTGTAGCTCGAAAATGGTTGAGAATTCGAAAAAACCTTTAGAATAAAAGTTTTAGATGATTTTATGATCTTCATCTTGTCCTCAGAAAATTTTACTCCGCGACGCACCATTTTGGATATATATGTAAGTAGAAACCCTAAAATTAGGGTCTTTAACAACCACCATTTTTAATACAAAATGACAGATCAGATTTTGACAACCTGCGCAATATATTACCTTGGTTATGTGTACTGTGCTACTACCTACCTTTAGAAAAATATATATAAAGGGTGTTTTTTTAAGACGTGTGGTTTTCAAAAAGATATAAAACGCATATAATTTAATGTTATGGTCAAGTATTCAGCTTTATTATAAAGATAAGGGTTTGTCATTATGTTATATAAATTCCAGCCGAGAGGCCCAATTTTTGACCACTTTTTGCAGCAATAATGCGCCGAATATTCTCTTCCAAAGCGCCAATCGTCTCGGGCTTATCTGCGTAGACAAGCGACTTCACATTACCGCAAAAAAAAAATAGTCCAGCGGTGTTAAATCGCACGATCTTGGAGACCGCGCCACAGTTCCACGACGCCGACGCGAGATAATGTGCTCACCAAAAATTTCCTTCAATAAATTGATTGTTTCTTTGGCTGTGTGGCATGTAGCGCCGTCTTGTTGGAACCAAAGGTCGTCCACATCAACATCCTCCAATTCAGGCAAAAAGTCATTAATCATGGCTCTATAGCGTTCCCCATTGACTGTAACATTATGGCCGGTTTAATTTTTGAAGAAATAATTACCAACGATTCCCTCTGCCCATAGAGCATACCAAACAGTGACTTTTTGAGGATATAACGGCGTCTCAATAAATCGGGATCGGTGGCCATCTCGTTTTGGCCATTCACTGAACTTGCGACGCGCTTGATGGTCGTTCCGCTTCAATTCTTGCACGTAAGCAAGGTCATTCCGCAAAATCTTCCATAAAGTGGATGGGCACAGCTCCAATTGTTGCGCGCGATGGCGGATAGACTCATTCGGGTCTTCTTCGATACTCTGCTCCACAGCAGCAATAGCGTCTTCGGTGCGCACTGTACGGCGTCTCTGAGCATGCGCATTATCCACTAGAGTAAACGTGGTGCGAAACCGATCCAAGGGTGCTCGATTTACCGAGCCTGCTGTGCGATTATGTCGACCGAATATTGGACGCAGCACGCGATGCTGTATTTTGGTAATAAATACGCTCGATTGGCAAATGTTGTTCAGGAGTTAATCTATTCATCACTAAATGGCAAACCAAACTGAGCATAAATCAAGTGACAGCTGTCAAAAAGACCAACTCCGAAAAAAGTATTATCAGATTGAAAACCAAACGTCTAAAAAAAAACACCCTTAGCCCAAATTCTTTGAATTTTTTTTTGAAAAAAGAATTCATGAAGGAAGAAATATTCTGGAATATAAGCCATCACAAAGAATAGGTATTCTTGATAAAGGAGGTAGTAGTATCAATTTTAGATTCTTTCAAGAAAAAAGAACATTCTTAGAAGAAGCATTTTCGGAGAATAAAGAAATTCTTTAGGAAGAAACGTGCTTGGAGGAAAAAGCATTCTAGGAGTAAGAAGACATATTTGGAAGAAAAGAAAAGGTGATTAGGTTACTAAACCATTTTCTGATTCTGATGCATGGAGAAAATGTAAATTTTTGTTAAGAAAAAACAGTTCTGTTATTAAAATTTTAAATCCAAAATATGAAACCCAAACAACACTAAATGCTTGAGCTTGTTAATAGAAATATGCATTTCCCAAAATACCAAGTAAGTTTTGTCTCCGAGTTTCACACATTAGTTATTTATTGCTAATATAGTTCCCACCAACCAATGTAAATTTGAATTAGCATATCATTGAATGATGCAAATAAAATTGCAATAGATTCTGGTTACCCGAACTATGCACTATTGATCCATGCACAAGGCTGGCTTAGCCGGGACCTCATAACCATTAATCACACAATTTGTTCTAAAAACAAAATTCGAAATGTGGTTTTGCAGGGAGCGCATGCTAATGAATCCATAAATATAAGCACGTCCATGCTAATCTTTTGAAACTATAAACAAAACATGCTCTGGAAGCTATAGCTAAAATTGAATAAGAGAGTTTACCCGCATTTGAAAAAATTAATTAACTATATCAACAAATTCAAATTGAATCGCCTAGATGCGGAGTAAAACAAACGCAAATTACTTGTTTGCCATTTATTTATCTCTTATTTTTGTTTGATACAAATATTTGTAGTATGATCAATTTTTTTTAATTAAAACATTCCCTTTTATATTAGACATACAAAATATTAAGAGAATATTGCGTTTTGTAGATTTTGGTTTAACCAAGGAATAACACACAGTATAATTCACAAGTCACGTGCTGATTTTACTCTTTAACTATTTTTGTTCCCAATTTCCAATAAATAATTATTTTCGATTTTAAAACATGAAGCGCTGCTATGCGAATTTTTAACTTTTTTCTATGGAATTTCTATGGAATTATTTAACCGACTTCAACCAAAATTAATATTCAAAAAGACGTGTATGAGGTAGCAAATGTAATTTTGCATCAAATTATTTTCGATTTCCAATTTTTTTTTAACTCAATATTAGTTTTTTTTAGTTAAGGAAGATTAATTGAGACAAAAATTAATAACAAAATAATCCCACTGGCTAGATGCTCTATTAAAACTCAATGCATTCTTTTTTTAATACTTTAAAACATCCTTAACTTTCTCATTATTTTTTAATTACTTATTTGCAATGGTTGATTAAAATTAATAGGTTTTGCTTATTCGCATTATAAGCTTCATGATACAGTGTTTTGAGTCATTTTGATTTTCACGCTTTTGTGCATGAAATGCTGCTGTGAATCGATTTCATTTACTAAGTTATGGATTCACACAGCTATTGCTCACCTAAAAGATATGTCAAGATACAGTGTGAGTTCGTCCTTGAAAATTAAGTTTGAATGTTTATATAAAAATATAAAAGAGTATGAAATGTTTAAAAGGCGGAAATTTGTTATTTACACTTCTTTTCCTTTGACACTACAATTTGGTAAAAATTGAAGAATTCAAATGTTTTAAATATGCCGCATTTTCTATTCTACTTTGTCCTTTGTGTCAAACGAATTTTCATTTTCATTTGTAGTTGTTTTCTTTGAAATAAAGCTTTACCGTGTCTGTTTTTTTTTAAGGAGATACTTTGAATAGAAATTATTTTTAATTACAACCTCCGTTAATAGGAAAGAAAATTAATAGTTTTCCATTAAAATAATTTCGATGATAGATTGCGTGTGAGAATGAGCTATTACATATGTTAATTAGACAGCTTCGATAAATGCGGATTATATTTACATTTTCAAGAGTAAAATATACTGAGAAACAAAAAACCAATTTTAATGCGAAATTGATATTTCCCGCTTATTTGTGATTTTAATTTAAATAATTTTATTATATAAATAAATAATAAATAATTTTATCAATAATTTTGGCGCATTAGATCGAAAATTATGTACATAACTATTTTCTCACTTAAAACTCACGGACGCTCTAGCTTGCACTAGGAGTCAGGAACATTTCTTTTCAACCCGAGTATCGAACTGACGACCTCCGAGTCAGAAGCAAACATATTACCTATTGCACCATGCCGCCTTGACTAATATTAATTCGGTTTCTGTGAAGTCTTCATGAGCAAGGAAGATAAAACTGTTCATTTGAGAGTACTTTCGCTAATAAAATGTCGAGAGTTGCTCTCGGTTCTCGGGTAACTGTCTATTTCAGAGTAATACTTTGGATATTTTAATATCGTGATCGCGATATCGGCGAGCTCTCGGAAGAATTTTGAGAGTAAACTTCCTGAGAATACTCTCATAGACCGGGTCCACTTGATATTTGTTTTCTGTTAGTTATCCGTTAGAAGTAGTGAAAGAAACATTGTATTCTTACACAGAAATAAATTGCAAGACTGGATCGCACGTATTTGCTCATATGTGCGGTAACATTGTCGAATAAAATTAAGAAAACAAAAAATGTACGACTAGGTCGCACGAACTTATTCTTATGCTAGATAATTGCTTAGTGGCTGCATATGTATGTATGTATCAAAATAAGAAAATTAAGGTAGATTTCGAAAATGTTCCTCTTTCCTCTTCTGCTCGTAGAGTGCACGGGTAGTTCTGGTTTTTATTTCGAAAATTCTTTCATTTTTTTAATAAGTTTAAGAGTTTTCTCAAAAAAACTAAGTATGCAATAAAATTTGAAAACTAAATGTCTATCGAGGAAAAAAAAATTGAAATTCGTTCGACCAGTTTTTTTTAAAAAAATCTTTTTTTTCGAAAAAATATTTTTAATTTTTTTTAGTATGTCATTACAAAAAATCTGTAGTTTTCATCTGGGAAAATAATTTAAAAAAAAATCAATCAACCCGTTTTAAAAATATTTCGTAACCATTTTTTTTAGAAAACTTAAAAAATCGAAAAAAAAGTTTTTGAAAATGTTGAAATGCAATATTAATTGAATTATAAATGACTTCCTGTGTGGAAAATTTTTATGAAATCAAGATAATGGTTTACAAACCGCATTTGCAAAAACCGGTTCTATGAGAGGTACCGTTATAGAACAAATTTCGAAAAATTCCTTCTAACTGAAAGATGTATTGTTGTAAAAAAATAGCACTCTGAAAGTTTTATCAAAATTAGTTTTAAAAAATATTAATTTAAAAAAAAAAAATCAAAAATTAATTTTAATTAGAAGAAAAAGTTATTAAAAATTTTGATATGCAAGATTAATTAAGCTACTTAGGTCTTCCCAAATATAAAATTTGACAGAAATCCAAACAGCCGTTACGGAGAAAGCCCAAAATTAAAAAAACCATTACATGAAAGGCACCGTTAATAGACTTCCCGTAAATTTGGTTCTAATCAAATGATATCAAATACCAAAAAAAAAAATTCTCAAAAATGTTCATCAAAATCGTTGGAGCCGTTTTCAAAAAAAATAAGCGTCATATGGCAGGTTCCGTTATTTTAGACCTAAGAGATAGACAGATAGACAGATATACGGACATAAAGACAGACAGACAGACATACATTTTTTCTCGATCACTTTTTTAGACTTCTCTATGATCGTAATGTCATGTTTCTTTGTTATCTCAATTTTTTTTTATTCACGAATCCTAAACTTGCCTTAATAGTCCCTATACTCGCAAGTAAAAATAGTCGATCACCCGGGTCTTCAAAAAAAAAATCAACTATGTAGGTAAGTAGCTACTGAACTGTACATAAATTGCTGGTTCTTGTAGTGATAGAACTTTGAAGATTGTCAAAGACAAATTGGAACCTCTCAATCATAGAATTGGGATTGCTACTAAAATTTCCATTTAAATTTGAAATGATGTTTACTTGAGATCTTATTGCCTTTGCGATTTTCCTTCATTTATTGCCTCATGCAGCCTGAACTAGTGGAAGCAGCTCCTAACTAAACGTGTAAATATTTCACTAATATCTGTTTCGCGTTTCCTCTCAAAGTATCAAAGCGTATCAAACTAAAAAATTGTTAAAACCTTTTCCCCATGTCTATTTGCCAGGAAAATTACTCTCGAAAGTCTATATGCCTAAACGACTTCCTTCATTTCAAACACCCGGGGTACAAGGTTCACAATAACCAAACTATGGCATTTTCACGACGCAATGGAATGCATTTTTCAAATTCCATTCGAAATTCCGCCCTGCTCCCATGGGTGCACTCCACGTCGTCGTCGTCGACGCGACGCACGACTGGGCGTTTATCGTAATTAGACGCTTTTGGTGCATTGATACCTCTGGAATGTTTCAGCAAGGCCATATGTAGGTATTGCTCTAGTATTCAGTTGAGTACGTTTCAAAATTGTGTTTAAACAATTCCATGAAAATTCTAGGGGTAACGGGGATTGTCAAGCAGATCAATAACCCCCCTCCCGATGGCATATTAATTTCAATTTATGCCATTTTCGTTTTTCTTTATATTTTCGATAAAAATTGAATTTTGTCAAAAGGCCAAGGCCTTGCGCAATTAAATTCCTCCCCTCAAAGCGACTAAACCTACCTACAACAGCATCACGAACTTGGCGCGGCACCCTTCTAAAAACGATAGAACCCAACAACAACAACGCCAACTTTAAGTGTCACGTTCAAATAATGCAATTCAGACACTAAGATTTTGCGCGCGTTCTAAAAATAACGCCTGTAGATGCATTAACAAGCAGCAGTTTCAAATAAAATATAAAAATCTATTGCGCCGCGTTTAATTTAAGTTTAAATAAAATAAATTTAATTGAACTGCGATTTATTTTGGGCTTTATAAACAAATCCGTCAGATACGCCGCGCGCAAACTATGTAAACGTATGAGTTGGATTGTGGGGAGAGCTTTATTTGTACTCTGAGCAGACACTGTGCAGTGCAGAGTGCTGTGTGCATATAGAAGTCTGCTTCTGCTTCTGATTCTGCACTCTTTGTCGTCGACGACGCGACGGCTGCCTTGAACTCCTTTTGCATTTAGGAGGAGGGTGAGTCTAGAAATAAACATGGAGTACGCCTGCAGTTATGTTGTGCTAATTTATTTAAAACGTTTTTTTTTTTTTTTTTTTTTTTTTTTTTTTTTTTTTGATTTTTGTATTCAAAGTTTCTTTTAAGGCGCCAATGAGATGAGGACCAAAGTCTGGTCTTTAGTTTGGTGTTTAAAAAGATTTTTGCTTTCTTTGTACAACCCTGCTCGTGAATAGGAAGCCAAAACCGAGGCCGGGGCGCAGTCTGGCGATTGTGGGGCGGAAAATATTTCAGTTTTGATTATTTATTGCTATAAGTCGGGTGCGAACGAAATTTCTTTAAATATTTTTGTTCTAGATACATTGACATAGATAGTCGTGTGGTACTCGGGGCTTAGAAGGGAAAATAGTTTGAAATATTTTTTTTTGTTAGAATATTAAAATTTGTTTGAACAAAACTGACGAATCATTTGTTTATGTTGACTTGCGCCGCGCCGTTCATGCCGTGTGGAACAAAGTTCTTCTGTGAGTGAAGATGTTTGCAAACATTTATTCTAACTGCGAAGATTTCAATGATTTTGACTCTGTGTAAGTCAGTGCGGGTTAATGTATTTTTTTTTTAAGAATTATTAAGACTATATTTATCAACAAATATTATGTGTTGAGTTTGTTGAGCGTGGAGTTAAATTGACCTTGAGAGTGTTGACCCATGTTTTTATTTGTTTTTATTTTACGTTTAAAATAAACAACTAATAAAATAAAATGGAGATTATTATACAAATTGTATAAAATACATCAAGTATAAAAACATGCAAATAAAGAGAAGGTTTATAATTCCTTTTTAAACTCAAAAATCCCATACTTTCAAGGTCATTAAAATGCTGCAGATGCTCAAGATGAAGTAGTATTTTGTCATTCTGTTTAGATTATTCTTATTCTGATGAAGGTTAAGTGTCTATCTTAACAAAATAGAGATAACTCATCAACCAAGACCATGGACCTACATATTTATTAGGTACACAAGTGATAGGGAGGATTGTTAGCACTAAAGATATTTTTGCATCCAGACGGCAGCAGAGGAATTTCTTTGGTGGAATAAACGTTGCGGTCTACAGTTCCAATCAGACTGAACTATTTAGTGAAAAGATTAACACTACATTAAATCAGCTACTACGAAGTTGACGGCGATCAGGCCTGTAAGAAGCGGTTGTCTTTGGAGTTATAAAAATGACCAGGTTGATCTTGACTTCGGGGTAACTTCCCGGGCATGCAAAGAAAAAACTTAGTTTCGAAGCAACTACAAGCCAGTAGAGTCACTGGTAGATAACTCTTATGCCGCCCGGTTAATCTACCTTCAAAGAGTTTCCTAGTTAAAAGCATCACAGTCGTCATAATATCGCAAGAATTCACCAGGTCCTTTCCCGATCGAGTTGTTAATTACCTCCAAAGAAGACTTTTACCGTCAACTTTAAGTATTGAGAACGAGTGGCAACCTGGCAACATTGCCAAACTACAACCAGATAGGGCTTATAAGTGCTACCACTTTCACAGCCAACATAACGCGACATCTGCTTTTCACTGTAAGAAACAATGGATCATTCTATCGGGGAAAAATAGAACGCAGGGCCAAGAAAAGCTAGCACTTCTTTTTTTAGATAATAAGAAACACTCGCGAAAGGATTTATTATTCTGCACTTAAAATGTTAAAGCACCGTGCGAGTATTAGGGAAATAGGGAACGATGTAAAAGGAGATATCGATGCACATTTGTTTTGAGACTCTGAAAATCAAAATGGGAGGGTAAAACCGATCCAGACAAGGTGTTCTACATTCGTGTGGTGAGACTTAAGAAAGAATATCTGTACTAAACAGTACGTCGGAAGTTGGGATCAAGGGGTAAATATTGAAGTTGAATTATTTCAGGAGAGGAATAGATCTGGCTATATCACTGGAAAGAAGAAAAAAAAGAAAAAAATAGGCCTACCTCTTAGGTGAAGCCTCTAGATGAAACAGTAAAGTGGGAGTTGTATAGACCCACATAAAAATCGTCTTTTGAAAGAAGAAGAAGCTGATTGTTTCCTCTGGGAACTTAAAAACTAATAAAACGATCGTTATTCCTTATGTACGAAGTTGAGTTATCCGCCATGAAACCTTGGTTACCATTCGCTCCCGAGATTTGGGAAAACCACATCCACCTTGCCCGGATAGTATCCCCGCTATTTCTCTCAAGAGGTGTTTTTCAACGTTGGCAAAACCTCTGCTTAAGCTTTTCTATCAGCAGCAGGCCCACTGGTGATTTGATGGTATATCACACCGAAAAGTGGAACCCAATCTCTCCACCGTTTTAGTGAAAACAAAATTATCGCACTTGATATTTCTAAGACATTTGATAGGCATAGATAGATAGATAGAGCCCTTTTATCGAAAGTGCGTGCATTTGTAATCGACAAATCTCTTCTTCGTTGGATTAGTAATTACCATTTGAACCCCACAATACAAGTTGTGTTGGACGGATTCAAGTCTGATACACACAAAATAAATGCTGGTGTGCCCCAGGGTTCTGTTTTGTCGACTCTCTTCCTCATATTATCAGACTTATTGTGTGAAACTACTAATACAATAAATCGTTTTGTTGACCAGCACTCTCAGCTTTTCATGTTCGTTTCCAGATTCTCATCCTTGTTCTTCGGATGTGGAACTGCAACGGCAGCGTATGATAAATTCGATGTTGTCTTTTGTTGTTAAAGCGAAATAAACCCCCAATGCCACTATCCATGAGTGGCACTTGCATAGATGAAACTGATCACCTCTCAGTTCTTGGTATGTGCATTACAGACCACCTTCTGTGGAATGACCACATATTTGAAGTCGCCAAGAATGCTGCGATGTGTTTTGGTTTCCTTCGAAAATCCAATAAGTTTTTTCACCCCGTCTGATATGGCTACAGTATATAAACCATATAGCTATTCCACCAAAACTTGAGTATAATTCCACATTTGGGAACTTGCTCCTATAATGCACTTGAGATTTCTGGATCGCATCCAAAAAAACAGCTTTAAAATTAATAGGTGATAGAAAAAATACGGTTTCAATTACATCACTAGAGCACCGCCGTAATGTAACGTGTCTTTCACTATTCTATCGCTATTTCTACAAACAGTGCTCCAGTGAAATAGCCAGTTGCATTCCTTCTCTGAAACAATTCAACCGTTATACTCGCTCTGCTATAAATGCCCATCAGTTTACCCTTGAGCCCAATTTTGAACGTACTTTTTAGTACAGAGATTCTTTTTTAGTTGCACCACACGAATATGGAACGCCCTACCTGGCTCGTTTTTTTTTATTGATTAACTACGATTATTCGTACCATAATCTCGACCAAAAAACTAAAAATGAAAACCTTATTTTATCAAAACTAGTTTTACAGTTTTCGAAATAGTATTTCGATAAATTAATTGCTATTTCAGTCTCGTATTGACATTTTTAACTAGGAACTGTTTGGTATGGTGGTTTTGACAGTGTTTACAAGTTCTTTTACATATTATTTGTTTATGTCAAGAAACTTGGTAGCATGTTGTAGGAACAAGTCCGTGCTTCATTTTTTTTTTGTCACATCTTATGGAAACCACCCTGACTGATGTATTGACGTTTTTGTCAATAACATCCTTAAAATTTTCTATTACAGCTACCTTTCTTTGTTGTCAAAACGACACCGGCATGGCGCCAAGTACACAAAATGGCCTTATTTACTTCTTCCAAATTTGGCTATCTGATTGTGAAACGATCCCACCGGCACCAACATGTGATTAAAATAGACTTAGTTCTTCTTACAACGTCAGCTATCTGCCTGTAAAAGTCCCGTCAAAATCGGGGCATAAATATGAATTTTCGAAAAAAGCACTCCAGCGCCATCTATGGGTAATTTGAATAGCCTTACTTACTCCTTATAATATCTTTGTATATACACTGCATTTAGTACTATCATGGAGCGTAATTTTTTAGTTCTTAATCAAGTCGCAATGAGGCGCGCTGAAATCGCCAATTGGTTTGGATATAGAATAAAAACAAATAACAAAAGCGTGTGAAATACTGGTAAAATATCGGGAAATGTTCTCGTCTCCACTATTTAGACTTACTTCCGAATCAACCAGGAAGATGGCCAGACGAAAATGACACCATAGAGAATTTATATACAATGATAATATCAGCTGTCAGCCTGTAAAAGTACAGTCAAAATCGTTCCATAAATAAGAATTTTCGAAAACAATTACCTCAGCCCCCAGAGCCACCTTGTCGGTAATTTGAATAGCCTAAGTTACTCCCTAAAACATCAGCAATCTGCCAGTGAAAGTCCCGTAAAATCGGCCGTTCCCGAGATTAGCCGGAACAGACAGACAGATAGACAGACATACAGACAGACAAACATTTTAAAAATTGTGTTTTTGATATAAGTACTGTGTAAACTTCCATATGCATCTTGTAAAAAGCTGTTATTTTGATAATAAAAACAGACAACAACAACAACATTTATGTGTATAGATTATTTTAAACAGTGAAACACCCTTAAGCAAAACTCGCTTTAGTGGAAAAAACAACGGATAACTGGAAAATAAAATCCCTTTAAGTTTTCTAATTCATCTATAGAAAACAACTCGTTTAAATGAAATTTAAAAATCGAACAGAAAAAATAAAATTTGAACAATCTTTTTTTATATATATATAGTTAAGCGCGACATAAATATATAAATATAATTTTCACTTTTCCTAGATCCGCTTAAATCATTTTTTTTTTCAGTTATCTGAGATCCGCTAAAACCACTTTTAACTGAAAAAGTTTTGTTGATTTTTTGTCGTTGCTCTTAAGCGGGTTTCACTGTATCAACACATTTCAGCAATGAATTAACCTAATATCTGCTTAATAGAGCAATAACCTCATAACTTCTTTAGCGCCATAAATAGACCAGCAAGAATTTAAAAGAACGAATGCTCTAACTTGCGTCACGTTCCGGTAGGAGTGATAAGCTTATCATTGTGACACTTTACCGCTGACAAACCCATGCCCTGAAGCTAGAATCCACGGGTAGATGCCATTTGTGCCCTTATTTCATCTACCGGCCTTGTTTCAAAATAAACAATATATTAATTACATACATTGCTTATAAATTGCCTCATTTTAATGCCAAATAGTTACAAAAAAAAAAAAAAAAGCATTTCAATGTCTCAATATCTAAATCCATAACAAAAGATCACTAACTTAGTGGGTGTGATTAATTTAAATCATTCGAATCGATTAACTTTCAGTATTTCTTCTGCCTGCTCTTCCCTCACAAACTATTCTCCATTTCAGTTTGACTAGGTAATGTTTGTACCTAAACATATTTTTTTTTATTTTCATGATAAACAAACAGTGTGGTGTTCTAATCTTCCAATCAGTATTCAAACAACACGCACACTGTTTACAACAACAAAGAACACGTTGGAATTTTTCTTATTCTCTCACCTTACACTATGTTTCTGCGGAAAAGTTGACGAAAGCGAAATGATTTGCCCCTATCAAATTGTCACAGTAGTAGTAATAACTGACGGTTTTTACTTTATACTAAGCCAGCTGATGATCATTGGATTATGAATCTTTATTGATTCAAAATACGCCCGCGGCGCTGATGGGGTTGCTCCTGTCTAGTGCTAGTGGAATGACTGATGGTTATGTGACCCAAAATAATTTTTGACAAAATGATATGTGTGGCATTTCTTTTCCATGAAATGTTCCACTGTTAAAATTATAATTTTTGATTTTACTTTACCTTATGCAGCGACGACCCCACCATACTGGAATAGCATTGCACATACACAGGAATGTACTGCACTTTTCACAAAGAAAAAAAATAAATCTACTGGATGGAGTTTTTAACTTTCTGCATTTTTTGTTAATAATTCTGAAGATTGTGAAGTTTTAAGGCAAAACTGCCATTTTGCAGTAGCGAAGCGATTAATAATTTAAAGCGATATAAGGTTGTAAGCTAGATATATGATTAAAAAAAAGTTATTATATACGGATTTTTGGAGACTTGAGTTACAAAAAAAAAATAAGAGAGAGAAAAAGAGTGATTTTCTTTTCATATCGTACGCCTGGTGTAATAATTGTTTTATGTTAACTTTAGCATTTCCAAAATATGAATGAACGAACAATCAAAAATTTTTTTTTTTTTATTTAAAAAAAACAAACAAATTTTATTTAAAATAATTCAATTTTGGTAATAATCGGTTAATAAGTTCTTGAGAATTTACGATGGGAGGTACCATTTTTGGTCTACCATCTTTTACAATTTTCTTACACCAAAACACAGGCGCAAAAGTATAGTCGAGTTAATTCGACACTAAAACAAATTTAGTTCGACACTCGCGATATTGATATTTCTGTGAACTACTTTATTTTGTGGATAGTATTAAAGATAAAACAGACCAGCACTGCTTTTAATTTTCAAAGTGTCAAACTATCCCATTGAAAACTGTCATATTGAAAAAATTTCTCTAGACTGTCAAAATGAAAATAATCTTATTTTTTATTTCAAAATAGCTTTTAACGGCCTTTAAGTCCACCGAAAATTGGCGTTTCCTCCCGGTAACTCACTTGGACTCTTCAGTTGGCAGTGAGTCTGAGTGTCTAAATAGTTACCTTTGTCAAGACACAACTTTCGATTTGTTCACTTCAACATTATACATATGTATGTATGTATGTACATATAAAGATTTTGACAAAAATCTGATGTGAACTATGTATATCCAACAAAATTAAATTAATAAATAAATTTTCATTGAGTTGGAAAGAAAGAGGTTTAGCCCAGCGACAGACTAAGTTAAATGAATCGAAGGTTTTAATATAAACGTGTACTATAATTCCATGAATTGCTTGATCTAGCGTTGGCCCTCCTCTTGTTATTTTTCAGCCAATCAATCGCCTTTTGTATCTCCTTTGCTTTGTGGCTGCAACATGAGGTCTTCCTCTTGAAATGTTGGAGTCTCCATTTTTTGAGCTTACCGTTAAACAATTAATTAAAGTACACTTCCAGAATGCCTTCAGAATCGGCGATCAGATGTCCCCCTCCCAGGGTGCCTATTTATCTTTGAAGTCTCTTCTCTTTTCTTCTGAGTTCTTTATATTTATCTTCGCGTGCCCACGTTCTATAGGACTGCTGCATTGCTCAGTATGCACCATTCTTATACTTTCAGACGCTAGTTTGCATTCATCATCAAAACAGTCGCTACGATCTCTGCGACTGCTGCCTAAGATGATATCAGGAGAACTAATGACTGTGTTCTGTTCTGACCATTTTTCCTCTACGCCAGTCACTCTGTCCCCAGGACTTACTCTTCCCTTATCGAGCTCTTCGAGGGCGAGCATTTACTGAACATGAACTGAACCTAAAGCGTGTTTTTTTTTAGACGTGTAGTTTTTAAGCATATCATTTAATGTTATGGCCAAGAATTTAGCTTTATTATAAAGATAAGGATTTGCCTTTATGTCTTAAAAAGAATTTCGGGTAAGTGACCATCGCGGCTGGCTCAAATAAATTCCAGCCGAGAGGCCCAATTTTCCCAATTTTATGAAAATCGGGATCGGTAGCCATCTCGTTTTGGGCCCATTCACCGAACGTGCGACGCCCTCGATGGTCGTTGGGCCTCAATTCTTGCACGAGTTGGATTTTGTAAGCCCGCAAACCAAGATCCTTCCGCAAAATCTTCTATAAAATGGATGGGCACAGCTCCACTTGTTGCGCGGAATTGCGGATGGACTCATTCGGGTCTTCTTCGATACTCTGCTGCACCGAACCCAACCATTATTTTGGTAATAAATTTGCACGATTTGCAAACGTTGTTCAGGTGTAAGTCTATTCATAAGGCGTTTTTCTTTATTCGTTCAGAGCAGAGTCTGAGTTGTCAAAAAAGAAGTTGTATTTCTTTTTTCGCTCAGAGCGTTCAGATCTTTAAAATATTTTTTTTTTTTCGTTCAGAGAATGATCAGAGCGTGCTCTGAGAAGGCTGTATGCGCTCAGAATAAATTGACTGAGCATTCTGAGAAAATGCTGAAAGAAATTAACGTCACTTTAGAGTTGTAGGCTATTTCACTCCATCCCATGCACATTGCCTGCACCACTCTTCGAAAAATATGCTCAGACTCTGTTCAGATACCTTTTCTGAGTGAATAAAGAAAAACGCCTTTTATGAAATGGCAAACCAAACTGAGCATCACTTAAGTGACAGCTGTCAAAAAGACCAACTCCGAAAAAAGGATTGTTTTTTATTTTTAGTTAAATTTTTTTTTTTTTTTTGAGATTTTGGTATGCAGTTTTGTACAGGTTATTATTATACAATAGATCATAAAATTTAAAATATTTTTTTTATTTAGATTTAAAGAATATTAATCTTCAAAAAAAAAAATTTATTATAAATAGAAAAAAAAATAATTCAAAATTTTGATATGCAGAATTAATGTGGCTACCTAGATCTTTTCAAACATACATTTTGATGGAAAGCCAATAAGTCATTACCAAGAGAGTCGAAAATAAAAAAAAACCGTTATATGAAAGTTAACGTTAATAGACTTTTCGGAAAATTTGGTTTTGATAAGATAATAGCTAATACCTACAAAAAATTCTCAAAAATTGTCATCAAAATCTTTGGAGCCTTTTTCGAGAAAAATAAGCTTTTCCTTAACGGTCATATGGCAGGTGCCGTTATTTTCAGCCCTAAAAATAAAATTTCAATTTCCCTCTAAGAATTTTTATGAAAAAAATCAGTGCTTTTGTAGGTGTGGTATATATTTTGGTGAAAAAAAAATTTGGTGGGTTAAAAACGGTACCCCATAGAACCGTTTTTTTTTCTTCAACTTTCTCAAGAACTGGGTACCCGATTACAATCAAATTTGATATTCAAAAAGATGTACGTAGCCAAAGTAATTTAACATAAAAAAATTATTGAATAATTTTTTTTATTGTTATTAATCTTTTTTTTTTTTTTTTTGAAAAATCAACCTTTTAGAAAACGGCTAAGTGGATTTTTTTATTTTAATGGAAGTTATTTTTGCGCTTAATTTTGCATTCTTCAATTATTTTTATTTGATTTTTCAAAAAAGTTGTTAAACAAAAACTGTTTTATTTAAAACCCGTTCCTAAGATTAAGAAAAAATACACCTTTACACATTTTTTTAAGGAAATAAAATGACATTTAATTTTTTCCGTTCAAAACTAAATATTTTACGTATTTTTTTTGAACAATCAAAAGTCTGAAAAATTGAATAAAAACTTTGAATTGAGGTTCCCTTAATATTTTTCAAATTTTATTCGACGCTGTGATCGCACATAAGAGCAAGTACGTGCTAACCAGTCGTGGAATTTATTTAGGTTTCTCTATGGTCGTAATGTCATGTTTGATTGTTATCTGAATTTTGTTTATATTCAGGAATCCTAAACTTGCCTTATACTCGTAGTACCTATAATCGCAAGTAAATAGAGTATCTCACATAAAAATGCTAGTAAAAATTGGCTAAAAAACAAATGATAACTATTTGAACTCGGAGAGACCAAAGTGCTTCAATTTTATACAATATTGAACTGTTCCACATATGTTTGTATCTCGCGTTGGAATGGGATCTTATGTCATTCTTTTATAGACACTTCAATGCCTCTCCGGTCTAATAAAACCCAAATCCATAAAATATTTCCATTAATTTGCACCCACGTCATCGTCATGCCATTGAGATCATCCTACGCACATTATAAACCAAGTGCCGTTAAACCGTGTGCACAAGTTGTATAGCACAACTTGGAGTTGGAGTACGTTGGTAATAAAATCCTGATTTTATATCCGCGCAGCATAGAATCCAAAACAATTTGCAAACAACCGACGACACTCGTGGTCGTTGTGCTCCATTGTTTTGTCGGTCTATATTTATGAGGCAAGTTGGGCGGTGGGCGTGGTGGGCTTTGTTCCATTTAGCCATCTCCAACTCCCGCACCACTATTCATATTTTCCTATCTGCAAACTGACAAGTTTTGTAATTACAAATTGAGTTTTTTTTTGTATTATTCTTCCAGAGAATTGACTGGGAAATAGCCATTTTATTGTTTTTAATGTCCTGCCAAATAGTAGTAACAAAAAAGGAAAGTCGTTAACATTTTTAAAGGGTGCCAAATATTTTGATTTGAATTTGGATAGGATTTTGAGGGCCTTTTCGGCCTTTTCATTATTCCTCAATGATACACCTAAATTAGACCCTTGAGGGCTATTAAGCTGTCTTTAGGCCATTTAACGAATTAAAGAAAGATTACAATATGAGATCCTTGGTTCGGAAGTTTATGTGCTCGTGTGTTGGGAGTCTAATAGGGTAGAATAATCTGATTTAAATTAGGTGGAAGGATCTTCGGGTTCTTGGGACAAAAGATATATATTTTTAAATACGACATATAACCGGAACCGGATCAAGTAATAGTTTTAAGAGTTAATTTAAAAGTTGAATCTCTTAAAAAATAAATGGTTTCCTAAATGAGTTAAACTCAACAAAGTTTTCACCTTTTGTTCTAGAATTTACAAGTTGCTTGTGTAAGCAGTTATGGCATTGAAAATTCAATGCGGAAATTAAAATTTTCATTGTGTGTCGATTGATTTTTACAGATGTTATTCTGAGTAGCTTTTGAATGGCGGAATTGCAATTTTGCAACAATGATTAATCAATAAACAAAGCACCCTTTGATTTATAATGTTTTACAACAAGATTTAATAATAAATTAACAAAGGAATTGCGTTTACAAAGAACCTTTACAATTAAATGAAAAACGTTTACAAATAACTGAAATTTATTACCAACATTTCGAGTCGATGAAATTACCCTTTATAACTTTAACGCAAAATGTTGTTCCTTATCCGTGCTTATCTTGTCCGCTAGTTCTTGTGACGAAACTTCTGACTGACCAACATGTTCATCCGTAGAGATCAAGACTCGGGTAAACTGCCATAGAGTGCCTCCCGCTTTGATATTCGTTTTGGCTTTTTTCATTTGTTTCTTATGCAGATTTCATATAAATACTGAAAACTACATCTTTTCAAAAAATCCTTCAGCATTTGTTGGAACTTCGTCCATTAAGCCTGGTTTTGGGAAGGCAGTAGTGATCAACCCATGAGTCAGGCTATTGAGATCACCAGAAAGCGCTGACAGATGTTTCGAGTTAACCACGGCTTCAATTTGTTTGAGAACTGTATAAATCTCGAAAGTCAGAGTTGCATCACTGCAAATGGGTTTTCATGCTCTTAAAACCCGCATTGGGGACATGTTGAAGCCTCTAAGGTTTGAGAAGTCTGGTGGAACAAACTGATATGAAACATTGTATAGGACGAAATGAATAGTGCCTTTTTCTGTGCTTTTGGAAGACTTCTCATAGTTTGTTCTGTAATTTGGGGTGTTGACAAGAACATGGCAATAAATGACTAATGAACTTCTTAACTGCAGAACGCTCAATGATACATACGTTCACGCCCTTGATCAATAAGAATCTCAGTAAGTTTACTATTTTTAGCTTATATGATAGGTAATCTTTCAGACACAGTTAGCCAAGCATTTCACTTACTTACTTAGGGGGCGCTACAGTTCGGGACGAACCTGGGCCTCAACCAACATGCCTCTCCAGCCAGCTCGGTGTTTAGCTAGTTGCCTCCAGTTTCGCACTCTTAGTTGGTTGCGGTCGTCCTCCACTTGAGCGCGCCACCTAAGGTGAGGTCTTCCTTGACTGCGTCTACACTTTGGGATGGAATCGAAGATCCTGCGAGCCGGAGCATTGTTGTCCATTCGCTCTACATGACCTAGCCATCTTAAACGTGATATGCGTATTTTTTTGACCAGGTCGCTGTTCAGCTCGTGTAGTTCTTGGGTGAACCTTCTCCTCCAAAGTCCGTTGACGCAGATAGGGCCAAAAATCTTCCGAAGAATCTTACGCTCGAAACGACTAATATATCTTCATCCACTTTAGATGAGAGGTAAACCAAGTCCCTAACTACCTCAAAGTTGTATCTGTTTACTGTTATGTTTTGTCCAATCCGTCGGTGTTGTGTGTCCCTTTTTGTGGATAGCAAGTACTTCGTTTTGGCCTCATTTGGATCAATAGAAAGATAGGGAGAGGAAGGACAGGAGGTGTCGATTAACATTGGTTTTGAATGCTTGCAGATCAAAATGGCTCAAGGGTGAACTGATGAGCATTCCTTGCGTGATGAGTATTACGGGAAAACTTTTAAGGCGAGGAATGCGACTGGCATTTTTTATAAAATAAACGATAAAATAAGGAAAGACATAAAACATTGCGTCGGTGTTAGAGAGGGGAAATCGTTGCAGCGGCAGTTCTATTTTCTATCAATCTTAACGCTCGATTTTGTATTCTGTCAATCAGATGAAGCGATGTTTGCGAAGCACCTGCCCAAAAGTGGGAGTAATACTCGAGTTTTGGGCGTATAAAAGCTTTGTAAATTGTGGCCGGATCAGAAGGGGAAAAAACTTCTTCCATCGATACAGAAAACTTAAGCACTTAGCAGCATTTTAAACTCCACACGATTCGTATTACCCCATTTAGCAATGCTGTATAAATCGGAGTTTGACATATGGTACCGTTGCAATTCTACGTCCGAAGGCGAAGGACGTGAATTATCGAACGAATATGAAAACCTGAGGGTAGAATCGTCAGTAACCGAGAGAAGATCATTGATAAAAATGAGAGAAAGAGTTGGAGAAAGAACGGAGCCCTAAGGCACACCAGCATTTATTTTTTGAGAATCAGATTTGAATCCGTCCAATACAACTTGTATTGAACGGTCCAGAAGATAGCTTCTAATCCAACGAGAAGGGTATCATCCATCCCAAAAGCACACATTTTCGATAAGAGAGCTTCATGGCAAACTCTATCAAATGCCTTGGAAATATCAAGAGCAATAATCTCACTTTCACCAATGTGATGTAAGTATTTGTTCCACTGTTAGGTGAGATATGCCATCAGATCACCAGTGGAACGATTACTACGAAAGCCATACTGACGGTCATAGAGAAGCTTTCGGGCTTCGAGATATTCCTTAAGCTGACGGTTAATCAGCGTTTTCATGACCTTAGAAAGAAGGGATGTTAGTGCTATGGGTCGGTTGGAGGAGGGGGAGGATGGGTCACTTTTCTTAGGAAAGATTCCAAAAAAAAGAAGCGATGGAAAAGCTTACGCAGTGGCTTTGCCAGTGTGAAAGAACACCTCTTCAGAAGAATCGGGAGTATACTATCCGCGCCAGCGGATTTGTGCATATCGGGATCTTTGAGAACTCTACACTCTATCCCATCGAAAAATTTACGTTCTTAACTATATTCGCAACTACGTTGTTGTAAGGCAGCGTAGAGCTGGCAGCGAAATGCAAGCAAGTTTGCCTTCTCTGAAGAGAAACTATTGGTTTGTTATTGTCGATGAGCGTTGGAACCAAAGATGTTGAGGAGTTCTTAATATTTTTTTACAAATGATCCAGCACTTTTACTGCCTAAAGTTATTGTTTAATAAACTTGTCATACCGGGTTTGTCAAATATCGCAAGTGCTTTTGAAGTTATCCTCACTAATCTGAATCTTTTTTAAAACGCTCTTCGCAATGTTAAAAAGCAAAGAACTAAAATTTTTGGCAAGGGATGTCAATGTTTGAAACGATAGAAATTTTTCCAAAGAACTTGAAAGAATCCCGAAATTCGATCTTTAACAGATTAAGTTTAAATAAAAAAAAAACAGGTTTTAAATAACAATAATTTTCTTCTAAAGCCAATTATAAATAATGGGTTTTAAAATTATTTAATATGACGTTTAGCAGGTAATCAGTTGGCAGGGCTGTCTTTAACGTTGGTTAGTCTTAGTACTTTTCCACAAAACCTTTTTTACCACTTAACTAAAAAAAATAAGAAAGCGAATTTAAACATATCAGTATATAATGTATTTTTAAACAAAAAAAATGTAATAAAAAATCCAATAGTTATGAAAAAGTTTTTTTTTATATTAAAAATAATAAATAAAATTAAACTTTAAAAAAAAATTTCTCATTGGAAAAAAAAATTGAATAAAAAGCGTCACATTCTTATAAATAAAAATGTATAATCAATAATTTTTGACACCCTCAAACAAAACCATTGCAGGCATTCCTAGGAAATAATATAGGTTTATTGTGTATTCTCACAAGTGTAACTTGGTGTAACACCAAATTCTGGGAATCGATTTACATGTTTATCCTTAGAACTATGGATATACATAGATTATGCCTAATAATGTCAAACCATTTTATTATACTGCTCGTGTGTGAATATATTTGGAACTTACTACCAATTACGTTATCATTAGACATGTCAGGCTTGGCCATTGTTGCAGGTATCCTTGGTAAAGAATTTATTAGTGAAGGACCAATTTGCCTACACAAAATAATTTGTACGTTTGGAATTCATGATTTATCGATAAAAATTACACAGCACATGTCAGATAAACAGCTATGACAGGACAAATTTAGGATATGGAAATAAGTATACAAACTTCAAAAGACAATTAAATATGACATTACTATGACAATCTCATAAACAGTTTAGTATGCCAATTGATTCTGCTCGTATATCTATTTCAAACAAAATTTTCTTTAAATTTTATTAAAAAAAATTGTTACCAATAAACTAATCGACATTTTCTTCTTTTCTTTCCAGGTAAGTTTCGTTTTGATCAAACTTCACATACAAGACATTAAGTACGTACACCAGTTACCGAAATCTCAACCACAACTTCAAAAAGTCGGTTTTCAGTTAAAACATCACAGTTTTTATTGGATTCTTTATATTCTCCCAAAACAACATTCAACTACATCCTCAGAGGATTTTATTATTATTATTTTATTTTAAGTACGGGAAAGTTTCTTCGCCTTTATGCGTTTCTGTGTTTTCCCACCACACCGGAAAACGGAAAGTTCTCTCTCATTGGCATTTTTAAGGCTCAACATTATCATTATTATAAATTAATTCCGGTTGTAGATTTTCCCAATCCGCCTCTATAAGCCGAGGCGTTGACGGTGGCGGCACCTGATGCCAATGCTATAGACGCATCTTGCTACAAGTTTATCATATCAGGGGCGGTGAGTGTCATGTCTACAAGTCTTCATAAATTCGACACCAGCGTTGTAACCACTAGTGATGCGTCTAACGTTAACCGCTCTACTAGTACTCTTTAGTTGCAATAAAAAAATATCTAAATTTTTTTTTTGTGAAAATAATGTTAACGCATCTATGAACGCAACTTGCGGTTCGAGGTTCTCATTGTGCCTGCCATACTTATCCGAGAGCCTTCAAGTTTCTCCAGAAATTTAAGTTGCAGCTTATATTCATTTCAAAGTGTTGTTTATTCAGTTATATTCAATTTTTTTTTGTATCTGTATCTTTGAAGTGCATTTTAAAGTTGCATCTAAGTGAAGTGTCAGCACATGAACAATAGAAAAAAAATTAATAATTAAGTGGAAAACGTGTAAAGCTTCTTCCCTCAGCGAATGTGATACTTCTCTATTTTTAACAATTGGATTTCCAGATACGAGGTTGGGAGGATTAAGTTTCTTAGCCGCACATCAAGCATCAGAAAGTGGTATGATTATAATAGTTTTATTGTTTTTTTGCTTTGCATAGTGAAGGACGCACACGGTGAAAAGTTGGCCATTGTTTTTGAGTGACAATAGGTCTTGGTTTGGAAGCAAGAAACAAGACCTCATTCGGGAAAGATAAAAGGAATGCGGAATTTTTTTGTCAGTTAGAAGTTGAATATGTATATACAAAAAAAAAAATAATAATAATCCTCTTAATTAAGAATTAAAACGCCACAAAATGTTGGGGGTGTTGCAATATGGTTTGTTTATGTCGAAAGGGGCGTAAGCGTTTAAGTTTGTAAAGTAAGATGGCTCAAGCATTGGATGTAACTAGAGGAATTGAAACCATAAAATAAAAATGATTTTCGTGAAGAAATTACAAAGAATAGCCTTAGCAAAATAAAAGAGGAAATCTTGTGAGGCAAGTTTTGTTGTTATTGATTAGCTCGAAAACTATTATTCCAAGAACGAGTCTTCCAGAAAAAGACTCAAATGGGTTTTAGCTGCCAGGATTTTTTTTTTCCTTAAGAGGCGAAGTGTAATGGTCCACTTCTACCTAATTTTAATAGTAATTTTGTGTCTTGTGCGTCATGGTGTGTCTACATCAAAGAAACATTTGTTTAAAAAACATTTAAGAAATATTTCAGAAATGTTTCTGAACAATTGAATGACAAATGTTCTTAATTTTTTACTTGCGATTATAGGTACTATAATGCAAGATATGCATTCTTGCAGATTAAAGTCTGTTCGTATGTATTTTGGACTACAGCCTAAACGGTTTGTCCAATCGTCTTCAAATTAAGTACATATGGCTAGTTTGGTATTCTACAGAGAATTTTTTTCAATTTTTGTTAGCTCAAATACTAACGGGGCAATTTTCGCCTACCTTTAAAATAATACGAATACGTACACCTTTTTCACGATTCTTCGTAGGTCTTTCTTAAAAATATTAAATATGATAATATAATAATATATGTAGGTAGTATTTTTCCGCCAAGCACCAACTTATTTTTAAGCAAAAAAAAAAAGAAGCATGCGTGTTATGTCTACATTTATTTAGGTCTAAGAGTTATCCAAAATGATGCAATAGAGATTTACCGGTAGTATCAAACTAATCATTATTATATCTGACTGTATTTTCCGGGATAAAAATCGTAAGTTTAAACATATATTAAGTTTCGCGTTGAAAAATATTATGGAAATCGGTTAGGAAAAAGTCAAGTAGAGGTGCATATAAGTAGTTCTCCTATGCTGAATTAGCGCCAACATGGCTCTGTAAATTTGTTACAATAGGAGAAACTTTCAACTAAACATTTAATTGATCACAAAAATTTGTTGCATGCCGTCAGATGTTGTTGAAATTAGTATCTAAATATATTCTACCGGCGACTAGAAAAAACGAAAGTTCTTCACCATCATTGTACTGCTTTTAAGGGACGGTGTTAAAGACAACACTTCACTTAAACACAATACTGATGGAATAAACTGTGAAGAAACCTTTCTAGCTGTACTTGGGTCATGCCACTACGAAATCGTTTCCAGTGTTTCCACAATTTCGACGAGGTGTACAAAAAATTGGAGTACACCTTCATGTCTGTCTACCCACCACACACCCCACGGTGCTCATAAAGACTGTTTCTCCTATTGGAAAAGATAATAAGAAGGCAATTATTAACCTCTTTAGGATGCCACAGCAGCGCCTCCAATGGCTGCGGTACTTCCCTTCGTCAGGTCTGGAATAAGCTAGTTCCTCAAATATATCTACTGAAATTAAAAAATCCTCACGAATTTTACCTTCCTGCACGTATCGTGAGACAACACTCTGCTGGGAAAGGTGAGATACATGTTTTTCCAAATCTACATTTTGCCCAGTAAGTAATATCTTTGAAGTTTATTAAGTGATTTTTCACAAAACTTTGTAAGGGCACAGTTTTTTGACCGCATTCAGTACTGTTTCGGCGATGAAAACACAAACCAAGGATATTTATGGGCAAAATTCCGCTTGACCACCATATCCTTGAGTGCGAATAAAATGGAAAATTTTAATCTTCTTTTGGCTGCCAAAGGAACGACAGAAGTTAATATTTATATTGTTTCAGTCACGCTTTTTTAACGGCCCGGGTGTTGGTCACCCTATTAACAAGGTGATCTCGCGTTATTAAATGAATGAAAATGATAAGGAAAAGTGATGCGTTTGCCTGTTGGTTGTTATGGTTTTATAGAGGGATTTAAGTAGGTAGCTAAAATTTTAATAATAAACCCCCCTGTACCGCCACTGACATTATACCTGTCATATAACAGTTAAGGAAAAGCTTATTTTTCTCGAAACGGGTCCAAGAATTTTCTGAAAAAAAATCAGTGTACTTTTGCAGTTGTATTTTATGTTTTTGTGAACAAAAATGTTAAACGATACCCCTTATAGGACCATTTTTTTCTCCCACTTTCTCGAGAACCGATTAACCGTTTATTCAACCGTTTTATTTAAAAACCGTTTCTACGATTTAGAAAAAAAATTCACATATTTTTACGTACTTTTTTCGAACAGTCAAAATCAAAAACAAAAATCGAATAAGAACTTAATATTTCTCAAATTTTATTCAACGATTTGACCGCAAACAAGAGCAAGTACGTGCGATCCAGTCATAAAAGGCATATGTGGATCAGACAATAATGAGCATATATAGTCAGTCTTCCTGTTTATGTTAGCCCCTTTGTTAAGGACTTCCGACTCTGGTGTTTGGTGTAATCCAGGTGAGAGGCCTCTAAAATACCCGAATCTTTTCTGCTTGAAATGGTGTAACGTTGAACCTCGCAGAGCATCGATAAGCAATCATCGGCCTTGGCCAAACAATCGCCTTGTCAGGACAAAAGCTCCTCTAGCTATGACCAAAGCAACCTCTACATGTCGGTTGAAATATAGAAATGATCCAACGATATTTCAAGGTACTTTAATGCACTTTAAACTCACCAGTAGATATCCGTGTGGAAGAATCGCAGTTGAATCGCCGTCTCTCGTCGGCCAATTTTTCTTTTAGTGTACTTCCCTAGTTTTTCTTTTCTTTGACTCGAGTTGCTTTAAAAAAAAACCTCGTGTTCCTCTTCACTACCAAAGCAATTGAAGGATCACCGTTTTCCAACGTCACCTTTTTTGGTCATGCTGCGAAAATAAAAGCGACTCCTCCATCGACAGTTGAGCAGTTAATATTTTCTGATAGTTTTCCTACATTCTTTAAGTGATGAACAAGGGCCTCTAGTTTTGAAATGTGGAGAGTGATACCTTCATGAGAATTTTTGGTGCATTTGTAAATTTGCCTTTGCCAATAATGAATGTTAGTAAGCACCTTTTGTTTATATATAGCTTATTTGGTCCACGTCTGATACGATGTCATGTGTAAAAAAGGGGTTGAGCACCCACCTTAAAATAAACCTAAAATACTTAAATCTAGAACAGCCACAGCAAACTTTTTTTTTAATTTATTTTTGGTGCTGCCCGAACTGCCCTATCTAACTAAAAATACCTTAGACATATGTAGGTCGACCATAGGCGATATATCGTCTATGTCGACTGAAAATATTAGCTTTTAACTAAGCCACCAGAATTGGTGAACCTGATCAAGGGCTACCTTCCGATTCCGGTCGGGCACGGCCCTACTGCAATCAGCCCTCGATTATCAAGATATAGGAAAGCCTCGGGTGGGATAAAACCACTCGAACGTGTTCTTTCGAAATATTCATCTTGGGGGTAGTAAGCCCCGAAGATTTGTCCATTAGTTGAGGTCATCGCTCTTGCAATGTGTCCTCAAATGAGCTTAATTAAAAAGTTATCTATCCTGTTTGTATAGAACCTCGTTGGAATAATAGTGTTTGTATTCCTACTCTGGCGTTCTGTAAAGTCTGAGACAAGTGCGAAGACACTGCTCTCAAACACCCGAATCTTTTCCATAAGAGATGGTGTAACGTTGAACCACACAGGGCATCCATAGGCAATCATCGGCCTAATGAGGGCCATGTAGCAAATCACTTTCACCCTGCTATCAAGGCGGCTGCTATGAAACAACCGTCTTATCAATGCAAAAGCTCCCCTAGCCCTGGCCAGTGCAGCCTCTACATGTCGTTTGAAGTATAGAAATTGATCCAGCCAGATAACAAGGCACTTTACCATACTTTTACTCCCCAGTGGATGTCCATGTGGCCCAGCGATCACTAGCTTGCGCCAGTTCTTTCTCGTATCCCTAGAGGCCCTAGCCAGAGGGGTTCTAAACAGGATAGTTTCACTTTTGTGGAATTAAATTTTCAGCTTGCAATCACTACAATATTGTTGAATTTTATCGGAATCACGTTGCAAGAGAATTCTGATGACTGCAACTTTTGGACCTGTTCTGTAATCAATTAAATCGTCGGTATACGCAATTGCATGAGGGAGACTCCCATTGAGATCGATGGTGTAAATACTAAAAAGAATCGGCGAATTCACCGCTCCCTGTTGCAGACCGCTTCTTTAATATTAAACTTAGTGGTAGATGTTACATTGACAACAAACTTTCTGCCAGTAAGCATGTTGTAAATCATATATATAACAGTAGTTTAATTATGCCCCACCTGGTAAGCTTCAGATAAAGACCTAACCGTTCGGTGTCAAAAGCCTTCTCCAAATCAACTAGACAGGCCCCCGCGCATTGATTCTTAGCATTGTTTCATCGGGCAGCAGATACTAACTTAGACGAGGCATGAATTGTGTCATGTCCCGCCTTAAAGCTTGGATAGAGCTATGTTGAGAACTTTTTCGAATGCCTTGATACTCGGGAGAAGAATTATCGACCGGAGATTTGCCGAATTTGAATTATTCTTTCCCTTTTTCGGGAGAGGATATACAATGGGTGTCTTATTGATGATTCATACTCATCCTCATCATCATCCTCATCCTTATCCTCATCCTCACCCTCACCCTCACCCTCACCCTCACCCTCACCCTCACCCTCATCCTCATCTTCATCCTCAATCCATTCTCATTCTCATCCTATTATTTTAAAAATTATTTGAAATTTTATTTTTTAGTTCAGTAATTTTAATTTAAATTCATAAATATGATAATGTTAACTTTAATTTTAATTTTAATTAATTTTATTTTTAATTTTATGTTATAAATTAAATATTTTTTTTGTTTTTGTATATAATGAAATAGTTTAATAATTAAAATTTAAATTTATTAATTATTATTAAATTTCATGATACAATAATTATTGTACGCGTCTGGTTTTTGGAGTTAATAAATGTCCGTCCTGAGGAGTTGATTCATGTTTCAAATTCAAAAGAATTTGCATATAATTGAGTGATGAAAGTTGCCAATTCCGAATATCATATGACGAGAACAGATATTTAAAGATACAAATAAAATAAAAATACAACTTTTATGTCAAACAAATTTACATTTTCCAAAGTGAACCATTGCCATTCAAAGACCCCAAAGACTCCAAAGAAAGGTGTTCTGGCAACTTTTTCTGCACCCAGCAATCATATCATAACTCTCCTCCGGCGAATGTAGTATTTTTAAAATAAAGAAAGTTTTGTATCTTAAAAGATAGATAAGCACTAACAGTATCTAGATACAAAAGCCGACAGGCACATACTGCACAAAATATTTAACTAGCAAATAAAAACCAGTTGAACAAAAAAAAAAAAAAGAAGATTTTCATGATCACGTCGCGTTGTCAATGGTCACGGCGAATGTATCTTGTATCTCTCAACATATGCCTTCGCTTGATTAGAGCAGTTTGTTTGGTTTTAAATTGATTTTTGTTAGTACGGCTTCTTGCACAAATGCTTAAGATACTTAGCTTAGATACTTTTAACCAAAGATACACGCTCCATCGTTAGCCGACCTTTTAATTATTGCTGCATCTAAATAATTTATTGCTCGAGAAACTTTTTAATTGTATGCAGTATCAGATTTAGTTAATCCAATCCTATCTCGTGGGGTAAACTTCGGGGAAAGCGCATGATAATACCTCCCCCGATACTAGTTAAAGATACAATTTCTCTTTTTTTTCACTCATATTATAAAATAATTATGATTACAATGATTTAAAAGATTGATCTCATCCATGAGTAAACGTTCATTCGCGGTCTATCATTAATTCATCTTAATGAACGGCAACTGACATGCACAGATAGATAGATAGTTGGTCTCGCGAGAGGCCGAACGTTAAGTATAAAGACACGTAAACTCGCATACGTAACATACGGGGACGGCAAATGGTTAGGATTAGTTTGTGACTATTTATAGACTTGACCCAGTGACTTTGGGCCATTTGCGGTGGTATTGTTGTTTGGTATTAAATGTATATATCTATCTACTGTGTGTATCTAGTATAGCATTACATATGGCATGCTAAAGTGGATTTAGGTGGATTAAATGAAAGAACCATTTTTCCCGGTGTCATGCGAGGAGAGAAGCAGTTGGTGTACTTAAGTTGTCACATAAATTCAACTTCTGAATAGAGATTAGGGGTGTTAATTCAAGCACACACACACACACCTTCTTGGAGTCAAAAAGGTAAGTTAATGTCTTCTATTTTAAATGTGTTACAATCTATTGGAATAAGTGTCTTTGTTGGATCTAAAATGTCTCTGGTGGCAAACAAAGAACACTTGCAGAGCTTTTCTCTTAAATTGGGGCAAACATGTGTTTTTTTTTCTTGACATTAAGATTGTGCATAATGCGTCAAATGGTATGTGACATAGATCTGTCACACTTGGAAACACTTGACAGGGTTAGGTTAACCAGGCATAGTCGACTGGTACTTACTATATGTACATAATTCTGTCGGCACAGATAAAGTGTCAGACATAGAAGTTAATGCTGAAATAAAAGGCTTAGCATCAAGAGTAATTTATAAGTTAAGTACTTGCATTCTTGACACATAGCTAGTGTGACAATAATGTGTTTACGAGTAATTTTATTTCCAACATTTGAGTGGAAAATTCATGGCTGGCGTATGTATTCTTTGAGGCTATGGCTGTGTGAATTTAATAACGAAAATTAAGTTATCTTGTTCTGGGTGCGCTAGACACCTAAATCAGTTGGTAATGTATGGATTTATTTGTTTATACCTTTCGATGTCAGCACAAAGTCCGAGGACTTCAATATTTTATTTATTAAACAATGAACCTATTTAGCAAGTGGACTCCCTTTGCGATCTCGGTGACACCTGCGATAGAGAACTAAACTTTCGTTCTCCCATTGATAGTTCTATAAAGAGGGCTAATTCAGCTCTTGGCTTCGTAAAACCGTCAAAAGCTGCTTGATTTGCAGCCAAGTTGCTGATATCATCTTTATTCACCAACTTCTAACTAATAATATTGACTGCCCTTCTCTTCTGCAGAAAATATCCCTTAATACCAACCCTAGAAATGTTAGATAAAAGATTCAGGTTGGAGTAAATACTGATTTATCAGAATTTGCTCTAGATGAGTATAGCTTGGTGCCATTACTCTTTTCCCATCATGGTCTAATCGTCTATGTTAGGAATAATATTGCTTGCCACAGACATCCCCAATACGGACAATGTTCCAACACGGACTCTAACTTCTTGTGGCTCAAATTCACTGTCCGCAAGCATGTCATTCATTACCGTTTTATTCACAATTCCAATTGGCTCTGCTATTCTGGTCAGACAACATCCGGGTTACATCACCTTGCCAACGCGAATACCGGGTATTGCTGAGCAAACCGCCCATACTCTTGACTTGTGACTTGTTTCTTACTTCTCACCCTACTTACTTCCTCCACCCATCCAGTTAAAGAAAAACTTCCCACCAGGACCGTTTGGCAATACGAAAAAGCCAACTGGGACGGCCTGAATATTTTTTTCCGAAACTTTACCTGTTCACTATGCTTCCTCGATAGTGACATTGATGCCAGTGCTGAAATGATCACAAATGTGATTCTTCTAGGGATGCGTGCTTTTATTCCTAACAGAGTAAAAAGCATTAAGCCTAAAGAAAAGTCCGGGTTTAATTCTGAGTGCAAAGAAGCTATTAGGCTCAAAGAAGTAAGTTTCCGATCTTACAAAGCCAAACCCTACAGAGGAAAATCGGAAAAAGCACAAAAAGCAAGGAACTCATGCAACTCCGTTATTGAAAGAACAAAATTTTTGCATGACCAAAAATTACGGCAAAAAATTCTGCAATATCCCAAAGGCAGTAATTTTTTTGGTCAGTTGTAAAAAAATATTAAAAACTTATCCAAAATACGTGCTTTTGGGAACGATGATACTCTTGTTCGATGGATTAGAAGCTATCTTCTGGACGTTCAATACAATTCGTATTTGACGGATTCAAGTCTGATTCTCACAAAATAAATGCTGGTGTGCTTCAGGGCTCCCTTCTGTCTCCGCCTCTTTTCCTTATTTTCATAAATGATCTTCTGTCTGTTATTTCTAATCCGCTTAATTGTTTTGCTGACGACTCTACCCTCAGTTTTTTATATTCGTTCGATAATTCACGTCCTTCGCCTTCGGACGTACAATTGCAACGGCACCGTATGTCAAGCTCATGAAAGACGTGCGGAATTTAATGCTTCGAAAACTCAATGCTGTCTTCAGTCGTTAAAGCTTAACATTGTCCATGAATGGCACTTACATCGAAGAAACCGAAAAGCTCTCAGTCCTCGGTATGTGTGTCAACGACGACCTCCGTTGGAACGACCATATATTTGCGATCACTAAAAATGCTGCTAAGTGCTTAAGTTTTCTGTATCGATGCAAGAAGTTTTTTCTCCTTCTGATCTGGCTTAAATTTACAAAGCGTTTATATGCCCAAAACTCGAGTATAACTCACACCTCTGGGCAGGTGCTTCGCAAACATCACTTCATCTGCTTGACAGAATACAAAATCGAGCGTTAAGATTGATAGGAAATAGAACTGCCGCTGAAACAATTACCCCTATCGAACAACAACGCAATGTTTCATGCCATTCCTTATTTTATCGTTTCTTTTATAAAAAATGTTCACTCGAAGTAGCCAGCTGCATTCCTCCCTTTAAAAGTTTCTCCCGTAATACTCGTCTCGCAAGGAATGCCCATCAGTTCAGCCATGAGCCCAATTTCGGACGTACCCTGAAATATAGGGATTCTTTTTTTAGCTAAACAACATGAATTTGGAAAAGTTTACCCGGCAAAATTTTCCTTTGCCATTTTGATCTGCAAGCATTCAAAATCAATTTTAATCGACACCTCCTGTCCTACGCCTCCCTATCTTCCTAATGCCCGCGCAGTATGCTCTACATTAAAAGGGAAACAAATAATCCCTAATTATTAAAAAAAAATAGGGTCATATTATAAACATTTGCTTATTCGGAACATTGTCGAAATGTTTAAGGTCCTTAATTATTCCGACCTTATTTCTATAAACAATACGCCAGATGGATTTTTGTCCTTAAAAATTTTCTCGTAATACTCTTATCACTAGGAACGCCCTTCAATTTACCCTTGAGCCAAATTTCCGACGCACTGTATAGTACAAAGAGAATAATTCATTAGCCGCAATACACGAATGTTAATCGTGGATTTCACCGAAATCCGTTCAGCCGTTGACAAAAAATTCTTAAAAATAGGATTGATTTTTTTTTTGTTTACTCCACAGGGCTATAAAAGCATTGCAACCATTTTCAAAAAAATAAATTGCACGATCTTGCTCATATGTGCGGTCACATCGTCGAATAAAATTTAAATAAAATGCACAAATGGGTCGCATGAACTAGTTCTTATGCTAGATAATTGCTTAGTGTCTGCATATGTATATAAACGGTGTTTTTTTGACCTTTGGTTTTCAAGAAGAAATAAAACGCATATAGTTTAATGTTATGGCCGAGAATAGCCTTATTATAAAGATAAGGGTTTGCATAATGTTCTCAAAATTATTTCGGGCAAGTGGCCGCCGTGGCTGGCTCGAATAAATTGCAGCCGAAGCCTAATTTTCCCAATTTTGTGAAAATTGGGATCGGTTGCCATTTCGTTTTGGGCCCATTCACCCAACGTGTGACGCCCTTGATGGGCGTTCGGCTTCAATTCTTGAACGAGTTGGATCGTGTAAGCCTGCAAACCAAGATCCTTCCGCGCGCGATGGCGGACGGACTCATTTGGGTCATCTTCGATACTCTGCTCCACCGAAACGAAACATTTTGATAATAAATTTGCACAATTTGCAAACTTATTATAAATGACTTCCTGTTTGCAAAATTTTTATTGAAATCGGAATAATAGTTTACGATAAAACCGCATTTGAAAAAACCGGTTATATGAGAGGTACCGTTATAGAACAAATTTCGAAAAATTTATTCTAACTGAAAAATGTATTATTGTAAAAAATTAGCACCCTGAAAGTTTTATCAAAATCGTTAGAGCCGTTTTCGAGAAAATTAAACTTTTTGTTCAAAATTGTATGGCAGGTACCGTTATTTTTCGAACTAGAGCAAAAATGAAAAACACCCCCTCATAAATACTAAATACCAAGTTTGAAGCAAATCGGCCCATCCGTTTAGGCTGTAGAGGCGCGAACAGACAGACAGACAGACGGTGGGAATTTCCGGACCCACTTTTTTCAACTTCTCTATTATCGTAATGTCATGTTTGATTGTTAGATTTTTTTTTGCACGAATCCATAACTTGCAGTACCTAAATCGCAAGTAAAAATTCATTTCTTGGTTAGTAAGTATACTGTCATTTTGTAAGCATTCATAATTAATCTTATTAGGATAATTATGGCAACCTTGTAATTCGAGTTGAAATACTTTATAAAACTTTGGATTGCCAGTGTTCCATTTACCTGACATTGATTATATAAATCCCCTTCCTTAACTTGTAAGTCTATTCTCAGGTCTGATCCACCAATTCATTTCTCCTCATTCATTTCAATTTTAATTAATTGGCCAGATCTCTCTGTCTGCTCATCATATTCATTAACATCCTATTCTAGGAATCGTTCCGCGATTGGCGTCATTCAATTTCATTCAATTGTCACCTATCGTGACGGATAATTATATCACTCACTGCATCGCCAAGCGCTATAAGGGGGTCCCTTTGGCATTATTGCCACAAAGCTGGAACTGATGTCGCCGTATGCCTATAACGCCTATACACACTCATAGACAGAAATATGTCTCTCCGCTGTATGTACTATTGGCCAAACCGGCCTAGTTTGAGCGTTTGCCTTCCATTGCAACTGACCGCCTTTCATTTTCAACTAAACCGGCCAAGTAATTAAATTTGCAATGGGGGATCTTCTTAACGGTACCATGGTGCTACGCAAAGGTCAGAGCATAAGCCAGCACTCCTCGGAACTCGGGATTGAAAGCCTTGTCAAATAAATAAATTAGATTTCATGGAATCATTGCTGCGTTGGAGGAGCAAGATGCACAATGCTAAAACGCCGCCTTGATGCCTCCACAAGCACACAGCGCCCCCGCACAATCATCTGGTGTAATTGGTGTGGAAATTTTCCATATGTTGGTGCGCCGATGAAAGTGAAAAATAACCTTCGAGCTGCATCCAGCGAACATAAATAGATGGATTTCTCTTTCTAGCCGGCTGGATGTGACTCTAGAGTCAGATAGCATGACTTATGCTTGCTACATCAAAGCAAATGACACTCAGAACACAGGAAGCTTTACGCAAACACAATGACGGCAACGAAGACGACGTTCTTGAATGCACTAAAGTGATTTTGATGTTGTTGTTTGAGGATTCTCTTTTATAATAGATACACTTTATTGTTGGAAATATAAAAGATATTTATATAGAACCCCCTTTTAATGGTAGCTCCTCATATATAGTGGATATATATGGAAAATTTTATTTTTGTATTTTTCCAGTGCAATGCTGCTGCCTTGCCATTTGACTCCGGCGTATAGCGTGAAGCTCGGTCTTGCTTCGGTGGATGGTTTGATGGATGTTGTGAGTTATTATTTTATACTGACTAATGGTTTGTTGGGTTCTTGTGTGCTGGGTTGACTGCGGGTATAGGATAATGTTCAACGATTGGAAAAAAAATTGATGTACCTTGGATAGAATAATGGCCTTTTGCGTATGGATGGCTGAAGATAGTGAGATTTTCAAACTTTTTTTGTTGGAGTTTGAAGATTTAAATTCAATTTTACGACGGAATGGAGATCTTCTTGGCATGACATCCGGTTTCTTTTTGTCTTATGTTTACTTTTTTTTTGTTAAGATGATGGTATCTGATGGTATCGAGGTGCATGTATAAATATTAAATACTTTTATTACAATAGCTAATTTTTGATAGTTTTCTTTATATTTTAAGCTGAGCTCAGTCTCTCTGAGCCTCATGGTTGTTTGAATGATTTTTTCTGAAGATGACCTGCTCAATAGAATCAATGTAACTTGGATTTGAACTTAATGGATTTGGTCAAGAAGGCAGGTTATTTCATATATTTAAAACATTTTTTTGACCTATTAGTTCCCATATTTGAAACCATAATTCAAGTCAATTTTCCAGTTTCTCTAACATGGGAAAAAACACATACCTTTTGAATACTTCCGTAGGGCCTGTTTAACTTACTTACTTACTTACTTAGTAAGTAAGCCTCAACCAACATGCCTCTCCAGCCAGCTCGGTCTGGCTAGCTGCCTCCAGTTTCGCACTCCAAGTTGGTTGAGGTCGTCCTCCACTTGAGCGCGCTATCTAAGGCGTGGTCTTCCTTGACTGCGTCTGCCCTATGGGATGGAATCGAAGATCCTGCGAGCCAGAGCATTGTTGTTCATTCGCTCTACATGACCTAGCCATCTTAAACGTAATATGCGTATTGTTTTGACCAGTTCAATGTCGCTGTACAGCTCGTATAGTTTTTGGTTGAACCTTCTTCTCCAAAGCCCGTTAACGTTCGAAGAATCTTACGTTTAAAACAACTAAGGATATCATCATCCGCTTTAGATAGAGTCCATGCCTCGGCGCCATAGAGTAGGACTGGGATGATTAAGGTCTTATATAAAGTCTCCTTTGTCTTTCGAGAGAGGGATTTGCTACTCAATTGCCTTCCCAGCCCATAGAAACAGCGATTGTCAAGAGTGATTCTTCGCTTTATTTCTGACGATATGTTGTTGTCAGATGTTATAGCGGATCCGATTCAAAGTCCTAACTTGTCCAATCCGCCGCTGTTGTGTGTCCTTTTTTGTGGGCAGCAGGTACTTCGTTTGGGCCTCTTTGACCGCTAGTTCCATCTAACCCGCTTCAGCTTCAATGTTAGCAAACGCTCCAGTGACAGCTCGCCGAGTTCTGCCAATGATGTCTATGTCGTCATCCTGCACAGTCGGACGAGTTTTGTGGGGATGCCAAGACCAGACATGGCTCTGTATAGCTCGTTTCTATAAAAGCTATCGTACGTGGCCTTAAAATCGATAAAGAGGTGGTAGGAATCGATTTTGAATTCTTGTGTAGTTTCCAGGATCTGCCGTAGCGTGAACATTTGATCGATTGTGAACTTTCCTGGTCTGAAACCACACTGATTGGGGCCAATCAGGTTGCTGACAAATGGTTTCAGGCGTTCATATAATACGGCATAGAAGATCTTGTAGGCGATATTCAGGTCTCTTTAATTATGGATCGGGCAAACGATGCTGAGGTTCCATTTATCAAGCATACTTTCTTCTGTCCAAACTTAAGAGATGAGTTGGTGTATGCACTCCACCAGGTCATCTCCGCCCGCTTTAAGAAGTTCGCCTGTAGTCCGTCGGTTCCAGCAGCTTTGTTGTTTTTTTAGTTAAGGTCATCATTTTGGTCAGGTGGACGGAAGTTTTGTCTGTCATCGTCTATGTTGAATGGTTCATTCTGCCTGACAGCTGGGTTTTGTCTTCATCGCCGTTTAACAGTCTGCAGAAATGGTCCTTCCATGTACTCAGCACCAACTGTGACTCTACTACGAGGTTTCCATTCCTAATTCTACAGGCTTCTGTGCGAGGTTTTTTCTTTTTACTTGTTGGTAAAACTTTCTCATTTGTGCTATCCTGATTTTGTTTCAATCTGTTTTATATCTATTTGTCATTTGTAGGTTGTGGTCGACTGTTTGTTCTGAATTTAAGGGTTGTTGTTGTTGGTAGCTCCTAAATAAAGGAGAAATCATTGTATATAAACTTCTAGCAGCCTACCTATATACAACATGATATATCGCAGCATCATTTGTGATTCGAGCTCGATCGCAAACGTATTCTGAGCACCAGGCAAATATGATAAAGAACAGGCGCAAATTCCCAAAATAATTCCACTTAAATTCAATAAGTACAAAAAGAGAAAAAGAATAAAAAAATGGGCTGGGTTTTGTTCAGGTAGAAAGTAGATGTAGATATAGGGATGTGTGTGTGGATTTGACGAGAGGGTTTGTGAGTGTGAGAGTTAACGGGCTGTATGTTGGTGTTGCTGCCATCAATATTTTCTTATGGCATTATCACGTAAAATTATTGTCCGTAAACCGACTTTACAGACAACCAGCTATTTTTTTTATATTCCCATAAAATCTTAGAGTCTACCTTAGCTTTATTGATAACGTTTTCGATTGTTTTCTGGTAACCGGTATCGACTCTGATTCCTGCTTTTAATTTTAATAATTTAATGAATTTTTTACTCGTTATGGTTCTATTCGATTGCATAGGAATGAAATGTTTTCATTCGATTAAGAACCTACCTACTTCCAGTAACTTTTTTTCTGTAATCGGAAAGCCTTATTGGAATTTGAAATAATTTATAGATTTATTTCCAAGGAACATCACCTTTTAGGAAATTCGAAATTCGAATACATAAATTATTTTGCATTCTATTATATAAAAAAAATGTTTCACATACGCCCTAGTGCACCAACGAATTCTGCGAACATTTTCATTCTTAATGCTCGCTGAAAGCAAAACAAGACCATTTTTTTGTTGTTGTCTTAATCGCTTATTCAACCCATAACAACTTTAAATGTGTCATTGGATTCTATTCGATTTCTATCTGTCAATCTCCGTCTTCCTGTTTCGTGAACGAGTCTCACATAACCTTTGTTACTTCCTTTGAAGGCTCCTCAATGACTCGTGTAAAGTTTTCCCTATTCAATTCGGTTCTCGATTCAGTTCACTAAATTACTGTTGTGTGTGTACATGAATTACAATTCGCATTTAATAGATGTATTCTATTTTTTTATATAAATTTAAAAAAAATCTATTTATTATTCAACATACGTCGAACAAAGTGTGCGAAGAAAACAATTCGTAAAGATACAAAAAAAAAAAAATATAAAAGAAGACATAAATGTGCTAATAACGAGCGGCGTTTTTTTCGCCGACTTCAGCGAATTTGCCATTTTTTGTGAGTAGTTTGTTCCTAAATGTCACTTGGTGTTAAAGCCGTACCCACACAAAGTGCTTGACCCAAAAAAGGAAGCAGTGGTCGCTTGGAACGTTTTCTAAGCTCGCAAAAATTTATTCAAATGCATTTTGTTCTTCTTTGCTTAGTTTGGCAGTTTTTTTTTCACTCCAGCCTGAATATGGCCATGGCTATGATGTGAAGAGACTATAGGATTCCGTGGTTTTCATAACATGGAATGAGTCATCTGTGTGAGGCATTAAACGACCACACCATCATTTTCTATGCTTCTATGACTCAAGTTGGTGTTTTTTTCTTTCTTTTGCTATTTTCTATTTGTTTTCAAGTTTTGTGGCACCTAGCACCGTACCTTGGAGTCTTGAATTTACGGCATCGTTGGAGCGCGTCATTGTTTTCGAATTTCAAGTTCCAAATTTATCATCCAATTTAGTAGTTTGGTGTACTTGCGGTAAAAAGTCGCTTTCACTTTCAATGTCGTTTTTTTTTTTTTTTTTGTTATTTGTGGCCAATCGATACTTTCACTTCAAACCGATTATTAAAGAGCAAGCAGCTGGAGCGCGAAGACCAATTTAGTTTGGAAGGAAGCCACTTATAGTTAGGCTGTTTCAAGTTTAATGACCTGAAGTCAGCTAAGGTCTGTAATTCACTTGTGAGATCTAAAAACCTGCTTGTTATAAATGTACCTAGTTTAGGTTAGGTTTGGGTATAGGAGTCATGAAAGCAATTGACACACTTAGGCAATAAAGGTTTAATGCGATTCCATAAAATTGTCATAACAACTTCTGCCAGAGTCATTAAAGAATAAGTGGCGTGTAAGCTTGAGAATTTTAAATAATAATAGAAGACAGAAATATTGTTTTAATAAATGTTATATCATTATAAACTGGTAGATAATTTCATGGCATTTATCTTTTAAATATGATTTCCGGCATATGTCCGCCGCGGCTACGAGTTAGATAGTCCATTCGATCAGTCTAATTTTTTACTACATTTTCCAATAAATCTGGCCGTATGGCGTCAATGCTGGCTTGAATATTGGCTTCAAATGCTTCAATAGTTGCTGGATTGCAGGCATACAACAATGACTTAACATAGCCCCATAAAAAGTAATCGAGAGGCGTTAAGTCGCACGATCGAGGGGCCAGTTAACAGGAGTACTTCTGGAAATAAAGATTTCACCAAATTAAATAAATTGATGTTTAATCGCGCTATATGGCTTGAACCAAATGTCATCGATGATTAATTTTTGGGTACAAACAATCAGTCAGCATGGCTCGAAAGCGCTCGCCATTACCGTGAATGCAGCTTCTTCCTCATTTTGAAAGAAATAAGCACCAAATAGACAATTTTAATGGATGTAATAATGATTTGATAATTGCTTGAGGATTGTCTTCGCTCCATATACGGCAATTTCGCGTAATGAGAACCCATTTTACCAGAAATGAGGTTCATAACTTAACACAATTCAATGGACGAAATGCTCTATGAACTTCGCGAACAGATTTATTTTTTCAAATAAATTTCCACAATTTGGATGCGTCGTTGTGGCGTTAAAAGAATAATGGCAAATTGCCAAACCTTACTGAACAGGAATGTCAAAACAGTTTGACATTCCCAACTGTCAAACCATAGACAACAACCATCGAAACTTCTCATGCAGCTAAAAAACACGGGGTGGGCATACAAAATAATTGCCTTAAAAAGCGACTTAACCAGGATGGTCCTAAGTCCTAAAAGGAACACGGTGGCATCTTCAACTAATCAAATAGGGCTCAAATGCATCTGAACAACATCAGGAACATTAAGTTGGTCGCAAAAAAGTACACGATTTATGTCGGTAATTAGAAATTAATCAGGTAGCGCTGAGTTCGTGCTGGAAAAAGAAATTCAAAGAGTATTGGCAAAACATTTAAGTACAATGTACAAAGGTTCGTAAAATTTAAGCGAGTAGTTCCCAAGCCACTCTCCAGATCAATGTCTCGTATCGTAAATCGTTATTCGTAACTCGTAAGTCGTAAGTTATTAGGGTCACGACTCACTAGAGAAGAGTAATTTGCTGACAGCTAGCAAGCTACTCTCAGCGTCTTAGATATCGAACTTTAAAAGAGTTGCTCGAACATAAACATTGGGCCTCTGCACACGAGAATAGTTATGTCGGCATGAAAACCAGTTGCACTCCACTGTTCGACTGCACACGGGATGAACTATGCTGGAAGAAAAATTTCTATACATTTCTACACATTTCAATGCATTTGTATTTTTGTGCAGACCTCAAAAATGAAAAGTTGTATATGTATTAGTTTTCTTCTTAGTTCTTCCACTTCAAACGCGGAAGAAGATTTTCTGCCGATCCGCCTGCACACTCCCTTTTTTCTCACCGAAAAACTACTTCTACCCCAGAAAGAATTAGTCTCGTGTGCAGAGGCCCATCGGAAATATGTTGTTTTACTCTCGGAAATCAACTCTTTATATCATACTATTTCCCCACAAGCCACAAGCTAGTATATGGTAGCCTGAAAATTTTAATTGCAGAGGAGTATAAATTAGGGTAAATGTACATATACAAAGTGATTTGTTATAAATCCAAGGACTTTTTTTATTTTTTTTTAGCTCAAATATCAACGCTACCTGTCATATAAGCGTTAAGTAAAAGCTTATTTTTCTCAGAAACGGCTCCAAGAATTTTTATAAAAAAAAATCCGTTCTTTTTTCTTCGACTTAAAACTGGTCATCCGATTACAATCAAAATTGATATTCAGGACGATGTTGGTAGCCTAAGTAATTTTATTTTAAAATATTTTCGAATTTTTTTTTTTGTATTTTTAATAATTTTCTTAATTTTTCTTCAAAAATCAATATTTCGAAAACGGATTTTTTTAAAATCTAAGTTATTTTTGTGTTTTGTGTTTGTATTAAAAACTGTACCTACGATAAAAAAAGATAAATTTTTTTCACATTTTCTAAGGAAATAAAATGGCGTATAAATTTTTCCCCTGAAAACTATTTTACGTACTTTTTTCAAACAATCAAATGGCAGAAAAATCAAATAATTAAATACCACCATCACCAAACACTTTTCAGTAAAAACTTTAGTGTTTTCATCAATGATCAGGCTGAATACATTTTACATAATATTTTGTTTAAGAAAAAAAGTTTACTGTTCTTGATATAGTTCTTTATAGGTTGTTACTTTAAAAGAATAACCTAGACCTAACAAAAGGCTAGAAATACGTTTCATGGACCCAAAAAGGGCTCAATATGCGACTTAAGTCGGACAACGGCAACCGTGGAGGAAGATAAGAACATTAGAAGTCAGAAAATGTGATGACTGAATCTAATTAAAAAAACGCCGAAAATGAAGCTGACCATAAACAATAGACCTATATGATTTCCCTTTCATATATTTTTTGGAAGTGTCCCGTGTCTTAGTGGTTAGGGTGTCGGACTGCTAAGCGAAAGAACCTGGGTTCAAATCCAGCTCGTAGCCACCTTTTTTTCTGGGGTACTGCCTCTTGCGAGGAACTGACAAAACCTCCAAGAGTAAAATTTGTCTTGAAAAAGTGCATCTCATGTAGCCGTTCGGACTCGGCGGTAAACTGTAGGTCCCTTCCATTCTTGCAGATTAACAACACACACACAGGAATGGTTGAGAGTATATGTCACTAGGCCTTGGCTCCTTAAGGAGCTGTCGCGCCAATAAATTTATTTATTTATTTATATTTTTTGGAAAAAGACGCACTTCCAAGATAATATTTATTGAAAAGACAAGAATAGCCTATAAAAAAACTTCCCGAGTCGTATCGCCCACTAAGAAAACTGTCTAATTAAAAATAGACGTAAATTTATGGAAACACTGTATTTATACTGAAAATCTCTTGTTCGCGTCCAGGGTTTGAAGAAAAAATCCAATTAAAGTAAAAGATTTATTAAGGACACTGCTTCATTTAAGAGATAATCTTAAATAAAAATAATTGTTTAATTAAATCCTTAAATAAACACATTCTCTACACCAGAGATAACATACAGCAGATGTGCATTCCAAACATTTTTTCAACATCATACTCTGTCCTCCAGGTGGCGCGTAAAAGCTAATTACATCGTTAGCCGGAATTAATTCGATTTCGGTACCCAAAAAATAACTTGACCTTAAACTAATTGTTTTAATGAAAGGTGTGCGTACACGCGTGAAAATTAATAATGGATTAAGCCTGTCAAATATAATTTTCCACACTTTTTTCATTATTCACGATTTTATTTCCGTTCGCTGGAAAAAATACAACCAAAATCGTAGCTCTAAAGGCATTTTTTTGGAAGCACAATTTATTCTCCTAATTGCTGAATTAACCGTGGTATTACTGGCGCACTTGAGGATAATGAAGTGCTTGTTTTAGGATTAACCATTGCGGTAATTTATCTCAAGTGAACGCACAAGGACCAAAAAAGAAGATATAAAAAGAAAGAAGATTTTTAACATTTTTCGAGGGTTGTTCGGGGGCTTTAGCGAGTCTTCTTCTAAGTCAAATGACCTGCAATTTACAAAGCTATTAAACGCCGGAAGCAACAAAAAAAGAAGGAAAAGGAAATGTTGTCGAGGATTATTTTGTCAAGGACGTTGGTTTTTCTTTTTTTTGTCTGTGTAGGTTGACAGAAGTTAGCATTAGGATTTTGGAAGTTAGGGGCAATATTGTTATGGAAAAACCACCTCTGCCATTGTGTGCCTTAATTGTTATTATCCGACACCTTTTTTTGAGGTGAGAAGGTCGTGTCGGCCATGTAGGTCGGTGACTGTGATGACGCTGCTGCTGAGTGATTCAAAAGGGTGATAAGCAATTATTTCGAAATTATGCAAATTACACATGCGGCCAATTAGTGCAGTAATCTGAAATGCGTGCTAATTAGACGGTGACCTACAACTGGCGCAGTATGAATGTATAGTTTGAATACAGTGTTCAGTGTCGGTGTAGAAGGGTGATAGGGGCAGAGACAACGTAGTCGGGAGTTTTATTTACATTTTGCATTTTATTTGACTTTTAAAAAAGTGAGTTAAATATTTGCATTTGCTAGGTGTTTCTTTTTTCTGTTCAACTCATGGGAAATAGAAAGTTGGAACCATGTGCTACAGTGACAGGGCCACCTCCTGGGTGTTGCTTAATTTTTGTTACGATAAAGTCAACATGCAAGAGAAAAGATTTTCAGAAAATCTCTGAAGTTCTGCCAAAATATTAAAATTAATGAAATTGATATCAAAGTGCATTTTTAATTACGACGATGTTTAGTGATGATTTGATAACTCTTCAAAGATTATTGATGTTTTGTATTAAATAACATCAAGTAAAAGCTTGTTTATATTAATGGAAGAGTTTTGAACTGCTGTTCAAAGTGTAGACATGTGTCCCCAAGAGGGTACCGGCCTCCAAAGGTTTTTTTAGAACCTTCCTCTCTACTAATTCTACTTTCACCTTCACCTAGTGAACAAGGGGTGCTAGTACTTCAACTAGAGATTGGGTTGCAATTCCAACCCCTTTGGAAGGCTGTTGGTGGCAGCAAACGAGAGAGTGGAGGAATAGCGTTACCACTCCTTACATTCAGGCGATAGCGCGAAAAATTATCCAGATACAGTTAAAGTGAGGGTGAACTACTTAGTGAATAACTTATATAAACTACTACAACATTTTCGGAGCTCAGGTATTTAAAAAGTGGTTTATCCTGCTTTTTTATCCTTCGAGTTATATTAAGTACCGTGTTGGGGGTCGTACTCGGATACAGTGACGGAAATGACATAATCGGAAAAACAGAGTTCTGTCAGTAGCGCTATTGTGAGTATTGGGCAGAAGCCGCGAAGATGAGCCAAGCAGTCGATGAGAAGAGAAGAGACACCTAAGACCGAAGTCTTGGACAAAATATCACGATATAGGTTTAAAGTAAAAGGGTGTTTTTTCTTAGACGTATCGTTTTCAAGAAGAAATAAAACGCATATAATTTGATATTATGGCCAAAAATTTAGCTTTGTTATAAAGATAAGAGTTTGCCATTATGTTTTAAAAATGTTTTCGGGCAAATGGCCGCCGCGACTGGCTCGAATTAATTCCAACCGAGACCACTTTCTGAAGCAATTGGGACAGTATGTCAGCAATAACGCGCTGAACATACTCTTCCAAGGCGTCATCGTCTCGGGCTTATCTGCGTAGACAAGCGACTTCACATAACCTCTCACAAGATAGTCTAGTGGTGTTAAATCGCACGATCTTGGAGGCCACTCCACAGGCCCACGACGCTAGGTAATGCGCTTACCGAAAGTTTCCTTCAATAAATTGATTGCTTCGTTGGCTGTATGGCATGTAGCGGCGTCTTTTTGGAACCAAATTCGTCCACATCAACATCCTCCGCCCAACGTCATTAATCATGGCTCTATAGCGTTCTCTATTGACTGTAACATTATAACACTAAACAGTGACTTTTTGAGGATGTAAAGGCGTCTGAACAATGGCTTGTAGGTTATGATCACTCCAAATACGACAATTTTGCTTATTAATGTACCCATTCAACCAAAAGTAAGCTTCATTGCTGAACAAAATTTTCTTGTGAAAATCAGGATCGGTGGCCATCTCGTTTTGGGCCCATTTACCGAACATCTGAAAATCCAATTCTTGCACGAGTTGGATTTTGTAAGTCCGCAAACCAAGATCCTTCCGTAAAATCTTCCATAAAGTGGATGGACACAGCTCCAATTGTTGCGCGCGATGGTGGATGGCGGATGGACTCATTGGGGTCTTCTTCGATACTCTGCTCCAAAGCGTCTGTGAGGATGCGCATTATCCAATGGAGTATAGGTGGTGCGAAACCGATCCATGGTGTTTCGAATTAACGTGATGCGTCGCGCGAAACGCTCTATCGGTAAACAGAAGTCACTTTTTATAAGACCCTCGTCGGATGGAAACCAATGCTACGGAACGAAGACTGCGAATTCTTCTGACTAATTCTTACCTATAACCTGTAAGGGATCCCGTCTTCTCACTAAAAAAAGTGACGACGATTCAGTCAAAACCTTGATTTTCAGACTGGGTTGATAGCTTTTTCTGCTTTCAATAGACATTAGCGCATATGAATTCCAGATTCCTGATTCGTACATAAGATCTGATCTTACTTAACTTCTTGTCAGAATTCGATATCACAACGACTTAACGTCCTTCAGAGGCTCCGAGACCAGTCACCGCCATCATCTACTCCAGAATAAGACCAGCACTTTATCATCTAGTACAAAGTATTTCAACATCAGAAGCTCCATGCATTCAGAATTTTCGTTACCAGGAAAATCAAAGTAAAGATAGAGTCCTTCCCCATACCATCCAGCTACCAAGGATACGCTCCGAATTTTTTCTAACCATGTCCGCTGCATATTCAGTCAGGACCATTTTTCCAAATTGACGCAACGTTTCAATTTCGCTACAAATGAAGTTTATATGTGCAGTAAAAAAAACTGCATCAGCCCCTGATTCTCCAAACTGGGGTTTGATTGATGTCTTCTATCCCCATAACCCCTTTCCTGTTCCACTGCATCCACCCAAAAAGTCATCAAATTGTAATCAGCACTGAAAATCTCCATCCAAATTAAAATCGACTCAACAAAACCTCATCCCTCACTCTCTTGTGTTTGCATACAAAATCGATTAAAGCGTTTCGATCATTAAGACGAACAAACAAAAAAGGTACTTTTTCTTTTTTTAATATTCACAGATGCATTATTCGATCCGACATTGACCCGAACCATTAGTTCGAGGTCATTAAACATTTATTCCAATTAATAACTCGCCATTGAAAGATGAAAAAAGACCAGCAACGCCATGATGGGGTATTTGCGCGAGGAGCGATATAGCTTAATCACTATTTATGACTCCAATAGTTGGAAGTAAATGAGGATGAAATGACTCGGAATGGTTTGTTAAGTCGGAACGAATAATTCATTCTTGATGATGTGACTTATGGGAGTCGATCTGGTTTCTTTTTACTCACACCTCACCATCCCTCATGTGGTGAGGTATTGGAAATGATTTTTTTTCTTTGGTTCTTTGTTGGAAACTTCTAGTCAAGACAATTTGCTTAATGAAATGTTATGCGACGATGAGATTTCTGCAACGTTCGTTGTTCTGACCGAGTTATGCAATGAGAGGAAGAAGAAGATGGAAATGGAGATCGAGGACATCATAACGGGGTTTCTCATTCCGAACACACTTCAGCAGAAGATTTAGGTTTCCATTCATATCGTGAAGCAAGCTGTGAGCGAAAGGAATCGGATTCCGCATTGACGTGTTCTTCGATGCTCTGGGCTCTGAGGTGGTGGTGGTGGTGGTTTCCTTAGAATTTAATGAATATCCTAATTACTACTACGACGGAGCCGGCATAAATGTGTAATAATTCCCGAAAGTCGTTCGTTTCATTTTTAATTACTCTGGTGGGCGGATGTTGAGGTGAGTAGAGACAGGAGATTCGTGATACGGTGGGGAATATTTTTTTGTTTCCTATTCAATCGTAATCATCATTATCAATCAAGTTTGTGATGATTCAGGCGGTTGTGAGTGTTATTTTTGTTAGATTGATTCAATTGCCTTTTTAGGAATGAATCAATATTGAATACTTTGAGGGTTTAACGGTGATTTATGGAAATTTTTAAGTGGCAAGTACTTAGGTTTTCAAAAAATTGTGTCCATAAGTAGGAAGGATGCTGTAGATAAAAATGACATTTGGGATTACATCATGGGCTATTGACTATGAAGGGAAACCCATCCCTTGTTGTTCATGCTTTGCAAATTTAATAACATCAGTCTCATAAACGTTCAGGCACCTACTGAGGAGTCCGAAGAAGACGACAAGAACAATGTAGCAGTATCATATAACGCAGAGAAAATGAATATAAAGAGATCAGAAGAATAAAGAAAAGACTTCACAGACAAAAAAATGTAGCCTGGGAGAAAAACATTGTCTCTGTCTGCGAAATAGAAAGAAATAGAGAGCGAGGTCCGCACCAGGTGTGGAAGTTCTACCAATCCGTCAGAAACATGTCGCAAAATTCACTACCCATACATAAGAAGGGAGATATCACAAAGTGTAGCAAGGTGGGTCAAAAGTTCATAATTGATTTGTGGACTTTGGACCCACCCTGATGAGCCAAAAGTACACACGAAAATAATGTGGATTTCTGACCCACTTATGTATGTCCCACAAAACACTTTGAAAGTGAAATGCGCCGTACAAATATATTAAAGTTTGCAGTGTATAAACAGTGTGAACAGGATTTGGAATAGGTGCGAGGTTGGGTTTATGCAAAATTACTTTTGTATTTAGGGAATTCGGATACAAATAAACTTTGCATATACCCAACCTCGTACATAGGGGAGAGTGGGTACGGAAGTAACACGGGCGGTTGTAAAATTGAACTTTAACAAAACCCTGAGACTGAATACGTTCATTCTTAAATGTTGAAATCTTCGCAATTCGGTCCTGAATGCACCCACAAAAATCCAAATGTCAAAGTGCTGAATTGTGTCATAAAGTTGAAAATGTGAAATTTGGGTCCTGTCGTAATTTTTTTTGTCGAGTTTTTCTTTGTATTATTTTGAATAACATCTTTTTAAGAAAGTGGTAGCTGTCTTATTAGAGTTATTTTTTTTCTTTATTCAATGGTGTTAAAGTTGTTGTAATCGACCCAACAGTTTTTTTTTTAAATTTTATTTTCAATATAAAAAACGAGATTTTGACAGTTGTTACATTTTTTGAGTGGACATTTGTAACATGTTACAAGGTGACAGTTCTTGTTTTGATCTTCAATGAATAATGTAGGAGCTTTCAATTGATAAATAAGTTTAAAATGCCACAACAAAGAATAAGGAAAACCTCTCGAGGTATGATATCCAAAAATATCATGATAAAAGCAGCAGAAGTCCTTAAAAATGGCAAATCAATTCGAAGTGTTTCAAAGGCTTATAATATCTGCCACGTTACTTTAAGTCGTTTTGTTTGGAAAACTCAATTTTCTCGAGATTCCTCTGAGAACGCTGTTTACCCAGTTATAGGATACAGGCCTATAATAGAGTTCTTACAGATCATTACGAAGTAATGTCGGATACAGAATAGTAATTTGATATTGAACTTTATATAATTTTATGTTTTTCGATTTTATTTTGAAAATCGAAGATTATTTATGTTTTTATTTAAAAAGGAATCTTATTTATGTTTTTTTTTTGTTTATTTATTATTTGTAATTTATATTTTGTTTGCCTACTACGATTAATAAATCTGTGATTGAAGTTAATTTTACGTATCTCAAGGCTGGTATACCATAATATTGGTACTTAATTTTAACATTATTATGTGATTTTTAAATAAATCTGAAGTTAAACCAATATTTCTTTTTTTTATTACATTTATGTGGTGTTACAACCGTCCTTTCATCGTGTTACAATCGGTACGACATGAAGGACGATTGTAACATTTGACTATCACCTCTTTTTTCCGTCATAGAATTGGAGAGGGGATAAAGTTGGATGGCAAATTAGTATTTAATGGTAGCCAAATGTCCACTCGTCAATATATGTGTTGTTTTATTTTGTTATGACTTTTGGTTTAAGAGTTATGGTACAAAATGTACAAATTGTTACTTTCGTACCCACTCTCCCCTACTCCAAATCCTGTAGTGACCCGAAGCAGGAAGGTTTTTACCTATCTCACTGTTTATACAACGGTAATTTTAGTACAACATATGGCGTTAGGATAGGGAATATTGTATAGACTTTTGGTTCATCGGGGTTGGGTCAAAAGTCCATAATTGATTGGCGGACTTTTGACCCACCCAATTGGGACCGTTATGGACTTTTGGCCATGTGGCCTTTTGATCCTGCGCAGATAAGAACCTCCACATTAATTTAATTCCAATACAGACTAATAAACAAGAAGCATCAATTTCTTCCCCTAATACTTTGACGGGAAAAATATTAAATCGTTACTAACACGCCTTTGGTGGAGAGTTTGCATCTGAATGTGCTCTTTTTTTTCATATAGTTGCAGATAAAAAAGATCATCCCAAGGTAGACCCTTAAGTGCAAAACGTGTGAAAATTTTGTTGGATTACTTTACTGAATTCGGTTCTAATGGATTTCGTAATATGAAGTCCATAACTGTGAAGCATACAGACGTATCAATTGTATAAGAAAATAGTCACTTATGGATCATTGAAATCCTTTGCCAAGCATTGTATGTATTCAACCATAGAGCTGTCTATATCTTTTGAGTAAATTCTAGGTTGCGGCTTAAAAAACTGATTAAATGCTTTTGAGAAGTCAGTGTAAATACAGTCAACTTTATAACCTTTTTCTAATGCATTTGAACATTTGTAGAAGAATGAAAGAAGGTTTATAACAATTGATCTATGATTCAATAATCCGTGTTGTTATTTGAAATTTAGTTTCAAAAAAAAAAAAAAACAATTTATTTTACTATAAACAGACCCGTTTCCACAATGTTTTAAACAACTTTTCAAAAATATGTTTATTTCAGAAACTGAACTGCCTGTTTCTTATTATAAGAAACCTTTTTTAATTTTTTTTCTTAAATACACACATATATTCTCTAATATTTACTTAACCCTTCTCAAATATATTTTAAATATCAAGCAAAAGTTCTTCTTTAACTCTCATTAAAATTCTTGTTGCGTGATTGTGATATATGTTCACCACACATAAACACATTCCTTGTTAACATTTTCCGCAACCATAAGTGTCTCGTTTGCCGTATAATATTTTCTCATAAATATTCCACAGTATTAAAAAAAAAACGAAAAATCATCATCCTTGCCATAGTTTCTACACCCACCATCGTTCATAGCTGGCCAGGCATGCTTCACTCGCCTGTGTTCTCTGAACACAATTTATCTGTTTTGTATACACCCCCGCCAGAGGGAGCCTCAAATGTTAATCACATAAATATAAAACACAATAGCAGAAGCAATTTCTTCGAAACTACTTCCGTATGAAATATCTGCAACGCTCTCCTTTAATGTTTCCATGTTTTGTGATGGAAACCCCCCCCCCTGCCGGAAAAATACTGAAAACGAAAAATTAAATCCGCATTTACTCAATCGGAAACCATTTGCGCCCACTAATTGTTTTGGCCAGGGATTTATCTTTCAATGAAACAGCAAATAAAAGCCACTTAACCATTGTGCTAGTTAAACAAATAAAAAAAAAATAAAAGTAAATATTTATTTAATTTTTTTGTTTTGTTTTTTTAATTGAATGACAAAACTATAAGCTTGAAGTGTAAATAGGCGCATCCGAACAATATTGCTTAAAGATTTTCGCTTGGTTTTTGTATCTTTTATCTTTTCTCGTTAACCGTGAAGCTTCTTTGTTTGTACGATTGTGTGCGTACAAACCAGAGACATCGCCATATGACGTTACTCAACTTATTTTCCAAAGAAAAAAAATAATATAACGTTGACTAATATGCCGTCTTATGGCATGTGCAAAATTAGTGTCTAGTACGGCGCCCTGTATGAGGAAGACGAAAAAAGATACAAATTACGACTGAAGAAAGATATAAATAAATTGAAAAAAAAACAAGAAACAACAAAAAAAACAAGACCATGTTTCTATGGCAAGTTTGATGGATGTTTTGCAATGACTTTTATTAATTAACAGCGATACATTGGGAAACACAATTCATTTGGTAATAACGAGGAAATGTACTAATTAAGAGCTTAATCGGAAAAGTGAATTAAAACGAAATCAGGTGTGATCACAATACAACTCTACGGAATCGACCTAAGAAAGGGAAAGTGGGGCTTAAGAGATTGCACCAGGTGGGGGACTAAAGTCGTTCCAGATGTTAAACAAAGGGCAATTAGCTTTTTGAAGAGCGGAAAATGATTTTGCTAGCAAATTCACGGTGCATTAAATAAAGGCCTTTTACGTGTGAACATTGAACATTTTTTTCCGAGCTGGTGACACTATACGCATAAAGTACGTGAGTGATAATATACTTCACGTCTTAGCAGTTTACGTTTTGACAGTTACCTGCCTTGAGGTTTTTTTAAGGTGCTAAGAGGCCTCCGCCCTTTTTTGAAAAAAAAAACGAAGAATTGCACAAACGGATTGCATTTATTTGAAGTCCGTAGTTAATGTATTACAAAAATTTAAATTGCGTATCCAAGAATGGTATTTTGGCTTTGAAACCCTTAAAGTTTTTTTTAATTTTTTGATTTTGCTTTCGTTTTTTTCAATATTTCCGTGACTTGTTTCGTAAAAAATGCTCAAAACCGATCTACAGAATACAACTGTAAGTAAGATAGAGGCTAAAACCAGATAAACCATGTATGTCGTTTTAAAGGTAATGAACAGATCTTTGAAACGCCTGAAGAAAATTGTCTTCTATAGTCATGACTCACGAGGGTAACCTTTGAGCTACTGGGTCACTTGGATCTTGTACGGGTGAAGGGCCAAATTCGCCAAATTGAAGCTAGCGAAAAGCCAACTTCTTGAAACCGACTGCATCGGGTTCTGCTTTACACTTTCACGGAGGACCGTGGCGATATTCTCGGCTTATCTTGCGTTTCTTTACCATACCGGTCGTCTGAAATTTTGGTCTCAAAATGTTGAAGAATCCTATCACTTTGATTTAGATTAGAACTTTTAAATTTTTTTTCAAAATAATATTTTGTATTTCCAATTTCGAATAACATCAAACCATGTTGATTTTCTTAAATTATGTAGAATTTCTAAGGTAATACAAACATTTTTTTCCCCAATGGAATACCAACAGAGTAGTCCCTTTTTCTTAATCTTTCTTTTTGGTATTTGTTCTCTTCTAATTTGTTATAATACAACTCACTGGGTGTTTGACTGAAAGAGGATTTGCAAGGCTTTGAATCTAAAGCCCTTGTGTTTGTGAAAAAATGGTAAATGCAAATTTTGCAATCTGATCTAAATTTAATTTTCTTAAGATTCCAGCTTTTAACCTCCAGTGTTCTCATAATAGAACCTACGTTTGTATTTTAAAATATTATTTTGTTTATTAACTTTTTAATTGCTTGTAAGTATCTATTACATTTGCTTCTTTTTCAAAACATCAGTCTTGAAAATTAATCCACCGTTTGCACTCATTAAAAAGGAATTAAAAAACCCCAAGCACAAACTTCTCAACCAAATCCTCTTTAAAAAATGATTTAAATTACGAAAATCGCTCAACACCGCCTCCCAAACCCGCCCAATACTCAGACTCCGCGATAAATCATTTCCGAGTGCAAGATTCGAAAGTTAATGATTGGCAGGTGAACCTCAAGCAACTTTGGTATGCTGCTCGCAAAAAATCGACGCACATGCCAAAAAATTCCACAGCTTGAGTTGATTGTTTTTTTTTTTTTAGTCTTCCTTGTTTTATGAGTACTACATCCGTTCACTGGTCGACATCCGTTCGTCGTCCTGCCGGCTGACTGAAGAACGATGGCAGACAAAAAGACAACCATCGAGGAGGCAGTCCAACAGAAGCAGAACGAACTGGAGAGTGTCTTTAACCAGCTACCGAAGAGCGGAGGAATGCAGATAATAAATTCTCTCAACCGGAAACTATATACAGCACGTAATCCACGAAGTGGACTGGGGAATAACGTTTCTTGAGTGTTCTTCCTTCGGTCTTCTTTTAATAAGTTGACCTTTTTGATGATTTTGTAGTGCGATGTGGTGTCGATGCAAGAGAGCCAGACAAAGCATAGTGTGACGTCAATGAAGGGCTTTTTGCTGTCAGTTCATGGTCTTGGATGTTTTTTTTTCCTTTTTTGCGGATATCGACTTCAAACAAGAGGGAAATAAAGTAGAAAAATAACGATGAAGAAATAGTTTGTTCTACCAACTGCTTCTTCAGGTTGAAACAGATGTTGTTAACCCCAAAGTTGTTATTCCTCAAATGTTTATCCAAACCATAGTCTACTAAAGGCTTGCAACGCATCCTTGAGATATACTTTGAAGTGGTTATATCGATTTTATTTACCAATTTCTTCCCGCTTACCAAGGGGTGTGTGTGTATTTTATTCCTGGGTTGTTGGTATAATGCCATGGGACCACTTATATCGGACACAATCCAGGTGAAAATCAAAGAATGGGGCTTGCGGTGCGGGTCTTTAAAGGTTATGCGTGGATTTATGGTAGTCATTTCATTTGACCGGTAGTTTTGAATAAGCGTTGTGGTGAATCATTTTATAGTTTAAAGGTTAAGCAACAATTTCCTGTCAAAGGCAAATGATTTAATGCGGACATTTAAATCGAAATAGAGAGGGATTTTGAAAACAGTAACATGATATTCATAAGCCCATTTCCAATATTTGAATTGAAATTCGAAAATTGGTTAATGTGATACCCACAAAGCAAACTCATACCTTTGTGCTCAATAATCTTACTATGTTTAATTAAGTGGTTGGTAAATAAGATCCATTCGAAAGAATTCTCATTGAAAAAAAAAAACTAAAAGATCTTTGTGTATCGTACTTACTCTCCATTCTCTCCGTTTTTATGAAATCTTTTTTTTATTGAATAACTGCAAAATAAACTAATAATTTTTTTTCCTATTTTATTTTCAGGTAAGTTGCCCATAAAGCTCAAGATTGACATCAATTAGTAAGAATTTAATTACACGAAATTATAACGCAAAATTTCGAGTTTGCATCTTAATTGTATTTATTTTTATAATTTTTTTTAATTAAATCCCTCCAAGTTCTAGCTTCCTACAATTCCTACAATTCGTGAAACAATTTTGTTCTTAAACTAATATTTTTTAAAGACGTTGAAACTTGAAGTGTTATTCTTCACCTTATTATTTTTGTATGTCAAAGATTTTGGCTTCAGTTGTCATATAGAAAGTATGTTCCCACATTATCAAATCACATCTGAAAATTCTCTAGGTTAAAAGACTAACGAAGAAATCAAAGAAAGTAGTTTATTTATTTTCTGAATGTTGATTTTTACTTTGGAGAGAAAAACGGTTGCTTGATTGCCTATTACATTCTTTATTTTGGTCCGACATTTCACCAACTAGCTTTACATTTAGCTCTTTTTCGCGAACAACGAATGACAATTCTACAAATCTGCAACGCTTGTCTGAACTGAAAGTTTTCATTTAAAAACATATTAAAAGGTTTAGTTTACGTTAGAATGATCTTCATTCCGGTCCGTTTTATCCCCTTCGCCCGTATCGATTTAAGCACTTGCTTTTAGATACCATGTTATTAGTGGATACTTAGATTAGAGTATTTTCCAACAAGCCAGTTAAATTCTTGAACTTAATATCAAATTCACAATTCAACTCGTTATTTGAATTCTCTGTTTTAAATTCCGAATATTTTATGTTAAACTCGGAAAAGCCTATCTTCCAGATAGGACTCCAGAATTTATTCCTTGCAAATCTGAAGCCGTCGTGCCAGGCCAGGCATTATCCAAAGTTTGGGAAACATCAAAATGCTCTTGAACATATACTTTTATTTTCTGGGGATTTCTCAATCATTCTACATAGGAAATTGGTACATACTTATATACTTGATCTATTACTGATTGATTATTTCTTAAACCAAATTGGTGCTCAGGAATCCTACTTATAGTATAAATGTGAGTGCTTGAATGTCCAAACGATGTTTGTTCCCCAATCATGCCTGAACGGCTCAACGGATATAGATGAAATTTAGTAGGCAAATGGATAATGTGCTGGATTGAAACATAGGTTATTTTTTATCCAGGAATGCACGGTTCCAGTGGGAGAGGCTTAAATGTGTAATACTGTATTGCTCGATATTTGTTTAATTCGCTTCCATTCCTTAAGGACTGCTTGAATTTGTGAAGTTAGGTAGACAGAAGAGTTACAGGATTCATTATACTACACAGGCAAATTTTATTCCGAAAAATTGCACTGTTTCTGCGGAAGAAATCTTAGTAATTTTCTTTGACGAGTTTTGATTCAAACAATACAAATAATTTAAATCTGAACTTCAAGCAGACGAAGTTGCAGGTAGAAACTAGTAATACTATTAATGTGAATCTAACTTAGTTTGTTTATTTGTTACGCTTTCACGCCTGAACTACTCAACCGATCATCGTGGAATTTTGTACAAACATTGCCAGTGGTACAGATAATGCAATGGGGTACCTTTTATCCCGAAAAAAAAAATACTTTACCTGAGGGATAACCAAGTCATAATAAGGCATCGAAGTTAAATCTTTCTTCATAAAAGCAAGAGATAATGACACAAAACGGAATCTTCTGGCCCATTTTTCATGTTACCAAAATAATCTATGCAATTGATTTTGCACAATCGTGATATCATTCTTTTGCTAGCTTTTCTTTGAGATTCCTTACAGAACTTCAAAGCCCTGAGCATCACCTTAGAGACCTTTCAAGGTATTCAACAATTACTGAAAGAGCTCCCTTTTAAAACCTACACAGAAATCAACACAAACATTTCTTCGATTGCTGATCAATTAATTTTCTTGATTTGCGTCGGCATTGAGTTGGAAAACCAAAAACTCAAAGCTAATTGCCTGCAATTTAAATCCGAATTGAGAACTGGGATTGTCTTTGATATTTAAATGTGCAGTGGTATATGCCTCTAAAGACTTAAGCAAACACAACTGAAGTCTCTGAGTTAAAAAGGAAAATGCATTCAAGACTCTCAATTATCATTGATATACCTTAACCGGCACCATCGTTGTTCCATTAGCATTTACAAATCCCGAACAAATGAGTGTGTGTGTGTGTGGAATATATCCACCCAATGGCCAATTTGACAATTACATTTGTGCCTCAGTCGAAGTGCCAAATGGATCAACTTTTTCTTCCATCTTTTCTTGCAATTGAATGTTGCTTTGGATAGGTTTTCTTGTAGGAATACCAGTGACTTAGTATCGGTTTCTGGAATGTATGTTGGCGTCATCTTCGTCGACTACGACTATGATTCTGTCTTCGTCATCATCATCATCATCATCGTCATCGACAGCTTAATGGTTGTTGGTTGGCTTTCTTGATATTCTATACTCACTCACAGAATCAGAGCCCGAAGCGAGAATAATAAATTATGCAAATTACCTCATGATGCAGTTCTTGTGAGCGCTAGCTGGAGAAACACATATTTGCATTGGAATTCGATTTGTATGGAAAGCAATTTGGTAATAGTTTGTGACCCTTGGAAGAACCCTTATGGGGCTTTAACACTAAAGTACACAGTATAGAACTATGCAAACAGATGAAGTGTTCTCTCTATTGATTCCCTGTTGCTGGAAGATAACTGATTAAAAAAATGGAAATTTTATAAGTTTTCCTAGGAATATCCACGTGACCTTTATGCCCAACTTTGGACTTCCATCAAAGAAAATATAGATGTCCTTTTTCTTTACCCCGGACTAATTACAATCTGAAAGTATTTTGCATACCACGAAGAAAAGAAGACGCTATCTTCTTACCTATCCAAAGTAAAGTTTTTCAAAGTGCAGTTTCCTTAAGCAAAATTCCATTCCATTGTCATAAAACTAAGATTTCCCATTACCAAAGGTAGTTCCATCCAGAATATCAAAAAAAGGAAAAAAGCAATTGGCCAAAACTTGTAGGACGCACGTCCACAAATCATAAGACCTATCCTTACCCTATAGGCTGAACAAATTTAAATCACCTCGTATCTATACTCCTTCTGCAGGTCTATTGTCGTGCACCCTCACCTTGCAGTATGGAAATTCCATCCAGTTTGGTTGGCATCATCCATTAGCCTCAGATTTCAATGAATTTTCAATTAGTAGAATTTCCTGCTCATTTGCTTTCTGGCACTCTTGTTATGCACTGACACACTCAGCTCTATAAACATACACTCCTGCCTCCAAGCCCTATGACTCTGATCCAAAATCTCTTAAACCCCAAAAATGTTCATGTGCACTTTCGGAAAAGTTTGGTTCTCTACAATGAACGGCTTTGAAAACAGCTTCCTGCCAACAGCACACTTAACACTCGCCATGGATAAATTCTTGAGAACAACAATGCAACCCACTACAATGGCCTTGGGAAAGGGTCGAAACTTTTTCGTTCCGATTTGTAGGGCGAAAGAGAGTAATTACTTTTACCCGCAGCTATGTGTTCGATATAAAATCCTTAAAAAACTTTCAATTTTATGGCAATAAATCTGTGAAGTTTACCCATATAGCTCGTTGTTTTGGTTGTCCCATTGATCGGCTCCGTCATTGTATTTTGAGTGCATTTGCATTTGAGAAAAAAATTAAAATATCCCTTTGTTGGATTGTGGCCAACAATAGATAAGGAATGGTCTTATGGGTGAAATAATCTGTACTCAAGATAATCAAGAACCCTCTTATATAATATATTCACTTATTAAAGTGGGATTTAAAGGAAGACATTTTTGCAATCATTGCACAGGTAATTGTAATTCCAAGATTCTCAAGGAATAAAAGCAAAAATAATAGTTAGTTTGTCCCCTATTCAGCCCATAACTGCTACGCGCATATTGCAGTCTACTTATCATTGTCGAAACTGAAACCCATTTCAATAATCTGTGAATAATTCTTTATCAGAGAATCTTTTAACATGAAATATTGTGGAAGAAGTCACATTTCCAAACTTGACAACAACAAACTTTCTACCATTAAGCATGTCGTAAAGCATACATAACTAATGCCTCACCTGGTAAACCTTAGATTAAGACCAAACCAACCAGACAGGCGCCCGTGTATTGATTTATACCATACCACTGGACATTAGAAATTAACTTAGAGGGGACATGAAATAGTATTCCCCGCCTTAAAACCGAAGTGTATGCCCCAGAACTATATTTTGTCCTCTGCCCACTTGGACTTAGCCATATTCAGAACTCCTTCCAATAATTTGCTTATATTCGGAAGAACACATATCGACCGAAAATTCGAAATTCGAAAATAATTTGGAGTTCTCCCTTCGAAAATGTCCATTCTGTTCGGCGATCCTGTTTTTTTGGCAAGTGTTCATCATTGAATCCGGTAAAAACCAAGATCCTTAGATCGTCATTGCGTGATGCTATTTCGAAGGTTAAAATGATTCAGCACAGCTCTGTTCTCCAAATCATAATTCGAATGAATAAACTCATTCACCTTATACACTTGAAGGAGACCCTACCCTCTTCAGCTTCTGCAGTGGATCTTCTACCACAAAGAAATCTTTGTCCAAGACGTAATATTGCAAATCTATTCCTGCAGTCAAGAGTAAGTTTTCGTTCTCTCCGAAGCTTAATATCTACAATAGCTTTGCTATTATAGCGTTCTCATAAATGGCATTTCGGAATTATTTTTTGTATCGTGGAATTTGTCTGCCCATCGTTTTTTTATGATCCATTAGATATTTATCAATATTTACGTTCGGTAGATTCCTGTCGTTTGGAGACAAAATTTCGTTTCACATATTAGAAAGGAATGAATATGATGCAACTTCTATTAACTGGAACCTTCGCACTACTCTATTATAAATAACCTTATGATTAATTACTTTTCATATAAAGATTGCGAAAACAATCCCAATACTGGAATTGGACCGGTCTCTTCTTTTACCACATTGTGTTTCTGGTTAAACTTTGTTTTGCTAGCCAAAAAGACATCTGGACTTTGATCATCCAACAATTCAAACAAAATTGATCTACATTCGGTTCTACTCACTGAACTGATCCGTTTTGCTTTAAGGTTGTGTGGCAAGTTCTGAACAAATCGTTTCAGCGGCTTAGGCAATATCTCGAGACATAGACAGACAGAATATCTGAACTAGCTTATAAGATAAATCAACTGAAAGCTGATTTCTCCCCTAGTCATGGCCTATTATGCAAAAACTAACCTTTATACTTAAACCATGCGAATTAATTTGGCTATCAACATGTTCTTGAATATTAATTTTGATTGCAATCGGATAACCAGTTTTCGAGAAAATCGAAGAAAAAACCGAGGTACCGTTTTTAGTCCATCATCTTAATTTTTTTTTCACACGTACAATAGTACACAGAGTTTTTTTTTCATAAAAATTCTTGGAGCCGTTTCCGAGAAAAAATAAGCATTTACGTATGTTACGTTAATATTTGAGCTAAAAAATAAAAATCCGTCCAACAGTTAAGGAGATAGTCTGATTTTAAAAACACGGTCATATGGGAGGTACCGTTATAAGACTTTTCCTGAAAAATCCATTCAAACCAAAAGATAAATTATGCATAGAAAACATCACTCAGAAAGTTTTATCAGAATCGTAGGAGTCGTTTTTAAAAAACACAAGTTTTTCATTAAATATCATAAGGCAGTACCGTTAATTTCAAATCTAGAATGCTTATTCCAAAATACCCCCTGTAGGAAGTCATAATACTGTGTACCAAGTTTGAAGCAAATCGGTCCAGCCGTTTAGGCTCTAGGTGCCAATATAGACCGATAGACAGACAATTGTCCGACCCACTTTTTTAGACTTCTCTATCATCCTAATGTCATGTTTGATTGTTATAATTTTTTTTACGAATGCATAACTTGTCTTGTAGTCCCTATAATCGGAAGAAAATTTAAAAAAGTCCTTAAACCTTAAATTCTAAATTTGAAAACGATTGGCACAACCGTTCAGGCTGAAGTGCAAAGTACAGACAGACGGACAGAATTTTGCCAGTAACTCAAATATGTTTCTCTATCATCGTAATATCATGTTTGTAAAACATCTCGAAACGGTGAAAGATAGACCCCCTCCCATAGTAAAAAAAATATTTGTATTTGGTCCTACAAGAATCCGTTATTAATTTGCGGCGCCAAAGTTATCGTACTCTCCCCACAGTCTTACGCTCCACTAACTTACATAATTCTCCCGGATAGTATTCCAAAGCGAGTCATAGAAGATAGGTACAAAATTATAATAGATAGACATGTCCCTCGAAGAAACACCATCGCTTTGTGTGATTTTTAATCTTTATTTCTACGAGCATACCTTAGTAAAATAGCCAGCTGCACTCCCTCCGCACACACAATTAAATTCCACAGTAATACTCGTTCTCAGGGAATGCCCATAAGTTTACCCTCGAGCTCAATTTCGGTCGTGCAGACAAGTACAGAGATTCTTTCTATCAGCCGTACTACACGAATGTATAATGCCTTAAGCAACTCTGTCTTTCCCTCTGATTGTGATATCAAAGCTTAATATACTTACATACATCGAAACAATCTTTTTCATCCTCTCTGTTCTTCCTAGTATTAACACTGAGTTCCTGCATATTAAGGGTACCTTAAACCCTTTAAGTGCATCAAAATATTTAAAAAAAAACCATTGACAGAAAATCACCATTTTAAGACTTTCAGATGATATAAGCCATTAACCAAAAAATCTATTTTTGTTCGTTTTGTTAAACTTGTTCCGTTTTGGAATGTCTTCAAAAATAAGAAAAAATATTTTTAAATCAAATACATTTACAACTTACAAAAAAAAACGTACTGCTTAGAATTAGTGTAATCCTTTAACCATAAAAAAGTATCAAAGTAATTTTTGCATTCAAAAGATATTCGTAAAAAAAAGAATTACTTCGACCAAGTCGACAAAAGCAATAGAATTTCTGTCCCTAACGTACTCCTACATGACATTATTCAAGGCATTCATCTGCATTTTACGATATGCAATTTAAAATGCTCCAGCCCTACACAATACCCTAACGACAAAAAGGATAATAGACCGTAGAAAGTCTCCTCCTTACAACTACTACCACAAGCTGTCCTTACTCACTGACTGTTTCTGCATTGTGCTTCACCACATTCAGTTTGCCGAATGCAATTCAAAAGTATATAAAAAAATAAACCAAAAGATACATATATACTTTTCGATTGTTCTAGAAAAGTAATAAAATAAGTGTAACAACTTAGTCAGCACACAGAAGCTTATTTCTAATGAAGTTTCTTCCAATCTTCCCGCTGCTGATGGCTTCTTGAATTGCAACGCAATTTATTACATTCTTTTGTAATCCTATTCGTATAGTTTCGATAAAAGATCCAGGATGTCCTTAAAAAAAATATATACCTAATCCCTTTAAAAAAAATAATACCAACCATCTCCTCGTCATGTTTTCAAAATATTTCCAAAGAAAAAAGAAGAACTCCCAAGATACGAGTATCCCTGTTGCCAGTTGCCACCAACGAACGCAGTAAATTCCAGGGAATTGAGTTTTTATCTTGTTAAAGTGGGTGAAACCGATACGCAATTTATGGGTGGCAATAAACTCCGGACACGGATAAGTAGAGAACAAAAAACCAATGAAGACGGACAGAACAGAGACAACGGTTTTTCCTGTGCCGGCCGGCCAGCCAGACGGACCATAGTGTAGGGCAGCATCCATCCATGCATAATGGGGATTACCTCGAACCCGAATTACAAACAGATACATATCTCAGGGAAGAGGCCTCATCCGTTTGAGGAAGAGCAACTCACTGTGCGAGTTTAAAGGGTTAATCGTTGACCAGAGAAAGGAAGATATATTGTCGACCTGGAATGCAATCTCGGAAATATGTGAAGTGAAAGGAAAGATGCTGACGGCTAAAGCCTTTGGAAGGGTAACTATCCACTGGTGCGGGTGGTAGGTTTGTTCGATTAATATCATTTGTCCGAATGAAATATGACGCTGGGAGTTTGCAGATATTTTTTTTCTTATTTTTTGGAGGAAAAGCAGGGATTTAGTCAGCAGCTGGACGGATATGCTGACATGACGCGAAGTGGTTGTAAAATGTTGTATACCTGTGAGTCATTGGTGTAATAATTATTTCGATGACTAAAGGTCAGAGAAAGTCTTGTAATAAATTGGATGAGCTGAATGGAATGTAGATGACAGCAGGATAATGCTGGTAAAGGTATTCGGATTTTGTTAATAATAACCGTTATAGCCAAATATTTCCGGCGCTTCATTTATAAAAGGATTTATTTTAATTCGGAATTAAGGCCATACTACTACAATGAGTTATGATTTGACCATGGTTCACTTGGAAAAACGTATGGTTATCGTATTTATGATCGCATTGTAGCTTTTACCGCACAACTTACTTTCTTATATACTTAAGTCCTCAAACCTATTCAGTCCGTAGGGAACACCACGGAGTTTCACCTACGCCTACCCGAAATCGTGTGCGATTTCCAGAAATCTTTTTCAGTTCCCTCCAACTCTTGCCTAGTTATGCTGATTCTTCCTCGACTGTTCTACATCATGTGCGTTTCGGCCGCCCAACTCTTCTCTTTTTCCTTTGGAGCTTGGTCCTTAATCTAAGAGATTTTATCCTCCATATATTTTTACTTACGATTACTCGTATAGGTACTATAATGCAAGTTATGCATTCGTGCAAAAAAAAATTGAGATAACAATCAAACATGACATTACGATGATAGAGAAACTTATCTGGCAAAATTCTGTCTGTCTGTACGTATGTATTTTGGACTTTAGCCTGAACGGTTAGGCCAATTCTTTACAAATTTGGAACATGGTTGCTTTAACATTCTACAGAGGGATTTTTTCAATTTTTTTTAGCTCAACTATTAACGGTACCTGTGATATAACCGTTATGTAAAAGATTATTTTTCTCGAAAACGGTTCCAAGATTTTTTTTTGGAAAAATGATTTTTTTTTTAAATTTTGTGTTTCAACGAAAGTTATTTTTGTGCTAAAGTTTGCATTCTAATTATTTTTTTTTTAATTTTTAACAAAAGTTGATAAAAACCGTTCCTACGATTTTGAAAAAAAAATCACACTGTTTTACATTTTTAAAGAAATAAAATGGCGTTTAATTTTTTCCGCTGAAAGCTATTTTACATACTTTTTTCAAACACTCAAAAGTCAGAAAAATCAAATTAAAACTTGGAATTTCCTTTAATATTTTTTCAAATTTTATTCGATGCTGTGATCGCACGTAGGAGCAAGTTCGTGCGCTCCAGTCGTCCAATTTATTTAATAAACGAAAAGCAGCATTGGCTTTCTCTAAACAACTGTTGATGTCTTGTTTGCTTCCGCCTTCGTTAGAAATAATATTCCCAAGGTATTGAAAGCTCTGTACTTTCTTTACCGGATGTTGAAAATTATTTAGAGAATGACTAGGTCCCGAAGCTGATCATCTTTGTTTTGCTGGTATCGATTTTCAACCCCACAATATTAGCTTCTGTCTCCACCCTTGTTGTCATTTGTCATTTAATGGAGATCCATAATCGAAAAAGCGAGTAAGCATGGGTCGCGTCAACCGCATAATCAAGATGTTTCAGGTATGGTGTTTAACATCAAATCAATCCTTTACCAGTGAAGGCTGTCCGCAAAACTTTGCTTATCAATAACAAAAACATTGTTAGCGAAAATATGCAGGAGAATTCACCCTTTAAGGACTATATATTTACATGGATGCGACCAATGAACGACGAATAAATGAATAAATGTGATTTTAAGCAACTTATCAACCTGAATTCTTCACAAACTCAGCACCAAATGATGAAAATATATTTTATTTTAATGTTAAGATACTTACAATTGTATCTTAATTTCTAAATCAAGATAAATTTGAGAAAACAAATTAGTCGTCGCGAATAACAATCTGGTCCCACATTCCACTCTGGTACAGATTCATACTTCGACGAACCACCCTTCTTTTTGTTACCCTTGTACAGGGTGGGCCAAAAGAACTCATCCATCCGATGTTGTTTGTCTCTTTTTTTTTTCTAAATGAGAAACTTCGATTCTGTTTTTTGATTATGTTTATTTGAACCTTTAGAATTGTATTGGTCAAGTCGAGAAGATGATATCGGCCAAATGGGCGCCGTTACAATTGATTGCCATACGGGCTCATTTTATGGCATTTTTCATCACTTCAGCGAGAACTTCGGGCGACAGATTCAAATGTCAATGAAAATGTCAAAACAGATTTGACATTGGCGGCCATTTGCAAAAATGAAAGCATAGTCCAATAGGGTGACTTCTTTTTGCCCACCTTGTATTTCATAGTTCCACAGTGCAGCGTGATAGAAGACAGAAAACTAATTTCCCGGTGAGTTGCGTGCTGAGCTTAGTTGCCTCTACTTTGACGTTTCTCTTTTCTCTTGTTCCATGATTGTTATATAATGGGTGCGTCCACAATTGTTTAATTTGAGTTGAATTTATTGCTGTTGTTATAATTAACATTTTAAAAATAGCTGATGCACTCCTGTTTTAAAAACATATGGAAAGAGAGAGAAAATCCAAAGGCATCCTTAAATTTATTAGAGAAACAGCTGACTGTGTTTTTCTTTTGCTTCTAAAAAATCGGATTTTGTGTATGCCCGAAATTGCGAATCCGTTAAAATTGTTAAAGTCATGGCTCAAGAGACGTTGTGTTATGCTTGCATCACGGAATGAAAATTAAGAAGGAAATTTAAAAAGAAGACATGCCTCACGCTGCGCTGTGAAGTACTGGACCGATCGACGAATAAGAAAATGCTATGTGAAAAAAATGTCAAAATGGACGAATATTCGTTCAATTTATTGAAATACCAGTTAGCGGAACTTTTATTTTATATCAACAAAACTTTTGATGCCTTTCAAAGTTAAAATGCCTCCACCCTTGTTGTCATTTGTCATTTAATGGAGATCCATAATCGAAAAAGCGAGTAAGCATGGGTCGCGTCAACCGCATAATCAAGATGTTTCAGGTATGGTGTTTAACATCAAATCAATCCTTTACCAGTGAAGGCTGTCCGCAAAACTTTGCTTATCAATAACAAAAACATTGTTAGCGAAAATATGCAGGAGAATTCACCCTTTAAGGACTATATATTTACATGGATGCGACCAATGAACGACGAATAAATGAATAAATGTGATTTTAAGCAACTTATCAACCTGAATTCTTCACAAACTCAGCACCAAATGATGAAAATATATTTTATTTTAATGTTAAGATACTTACAATTGTATCTTAATTTCTAAATCAAGATAAATTTGAGAAAACAAATTAGTCGTCGCGAATAACAATCTGGTCCCACATTCCACTCTGGTACAGATTCATACTTCGACGAACCACCCTTCTTTTTGTTACCCTTGTACAGGGTGGGCCAAAAGAACTCATCCATCCGATGTTGTTTGTCTCTTTTTTTTTTCTAAATGAGAAACTTCGATTCTGTTTTTTGATTATGTTTATTTGAACCTTTAGAATTGTATTGGTCAAGTCGAGAAGATGATATCGGCCAAATGGGCGCCGTTACAATTGATTGCCATACGGGCTCATTTTATGGCATTTTTCATCACTTCAGCGAGAACTTCGGGCGACAGATTCAAATGTCAATGAAAATGTCAAAACAGATTTGACATTGGCGGCCATTTGCAAAAATGAAAGCATAGTCCAATAGGGTGACTTCTTTTTGCCCACCTTGTATTTCATAGTTCCACAGTGCAGCGTGATAGAAGACAGAAAACTAATTTCCCGGTGAGTTGCGTGCTGAGCTTAGTTGCCTCTACTTTGACGTTTCTCTTTTCTCTTGTTCCATGATTGTTATATAATGGGTGCGTCCACAATTGTTTAATTTGAGTTGAATTTATTGCTGTTGTTATAATTAACATTTTAAAAATAGCTGATGCACTCCTGTTTTAAAAACATATGGAAAGAGAGAGAAAATCCAAAGGCATCCTTAAATTTATTAGAGAAACAGCTGACTGTGTTTTTCTTTTGCTTCTAAAAAATCGGATTTTGTGTATGCCCGAAATTGCGAATCCGTTAAAATTGTTAAAGTCATGGCTCAAGAGACGTTGTGTTATGCTTGCATCACGGAATGAAAATTAAGAAGGAAATTTAAAAAGAAGACATGCCTCACGCTGCGCTGTGAAGTACTGGACCGATCGACGAATAAGAAAATGCTATGTGAAAAAAATGTCAAAATGGACGAATATTCGTTCAATTTATTGAAATACCAGTTAGCGGAACTTTTATTTTATATCAACAAAACTTTTGATGCCTTTCAAAGTTAAAATGCCTCCATTAATAAGTACAGACATATTAAATCCTCCAATAGATAATTGCAATTTTTTTCCTAATGTTCATTTATTTTTTGGTAAAAACTATTTTCAGACCAAAAACGAAGCAAACAATTTAATAAATGCTTGTGATGGCCAACTGACATATGTACACATTTGACAGATCGGGAAAAATCATTTCGTTCGGTTTTGACACCAACTTCTTTTTTCTTTCGCGTATATTATGGTTCAGCCTTTAAGAAGCTGTCATGAATGAAAGAAAACTTCTTTCCACGGGTATAAATGTTTTTGTAAATAAGATGTCTAAAGAAGCATAAAAAAGAAAAAGAATTACGACCGATACCCCCCTTTCCGCAATACCCTAATATTCCAATAGAAAAGGGATATAGACATATGCCAAATTTTAAATATCTTCGCTTAAGTTCAGGAAAGCGAAAGAACCTGGGATTCAAAAGAAAGAGATTGATTTGTCTGCTATGTCTGCAATTACACGATGACTCGTGAGCCTTGTCTCACATAAGTGCGAAAGAGAAAGGAGATTTGCAGTGATGGGATGCAAGAAAAACTTCCCTGTGAGCAGGGGGCAAATGTTTTGTAGTCTCATTTTGACGTTTCTCTTTTCTCATGTTCTTTTTATCTTGTGTTGTTTCATTCCCTTTCTTAACTTCATGGAGTGAACATCATACGAATAAGCCAGGCATCAGGGACAGCGTTGGCGCCAAGAAAAAAATTTCGTAGTATTGTGCAATTATCAAAAAAAACTTCATTTTTATTCTTTTTGTATCTTTGTGCATATACATATATCTATCTATATTCTACATGTAGGTATATAGATATATATATTTACTTCTTTCTTCGGATGCTTAAAACTTGAAAATTTCTGGACCAAATTGGATGCTTCCTTGTGCTAGATGCTGGATGCATGTACCTTGTTCGAATTCTCTGAACAAAGTAAGTGTAATAGAGAGAAAAAATTCGAAAAGATGAGACAGGAAAAAAGCTGTCCTGTGTCGCGCGGATGTTCAAAGAATCTGTTTGACGTTTTTCTTGTCTGTTCGCTTTTTTTAAATTCTTTATCACTTGGTTTCGTTGTGCTCAAAATAAATTTCTAATAAGATTCAAAGTAAACAAAACAAAATGAGTGAAAAGAAAGTGGAAAGTAAATTGTTGTGTACTAAAGAACTTAATTTGGAGTTTTTATGTTTTCTTTTACACGTAGGCCTCCCAGTCTTGACTTTTTTCGAAGTTCTCTTTGTTATTTGCTTTACGTAAGTCTTGCGCTTCTACACTGTCGACTTTTTCGCTTGACTGGCTTGACTCAAATTTGACATTCCTCTTGCTCTTTTTTTCTGCTTGAAAAGGGGATTTTTTTTTATTTTTGACATGAAGCAATTAATAATAATAAAATAATAGTACTTTACGCTCGAAGTGCTTAGGTATGACGTATTCATTGTTCAAAAAATATTTTTTCCAAGGAAAGATATAAGAAAAGCATTAAAAAATATGAGAGAAATAGCTCATAGGGAAAACGACTCTACAAGCACCGAAAACATAATGAAGCAACACAATGATAAAAAGAAGAAGAGAAAAGAACAACGCCAAAAAAGTCAGTGAAAAAATTACCCTCGCCTCACAGGGAAAAATACTTGTCTTCTCGAAAAAAGTCAATACTGGGCGGTCTACGTGTAAAAGCACACTAATCGCTTGCGACAGAGAATGAAATAACAAAGAAGAATTCGAACAAGGTGCATGCATCCACTTTCATCGTCTAATTAAAAAACTTTTAAAAACACCTGAAACCTGATTATAAATTCTGTCGAAAAACTCAGTGTCAGTGGGCACGTTCAATGCGTACACTGACCTCCATTCTTTTCATTCATCAATTAAAGGACATGCAAAGAAGAAACTGTCAGGTGAACATTAGTAAACAAATATTGACAAACTTTTTGACTAAATGTCAACTAACTTCCTGGGCCAATTGACCACTCAGAGGCGCCTTTTGACACTCCCCGCGCGTGGGGAGTGCGTTGAATGCGTCAACTGAAAGTCAATCAAGGAGTCCGTGGCCCTGATTTTTAATAGTCAGTTTTCTCCGAAAGTGACTTAGTTTATATTTCGTTGACTAAAAGTTCGCTTACGCATTGAATGCCACAGTTGCCGAATTAGTTTTCTGCCAGGAAAATCAATTGGAAGAAAATAAACACACGAAATCATGGCTTGGGCAGTCTACTTCGATTTCGAACAGTTTTAGAAATTGAACATTGCGCTTCTATAATATATTTTTAAATGTCCCTTATGCTTCCGTTTAGTGGTTTTCTCTTTTTGTTTTGGTTTCATTTTGAACCCAAGAATCTTGCATTGATTTAGAAGCACCGAGGTCTTAATGGACAAAAGTCTCTCCATCTGCGTACGCAAATTTGAAGGTCTTTCGACAAATACATAATTAATTATTAGTCGCGAAAATGCTGCGCGCTCTTCTAAACCGGTAGATACTACTACATCAAGCATTCATTAGAATTTATAATGCGCCATGCACCTAACAGGAGAGAGAAGACTTTAATGAATCGACGTTAGAAAAAAAAAAAGATGGCACCTAATCAACTGGCACGCCTCATTTAAAATTACTCACCTGCTTCTTCCTTAGTTTGAAAGTATATATCTTCAACTACACTCGTCCATTTTGCAGAACTCCCATTTTCAAACAGCACGAGACAAGGTCGTTCAGTGCATTTATGCACTCACAAAAGCACAAAACTAATCTTTCTCTAAAAAAACACAACAAAAAATCTATCTAACTATGCCAAGAACACAATGTCCACAACAAAGAGTTGTCGTCCCATCTCAGGCAACACACACGAAATCCATGAATGAAAGCCGTCATCATCAACTCAGGTGAAGTGAAAAGAAGCATATAAAGGTTCTTCTTTTGTATGACTCGACTCGACCTAGCATTATAAAGCCTTGCGCAACATCGGGCTTCATCGTCATCATCAACATTCTCCTCGTTGTCGTTCCAAATGCGTCCGTCAAAAACCAGAAGGGAAATAGGCACAACAGCATTTCATTGAAGTACCTTCACATCCCCAGCACCATTTCGACGACGACGATGACTATGACGACTCTCCAACACGTTCTGTTATCATCTTTTCTGCCGAGGCGAGGCTCTATAAATAGTGAATGTGCGCAATGGAAACGCTCCACATGGGAACTGTGTCAAGCTCAATCAGCATAAATTCTATCCCGCAGCAAGTAGTAGCTGCAACTGCATTGCTGCACTGCACGTCCCTCGCGGTTCAGAACAGATGCATTTTAGATATACTTACTTGCCTCTATTATGACTCTTTGGAGTACGAATCTTAAATATCATGGAGGAGTGAGTAGGTACTATTCACATAGTCACTTGACTACCGGACTGTTGTAAGCTTAAGTTGTAAACCTTGAAGCAAGAACGTATACAAGAAAACAGGTGCTTGCTTCTAACTGGGATACACAACTCCTGCTCTTGTTTCTTGCGTGTGCTTTTAAAATTGGATCTTTTCCGGTTCTTATTTGCCCCGCTTATATAAACCTTTCCAATTTTCTTTTTAGTTTGAATAATTAAAAAAAAAAACTTTGTTTTTTACGGTTTAGTTGGCTAACACCTGTTCCCTCGATTCTTAAGAGGACCACTTTTTGTCGACACGGTGGTGGTGGTGTTAAGGAAATGTCTCGAAGTTCTTGGAACCAATTACTGCCCACTTGGGGAATGGTGTTTCGATGTTAAGTACAAACATTCCAACAAAATAAAACATTTAATTTGATCTGCTTTGAGAATAAACACAAACAGATGGACGAAACTGTGGAAATTAAGAAATACTTTCATACTTTTCAAGTGTCATTATGGGAGAAACTTAACGAAACAATTAACTAGAATTTCACGAATAGGATAGGCATTGGTTAAATTAATTCTCCTGCCACGTGTGCGGGGGAGGAAGGCAAATTGTTTGGATTGTTTTGATGTCTTGTGGATATTTTGTTTGCAGAATTATTTGGTGCGGAATAATTAGATTTGGGAGAAAGTGACTCCCTCTTGTTTGATATTTAAATTCTAATTCTTTGGGGAAGCTCTTTAAAATTAACTCACTTTAAAGAGATTCTCTGGACAAATTATATTTTATTAAAAGAACAATGAATAAAAAGTTTTTTGTTTTTTTGTTTGTAAATAGTTTGCAGAATATGTTTCTGCGTGTGAAATTGCTTTTGAAATGGGTCCCAGGAAAATCATTATAAGAAACTTTCCATTTTCTTTCAATAAATAATGATGTCATTAGACAGACTCGTTTTGTTTCATATCAATTAGTAGGACTGATAACTCCAAAGATTACAAAATAATAAGACAATCGGGGCCCGATTGTGGTTGTCAATTTATTAATCGATACTCGACTCTTTTCCATTACCGGCCGTCGATTGCTGTTTTTCTTTTTGTGAAAGTCGATTTCGATTGACATTCTTCGATTTAACAATCCACAGTTGTCGTGCATGATTTTCTGATCGACAGCAGAGCGTTTGGATGTTTTCTTTTGGTTAAAATCTTATTATTTTATTGAAATTGCCATTTTAATGTAAAATAAAATAAATTGCACGACTGGATCGCACCTACTTGCTCTTATGTGCGGTCACAACTTCGAATAAAATTTGAAAAATATTAAGGCAAGTTCAAAGTTTTTTTTCGATTTTATGACATTTGATTGTTTGAAAAAATACATAAAATAGTTTTCAGCTGAAAAATTTAAACGCCATTTTGTGGCTTTAAAATATGTGAAATAGGTTAATTTTTTTCCAAAATCGTAGGAGCGGTTTTTAAATAAAATGATTTTTTGATAAAAGAATGTAAGCAAGCAAACAAATAATCTACATTTAAAAACAAAATTAAAAAAAAATCCATCTACCCGTTTTCATAGTATTGATTTTTCAAAAAAAAAATTTTTTTTATTAAATATAGAAAAAAAAAGTTCTCAAAATTTTTTTAAAACGAAGTTATTTTGGCTTTGATTATAATCCGTTAACCAGTTTTTGAGAAAGTCGAAGTTTTTAGCTGACCATCCTACATTAACCATTCTTTTTTAACCCACACCCACAATAGTATCTACTCTGATTTTTTTCATAAAAATTCATTTTTCGAGAAAAATAAGTTTTTACTTAACACTTATATACAGGTACCATTAATAAATATTTGGGCTAAAAAAAAATTGAAAAAAACCTGACTTAAAAAACTTATGTACTTAATTTAAAGACAATTGGGCAACGGTTGGCCCTGTAGCCTGTAGTTTAAAATACATACGTACAGACAGACAGACAGACGGACAGACAGAATGTTTCCAGTGACTGAAATATGTTTTTCTATCATCGTTATATCATATGTTTGATTTAAATCTCAAAATTTTTAATCTGCAAGAATGCTTTACTTGCATTATAGTACCTAACTTACTTACTTAGGGGCGCTACAGTCCGGGACGAACCTGGGCCTCAACCAACATGCCTCTCCAGCCAGCTCGGTCTTTGGCTAGCTGCCTCCAGTTTCGCACTCAAAGTTGGTCGAGGTCGTCCTCCACTTGAGCGCGCCACCTAAGGTGAGGTCTTCCTTGACTGGGTCTACCCTCTGGGATGGAATCGAAGATCCTGCGAGCCGGATCATTGTTCTCCATTCGCACTACATGACCTAGCCGTCTTAAGCGTTATATACGTATTTTTTTGACCAGGTTAATGTCGTAGTTCTTGGTTGAACCTTCTCCTCTAAAGCCCGTTAACGCAGACAGGGCCAAAAATCTTCCGAAGAATCTTACGCTCGAAACGACTAAGGATATCTTCATCCGCTCTAGATAGAGTCCATGCCTCGGCGCCATAGAGCAGGACTGGGATGATTAGGGTCTTATACAGAGTCTCCTTTGTCTTTCGAGAGAGGGCTTTGCTACTCAATTGCCTTCCTAGCCCATAGAAACAGCGATTGGCAAGAGTAATTATTCGCTTTATTTCTGACGAGATTTTGTCAGATGTTAAAGTGGATCAGAGGTAAACCAAGTATCTAACTACCTCAAAGTTGTACCTGTCTATTGTGATGTTTTGTTTTTTATAATTTATTCAAGTATTAAGTTGAAGAAATCGCACGATAGCGCATCACCTTGCCGGAATCCTTTTTTGACATCAAAAGCTTCTGTGAAGTCAGTACCAACCTTGACGGAGCAGCGATAGTTCTCCATCGTCATCCTGCATAGTCGGAAGAGTTTTGTGGGGATGCCAAAACCAGACATGGCTCTGTATAGCTCGTCTCTATAAATGCTATCGTACGCGGCCTTAAAATCGATAAAGAGGTGGTGGGTATCGATTTGGAATTCTTGGATATTTTCCAGGATCTGCCGTAGCGTGAACAGTTGATCGATTGTGGACTTTCCTGATCTGAAACCACAATGATAGGGCCGATCAGGTTGCTGACCAAAGGTTTCAGGCGTTCACATAGTACGGCAGAGAGGATCTTGCTGGCGATATTCAGCAGACTTATTCCTCTATAGTTAGTTCCATTCATCAGGCATACTTTCTTCTGACCAAACTTTAAAGATGAGTTGGTGTATGCACTCCACCAGGTCATCTCCGGCCGCTTTAAAAAATTTCTGTGGGTCCAGCAGCTTTGTTGTTGTTAGCTTAGATATTGCTATCCTCACTTCATTTTGGTCAGGTGGACGGAGGTTTTGTCTGCAGAAATGGTCCTTCCATGTACTCAGCACCGACTCTACTACGAGGTTTCCATTCCTATCTGTACAGGCTTCTGTGCGAGTTTTTTTCCTTGGCACATTCTTTTTACCAGATGGTAAAACTTCTGCACGTTGTTCCTGGAGTAGCATTTCTCAATATCTTTGATCGCGCGCTTCTCATGCTCTCTCTCTTTTTCTTTTGGAGAAGCCGGTGTAATTCCCGTCTTTTCTGTTCGTAAAGCTCGTAAGCAGCTCTCGTCCTTCTTGTTTGGCTGCATGGGCCTGCCTACGTTCGTCATCGAACCGGAGGTTTCGTGGTGGTGGTCTGGTGAAACCTAGCACATCAGTTGCGGCATCTCTGATGTCCTGTTGGCTGTGTTGCCACTGGCCTTCGACTTTTGATGCTGGCGATAATGGATTTCTTGAGAGGTTACGGGATATTCGATCGGCATAGGTTCTGGCTGTCTCTTGCGACTGCAGCTTTCCAACGTCATACTTCCTCACAGTATTACTACGTTGTTGTGGTGTTCGGGTTATTCGCATTCTTACCTTTGCTGCAACAAGGTAGTGATCAGAATCGATGTAAGCTGCTCGGAAGGTGTGAACATCCAAGATACTGGATGCGTGTTTTGCATCGATCGCCACGTGATCAATCTGGTTGACGGTTTTTTGATCTGGGTGTCGCCAAGTCCCTTTGTGTATATCGAGATGAGGAAACCATGGGGCATTGCTCATAGGTTTTGTCGAGGAGCTTGTAGAAGTCATCCTTGGTGGCGTCATCTTTATCCTATGTGGGAGCATGAGCGCATATTAGGCTAATGTTGGCCTAACAAGTCGCTTACTTACGTGTCGAAAGCCCAAGAATTCTGTTATACGTTTAACGCTTATGACGAATCCGCACCCAAATAAACCCTGTGGTCTTCTTCCACAATCACCCTAGTACATTTGATAGTTTTTCATCCTCCTTTTGCCCGGCCCATCCCATCGAACTTCCTAAATGGCAGTAATTCCTGCTCTCTAGCAGTCTAGGGCCTCCGCTAGTTCTTTGGCTGCACGTGGTCTGTTAAGAGTTCTAACATTCCACGTGCAGATCCATTGGGGTACCCCAATTCGACAAACACTTATAAGCAACGCACAACCCGACGCAACGAATAGTATACGAGTATATTGGGCCTTTAAGAGAGCTTCGATGTGAAAAAACGACATTCGACCGATACCATAAGTATATATTTTACGAATAATTATAGCACACAAAACCTATCATGTTTCAATGACCGAACTGCCAATAAAAACGTTATTTAAATAAAAGCTAAGCATACAAGAAAAACCAATAGCACTGCAGTTGAAATCTACTTGTCAATGAGAAATAAGAAGGAAAGCTTGAAGTCCGCCACTGATTGAATTGCTTTTAAAATTTTGACAGTTGAAAACTCTAAATGACAGCTGAAAGCTCAAAATCTGATATTTAAAGTTACCAACTTTTACTATTTCACCAGCTTTTATATATATTTTGATTTATAGTATTAGAAAATGATTTTTCGTTTTTCTGAATATGAAATGGTTATTGAAAATTTGGTTAGGTTAAATGAGTTATGATACTCAAGCAATAAGTTTAAAATTTCAAAATCTGAAGCTAAAAAGAATTGACGTACAAAGTAGATAATTTGTAGAGTAGAGCTGTTATTCTGTTCTAGCTCTTTTAACTTACAATTTTTCAAAAGAACTCCATAAAACCAACCATACAATTTAATATTCCACTGCACTTAATCTCTGGCTCAATGAAATGGATAACGAATTCCAAGAAATCAACTTAAAACATTGCCACTGTCACAAACTCCGTGCTCTCCAATATTCTTCATCCCAATAAAGTTTCAACTTACAGCTGGAAACTCAAGAAATCTTGTTCCAATTACTTAATTTCCTAATGAGTAAGAAGAAAATGCACGAGAATATCAAATTAATTCAAGGACCATAAATCCTTTTTCATCAAAAGTACTTTTGCTGATTAAATTTCAGTCTTTTCATTTAATTTTCTTTTTTTTTTCTTTTGTAAAATGGAGAAAACAACCTAGTGGTTGTATTACAAAGTTTGTGCTTTTAATTAAATCCAACCCTAGTGAGGAAGTTCACCTTTTGAATTAAGCTGGCAAATGTGTTTATCCTCGGCTAGCTGGATCTTATAAGGCTATGGTGATTAAACCAAAGCAATGTACATCTCTTTCGAATGCAAATAAGTCTTGACTAAAACAAATATCAGGTAACACCCAGGAACTATAGAAATTCCAATTCGAAAATAGTTCGAAGGAATGACGATGGCTCTTTTGGCAAGAGAAGAACACTGAAATGTAATATATATATTTTGTTCCTGTTCACAGTAAAGTTGATCCTTTAAGTTATCGAAGCTTATGTATAATGTCGTATATCTTCATCTCTTTTTATCCCGAAATGAATTTATTCGAAAACTCTTCCCGTTTTAGGAGGAAAGTTGGAGAGCGGAAAATACTCTTACTTATAAATTAATGTATTTGAATGGTTTTCATTATAATTGTGTTAAATATTCCTGAAGTGGTTAGTAGGTTTTAGTTTTTAGTGGTTTTCCTTTTTTCAGTTTTAAAATTCATTTAGCTAATGATTTGAACTTTGAATGAAGTGCTCATTTAACTTTTGAATTCATAGTATATATATCCAAAATGATGGCGATGGGTATGTTAGTGAGTATGTTCAATGTGTCGGTTGACTCTTAGTCGATACTATAATAAGTCGAATTAAGATTGTTGTTAAAACGAATTTGTTTACTCTATTTTGTCTGTCAGGCGAATTTTAGTTTAAATTTATTAAGAAAAGGACAACTAGCTATTAAAAAGTGACATGCTTTTTCATCCTTTAAAACTATTCACAAATTACGGACATTTATGATTAAATGTATTTAACTTATCAAAAACAAAAAAAATTCATTTAATAAAAGATATAAAATGGCTCGATGACAAAGGTATTCAATTAACAAGCGTATGTGAAAAAGGTCGGTCTACAGCAAAAGTATATCAGTCTCTGTCATGAGCAAGAGAAAAATATTCAATCGTCCGAAAAAAGACACAAATTATAAGCAACCGAAACAGAAGGCAATACTTTAAAGCCACAAGCTTAAAAATTAACAGAGAGACGTATGAATTGTAAAAAAAAATAAGAGAAAAACTTTTAAAACGACTCAATAAAATAAGACACATAAAATTAGGTGTCAATATGACATTATTATTATTATTACTATTATTTTTATTAATTTAAATCGCTTACAAAGTAAGATATACATCTTTTGAGTTATTGCAAGCCATGAAATGTATAAAAAAAACTCAAAATCTATAAATTATCAAAAAGGTAAATTGAGTTTAAATTAAAAAGGACAAAAAATAAGTTAATACTCATGTCATAAAAAAGCATCGCTCGTAGTTTTGAGGACTCCATTAATTTACTTGGAGACATCGATAAAACAAAATACTTTTATTTTTGACCGATGCAGCCCCTTACATTGTTAAAGCTGCGCGTGGGTTGAAACTTTTTTTATCCTAAAATTATCCATGTAACCTGTCTGGCTCACGTACTGCATCGTGTGGCTGAGGAAATAAGAGGCAATTTTAAAGACGTTGATACGTTGGTGTAAAATAGAAAAAAAATATTCCAACACGCGTAGATATGTTTAAAGAAAAAAATCCTGGTGTTCCTCTTCCATCTCAACCTATAGTTACTAGATGGGGAACATGGGTGAATGCAGTGGGATATTATTCAAAATATTTTGAAAATTTTGAAAGTGTAGTCAAGGAGTTGGATGATTCTGAAGCTCCTTCTACTAAAAAAACAAAAGAAATACTTAACCTTAACTTAAGTTAAGTTAAGTTCCAATTATGGATTTCTTAATGAAAGTATCACTAAACCGCAGAGATCGAACACACTATATACCAAAATAGATTTTATTGAAGACGCATTTGCGAAAATAAATTCAGTTGAAGGTACAATGGGCAGAGCTATTTTGAAAAATATTGAAAATGTTTTGAATAAAAACGAGGGGTACTTAAAAATGAAAAAAAAAATTAAACATATTGACGCTTAACATCAGTAACGAAGAAGAAAACCTGAATAACTATTCAAGTAGTGAAATTCTTTCATTTAAGAATGCTCCACTTACATCTGTTGACGTTGAAAGATCATTTTCGATGTATAAGAGTTTTTTCCGACCAAATCGACAGAGTTTTCTTTTTGAAAATTTCAAAAAAAAAACTTTATGGTATATGTTAACAAGACATATTCAAATTCTGACAATTAGTTCCTTATTTAAATGAGATTGGTATATAATTTTGCATTTTATTTTCAATTCAATGAAGCTTATTTTATGTTTATTTAATAGTTATTTTTGTAATTCTAGTTTAATAAAAGACTAAATTTTTCAATTTTCATTGTTTTTTAAATAAATTTCGGAGCATATTTTTACTTTTTAAGCGCAAATTTTCTCATTTTATCTGCATATTTTATGCGCATATTTTGTGTTTTTAAGCGCATAAAAATCCGAGCCCTGCTCATAAATAAAAATTAAATAAAATGAAAAGAGTATAACAAAGAAAAACGAAATTGAAGAATTTTAAACTATGTACGATTTGCCAAACAAATAATAAGTAAAGATGAACATTTCCTTATGCTAACTGTGGTATATAAAAGAGTCCTACTGTATTCAACTGTAATTTATTACAATTATATTAAAACTATTACACACTTTCACTTCAATGACATTTGTCATTTTCATATTATAATAAAGAGCACTTGTAATACAGCCACCAAAGTAATAAGTTGTTTCATTATACATATAAGATAGCCCTCGTATAACTTCGGACTCTACATGGCGCAGTCGGTCTTGGAAGAACGTTCGTAATTATAATCTATAATTTTGAAAGGCATCACCAATTAAAGTCTTTAAGTATTAATTTAATTTGATAAAATATTAATTACTCTACAATAGTCAGAGACTATTTTGACGTATTCGTGCTTTAAATTGGAAGAATTCATAAATTCATAAAAAACGAAAATCACCCGAAAATGGACTGCGTGCGAAGAATCCACCCATTGAAGATGGAGGGAAACCTCTCAGAAAATTGGAAACGGTTTCGTCAAAATTACACAATCTTCGATATTACCGCTTGCGTTCAGGACAAAGATGAGGTCATTCGAGTAAACACGTTTTTGAACACGATTGGAGAAGATGCCCTCGATCTATATAATTCGTTAACTTTGTCTGATGAAGACAAAAAGAAGATCGAGTCTGTGATGAAGGCTTTCGACGAGTATTGCTTACCAAAAAAAAAAAAAACAAACATATGACCGCTTCAAATTCTTCAGCCGAAACCAAGAAAATTTGCAGGCGTTTGACAGTTATGTGACAGACCTGAAGTTGCTAGCCAAGAATTGTGAATTTTCATCATTAGAAGAGTCCCTTATTCGTGTTAGAATTATAAGCTACAGGAAAAATTACTGAGTGCAGCAGATTTAAACTTTTATAAATGTATGGAAATATGTCGTGCATCAGAGGTCGCCCAGAAGCAGACAAAGGAAATCCAGTGTCCAGCAAATAGTTCCGTAGATGGCATTAACAAGAGTTCAGCGAATCATCAGGAACATAAAAGAGGTAACAGGCAGCACGCTAAAAAATCTTAGAAGAAAAATAATGTTAATTTTGAGAAAGGTAACAATCAATTTAATATTAATATTTATATAATAAATAATATAAATATATTAATATAATAATAATAATATTATATAATAATAATAATTTAACTAATAGAAATAAGAGCTTTTTAAATCAATTAAACAGTAGAACTCTTTTATATGCCACACTAACTACTCCCTTTATAGCAATTGGCAGAGAGTTCCAAAGGCCAATGAGATGAACAAAGCATTGACGTCGAGAGTTCAGATATTTAAATCGGGGAATTATAAGAACGAATGACCTTGTTAAAAGTTCAGTCTACTGTAAAGATGATTGTTTTTTTTAATGATAAGACGTAGATAGCAAAGGGATCGAAATTTTAGTAAATTATTTAAATTGCAACCACAAAGTAGTTTAGATTAAAAAGAAACTTGATCAAATGAACGCAGGTGATACGCAAAACGGGCAATGTTGTTAAATACAACATTAAGTCTACGAGATGTCACACAATCCAAGTCACTAAATACTTCACAACAATAAAGCAGTACAGGAAGTAGAAAAGTTTTTGCCAACAGTAGCTTTGTTTTCTGTGGGATGAAAAACTGGGTGATCCGAAGAGCTCTAAGAATACCATAGACCTTACCTATTGAGCTATTAAGATGGTTATTTCAAGTGAGAGTACGATTGAAGACCATAACTACGTTTCGCGCAGAATCAACATTTTGGTGTCGATCCTAAGCTCGTAGAGGACGGATGTCGAGGTGCGCGCACAAATAATTAAACAAAAGCCAAACAAATAATTATTGCGCGTTGTTATCGCGAGTGCTTTAAAAAAAATAATAATATTCACTCGCGTCGTAGGATGAATGATAAAGATGCCCACTCGCGCTGAGGAAGAAAAAAAAATAAATAAAACGCATTCGCATAACAAATTATCCTCCAATCTGTCCCAAGACATTTGTGCTTAACTGCCTCTTTCTTATCTACTGTAGGCATCGTATGACCATACAATGCTTGCGGTAAATAGATAAGGGCATCTGAATTTGTCTTATTGTGCTGAATGTTTAGATTGATTTTTTGTAAACAGGCTGTCTTATGGGCATAACACCTAAGACAGTTTGATTATTACAGAAGTTAATTTGGATTTTCACTGCGCAGTTCGACTTAATCAGAGTTGTGTTTTGTATGTAAGTATTTTTAAATGGTAAGTGATTTTTGTGTCGTGTATTCAAATGTTCGTGGTTTAAGAAAGAATTTCTTTCACGTGTACGTCTACACTGTTCAACACAGGCCAGCTGTTTTGGCATTAAGTGAAACTCAGGTTGGAGTAAATACTGATTTATCAGAATTTGCTCTACATGGGTATAGCTTGGTGCCATTACTCTTTTCCCATCATGGTCTCGTGGTCTATGTTAGGAATGATATTGCTTGCCAGAGCCTTCCCCAATATGGGCAATGTTCCATTGTATCATTTCAGCTAATTTCTCATCCCCCACCCATCCAGTTAAAGAAAAACTTCCCTTCCTGGGACGGCCTGAATATCTTTTTCCGAAACTTTAACTGGTCACTATGCTTCCTCGATAGTGACATTGATGCCAGTGCTGAAATGATCACAAATGTGATTCTTCTAGGGATGCGTGCTTTTATTCCTAACAGAGTAAAAAGCATCAAACCTAAAGAAAAGTCTTGGTTTAATTCTGAGTGTAAAGAAGCTATCAGGCTCAAAGAAGTAAGTTTCCGATCTTACAAAGCCAACCCTACAGAGGAAAATCGGAAAAAGCACAAACAAGCAAGGAACTCATGCAACTCCGTTATAGAAAGAACCAAATTTTTGCATGACCAAAAATTACGGCAAAAAATTCTGCAGTGTCCCAAAGGCAGTAAAAATTTTTGGTCATTTGTAAAAAATATAAAAAACTCCTCGACATCTTCGGTTCCAACGCTCATCGACAATAACAAACCAATTGTTTACTCTTCAGAGAAGGCAAACTTGCTCGCCGCCCATTTCGCTGCCAGCTCCACGTTGCCTCAAAGCAACGTTGCCCCTCCTGTACTTGAGAATGTAAATGTTTCCGCACTCGTACAGTAGCAAGAGTTCTCAAAGATCTCGATATACACAAATCCGCTGGCCCGGATGGTAAACCCCCGATTCTTTTGAAGAGGTGTTCTTCCACACTGGCAAAGCCACTGCGTAAGCTTTTCCATCGGTCCTACTCTTCTGGAATCTTTCCTAGAAGATGGAAAACAGCATTTGTCCAGCCTGTCCCTAAGAAAGGTGACCCATCCTCCCCCTCCTCCTACCGACTTACACTTACACTTACGTCCCTTCTTTCTAAGGTCATGGAAACATTGATTAACCGTCAGCTTAAGGAATATCTCGAAGATCGAAAGCTTCTCCATGACCGTCAGTACGGCTTCCGCAGCAACCGTTCCACTGGTGATCTGATGGCATATCTCACCGAACAGTGGAACAAATCTTTACATCGCTTTGGAGAAAGTAAGATTATTGCTCTTGATATCTCCAAGGCATTTGACAGAGTTTGGCATGAAGCTCTTTTATCGAAAATGCGTGCTTTTGGGATCGATGATACACTTGTTCGTTGGATTAAAAGCTATCTTCTGGACCGTTCAATACAAGTTGTATTGGACGGATTCAAGTGTGATTCGCACAAAATAAATGCTGGTGTGCCGCAGGGCTCTGTTCTGTCTCCGACTCTTTTCTTGATTTTTATAAACGATCTTCTGTCTGTTACTTCTAATCCACTTAACTGTTTTGCTGACGACTCTACGCTCAGCTTTTCATATTCGTTCAATAATTCACGTCCTTCGCCTTCGGACGTACAATTGCAACGGTACCATATGTCAAGCTCATTAAACTCTGATTTATACAGCATAGTCAAATGGGGTAATAGAAATCGTGTGGAGTTTAATGCTTCGAAAACTCAATGCTGTCTTCTGTCGTTAAAGCTAAACATTCCCCCAATGCCATTGTCCATGAATGGCACTTACATCGAAGAAACCGAAAAGCTCTCAGTACTCGGTATGTGTGTCAACGACGACCTCCGTTGGAACGACCATATATTTGAGATCGCTAAGAATGCTAGGTGCTTAGGTTTTCTGTATCGGTGTAAGAAGTATTTTTCCCCATCTGATCTGGCTACAATTTATAAAGCGTTTATACGCCCTAAACTCGAGTATAACTCCCACCTCTGGGCAGGTGCTTCGCAAACATCGCTTCACCTGCTTGATAGAATACAAAATCGAGCGTTAAGATTGATAGGTAATAGAACTGCCGCTGAAAAAATTGCCCCACTCGAACACCGACGCAATGTTTCATGTCTTTCCTTATTTTATCGTTTCTTTTACAAAAAATGTTCACTCGAAGTAGCCAGTTGCATTCCTCTCCTTAAAAGTTTCTCCCGTAATACTCGTCTTGCTAAGAATGCCCATCAGTTCACCCTTGAGCCTAATTTCGGACGTACCGTGAAATATAGGGATTCTTTTTTTAGCCGAACGACATGAATTTGGAATAGTTTACCCGGCGGGATTTTCCCTTGCCATTTTGATCTGCAAACATTCAAAACCAATGTTAATCGGCACCTCCTATCTCTCCCCTCCCTATCTTCGTAATGCCCGCGCAGTGTGTTCTACATTAAAAGGGAAACACATAATCCCTTGTGCGCGCGTTAATTATAAAAAAAAAAAAAAAAAAAAAAAAAACATAATTATGGTTTAGAAAATTAATCTGTTCATTTACATTTTGCATTAAGTAGGGTAAATTCCAGTCTAAGCAATAAAAATCTAGTAACAACTCAGAAACGTTTATATTTCAAAAATCAGAAAATTGAAAACTTTGCTTTTTTTTAAATGGCAAGATATTTTGAGGCAGGCAAAAATCAGATCATGTTTTGAGAAACTTGGTGCTTAAAGTTGGTTGTAAAACAAAACTATTTCATTGCCACTTATAATATAAAAGTAAACTCGATGACTCGGTGAAGTGAGATGGGTTCAAACGATTTATTGAATTTAGATCCAAGGCCTCAAAAGCACTAAGAAAACATTCGGAATGGCGTTTATCTAAAAGATGGCAATTGAAATCACCACATAATATAGTGAAAGAGAATTTACAAGAAAAAGACTCCACAGCTATCAATAATGGTACTAAACTTATGTGATTGTATGTTCTGTAAACCGAACTAACCAGAACATCTTCATAGTAACATTTTATACAAACAAATATAAATTCGAAGGGAAAATCTTTATCGGTTTACATACGAGCCTATAACATAACCCATCCCATTTAACTACCCACTAGGTGGCGCGGGGGTAGTTTTTTTTTCAAAATTCTTATTTGTGGACCGATTTTGACGACGAGACTTTCACAGGCAAATAGCTGATGCTGTAAGAAATACTTCAAGCTTTTTTAATAACCCTCTCTGGAGGCACTTTTTTCGAAAATTCTTATATGGACCGACTTGATTCAAAATCGCACAATTGGTATAATATTTATAATAGTATTCAAATAAAAATAATAAAAGAAATGCCTTTGGGAAAATATTGACATGAGAAGTGGCGAAATAATATCAACATAAAACGTAGTTTCCCTAGATATTTTATTTGTGTACTAACACAATTACATAGATGGTGTTTAGTTACGGTTGGACCCAATATGTGGCGCTGTTGTCGTGATAAAAATGTGTGGTATAGCCGAGCAATGTCAGGGGGGTTAGCTAGTTCATATGATGTGGTAAGCCAATTTACAAAGTTAAAGTTAATATATTAAAAAAAATGTGTCCTATATGTTATCGGCCTAATATCCTATTAATTAAAAAAAAGATTTGTTCAAATTTGTTTTGTCGTTCTCGCGTTATGCGCCGTCAGACGAAACTGCTTGAATTTTATTATACACTAAATTAAATTCTAGCCGCGACCTCGTCTGCGATTAAGCATTTTGGTTAAATTAGGTTTTAATTTATTTGTATTAAGAGAGTGAACTTCGTTTTTCTAATCGAAGTGATATTCCTCTTAACTGTATATTTCTATTTCTTACTTTTCTAATATATTTCAATATTGTTGTATTCCTATGTTTTATATCTCTATATATCTTCATGTCTATATCTTTATACCCTTAAATATATCTATATAGATATCTCTCTATGCCTATATTTTATTTCTCTATATCTCTATGTATCTATATCTCTGTTTCTTTTTTTTTTTTTTTTATAATTAACGCGCGCACAAGGGACTATTTGTTTCCCTTTTAATGTAACACACTGCGCGGGCATTAGGAAGATAGGGAGGGGAGAGATAGGAGGTGTCGATTAACATTGGTTTTGAATGTTTGCAAATTGAAATGGCAAGGGAAAATCTCGCCGGGTAAACCATTCCAAAGTCGTGTTGTATGGCTAAAAAAAGAATCCCTATATTTCACGGTACGTCCGAAATTGGGCTCCAGGGTGAACTGATGGGCATTCTTAGCAAGACGAGTATTACGGGCGAAACTTTTAAGGGGAGGAATGCAGCTGGCTACCTCGAGTGAACATTTTTTATAAAAGAAACGATAAAATAAGGAAAGACATGAAACATTGCGTCGAGAGGGGCAATTGTTTCAGCGGCAGTTCTATTTCCTATCAATCTTAACGCTCGATTTTGTATTCTATCAAGCAGGTGAAGCGATGTTTGCGAAGCACCTGCCCAGAGGTGGGAGTTATACTCGAGTTTAGGGCGTATAAACGCTTTATAAATTGTAGCCAGATCAGATGGGGAAAAATACTTCTTACACCGATACAGAAAACCTAAGCACCTAGCAGCATTCTTAGCGATCTCAAATATATGGTCGTTCCAACGGAGGTCGTCGTTGACACACATACCGAGTACTGAGAGCTTTTCGGTTTCTTCGATGTAAGTGCCATTCATGGACAATGGCATTGGGGGAATGTTTAGCTTTAACGACAAAAGACAGCATTGAGTTTTCGAAGCATTAAACTCCACACGATTCCTATTACCCCATTTGACAATGCTGTATAAATCGGAGTTTAATGAGCTTGACATACAGCAAAACAGTTAAGTGGATTAGAAGTAACAGACAGAAGATCATTTATAAAAATGAGGAAAAGAGTCGGAGATAGAACAGAGCCCTGGGGCACACCAGCATTTATTTTATGGGAATCAGACTTGAATCCGTTCAATACAACTTGTATTGAACGGTCCAGAAGATAGCTTCTAATCCAACGAACAAGAGTATTATCGATCCCAAAAGCACGCATTTTCGATAAGAGAGCTTCATGCCAAACTCTATCAAATGCCTTGGAGATATCAAGAGCAATAATCTTACTTTCACCAAAGCGATGTAAAGATTTGTTCCACTGTTCGGTGAGATATGCCATCAGATCACCAGTGGAACGGTTGCTGCGGAAGCCATACTGACGGTCATGGAGAAGCTTACGATCTTCGAGATATTCCTTAAGCTGACGGTTAATCAGTGTTTCCATGACCTTAGAAAGAAGGGATGTCAGTGCTATGGGGCGGTAGGAGGAGGGGGAGGATGGGTCACCTTTCTTAGGGACAGGCTGGACAAATGCTGTTTTCCATCTTCTAGGAAAGATTCCAGAAGAGTAGGAGCGATGGAAAAGCTTACGCAGTGGCTTTGCCAGTGTGGAAGAACACCTCTTCAGAAGAATCGGGGGTATACCATCCGGGCCAGCGGATTTGTGTATATCGAGATCTTTGAGAACTCTTGCTACTGTACGAGTGCGGAAAAAAATCTGTCCCATGGAAAAATTTACATTCTCAAGTACAGGAGGGGCAACGTTGCTATGCGGCAGCGTGGAGCTAGCAGCGAAATGGGCGGCGAGCAAGTTTGCCTTCTCTGAAGAGTAAACAATTGGTTTGTTACTGTCGATGAGCGTTGGAACCGAAGATGTTGAGGAGTTTTTAATATTTTTTACAAATGACCAAAAATTTTTACTGCCTTTGGGACACTGCAGAATTTTTTGCCGTAATTTTTGGTCATGCAAAAATTTGGTTCTTTCTATAACGGAGTTGCATGAGTTCCTTGCTTGTTTGTGCTTTTTCCGATTTTCCTCTGTAGGGTTGGCTTTGTAAGAACGGAAACTTACTTCTTTGAGCCTGATAGCTTCTTTACACTCAGAATTAAACCAAGACTTTTCTTTAGGTTTGATGCTTTTTACTCTGTTAGGAATAAAAGCACGCATCCCTAGAAGAATCACATTTGTGATCATTACAGCACTGGCATCAATGTCACTATCGAGGAAGCATAGTGACCAGTTAAAGTTTCGGAAAAAAATATTCAGGCAGTCCCAGTTGGCTTTCTCGTATTGCCAAACGGTCCTGGTGGGAAGTTTTTCTTTAACTGGATGGGTGGAGGATGAGAAATTAGCTGAAATGACACAATGGTCTGAAGTGCCAAATGGAGAAGTTACACTAATGGTATATTTATCAGGGTGAGAAGTAAGAAACAAGTCAAGAGTATGGGCGGCTTGCCCAGCAACATCCGGTATACGCGTTGGCACATCGATCAGTTGGGTAAGGTGATGTAACCCGGCAAAGAGCTCGACATACCTTCCTTCGGGTGTTGTCTGACCAGAATAGCGGAGCCAATTGGAATTGTGTACATTGAAATCGCCCGTAATAACGATTTCAGTGCGAGGACAAAGGGAAACAATTTTCGAAATGGAATCAGACAGCGCATCAAACTCGTTACAAGTGGAATTGCTGTCGAGATTTGGACTCCTGTAAATAAAACAGTAATGAATGACATGCTTGCGGACAGTGAATTTGAGCCACAAGAAGTTAAAGTCCGTGTTGGAACATTGCCCATATTGGGGAAGACTCTGGCAAGCAATATCATTCCTAAAGAAATTCTTTCTTATACCACGAACATTGGAATACACGACACAAAAATCACTTACCATTTCAAAATACTTACACACAAAACACAATTCTGACTAAGTCGAACCATGCAGTGAAAATCCAAATTAATCTCTGTAATAAACAAACTGTGTTAGGTGTTATGCCCATAAGACAGCTTGTATACAAAAAATCAATTTAAATATTCAGCACAATAGGACAAACTCAGATGCCCTTATCCATTTACCGCAAGCATACGATGCCTACAGTAGATAAGAAAGAGGCAGTTAAGCTAAGCACAAAGGGTTGGGACAGATAGGATGATAATTTGATTTGTTATGCAAGTGTGTATTATTATTTTTTTTTCTTTCTTCCACAGCGCGAATGGGCATCTTATCGTCTTCCAACGACACGAGAGGATATTATTTTTTTATCACTCGCGATAACAATGCGCAATAATTTTTTTTTTTGACTTTTGTGTAATTATTTATGCACGCACCTCGACCTGACGTCCGGCCTCTATGAGCTTAAGATCGACACTCCACTCTATTTCTCTGTATCTCTCTATCTGTTTGTCTCTATATCTCTATATCTCTGTATCTCTATATCTCTATCTCTTTACAACTCTATTTCCCTATATCTCTTAATAGAATAGTGAATCCTGTAACTTCACAAATTCATGTGAATTCACAGAAGCGTACACACCTGAAAAACATTTAAGAAACATTTTTGATAAGTCTCTGAAATGGTTTTTTGTTTGTCATTGTCAAATAGGGTAATAGGAATCGTGTGGAGTTTAATGCGTCGAAATCTAAACATACCCCCATGTTATTTCCATTTTGGATCCGAAATGCTGTTTCTGCATCTAAACTCATTTCAGGATGCGCACTAATTCAGTGTTGGAAAGCCTACTCCGAGTCGAGATCGAAGTTTGTTGACGGCGGCGAATAACTAATCAATCCCAGTCGCCTTGCCCTCGATTCAAGATCTCCAAATCCGACTTCATGTTTCGAAACTGGCACATTAAAGCGCCTCAACTTTGCCCAATCAGGGCGATAAACAGATCTGAGAAACTGCCAATACCATCTCCAGTCTAAAATGAAAGTCCTCCCTTGTATGTAATTCCGACTTCCATTCGAGTTTTAGCTCCCATTTGTTGATTTTATTGGATTCCTTAAAGCCTGACGTGAAAGAGACAACGGTTGTCGCAGAAGCTGATACCTATTCCCAACGGGATATCATCCCTACTAAGAGTGGGTATCGAATTAACACGTTACCTTTGAAATTGTCATCTAAGGTTAAAGGCCTCGATAGCGGATCCAGATGAGTGACATACAAGTTTGATAAAGGATAATTGGGAATAGGAGCTCTCCGAAGCTGGTCTTCTTTGAACGACTTGTTTTGTGCGTTGCAGATATTACTTGCATTCCAAATTTTTGCAAAATACTACTTAAACGTCAAAAAATTTAAATCAGTTTTCCCATACATGTCATGAAATAGGTAATACTGTAATGGCTTAGCAATAATCGATGTTAAATGCATAAATGTGTATGAATTGCATTGTTTCATCCCTAAAATAGCCAATTTAATAATATACTTGTAATTAAGGAGGCTTATTTACATCATGTTCATGACATATTGCATGACATAAAATGGTCGATAAATACCGTATATTTAACCGTCACATTAAATACCTCACATAAAATAACTCCACTCATCTGACACTTACAATTCATTTCATTACGAGTGTAATTGCTTTTACCGCTAGTCGAACAACAAAATGTCATTCAATACAGATCTCCATTCAAATGTCAATCCAGCGGCTGTTTAACTTGGCTGGAAACACAAGACCGACCAAAAACAAAATTATTCTGCAACCATTCTCACGTTTCATTTAATTGAGCTTACACTATTGCAGCTAGTATGTCAGTTTATTAGTGTAATCTAACTTTAACTTTTTAGCCATTTTGTTTTCTGCTTTCTCATTGTCTTGCTTTATATGGGAAAAAATAAAAAGTTGACATTTCGAAGCTTAACCGGTAAACCTTTTACTTTTCGGCATTGTTTTTTGTTTTGTCATCCCAAAACTTTCTATTTATGAATATATTTTTTCTTTACAGGGATAAACCATCCTAAAACAACAAAAACATTTACTGTTGTGTGAGTTTTATATTGTTGGGCAGATTTTAAGATAAACATTAAAAAAAGAATGACAAAGTTTTCATTTGCATAAAAAATGTAATAATTTTGCTACGGTAGAAACAATGTGGATGATTTTTTTTTCTGCCACACACTTTTACATAACAAGGTTATCTGGTCGTGTGTTATGCCTCCTAACATCCCTGAGTTGTTCCATGTATAGCAAAGTAGGATGAAACCAAAACTGCAGCAGAAAAAAATCTGCATGTGGAATTTTTATTTTTGGAAATGTTTGTAAAAGGGGTGGAGAAGGTGTTCCATAAAAAAAGATTTTCGGGGTTTTTATTTTCGTTTTTTATTTATTGGTTTTCTCGAATTTAAAGTTATTTATTTAAAACCCGTTCCTAAGATTAAAAAAATACACTTTTTAACATTTATTAAAGAAATAAAATGGCGTTTAAATTTTTCCGTTCAAAACTAAATATTTTACGTATTTTTTTTTTTTTGAACAATCAAAAGTCTGAAAAATTGAATAAAAACTTTGAATTGAGATTCCCTTAATATTTTTCAAATTTTATTCGACGTAGTGGATAGTGCTGTTTTCGAATGTGCCCATTAAGTCAAATGCGGTTGGGATAGACGAAATTCATCCTTTATTTCTATAAAAATATTTCTATTCCTAAACAAAATGTTAAAGGTAAATTAAGACCCATGTCGAGCTTACCGTTTTTATCAAAAGTATTTGAAAGAGTTATACAAAAGCAAATCAGTACTTAACTTGCTACAAATACTATGATCACTCTAAAGAAAATAAATCTAGTTTCCGTAAAAAGCATAGTTGTATCACAGCGTTATTAAAGTCGAAAAGATATGTGCAGAGAGGCTGCATACATCTATGCATCCCTATGCTGTTCCTAAATCAAATGTGAATACTTTTTGGCGTTTAAGTATTGGTGTATAATTAATTAATGGAGCGTTATCACTGGACATTTTTGAAAATTTGCAAAAAAAAGTGACATTAAAAAAATGTCCCTTAAAAATTATGTAAATAAAATCAAATTTGTATGAATATTGAATTTGGAGAATACAAATTCCAACGAATCCGACATAAATTATTTTAATTGAAAACTTAACACTGACAATTATTTACTTTATTTTTTATTATGCTCCTGCTCAGGGTTGTTAATATTATCCGTGAATATTATTGTGAATGTTTATGTTATCTCGAACGAAACTCCAAAAATTTGATTTTTCTGAATATCATATTCATTTAACTGAAAGAAAAACATTACATAACCATAAAAAAAAGTTGGTTGTCTGTAAAGTGGGTTTACGGGCGATAATTTTACGTGATAACGTCATAAGAAAACATTGATGGCAAATACACCAACATACAGCCCGTAAACTCACACCCACAAACCCTCTCGTTAAATCCACACACACACCCCTATATCTATAAATACTTTAAAAAAACTCCGCCTATTTTGTATTTCTTTGGGAATTTGCGACTGTTCTTTTTCATGTTCGCCTGGTGCTTGCGATCGATTTTGGTTGCAAGAACCATAGTATCGCGGTTAGCATGAGTCATGAGTCTTATCAGCATGAGTCATGTTATTTCGAACGTGTAGCCTGTCATCGATTTATAAGACGTTATCACGTCAAAAAATATAATGAATTGTTTTATTTCAGGGAATTTAAAAAATTTAGCACAGAAAGAAAAGTGGTAACAAAAGTGTTACGGCGGTAACGCTGATTGACAAGTGTGGTATATATCAGTATTGCCAGATATATTTTATTTACATTTTTATTTGCGATTATAGGGACTATAAGGCAGGACTAAGGATTCGTGAATATAAGAACAAATTGAGATAACAATCAAGCATGACATTACGATCATAGAGAAGCCTAAAAAAGTCATTGAGGAAAAATTTATACTCATTCACTTTTTGGGAAAGTCTATGGTGTTCGGCGTACCTTGTGAGAATTTCATAGATCGAAATTAAGAAATGTATGCGCTTACAAAGAACACCCTGCAAACGAATACATTGTTCCAAATTAAAAGTGACAACAAACTTTCTTGATTACAAATTACAACTATTCCGAAGTATTTCGCAGCCAAGTTCGTCCTCAAATACAAAACACCCTATGGAACGAAAACTTGGCATAGCATATTGTAATCCATGCCAGGTAACGTAATGCAAATGAATTTAAATTGCATTTTATAAGGAATTTCTTTTGTTATCTGCAAAATCTACAAAACAGGTGAAGAAATGACTGAATGGGTTTAGTGAAAGAAATTGTGTTCCTCGTTTGTGGGTTCCGCCTCGCCTACACCTCGGCAAAGTTGGGAAATTCCGAAAGCGGATTTCTTGCACATGTAGGATTGTAGGTGGTTAAAGAAAATAGTTTTCCATTTATTGTGGTTTCATGTGTTTGGCAGAAATTTTCTTATATCAACTAACCACCCGACCCTCCTCCCTCCTCTCCATCATATTCCACTTCACCTCTTCAAAGTTCCTTAACCTGATTTGCATTTTTTTCCATTTTTAAACTCCATGCTGATTAGATTAACTGATGTACAGTGCATTGCACGAAGATACATTTATTCGTTAAAATGTTTGTTCAGAGATAAGAAAGAGTTGCCACTTGATATAAATCTGAAAGTGGGTCATGAAAAAGGGGAGGTGTCATAAAATACGGGAAATTCTCTCAGCAGCAGCAACGTAATCTCCGAAGGAACACCATAAAGGTGTTAGTTGCCTTGGAATAATGAATCTTTTGTATCTAGGGATTTATTTTCTGGATACTATGCAGTGACTTAATTTCTTGTTGGTGGTTGGGTTGCACGTACGTGAACGAAGAAGTGGCATGTGGATAATTCGTGACAGGTTGTTGTGCTGAGAGTTGTGTGGTTGTGAGGTGACATAAGAGACGTCTTTTGGTGTCTAATAAGGTGCCGGTGAGGTGAATTTTAAAAGAATCTCGGATGTCTTTGTTTTTCCAAAAAATATACATATATACATTATGTAGTGTAGGAGGTGCAGTGCATGGTACCTAAATTTTAAGGGTCTTAGACGTGGATGTTTTAATACGTAGAGCATGCTTGTATAGGATATGCATTATGTGCACACGGATGCATATATGCAACTTTGTTTTGACACTTTTGACATGAGTGCTTCTGGAATTTCAGGTGTTCAGAAATTATGAAAAGGAAAAACTTTCGACTAATGGGTGATGTGTAATTAAAAAACTTTGTTACAGATTTGTTTTAATGTTTAAGGCGTCAAGAACTTAAAGAGCTGCGTTTGGAGATTTATCCTTGTAGTAATAAAATGAGTTTCACAATCGATGTTTAAGAGGAAAAGAGTGGTATTTAGGATAAGGATAAGTTTTAAGACTTGTGATGAAGTTGTAAGATTCTTAGGCTAAATTTATCAAAGTGAAAATCAAAGGAGCGCAGTTTATATTAATGGATTGAAGCATACCTGACATAGGTTCATTGGATCCATAATTCGTAGAAAATAATTTTGAAAAGAGATTTCGAACGAAGATTACTCAGATAAATGTGAAAGAAGATAGGGAAGGGAGGAGCAAGCAGTAGAAAGGCCTTACGTGAGCACCTGCCGATTATGGCTTAATCTCACGGTGGGCCTACCCACTTTGGAGTCCCTTGAGGCGCAACAAAACCCTTAGTGTGGTTGGTCGAACCACTTTATTACTAGAGTGACTCCCCAAACCAAATAATGAATTTATTATGGTAAATCCATTCTCCTTGCTAAGAAGCAGGGCCTATCAGCACCCCTAGTAGCAAGGTTAAATAAGACAATGAACAAACACTTCCTTCGAAGCCGTGCCGTCCTCCCAGAAACTAAAGATACCTTTTCTCTGCCGCATTTGGAGTAACCACAGCCACCATGAAGCTCCCACAAGGGGCCTACCGCTATTTTAACAGGCAGCTGCTACCGAGCAAGGCTCGTGTAATCAGCTGGGGCTCCTGTTAACCCATGGTACATAATTAAACCCTAGGTAACCCATTTCCGATAGAAACAAACTTGTGGATCGACCCCATAAAGTCGCTGGCCCACCAACCAGTAAGCAACAAGTTCTAAGAAATCCTATCAACCCGGATTCTCCCTGCTGCCCCGCCTAGAAGCTATGTGTTACTACACCGCCCACGAAGGATCATGTGTAGAGCGCTTAACTAGACTTGGTCTTAGAAGACTTTTACTTCCAGCAACCCGGCCATTCTATAGGGCGGTGAGATTAGAGCACTCTTACCTCAGGCACTCACAACCATAGGCCAATTCTGTCATCCTCGAACCTATAGAGGAGGAGCTGTAAGCAGACTCTCAGTGCTGGCGCTTCCCTGTCCTTAGGCCTATTCTGCCCCCGTACCTAAAGGGGGAATATTTTAGCAGACTTTTACTGCAGGCATATCCATACCGTGGGCCTATTCTTTCATCTCCGCGCCCACAGGGGATGAAGGGAGGAGCAGTCAGAAGTTGAGGGATAAAGATAATATCAGCTATTCTACCGTCATTTCGTGACGTTTTAGTTTAAGTATCGATCTTAAGCTCGCCAAAGACGGACGTGTGAGGTGCACGCACAAAAAAGCAAAAAAACATAAAAGTAAAAAAATAATAATTTGCGCACTCTTTGAAAAAAAGAAACGAATACCACTCGCGTGTGTTGTGAAAAATAAAATAATACCCACTCGCGTCGTTGGAAGACAGATAAATATACCCACCCACCTACCCCAGAATAAAATATACACACTCGCGCCGCAAATCCTTCCTCTTATCTCTCCACAATACCTTTGTGCTTAACTGCCTCTTCTTTATCTACTGTAGGCATTGTATGACCATCCAATGCTTGCGGTAAATAGATAAGGGCATTTGAGTTTGTCTTATTGTGCTGAATGTTTAAATTGATTGAGACCCTTCTGCAATACGGGCAATGTTCCAACACCGACTTTAACTTCTCGTGGCTCAAATTCACTCTTTCCAAGCATGTCATTCATTATTGTTTTATTTACAGGAGTGCAAATCTCGACAGTTATTCGACTTGTAACCAGTTTGATGCGCTGTCTGATTCCATCTCGAAAATTGTTTCCCTTTGTCCTCGCACTGAAATCGTTATTGCGGGCGATTTTAATGTACACAATTCCAATTGGCTCCGCTATTCTGGTCAGACAACACTCAAAGGAAAGTATGTCGAGCTCTTTGCCGGGTAACATCACCTTACCCAACTGATCGATGTGCCAGGCGTATACCGGATGTTACTGGGCAAGCCGCACATACTCTTAACTTGTTTCTTACTTATCACCCTGATAAATATACCATTATTGTAACTTCTCCATTTGGCCCGGTCCCGGTTTAACTCTGCGTGTAAAGAAGCTATCAGGCTCAAAGAAGTAAGTTTCCGATCTTACAAAGCCAACCCTACAGAGGAAAATCGGAAAAAGCACAATAAGCAAGGAACTTATGCAACTCCGTTATTGAAAGAACCAAATTTTTGCATGACCAAAAATTAAGGCAAAAAATTCTGCAATTGTAAAAAATATTAAAAACTCTCAACATCTTCGGTTCCAACGCTCATCGACAGTAACAAACCAATTGTTTGCCTTCTCAAACTTGCTCGCTACATCCTGCCTCACAGCAACGTTGCCCCTCCTGTACTTGAGAATGTAAATTTTTCAATGGGACAGATTTTTTCCGCACTCGTACAGTAGCAAGAGTTCTCAGTAGTAGTAGAGTAGCAAGTTCACTGCGCAAGCTTTTCCATCTCTCCTACTCTTGTGGAATCCACAAAATAGCATTTGCCCAGCCTGTCCCATCGTTTGGCATGAATACTCTTATCAAAAATGCGTGCTTTTGGGATCGATGATACTCTTGTTCGTTGGATAAGAAGCTATTGGACGGATTCAAGTCTGATTCCCACAAAATAAATGCTGGTGTACCCCAGGGCTCCGTTCTTTCTCCAACCCTTTTCCTCATTTTTATCAATGATCTTCTGTCGGTTACTTTTAATCCACTAAACTGTTTTGCTGGCGACTCTACCCTCAGCTTTTCATATTCGTTCGATAATTCACGTCCTTCGCCTTCGGACGTACAATTGCAACGGTGCCGTATGTCAAGCTCATTAAACTCCGATTTATACAGCATTGTCAAATGGGGTAATAGGAATCGTGTGGAGTTTAATACTTCGCATACTCAATGCTGTCTTCTGTTATTAAAGCTAAACATACCCCCAATGCCATTGTCCATTAATGCCACTTGCATTGAAGAAACCGAAAAGCTCTCAGTACTCAGTATGTTTGTCAAAGACGACCTCCGTTGGAACGACCATATATTTGAGATCGCTAAGAGTGCTGCTAAGTGCTTAGGTTTTCTGTATCGTTGTAAGAAGTATTTTTGCCCTTTTGATCTGGTTACAATTTATAAAGCGTTTATACGTCTTAACTCGAGTATAACTCCCACTTCTGGGCAGGTGCTTCGCAAACATCGCTTCACCTGCTTGATAGAATACAAAATCGAGCGTTAAGATTGATAGGAAATAGAACTGCCGCATAAGCAATTGCCCCCTCGAACACCGACGCAATGTTTCATGTCTTTCCTTATTTTATCGTTTCTTTTATAAACAATGTTCACTCGAAGTAGCCAGCTGCATTCCTCCCCTTAAAAGTTTCTCCCTTAATACTCGTCTCGCAAGGAATTCTCATCAGTTCACCCTTGAGCCCAATTTCGGATATACCGTGAAATAAAGAGATTCTTTTTTTAGCCGTACAACACGACTTTGGAATGGTTTACCCGGCGAGATTTTCTCTTGCCATTTCGATTTGCAAGCATTCAAAACTAATGTTAATCGACACCTTCTTTCCCTCCGTCCCTAATCTTCCTATGCTCGCGCAGTGCGTTTTAATACTATAAGGGCAACACGCAAATCCCTTTTGTGCACGCATGTTATAAAAAAAAAACTCTCAACTATTTTGGAGCATTGATAATACAAGTCCGTTCAATCTAAGTCAAACGTTTATCTTACAGATAGATATCTTTTAGATAGATATCTTTTACTATATATTCCAGTTCCTAGGTACTACCTACTAGTATAGCAATTTATACCCATTTTGGGTTGTTAAAAACCTTTGGTCGAATTTGTTCTTTCGTTTTCCAAGAATTTCCAAGACACAGTGCTTGAACCAAATGGATTTTGTCTCTAATTCACACATGGTAATGTTTTATGATATGTCACATAGCTAAGTACTTCTACTTGAAATATGCAGGCTCTTAATACATGCGTGTATCAGTGCAGTTATCTGAAACATGCCTTATTCTACTCGCTACATTGTTCTGGAGTCGACGACTTGTAAATAAGATTATTACATAATTTGCTCTCTAATCTTATCTTGATGTGATCAACCATCGACTCAACTCATGGGTTCAGCTGTTAAAGATCTTCAGAAAACTTAAAAGCTATATTAGTTTTTGATTGTGAGTTGTAATTTTTGTTTTAATTATTAAAAATAAAGTAAAACTTGACATCTTTATTGTCAGATTTATATATTACAATACTACCAACCACTTTGATATCTATGTGTTAGAAATTCTCTTCAATTAAAAATCGGTATTAACTGAAAAAAAATGCATCCAATCCCTTACATCCATAATTGCTTCATCCTTCACAAAGCTTGCTATGTTTCCATTTGTCTGTTTTTGCTTTAGCATTTTTTTTTACTTTCATTTCCTGCCAAACCGATTTCTGAAAAAACATCCCCCACGACCTTTCTTCAAAATAAATTCCCATTCGAATGGCGCGTGATCCAATCTAACATCACATTCTTTATCTGTCAGATAAAGTAGTCAGCAGTCAGAATGCCAAACAAATATTTACAGTTTGACAAAACTTTACACAAACCGGGTAAAAAAAGACATTCCTCCTCCCACCTTTACATCTTTATTTCCAAAAAAAAAAACCTTGCAAAGATCAAAGAACTCGAGGACTGCAAACGAAAACGAATTGTTCACGTGCATGTTGATAAAACGAAAACTAACGATATACACAGGATACTCTATAGTGTCTGCAACATAGTGCATTGGCTTGGCATTTAATCCATTGAATATTCAACGAATGTTTTGCTTCGTCAAGAGGGTAATTTAATTTCCCTTATCGTGACAACGTGAAATGCATTTTTTATTTGCTCCGCTCGCATATGTCTCTGCCATCTAGTGGAGGAACCCCTTTTTTTGTAATTTTTCTTTTATTATTCGATAACATGGAACGTGCCACCGCCAGTTGCAGGCAACCCCCCATCAATGAAATTAAATTTATCACGAGTCCCCCTTTTGCGTTGCGAATATTCACGATTTGTGTCTGAATTGTTACGTCATTTGATATCAGACTTGAAAATGGTTGTATTGAGTTGTAATTTTAGTTTTTTTTATTTTTCTTTGATTATTTTGATCTTTTTTTACGGAAATGTTTGAGATATTGGTTTTGAGTATAAGATTGTACTTACGAGCAGTAAATTTTCAAACAGAAGCGTCCTTTAAAATTGAACGAAACGTTCCCTCAGGTTTTGATTGTTAAAACTAATTAAAAAAAAAAATTAATTTTTCTATGCAAATTAGTTAATAAAAAATATTTTGTTTTTATTTTCAGACGAGGCCTAACACCCCCACATCGCGTCAAGTCTATATCGATGGCCACCTTTACCCCCGATGAAATTGAATTTCTTAAGTCACATGGCAACGAGACCTGCGCCAAAACATGGCTCGGCTTATGGGACCCCAAACGGGCGGTCCACCAAGACCAGCGTGAACTTATGATAGACAAATACGAGCGCAAACGTTACTTTTTAGAGCCAGCTAGTCCGCTCAAGTCGCTGCCCAATGCAGCCAAATTAACACCCTCTTCGAATAACTCCTCGACAACGCACACCAACAATGCCAATAACAACAACAATGGCCTAACCAACGGCAGCATACAGGCCACGAATCAAAAGAATACCGCCCTGGACAATGGTTTTCAAACGATTTCCCTAACACCGCCATCATCGCGGTCAAATGGTAATGGCAATTTAAATGGCTACGGTCCGTCGGCCATCAGTCGGCCAAATCATCAACAACCGCAACAGAATGGTCATCATTATGACGCATTCTCAACCGGCATGAATGGCTTGAGTAGTGTTGCGAATGGCAACTCGAAATTGAGCTTTAATGGTTCGACGACCAATTCGGAGACGAGCAGCTGCAACAGCAATGGATTTACACCAGAATCGGACTTTGTGGCTGACTTTAGTTCGGCGACTATATTTGATGCAACGTCAACCAATTCTGCGGCTTCATCGGGATCAGGTTCGTCGGCTACGAATGGATATGCAAAGATTCAGCCTATAAATGCAGCAGCGCACATGATGAATGGTAATGCTGCATCACTAATGAACGGAAATGGCAAAGTGCAAAATGGCAGTGCCGGGGCATTTGGGGTGCCAACAAATGGCAATTCGGAGAACTTTGCTGATTTTGATCATGCCCCGATCTTTAATGCAGCTGGTGAGTAGATTGAAGTTGAGCTTTTTGTTTTTTTTTTTTGGTCTTTTTGTCACTGCATTTTAGGTTCTTTCTTTTCTTCTTTTGTAAGTTTGAAATTTTATGTTTCCTTCTGCCTGAATAAACAACTTGATCTTCTATGCTTGTCGTTTTTTCTTTGTAAGAATTAGAGAATTACAGGATTAGAACAAAAATTGTTTCAAATTATGATATTTCCAAATTTTGAAATATTGTGAACACTATACTCTGTTCAATTTATATTTTCACTACAGGTCTTATGGAAGAGAGCTTGCAAACACACTGGTACCTGCTAGTGTTTGCATCGCACTCAACTTAAAAAATTGACACTGAAATTAAAAAGCAGAACCCCTGAGTTACATTGAAATAGTTTTAGGAATATCCCATACACCCACGTAGATTCCACCATGGCCTGTCTCCTCTCCGACTTTGAGGAGACTGATCATCGATTTGCCTCTCGCATATGAGTTGATGGAAATTATGATACCTTTTTCTTTGTTTGTAGCTGTGGAGCTTTCAGAATTGAAGCTTTCAGGAGCATATTTTTAAGTTTAAGGAAAGAATACAGCTATACAATATGTTTGGTTATTTTTTTTTAAGGAAGAATTACTATTTGAGGAAGTTTTTCTTGCAGTTCCGTTCATTAATTAATTGCAGTTTTGATTTGTTCATGAAAATAATGATAAAAAAAGTGGGTTTCGTGTGTAATATTTAAATTTGTGCCGTGCAATAAACATTATTTTTACGTTAAAAGAGATTAGGTCTTCTGTAGAACTCTTAAAAAAACCCGTCTACTATCTAACTTCTTAGTGTTTTTATACACTATCGGTGATAAAGTTATAAAGGAGAAGCAGAATTCTATCGCCGACGCCGATAGGTTTTTGACGTTAGTTCGAGTATCGATTTGAGGAACTGGTTGGTTCATTTTTAATTTTTGGTGTGATTGCTGATTTTGTGTATCTCGAAAAAAAATTAATGAACCTCGAAGGTTTTGTTCGTAGAGTAATTCAAAAACCTTAAATGTACTATGTTCACACCAAAATAAAATCTCATTTCGATTTTAATTTTAATTTTTAATTAAAAAAATATAAATAATATGTAATTTATATCGCTATATATGTTCCCACTTATATGTATAATCCCCATTTTATAATTGCTTAAGGCTGCGCCTCCATTAAAAATAATTATATCGATCATTATGTCAGACATTAATATTAAAGTTTATATTTCTTTGACTATACGGGCAAGCTATTTTATGAAATTTCATTATTTGCAATGTTCTCACTAAATAAATAACTTCACGCAATTTTTTTTTTTTGGGAACATGGCAGTAACTCCAACAAATTTTCATTTTATTATGTATATTTAGCAATTTTTACACTTTATTCCAGACATAAGGAGCGGGGCCTCCACAAGAAATATTGGCTAAATGACACATATCTTGCAATCATTTATTTCAAGTGGAAGCTTAGGGTAATGAATCCTAATAAATGGTAAATTATAACAAATTATACGTATGTAAACGAGGTCCAAGAAATATGAATTTGGCCTACTCTGCAAACAAACCCACTTTGGCATGTAGTTTTTTTTTCAAAAAGAAAACAAATATATTGATTTTTCTAAAAGAAAACCAATGTATTGATTTTTCTATTTTTTAATGGAGATGGTGCAATCTTGAATCATGAAAACATATTTCAAATAGTAAAAATAAGCAGGAAGCAATATATGGCCTGGTCGATGAAGACGACGGAGAGATTTCTGGATATTAGCACAGATAATTAATCACACAACATCTCCAAACACGATTATATTTTAATTCAATTTAACTTTCTGAAGGTTTTTCTGGAGCAATTATTTCTATCTTGTGCGGACTTTGCAAAAATAATATGTTTTTTTACTTTTTTGTTGTTCAGTTATTTGACAGCTAATCAAGAGCACCAACCCAGAATTAAAAAAAAAAAGACTATCGCCGAAATCCTACCGTACATGGGATAGATTTCCCAAAGTTGGGGGGGTTTTATTTTCGCAAATAAAACCAGTTGGTGGTTTTACTCCCTGCAATATCCACTGAAATTAAAATCTAACCACTGACTTACCAACGGATTACAACACAAATTGTTGATGCTTACAACCCTCTTCGTGTGTATTGAAAAAAGCACATCTTTTTAGAGCTACAACTTCTACATTATGGCAAATTATGGTGTATTTTTCTTTGAAATTTGTTGAAGAGCTTTCACCATTGATGTTTTTTAAAGCTTTTTAAGAACAATGGCCTATAATGTGCCTATAATGTGCACCCTTTAATATTTGTTCTCTCACAGTTTGATGAAATTTCACCGCAATCAGAGTGAGAGATGAACGTCTTGTCTTCACTGTACTGAATTTTTTTAGTGGATAGCCTCATTTTATGTTTAATAACGATTAAACTGAGGCTTACGATAAAGATCACATTCGGAATGTCTTCTGTTTCAATTCTAGGAATTTTTGCAGAAAAAAAAACAATAAAATTGTATGTATGGGCTCTGTCTTATCAAAACTTATGTTCCGAAAACAAGGTTATGAACGGAACCTTCCTTGTTTCCTTTTATTTATTATAGTGTATTTTAAAGTCTTTTTGGAAATACATTTTAAAAATGGCTTGATGAATTTTATAAATAAAATGTTGCAAGTTGAGGTTCTTGGAGCCTTCACGTAAAAAAAACCTGTCTTAATAGACACTAATTCTCTCGATTGGATGGTATCCCCTCTTCTGTTTTCAAAAGATATTACTTAAAGGTGGCAAAACAATTGCGCAATTTGTTGTATCTATTCTTAAGGTATATCTTTTCAAGTAAATGGAAAATTGTACTTGTTTTTTACTGTCCCCAAAAAAAGCCTAACCCCTAATTATCGCCAAATTGCAATTACATCCCTAATAATCACACTGCTAAAAATGTCTATCAGTTTACTTCAGACCCATTAAAAACAGAAATTCTTTATTTAGTCGCACCATATGAAGTGTGTTCGAGTACGTCAAACGTCAGTGGTCAAATAAGAGAGGACTAGCTAAATTGATAGATAGGCATAAACTGCAAAGTAAATTCAATCACAAAAGCTTTAAAAACAACGAACTACATCTTCCTGTCCAATAAAAGAATACAAAAAATAATTTTTCAAAATAAAACAAAAAAAAGAAAATGTTCCAAGAATTATATTAAAAGTTTCCTTTAACGACTAAAAATCATAATGTTGACAAGCTAAGAACTAAAGTACATACATTGTGCGTCCTAAAACACCAATAAAAATCTATTTCCAGAAGAAAAAACTTTTAGTTTTTATTGGAAAAACTTTCCCACCAAGATAAAGAAAGAGCATGTGTTTTTGAAAGATAAAGAAAGATTAAAACGAAGACTTCTGTGTTTCAATGCAATTAAAAGTTTGTCTTTAAAAAACAAAAAAAAAAATGGAACAAAAATACTCCAAGATATTTTCTCTTTTTTTTAAACAAGAGTTGCATTTTCTCTGAAGTTCTGCTTCATTAATTTTTATTTAGTCACATTAATTTAAATAACTCTGATTTAAGCAAACAAAAGCAACACAAGATATGGATGAGATGTCCTTCAATTTTTAGAGCGAAAAGGATGTTGAAATTGCTATTTAATTTTTCCTGGACACCTCATATGAGATGATTGCTTTTGCTTTCTATTAAGAAAAATATAATTAAAACTCATATCCACTCCCAATCATTAGGATGAGGTTACAATCAAGGCTTAACGTGAGCACCTGCCTTTACGGGCTTAATTTCACGGTGGGCCCGCCCACTTTGAGGCGCAACAAAGCTCCTTAAGTGGTTGGTCGGGCCGCCCTATTACTAGAGTGGTTGGTCAAGCCATCTCTAGTTGTCATTCTCCCAGAAACCAAAGATAAAACTTCCACTAGGGGGCCAACCGCAATTTAACAAGCAGCTACTACCGAGTTAGGGCCCTTGTTAACCCATGGTTCCTATTTAAAGCCTAGGCCTAGGAATTTTTTTACCCCGAAAAAATTACTACTTGGTTAAGTGTTAATCATAAAAAAGTGTGTGTGTGGCATGGCCAACTAACAATTAAACTTGTATAAGGTTTAAAACAACAAGTTAATTTCAGAATGCTACGGTAACATTAAAAGGTCTTATACAAGCTATGTTGGCACACATTACGCAAGCTATTTAGCTGCTATTAGATTTTTGTTGAACGGTGTTATGTTCATGAAATGTTATTAGCTTGCCCGAGCAAGATATTTTATAACAGCTAATTGCTAATAGCTTGCTTTGGATGTTATAAAAAGGCCTTACCCAAGCCTTTCAATGACAGCTATTGCTAATACCATGCCTTATGTTTATGTAAAGGTTATTTTGTATTGCCACAAACAAAAAGTACTTACTAGCCTACAATATTTTATTTTTTAATAGAAAAAAATTAATGTTTAGCACAAAAAAGTAGATTTAGAATTTGCTTTAAAAAAATACATTATTTTTGTTGTGTTATAGTATTGCATTTTTATTGCATACTTTGTATTGCATATCTTAGCTTTATTTCTCCTCAGTCAGTTTCCGAAACCTTTTCTACTGCATACTGCTGATGTGGCGATTTATCGCCAAACGAGCGATTTGAAATTTATTTTGGCGACACACGATAATATTTTTAGATTTTGGCGATTTTAATTTATTTCAATCGAAATCCTCATACTTTTTTAATTTTTCTAGTTTTCACTTCTAATTTTCAGCAAGAAAGATATGTGGGCTACTATACTAGTAGCCTACCTCAGGTTGGTTCCATTTTAGGCTATGTAATTTTTGGCGACACTAGCCCTCAGTACAACTAGCGGAAAAAAAGTCATACGTCAATTTTGACATTTCATCCAGTGATCCCAGACTTTGGCAGCAGGTTTTCCCACGTTGGTGTTTTAAAATTTCCTTTTTTCTCTCCGATTTATTTAAATAATTAATCCACCAATTAATAAACACAAAGAAACACTCATGTTTTTATTGAAATCAATTTTTTGCAGCCTGGCTTGTTTTACTGGTAAATTACAAGTTCGTAAAATCGTTAGAACCTAAACTTTGTAGCGATTTTGGACTGTCATACTGCGAACTTAACAAAAAGCGGCTATATTCGTCACGAGGAATAGCTCTCAACCGCTGGCCATCTTTTCTGGATTTTTATTAACTTTGTCTTTAATCATTATTATGAAGAAGGAATAAAAAGGAACTTTGGTTTAAAAAGGCTCATTGCCTTTTAGAACGCAACTGGATTTTTGACGTATGTGGTTTGAAGAATTAAAATGACAGGAAAAAATGTCAAAACACCTTATCTACTGCCTTAGCAGTGTTTTATCTGATCATAATTGGTTAGTCTCTTTAAAAATCTTAATAACCCTTTTTCTACGAGGTTTTAAAAAAACCCTTTTTCCTTGTAGTGCTTTAAGATTGTCTTGGCGCAAACCAATAAATAAAAAAAGAAAGTTGTCCACGATCTAAAAAAATAAGAGGCAAAATACCATAGATGTCGCACACTTCTATGGATGAAATTTAAAAGTGTCACTTATATTTTACTGTTAAATGCGATTTGACAATTGTTGTATGAAGACTAGCAGTCCATACATAATTGTGTCATCGATTCTGAACGCAGACACTAAAAATCGATTCTAGCGTTCAATGCGTCCACTAAAAGTCAGTCAATGCATCTCTGATAGGTTAATTGATTCTAAAAGTTAGTTGACTTTTAGTTGACATTTAGTAAAACAGTTTGTCAAGATTTTTGACTTTGACTGATTTCAACTGACAGTTTCCCATTTACAATATATTGATGTCAGTTTGTCGTTCTATGGATTCACTTTGACATAAAGTTATATTACTAAAAGTCCTTCCTTAAATAAAGGACATACGTCAAACCAAAAGAATAAAATAACTAGATTTGTTCAATTTCCCTTGCCCCAATGTGCACTGGGAAAGTCAGTGCACTACGTTTAATTGTCAAACCACTGCAAAGCTGCTTGGCTTTTGTTTTAGCATACAAAATCTCTATTTTTTTTTTTACTTTCTTTCACATGAATTTATTTTTTTTAAGCAGTGATAAATTAATAGAAAACAATAAAATGACCAATGAAAGTAACATTTTGTCTAGAAACACATATGTAAATAACTTAACAATTCCAGCAGTGCAAAAACACAAATTTTAAATTTTTTATTTTAGGTTAGGCGATTCTGCTTTTTTAAAATTGACAACCCTGGCATTGAAAATTTATTTTTGATTATTAAAAGTGAAAAGTTTTTATTTATCTGTGTTTTGAACTCGAGTGCTTCTTTTTCCACTCCAGTACTCTACCACTACACCAATTCGCAGTTGAGAAAATTAACGTCTAACATCGACAAAATAAATATTAATTTAGTTTGTATAAGACTCTTATAGGCAAGCCTTACACAAGTTGTTTGCATTCTAATTTGCAGTAAACATCTTTGTCGTCTAAACATTTGAGATTGTGATATGATTCAATTGAGCCAAAAAAAAATGGTTATCATCGTTCATTAGTGCTCGACATTGTCTATGACCGACTCTTTTACGTAGTTTTCGAAAAAGTAGAGACCAATAACGACCCATTCCAAACGGTAACTTTTGACTATAACTTGTCACCTGGTGTACCTCGTGTGGGTTTATTTTGTCCCACATACTGTATTTTTTCTTGTTAACACAGCCAACATGCCGAAGCCCAGACAGTTAAAAAACGGCGTTATCTATGATCATGAACTTTCAACTTTTCAACTGTTGGGTGGGAGCCCAAGTCCCGATGCACAATTTGCCAAGTTGAAGTCTGCGAAAGGCCAAGTTCTTGTGCACGGCGAGGATCGACTGCCTCTGCTGTACACTTTCACGAAATACGGTGATTGTCTCCGCCGATCTTGCGTTCATTTGATATACGAATGTTGGCCGAACAATCGTCTAAAATTTGGCTACCAAATCATGGAAAGCCGACTGTGAAAGGCCACCACAAGCAACAGATTTGAAAGATATCACCAAAACCACAGGGCCACCACAACCTCCAAATCTAGCCGTGCCAATTGAAAAACCTTTTCTACGTCACTCTATATATACAAAAATAATTAAATCTTTTTTTACAAAATAAAAAAAAAATAAAAATAGTTGGAAATCCAAAAAAAAAGCAACCTACATATCACTTTTCAAATATTATATTTGGTTTATTTAAGTTAAGCTGTTACCAAAAAAATTTAAAAAAATATCTAAAATCGTTTTTTTTTCGGTTAATTTCTTGATTCCGTTTCGAGCTTTGTTTCAGAATCAGTTTCCACCAATTGAAAACTTTGTGTACTTTCCTTTTCTCACCAATCCATCTTCATTTTGGATCCTTTAATCAAAATTCCACAACCTATGATTCAAAACTTCTGATTTCTAGTTAAATAATCCTTACTGATGTAATTTCTATAGTGGTTCAGAGAGTGATTCATTAAAAACCCAATGATTTATCGTATTTTTATGTTTTAGTTATTTTCCAATTTGGTCAAAGTCTTGAAGCCTTTGTTCTGATTATTCTCAAACACATTTCAGAATTCAATACCAAAACCACAAGTCTTGCCAACAACCAATTACGAACAAGCAACAACAGCCGCAACAATAACAATTACTTCTTCTTTGGTCCAACACCTAATCAGCAACAGCAACAAAAACAACAACAAACCAATTTTTATTCAAATTCAGTGTTCGAATTAAGCAACGACCTCAGCTCAATATCACTCTTTGGTGGTATCAATTCCCAAGAGGATGAGAACCTTACAACAACTAGAAATAGTAGCCTAGGAAGTAATATTTTCAACAAATGTTCCAACAATAGTTCCATGCCCTATAACCCTTACAATAACAACAACAGCACTGCTTCAAGTCACCTCAGCACCAGTTACAACTCTAATAACCCTTACAGTGGGCAACTGCAGCACCAAAAATTCACCCCCCTGGCAATGGCAGCGCATGCAACGGCTATGGCTGTCCTCGGTCACAATAGCAGCAGTCTCAATCAAAATAACGTCAACAGTCCATTCGATGTCCACTACACAACCTCCGATTGGGGGGCAGGAGATGATGTGTGGCAGCAACAGCAGCAGGAGTCGATAACAACATCTCAACAGCAGCAGCAGCAATGGCCAGGACTGTCAAGTGTTTCGAATAACAGTCGGAATAATAACAATGCGACGATGTCCTACAATCATCCCCTCACGATAAGTGTCGGTGGTGCTTCAATAGAGGCTGAAGCAGCGGCGGTGGCGACGACGACGGTGCCGGATCCAAGCCATCAACGTTCGAATCGAAATAGTTGGAGTAAGTTTCTCGTTTTGCTTGACTTGGTGTTATTGCGCCCTAAATGAATCCTGCATCCTGAATATCCTTTGTTGTTGTTGTATTGAGTTTTGTTTGCATTTATTTTGAAAGTTATCCTTGCCCCATGCTGGAATGCATTTTGATTTGATTCCAGTTTTTGAAGTTTAGCTTGTTTTGTTTTATTGGAGTTCTGTGACAAAAGAATTATCTAATATTGAGTTTTAAATATGTTATTTTTTATGATTTTTTAATTAAAAATATTCTGCGTTGATTTTGGTTTTTTTTGAATTTTTTGTGGCTTGTTTTCAAAATGCATTTTTTTTAATTATAGAATTGTTTTATGTTTTTATTTTTATTATTAATAAACAGTTTTTGCATGGATTTTTGGAATCCGTTTGGGTGTTCTTTATTAATTCAGATGGCTGCGAGCTTACTTGAAGTTGTTTTTTAAGGTTTTTGAAAAATTAATTTAGAAAAAATATTTGCCATTAATTTAAAACTTATAAAATTTAATGATTGTTGCTATACAATTTGCTACAAAATTTTCATTTAAAGTACATAATTGTTAGAATGTGTTTTGCCAAAAATAGAATTTATGGCACCCGTTTTATTCGGCTCCGATAATATGGAGTTTTTCTTTGTTTTCTTTGCCGGCACTTGTGTGAACCAAAGATTAAGGAAGATATAGAACTGAATAAGTACCAAATAGAAATTGTTCACCACCCTGTTAATACACAAACAAAATTTAATATTTTTGATATGCTAATATTTGCTCCGAGCGCAATTAAAATGGATACGGATACCGTGTACAAGTATGTGTGTTTGAGTGCTTTTTTTCTTCTTAGAAAATAAGCTATCGGCCTGTAAAAGTCCTCTCACAATCGGGCCATAAATAAGAATATTAAAAAAAACGTCCTCAGCGCCACCTATTGTGTAGTTAAAATGGCCAGGTCACTCCTTAGAACATAAGGAAAGTCCCCGCAAAATCGGTCCTTAAATAAGAAGTTTCCAAAAAAAAAAAACTAAGCTAGCGCCACCTAGTACTCCAAATCTCAAAGAACTCACATTCGTACCGTGTGACTATGTGAATAATCTCTATACTTTACTTAGAAGTAAATCTGAAATTGAAATATCTGTAAAAAGATGCCCATCATTCGGTGTGTGTGCCAACCGCATTCATGAAGAAAGCCAAGGAAGACGCACTTGTCCCTTCCCAGAATCCGGCTGATTTTCTCAACTAATATTTCATCAGTTGTTTTAGTTGTTATTGTTGTTTCACTTTTTCCGTGAGTGAGCCTAGCGTACTATAACCTCAAATCTCTAGGGCCGTTTTTTTTTATTATGTGATCATGTCAATGAGTTACCTGTATCTGATGGTCACCACGTAATTACCAACAATAATTTTTTTTGTATAATTAACGCGCGCACAAGGGACTATTTGTTTCCCTTTAAATGTAGAGCACACTGCGCGGGCATTATTAAGATAGGGATGGGAAAGAATAGAATAAGAAAAAGAATAAAAATCATCAGGCTCAAAGAAGTAAGTTTCCGATCTTACAAAGCCAACCCTACAGAGGAAAATTGGAAAAAGTTAATGAAAGAACCAAATATTTCCATGACCAAAAATTACGGCAAAAAATTCTGCAGTGTCCCAAAGGCAGTAAAATTTGTTGGTCATTTGTTAAAAATATTAAAAACTCCTCAACATCTTCGGTTCCAACGCTCATCGACAATAACAAACCAATTGTTTACTCTTCACGGAGGCAAACCTGCGTGCCGCCCATTGCGCTGCCAGCTCCACGCTGCCTCACAGCAACGTTGCCCCTCCTGCACTTGAGAATGTAAGTTTTTCCCTGGGACAGATTTTTTTCCGCACTCGTACAGTAGCAAGAGTTCTCAAAGATCTCGATATACACAAATCGACTATCCCGGATGGTATACCCCCGATTCTTCTGAAGAGGTGTTCTTCCACACTGGCAAAGACACTGCGTAAGCTCTTCCATCACTCCTACTTTTCGGGAATCTTTCCTAGAAGTTGAAAAACAGCATTTGTCCAGCCTGTCCCTAAGAAAGGTGACCCATCCTCCTCCTACCGACTTACACTTACACCCCTTCTTTCTGAGGTTATGGAAACGCTGATTAACCATCAGCTTAAGGAATATCTCGAAGATCGAAAGCTTCTCCATGACCGTCAGTATGGCTTTCGCAGCAACCGTTCCACTGGTGATCTGATGGCATATCTCACCGAAATGTGGAACAAATCTTTACATCGCTTTGGTGAAAGTAAGATTATTGTCTTTCATATCTCCAATGCATTTGACTTATGTAGTTTGTCATGGAACTGTCTTATCGAAAATGCGTGCTTTTGGAATCAATGATACTCTTGTTTGTTGGATTAGAAGCTATCTTCTGGACAATAAAAGTTGTATTTGACGGATTCAAGTCTGATTCCCACAAAATAAATGCTGGTGTGCCCCAGGGCTCTGCTCTGTCTCCGACTCTTTTCCTCATTTTTATAAATGATCTTCTCTCTGTTACTTCTAATCCTTCAAGCGCTTCGCCTTCGGACGTACAATCGCAACGGTACCGTATGATAAGCTCATTAAATTCCGAATTTTCAGCATTGTCAAATTAGGTAATAGGAATCGTGTGGAGGTACAAAACTTTGAAATGATCTTTGTTTTGAATTGGTCGTACATGGCCATCATCCGAATGAAGATTTCCGTTTGCTCCGTTGCCTTGAGTCCACCCATATTAGATCTCGTGGTTGCCAATCGAAAGTTTCTTGAGATTCAACCAAGACTATGTCTAAATCTCTTCAGAAATCCCGATATTTTTTCCATTCTGATTCTTTACTCTGGATTACATTTTGTGCTCGCAAACAGCCTTCCGATAGTTTAGTCTTGGAAGCTGTTCTTAAAGTCTCTTACAATATTTTCACCATTTGTGAAGAAATTTTCCCTTGAGCCTTGTTAATGAACTTATTGAGCGAGTTTCCTGAGCAATTTTCCTTTTTTTAAAATAACGGGCTCACCAATTTCTTTTTGATATTATAAAAACGAGTATTTTTTAAAAGAAAAATCAATGGATGTTTATTTAATTGTAAAGAGGAAGGTATGGCGGTCACGGCTATGGTTGCAGCAACATATCCTTTTCAGCAACATATTCCTTTCCATTTGCGACTGTATGTCCTCGATTAGTTCATGAATTCCATCCTCAAGGTCTTGAATCGATTGTGAAACATTGACATTGGTTCTTATCCTTCACGAAACCCCAAAGAAAAAAGTCTAAAGCTTTCAAATTTCAAGATCTCGGTGGCCAATTGTGATCACTTCTTCGAGAAATAACTTTTCTTGCAAAATTGCGATTGTTTCGTTGTTCGTGTGGCACGTAGCGCCGTCTTGTTGAAAATAAACGTTGTCCACATCAATATCTTCCGATTCCGGCCAAATAAAATCATTAATAATAGCTCGGTACCGCAATCCATTCACCGTAACAGTAGCACCATCTTCATTTTGGAATAAGTAAAGTCCAATCAGACCGCCAGCCCAAAAACCGCACCACACAGTGGATGGAGAGGCTTTTTAACAATCATTCTTGGATTTTCCGAGCCCCAAATGCGACAATCAATTTTGCTTATTAGTGTAGCCTCTGAGCCGAAAATGGGCCTCATCACTGAAGATGATTTTTTGATGAAAATCCGGATTATTTTGATGCATTTCAAGGACTCAATCAGCGAAGATACGACTTTGGTGGTGATCGACCGGCTTGAGTTCTTGTGCTTACTGAACTTGAAAAGCCTTAGACCTAAGTCTTTTTGCAAAATACGCTATAATGTCGTTTGTGGAATGCCTAATTCTAAAGATCGCCGAGAAATCGACAAACCTGGGTTTTCCTCAACACTACAAACCTCAGCAGCAATATTCGCAGTTGTTAGAGAAGTACACGGTTTCGTTTCTTAACATCACTAGCTTATCCCAACATCTCAAATTGTTCCACCAGTTTCACTATTGCCAGCCGAGAAGCTGCTTCACGTCGACCCAAAATTGGTCTAGTTTTGCGAACTGTTACTGTAAAAAATGTCGACTTGATGCCTTCTTCTTCTTCTTTAACAGATGTTATGACCACAATTATCCTGGTTCTCTTCTATTTAAGGTCAACTAAATCCAGGTGTTATTGTATTTGTTTGATCCATAGGTTTTTGCTCCTGCCTATCTTCCACGATACCTACCTTCTCTGCCACTTACTTATCTTAATCCAAATACTTTCTGATCCCAGTTTATCGGCGCCCGAATGGCCTTACATAAGAACCAAATATAACAGACATACGTTGAATGCATAAAACACGAATTTGATAAGTTTCGTTTACTCTTACGTAAGCCAATAAAGGCTCAATCATATACCATATATCGTAATTTGACAGTGTCAAGAAAGAGTTCGAGAGAAAAAGCAAAGTTTTTTCGCATAAGTTCGGTATAGTATTACGATTTAGCTTTGTAGTTCAAAAGTAACATTTGAGCATCTTTCAGCCTCTAACTATATTATTCAAGAAAACAGGCTCAATGAAAACACCATTAAAAATACAACCTTTTTAATATATTCAACTACATAGTTGGTACACAAACCAACACTAAGCAATTAAGTTCGTCTTTTCCATTTAAAACAATATTTTAAAATATTAAAATTCTAAAGCTTTAAACATATAAGCCAGTAAAATAAAATAAGCTTTTGCGGTTCTCTGTGGCGTATACGCATTATTTTATTTTTGAAATTGATTGCTTTGAAACGCCTCTTATAATTTATTGCTTGTGATTCTTATCAACATATGCCTTTTTGCCTCGTATTATTTTAAAACTTTTGTTTAGTTTTAAAAGAATTAAATTATTATTTAAATAATACTCGAAATAAATAAATATTGTTTGATTTAACATATTTTTACTTTTTGGATTTGCTTTTTCTATTTTTTTACACAAAGTTTTGTTGATAAAATTCTTTTTTGCGTTCTTGCTCTCTTTTGTCGTACTTGACTTTGATATTAATAATTTTTCGTCTGGTCTTACAGGTCTTCCGATTTCGAATTCAACAACTAGTAACTCACTCTCGTCGAGTGCCACATTCAATTCGAGTTCATCATTAACTGCATCTCCACCAGCGGACCGATATGCAGCTCTTAAAGATCTTGACGAACAGTTGCGTGAAAGCAAAGCAGTTGCTGCCGCTGCTGCTGCAGCTGTTGCCACATCAGTTGTTGATTCCTTTGGTACACAAAGTAAGTTATTCTATAATTTTGCCCAAATAAAATAAATTGAAAATAATTTTTTTTATTTTCTTGCAGACAACTCCAATGCCAATCCTTTCAAGACTGTAGTCAATTCGCATCAGACACCTCAAATTGCCAATCCTTTTCAAGGAAATCCATCGCAAAACCCAGGAGCAGCGAGTCTTTTTGGTGGCATGCCACAGAATCCACAACAAAATGGTCTTACCAATGGTTTTATTGGTGGCATACCAATACAACAACAGCAGGCTTTCTACAATTATGCCAATGGATTTGGGACTCCCCCTACAGCCACAAACATGTATTCAGCTGGTCCAAATGGCTGTGGATTTGGTTTTGGCAGTATGCAACAACCAATTGCAAATGGTGGTGGAGCAACTTTTAATAATCCTTTTGCTGTAAGTAACAAGCGATTGCGAGATCCTTAAAGGAGAGCCTTTCAGGCACCTTTTTGCCAAAACTCCTACATAAATAAATTCATTTTTTTAGAAAACCATTTAAAATTTGCTTTCCTTTCAGGCAACGGGCACTCTTAATTCAAACAATCCGTTCTTATGAAATACCATTCAAGGAAGATCATCTCAAATATAATTATGTAGATTAAAAAACACATGGAAGCAGAACCATTGACTTAGAAAAAATAATTATCCAACTAAAAAACAAATTGATAAACAGTCCAACTCTGTAACCATATAAGTGGAACCCAATTTAGTATATAGAATAGAGTTTCGAACATTAATATTCACTTTATCTGGCCTACAGCTTAGAGTAATCCGAATATTGTTGTCGGTTTCAAGGAAAAATATGTACCGTAACAAAATTACGGAAATCGATGCAAAAAAATTGTAAATCTATAAAAAAAATCTAAAAATCGTTTCAAATTGAAACATTCAAAACAAAATTTAACTAATGCCACAATTGTAATTGCAACACAGAATAGAGGTTTTAACATTTTATATTTTACTTAAACTTTCTCGATAGTGTATGGCCAAACATTTTTTATTTCCTTTTTTTAATAAATTGTGAAAGCTTTCACTTATACATATTTAAGCCAACATTTATACATATTTTTTACATTCACCGACTGCAAAAAGAAAAATCGCAAATAACCAATGTTTGTTATAAATTTTGAAAATTAAAATCTCTATTCGCTGTAGAAATTTTTCAATATAAAATAAACGACTCGTAATTAAAAAAAAAATTAATTTTTAATCTATAACAATGTTCGTCCTTGTAAAAAAATAAACAAAAAAATTAAGTCAACAAATTTATTCTGTAATTTTCTTTTGTATATTGTGATAGAGAGTAAATAAATTGTATTAAAATTTGTATCTTGTTTCATGATAAATAAATTAAGCTTTTTAAAACAAAATAGCAAAAACAAAATATTTACAAATAAAAAAGAAAGAATAAAAAAATAAAACCGCAAAAATAAAAATAAATTTTATATTAGGTATATTTAACAAAATACATTAAAAATATAAATAAATTGGTAGTTATAAATTTAAAACAATTGTAGGTATATTTTTTTCATAAATAATTAGGGGTACATAAAATATAAACAAATATAATAAATTGTTAATACAAGCAGATTTTACAACAAACAAATATTAAATCTGCATGATTGTTAGTTGTTAAAATGTCCAAAACTATCTAATAATATTATTAAATTTATAACATCTAAAAAATGTCAAGCGGGTAGAATAAATTGTCATAGTTTACTAATTGATCAGATTCTAGTTGAAATTGTTTTTATATAAAAACCTTTGTATGTATCTAATGTGAAGCTTTTTTATTCTATCAATTTCTTTCCAATTTTTCAAATGCCTGTTGAATTTCCCTTGAATCTAAAGAAATTCACTCACCAAGATCCCATATGAATAGGTAATCGTTGAAGCGGTTTTTTTTTCTATTACTAAACCCTTGGATTCCGATTTGTATATTTGTTTACCTTCCATAAACCCCTGCTTTAACTCCGAACACGAAAAAGTAAACGTTGTCATGACTTTTGATTGATTGCTTAGGACGGTTTAGTGTCGGTAAATGTTTTCTTAGCTAAAATTCTAGCAATAGTCAGGAATAGATCTTTTGAAATTTAAGCAGAACAAAGAAAAAAAGATAACGAGTATCGCATACAAATCCAATACTTATATGTATGTACTTATCCAGGTGGGAGTGATGCAGTAGATAAGGTGTTTGCTTAAAAGGCTAGGCGCGCAGGGGACGGATTGCACACGGCGGATCGCGATCGGCGAGAATTTTGTGACTGGTTACAGATTACAGAATCGGCCGGTTAGGGACTTGGCCATGTGCGCGTATACATATAAACCTAACCATTTTTGCAATCGGTGTGTGAAAAATCGTTAATCCGCGCCAAGCCTAATGCTTACTAACTCACACTTGTGGGTTCAATCCTCAGACTGGATAGAATTTGTTTAAAATCGTCTATAAGGCCGAAAAAGTCTCCTATTTTCCAAAATCTTTTAACTAGTGTTGTGTAACATTGATTTGCATTCTAAAGAGGCAACACGAATTACAGGCTTACATACGCTTATGTTCTGCATTTCGATTTAAACCTAACTGAAATCACTTATTCATTTCACGTGAAATGAAATTGTGTGTTCTACATTTCGATCGATTTCGAAAACTTCGGAGTTGTTCCGAAATGTCAAAACTGAAGTTTTATCCATTTTAAATTTTGTTTTTAAAGTGAAATTACTCCTGCTTACTAACACGGATGCAACATTATTGGCGATTTTAAGAGAAACAAGAAAGCAGAACCAAGGAAAAATTAGAAAGGAAATTTTGCGAGACATCAAATATGTACATAAATTAAATCTACCAGACACAATGTGAATATATCAAGAAAAGCTCTTGTCGTATCTTCTTATGTTTTCCCATAAAAAAACAATGAATTAAAACTTAAAATCGACTGTAAAAAAACTTCTCTTACATTTTGGATAAATAATTACACAGTAAACTGTAATTCCATCAATTTCACAAACAATTCACAAACTTAAACAGTGATTTGAATTCTTTTAGAAAATGGAGTAAACCGAAAAGCAGAGCTTCCATTTTCATTTTCGAAATTCCAAATTCACAATAACGAATTGTGGAACACCTTAATTCACTTTCGCCTAGAGAATTCACTATAAGTGAAATGCAGAACATGGGTGATAGTTAAATAAATGATAAATTTAAAAAAAAACTACACAATACTACTGATTGGATTGCGCAATTCTCTTTTTAGCCTTGTTTGGCAAAGTTTTCATTACTGTTTCTTTTCTTGATGGTATAACATGCTTCCTTTAATACTCACAGCGATAGCCATTTTAAATAGCCGAAACATATACATTCGGCATCAAGCAATCTTATCGTGCTTTTGGGATCGATGATACTCTGGACCGTTCAATACAAGTATTAAATCTGATTTTCTCTGTTACTTCTTATTTTTTCGAAATCTCAATACTGTCTTCGGTCGTTAAAGCATAACATATCCACATGCTATTGTCCTTGAATGGCACTTGCATTGAGGAAACCGAAAAGCTTTCAGTTCTGAAAAGACCATATACTCAAGATCGCCAAAAATGCTGCTAAGTGTTTTCTGTATCGATTGCAATAAGTTTTTTTTCCTATTCTGTTAAAGCAGAAAAATCAAATTTTCGATGTTGAGAAGCCTAAATTACATTACATATTGATCTACTCTGTAGATATATTGTATGTCCTGGCGTAACCATAGTTGTCGCGACAGTCTAGCATACAAGCTTCTCCAGCCTGCTGGTCGACCTCCTATTCCACACATAAGTCTTGGTCTTTCTCTGCTGCGCCATCCATCCGTCGTGGCTTTGTTGTCAATACGCTCTATATGACATAGCCATTTGAGACGTAGGACTTTTACTGTTTTTGCTAGATGTGTGTACCCGTACAGCCCGTAACTGCGATGCTAAGGAAAACTTTAGTTGCTAAAGAAAGAGCGTCCTTAGCCCGAAGAAGCAGCGATTGGCAAGAGTTATTCTTCGTTTTATCTAAGCGCTGTTATTGTTCTCTGAGTTGATAGCGGTGATCAGGTAGACAAAGTCCCTAACTAACCAAATTATATCTGTCTATAATGATGTTTATCCAAGACGTCGATGTTGGGCGTCTCTTCTTCATAACCAAATACACTTGGTTTTGCCCTCATTGACTTCTAAACTTCGCTATATCCATCTCAATACTCACTATAGCGGTACTGACATCACGCTGTGTTCTAGCGATCACTCTTAAGGCCTTCTTTAGGGCCTTATAAATCTATACAATAGTTCAACAAACCTCAGCTTTTCCGACACATTATTTCAATTGGAAAGTTCACGTTCCCAATGGTTATTCCAAAAATTTTACAAATTCAAATTAATCCTCAGGTAGAAATATCTTAGAGTTCATCAGCACTTTATCGGGATGCCCATTATTACAGAAGATAATCGGTTTTCAAATTTCCCTGAACCGAGCTCAGTTCCAGTGTCCAGCTTAAACTTGATTTGCATTAGAAAGGTTGATAAGGTGTTTATTTCTTAATTCTATAGGCTGCAGTTATACGTGTTTTTTATCGTAGTCGTGGTGTATTGCATTTTCAATTTTTGCTTCCTAATAGCTCTCCCTACTTTATGGTTGGTTCTTTCACTTAGTTAGCTTCTTACCTGCTGCGATATCAAGCGAAGTACTATTTTTTTCAATTCTCTACATTACCTTTTTTGTATTTGAGTTAAAATCAGAGGTTAAAACATAATGTCTTAAGCATGTATGTATGTATTTGTTTGTTAAATTTTATAAATCTATGCTTGTGGCCTTAGAACAAACATTTTTAAACAAAACAAAAGACTTAAGAAATATTTAATCTTTATAAACTAGTTTTATTTAATTTTTTTAGTTAAACCGATACAAACATAAAACTATTTATTTTACTTCGATCACGATAAAAATAATTTTTTTATTAATTACAAGAAAAATAATTAAAAAATTAAATATTATATTTTTATATACGCATATTAAATACGTTATTGGTAAAGAATATTTAGGTACCTATATTATAAATTTGACTTTTCTGTAAAAATATGAAATCGTAAAAAATAAAAATATGTTTTTATTTTAAATGCCTTTTGTAATTGGTTTCAATTTAATTATTATTCTCATTGTATATAAATAATTATATAACTATAACTATTTAATCCAAAATTATTTTTTCATTTAACAACGAACAAAGAGTAATGCGAGACATAAATAGTAGTTTATGTTTCCTCTTTTTCAACAACAACAAAAAAACTTATATTTATTTTTATTTTTTTAAGAAATAATATATTTTTTTTATATGAACAAAATCAATATTCTTTAAATATACACACTATATATATTGCGGCAAAACAAGCTCCATTTGTATATAAAGTTATTATAGATATTAAGTAATTTTTTTTTTTCAAAAATATATTTAAAGAAAAAACAACTATATAGAAACCGAAACTCAATCGAAATGAGATGTTTACAAGTACATTAAAAATACAAAATAGAAACATATTTTCTCGTAATAAAAGGATATTTAAAATACATAAATCAAAAAATATTGTCGTTGTGTTTGAGAAGCTGCAAAGAAATTTTAAAGAAAAAAGTTAATTATATGAAAAATTAATATATTTAAATATATATAACAAGAAACTATAATAAACAGTAGAATAATTCTATTCATTATTAAATTTTTTAATAATACACTAATTTATGAAGTAAGATTAAAACTATTATTATTATATAAATATATATTAATATTAAAATTGTGAGTAAAATCAAAAAAAGGAGAAATAATATGTAGTTAATATAAAAAAAATAATAATAATTGAGGTATATTATCTATGATAACAAATATATTGTTCGAAAAATAACTTCGTTTATTTAAAAAAAAATATATAAGAAGTATTAATACAAATTGTGTGTTTTTTTATTTTGAAATTAGTTACGTCAAATGTCTTCACATTAGTATTAAGGCAGCTCCTTACTCTATTGCTAAGTTGAACTTGATTCTTGATACATAATTAAAAACAAAATTGTTGTGTTAGTACAGAAATTATTTTCAAAATTCCTAAATATTTTTAACTGAGAATGCAATTGTTTCATGTCTGAGGCCAATCAAATGCTGGTGTTTTTATTTGTACCAGGAGTGCTTAGGCCTGCCTCTCCTCTTTCTCGATTTGGAATGTTGTTTGATATTGCCTTTGTAACGGTGTTTTCAGAATCTTTTCTTAAAACATGACAATACCCACTGAGCCGGTGGCGCTCTATTTGATTTGTGCCGTCACACTATGAAAAGAAAGTGCTTTCAGAAAGCAAAATATTTTCTGAAACCAGAACTTGGCGACCTGAAAAGTACTTTCTGAAAGCGTTTTTCTTTTTTGAAAACGCGTTCGTGTGTGACAAGTTCTAAAAATGTTTTCGTGAAAGCAAATCATTTTCTGAAAACGCTTTTCGCTTACAGAAACTGTTTGTAAAAGGTTTTTGCTTTCATGAAAGCGAGCGTTTTTTTCACCATGCCAGTTTATTCAGTTACTCTGTCCCTGTCAGCTATTTGAAGTGCGTGTTCCTTTATTTGATCTACACAATAATTGTGAAGTACGCAAACGGCAGATACGATTTTGTTGATCATGTAAAGCGTTCCATATTTGAGTGGTGTAGCTAAAGAAAAAATCTTTGAACTTAACAGTACTTCCGAAGTTGGGCTCAAAGGTAAACTAATAGGCACTCCTTGCAGTGCGAGCAATACGGTGGAATTCTTTCAGAAGAGAAATGCAAATGGCTATTTCACTGGAGCACTGTGTTATGAAGCAGGTTTCCACGATGGAACTTCTTTTGGGCAGTAGAAGGGCGGCGGCACGTTTGTCTAACAATGTCTAAAGCGGGGTTCAGATGGAACAATGCAGAGCCCAAGACAATGAGACAAGACAATCATTGTTCCATGTGAACAATTGTTTCCAGGACAAGACAATTGCCATTATATTGTCCTCCCAGCTAGCCTGCCGAGCTATCTCTGAGGACAATATCGACATCATCCAACCCCGTTCAAGAAGCTCGGACAAGACAATTGAGTATTGTCCCATTGTCTTGTCTGCGTGTGAACGCTGCTTAACAATAAATCGTTCAAAAATGAAACGGTGGAATTCTTTCAGGAGAGAAATGCAAATGGCTATTTCATTGGAGCACTGTTACGAAGCAGGTTTCTACGATGGAACTTCTTTTGGGAAGGTCTTTTCTTAGGGTAAGAAATCAGAGCTGTAAAAACTCAAAATTCAAATCAGAAGCTCAATTTCAGAGAAGGAAATAATTTTTTTGTCAAATTTGGGGTGCTTAGGAAAAATATTTCATAGCATATTTTGTAATTGTTAAGTTATTTATGGTCAATACATACACACTTTTAGTCAAAGTGAATCCATAGAACGACAAACTGATACCAAAGAACTGTAAAGGGGAAACTGTCAGTTGAAAGACAGCCAAAACATCTTTACTAACTATTTTAATAAATTGCAACAAAATGTCAATTAACTTTTACGGCTAATTGACCAATTAGAAACGCGTTGACTGACTTTTAGTGGACGCATTGAACGCCAGAATTAATCTTTAGTGTCTGCGTTCAGAATTACTATTTCGACAACTCCATTCAGCATGCAGCAATGATCTTTTCCAATGCTGCATGCTGAAAATTAGAAATATAAAAAGGATTTCGATTCAAAAAAATTAAAATGGCCAAAATCTAAAAATATCGCCTTTTTTGGGGTACGTCGCCAAACCAATTTTCGTGTCGCCAAAATAAATTTCAAATCGCCTGTATAAATCGCCACATCTGACAAGCCTGCCTTTCAGTCCTAAGAAAAAACGAGAATCGTTAATCTTAAACGATTCTCTTTATAATGTAATCGCATAATAGCGAACTTTCTTTCCAGCTTAATGATTACAAATTTAATCTTGTTGGATATAGTTCACATTAAGATTTTTTCAAAAACTTTATATACTTGTAGGGTTTTCACACCAAACCTTTTCGAAACCGAAAACCCACACCAAAACACAGGTTTTACCATACATTTTTGCTGAACACAAGTTTTCGTGTCGAAAACTTATTGGGATTATTTAAACAAGCGCAATTTAAACAAACAAATTTTTCTTAGTGTAATCATTTGCCGAAGTTGGTGCAGCTGCAGACGTATGGCAAACTCTAATAGCGAGTTTCATTCCAATTTTAAGGATTTGATCTCAAAATCGAGATTTGATCTTTTCAATGAAACTTCTTTTCTGATTAAATTTGTAGTATTGGTGAAGAACTGTCACTCTTCATTTGTCATTTGCATTTAGGGATGCAACATCGTTCATAAAAAAATCGATATTATGATGGTGATATCGATATTTTCGCGATATTTAAGAAAAAATTGTATGCACTGATTTTTTGATGCTCAATAAGCGGTTACTTCTTTACTTCTTAAGTTAAAATACGAATAGTAATAAAATAAAAATAAAAAAATAACTAAATAATCAAAAGACCGTTATATATCTCATTATATTATTATATTTGAGGTTATGTTGAAAAATAGCCTGAAGTAAAATTATAGGTTTTTTAAATATTTACAACTTTTCTGCAGACCATTTTCCGATCAGAAATTAAACTTCGACTGAAATCTGAAAAAAAGTTTTCAAATCCTAAACCCCACCCTTACACACCTCAAAAAATAAATTACCCTAGAGTAGCTTGTGAAATTCCATATCAATTCTATATCATTTCTTTCTTGGAATTTGTTTTTATTTTGTTATTATCTCAAAGAAATAAACATAAATCATAAATCTTATATATATATAAATGGTGTGAAAAATGTTTAGTAATTCATCAATTCAGAACGTCTGGGCCGATTTGGCTCAATTTTTTTCCGTTGTTTGTAATTGGGAGGAAAAGGTTTTTACGAAAGAAACTTTTGAAAAAACCCTCCGGAAAAGTCGGGAAATTGGAAAAATCGAAAATAGCCCAACACTAAAATGGTTTTGCATGAAATTTCAGTAACAAACATTAAATTTGAGATCACTACGTTTTCCTTTTCAGAGATCAGACCTTTCGACACACGTGGCACTATTATCGTTCACCAAGAACGATGTATCGATGTTTAAGTGGGTTTCATCGATGTTTCGAAATCGATGTTTATGAATGATACATCGATTTCTTAAAAAATCGATGTATCGCGTGTATGTTGCATTCCTATTGACAGTGGCAGTAAAGATTCACCTCAATTACCGATGTCGTCTCGTTTTTTCGACATTTCTCGTTTTCTTTGTCGTGTCGTTTTTAAATTAGCATTCCATAACTTCTTCGACGCGACGATTTTGTAATAGATTAATTAACGACATCTGTCAAAATCAAAGGAATTTCTAGTTTGCATTTGCTTTCAAAATTATTGTTTGGTGCTCAATAAAAAAATCGGTTTGTTTTTCAAGAATAAGTAAATAAAAAAGTCATTAAAATGATAAGTGTTGACATGTTTTACAACACACGTAGTGATAGTGACGAGGATGAAGAAGAAGGAATGCGATATTTTGAAACTACCCAACTAATAATAAAAAGGAAGCAGATGAGACAAAACTCAAATCCATTTGACTTGCCTGAATCAAGTTCAAATTTTAAATTAAAGTTTAGCTATTTTATAACATTTGTCTACCTTTTAACAGATTCAAGCAGTACTTCAGATTGTGCAAGGAAGCATTTAGGTATGTGTTGGATGAGATAAGTACGAAAACAACGATTCGGTAACGTTCATCATCGGTTCCAACAATATTGAGGCTCAGTCATCTCGAGAATTTTAGCAGAGAGAAGTTACCAACACGCCGCTGGAAATGATTTCAATTTGGTACTAGCTCAACCAACTGTTAGCAAGCTTTTTCAAAGAAATCATGAAAGTCTTGGAACTTCATGTTTGTCCTAAATGGATTCAATTTCAAATGACAGAGGCAGACAAATCTGAAGCAAAACTTCTCTTACTGGACGACCTTTGCTGTTCAGCTGCTCAGCTATATTATTCCATTCCGTTTTAATTTTTTTTCTATTCCCTTCGTTCCTCTGCATCTGCTCTAAGAGCGTCTGGAATTTGTTATTTTCAATTGCAAATGTAAGCAATATGTTCATGTTTAATTTATCATAAGTAAAATATCGATACATTTTATAAAACCAAATTATTTAACAAGAATACTTAAAGTTTTGCGACCTTCCAATTGCCTGTCGTGAACAAACACAACAAAACGAGTGACAAAAGTTGAAAACGACTTAGGGAATGCCAATTTTGTCGCGTCGTCGTGTATTTCGCTGTCGTTTACGACATCGGTAATAGGGGTGATTATTTACATGTATGTGTTCATTCATATCAAATCTTCGACTCCATCCATTGAAGAAGAATAATAAGAAGAATTGTCTTCAAAATGATCATAGAAATCTTCTTAAAAACAAGATCCTTTATATAGCGTCAAAAAAAAACCTTATCAATAATAACAAAACTAAAAAAAAAAAACAATACATTTAAGTGGAATGTAGCTAACGATATACTGTGACTGTAATACAATGAATTTTTATTAAAAACCGAACTTTACAAACAATACATTTCAGGGGAATGTTGCTAATTAAATTGACAAAATTAGTAGAATTTAAGATAAGAAAGAAAAACCTGCGATAAAAAACAAAACATTTAAGTAGAATGTAGCTACCCAGATAACAAAACACTGTGATATAACAATTTTGACAAAAAAAAAAAACAAATTAATCAAACAATACATTTCAGGGGAATTCTGCTAATAAAATTAATAAAAACTGTGATAAATTATTTAAATAAAACAAACTTAACTTTAAAATTAAAAAAAGAGGTGTCGCTGTTTCACTTCATTGTATTTTTCAGATTTTTGTAACAGGTAAGTAACTATTTAATTCCATTACACGCTTTATAACATTATAGTTGGCGCCCCACGATGGTTTTTAATCTTCTGCACTCCGCCCCAGTATTAATACTTGTGTGTATTTGATAACTCACACTGTTAAGAAATAGGCTTAATTTATTTTCAAAGCACCTCTTCCTGTACTTCTTATTCAATGACTCCATCAGAGAACAAATCTTTCGGGCTGAGATTTGATCTAGATTTGCTCGTTTTCTTGCAATGAAACTCGCAAAATTCAAAAAGATCAAATCTTTTGAGAGAAAGAGCAAATCTTTTCTTGAATGAAACTCGCTATAATGGATATGGAAGTTGTCCATTCTGCGGTGCTGAATTAGATTTTGTTTTGTTTATCGGATCCGAAAGCATTGAAAGATGTAAGTTTTTTTGAGACTAACCATTTATTTATTTATAGAATTTGTGCAGTTTTACCAGGAAAATAGAAGAACATTAATACACATGCAAAAGCATCTTCGTTTAATTCTGGGAATGGCAGAGGACCTCTATCCATCTTATAATTAGTCTGTTTTAGAGTTGGGCAAAACAGTTCCAGTAGCGGACCGGACATGGAACGATTCTTTTTCTCGTCGGAACTGGTTCCTGGAACCATGTCCGCGGAACTGTTAAGGTTTTGCGAATTACCCATCATGTTGATTAGTTCCGTATAAGTAGGTATTTTGTTGTTTTATTAGTTCCATGTCTATTTCTATATGCTAGTTTGAGCTTCATATAAATTATGTATAAATAGTTCTTTTCTTCCGTAGTTCAATTATTATTCACATTTCAGTGTGAATAGAAAAAAAGAAAGTCAAGCACGGCTTACACGGTTGCAAAAATTGTTATTAAAAATAAAATGCGCATTACAAAAAAAATGTAATGCAATTTTGTATTACTTGCATTACAAAAGTAATTTGTAATGAAAATATGTTTATTACAAATGTAATGCTATGTAAAATTTGTTAGGGACATTCCAATGAAAAATACATATTGTTACAGGGTGTTTCCAAAAATTTGATTTTCGTTATATTTCGACAGAATTGGCTAAAATTAATATCGGATGGAGTCAACTAATCAAGAAAAAAAATCCTGACAAAATATTTTTGGTACAGTGTTTCGAAAAAAAAGACAATTTTCGTTATTTTTCGATAGAATTTGCTATAATTGGTATAATTGATATCGGATGATGCTTAGAGTCAATCTATTACGAAAAAATACTTAGCAAATATTTTTATTACAGGGTATTTATATATATATATATATATATATATATATATATTTATTTTTCGTTTTTAATCATTTCTATTTTAAGATTTTGGTATGCAAGCGTTTTATACCTACAGCTTTTCATAAAATTTAAAATAATTTTTTTGATTAGTTTTAAGAATAATAAATTTTCAAAAAAAAAATCAAAAATTGATTATACAAAGAAAATGAAGTTATTCGAAATCTTGGTATGCAGGATTAATTTGGCTATCTAAATCTTTTCTTGTATACAATTTGAAAGAAATCCAACGAATTGTTACCAAGAAAGTGAATTATTAAAAAAAACTGTTATATAAAAGGTACATTTGATAAAATGATAGCAAATTCTTACCAAAATACTCTCAAAAAATGTCATCAAAATCAAGCCGTTTTAGAGAAAAATTGCTTTCCTTAGCGGTCATATGGCAGGTTTCGTTATTTTTACCCCTTAAAATTAAATTTCAAAATCCCTCTAAAGAATGCCAAAAGAATCACACATTCTAAATTTGAAGATAATCGATCAAGCCGTTTAGGCTGCAAATCGGTATACATACATACATACAGACAGACTGACAAACTGATATTTTTGTTTCATTTTATCTAAATTTTTTTTATATTCAAAATTCCAAAATATGTCTTATAATACTTATAATCGCAAGTAAAAAAGAACATATAAATATATATAAATGGTGTTTTTTAATACAACAAAATAACAAATTGCAAAACAAAACAAACATAAATACTATTGTATATATACAAACAGTGAATATACAAAGATAAATACTTGAAAAAAAGAACATACCTAGTACCTAAAATCAATGAAATTTCCAATTTCAATCCAATTTAGAACTACTAACATGATAAGAGATCGCACCGATTAACGTGTATTTCCTTCATTCAAGAAAGACATGGAGATGGAACTGGAACTATTAACATGATAAGCGGTCGAACCTAATGTATCTAGTTCCAGGTCCAGGTAGGTAAAGAAAGACATGGAACTACAGGAACTATTAACATGATAGGCGGTCGAACCGAATGTATCTAGTTCCAGGTCCAGGTAGGTAAAGAAAGACATGGAACTACAGGAACTATTAACATGATAGGCGGTCGAACCGAATGTATCTAGTTCCAGGTCCAGGTAGATAAAGAAAGACATGGAACTACAGGAACTATTGACATGATAAGCGGTCGGACGTCGTACCGATTAACGTATACTTCATTTATGTTCATTTATGTATCTAGCTATTACACTGCCTTTCTCTCATATCTTATTCTCATGGTGGTTGTGGCTTGTGCTTGGTTGTGGATTTTCGTGAAGTGCATAAGCAACACTATTCTCGGTCTCTTTCACGTGTGTTGGCTCGGGAGGCTTGCAACATTATACTTATGTTTTGTATTGTAAGTCACTGATGACGAACAATGAACATGTTCGTTCTCCGCTTTGGTCTATATTTTTTGTTCTTATTTTATATCTACGAAAACGAAGACGAAGTATGAAGTCGAATCGGAGTTCGGACATGGACATGTTTAAAATCAGTTTGTGGAACGAAAGGAAATGTGTCCGAGAGAGGACATAGTTCCTGGAACTATTACGGTCCGGAACTACCCAACTCTAGTCTGTTTCCGTACTCACACGAATCTACCCAAATCTACCCAGTGTTTTTTTTTTACTTTTTTCTGGCACGAAAATACCAGAGCTTTTGACATTTTTTCATTTCCCCTCTAGCAAGAATCTTCCCGAACAATTTAGCTACTGCACTTTCTTGCTTGTCAAACACGAAATCAGCTGATCTAATTTTTTAAAAGTCTGTCAATTGTTAATTTATTTGTTAAATTTTGTTTGTTTCATTATTTTGTTTAACGCTTTGATTGTTAATGCTTTAATGTTTTCTTTAATTCTTCCGAAAAATTTTGTTTGGAAAATGAATCATTATTTTCCAAACAAAATTTTTCGTTTACTTACAATTAGCTTGTCATCTATGACACTTAACCAGAAACAGCCCAAAATGCGTCTCTTTTACTTTTAAGCTTGGTCAGAAAATTACAAAAACAACATCAAAAAGCTCGTGCCCAAACTTTCATCCAAAAAGTACGGAAACAGACCTAATAACAGCTATAACAAATGTGGGGTTCAAACACACAAAACGTCTTGGTTACAGGGAGAACGATTTAAGTTCTGTATTTGCAAATTTATTGGTGTGATATACATTACAATTATCTAGTAAAAGAACCAAGGAAAATCGTTTATTGTTATACATATAATCTGTACAAAACTCTTGAACTTTTACTGGAATTAATGAGATATTTGTTCGTAAGAAGAATATAAGAAAACAAATTTTGGTTTGCATTTTTATTTTTTAAGTCGAACCAAAAAATGGGAAAAACATAGCTGCTGTGGCTTGATTCAGGTGAAGTCTGAAGTCTAGGGAAGCACACTGGAAATAGGCTTTCCCACTTTTTTTCAAATATATATCTTGTGGTCAGCGATGGATTTTTAAAAAGGAAACAGGACAAATAATTTGAATGAAACTCGCTATTAGAGACGGTTGTCAAAACAAAGTGAAATGTCAAACGAAAACTTGAAATATTCGGTGTGAACACTTTTCCGGGATTTGTAAACTTTTTGCCGAGAACCGCGTTTTCAGCTTGGTATAAAAACCCTGTTACATGTGTTGAACTGAACAAACCGAAAGTTGCGTCTTGACAAAGGTGCTCACTGTCAACTGATGAGTCCAATTGAGTTACCGGGACGATTAGCCAATTTTTTGGTGGACTTAAAGGCCGTTAAAAGCTATTTTGAATACATTAACTAAAACTTTGTAAATTGGCCAAAGAAACTAATATCTGTTTTTGTTTTTTTTTTACATCCAAGCCATACATGTTATTGCGTAGTTCTTCTCTAAAACATATGGCACAGGTATTGTAATTGTACGTTTTTATTTCACTTCTTAAGGCTCGGTTAACACCGAATCACTACGAGCTATGTATATTTTATAGAGATATGCAATGATATAAAAAAACAGGTTTGCGTACAAATCCCCATCTTACGCTGGCTCCACAGGCACTATTTGAGGCAACGGCAATAGCAATAAGGAGGACAAATTTCAATCTACGTGGGCTTTTCATTGCCGGCAATTTCAATTGTTCGCGCTTGTTTTCAAATAATATAACGTCAGTCATTTTGAAAAAGATAAATTTGAGATAATATTGCATTTGCGATCGACAAAGCAATAATTGCCTTCCATCTACCGGGCAATATTGCTATTGCCATTGCCTTAGCGTCTTGACTAGGCAATATGAACACAATGGCAATGAATTGAGCAATATTGCAATGGAAACCCTGAGTTGGTTTTCCTGACGTCACTATCATCTTTTATTATTATTTTATTTCTTAAGTGAAGACTTAAAATTAAAATTGAAGATAAAATGAAAGTTATGTCACGTATGTTAATAAAATTAAAATACAATTTTTGTATCCATGTACCGAGGCTAACGTAAACAAAGCTGCGGGCCCAGCTAGTCATCTTTAATAATTAAGTAAGTAATATTCTAACACAACCTGCAAGAGTAAAATTTGTCTCAAAAAAGTGCATCTCATGTAGACGTTCGGACTCGGCGGTAAACTGTTGGTCCCATCCATTCTTGCAGATTAACAACACACACACAGGAATTTTTAAATTTTTGTTGCCTGACTTTCCAGTGGAGTGGCAATAAGTTTTAAGCATTTATTATGAATGTTGTAGTCGAGGAAAACCAGTGTAACAACTCTTAACTGGATTCTGAAAATATCTCTTTAAGAAAAAGTTAAAAACGGGAAACATACTTCAATATTATATTCTTTCGTATTTTACAAAAAATCTTTATTTATTGAATTATTAAATATTTCTAACTTATGATGTATTTTTCTCTTTCTTACAAAAGACTTTTTTAATATTTTAATTCTTTTCTTTAACTAAACTAAATGATACAAAAAAAAAAGAGAATAGAATAAGAATAAAATCATTATAAATAATATCTTTTTACATAGAATTCAGTAGAATAAAATAAAAAATTATATATATACTAGTATGTATACCTACTAACGAAAGTTAATTATTTTGTGAATGTAAATTTTATTATATATAATTTAATTTGTAAAGAATCAGTGATGGTATACAATTCATTCACTTGTTGATATTAGAGATTTTCTTTTAATAAAATAGGTTTCTTTCATTTTTGTTAAGCACAAACAAAACTTTTTTTTGTTCTTTTTTAATTATTAGAATAAATATTCTTATGAAAAAAAGAAACAAATTGTTGTTTTTTATATTATGAGTCTATATATGTTTTTTTGTATTTCATTTCTTTTATTTGTGTTATAGATATTATATATTTTTAATGTATATGCTTTAATATCATTTTTTTTTCATTTTTAAAGTTTAATTTGCTTAATTTATCTGTAATAATTGTTCTTCGAGTTTCGTGTTTTCAAAAATAAAATTTGATTTGAAAAAATAATTAAAACAAGCTTCGCATGTACAAAAGAATTAATTTTGTTTTTTCTTCTTTTTTTGTTTAATTTTTGTATCTATAACAAAAGCAAGGAATTTAGTTGGTTTATCTTCTGAGTGATAAGTGCTTATTTAATTTTGTTTTTTATTATTTCCTATATAATTCATAATATTTATATTTTTTAAGAAATAATATTTTTTTCTTAATTAAAATTTAAAAGCAATTTGTATTAGCAAAAAATTTACAAAAATATTATTTACTTTGCATTTGAGTACGTGTTGTTTATGTTGTTTTTTTTCATGATTTCTTTCCGCTGTTCGATTTTTTTTTGTTTTTTTTTATGAATAATGTATATTATTATTTATATATGTATAAAAGATCACACTACGAATTAAATGGGATGAGAAACTAAAGAGAATTGCATTTCACTCCGATTGATTGAAGGGTACTTCTTTTCTTCACTACTCTCAGTTGTCGACATTTTTTTTCCCTTAAGAGATTACTTTGACGTTCCTTGTTTAAAATAATAAATTTTTACAGCACAGTTTTCGCAACTTAAGTCTTTTAAAGTTTCAGATTTTTTTTGTTCACGAAAATCATTTTACAATTAACAAAAATCCTTACACTAGAATATAAATTAAATATAAATCTAAATTAAATGTGTTGCATTTCGTGGGTCTAATTGAGGGTTGATGGCCATTCTTGTTGGGGAGTTGTCGTGAGGTGACGTTGAATGGGTGATCTTTATACTTAAAAAAGAGGATAGAGAGACAGACAGAGAGATAGAGTCGCGAGTATATGAAATACGTTTTTGTTAATTTTGTTTTATTATAATTAAATATTATGGTAATTAGTTTGATGTGGATATTTTTTTTTCTTCTATAAACTCATTCAACTTCATCATCTTTTAAGCTTACGTTCCATTGGCCTTGGGCAATGGCCGCACTAGATAGAGTTTCTCTCCTTGCTTATTTGTGTAGATGGGTGCTCTTTGGTAGTGGTCGACTAATTGGTCTAAGGTGTGGAATTTTCGCTGACCAATGCAGTACATATTGTTTTCGACATGCACACGGAAGTGTTTGTTACGGCCTGGCGCTTTAAGGGAAACCGAATAGTCACCCATCTGTAATACAAACAATAAAATGGAAAATGTTATTATCCAAATTAATAACTGAAAAACGTTTACTTACATTAGTCTCGCTATCTCGTATAAGGAAATCACCATCATGGCCATGTTGATTGAGAACGGTGTCACATTGACTGCGCGTTATGGCGCCATAGTACCAAGATTTACCAGCTAAATTGGGTCGTTCCATTGGTGGCATTGGCGGTGATGACTGTGGCGGCATATTATTAGGCATACCATCGTTTCGTCGATCAATTGAATCACCCCCACTGCTGCCGCCACCAGCACCATTATTGCCGCGATACGGCGTAGCTAGGTAATCACTAAGCTCTTGTAGATAATTGCGTGGAACTAAACCAATTTGACCAGCATTGTTGCGTGCCTTATACCAATCGGGATCGGAAGACGGTCGATCGACGATTTCCAAACGATCACCCTTCTCAAAAGATAATTCTTGATCGTTATTGGATGTAAAACTATAGAGAGCAACCTATTTTGATTGAAAAAAAGATATTTGTTAAAATACAATCGCAGCAAATAACGAAGTTAAAGAATAATATAATTTTAATTATTCTGATTCCAATGAGTCTTGTTTAGGGAATAGAAACTTAGTTGTATATAATTAAGGATGTTTTTGTATTTTTGCCATACTTGCAGGTAAGCTGTTCCGTTTCAGAGTTAAAGGTTTTTGAATGAAAGAACAACTTGTGTGTACTACCACCAAGTTCATAGGCTTGAGTAGTACACCTAAGCTGCATATCGACGGTTAAACTTCATAAGCTCGATATGTTATACATATAGTACACCGTTTTTTATAATTAGCGCGCGCACAAGGGATTATTTTTTCCCTTTTAATGTAGAGCACACTGCGCGGGCATTAGAAAGCTAGAGAGGGGAAGAACAGGAGGTGTCGATTAACATTGGTTTTGAATGCTTGCAAATCAAAATGGCAAGGGAAAATCTCGTCGGGTAAAGAATTCCAAATTCGTGTTGTCCGGCTAAAAAAAGAATCACTGGGTCCGAAATTGGGCTCAAGGGTGAACTGAGAGGGGCAAATGTTTTAGTGGCAGTTCTACTTCCTGTCAATCTTAATGTTCGATGTTGTATTCTATCAAGCAGTGAAGCGATGTTTGCGAAGCACATGACCAAAGGTGTTTTGGGCGTATAAACGCTTTCTAAATTATAGCCAAATCAGAAGGGGAAAAACTTGCCTCGATACAGAAAAGTTAAGCACTTAGCAGCATTTTTGGCGGTCTCAAATATATGGGCATTCCAACGGAGGTCATCGTTGACACACATACTGAGTACTAAGAGCTTTTCGGTTTCTTCGATAAAAGTGCCATTCATGGACAGTGGCAACGAGGGAATATTTAGCTTTAACGACAGAAGGCAGCATTAAACTGCACAAGATACCCCATTTAACAATGCTGTATAAATTGTACGTCCAAAGGCGAAGGACGTGAATTATCCAACGAATATGAAAAGCTGAGGGTAGAGTCGTCAGCAAAACAGTTAAGTGGATTAGAAGTAACAGACAGGAGATCATTTATAATGAGGAAAAGAGTTGAAGGCAGAACGTCATGGTCATGGTCCCACCCGTACTTGAGAGCGTAAATGATTCTATTGGACCAATCTTCTTTCGCACTCGTACAGTGGCTAGTTTTAAAAGATCTTGACGTACATAAATCCGCTGGTCCTGATAGTATCCCCGCACTACGTAAACTGTTCTATCTATCCTACTCTTCAGGGCTCGTTCCGAGAAAATGGAAAACAGCTTTTGTCAAGCCCATACCCAAAAAAGGCGAACCATCCTTCCCCGCAAATTACTGACCGATTGCACTTTCGCCCCTTCTTTCCAAGGTCATGGAAACATTATTAATTATAAAATCAAGAAATATCTTGAGGAACGAAAGCTTCTAAATGAAGTATGGCTTTCGTAGCAATAGGTCCACTGGTGATATGATGGTTTATCTCACAGAACAGTGGAACAAATCTCTACATCGTTTCGGAGAAAGTAAGATTATTGCACTCGATATTTCTAAAGCATTAGATAGAGTCTGGCACTAGGCTCTTTTATCGAAAATCGTGCTTTCGGTTTCTGTTTCTTTTTTTCGCTGAATTAGAAATTCCCTTTCGGACCGTTCAATACAAGTTGTATTGGATAGGTTCAAATCTGATATCTTCAAAATAAATGCTGGTGTGCCCCAGGGCTCCGTTCTGTCTCCGACTCCCTTTCTCATCCATTTCTAATCCACTAAACTGCTTCACTGATGACAATACACTCAGCTTTTCATCGTAATGTCATGTTTTGTCTCCAAATTTTTATTCTGCACGAATGCATAATTTGCATTATAGTATGTACCTATAATCGCAAGTAAAAAGGTATGTGAAAGGAATGTCAAAATTTGTGACCATTCGCTGTTCGCAATCCGCAGTTCGCTGCTGATGTGTAAGGCACTTTATACCACGTTGTTTAACAACGCACTAAATAATGCATATATCCGTAGTGCCCCGTGGCTTAGTGGTTACTGTGCCGGACTGCTAAGCGAAGGGTCGAGGTTCAACTCCCCGGCAGAGCCACGGTTTTTTTCCGGGAACTGCCTCAGCATTTGTGTCGAGTTTAAAATAGTATCTGATATTCTATGGCACAGATCAAAAATCAGTGTACGGCATGTCTAGTCGACCTCGATAGGGCTTTCGATATCGAGTGGGTATGGTTAGATGGCTTTTTCTATAAGGTGATCAGATGTGGCCTGAATAAACCCCTGCTATATAATCTTAATGACATATCTCCCTACTGAACTTTGGTTGTAGCAATGAGACTTCTACCATAGCTTTTAAAATTGAAAATGGTCTGCAACACGGGTCAATACAATTTACACCAGCGATGTAATCGCTTCTCTTCACCATGCGCTGTAGCGTATGCCGACGATTTTTGTTTGTATAGAAAAAACGCAAACAGAGACTTCGATATGATTCTACAGAGGTAATAGGAAACTATTATTAACCTTAATTTGGAAACTATTATGTTTAGAACCTCGTTGGAACGGGCCTCTTTCGATGCAAGAAAGATGGGGACCTTTGATCTATATAGCCTATAAATCCTATGATCGTATATAAATACCCCTTGCGGTTCAACGTTACAGCGTGCAAAAAAAAGATACATGTGTTAGAGAAATAATTTCTCAGGACTAGTCTTGCATTGCACAGAAAACAAACTTTATTATCATAATGAGGTCCTATACAACGTGGCTCGCATAAACTGAACGTATATCATCTTCCTCGATATAGAAGGGTTGATACAGGACAGATTGGTGTTACTGCTAATCTACCACGCCTACCGTAAGTCCGCGAAGTGAAGGCTCATGAATAACCGAGACGTCACTGCCGTAGGCGGTTTCAGATCACGATCGTGCTGAACAAAGTTTTTTATTTTTGCTTAATTATAATAAGCTCTTGATTTTGAGTTATCTTTAGACCAAAGTAGTCGGCTGTGAGCACCACCCTTACCACTGCATTGGAAACATAGTAATGGTCTCAAAATTATTAGAATAACCTTCACTATTAGAAACTCTTCTCAAAAAAACATATAACTAATTTTAAACAATTTTTCATACAATTGAGTTAAATTGTATACTCACCACAATATCAAGTACATTCTCAGCCATCGCATAGGTATGTATTTCGCCATCGTTGTCACAATCTTCAGTTGTGTAATTACTGGGAAACCATCCGACTGCATTGCCACTCTGTCCTCGCCACCATCCATCATTGGATTTTTCTAATATCAAGATGCGCGTACCTTTTGTTAGTGACAATTCATCAGCCTGTTGCGCCTGATAGTTGTATTTAACAATTGCAGTGCCAATAGCCTCTGATGGATCGGGTGGTAATCTTCTTGACATTGTTGGACTTTCGATTTGTCGTGAGGGCGAACAATTAGGAAGAGTCTTTGAGCCGGAACCTTTTTTCACTTTTTTCTTTATGCTGTAAAATTTTAATTGTACGAAAAAAATTAGAATATGTATTTCTATTTTGATTGCTATTGTAATGAAAATCGAAAATGAAGCATTAAAGGGCAACAATAATGTAGAATGAAACGGTTAACAGTGGGAAATCGTTTAAATACATGATGTTTATAAACCAACGACTAATTATGACTTTTGTACAGTGTGATTATATAAAAATGGTTATAATGAATGAACTTGATTGATTTATAATGATGGTTAGTGAAAAATTACATAAATAGGATGGTTAATTATGCACTTCAAGAATTACAAACGCAAAATATAAATATTTTTAAGTTGTTTTAAGTTGTAAATATGCTAAAGCTTTTCAATAAAGAACTTAAACCAAATATGAAACAGCGTAGCAAATTTAATACTCTCGAATAAGTAGACATGCTTCAAGAAGTTTATTTGCCATTTTGAGCAGGACTTATAATTGACCATGAATACCTTTCAGATTTTAACTTCTTTGAGAAGTTTGCATGTTTCTTTTCCTCAATTGGCAAAAAATCTTGTTTATATTGCATTATCATTCCCTCTCAAGGTATAGGCGGGCGCTTGGTAAAATCCTAACTCGTGAGAATATTTTATAACCGAATTTGAGCGATATAAATGGAAAGCATGGAGTTATTTCTAATGTGCTAAATAAAGGTGCCTTTAAGGAATGCAATAACTGTCATACATTCGTTATGTCTTCCTTCCAAAACTAAAAACACGAAAGCTGCCAATACAAAAGTAGCGAATGGCAATGGATTGCATTGGTCACACACTATAAGGAAACGACAGAACCACCTTTTTTTTCGGAGTATTGCACACATATCGAGCCCTAACCGCCATTTTATCGTAAGCGACAAATTGTAAATTTTACAGGAAACACATTTTTTTATATTTTCCTGAGCTTCAAAAACGACCGAGCCTAATACATGAATGTTGGTTACGATAAATTTTGTTTTCTCTGTAACTCTTTGAAAAACTAATGATAAGGATACATGTGTAAAAGTGTAAGCTATCGAACTGCATTATTAACTTGATTTTGTAAAAATTGTCGCTTACGATAAAATGGCGGTTAGGGCTCGATATGACACAACCTCCAAGAGTAAAATTTGTCTAGAAAAAGTGCATCTTATGTAGCCGTTCTGACCCGGCGGTAAATTGTAGGTCCCCTCTGCTAATGCAGAATCAGAACGCACGTACAAGAATGGTGGAGTGTTTATTTGACTCCTTAAGAAGCTGGAGCTAGCGCGCCAGTAAATTCTTGTAAGCCTCAACGCGATTATAGATGACGATGAAGATGAGGAGATGTCAACATGGTGAAATGTCGAAAAATTATGTTGCAAAACCGCTTCTCGAACACTATCGCCGAAGAGAGGTAAGGTAAGAGCAAAAACTCTTGGATCAAACAACAACCAGCATTTAGTTGGCACAGACACTATACAAAACCGAACGTTGGGTGATGTCAACCCGACGTACCCCACTTGCAGAGCCTTAGGGCGAAACAGAGAAGTGAGAGAGTTGTCGTCTCAATCGAAATCATAACAATCGTCAGTTAAATAAGAAGAAGAAATCGTATTAACGCTGAAATCAAACGAAGAATAACTCTTGCTGCTTCTTCGGGTTAAGAAGGCAATTCAGTAGCAAACCCGTCTTTCGGGCAACTTAATTGTCCCCTCATCATCCAAGTGCTGCTATATGGTGGAGATGATTTGACATTGTCAAAAGTGGATAAGTACGCTTGTTACTTCGAGAGAAAATTTCTTCTGGTGATTTTTGAACCCGTATGCATTAACGGCGAGTAGAGAAGGAGATACAACGAAGAATTGTGCGGTCTGCGCAGCGACACAGACTTAACCAAATGAGTAAAAGTTCACCGTCTCAAATGGCTGGGTAATATAGAACGGACATCAGTGCTCCGGCTCCGAAAATCATCGATTCCATCCCAGAGGGACGGCGCAGTAGAGGAACAAGGAGACTTAGGTGGCGCATTAACATTGGTTTTGAAAGCTTGCAGATCACAATGGCAAGGGATAATCTCGCCGGGTAAACTATTCGAAATTAGTGTTGTTTGGATAAGAAAAGAAATCCTATATTTCACGGTACGTCCGAAATTGGGCTCAAGGGTGAACTGATGAGCATTCCTTGCGAGACGAGTATTCTATCAAGCAGGTGAAGCGATGTTAGCGAAGCACCTGCCCAGAGGTGGGAGTTATACTGGAGTTTAGGGCGTATAAACGCTTTATAAATTGTAGCCAGATCAGAAGGGCAAAAATACTTCTTTCACCGATACAGAAAAACTAAGCACTTATCAACATTTTCTTATTATTTTTTATTTATTGGCGCGACAGCTCCTTAAGGAGCCAAGGCCTAGTGACTTAAACTCTCAACCATTCCTCTGTGTGTGCTGTTAATTTGCAAGAATGGATGGGACCTACACTTTACCGCCGAGTCCGAACGGCTACATGAGATGCACAAATTTTACTCTTGGAGGTTTTGTCAGTTCCTCGCAATAGGCAGTAGCCCGGAAAAAAGGTGGCTATGAGCTGGAATTGAACCCAGGCTCATTCGCTGAGGAGTCCGACATACTAACCACTAAGCCACGGGGCACAACATCAGCATTTTTAGCGATCTCAAATATATGGTCGTTCCAATGGAGGTCGTCCTTGACACACATACCGAGTACTGAGAGCTTTTTTCGGTTTCTTCGATGCAAGTGCCATACATGGACAATGGCATTTGGGGTATGTATAGCTTTAACGACAGAAGACAGCATTGAGTTTTCGAAAAATTGTTGAGGTCCAGGTCTACCCCGGTATCATTCCAGTTCCGTTTTTGCCTAGTGCTTATTACGTCGGAATGCTATTCAAAATGTGTGGTTTCGAAACCCGTCTGTGTCACCTGATTTTGTTTCTTTCCATAGAAGATTCCGAGGTTTATAGTTTGACATTGTCATCATTTTAACATAGAGGTCTGTAAAAGTGTGACTTAAAAGGAATTATGTTTTTTCGAAACCAGGGTTTCACGGAGAATTTTGCGCTTGTAATGAAGTCACACTTGATTGAAAAAGTTCTTGTCGGGAATCCACAGTAATAGGCATTTTACACTGAAGCAAGGAGGGCAACAAAATCAAATGGCATATAGTTAAATAAATAAAACAGTTAACAAACCCCACATGCTTGGTAGAAATATAGCATGTGTATGTGTGTCCTTAGATGAGATGAAGTGTAATGCTGAAGTTTTTTGCTTTTATTTTGTACATACTGCGACCAGAGGTCGGAGCAAGGTGAAAAAAAACCATTGGATCTGATGTTCGTATGTTTCCTGACACCCCTCCTGTGAGTTCAGAAGTGTGGCCAAAATGTAATATTTCTCTTTAGATAGTTGCCAGACCTTTTTTACTTTTTGTTGTTGTAAGTAAATTTGTTACAAAGGAAAATGGTAAACTTGCAAAAAGGGTTTTCTCTATCAAAGGGGACTAAGTACGAAACTACTATACTTTTTTTGTGGAGTGAATCTAAGTGTGTTGATATAACTAAACTATAAATAATATACATAAAAAGCAAGCAAATCAAAATCCAAACAAACTTAAACTAAAGAAACCAAAAAGTGGAATTGGAATTCTACAAGGTCTACTGCATACACAATAATTTATAGGTTCGTTTTAAGGTTAGTTGTAATTAAAGACTATAAAACTCTTTTTTTAATTTATTTTCAACTCACCTATCAAACAGCGATGGTTTTTCCTTTTTAACATAATTACTAGGGACATAGCCTGACTGATTTCTATTATTTTGCACCCGCCACCAGTGTTTAGAATCGTCCAACAGCAGGTAGCGTTCATTTTTCCTTAAGTCTAATTCTTGTGCTCCTTGAGCTCCATAATCGTATTTGGCTACTACGTAGCAAACGTCTTCCTGTGATTTTCCTGCGAAAGATAAAAGCTGTCATTTGAGTGGATCGAGTTTTTTTTACTTTATGTTATATTTTCATTATGTCCTTTTATTTCTAAGTTTACGCTAAGCAAATAATCCACATGTGTAATTATTATAGAATAGTACGATAAGTTTTACATTGAATCCACATGCGATCCACATCAAACAGTAAAAGCTAATTAGGAATTTTGCATTGTGGATTGTATGTAGTTTTAACCAATGACTGCCGAAATATCATTAAATGTTCTAATCCTTAGACAATCATAATTGTTGCTTCATGTGAATTGATTGTTTAACGTATTACCAGTGACAAGGAACATAGCTACCAAATGTGTTGGAATGATTGTGAGGATGAAAATGTGTCGATTTTTGTTCATTCTCTTGCTGGGAGCATGGGGGTTTGGATTTAACATATTTATGAGAGTATGAATGATTGGACAATTACCGTGTTTCATGTTGCCCGCCATCGATTGTGAACCACAGCCGAGGTTGCCACCACCAATGCAATCGCCGCCGTTCGAATTCGAATTTGTATTACTGCTGAATGTCACACTTTTGTGCGTGCTACAATTGGACGCCGATGATAAGTTACGATGATGATGTTGTTGCTGGTGATGGTGTGAAGCCGGCGAGCCGGGTGGTGGTGGCACTGGATAGTTTTGTTGCTGATACGACGACGGCTGGTATTGTGTAGATGCTGGTGTAGATGCTTGAGAGTGCTGCTGTTGCTGATGCCATGAACCAGTTACACCAGCACCGCCACTTGGCAAATAGTGATTGCGATTTGTTAGCGCTGGAACGTTTGAATTCGTGATTGCTGCTGTTGAGGAGGAATCGGGGATATTGCGTGCAAATCGTTGGGGATGCTCCAACATTCCAGCTATAGAAAAAGGTTAGGGTTTTGTTTCTCTGTGTTGTGGTGGTGGTTGTTGCTTTTTTTTGTGAAAAAAGCAGCTTCCGCCCTTTTGGAAAAGAACAGTGTTCTCCTTGTTTTTTTTGTATTTTTTTTTTTTGTGGAATTTGTTGACTCTTTACTTTTTCAGTGGTTTATTGTTGCTTCTTTTTTTATTTGCTGGGTGGCATTCTAAGCTGCTTACTGCTAGAAGAGTGTATAATTGTTATGTTGATTAAAAGTTTGCCTCTGGATTTGATGCGCTTAGGTTTCGATGAAAGTGGTCGGCAACGATGATGTGACGACTTGCATATCCAGTCCATGGAAAATCATTTCTAAACGAGAGTTAAAAAGAAAAGACAAAAAAATCAAATAAAATAAAAGCCAAACGAAATAAAGCACAACATCGAGACAGCGCAATTTATTCGCAACAAAAACAACAACAACAAAAAGTAAAATTATTTATAATAAAGCTCCTTTATCTTAAAAGAAAAAAAGTTGAGTTTATTTTACTGGGAACCTGACTATTATTTGTATGTTTTATACTGTTGTATGTACACGTTTAATTCATTAAATAAAAAAAAATGTTGTAATGTTGTTTTGCTTTGTAATGTTCTTCTTTTGACGCAAAATTATGTCAAGAAGAGTTAGATAGAAAATTGTTTCCATATTTCCTTAGAATACATTATAACAAAAACGAGATTTATAAAGAGCTATTTCGATTATAAAATGAAACTATGGGGAGCCATTTTCATTTTCTCACAGCACTTGATAATTCATTTTCATAAAGTTCCTTGCAAGATCAATATAAGTAGTTATTAAAGAAATAAGTTCAGATATTCATTCACACACCAACTATCATACTTTTTCACTTTAATTCTTTTGAATTTCTCCTTAACGACTCGATTAATTTTTACAAATTATATATTATATATTATAGCTTTTAGGTTAGTGGTTTCATTTTCAGTTTTTTTTTTTTATTTATGCTTCCGGGGGCTTAGAAAGAATTTCTAGGCAGCAAACGTCAACACTGCGAAATGCAGGCCAGCTGTTTTGGCACTGAGTGAAACCCAAATGGTGAAAATTCTGATCCTTTGGAATTCATCCTACATGGGTTACTTACTTACTTAGGTGGCGCTACAGTTCGGGACGAACCTGGGCCTCAACCAACATGCCTCTCCAGCCAACTCGGTCTTTGGCTAGCTGCCTCCAGTTTTGCACTCCAAGTTGGTTGAGGTCGTCCTCCACTTGAGCGCGCCACCTAAGGCGAGGTCTTCCTTGACTGCGTCTACCCTCTGGGATGGAATCGAAGATCCTGCGAGCCGGAGCATTGTTGTCCATTCGCACTACATGACCTAGCCATCTTAAACGTGATATGCGTATTTTTTTGACCAGGTCAATGTCGCTGTACAGCTCGTATAGTTCTTGGTTGAACCTTCTCCTCCAAAGCCCGTTAACGCAGATAGGGCCAAAAATCTTCCGAAGAATCTTACGCTCGAAACGACTTAGGATATCTTCATCCGCTTTAGATAGAGTCCATGCCTCGGCGCCATAGAGGGATGATTAGGGTCTTATACAGAGTCTCCTTTGTCTTTCGAGAGAGGGCTTTGCTACTCAATTGCCTTCCTAGCCCATAGAAACAGCGATTGGCAAGAGTAATTCTTCGCTTTATTTCTGACGAGATGTTGTTGTCAGATGTTATAGCGGATCCGAGGTACACAAAGTCCCTAACTATTTCAAAGTTGTACCTGTCTATTGTGATGTTTTGTCCAATCCGCCGGTGTTGTGTGTCCCTTTTTGTGGACAGCAGGTACTTCGTTTTGGCCTCATTGACTGCTAGTCCCATCTTAGCCGCTTCAGCTTCAATGCTAGCAAACGTTCCAGTGACAGCTCGCCGAGTTCTGCCAATGATGTCTATGTCGTCAGCGTATGCTAGCAATTGCACAGACTTGAAAAAAATTGTCCCACTACAATTGACTTGCGAGTTTCTTATAATTTTTTCAAGTATTAAGTTGACGAAATCGCACGATAGCGCATCACCTTGTCGGAATCCTTTTTTGACGTCAAAAGCTTCTGTGAGGTCAGAACCAACCTTGACGGAGCAGCGAGAGTTCTCCATCGTGGCGAGAGGATCTTGTAGGCGATATTCAGGAGACTTATTCCTCTATAGTTGGCGCAGTTTAGAGGGTTCCTTTCTTGTGGATCGGGCAAACGATGCTGAGGTTCCATTCATCAGGCATACTTTCTTCTGACCAAACTTTAGAGATGAGTTGGTGTATGCACTCCACCAGGTCATCTCCGGCCGCTTTAAAAAGTTCGGCGGGTAGTCCGTCGGGTCCAGCAGCTTTGTTGTTTTTGAGTTCAGATATTGCTATCCTTACTTCATTTTGGTCAGGTGGACGGAAGTTTTGTCTGTCATCATCCATGTTGAATTGTTCATTCTGCCTGACAGAGGGATTTTGGCCTTCATCGCTGTTTAACAGTCTGCAGAAATGGTCCTTCCATGTACTCAGCACCGACTGTGACTCTACTACGAGGTTTCCATTCCTATCTCTACAGGCTTCTGTGCGGGATTTTTTTCCTTGGCATGTTCTTTTTACCTGTTGGTAAAATTTCCGCACCTTGTTCCTGGAGTAGCATCTCTCAATATCTTCGATCGCGCGCTTCTCATGCTCTCTCTTTTCCTTTTGGAGAAGCCGGTGTTCTTCCCGTCTTTTCTGCTCGTAAAGCTCGCGAGCAGCTCTCGTCTTTCTTTGCAGCGTCGCTTTATATGCCTCTTGTTTGGCTGCATGGGCCTGCCTGCATTCGTCATCAAACCAGAGGTTTCGTGGTGGTGGTCTGGTGAAACCTAGCACATCAGTTGCGGCATCTCTGATGGCTTGTTGGCAGTGTTGCCACTGATCTTCGGCACTTGATGCTGGCGGTACTGGATTTCTTGAGAGGTTACGGGATATTCGATCGGCATAGGTTCTGGCGGTTTCTTGCGATTGCAGCTTTCCGACGTCATACTTCCTCACAGTATTACTCCGTTGTTGTGGAGTTCGGGTTATTCGCATTCTTACCTTTGCTGCAACAAGGTAGTGATCCGAGTCGATGTTAGCTGATGTGTACGATATAGTTGCAGCGACTGTGCATCACCAGTTTGATGCCTTTCAGTGCCTACCCTATTCATACAGCACCCAACCACCCTACATGGGTAGTGCCATTATTCTTTTCCTACCACGGTTTAGACGTCAGGAATGATATTGCTTACCAGCTTCTTCCACAATATGGTCAATGTGTAAACACAGATTTTAATTTCATGTGGTCATCATACATACGTGTTTCCATATATAGAAGTCCGACTTTGGAAAGTAATTCGACCTCTGACGAATTTGATGCGCTGTCTGGATCCACCCAAAGAATTGTTTCTAAATACCCTCACACTGAAATCGTTATAACGGGTGATTTCAATGTTTATAATTCTACGTGGCTTCGCTATTCTGGCCACACCGAGATCTTAGCAGAGCTTAACAATTTGAAGCAGCTTGTTGACGAGCCAACAAGAATACCTGACATTGCAGGTCACTCCGCATACACCTTGGACTTGTTTCTTACATCTCTTCCTGATAAGTGTACCATCAATGTACTATCGCCTCTAGGAACGTCGGACCACTGTATCATATCCGCAAATTTCTCGTGCTCTATCTTAAAAGTTAAAGAAACATCCCAAAAAGAACCGTATGGCGTTACGAGAAAGCCAACTGGGAATAACTTTAATTGGGCAATATGCTTCCTCGATAGTGACGTAGATTAAAGTGCCGATACAAACATTATTCTCCTTGGTATGAGAAAATTTATTCCAAATAGGCTAAAAAGTATCAAACCAAAAGTAAATTCTTGGTTTAACTCAAATTGTTATTGTAATTGTAAATTCACTATCAGGGTGAGAGAAGTAAGTTTCCGATATTTTAAAGCCAACCCTTTTGATAAAAATCGGAAGAAGTTTAAACAAGCCAGAAAGACCTGCAATGCTTTTATTCAAAGAACAACATTTTTACACGAACAAAATTTTAGGCCAAAAATATTAACATATCCTAAAGGAAGTCTTCGATTCCGACGCTTGTCCATAATGAATGACAATTCTGTGGTCAACTCGCAAGCGAAAGCTGATTTATTTGTAACATTGTTTGCAGCTAACTCAACGTTGCCTCAGTGTGATATGGCTTCTCCTGCACTTGATAACGTAAATGGTTTTATGGGACAAATCTTTTTTCACGCTCGTACAGTTGTACAGTTGCAAGAGTTCTTAAAGATGTCGATATTCACAAATCCGCTGGCCCGGATAGTATTTTCACTACAATTCTAAAGCGGTGTGCTTCCAAGCTGGCAAAATCACTGAGAAAGCTTTTCCAACTGTCGTATTCTACAGGCTTCTATCCAAGAGGATGGAAAACCTTCAATTGTCCAGCCCATACCTAAAAAAGGCGCATCTTCATCTCCCTCTAGCAACCGACCAATTGCACTTACATCCCTTCTTTCCAAGGTCATGAAAACGCTGATAACCTATCAGATTAAGAAATATGTTCAGACACGGAAACTTCTCAATGACTGGCAATACGGTTTTCGTAGCAATAGATCCACTGGTGACATAATGGTATATCTCACCTTACAGTGGAATCAATCTTTACACCGTTTTGGAGAAAGTAAGATTATTGCAGTTGATATTTTAAAACCATTTGATAGTTTGGCATCAAGCTCTTTTATCGAAAATGCGTGCATTTGGAATCGGCGAACCTCTTATTCGATGGATTAGAAATTACCTTTCGGAACGTTCAATTCGCGTTGTTTTGGATGGCTTCCTGCCTGATAGTCACAAAAAAATGCTGGCGTGCCCCAAGGCTCCGTTCTGTCTCCGACACTCTTCCTTATTTTTATCAATGATCTCTTGTCTAATAATTCTAATCTTTTAAATTGTTTTGCTGAAGACAGTACCCTCAGCTTCTCATACTCGTTTGCACATTCACTTCCCTGTTCTTCGGATGTGGAACTGCAACAGCAACGTATGATTAGTTCATTAAATTCCGATCTGGCCAGAATTGTTGAATGGGGAAATATTAATCGTGTGGAATTTAATGCTTCATAAACTCAATGCTGTTTTCTGTCGTTAAAGCATAACCTATCGCCCATGCCAATATCCATGAAGGGTACTTGCATCGAGCAACTGAACAGCTTTGCGTTCTAGGTATGTGTATCCTGTCTCCCCTTATTCTATCGGTTTTTTATAAACAATGCTCCAGCCAAATAGCCAGTTGCATTCCTCCCCTTAAAAGTTTTTACCGTAATACTCGTACCGCTAGGAATGCTCATAGATTTACCTTTGAGCCTAATTTCGGATTTCAAACAAGCGCTTTTTGGAACGAAAACCTCCATTTATTCGGCTTAATAAAAAACTTTTCTTTAATCTAAGTTAATTATGAAGAAATTTATAACTAAGATAAAGTTTTCGAGGCAGGTGGTTTAGAAGACAAAGTTTAAAGCAAGGAGTACTTAGGTTAAGATCGATACAGTCAACATTGGAATTAACATTTCACAGCATTGGAGCGGTTGTTTTGGTGGAGCCATAAGAAGCACGATGAGTGGGAAGAAAGAAAAGACAAGGATTTCGGATATTGCGAGGGTAAGTGTTGAGAAAGATAGAGTTGTTAAGGGCCATGCAGTCAATACTACCAGTCAGTACTAAGAGTACATGAATGAGGAGAATATCGGATATATATCTTTGAGTTTCTAGCGTATTCATATTGACTAATTTAAGGCGGTCTTGATAGGGAGGTGGGATCAAAGGATTGTCAAAGGCAGAGCTCAAATGACAAATCGAAGGACACGGTGCGTGTTGAATCCTCTCGATTTGAAATGTGGATTCGTTAATAATGTGAACATACTTGGCCAGGGTAATAAAGTAGCAGGTAAACAAATGTTATGCACATGGATCAGGCTACGTAGGTTTGGGAAATAAATAATTGGACCATCGTTTCATGAAGCTAAAAGGTGAATTGGCTATGAGAAGTATATAACAGATAATACAGTAGAACTATAGTATCTGTGATTATAACGTCAATATGCTCCTGGTGGCATATTACTCCAAGGTTACGAATTGCCATAACAGTAGATATTTATTGATTGTGAAGAAGACAAATACGGCTTGGTTATTTGATGCGTTTACGTGAAAAGGTAATTGATTGGTAAATTGTAATGTAAATTTCCAAATAGTTTTTGGAATGGTTGAGAGTATAAGTCACCAGGCCTTGGTGACCGACTTGTTTTTCAAACAATAAGGTAACTTTTTTGAGAATATATTGTCACCTCGTGTGGGTTGGTATTGTCTAATATACGGAAATGTTCTTTGATAACAGAGCCATTCATCCAATTCGGCCAAAGTTGGGATCGTCTTACAAACACTCCGAAGCCCAATCAGCGAGCGTCATGAACTTTGAGCTGCTGGACCAGTTTGATCTTGTACGAGGGTAGACCCGAGTCTCGACGCAAAATTAACCAAGTTGAATTCTGTGAAATGTAATATATAATATTCTAAAAACCTGGGAACAGATAGTTAGACATTAAAATTGCTTCTGATGCGATTCGCTAATCTTTGCAAAAATATATTTATGATAAAATTTCTAGCAGGTTATTATAATATAACCACATTTGGAATCATGCAGTTGATTTTTGCTTCTACGATGATGTCCTCGTCTTTCACATACAATTCTAAGAACAAACTCAGATTCAGTAATAATGCTATAAATTCCATATTTAAGTACAAAGACAAAAACGAAACGTTCACCTGTGGCAGACAGAATATTAATACCCTCTTCATGGTAAATTATAAATACACATGTACCTACATCTATGCACGCTGTGTTGAGTCTTATTTTGAAAATTTGCCATTTTTCCGGTTCCATTAAAGTGTCAAAAGCTATTTGTTTCCTTATTTTTTTTTACAGAATAATTAGTTTTTTGCATTTCCAAGCCATCAAATCAGTGAGTTGTTGTTAACGCAATAAATTGAACTGTCACACACATCAAAGCCAGTTTCACCGGTGTCCACTCATCAATCACTCATTTTCTTTGAAAAGTAAACGCACTTCTTGCTTGAAACTGAGCATGAAAGAAGAGGACTCCCCTGACGTATATCTTTGTCTATATGTCTGCCAAATGCCAGAGAGCTCGATAGTAAATCGACAAAATGCACAAAGTTAAAGAGAAAGTGTGTGGAATTTCTAAAATTAAAGAACTTCCAACACACTATTCATTACATCGCATTGCACCTCCTCCCGCACAACTATCGGTGTTTTGTCACCATCACCATTCTCGCGCAGAGGTTGCACGTTCCGTTGCTGGCGCTACTCGCCTAATCTTGCATAGTCATACTAATCTTTTTGACACTGAACTCCAAGAGGGACCAGGCAGCAAAAGAATCAGTTAGTGAAAACTGAGAAATTATTGCACTCGAGCCAAGAATTTTAAATATATTTTCCACAATATCACATGAATGTGTGTGAGAAAGAGCCATACTGATGTTTGGATAAACCCACATTCACACAAAGATATAACCAGCTCTCGGATGCCAAAGGAATCCGTACTCCGAAACCCTCAACTGGGTGTTCGGTGACATTTGAAGTTGTTCTTTAATTCTATTTAGTAACTTATGATTATGACAGTCGATTTACAGTTGGGTAAGACCGACTGTCAGGCGCGGCGGTTGTTATCTTTGCATCTTGAATAATTAAATCGTGTGGAAAGGGAGATGATGGGAAAGTTTTTCAACTAAGTGGATGCTTCTGTGGAAATGTTGGGAAAGAGCAGGATTGTAATGTTTTTTTTCTGTCTTGAAGTTGTTTTCGAAAGTTTAAGAAGGAGGAAGGATGTAAGTTTAAGTTTTCTTAGGAAAATTGAATGAGCTTTGAAAACAAACTGCCTGTTGTTTGTTTTCAGAAATGCAATTTCAAATTTGAAGAAACAGTCTTGTATTTATTTAAACATTTTGGCTCAAAAGAATAAACAAACCAATACAGTTGCTTATCAATAAATAAAATTAAGGACTTAATTTTGAAAAGGCTATTGTCTTTTGTATTTAAACCTTCCTTAGGATCATTTATGTGGTATTTTTGGTTGGTATGTCATTGCTCTACTCCGTGGCTTAGGAATTTGCAGAAGGAATAAGTAAATTATAATATTCGTCATCCTGTAATGAATCACCAGGAATGTAGATATCCAACAATTTACTTACGAGTCCGAGTAGAACCTTTAAATTCAACTTAGTGTCGTGGTAATGAGTATACATACATAGGTTAAAAAAAGTTTGAATTATTTCGAGGAAGCGACAGACCAAAACGCATATTTTTTGGTATTTGCAGGTCGTGGGCCTTTCTTCTTGCATGCGCCACCTAAGTAAGGCCCCTCCAGGGTTGAAACGAAGATTTCCCGGGCCGGAAAATTGATGTCCATTCGCTCTTCATAATCCAGCCATCTGATACGTTGGGCATTTACTCTTTTGGCTTGGTCTGTGTCGCTGTACAGCCCTTGCAGGTCTTCTTTGTATCTCCATCTCTCCTCGTCCACTTGTTACTCAATTTCTTTCTTAATCTGAAGAAGCAACGATTGGCAAAAGTTGCTCTTTGTTTCGCCCAAGCGCTGCTGTTGTTCCCAGGGTTGACAACATATAGTTGGTTGTGTCCTTATTAACTGCTAAACCCATTTTCGCTTAATCCGTCCCAATACTCCCAAAGCCCTACTGACATTACTGTGCTCTTCCGATTATACTGAAGTAAGGGCGAAAGTTCTGCAATATTTATTTATATTTATATTTATATTTATTTTGAAGAAGCCGCATGAGACCGCATCGCCTTTTTTTAATCCTTTTATGACTTCAACGGTGTCGGATCTTTACCGACCTTGCCGGATCAGCGTGCGTTTTCCATCGCCATTTTGCACAGGCGGATGAGTTTGGATGGGATTGGAATGCAAAAAATGCACATTGCTCTATGTTACTCGTCTACATCAATGCTGTCGTTCGCGTCTTTTATCGATTTGAAGTTCTTAGGTTTTTCCCTAGATCTGCCGTAATGTAAATATTTTGTAGGTGGAGGACTTTCCTGGCGTTAACACAATACCACACTGACATGAACAATGAACATATCAGGTTGTTGGGTTGGAATGGTTTTATGCGTTCCCACACTTCAGCAGAAAAGATCTTCTTTGCGATGTTGACGAGACTTATATCTATGTTGTTGGCGCTGTTGATGAGGCTTACAACTACTGAAAGCGGCATAGGTTAAATGCATTCAGGCAAAATTATTGTTTTTTATGTAACAAAGTGGTCTCAGAAATTCGTTTTTTTAGCATCAAATTAAGTACACGTCAATTATGGTAAAATTTACGGAATATAGGTACGTAACACTAAGATTGAACGAACCTCTTATATTGATGGTGATTCTTTGAACGAAAAATTCGTCTCACTAGCTTGACAACCTATGTAAGATTCACAAGCTCCAATTTTTTTCGAAAGCCAATATAATACCTCTGCTTCTACGTTCCAGGCGGTGGATTGTACTAATGTTGTTGAATGTGTGTTATCAATTACATATGTAAGTCAAATGCTATAGGGATTCTTTAAAATGATCTTACCGATAATAATATTACCGCACATCAGTTATATTTATATTCAATCTTAATGTCGCAAAGGAAGGTTTTTTTTTTTATAATTTACACGCGCGAAAGGGGTTTGTGTGTACCCTTAAAAAGTATAAACACCGCACGAGCATTACGGAAATAAGGAGGGATAAAAGAGGAGATACCGATGCACATTAGTTTTAAAGTTCTGCATATCAAAATGCGAGGGAAAAACACAGCCTGAAAAAGCATTCGATATTCGTGTGGTGCGACTAAAGAAAGAATCTCTAAACTTAACAGTACGTCCGAAGTTAGGCTCAACGGTAAACTGATGGCCATTCTAGCAGTGCGAGTATTATGTTAAATCGTTTCAGGGGAGGAATGCAGCTGGCTATTTCGCTAGAGCATTTTTTGTAAAAATAACGATAAAATAACGAAAGGCACGAAACATTACGGCTGTGCTCAAGAGATGTAAATGTTTCTGTTATTGTTCGGTAGCCCCTATCATTTTCAAAGCTCGTTTTTGAAGTCTATCTAGAAAACCCAAGTGGGTTATAGGAGCACCTGCCCAAATATGGGAATTATACTCGAGTTTCGGTCGAATATATGCTTTATATACTGTAGCCAAATCAGACGGGGTGAAGAACTTCTTGCATCTTGGAAGGAAACCTAAACACCTCCAGCATTCTTTGCGATGTCAAATATGTGGTCATTCCACAGAAGGTGGTCTATAATACACATACCGAGAACTCAGAGGTGTTCGGTTTCAGCAATGCAAGTGCCGCTCATGGATAGTGGCATTGGAGGTATGTTTTGCTTTAACGACAAAAGACAACATTGAGTTTTAAAAGCATTAATTTCTACGCGATTTTTTATTCCCAATTGCACAATGCTGTCAAGATCAGTATTTAATGAACTTATTATACGTTGCCGTTGATGTTCCACATCCGAAGAACATGGATGTGAATCTGGAAACGAATATGAAAAGCTGAGAGTACTGTCGTCAGCAAAACAATTGATTGGATTAGTTGTTTCAGATAATAAGTCATTGATAAATAAGAAAGTAGTGCCCCGTTGCTTAGTGGTTAGTGTGTCGGACTCCTAAGCGAAAGAACCTGGGTTCAAATCCAGCTCATAGCCACCTTTTTTCTGGGGTACTGCCTCTTGCGAGGAACTGACAAAACCTCCAAGAGTAAAATTTGTCTCGAAAAAGTGCATCTCATGTAGCCGTTCGGACTCGGCGGTAAACTAAAAGTCCCTTCCATTCTTGCAGATTAACAACACACACACAGGAATGGTTGAGAGTATAAGTAACTAGGCCTTGGCTCCTTAAGGAGCCAATAAGTTTAATTAAATTTAAGCGGTGTAAGTTGGTGACAAATTATCGAATTTTCTACCAAATGTTTCTGGAGTACCTCAAGGATCCATATTAGGACCCCTTCTATTCTCTATTGTTCCTGGTGTAGCATCTCTCAATACTAATATCTTCGATAACGCGCTTCTCCGCCGAATTTTTATATGCCTCTTGTTTGGCTGCATGGGACTGCCTGTATTAATCATCGAAGCAGAGGTTTCGTGGTGGTGGTCTGGTGAAACCTAGCACATCAGTTGCGGCATCTCTGATGGCTTGTTGGCAGTGTTGATACTGGTCTTCAGCACTTGATCGGTAATGGATTTCTTGATTGCAAATTTCCGACGTCATACTTCCTCATAGTATTACTCCGTTGTTGTGGTGTTCGGGTTATTCGCATTCTTACGTTTACTGCAACAAGGTAGTGATTCGAATCGATGTTAGCGCTCGGAAGGTGCGAACATCCAAGATACTGGAGGCGTGTCTTGCATCGATCGCAACGTAATCAATCTGGTTGAAGGTATTTTGATCGGGTTTGTCGACAAGTCCCTTTTTGTATATCGATATGAGGAAACCGTGTGACGTTATGTGCCGCTGCGAAGTCGATTAGCCTAAGTCCGTTTCCAGACGTTGTGTCTTGTAGGCTATGTTTTCCGACAATCCTACCAAAGATTTCCCCTTTACCTATTTTGGCGATAAAATCGCCTAGTACGATCTTAACGTCCTACTTAGGACATTGCTCATAGGTTTTGTCGAGGAGCTCGTAGAATCCATCCTTGGTGGCGCCATCTTTTTCCTTTGTGGGCGCATATTAGGCTAATTTTGGCGAATTTAGCGTTGATACGGATTGTCACTAAGGTCGTTTCCTTAATTCGTTTTTCCGGGTCGTCAACAATTAATCCGTCCTTTTCCGAGGCTATTGGTCGCTTCGTAACTATTTTGTCGATTTCGAGTAAGATCTCACGAGGACAAAATTAAAAAAAAAAAAACAAATTAAATTAAAATAAATAAAACTATACGCCAAGAAGTCAGTTTTTCATTAAATTTGGAAAATATAGTTCTGCCAGCACATACATAGTATGATCAACACGCCCTTGTGGGAGTGTGATTTTTACAAATCAATAATGCTCCGGCTCGCAGGATCTTCGATTCCATCCCAGAGGGTAGACGCAGTCAAGTAAGACCTCGCCTTAGGTGGCGTCAAGTAGAAGATGAGCTCATCCCAACTTGCTAGCCAAAGACCGAGCTAGCTGAAGAGGCTTGTTGGTTGAGGCCCAGGTTCGCTGCGAACTATAGCGCCACCGAAGTAAGTAAGAACTTTACAAATGTCTGGACAAAATGGAAAGAACCGTCAATAGTTTAAAATGGAAGGAGTATGCTTTTTTACAGAATGGTTTGGCCACCGGTGAATTGCAAAACAACGAATTTCTGGAGAGATCTCTCAATACTCTTGTGACTATACTCGTTTAAGCACTCTGGCACAAGCCAAAGAAGTATCAGAATCAAAGATGATGATGATGATGATGGTCTTAGTCTTCAAGAGAGATTAAAGAACTGCAATTATACGATTTTACTGACTGTCTCTATGAATAACCGTTCTCCATCTGATCCATTTGTTTCGGGTGATTCTTAAATTCAAAAGAATTTTTCTGATTGATTTGTTACATAAAAAGTAACGTAAAAAATAATATTTCGCTACCTCAACATTCGAGCCATAACAGACGACCGATTCGAGGATATAATGAACAATGACAGAGCCCCGTTCTACGAGAGAACCAGCAACGGACACAACACCGCATCCTAACCTCAATTTTTCAAAACCAAAGACAGTTAATTATAATTAAGAATTTCAATTAAAAGATTATGCAAAAATAAATATAATATAAGTAAAAATATAGCATTGTATAGAGCCAGCTTAAGTACGTCGTGCCCCTGTTGTTGAGCCGAAATGATTTATTTTAGTTATGAGTTAGTTTAAGACCAATTATACATAAATTCTAACGAATGCAATAAAAATAATCTAATCTAATCTAATATTTCACCAAAGGTCAACCATGCCTCAAGAGTTTCCTTACATTTAAGCAACTTCTCTCTTTTTAAGTGCCCACGCTTTCAAAGCACATCCTTGACCCAAACTATTTCATCAATAAATCAGTACAATTTCAGTTAAAATATCTGTAACATTTGGCAAGAAAACATTTTTTTTTTGTTTTGAAGTCTATGCCAATGAAAAATGTTTCTCTAAACTTAACTAAAGTCTGAAGATACATCGTCTCAAGGCAAAGTAATTATCACAAAACTTAAATATTTTACCAGCCATTAGAGTCATAAATATCTTCTCAAAGCATCCATTGTGCGTGGAGACCCCTTTTTTGTGGTCGTGCTGTTTTTTCCAAAGCATTTTCATATTCCAAGGAAATGAATAGCACTTTTTCATTTATTCAACCTCATAAATTGCTCTCTCTCATCTCTGGCACTGGCACACCACAAAATAGATTTTTCCATGCGTTGGAGTTACTCCCATTTGCCACTTTAAAAAAATGGTAAAAAAAAAATAAAATAAAATCAGGTCACCATATGTCATCAGGGTTTTGCTATCGTTCCAGAAACTACTAGAGATAGTCATTCGACCCCCTCAATGCTACATATATGCGAGTATATAGATACAAGTACTGTACATGTGTGAGTTTACTTTTTTTTTTGGAACGGCTGACCCAGTAAATATAAACGCTTGGGGTGGGTGAACCTTTAAGCAAAAACTTATAAACTTAACATATCCACCCGGGCGGATAATTGAAAAGACAAAAATTTATGAGTTCTGCTGATAGAGGGAATACAAATTTCCACAAATTGCATCCTGCAGGCGAAATGAAAAGCGAAAAGGGAGAGATTTGCTTTTCCTCGTTTTAATTGGGTAGCACAAACCTGTCGTTTGGTAGACCTACAAATAAAAATAATTATGGTCTATACTCCGAGATGGAGGAGCGAAGCACGGTGGTGATAAACGACCGACGGCGGCGTGCGGCGATGACTAATACCACCTCCGGGCGGCAGCAGGCGGCGGTGCCAGCGTGTGTAATTACCCCTTAATCCTGTTGAGATTACCTCCACTCAAGTTGTTGGAATTGTCATCAAACCATGCAGACGAGAACGAGATGTGTATTGGGGCATTAAAACAGAAACCTCTGATGACATTCGCCGTGACGACAAACCGAAGAAAAATCGTCTTCGGTCGTACCAGCAATGGCGGAGAAGAGGAAATGTTTTCATTAAAAAAAAAAAAAACACTGGAGGGTTTCAGATGCATCTGCAGTGTGTTTTGGGAGGAAATTATTTGATAAGCAACGGTATTTTGTTGTATAATTCGAGACGTCAAGTGGATAGAAATAGAAGACTTAAAGAGGGGAGGATTTGATCACTCAAAATAGAAATAAAATTTTCAAGTGGGAACGATGAAATTTTGTTGATGATATCAATATTTTGATTGCGAACAGCAAATCGTTTATGTTCATATTTACATTGGGATTGGAATTAATCTGCTCTTTAAATGCAAGCGAAATATGTTTGTTTGTCGAAGTTGCATATGTGGAGCACGGCTTATAGAAAAGAGTTGGGCAAACAAATTCAAAAACTTTGTGTTTTGAACTTTTTTTTTTAATGTAGAAAACCAATAGATACAGTAGCAGTCGCCCAGTATATAATGAATTATTATTTTTTATTTGTCTTTAATGTCTTCGTACTAAAAAATGTCAAATAGATTGCTTGAAGATATCGAGTAAGGTTAATAAAAAATCAAACTTCGATTTTAATTGTCTTTACGCAAATAAAATAAAAAAAAATATGCTTGAACAATATTTCAAGGCTTGCAAGCACTGCATGCAGTTTATTTCATGTAATATACTAGGTGCCCACTGTATTTGATAAAATGTGATATTTAATCATGATTTCCCGTTAAATTTGTTATGTCGAAAAAAAGGTGATAAGACTTTTTAGACTGTGAAATGAACAAGTGCGCTACTATTTTCATGACTACCAAAACTCATTACCGATGTTCAAGGCCAATTTCTTGTAAATGATCACGATGGTGATGTCGACAGTATTATGCGGGAGTTATAAATAGCTCCACCTAAAAGTTAAGAAATCCCCGTGAGGTTCCCTGAAAATTCTGGAAAAAGATTAGACACATGATTTTTTTTTATTTAATTAGCCCGTAAACAGGCAGCGTGTGTTAGGTAAATAGGGAAGGGTGTGAGAGGAAAGAAAAACACACACTGGCAAGGCGTTCCACATTCGCGTGGTACGGCTGAAGAAAGTATACCTGTATTTCACTGTTCGTCTGAAGTTGGGCTTGAGGGTAGAAGGATGGGCTTTCCTTGCGAGTTAGTATTATGGTTGAGTTGTTGCAGCTAGCTATTTCGCTAGAGAAATGTTTCCGGTCGCCTATATTATTTTTAAAGCGCTTTTTTTTATTCTGTCCAAGACACTCAAGTTATGGGAGCGCTGTCCTAATATCGGAATTTGTGTCAAGTTTTGGGCGATTATACGCTTTATAGATTGTAGCCAGACCAGACGGGGTGAAAATTTAATGCATTTTCCAAGAAAACATCCCAACTTGTAATGCACATTCCGAGAACTGAGGTGTTCGGTTTCTTCGATTCATGTACCAGGCCACTCATGAATAGACAGAGTGAGTACGTTTCGCTAAATTATTGAGGAAGAAGTATAAAAACTCGAAAAGGCAGAAATAAAAACATGTGGAAGAGAAACGTTATAAAGGTTAATAGTGTTGAACCCATATCAGAGATTACTGTTTGTTATCTTGTAAGCGGCCAATCGTATAATTAATTATGTGATTTACCATACATGTTCAATCATTTATGTATATTAGATGATTTAAGCACGTTTTATTTTAAATTACGTATCTGACATCTATTTAACAATTCAGCACTTTATTCAGCAGACAGAAAACTATCAAACTGTCAAAACAATGGATGAAAATATTGATTAATTACAGTTAAGTTATTTTATTCTTGTCAGGAATGACTGAAAAGCAAAAAGAATTGAAAAAAAAGATGCAAGCTATTAATATATTTATATGAAATTGAAAGTAATTTGAGGTTGACATAAATTTCAAACTAAAACACATAATAGTTTTTTTTTTTACTAAATCAGGTCGGTGGGGACATAGTATAAGGTCCAAAAGAAAAATCAATTCATATACACTCCACAAGAATCGATTTTACAGGATTATTGGTGCAATAAAAAAATAAGGGGTACTGGGAATCGGATCATCCTAATTTCTAAAATGATTTTAAAGCAAATCAAAAAAATTGCACGACTGGATGGCACGTGCTCTTATGGGGGTGACATAGTGGAATAAAATTTGATAAATATTAAAAGAACTTCAAAGTTTTTATTCGATTTTTGTAACTTTTTCGATTGTTGGAAAAAGAACGTAAAATAAAACCGAAACAATTTAAACGCCATGTTATTTCTTTAAAAAATGTGTGAAAGTGTGATTTTTTTTCAAAATAGTACCAAAACCAATCTAAAAAATAAAACCGTTTTAATAAAATTACTTAGGCTGCCAACATCTTCCTGAATATCAATTTTGATTGAAAAAGGATGACCAGTTTTCGAGAAATTCGAAGAAAAAAAACGGTTCTATGGGAGGTACCGTTTTTAGCCCACCATCTGGAATTTGAAAACATAACCTACACCTACATAGTACACTGAATTTTTTTCATACAAATTCTGGAAGCCGTTTCCGAGAAAAATAAGCTTTTACTTGACGGTTATATTACAGGTAACATTAATATTTGAGCTAAAAAAAATATTTAATGGCTAAAACACATACACGCTTTAGAACCGACTTCGTCACGTTACGTTTATAAAGCTTTAGAGCGCTGTTCTGTCATCGTGAATGTGAAAATATTGAGAACTTACTCTAAAAATTAAAAAAAAAATCCAATTTAAACGTATTCATTGAGTTATATATCAGAAAGCGAGCAAAAGTTCAGTCAATTTGAACTTTTTGTATATCACTCGCTTTGTTACGTTATCCTTACGTACGTCAAACAAAGCGTTTGTAGAAAAAGAAGTATTGTGATAAACTTTAAACATTTCCGTATATTTGAACCTTTTAAAATCGTCAAAGTCGGTTGTAAAGCGTGATTGTGTTTCTACTTTAAAGTCCTCTGTAGAATGTCAAAATAACCTTGATCCAAAATTGAACGCGATTGGCCAAACCGCTTAGGCTGTAGTTCAAAATACATCCGTGGACAGACAGACAGACAGAATTTTGCCAGTAACTCAAATATGTTTCTCTATCATCGTAATGTCATATTTGATTGTTATCTGAAATTTTTTAATTCTAAAAGCTGTGAAGAAACACGCCATAATTTCGATAACACTTTCTTTGTCATCCCTGAAACATGTTCGGTGTTAGTTTCGCCTGTCAAATTAATATCGATAACTTGCCGCTCATGGTCCAATTTTTATAAACACCACCCCACATCTACACAAGAAAAATAATAATTTATTTACTTACATATATGAATATTCTTTGATTTTAATATTTTCTATGTACATAAATATAAATTTTTTTTCAAATTAAAACTCAACATTTTTCACATGAACGTGATTCTGACATCGTCTGTCATAAACACTTTTTTACAAATGCATTTGGAAGTTAATCAAGTACAAAACAGTACAACAGTTGAACGGCCTTGACAGGAAATTCAAAAGAACCGTCATTCATGCGCTGTCAGTTCAATTACGTTTATAAATTAATGTCACAACAATTATCCCATACCCCATGCAACTAAATAGATAAGAAAGTATCTAGACGGATTAGAGATTCGCTTCGCACGTTGGCAGGCATAACTCACTCACACAATCCAGCCGGCATTTTAACGCTTTTATCGACACGTCAATGATAACAAACATCAAAGTGGCAATTAGTGCAGTTTGATGGCACGCTATGTCAACCTTACGTTTTAATGCCAAGTGAAAGTTATAATTTTTTGTTGCATGATCGACGAAAAGTCAGACAAGCAAATGCAAGGGGGGAGGCTAGTTAACACTCTACTAAAGAGAGAGACGTGTGTAGTTTTAATTACAGTGGATGTGTTGTAAGAATTTTTTTGTTTTCCACCACCAGCTATGCCCGACTTTGAATTGAAAGGAAAACCTTATTGAGTCAATGGCATTGATAGATATTTTTGTTGTTGTTGTCTTATATTTCTTTCTTAATCGTCTAACTATTTGTCTGATGTCGTTATAATGGCCAAGTGGAAGGCTTTTCCACTTAGAAAGCTCATATAACATAAAGCGTTTTTTTTTTTTCTTATGAGGCTCTTCTTGTGGCTGTCAATCCTCTTATATGCGATTATAAATTCTTGAAGTGTACGTTGACATTGAAAAATAGTTTGCTTTGCTTGAAGTTGTCGCATGGCTGGGCAAATGGCAAAGATTGGATTTTCTATTGTTGTAAGGCTTTTTTGCATACTTTGGTGAGTAAATATTAAAAAAAAAAACCTAGGAATTTTAATACAATAGCATTGAACTTAAAAGGCAAATGAGCATCAAACAAAAAAAAAGTTTGTGAAAAATATTTCGTATTGATAAGTTGAAATGGCCTTTGCAACAAAACAATGAAGGAAAATTGTTTCGTTTTAAGTTCGTATCTCATGAATAATCAAAGGCATTAGAGAGAAGAAAAATTAACTTAAGCGGTTAGCTTGGAGAAAGTCTCATAATGCAAACACAACTCCAAGGCTGATCTAACATTACGTTATGTTAGCCATTTTTTACGAAAAGCAGCCAAATGCTGTTCTACAAGACACAAAATTACCCTGTTACGATTAGCCAATATTATTTTCAAAAAAAAATAACATTTTTTTAATTTTTTTCCACTTTGAATCGTTTGTGAACTTTTGTGACAAAGGATTTTTTTTAATTTAAATGCCATTTTATTTCTTTAGAAAATGTGAAAAAGCGTGATTTTTTTTAATCGTATTAACGGTTTTTATTTTTAATTAAAAAAAAATAATTCATGAATGCAAACTTAAACACAAAAATTACTTACATTTAAAAACAAAATTAAAAAAAATTAATCTACCCGTTTTCAAAATATTGGTTTTTAAGAAAAAAAAAAAATAAGAAAATTATTAAAAATACAATAAAAGTTTTTTTGAAAATATTAAAAAAAAAACACTTAGGCTACCAATATCTTCCTGAATATAAATTTTGATTGAAATCGGATGACCAGTTTTCGAGAAAATCGAAGAAAAAACGGTTCTATGGGAGGTACCGTTTTAAGCCCACAATCTTGAATTGCCAAAACATAACCTACCTCATTTTTTTCATAAAAATTCTTGGAGACGTTTCCGAAGAAAATAAGCTTTTTAATAACGGTTATATGACAGTACATTTAATATTTAAGCTAAAAAAAAATTTTAAAAGTCCTCTGTATAATGTCAAAATTTGAAGACCATTGGCAAACCGTTTAGGCTGCAGTTCAATATACATCCGTACAGACGGACAGACAAAGAAAATTTTGCCAATAACTCAAATATGTTTCTCCATAATTGTAATATCATGTTGTTAGATTTTTTTTACGAATGCATAATTTGCCTTATAGTCGAACACTCGATTTAATATTTTCCTCTGACGCTATTACTACACTCGTTCTAGAGACTAACTCTGGAATTACGAATATAGATAATTACCATCCACCTCTGGATAATTTTCTTGTTTTTAGTGGGCATATTTAAAAAAAAAGTCACTACTTCGACTACTCTTATACTTATGACTTCAGAAAAGTAAATTTCCAAGCGCTTTCTGAAGATTTAAATAGTTCTGGAATTGACAGTATATTATATTCTTCGAATAATGACGAAGCAGTAACCAATTTTTATGCGATCATTAACAAGTGCTTAAGTAATAGTCTCTCTTTAAAAAAATCTAATAATGCAAGCCTTAACCACCCATGGTACACTAAATATTTTTCTTATAATAATAAGATAATAATAATTTTCTTCGTAATAAAAGAAATAAAGCATGGAAGGTTTACCTAAAAACTCTTTCTCCAAAGGACTACTCTTTTTATATAGAACATTTTGAATCTTTCAAATACTTTATACGTAAATGATATGGATAATTCCTTAAAAGATGACCCTAAAAGATTTTGGAAACTTGATGGCTTCCGGCAATCTTTGCATACAATAATCTTCAGTTAGAAAAATCCATCGAGGTTTCTAACGCTTCGCATCAAATTTTCGTGATTCATTTGTTAAAGAACCAAGAATGGTTATGAAATTTTGTTCACACCTATTCGCAAATTAGTTGTAATCATATCCCTGTATTGCAGAGTACAGTTGATGATTCTACAGCGGGCCCTGATGGAATTCCCCCAATTGTGTTTTAAAAATGGGCACACTTGGGCGCACGTACTTGCTCTTATGAGCCTAATTACATTGGAAAACAAGGTCTTTCACAGAAACAAGTAACACTTACGTTGAAAATAACACAGTTTGAACTTATAAAAAGTATCAAAACATTATTTGAACTTATAAAAAGTATCAAAACATTAAACATAAATTTAGTAAAATTTAAGTACGCTTAAATTACAAAGAATTTATGAAAAATGTATTTCGAAAATTGTTTGTTTTTTTAGAAATTTTGGTATGCAGTTTTTAAGAGTTTATTATATTAATACACATAAAAAAATTCAAAAATTAATTTTTATTAGAAAAAAAGTTATTAAAAATTTTGATGTAAAGAATTAATTGGGCTACCTAGAGCTTCTCAAATATAAATTTTGACAGAAATCCAAAGTGCCGTTACCGAGAAAGCCCACAGTTAAAAAAACCGTTATATGAAAGGTACCGTTAATAGACTTTTCCCGTAAATTTGGTTCTAATCAAAGATAGCCAATACCAACAAAAAAATTCTCCAAATTTGTTATCAAAATCGTTGGAGACGTTTTCGAGAAAAATAAGTTTTTCCAAAGCGGCAGGTACCGTTATTTTTAGGCAATTTCCCCTCTGGGGAATGCCAAAATAATCACACACACCAAGTTTGAAGATAATCGCTTAAGCCGTTTAGGCTACAGCTCGTTATACATACTGACAGACAGACATTTTTTGTCGATCACTTTTTTAAACTTTTCTATGATCGTAATGTCATGTTTCAGGTTCATGTTCGAGCTTTCACTTAAAGCAGGAAAATTTCGCAGCACATGGAAAAAGGCTTTCCTTACTTCTATATTCAAGAAAGGAGACAAAGCTGACATTACCAACTACAGGCCCATTTCTAAATTATCTTGCATTCCTAATCTTTTTGAGCAAGTAGTCTGTGAAAGTGTGGCATTTTATAGTAAAAATCTCATTTGTGAACATCAACACGGATTCGTGAGGCATAGGTCAACCGTTACTAATCTTCTCACGTTCTTCTACAAATGATCAAATGCATTAGAAAAGGTTACGAAGTTTACTGTATTTAAAGACTTCTCAAAAGCATTTGATCATCTGAGAATAGATCCTAACAGGTAAAATTTAGAAATTGTCTTTCAGACCCTTTCGTTGCTTACTCTGACGTAAATCAAGGAAGCCATCTTGGTCCTTTATTATTCAATTAGGCTATAAATGATGTTACATCATGCGCACAGTCTAGCAACATTCTCATATTTGCTGATGACATGAAGATTTTTAAGACAATAAAGTCTAGCGATGACCGCATTCTTCTGCAGTCAGACATTGAGAACTTAAGTATAATTGGTGCAGAAAAAGTGGTATTTCCCTAAACCCCCCAAAATGCAAGACGATTACCTTCACAAGAAAACTTATGATATGGTATTGATTATAGTATTTCGCAGCACAAGCTCTGTCGCGTCTACAGTTTTAAAGATATGGGTGTACATTTTACGTCCAATTCAAAATGTATGTACTCAACACATTTATTTTATGGTGAATAAAGCTAGCTCTATGCTTGGATTCATAAAACGCTGATTCTTTTCTTGTACAATTGCTACGTACGCCCCCATCTTGAATATGCCTCACGGGTATGACCCCCACTATTGCGAAATTCATAAGAACCGAATTGAAGCAATCCAATATAATTTTATTCGTTTTGTCCTGAAGGGTCTACCTTGGAATGATCCTTTTAACCTCCCACCTTATGAACAGAGAACCCAGCTTCACCACATGCAAACTCTTCACCAAAGGCGTGTTAATAACGATTTAATATTTGTTCAACTTATTAAGGGCGAAATTGATGCACTTTATCTATTAACCTGTATTGGTTTTAATTACCGTGTAGGATCATATCGCCTGCGTGGATCGGAACTTCTACATGTAGACTTTCATAGAACAAACTATGGCAGATATGAAGCTCTAAACCGAATGAGCAAACTTTTTAATCTTAAGCTTCGTCTATGGACTTTAATTTAAGTAAAGTGGGACTAAAATCATTATTTCGAAGTAGTGCTCTACTGTCGTAATGTTTTAAATTTTTTTTTTGTATGTCAACGTTTGCATTTTAGTTAATTCTTTTATTTTGTGCGTGTGTTTAGCATTGTTTTTATTTTATTTTTACTAACAACTAACACATGCACTTATGAGGAGCCTCTGATTATAGAAATAAGCTTGCTCTAAGCTTTCTTCAACTTAGAAATCTGAAGTGTTAAAAAAAAAATGTAATTAAGTTGTTTCTACCTCCTTAAATGGAACATCCTGTATAAAACAAAGATTTTTTATGACAAGCTCATTAAAAAGTTTGCACATCTTTTACAACTTTTTTTCATTTCACTACCGCTAGATAAAATTAATTGTTATTTTTCTATATAAACTCACATCAAAGTACATATATCAAGTACCACTATTGATGTCATGTGTTTCAATATAAAAAGCCCTTTTTTTTCTCAATTATTATTACGTCTATATATTCAAAACAATATTCCTTATCAAACAATTGTCGAGAACTAATTCAAAAGGCGTCATAATTCTTGAATGCATATACAGTCTTCTTTCGAGAGTTCATTGTATCTCTAGAAAACACATTATTATAGCAACCCACTTCTTCCATCAGGAACCACTCTCCATCGATGACTTTTCTAGGTCATCTATCAGAAATGATGTGATAATATAAAATTTTTTTGTGCTTCCCAGTAACATTGGCAGAGAGTGTCATCCATCCTCATAGTCATAGTCCCATTGTCAAGGGACAAGTAAGCCTTCTGGACATTTTATCTATCGAGGAAGTCTGTGCGGATAGTAATGTTCTAATTTCAAGAAGTTTAATGTGAAGTTTAATTTTAGAGTGCTTACTGGTGTTTCGCAGCACTTAGCATAGACATCACTTAATTCGGAATATAGTTTTGACTTAATGCGATGGAAACAAAATGAAACGCTCGAGATAAGGAGGGATTTAAAAGTTCCCGATGATATGGGGTGGAACAACTACTTTAAGTCGTCACGATGGAAATGCCGGATAGGCATACCAAAATGTTGAATTTATGTAGGAGATATAGAATACTTAGTTGTTTGGATCCAAGAGATTATGAAAAGAGGTGGATTTAAATATATGTATATTAGTTTCATTTTAATTTATTTATTTAATTTTACATCAAGGAAATCTTAATATCGTCGTATGGAATTAGCGGAAAGTGGTTTCTATATACATATGTATAAGTTCCATTTGAATGTGAAAAAGAGCCAAAGTTGTAAATATATTATTTGGTCAAAAACATTTATTTTTTAAACATATTTCCATTTAAGTTATAGAGTATGTCTAATAGGACGTTAGTTACTTTCTATATGAAGTTTTCCAGCAAAAAAACAGCTGATAACGAAAAAATAATAATGCAAACCAAGCATTTATCGAACTCTACCTTAAAACTCTTATATTAAGGTTAAAAAATAATTTGTCAAGGTTAACATAATACTTCTAAATATGCAGTTCGGATAACAGTGAAAGCATCTTTTTCCAATTCCAGTACTCAAAATTTGTATACGAAATTGATTTATCTTTGAAAAAGCATATTTTTTGAGCACAGACAAGTGAGAATCTCAGTTCCTTAAGGAGCCAAGGTCTAGTGACTTATACTCTCAACCATTCCTTTGCGTGTGTTGTTAGTCTGCAAGAATGGAAGGGACCTACAATTTACCGCCGAGTCCGAATACACTAACCACTAAGCCACGAGCCTTTTACTATAAATTTTAAAGCTCAGTTTTGTATTCCATCGAGCAGGAGTAGCGATGCTTGAGAGGAACCTGCCCAGGGTGGGAGTTTTACTCAGTTATATATCAACGGAAATCGTCGTTAACATACATACTGAGTACTGAAAGCTTTCGTTTTCTTCGATGCAAATGCATCGGAGTTTAATGAGCTTAAAATACAGTACCGTTGCGTTTGTATGTCTGAAGGCGAAGGACATAAATCACCAAACGAATATAAAAAGCTAAGTCAGCAAAACAGTTTAGTGGATTAGAAGAAACAGACAGAAGGTCATTTATAAAAATGGGCACGACTTGGTCGCACGTACTTGCTCTTATGTGCCTAATCACAATGGAAGGCAAGATCTTTAACAGAAACAAGTAACATTTACACGGAAAAATGACATGGTTTGAACATATAAAGTGTTAAAACCACAGCAATCAACGGTTTTTGATATAAATGGAGTACGCCATCACACGTCTTAAATATTATTGAATTTATGAAAATAGTATTTCAAGAATTGTAGGACGGATTTTGATAAAATTCTGTTTTTAATATTTAGTTTTTTGATTTTTTTTTAAATTTTGTATGCAGTTTCTTAGAGTTTAATAATAAACAGCTCATTATAAAATTTAAAATTTAAAAATATTGAATTTTCAAAAAAAAAAAAATTCAAAAAATAATTTCAAATACAAAAATTAAATTATTCAAACTAAATTATTCCAAATATGCAGAATCAAGTTTGCTCTATAGATCTTTTTAAATATAAAATTTTACTAAAATCCAATGAGCCGAGAACGCAAAAAAATAAACAAAAACCATTATATGAAAGGTACCGTTAACAGACTTTCCCCGTAAATTTGGTTTTGATAAAGTGATAGCTAATACCTAAAATAATTTTTTTTTTAATGTCCATCAAAATCGTTGGAGCCATTTTCGAGAAAAATAAGCTTTTCCTTAATGGTTGTATATCAGGTACCGTTATTTTTAATCCTAAACATAAAATTTTAATTCACGTAATGTCATATTTGATTGTCAATTTGTTTTATAGTCTCCATTCCTAAATATAATCGCAAGTAAAAATGATGAAAAGAGTAGGAGACAGAACAGAGCCCTGGGGCACACCAGCATTTATTTAATGGAAATCTGACTTGAAACCGGCCAATACAACTTGTATTGAACGGTCTAGACTCTAGAAGATACGCATTTTCGACAAGAAAGCTTGATGCCAATCCCTATTAAACACCTTAGAAATATCAAGCGCAATAATCCTAATTTCGGCAGAGATGTAAGGGTTTGTTGACTGTTTGGTGGGATATGCCATTAGATCACTATGCAACGAAACGATTTCTGCGAAAGCTTTCGGTCTTCGAGATATTTTTTTAAGCTGACGGTTAATCAGTGTTTCAATGACCTTAGAAAGAAGGAACGTAAGTTAGGTCGATCGGATAACGGTTGAAGATATCACCTTTCTTAGGGACACGCTGGACAAGTGCATTTTTCCATCTTCAAGGAAAGATTCTAGCAGTAGAGAGGAACGATGGAAACGGGTACTTTTGTGGTTTTTCGCTTGTATGTTCTAAACTTATCAATACTGATCTGAGTAAAAGTTGTAGCGTATTTAATTCCGCGTCAAATGAAGTTTTTTGGACTGCCCACTACCAAATTACATTGAGTCAAAGTTTGGCCTCTAGGAGCGGATTGAAGGGTGGCTTATCACTCAAATCTTAAGGCGTCTATATCTCGTTATGTAGAGGTCCTAGGTAAATATGTTTTACATTGTCAGATAGTTATGGAAGCCAGGTACTCGATCCATATACCAGAATTCTCTTGAGCAAATAACTGCTCCTACAGGAGTGGATTAAAGGGTGGCGTGTTAGAAACTATTTTTTTCACTCAAATCTTCAGACCCCTATATCTCGTTATCTAGAAATCCTAGATGAATATGTTTTACATTGTCAGATAGGTATTGAGTCCAGCTACCCATCCCATATACCACAAATTACTTTAAAGAATAACTGCTCCTCCATGAGTGGATTGAAGGGTACCATGTCAGAAAATACATATTTTTAGTCAAACCTTCACATGCCTATATCTCGTTACATAGAGGTCCTAGCTGAGAATATTTTGCATTGCCAGATAGGTATTGAGATAAGCTATTTTTCTTGAAAATATAACTGCACCTCCAGGAGCGGGTTGAAGGGTCGCGTGCCGAAAAATGCATTTTTCACTTAAGCTTTCCGGGCCTATTTCATCATTTTGAGGTCCCAGGTGAGTGGTTCTTGCACAATTAGATTGAAATGAGTGGAAGGTTCTTCATTCGCCCTGACTCTCTCCCTTTTAATTGCTAATAGCTCCACAGCCGTAAGTGCCTCCTGTCTGGCTTTCATTTACAACAACGCGGAATTCAATTCTACAACTTTTGTATGCACTTTTTCTATGATCGAGTTTATTTGCAAAGATATTTGAAAAAAAATGTGGAAAATTGGCCCAAATTTGACCTAACGTTGTTTAATTTAATTACTAGAATGTTACGATTAGCCAACAGTGCACAATATCTCCTTGATTTCAACATTAGTATCTCCTCCCTTAGAAGAAACCTTTACTCTAATTTTCCTTAACCCCCTACTCTTTAGTTTTTAGTAAGAATAAGTTCATTTGATGCTTAATGTTTAAGTTTTTATGCAAATATTGTTTCTTAATTATTCAGAAGCTTAAATTAAGCAAATAAATAAACCAAGTACTGGGTAGTCCAGTACTCATTTATTACATTTATTCAGACCATTTTTGAAGATATTGATAAGTTTAGAACATACAAGCGGAAAACTACAAAACCACCCCTTTTGGGATATATTTTACCCATCCTCCCTTTTGCACAGCACAGAAGAAGTTTTTTTTGTGCGCGCATCTAACATGAACGTCTTCGGCGAGCTTTAAAGGGACACTTACATATAAGCCATGTCTTTGTCCAGATCTTTATTTTATTGAGCTACAGATTTCGGTTGCTGTTTCGATTGAGTCAGATGATGCAAGTATGTTATATACTATATAAATATAATATATAAATATTTACAACATTGGGCCAAGCACACTTCCTTGTGGAACACCATCATTTATTTTGTGAAAAGTATTATTTCTATGGACTGTTCCTGTAATAATCAACACAGTACTGATCTATTACAGGGCAACTCAACTCTTGACTGACCGATTTTTTTATTGAAATACAATATTGTATTTACTATAAAATTTCCGATTTTGATATTTGAAGTTTAGTTGATAATTATTGAAAACGCCATATCTGAAATCGTATTTTTTTCATCCAGGACGGATCAATACTTTTATAATAATGGAAAATACAAAAATCAGGCATCGTCATTCGGGCCACAGCTATATACATCAATTTGAAGCATTCTACTGCTTTTGCTTAACAAGTTCTTGTTTATAGCCTGCAGCTAAATTATACTTTTGACACTTAATTTTCCCATCAACATTAATTAAGGGACATACGCCATGTCCACCTGTCTATTAAGTGACATAATCCCCATTCAGCTTAATAACGCCCTGAAATATACATTTTCATTTCCCTAAAGCTTTTTTTCTCATTTTAAGTGTTAATCACCATTAAACTAATTGAAGACCATCGCACATGGCAACTCATTCGCTTCGTTTTAATTTATTCACCTGGAACTGTTCCTAAAAAAATTATCAAAAAAAATGGAGCTTCGCATTGTAAGCTCTTTGTTAATCTGGCTTATATCGGAGTCTTTAGAAGAGAGATTTCCACAAACATTTTGTATGTTCTGAAACCCCAAGACCTGGAATTATTGTATTTCTTGGCATTATGCCCTAAATGCCGCTGGCACTTGATTGCAGTAAAACTTAACGTATTTTTTCCATAGATTTCTAGAATTCGTGCGAATTTAAAAAAAAAATATGTTTGGTTCAGGACAAAAAAAAATCATTTTTTCCAGCCGTACTAGATAATAATGGTAAAAATATATATAACAAAAAAATATAAATTTTAAATAAACTCTTAACTATTGCAATCCGGTGAAATGAATATTTCACTAGACTTCCCTATTTTCCACACTCCACTACAGTATTTTTTTTCCTTTTGAAAGAATCCCACTGAGTCCCGGGACTTCTTACACTCATCGAATGGAGACGGCAGGCACTGGCTATGACGATGAGCCTTCTTTTGTTGTGGACTACATAATATGCAAATTAGGTACTTCACAATCAGTGTGGAAGGGGGTGGTGAGGACGAGAAGTTGTTTTTCTTCCTCGTTTTGTTTGAATGTTGAAAAAAAAGAAGTTAGACCGCGAATTTTGAGTAGAAATAAACAATTTGTAAGGAAGTACATTTTCCATGCGTCCGTCGCCATCGGGCGTTGTCTGGGATTCAGAAGTGGGGTGGAAAATTGAGCGTCTCCAAGTTAGGGGGAAGGGGGCGCCAACCATTTGGATGTAAGTATAATACATAACAAGTTTTATTGGGGTGTAAAGCATAAGCTACTCCAGACGTGCAGAATAAACATTCCGGATAATTTTAGTAATAAAAATTGGGTTGTGAGTCTTTGGGTAAATAGTTGAGAACTTCTGTTCGTATGGTTTGTCGCTGTCACGGTTGAAATAGACAAATGTTTTTCATCAAAGGAATAGACAGGAGGTAAGTAGTTTTTTGTCTGATGTTATGAAAAGATATTAATGTAAACTGGGTAATTAAAATGAAGTAAACTACAATGAGATATTAGGACGGATTATTGTCAAATTTATAGTGGTGATTCATTATAGGAATAGTAATATATGTATTTTCCAGATTTCATGCACGGAGAATAAATGCTTTTTAATAGAAAAAGTATAAGAAGTTTAGAATCCTAAGTTAATAAATTATCAAACCGTTATCGCTTTTAATAAAAGTTTATTTGGTGCGGCCCGTTAATACAGTGAATTTTTCTATTTTGGCCTGGGGTTCGACAAATAAAACTCAATCAAAACTCCAAAATTATACAAAAAATCTCTTTATTTTAAATAACAGCAAATTTTACTTATTGCACTTATTCATAATTCAAATACATTTTTATAATTCAACACTTTTTATTTAATCTCAATTCAATCACTTTTTACTAACGCTTCCAGTTGTTAACAATTCCACTTTCGAAAATAAACTGAACTCTTAATGCCATATTCTCTTGTATTTATACAAATTTAATGACTTCTGGAAGCTTCCGTCTGGTTCTGTCACAATCTAAGCTTTCGGTTGTTTGTACTAATTCGAGTTCGAATTAGTACTCAATCAAAAACATATTGTGAATATGTTGCATACTTTAAGGAGCATGTTGTTGTACACAATAAATGTTGGTTGTTGTACACAATGAATCCCACAGATGTCGTTAATTTACAAACAAAATGTATCCTCCGAATATCTAAACATTTTGTTGCCACATCACAATACTTTCACTGCTTCACAGTAGAGAACTTTAAGAAAATTAGAAGTCTTTTAAGGAGTCGAGTACTGTCCTCTTAAATCGTCTTAATAGTGATACAATACTGATCCGGTGGCGCTCTTCATAGAGCTCGGCAGTGGAAGGCGGAAGCAACGGAAACTACTCTTTTTCCTAGTTCAGCAGAGAGCTGCCCAGGAAAACTGGATATCTCTAATGAGTATTTCTGTGTTAGACTACTGGGTTGTAACTTGGTATAATATAAAGACGCGATACACAAGCGCTGTCAAAGATTCTGGCATACCGGGGTAAACTGCGGCGAATTTTTGCTTGTCTGTATGTTCCTACAGTTTTAGTAAAACGTCATGAATCTATCGATAACTGCTTCAAATGGAAGGTATCATAAAACAAGCGATCTGGAGATAAGAAATTAAACCTTTAAAAAGAACAATCAGTGTGTCCACTTGAAAGTACTTTCGCTAGTAAAATTTGAGAGTAATATTTTCGAAATTTTAATATCGCGAGCCCTCTATGGAAGAAGTTTGAGAGTTTATTGCCTGATAGTACTCTCATAAACCGCGTCAACTTGATATATTTGTTCTGCTAGTTATCCGAGCTTCGAATTGAGATACTCATAAAAATTTCGAGATTTTTGCTAAGCAGTGAAGAAAAATATAATAGAAGTCTTTGGATCCACTAGTTTTTTAAAAAAAGGATAATAAATATTTCACGATTGTTAATAAAATATTTTTTTTTCAACATGTATTGAACGATCCAGAAGATAGCTTCTAATTCAATGAACAAGAGTATCATCGATCCCAAAAGCACGCATTTTCGATAAGATACTTTCACCAAAGCGATGTAAAGATTTGTTCCACTGTTCGGTGAGATATGCCCTTAGATCACCAGTGGAACGGTTGCTGCGGAAGCCATACTGACGGTCATGGAGAAGCTTTCGATCTTCGAGATGTTCCTTAAGCTGACGGTTAATCAGCGTTTCCATGACCTTAGAAAGAAGAGATGTTAGTGTTATGGGTCGGTAGGAGGAGGGGGAGGATGGGTCAGCTTTCTTAGCGACAGGCTGGACAAATGCTGTTTTCCATCTTCTAGGAAAGATTCCAAAAGAGTAGGAGCGATAGAAAAGCTTACGCAGTGGCCTCTTCAGAAGAATCGGGAGTATACCATCCGGGGCAGCGGATGTGTATATATCGAGATCTTTAAGGGACAAAAAATCTGTCCCATGGAAAAATTTACATTCTCGAATACAAGAGGGGCAACGTTGCTTCGAGGCAGCGTGGATCTGGCAGCGAAATGGGCGGCGAGCAAGTTTGCCTTCTCTGCAGAGTAAACAATTGGTTCCTTATTGTCGATGAGCGTTGGACCCGAAGATGTTGAGTAGTTTTTATGTTTTTTTACAAATGACCAAACATTTGTACTGCTTTTGGGACACTGCAGAATTTTTTGGTCATGCAAAAATGTAGTTGGAACATTGCCCGCATTGAAGAAGGCTCTGGCTAGGAATATCATTCCTAACATAGACCACGAGACGGGAAAAGAGTAATGGCACCAAGCTATACCCATGTAGAGCAATGGCCTGTATTGAACAGTGTAGACGTACACGTGAAAGAGAAATTCTTTCTTAAACCGCGAACATTAGAATAGACGACACAAAAATCACTTACCATTTAAAAATACTTACATTTATTTCCTATAATGTTCACTGCGGGATCATGACGTTATCTCGAATGACAAAAAACTCGAATGCAAATCACGAAAAAAAAAAACAAATGTTAAATGAATGAAAAAATCTAGAATCAAAAAAAATCCCGAATAGAAAAAAATTCGAAAGACCATATCTCGAAAAAATAATTAATTCAAGATTTGTTGTCTAACTTTTTTAAAGAATTTAAACTTAAGTTAAAGCAATTTCGCATATACCCAACGCAACCTACAATGAATCTAATAGCGACCCCAAGCAGGAAGGTTGCAAAGGGGTAGAGTGCCCCCATACTTATCTCACTGTCATATATATATCTCAAAACCAAAAGACATTCCATTTAATAAGAGTGGATTTTGACAGGATTATTTAAGATGGAATATTTTTAAGAAGCATATTTTTTCCGATGATATTTGTATTTGACAGCGGATATTTCAGGTTTTATTATTAATATTATCATTATTATTATTATTATTATTATTATCATTATTATTATTATTATTATTATAATTATTATTATTATTATTATTTTTATTATTATTATTATTATTATTATTATTATTATTATTATTATTATTATTATTATTATAGGTTATAAGCAGAGAAAGGTAATCGAGAATTAATATACATATTATTATTTAAGATTTTTGTTTTTCGAGATTATGCTTTCTAGATTTTTTTTCGAGATTTTTTCAATTCTAGATTTTTGTTTTCGAGATTTTTACTTTCGAGATTTTTGCTTTTTGGATTATTGCTTTCTAGATATCGTAGTAAACCCGTCCATTGCTTTGCCATTTTAACTCTCGACAGCTACTCGCAAAATACGAACCCTGTTGGAATTGTGCGACTTAATCTCCGCTAGGGAAAAAAATGTGTGTCCATTGGTGAGTGACTCTCTGCGAGCTCCTCTCAAGGCTTGTCGTTTGAGTGCAAACTCGTCAGTGGACAGTATCTTGAGAGGCGTTGACTTTTTACTCTCGACATTTTAACTTTTTGGGAGTTACTCGCTCGGAGACACACGTTTTGTTTACTATCGGAGATTAGCTCTCCCAATTCCAACAGGTTGTTTCGTATTTTGCGAGTCTGTCGAGCGTTAACATGGCAAAGCACCGTTCAAAATATTCGTATGCAGAATTAGTTCGACTAGCTAGATCTCCTCAAATGTAAAATTGTACAGAAATCCAATGAGCCATTACCGAGAAAAACGAAAATTAGTTTTTACATATACATACATTATTACATTACATTATATTACATATAATTAATTAGTTAATTAATTATATGTAGAAAGACCCTTAATACTTTTCTGGTAAATATGGTTTTGATAAAATGATACCGTTATTTTTGGCCCTAAAAATAAAATTTCAAAAACGCCACTGAGGAATACCAAAAGATTTACAAATACCAAATTTTAAGGCTTGTTAGCTCGTTATGCACCCTGAGAGTTCGCGAAATTAAAATGTCGAAAAATTACTCTCAAATGGACAGCCATTCGAGAGAAACCCTCGAGATCTTACTAGCGAAAGTACTCTCAAATGAACACGCACCTTTAAGCTTTAAAGAACGAAAACTTACTCCTCAACGGAGGAATAGATCTGTAGAATGCCTTCATGGACAACGAATTTTTGGTGATCGAAGATCTTTTGCTCAGGTGCGTTTCAGGGTGATTTGGAGATGGCTTCGATACCATATGGTAAGAAGGTCTCTATCTATCTGACCTCCGAACATCAAGAATTGCATCAATTATTGTTAGCACATTCTTTCCTTGCACGAACACTAGAAGTTTGAGTGAACATTTAGAGGGAAACACAGAAGCAACATTCTCACAGATAAAATAGAGCGGTTCGGCTTATCAGTTGCTAATTGCTACTGCCATGTTTAAATGATAAATTATGTATGTGAATCTAGTCAAGAAGATCTAATGAGAATGAGAACTTTTATGTTTTATCCCAAACAAAAATGCATTGTTTAATTAGACCTGATAAGAGATTAACAAAGCCAATCCTTCCAAGGAAAACCGAAGATAGTTCAAATAAGCCATGAAACTGTAACGCCCATATTCGACGAACCAAATATTTATATGATCAAAAATTATGGGAACAATACTGCAAAAGTAGTAGGAGTTATGTTTTTTTATAAGAAATATAAGAAATTCTTGTTCATAATAACACTCGCATAATGATCTCGACATACATTAATTAAATAAATAAAATTTATTGGCGCGACAGTCCTTAAGGAGCCAAGGCCTAGTGACTTATACTCTCAACCATTGTGTGTGTTGTTAATCTGCAAGAATGGAAGGGACCTACAGTTTACCGCCGAGTCCGAACGGCTATATGAGATGCACTTTTTCGAGACAAATTTTACTCTTGGAGGTTTTGTCAGTTCCTCGCAAGAGGCAGTACCCCGGAAAAGAAGATGGCTATAGCTGGATTCGGACCCAGGCTCATTCGCTTAGCAGTCCGATACACTAACCACTAAGCCACGGGGCACGACATACATATGTATATGAATCCGCTACACTCCTCCTTTGCTCTCTAAAAGTACTGGAGGGCTCTAGGTAACGCCACTTCGGTGGCCCTAGGCTCAATGAAAGGAAAATCCCTATGTGCACCTACTCGCGGTGGAGAGCGGGTAACGCTTACGCACAAGGGGACCGAACAGCTGCCGGAATAAGCAGCCAACACAGCTTTGCTGGTTAGGGCACGGACTTGTCCTTGGGTTGAAGAAAATCTCCCTAAAGGCGGAAGAACTTGAGATTGCGGTCAACGGCATGTTAGTCTGGTGGCGGATGAGCCTATTTAAAGTTGGCCAACGGTAGCAGCAAGTAGCGTCTGTACCCATAGTGGGCGGCTACAAAAGGCGTCTGTTTTCCCATAGTGGGCGGCCTTGTTTTATGTATGTGTTCGACCATCCAAAGGGCTGGTGGTGCCTGTCGAACTCCTGGCTTGAGCGTGTTATTAACCGTATCCAGGAAAACACTAAGCGGCGGGACGAAAATATATTTTTGCATGAAAGATGACAACGAATGGAAATGATTCCCCAAGGGGTAACCATATTTTGGTGAATCATCCTACGGCCCCGGCTGTAGTAAACCGCACATCGGATTTGGGGGTGCGGCAAATTTCATGTACAAATGACGATCGGCACGTCACAAATAACGAATCAGCAACAGGATCAAGAAATCCTTCAGATTCAACAAAACGGACTTTTGGCTACAAAACACGAACGACGATTGGAGCATGGAACGTTTGCTCCCTGCACGCACCAGGAAGGTACGAACAGGTGGAACGTAAAATGCTGCGGCACAACATCAGCATTCTGGGAGTGAGCGAAACCAAATGGAGAGGAAGAGCTTAATGTACTGCAGAATCGGGACTTACGAGAATGTTGTATTCTGGCGAAGAGGAGGCAGGCAGAGGTCCAAGACTCAACGGTGTAGGCATTATGCTAACTAAGGAATCTATCAAGAGTCTTATTTCGTGGAAACCGGTTTCGGCGAGGATTATGACGGCGAGGTTTAGCTCTAAAATCCGAAAAGTCACCATAATTCAATGCTACGCTCCAACGAATGATGCATCAGCGGACGAAAAGACCTCTTTCTATACTCACCTGAATCCTGGGTCTTGAACGCGTTATGGGGAAGCACGGCTGAGGTCAACGAAACGAAAATGGTGATATGCTTGTCGACTTCTGCAACGCTCGTCAACTTGTAATTGGGGGTTCTTTATTTCCGCACAAGACCTGTCATAAAATCACGTGGGAATCTCCAAATGGTCGAACTAAAAATCAAATCGATCACTTCATCATACAACAGAAATGGAGGAAGTCACTGTGCGATGTTCGAAACGAAAGAAAGGCTGACGCAGGTAGTGATCATCATTTACTCTTGGGTTTGCTTCGTTTACGAACAGCTGTTGCCCAGCGCCGCTCAGAAGGTATAGCAAGGAGACCAAGATTCAACACAAGTGCTCTTAATGACCCTATTATTTCACCACCACACTCGATGTCAAAACGTCAAACTTCCAAAACGCCGGGTTATCGATAGATGACATGTGGGGTCAAATTAAGAGCGCTTTCATGGAAGCCGGAACTGAAACTGTACCAAGACAGTCAAGAGCAAGAGATTCCTGGATATCCCAAGACACCTGGGACAAAATCACATATCGCAGATCACTCAAAGTTAGGATCAATTCTGAAAATGATGCTCAGCGAACATTGCTTCTACGGAACGAGCATAGAGCATCTCATAAGACAGTGCAGCGGTGTGTGAGACGTGATAAGAGGGCAAGATTGGACAAACTCGCGGAAAATGCGGAACAGGCTGCAGGAAGAGGGGACGCAAGAGAACTGTATAAAATCACTAAGGACATTGTTGGCCAGCGTAGTAGCACTAACACTAACCATCCAGTGTTAGATTTGAATGGCAACCTTTTAGTGACGATAGAAGATCAGCTACAAGGAAGGAGCACTTTTGTGCACTGCTAAATAGTGACCAAAATGCAGAATTGAATCCACAATTGAACAACATGCGCAGATCTTCTAGGGGCATTGATACCAGTCCTCCAACGTGTACAAAGATTAAAAACGCGATCCATCTTCTAAAGAAAAACAAGGCAGCTGGACTTGACGGTATTCCTGCGGAGTTCCTGAAAACAGACCCTGAAGCAGCTTCCCATATTTTGCTAAATTTAGTGCAGGCTGTTTGGGAAAGCGAAACTTACCCACAGGACTGGAAGGATGGAGTTATTGTGAAGTTACCAAAGAAAGGGAACCTCAAAAACTGTAATAACTGGCGCGGTATCACCATATTGTCCGTTTTTCCGAAATTAATGGCAACCATTGTTCTCGAAAGGATAAAATCCAGGATCGAATCTACCCTCAAGAGGCACCAGGCGGGATTTCGTAGTGGTCGGTCTTGTGTCGACCACATCAACACCTTGCGAATCATACTCGAACAGTCGTCTGAGTATCAATCACCGCTGTACCTCATGTTTGTGGATTTTGAGAAGGCATTCGACAGGGTTAATCGTGTATGCATATGGAGATCGCTTATTGCGAGAGGTATCCCTGAGAAAATTGTCGCCATTATTAAAGAATATTACAACAACGCAAGGTGTTTCGTTTTGCACAATGGACAGCTTTCCGATTCCTTTGATGTGCTTCAAGGAGTGAGACAAGGAGATGTCCTGTCACCAATTCTGTTTTTACTGGCAATTGACGATGTGATGACTGCCACGGTGGGTGAAACTGAGAGGCATGGTATCCAATGGAGTCTGTTTGACAAACTCAGCCACATAGACTATGCTGACGATATATGTCTCATGGCGAACAACACGGCTGGCCTAAATCAAATATGTCATTCGCTGCAGCTAAATGGGGAGGTGGCTGGCTTAAGGATCAACGCAAATAAGACCAAAATAATGACTACGGGCCAAAGCACACAACAAGTTACTCTAAGGCAGGGACCCATCGAGGAGGTCACGCAGTTTAACTACCTGGGCAGTTTCATAGCACTCGATGGCGGAACGGACCTGGATGTAAACAATAGAGTAAACAAAGCCCGTAGTTCATTTGGAATCCTTTCTCCTGTGTGGAACTCCAGCAAAATATCGCTACGCACCAAGTTGAGACTCTTCGAATCCAACGTAAAATCTGTGCTGTTATATGCTTCAGAAACATGGAAATGCTCTGCAATCATCTCGAGCAGGCTGCAAGCCTTCGTTATTCGTTGTCTGCGGTACATTCTGAACCTCCGGTGGCCGCAAACCATATCGAACGCTGAACTGTGGAATAGGACCGGACAGAGAAATTGGACGCCGACATCAGACAAAGGAAGTGGCGTTGGATAGGCCATACACTGAGGAAACCTAACGACAACATAGCGAAGCAATCCTTCGAATGGAATCCTCAGGGTAATAGACGCGTTGGAAGACCGAAAACAACTTGGAGGTCATCTGTTTATGGGGGAAGCTCGATCTCAAGGTTTTCAATCGTGGCCACAGCTAAGGTCAGTCGCGGCGAATCGGGACAGATGGAAGGATCTTGTTGCTGCCCTATGCTCCAGAAGGAGTTGAAGCGCTGCATTGCAGCCGGATAACATATATATATACACTACTCCTTGGGGCTTTCAAGCAGTTCAGCTGTAGTCCTTAGTCTGAACCCAAAAAGGGCGTATCCTCCTCCCCCGCAAACAAACGACCGACAATCGGACAGAATCACCGGTATTGATATATGTAGATGTTAAGTTCCACGACACCAGCCAATGGTAACGCACCTTTAATACTTGAACTAGTCGGGATTCTTAAGCTTCATTTACAAAAGTTATTATTAGTTGAAACATCCTAAATATCAAACCTCAAATGAAACATGGCTTATTTTTATGAATGAACTTAAATTGGCTTATATTCATCAAGTTTCAATAATTTGAAACCATTGAATTATGCCTAATCGATTTGTCTGCAGTAACAACATACCATTAGCACCATAATCGAACATCACCACCCAACCCTTAACATCAAGAAAATTTAATTTCTCGTTTTATTAATAAACTTTATATGTATGTGGGCTGCTAGCCATATTTGAATGAATTAAAATTGATTGGTTCGCCGACATAATTATTACCTTCCCATTTCAATGGAAGCAAACGATTTGATTTTATTGCAGCTTAATGAATAAAAAAAAACTAATGAATATTCTCGAATTGAAGTTTTTCTGTGTTTACGTAATCAAAAAGGGGGAACCTAAAGCCACTTACTCAACCAATTCATCTTAAGACAATCTCTTGAATATTGTACACTGTACATTCATGTGATAAAATTAAAAAAATTCAACTTTCAATTAAACAAAAAATAAAAACACAAACACGACGACGACGAATGAAACACTATTGTGTTGTGTTTTTACTTGAGTAAGATCTTCAAAGCTTCTCAATCAGTCACAAATTGCTGCAAATTCGAAAAACGTCTAAACGGCCTTGACCAGAGCACTTTCTCATTAGTTTTTTTTTTTTGCATAAGTTTGCGCGAATCAAATATTATAGCGAAGCCAACATACTCGTGCCATAAAAAAGGGTGTTTTTTGTTAAACTAACATGCATTTATGCTTCTTTTTTTTTTGTTAAAAACAATCAATGATGTTTGCGGGAATGAGAGGGACATTTAAATTAGCGTCGAATGGGAATGGCTTCATAAAATGCGCTTTTTCAAAGACAGAGATTATTCTAGGAGAATTACTTCCTTGCAGTTGGCTCCGTTGTACTCCGGATTGTAACACGACAGGTGGGAACGAATTCTGACCGTTTGGCATGCAGAGTGAACGTATCTGACGAACCTCAGGGGCTAACGCCTACCCACTCACAGAATATTCAATCCTAAACAGTAACCCAACCTTAGATGGCTCGAAATACACATGCCCAGGTGCAAGATGAAGATCTCAACTGTTAGTAATCAATTGGAGCCAGGCGTTGCCTCAGATTTATACCGATTTGTAGATCCACCCAAAGCAGAAGAGGAGAGGTTGACATTTGTTCAAGGCTTTGATTTTAAGGGGTCGAAATAATAATTTTTCCAGGTGGGATCGTTGGAAAAAGTTATGTAAATGGATCTCTGCAGATAAACTCTGTTTGTCAGTAAACGAAAAGAAGAATTAAAAATTATTAAACGTAATATCATCATCAAGAAATAAGATTTCGAAGAAACCTTTACAAATAAATTCGCAAACAATCCGCAGTTTGCTAACCTACTAGAAGGTTTGAAATTCGTATTAACACATTAACACATCATTGAATTTCTACATGGTTTGCATCCAGAATGGTCAACAAACTCAAACTCAGTTTATTTTTAAGCAGTGCTTTAGAAAATGGATTGCAATTTGTACCCATTTCTTTTTTTTTCTTTCTAGCTACAAGGCACGAATGAATACGATCAATGCAGGCGTTGACAAAGGTTCAAAACTCGGTACCTTCATCGGCAGCCTAATGACATGCGACTAACCGTTCCATAGTTGATGCGAGAACTTATTGTTGTCCTTGACATACGGCATATCTAAGTCGAAAGTCGCCAATGATCATTATAATTTTCGTAACAACTGGGATCCGTTATGGGCCAAACCAAACAAGTTCTTCCATAAATCTCAATTGTTGTCTTCGACCGACCTGATGTAGCCATCCTTCAAAACCAAGCCTTCAGAGCAATTGTTAATGCTCCATATACATCCGGATCCGCACCGGAAAGATGCATAGCCATTATTTGATTGCATTAAAGCCGATGATTGTACACTTAATTTTTTTTGGCTGACTAGAAAGCCTACCCCAAGCACATGTGTTTCGCTTGAACGCTGTAATATGTATATGTAAAATTCTATTTTCTCCAAAACACTATTCCCTGGCCATCTAATTACTTATAGTGATGTTATGTCAGCTTTATTTGTGGCCAGGACATCGGCTGGCTAATGTGCAGCTCGAGATTTGTAGAGCGATTTCACGTTCCATGAGAAAATTCGTAAATCGTTTAGCCGTTGATGTAACTTGTTTCGTCTTAATCAGATTATTTCCGAGGCTTGTTGTTTGCTTCTGAGTTTCCTTGTTTTTTAGACGAGATGGGTACCAGATTCTTGCTTCGGCGACGGTGATTATTACAAAAAGTAAATGAAGACATCAAAATCGTATGCTTTAGAATGCGCATAAAGAGTAGAGACCGTTGAATGGCAAACTTATTGCAAAAGCCTGGTTCTAAACTTCCACCGAATCCACAAAACCAGTCAAAAGAGACGTTATTAACTGGCGATCCACTTTAATGAGTTTCTTAGAATCAATCCGTGTTTTAGAAGTAAACTTGAGAAAGCCAGTTGGACTGGAAATAAAAACAAAATCTTGGTCAATACACAAAAACGCTAATATACAATCAACTTTTACGGCCAGTCATCAGATATTACTTCCCAGAACACAGCCATGAATGAACTATTAACATTTTAAAGGAAAATTCTTCTTATCTGTACCAGGCCGCAAAAGTACCACAGAACACGCCAAGATCCACCTGATCGACAAAAACCTATTGTTCTCTGCAAATAAACTGCATAAAAAACGACTTTATCAACCCTAATCTGATGAACAAAATAGCCAATGAACAATGACATCTAGTGCCAAGGTAGGTAGCGCAGTGTGATGGAAGCTCTGGAGAACAGCATAGTAACATGGGGCAACCATAGTGCAGTTTTCTTCTACTTCAAGTCTCGTACAGCTTACCACCGTTGCTAACTAAATTACTTTCTAAATGCCTGCTCATTGATCTTTGCTGATGTGCCACAAGGCAACCATCCTGGACCATTTTTGTTTATCAATTGAACTCAGCTCAGATAGTAACCCTCAAAATTAAACCGTATGTATCGCCCCTTGTGACAGAAGCTGTCAAGTCTGCTTTTCTCTAACATCATCAAATGTTCTTTTTCTTATATTTTTTAACAAAACAAATATATAACTCTTGGGTTTTTAAAAGAACACCCTGTTTACAAATATTCACACCGCCTATTGTGCTGCTGCCATGCTGTTCATAGCATTATATTGCTGCATTGCTGCAATAAAAAAACCTGCATTTTGCACCTCCAGCGACTTAAATTTTTTTGTGTGTTCCCTGTTTTTATTCCACTTCGAAGTTACCCAACGTGGTATTTCGCTTAAGGAAAGCCCGATTTTAAGTGGGCGTGTTCGAGGTAAACAATTCAGCGGTAATTTACCAGCCAGCCAGAACAGCAGCTAACTTCTATTTAAGCGATAAGCCTTCAACGTGCGATTGATTATGAGCTCCAATTTTCTGGTGAAGTAGGTTCCAGGCTGATATCGTGATAAGGATATTGGGCGTGGATTAGGAAATAATTTCCTGACAACTTCTGAGCTCCTTTAGGAGCAAGTCAAACAATAATTCCGATTTCGATTGCATTGGCAAAACAAACCAACATTGAATAATAGAATACTGTGTAAACTATTTCTATTTTTGTGTTTTCTTCAGTGAAAGTGAATGACAAAGATGAGAAGATGAGTTATGAAATGTTTGGACATTCAAACATCTACTTAGTCAGCTCGATTTCCCAAAACAAACACACAAATTCAACCTTAACCTCTTCAATCTACAAAGAGGTATATATAGAGACGGTAGTTGAAAGATGTTTGAAGGCCAAGCTTTGTATATGGATTTGGATTAAAGCAGCAGCACCAACGAGAACGACGACGACAACGTGCCGACAGTGAGTCACCTTCGATAGTAGAATAGTTTACTCTTTCGCATGGAAACGACTTTTGGTTTTATGTCACATATATCCGCACCATGAAAACATTTTGCCAGAGTGAGATTGAAATTGAAATGCGGGGGATAATCTGGAGTGATACTTTTTTTCTTCAAGAAAACAATCTTACTTAGACTCTATGTCACGAAATAGTCATGCTAAACGTCTTAATTGGATTCTTTTGCTTCTATTCTATTTTTTTATTAGACAAGCATTTTGCGTGTCATGGTGAAAAAAGTAGGTTAAGTTGAGCGTAAGCTGTTTAGTGATCACAAAAATATGTTTTGACTTTTAGAAGAAAATGCGTTTGCTCGCGTCAGATTGAGTCAGAAGATTATGTCACTGAGACTAGATTAACGAAGGAACAGAATATTGTTCAATTAAAGGTATAATAGATGGGAAGGAATACTTTGGGCTATGTGGATGGAACACCAATTGAACGAAGCTTTTGTGATGTTATTTTTTGATACAGTGATACAATAAAGTCTAGAAGATTTACTGGAATAAACCACAAGCTTGAGTTAAGAATTGGTGACACCGAACTCCAATGAGGAGCCTCAATTGTTTCTTCGAAAAGAGTACAATTTTCCAGCAAATCCGAACAAATAACATCATTTATATACTTTTTTTTAATTTGCGCTTAACTTTTGGAGGATTAATCATTTTTTCCAAAAAGCAAATTACACACAAGAATGAAAAAAGTAACGATTAAACAGTGAGTCATTAAACATTACCACGAGAAGGTGGTCAACAGTTGCAGATGTCATCCATCATTTTTAAAACTCTTTGCATTCTATATATATTTTCGGTATGCAATGAATCAAGATTAAAGGTGGACTGTTAAGGAAGGAAGTTTAGTCAGACTTCAGTGTCAGTTTTCTAATACAAAAGTAAAATCTCCGTTGACCCATATCTAACTTATCAAATAAACAAGCTTCCCATAAATAAAAAAAAAAAAACATAATTAGCACAGCGAATGGTTATAATTCTAAGTGACTTATTAGGCGGATGAAGTACCCAGTAGCCCAGATAATAAAAGGCACTTAAACTGTTTGACATATTTTTTTCCAGTTTTTCCGCTTTTGCTGTTGAAGCACTTTTCCTTCTCTTTTTAAGTAACCTCTTCAATTTGCTTATTTGGTTAACATTTTTTCTTTAGTCATATAGGCATCACATCTTTCCTTAGAAAAATATAAACTCAAAACCAGACAACAAGCCAGGGAAATAACCGTTCCCATGAAACGTGAGATCGCTCCACAAAGCTCAGGCTGCACAGCAGCTAGCCAATGTCCTGACCTCAAATAGGCTGACATAACATCACCACAAGAAATGAGATTGCTTTGGAATGGTGTTTTGCAGAAAAAAGGGATATGACATATACAACAGGGTTCACCCATCCCAAACCACCATGTGCTCGAGGCTCCTAGTTAGCCAAAAACTTAAGTATACCATTTTCGGCTTTAATGCTATAAACGACAGGCTATGCACCATTCGCTAGGTAAATTTAACATCAGCCAAATAAACAATCGAAACCAAAGTGAGGAGTCCGAAGAGGACGAAAAATATTCCTAGTACGAACTTGTAGAGAGGACCCCCAAGGTAAGAAGTTAAAATCATCCTTGGTGATTTCAACGCCAAATTAGATAGGAGGCCTGTATTCAGGCAGTACGTAGGCTCCCATAATTTGCATGAGAACACTAATGACATTGGAATTCGAGTCAGAAATGGCAGCATCCACTAAATTAGAACCAGGCTCTCGCGTAAAAATAACTACAATGCCACCTGGGTATCACCTGATAGTCACTCGCAACTAAATTGAACACGTGTTGAAAGATTGTCGCCACTACTCGAGCGTGATGCTGAAACGAACGTATCGCCGGGCCAACATTGACTCGGATTACTATCTTGTTGGTATGGTGTTCCGAGGGCGGATTCCTCTACGAGTACATATTGCATCCGTTGAAAACAAAAGCAACACCTATATTCACGCGCTATAGGACTCGCTCTCGAACAGCTCTAAGAAGGAGTAGATGAAAATCGTACCGCCTTAAGCACAATGTCATAAGTATTGCTGACACATAAGAAAAGACTTCACAGACAAAAAAGGCAGCTGGGAGCAAAGTATTGTCTATCAAAAAGAACTTCCGCACCAGGTGATATATTTGTCGCAACATACACCACGATGCACATCAATGGTACTCCAACAATTTGGACTAGTTCAGACTCTAATATCGATTTTTACCTGATTTGATCTAATTTTCGCTCACCTAGCCATCTAAACAGCAACGTTGCATGTCAACTAGAGACTAGACATTACTGTAGTACTGTAAGGACAAAGAGGGAAATTTGATCACCTATTCTGAAGGCATTTTGGAGCGATGGGAAGTGTTCTTTAATGAATTGTTGAATAGTCAGCTCACTGAAAAAAGTAGACTTCATCATTTCAAGAGGAACACCCCATGCTACAACCACCAAGAATTAAGGAGATACAAGAGGCAATAAATCATTTTTTTTAAAGATAGCAAAGCCTCAGCTGATCAGACATGAAGAGCCAAGCCATGAAGAAATGCGTAAGAGCATCATATGTCCCCTATATAAGAAGAAAGATATCACATTGTGCAGCAACTACATATAAGGTAATAACATAGTTGAGTTCATCCTATTAGACATTATGCTCTATCTTCCAAGAATGGAAGAACGTGAAAACCAAAATCCTCAACTATCAATGTGGTTTAATACCAGGAAAATCAACAATTTTTCAGTTCTTTACCTCAGGTTAGTGATGCAAAAAAGTCTGGAATTCAATATTTCAAGACATCATCTTTTTATTTTTATAAGGCCCTGAGAAAATTCGGCATCCCAAATAATTTAACACGACTCTGTAGGCTGACCATGACCAATATTTCAAGTCAAGTTAAAGTAGTCCGATTTTTGTCCAGACCAATCAGTATCTCTATTGTAGAAGGGATAGTTAGGCCTACATCGTCTTCAACCTGGCCATGGAGAATGCAATTATTGACTCTGGCACGTCAATACAAGATACAATTTCCCACATCAACATCTTGACCCTCTCTACATAAGTTTAATGTGCTAATTCCCATTCTGCTCATTTAGGTTGGCTAGGCTAGCATATGGTAGGCTAGCATTCCAACTAAAAGGAACAATTGACGCCTGCTTAGCTTGAGAATGTAAACTGTGTACTTCAAAGAAAAGTACTCAGCCAAACATTTATTGTGATCCAAAAAGTGCCAATGCTGGAGTATATACAACTTATGGCGAAGAGATGAATTTCTTAAGAGTATATGGCCTTGATTGCCGCCTGGCTAACTATGAAAATAACAATATTCTTGATATGTACCCACACTTGCGGACACTGTAAATGAGACAAACGAGAGATGTAAGTTAAGGTAGATTAAGCTTAGCAATAAGGTTTATATGTAAGATAAATGAAATAAATGTTAAGTCTTCAGTTGAGCAGTGACCGAGTCTTTTCATTTCATCAACTCTTGTTCTTATACACATCAACTCTTATTTCCGACATTAAATGAGAGAAAGTGCTTTGCAGCTTCGCCAATTGCAAGCATTTTTGCTGCCTGGAAAACATTACTGAAGTTTGGAACATTTAATCATTTATTGGTGGATTTATTTTGATAACACTTGACACAATCCTTTTTCTGACTTGGCGCTAAGATATAGTCAGTTTGAGTTTTCATGTCGGTAAGGTTCACTTTAGTTTTATGAATGTAATTGTCCTTTTTACAGTTGTTGATTTGCTTGAGTCTTGAAAGTTTTTTTGAACGCCAACTGCTTAGTGGAAATGTCGATTTGGGTTAGTGAAAGGCATGTTTCTAGAGATGCGGTTATTGTAGTCCTATTAGCACTTGTCAATTGTTATCAATACACAACTCTGAAGTCGGTGAGCGGGCGGACAACGAGAAGGACGCCGAAGAACGAAGAAAAAAAGTTCAGCAACTCAAGACTTCTGTACTTCACGTTTACAACTGCGAAAAGTAATTTATTTAATTGAAAAATATTCTCAATTTCACATCTTCCGTGGTGTCCTTTGATGATACCATCGAGGGTTTAACAGGAAATTCGTTCGGAATTTATCTGAAACCACACTTCTTGGAAGCCTATCGTCACATGGACGATAATTTCATTGTTCGCACTGCTATGTATGTCGGGGGGAAGAAGAGAAATCCCTGAACGCAGCTGATTACGACATCGGAGGTTGTCGCAAGTAATTTGCCCAAATAAAAAAAATAGTTGAGCTGCCACTCCGCCATCCATCGCTCTTCAAGGTAACTGTTATCCCATGACAAAATAAAGCCTGTCGGCATTAAAATAAATTCTTGCCGAAGTTCCAAACAGTAGCCGATCGCGGTATAACTCAGATTCTCACTGAATTGGACGGTATGGGAGCCAAAAAGAACGTGTTCATCATGGGAGCCACCAACAGGCACGATATCATCTTCGATCCAGCATTTCTGCGTCCCGGACATTTAGATGAACTTGTATAGTCACTTCCGGCCAAGGAGGTCGATCTTAACTACATTGCTAATGTAGTTTTCTTGCGCTGATTTAACAGAGCTATGTAAAGCTAGCTATCCGCCAAGCGATCGGATCCCAGATCCGTCGGGAGAAGGGCAGAGCTGAGAAACAGAGCTTTGCCATGGGTCTGACGAAGATGTCCTAGTACCAGAAATTACTCGTGCTCACTTCGAAGATGCAATGAGCTCGCCCGTAGGTCGGTATTCGACAATGACATGAGGAAGTATGAAATTTTTGCACAGGAACTTCGACATTCTCGTGGTTTCATATCAAGCTTTAGATTTCTCTCTCAGCCCCTTTGTCTCCAGAAGCTGGTTCAATTGCAAATAGCAAATTCCGTCTAGTGACAATGGCGATGATGACTTCTACAGTTAGATTTTTTTTTTAAATAAAACAATAAACAAAAAAATACATTTACTGGAAATCACCACATCCGCTGATTCTATTGGAATCGCTTGAAAATCTTGACACCAAACTATTTTTATTTCATACGCAAGTTCAAGGAGTCGATGATATTACACAATAGCCGTGTTTTTTTGGAAAAGTTATCCGTAGTGCAGTGGGATTTCCAAAAAATACACATCCACAGCAGCTTAGTTTTTATATTTCAAATTTGACCGTCTTGAAAATCTAGCTGTCAAATAATCGATCTACAAAAAAAAACATAAAGGGAGAGCGGGAAGGTACAGACATAAATTTTTTGACAGATAAAAGAAAAAAAAACAAGAAAATATGGTATATATCCGCAGCTGAATTTAACTTGTATGTCTAGTGTGTGTAAAATCCTGCTGCACTGCGGATAGCTTTGCCAAAAAAAACACGGCTTGTACCTTGTGTGATATCAATCAACAAAGTTCGCTGAGAGACAATCGCAATTGGGGTTTCGTCAGAAAAAACATAGAAATTTCAAATGCTATTTCGATTTTTTTTTTCAAAAATTCAATTTTTTGATTCCTTGCATACAAACATTTAAAATTGTGGGTGTAGAGTGTAGACCCTATAAAGTTGTCTTTATTATTCCCTTTATGGATCACTAATTGTTAACACACCCGTTTTACAAATCAGATTCGTGTCATTAATTCTGAATATACCTATATTCCAACACCTTATGGCGAACACATCAATTTCTTTAGAGGAAATAAAAAAAATACAGTTACACCACATTATCCACTCTTCATGTCTATGGAAAACAAAAACAACACCCAAGCGACAGCTGAAGGTATCAATTTCAACAATATCATCTAACCAAAGAGCTCTTGTTCCTCTCGAAAAGAAAAACAATTCAGCGCACTCAAAACAACTTTATTATCATAATTGACTTTTATTTTCCTCCATTCTATTTTCAGTTTTTTTTTTGCTTTTCGTTTATCTTTCACTCGTTTAAGTGTTTTAAGTTAGACAATTTATGACAGTTCTTTGAAGATGTTTTTTTCCATCCATATGTTACGCATATTAGCCTCACCCTAGGTCAACTATCTCAATTCAAACTTCATTCAACATACAGTTACAGTTGAATGGCTCCTCTCCAAAGTTGATCCATTAGAATAATTTCCTTTTTGTGTAAAAATAAACAATTATTGCCTTTTATGGAGTTGGTCTTGTGTTTTGAAATCTCTGAGCTGGCCACAAACTATTTACCGCAAGATAAAGGATTTGGATTTTTTTCTTCTCGTTTCATCACCACCAGCATTCGATATAACTTGGAAGTAGCATTAGTCCCTATAATGGATCCACAAACAGATGGAAGGAAACAGCCCTTTCCAATCTGAATAAGAGCAACTAGGTTAATCAATCAGAAGTTTTTTATCTTATGACGACGATAAAAAGGGGCCAGTGGGTGATGTTGGGGGTGGTGGACTGGTGGTGCGCGCTGCCAGTTCAAAAATTACATATATTTCCCTCTCTTTTTCTCTCTCTCTTCAGTCTATCACTCCCTCTAGTTCTCTCTCTTTCACTCACTCACACTCTTTTGTGCAAAAATTAGAACTTTGATTAGATTTTTAACTCAATGAGGAAGAAATGCACATCGGTTAAGGAACAATAGCTTAGGAGGTTCCTCGTTATTTATTGTGACGATGATGTACAAAAACAACCACGATGGAATGCTAGAACAGTGCATAATGTCAAAGTAGTGTTACATACATAAAATGAGGAAACAAAAAAACACTCAACACACAGACTCGCACACGATATCCGTATCCGTATCCACCTTAACGAATTCACATTGTTCAGTTCGTCGGTTCAATAAAATCAAAATGGTCATTGAACTTAATTTGGGAAGAGGGACGAGTAGCACAGAATGGCAGATTGGATATCCCAGTGACGACGGTGGTGATGTCGAAGCCTTTTGGTACAATAATTTGCAGATAAATAATTAGCTGTGTAGAAAAATTTGTTGTTTTTTTTAACAAAATCAAAAATAAAAAAAAAATTAAAACCTTCAAGGTATATAAGACAACTTTTTACCGTTAATTGTTAAGGTGTATCCGGTCTTGTGACAACAGCACTCAGATATAGCACCAGCGTTGGGAACAGAAATTCTATCTACACACCAGAAGTCAACTTCTCACTCCAGGCACGTTCCCAAAAAAAAAATTGAAGAAAAAAAGAAAATCACGACACAAAAAGAATAATTCGATTTCAATGATTTTTTTTCTGGATTTTTCTTCTTCTTCGTGTTACGATGAAGACTTTTTGGACTTTTTCTGACTTTATATGCAACAAAAAATCACTTAACTTTGGCAGAATACCGGAAAAGAACGCACGCAAGAGACATTTCTTTTATTTGTTTGCACTTATATCACGTTTCACTATCGATAAATCCTTTTTGGTCAAGAAGGAGGCACAGTATTCAAGTTGGAATATTTCACTCTTCTAGTGGTTTTATGCTTTTTAAATAATTAACTTGCATGCAGCACAAAAGTGGCCAAAGTTCTATGTGTGTTCTGTGTTGCTGATGGAACTGTGCTGTTCCTGCTGTTGGTTTTGCTGCTGCAAAAATAGGGGTGGTGGCCGGAATGCAGCGTGAAAGACAGATAGAGATGGAAACTTTTTGAATAAGAGGAGTTGACTCACTTCCACCAGGAGCAACACTAATAGAAGGACTTCTGTGTCCTGTATACTGTCTATGTTGCCATAGTCCTGTGCACACATAAAAAAAAAATCCGCCCTGCCTCTTGCAACTCGCACCCGCAGAGAATATTCTTTGATGATTGTTTAAGTCTATCTCTTTCTGTCGCTTTTCATAAAATTCAGCACGAAGATTGGAAAAGTTTTCCCTGTTGCAAAAGAAGTAAAAAGGAAAATCCTGCGCACAAAAGGGGGAATTTGTGTTCGTAATGATGGCAGAGGGTGCACCAAAAAAACATTTTCCTTTGAATTGACATTGGAGCGCATAAAAGGTTCCCTTTTGTGTGTTGTCCTTAATTTATTTTAACAAGTTTCTTCTATGGTTATGTGCATAATGTAGGAAATTGAATGGGGCTGACATAAGGGTTTGTACATCTTGACTGATCGGGAATCTAGTGACTGGGCAAAAACTGGAACAACCAACTTATGATGAAGTGGTTGTTTCACCTGTTCACAATGGTCACCGGGAAACTATGTTTGTTTGGAAGTGGATAGTAGGGAATTAGGCTGATTCGTCGGAAATTGTTAAGTTTATATCCTCGAAAGACGATTTTTCTCATTGAAAATAGCTAAATCTTGGTTCTCGCATAAGGGATAACAAATCTACTTCAACGAGGTTGGTCTGTTGCTCATAAGAGTTAGTTGACTTTTAGCCAACAAGTTATTCGATTATAATGTATTGTGGACATCTTTTTCAATGGTTTCACTTGGGTTAAACTTTAGTTGAGCAAGTTAGTCTACGCATTGAACGTCGTCTTATGGTTTGGACATGCCAAATTTTGATCAACTGTCCTAATGAATCGTGTCTATCACTCCATATAAAAGAGAATTATTCTGTTAGAATGAAAGTCAATCGGCTGCTTAAATCCAATAGGACCTACTTTAATCTGTCGAGGCTTTTCAAATTCTTAACATAACAACTATACAGCAACTCTACAAAACTATGGTCAAACTCTACCCAAAATTCACATACGGGTCCGAGACCTAACTCGTATGACCCAGAACAACCAACTTTCATTTTGTTGTTTTTGTTATGAAAGAAGGCAACGTGGCCGACCTTGCCTATGTTGGAAGGATGGCGATGGCCAGAAATGGGTATGTATGGAAGGACTTGTGGGATGAGACCTGGACAAGAGTTGGTTTTGCACCGTTGATGATGATGACAAGCCTATAAACTATTCTATAAGCCAGTTGTAATTTTTATTCTAAGGTTTTAAAGTAGTAAGGATTTATTTGCTGTTGTCAAAGAGACTTAACTTAAGAATCCTAAGCGACCTATACACTCAGCACTTGTGTCGAAATTTGGTACAACACCAAACAAAGTTTCATCTGTCCACTGTCTAGGAAGAAAACATCACGGTTAGAAGCAGAAGTCAAGGAGTTTACTTACATCGAAACAAACGAAACAAACGACACCTCAGTACAAATCAGACAAAGAATAGAAATTTTTTTGACGGATGTTCGGTCCAAAAAGACAAAACACGTCGACTACATTGGCCCAGTAACATCGAGGAAATCGACAACAAAGACTAGACTAATAGACTCCAGGAAGACTGAACCTTACATAACAGATGAAGGATCGCTTCGTCTCTACAACTGGAGGCCGCTGGCTAGGGAACCTACCCGATGAAAGGCCGCTCTCAAGTGTGGTGTTGAATTTTAAGATTAAATATCTACCTATATAAAAATGGCGTGAAAAATGTATAGTAATTCATCAATTGAAAACGGCTGGGCCGATTTGGCTAGTTTTTTTCAGTTTTTCGTAATTGCCAAGAGAAGGTTTTTACAAAAGACAATTTTGCGAAAACTCTCCGGAAAACTCAGAAAATCGAAAATTGATTGTTTGTATGGAATTTTGTATGTAATTGTTCCAATAACTGTGAAAAGATGTTTTGCGTGCATTTTAATAAGAATAAAAGAATTTAAAGAAATGCAAAATGACGTCTGCTAGGCCCGCTAGTTATTTATATTATTTATATCAAAACTCGCCAACGAATATTACTCAGATTTTTTCCCGCAGAATCGGTGCATTTGTTCGGAATAAAAGATGCCTTTTTAGTGAAGTTAATCCTGTAACTCTTCTGTCTACCAATCTTAACGAATTCGTTAAGGCATGGAAGCATATCAAACAAACCTCAAGAAATGTTTCACATTTAAGCCTCTCCCACAAGAACTTTTCATTTTTCCTGTATAAAAGTAGCCTATGTTTCAATCTAGCCATATTCCTCCCAAATTCCATCCAAACCCGTTACTCGTGATTATGGAACAACCATCTAAACACTCAAACATGCAAATATTCACATTTATAATATAATTAGGATGTTTATGTTTGGAGCCACCAATTTGGTTAATATGGATTAATATCGTGATACAAAGTTAGAGCTTGATACCCGTTTCACTTAATCATTAATAATACTATAAAAAAACTTGGGAAAGTTCAAATTCGGATTATAGATCCTCTTCAAAAATTACTGGCAGGAAAAATTACATCGGTCGAAAAAACAGTAAGATATGCTGTCATATTTTATAAACTTATTGGTAAATAAAAAACAATCAGTTAATAGCTTTCACAGTTGATTGTGAAAATAACTGCGAACTTCCCTTAATAGAAAACTATATAATTGAATAGGTTTCCCGCGACGAACTTTTTTTTTTTTGTAATGGGACCATAGAAAGACAGGCTATTCTCACCTCTATAGGAGAGCCAATTTGTCAGTTGAACTTATCAAATAATTTTTTAAAGCTAATTTATTTATTCAACGCTTACGCATATGTTTTCTAAAGGTTTTCAGTATTATTCAACAAAACTTGTGTAGAAATGTGCAAATGCATTCATTGTGGTGATCCTGTCTAAGAAAAACTTAATAATACTTAATAATAATTTAATAAAAATGGTATTATACTTATACTTTTATTCTAGTTTTAATTGCTTTAATCAATCGGTTTTCACTAAGCTTTCATGCCTTCCAAAAATCTTTGAAACCTGATTAAAAACTTTAGCTTTTCATTGTCAACGAATTATTTCCCAAGACCAAAATGACTTTCTCACGGGAATATCTACAACAACTAACCTTATGATATGATGTCTTTTGAACAAATTTCCCACGTCCTATTTCTTTTAAAATTAGGTCCGTTCGTTTACTCCCTAAAACAGACTAGTTTGAACTAGTTCGTTCCAATTGCTGTGCAAAACTATGAAATTCGGCGTAAATCACCGAAAAACTATACTAAGTTCCATCTTGTTAATTTTTCGTAGTTTTTCACAAAAGAGAGAACTCTCCAGAGAGTAAAACATTTCCCCACCCTGCTACAAAAAATATTGTGCACAGAAAATTGAAGACTGCCAAACTATACAAAACATTTGACATTTCGCTGTCAGTTTTGCCTGTGTTTCTGTAATTTTCTGTCCAAAGTCGTTCCATCTGTTTGTTCACAGTTTTTTTTTCTTATTATTATTATATAGAAATTATTACACCCACTCTGAAAAAAAATGCTGTGCTATGAAATTTGGATTGGAGCACACTGAATTTTACCCAAATGTTGTTTGTTTACACGAATATTTGTGAGTTTTCGTGAGAAAAGAGATTGTGAGAGGGCAAAATATTTCTAATTCCCTATTCTAAACCAAAAAAATTCTTTGGGGAGAAATATGAGTTCTGTCAAACTCAAAAGTACATTTGGAATTTGACGTTTTGTGAAGTACCTATTTGAAGAATTTTAAATTAATTGAATTTTTAAAAGTTCAATTCAAAATAAATAATAAAATGGCCTATGAAAAAGGTTTCCATCATAATTTTTTTTTATCTGCACTTAATTGATCCATTACGTTTAGTTATTTTTTTTTTATTTTTTTGACGTTTGAGAAGTTTCACTATTTTGATGCACGACGCCTTCTTTTACTTTTGAGCGAATTTATTATTTTCTGAGAGTTTTCATCCCCACTCTTCAAAATTTGACATCTTTCCTAAAACAACCCAAAAAGTAGACGAACGGACCTATTGAGTGCTCTTTATAATGGATTAAATCATACTTAAAAGATCGTTCGAAGCAGTTCATTTTTAGATCATCTGTAATGATATCGCATTATTTCATCATCATCATCGGCGCAACAATCGGGATCCGGTCCGGGCCCCCTTCAACAATTTCTTCCATGAAGGACTTTGAATGGGAAAAGGGGGACTTTTCACAACCGACATCGAGACACTCACATCCCGATTGTTGACCGACGCAATCCAATTGCGCACCCCAAGGCTTCGGGCGTCCTGGTCTACGCCATCCTTCCAACGCAAGCAAGGTCTGCGACGTTGTCTTCTACCATAAAAAGGACTGCAAAAGACTTTCTGAGCTGGCTCCTCTTCGCTCATGCGAGCTAGGTGTCCAGCCCAACGGAGTCTACCGAGCTTTATTTTTTTCACATCTGCTTCGAGGTAGATTACATACAGTTCATGATTGTATCTTCTCGGAATCGTCCTCCCTGGAACTCACTCATTTGTCGGTGCGGTATCTGTAATCGGTATTTACCGCTTTACCGAATGTATATCGATCTCATGTTCATCTATTGACTTTTCGTTGTACTAATAATCGTACAACTCTTTCACCAAGATCGCATGTTTATAACAGGGTTCAAGTACCCATATAAAAATTAGTTGATTTTCCTTCCGATCTTAGAGTTATCTGTAACAAAAAACTGAATTTTCGGAGCTACAAGGATACCTCTATACATAAATTCAACCCAGCACTTGGTTTTATTAAACCTTCGTCAAAGAATTCCCTGATTATAAAGTAGTGAAAATCTGTTTACTAAACGTTCGTTCGATCTTTTCTTGAATACCCAAGCCAAGCCTGGTTTCCACATTTTTCTTCTCATTCCGCTTTAAATTTTTTAAAGTAAGTTCTTTCGCTATGCCCTTAAAAGCCTTTTTCCTCTAATGAGCCGTTCCTCCGGGGTGGAATTGTAGATTTTCAAGGCCGGAACATTAGTGTACGTCCGGTCTATCTGACCCAGCCAATTGAGACATTGGACTTTCACTCTTTTGGCTAGGTCTGTGTCGCTATACAGCCCGTGTAGATATTTCCTCGTTGTACCTTATTCTCCACTCGCCGTTTATGCATACGGCACAAATAATGATCCGGAGAATTTTTCTGGCGAAAAAGCTTAAGGCCTATCTACTTTTGGCAATGGCCATGCCTCTGCACGATACAGCAGAACTGAGATGATGAGGGTTATACAAAGGATAACTTTAGTTGCCCAAAAGATAATTATTAGCGCGCGCAGTATAATGTTAAGGCACACTGCACGATCATGAGGAAATTAGGGAGGTTGGCACAGGTGGCGATAAACATTGGTTTTGAATGCTTGTAAATAGAAATGGCAAGGGAAAACCTCGCCGGGCAAACTTTTCCAAATTCCTGTTGTTCGGCTAAAAAAATGTTTCAAAAACAGCACCTTCCATAGAAGGAGTTGTGCTCGAGTTTTTGAAACGGTACAGAAAACCAGCAGTTAGAAGCATTTTTTGGCGATCATCGCGCCGCCTCGTTGACATACATACCAAGTACTTAAAGCTCAACTTTGGACAATGGCTTGGGGTATGTTTAGCTTGAACGACAGAAGGCAGCATTGAGTTTTCGAAGCAATAAACTCTACACGATTCCTATTACCCCATTTGAGAATATCGTTTAGATCGGAGTTTAATGAGCTTAACATACGGTACCGTTCGATTGCATGTCCGAAAGCGAAGGACGTGAATCACCGAACGAATATGAGAAGCTGAGGGTAGAGTAGTCAGCAAAATACTTTAAACCGTTTGAACGATCCAGACGTTAGCTTCTAATCCAACGAACAAGTATATCATCGTTCCCAAAAGCACGCATTTTCGATAAGAGAGCTTTATGTTAAACTATCAAAAGCCTTGGAAATATCTAGCGCAATAATTTTACTTTCATCAAAGCGATGTAAAGATTTGTTCCACTGTTCGGTGAGATATGCCATCAGATAACCAGTGGAACGATTGCTGCGGAAGCCATACTGACGGTCATGGGGAAGGTTTCGGTCTGCGAGATATTCCTTAAGCTGAAGATTAATTAGCGCTTACATGACCTAAGAAAGCAGAAACGCAAGTTTTAAGGGTCGATAGGACGAGGGGTATGCTGGGTCACTTTTCTTAGGGACAGGCTGGATAAAAGCTGTTTTCCATCTTCTAGGAAAAATTCCAGAAGAGTTTGAGCTAAGGAAAAGCTAACGCAGTTGTTTTGCCAGGATGGAAGAACACCTCTGACGACATAGATATCATTGGCAGAACCCACCGAGCTGTTACTGCAGCGTTTGCTAACATTGAAGCTGAAGCGGCAGTCAATGAGGCCAAAACGAAGTACCTACCTGCTGTCCACAAAAAGAGACACAGAACACCGACGGATTGGATAAAACATCATAATTAATAGACAGGTACAACTTTGAGGTAGTTAGGGACTTTGTTTACCTCGGATCCGTTATAACATCTGACAACAACATTTTGTCAGGAATAAAGCGAAGAATTACTCTTGCCAATCGGCGTTTATATGGGCTAGGAAGGCAATTGAGTAGCAAAGCCCTCTCTCAAAAGACAAAGCAGTCAAGGAAGACCTCGCCTTAGTTGGCGCGCTCAAGTGGAGGACGACCTCAACCAACTTGGAGTGTGAAACTGGAGGCAGCTAGCCAATGACCGAGCTGGCTGGAGAGGCATGTTGGTTGGGCCCAGATTCGCTAGGTAAAGTAAGTAAGGAAGAATATCTCTTCGGAAGAATCTCAGCGCTGGTATTGTTCACCGGTGGATACTTGATCCCAGATAGATAGTCTCTAACTAGCTCATCTTATACCTGTATATCCAATGCGCCGATGTTAGATGTCTCCTCTTGTCAGCATATACTTGGCTGTATCCGCATTGCTCGCCTAACCGATCTTCGCTGCTTCCTTCTCAATACTCACGAAAGGCTGTCTCCAATGACTTCTGATTAGTCAGTTACAATACTTACTTTTGTAAGAACATTTTAGTTCTAATCAAAATTAATTTTTCCTACTACCTTCCTTCCACCATCGTATCAGGCAAAACCAGAATTTTATGGGTTTGGTTTGCATTTTCAAGAATTGAGGTCTTAGTCATGCAAAAGGGTATAAAAACAACAAGATGGTATCATACCAAATCATTATGACGATTACTGACTGTTAGGTATTGCGCTGTGGGAAAACCGCACCGAGTTTATAAGAAAATATAAGAAAGTAAAGTCCAAAAGAAAAGCAGCTTTTCCAGGACATTAATTTATTTATTTAAATATCTCATCAGCCTTTTTCAAGATTACTTTAAATGCAATTGCTCTCCTTTTATTTAAAATCTTTGTATTTCCGTGTCGCCCTGTATCAACCAACATCCATGGATGAGGACGGAGGAAGGAGAAACAAGGAGTTTCGAATTCGAGTCGAGTTTCCATGACGTTTTTCTATTTGCATCCAACTCAACCAAACCAACCGTACGGAGCGGAGCACAAGTCCTCCTCTGCACCTTCACTCCAAACCAACCCTACACCCTCGTCCTCTTCAACAATATCCTCGCGCATTCTAAAACAACAACAACGACACACACACAACGCCTTCCAAACACTCACACTATTAAGCCTTCTAAGGGATGAATATTCATGTATTTATGGTTTTGAATTTATTTATTTTTTGTTGAGTTGAGTTGAAGTTGAACAAAAATATTCTGTGTATGTACCTACCGGAGAAATTCATGGAAGTCTTCTTCGGCTTCGACTTTAGCGGCCCCAGCCCTTAAATATGTGAAAATCTGTAAATTTGAAAAACCACCAGCCAACAGACCAGGGAAATCCTTTTTTCTAGCTTTTGCTTGGAGTTTTCAATTGGAAAATAACTACTCTTTTACCACCCGTAGTGCAAAAGATGAGAAAATAAAACTTTTTTTTCTCTATTATTTAGTATTTTACTTGTTTCATTGGGTTTTCTTTGCTTAGTTATCACAATATACTTTTGTAAGCACTGCACTTGGTTTTTTGTTGTTTTCTTCTCTATGTAATTGATTAAGTTGGTTTTTTGTATTAAATTATTTATTTTTACGGACAAAAATTGATTTCTTGTTGGGAAGACCGACACGAAAGCCAACACCGACAGGGGCGACACTTCGATCAACTTTGTCGCCATAGCCATTCTGTCTGGCATGGAGCTGTCTCTTTCTTTTTTGTAAATTCTAATTATATGTGTTGTCTCTTTTTTGTAATTAATCTTGTTGGGCGAATTCTTATTTCGCCGTGATGAATGTCGAACGAGAATCGAAGGAGTACGAGGATGTGTTAACAAAATGAAGAAAGAAAATACCAATGTCCGGTATTCCACAGTGCATCGTGAGGCATCTTTTTTTAATTTCTTTTTCATTTTTCATTCTGTGATGGAAATATATAAAATGATTAATATTTATATCATCAATTATATACTCTTTTCTATAATAAATTACTAAAGAAGAAATTAATAAAACAAATGATATAAATATTAAACTTAATGAATCAAATAAAAAAAGTTATAAGAATTCTTATTGAATTTAAAGAAACTAAGGCCACAATTGCGGTTGTCGATTTATTAATCGATACTCGACTCTTTTCGACTACCGGCCGTCGATTGCTGTTTTTCGTATTGTGAAAGTCGATTTCGATCGATATTCTTCGTTTTGACAATCGACAGTTGTCGTGCATAATTTTCTGATCGACATAAGCGTTTGGTTATGATCTCATTATTTTATTAAAATTGACCTAGCGGGTCAAAAGAAATTACATACAAAAAAACCAAATGAGCATTTTGGTAAGGTTAACGGAAAAAAATCAGGACATGACATAGCAAAAGGCCTTTGTGTAAAGTCCCAGGCAAAGATAAGATGGGAAAGATTTTCTTGGGATAACGATTTGACTCCTTTTTTTAATTAAATTGAATTTCAAAAACACGCAAACCAAAACTAAAATTAAAAATAGGAATATTTATTTGTAAACAAACTAATAAACTGTCAAAATCGTTTTAATTCACAATAAATTTCTACATTATTCGCAATAACATATTATTTTTTCGATCGTGGTCCATAATACCAAACACACAACCTAATCGACGCAATCGACAAATGGCGAGTCGATTGGTGGTCGACAACCGCAATCGGGGCCTAATTCTCGTTCAAAAAAATTTATTTATTTTATAATCTTACAATGTCTCTTGAGTCATGACTCAAATTCAAAAGGTTTATAATCTTCTGGTTTGTTTTATTTCGTTGCCTTAGAGACAACATACATAATTTATGTAGTTTCCATAAACAGTGAAACAAAACAAAAAAGATTTTGTAAAATAACAAACAAAAGAAAGAATAACGTCAAAATAGAGGCATTCAAGTTCGGCACACAACCCATCAAAAGTTAGTTTTCCGTCTTCTTTCTTCAAATTTTCTTTTTTTGTCCCACTTATTTAATGCATCCATCACGCTTCACTGGTAAACTGGACTTACCTGATTCCGTAAAAAATTAATGTGATGTGGAAGTTTCTGGAAAATTAGAGCGGAAGAAATATAGTGGTCTGACTTTTTGATAATTTTTCAAGCACATTCGAGTGCTATTTATTTCAATTTGTGTGGAAATGATAATGAGCCAAGAAAAAAAAGTAAATGAATTATAAAGCATCGTTCAGATAATAGAAATGTAAGTTCAAAAAAAAAAAAAACTATTTGTGAAAAAAAAGTTGGGGATTAATGAAAAACAACTAATTTATTCTTTTTTTTTCAAACATTTCTCCGGGTTTTTCCAGCTGTTCTGAGGTCTGGCTTATCTGATGTACAATTCAAATAAAAAGAATTGCACTAAGAATTAATAAATCACAATCATTGTATATCAACTGCTATAGTACTATCATGACGACCGGTGGACGGTGGCGTTCCAAGCGGCATGTGTGTTTTCTAACTCGGTAGGTTGTGAGATATGAATAAAGAGCATGATTTTCGGTGTTATGCTTTGTGCTTAGATTACTGCGCATGTGCAGGAAAAAAAGAAGGTGAACATGAAATAATTGGAAAAGGGATTTGGCTTAGCTGCGGCGAACTTTTTTGTTGGGATTTATACACCATCCAACATTTTTATTGTTTAAATTTTTTTTATATGGACGGGAACTGGTTCTTACATACGTACGTCATTGACCAGACTTTTGATTCGAATTCTTTAGGAATTTCAAGTTTTGTATGAGCACTGGTACTACTTACCTATGTATATACAGATTTGTCATATTTGTATTTATATATACACACATCATTGACTTTTGATTCGAATTCTTTAGGATTTTTAATTTTTGTTTAAAAAAATGTAGGTACAAATTATGTATGTACATTCTTGAAGTTTAAACACAAACTTACGTTTTGCTGTATTTATACACACGTCCTTGTAGAAATGGATTTTGTTTTGAATTTTGCTTTACATTCAGACAGATACTTACATAAAATATCATATGTATGTGTAGGTACCTATCGAATGAGCAATGGGTAGAAATTCATTCAAAAATTCTTTGTAAAGTGATTGTAGATAATTATGGTAACAAAGTATTTTGTTTGTTTGAGGTTTATATAATAGGTACTTGTTTTCCTACCCAGCTTAGCTCGCGGGAAAGAAATCTATAGTTTAACCAAAATATTTCTTTCAACTAATTTTCTAATAACGGATTCGTTTAGAGAGACAAAATACAAAATTTCTTACCAGGAGGGGGTATATCTCCTCTCGTTTAGGCAGGAGAGGCAATTTCCTAAAAAACACTTGCATTGGAAAAATATATTTAAAAATAACGGCAACACTTGAACTAATGTGCTATACTTTTTTTAAAGCCAAAAGTCTGTTTTATGATATAATTTTTTAAACCTTTAAATATCTATTGAATAAATTGCACGTCTGGATCGCACGTACTTGTTCTTTTGCTAGATATGCATTCAGTAGGTAATCGAGTATTTTTTTTCGTTGTTTTTGCGTGTTTATGTGTTATGATCATGAAATGCTTTAAAATAAATAACGATAAATAAATAATAATACAAATAACGAAGTTTGCTTTCATTAGACTAGTGGATAGGGCTCAACCGAGCAATATAAAACAAAATTTGAGGGAAAATATTAAACAAATAAAATTTTTATGAAATCAAAAAACACTATTCATAACGTTTTTTTGAAAAAAATGCTGTAAGCCATCTTATTTCTTTGCTGTTTTCTATTTTATGATTTTTTCATTTCAAAATCGTTCGACCAGTTTTTTGCAAAATTTTCCAAAACATATTATGATGTGGCAACAAGTTTAGATATTCGGAGGATACATTTTGTAAATTAACGACATCTGTTGGATTCATTGTGTACAACAACCATGCCCCTAAAAGTATGCTACATATTTCTAGAAGAGACATCCAAATAAAACTGAATGTGTTTCGAAAATCGTGTTTCGGTTACATAAAATGGGTCGCAAATTAGAACAATTGACAACAGCTGAGTTGAAAGAAGAATTAGGTAAACGAAATCTTCAGACTTCGGGGCTGAAAAAGGAACTATTGCTCCGACTTCAGAATGCTATCACTCAGGATGGTGGAGACCCCGATACCATGTTGTTCGATGTTGAAGAACAAGGGAAAGAAAGCACAGTAAGTACAGACGATGAAATGCCTGATTTCATGAATTTGCTTCTGTCGAAATTCGATGCTCTGGAAAGTTCATCGAAAGAACAAAAGAATTCGCCAGAAATGCTGCAGAAGCAACTAAGCGAACAGCAGAACGTTCTTGAAAGCAAATTTGATGGTCTTGAAAACAAACTTGATGCACAGAATGTTCTCTTCGACAAAAGACTTCAAACAATTGATCAGAAATTCGAAGCCAAAATAGAAAACATGGAAGAAAAGTTCGGAAGTGTAGAGCAACAGTACGAACATCTGGCTAAGGAATTTGATTCTTTGAAGAAGCAGAAGGTTCGGGAATATTCGAGTGACGGTCCACGAAGAAAGGAAATGCAGCCCCCTGTCTTCGATGGTCAAACATCATGGCCAATTTATAAGAGGCAGTTCGAAGCTGCCGCTTTGACGAACAACTGGGACAATGAAGACAAATCAATTGCTCTTACGCTTGCGCTCAGAGGAACAGCTACCGAATTGCTGCAGACTATTCCTGAAGACAAAAATCATGATTATGATGCCATGGTCAAGGCAATAGAGATAAGGTTTGGCGACGACCACATGGGGCAAGTTTACCGAGTCCAGTTGCGCCGAAGGGTCCAGACAAGAGGTGAAACGCTACAACAATGGCAAGCTGACATCGAGCGCTTGGCCAATTTCTCTTATCCCAATACCAGCAGGGAAATCATAAACGAACTGGCAATCGATGCGTTCACTAATGCCATTGCAGATGGAAAACTACAAATGGCTGTGAGAATGGCAGATAAGAAAACGCTCGCTGAGGCTTTAGAATTTGCCCTGACAATGGAAGCAGCAGACCAAGCTTCGCAAGGTAGCCATCGCGTCAGGGAAATGGCTACGCTAGAGTGCTCATGTCAACGTGTCGACATTGAAAGACAAAACCCGATACCTGCTCGAGGTCAAATGAGATGCTGGAATTGCAACAAGCTAGGACACCGACAGCGACAATGCAGATCTCCACCTAGACAGGTAAGCTGCCCACATTGCGCAAGGAGGAGGCAGAATGACGAAGCATCTGGCAGGAATAACACTCACACTGCTGGACAAGCTTCTGATCAACAGCAGGCGGGGAAACGCCTAAGAACCAACTTCGCGGGGCTCAAGTTGGTTGATGGAATCGACGCTCTCAGGAGTATCATCCAAGTTTCGCAAACTAAACGCTGCAGCAAGAGCTTGACAGTGGAGACAGTCATCAGAAACAGAAAATGTGTGGCCACTATCGATACGGGTGCCACAGCCTCCATAATCAGAAGAGACCTTGTTCAGACATCCTGGCTACATAACACCAGCTGCTACACTCTGAAGACAGCTACGGGAGAAGCAGCAAAAGTATACGGGGAGGTATTTCTAAATATACAACTGGCAGGGTTGACCTTCTCACATGCATTCTTGGTAGCCGACATATGCGACGAATGCATCATTGGAGTGGATTTCATGAAGGCACATGAGGTAATCATAGACCTTCGAATGCAAGTGTTAAGGTATCGAACCGTTGAGATCCCTATGGTATACGGAAACGAGAACGCTGTGAATCTTCGGGCGGTTATAAGCAGAGATGAAGTCCTACCACCTTCTTCAGAGACAGTTCTTTGGACGCGTTTGGAGGGTGATCCTGGGAACCACCGATTCTATTTCATTGAAGCAGATAATAAAGAGGACTTTCCAAGCTATATCGTTGGAAAAAATTTAGTAGAACCAAAGAAAAGCATGGTTCCGGTAAGGCTGATGAATCCGAAAAAACACTCCGTCAAGCTCAGACAAGGAGAGGTGATTGGAAGATGCGTACCCATTGCAGCCATATCGACAACATCTGGGAGTGAATCTGCGAGTCCTGTTTCTGCAAAAAAATTGGCTGAGGTATGTATTTTAGTATTTTTTTCTTTTAAATTAATATTTCAAAAATTGAATTTAAATTAGTAATAAACTTTTTGAACTCTAAAATTTTGGTATTTTATTGACGGAAAATTACTCCGCCAACATCATAAAATTTTCTTTACTGGTGAAATAGTCAACTACTAACTAAGCCCATTAGCCCATCGTTGTCGCAAAGAAAAGAACATAAGGTAAGCCATATATCATGTCTGAACATTCTCAATCTTCGTTCAAAAAATCCAAAGCAAAAGCTCGCTCCCCCTCGCAAAATAAAGAATATACCGAACAATACAACTGCGTGCTATGCGATCGAGAAGATAACTTTGACGAAATGATACAATGTGACAAGTGTGACGAATGGTATCATTTTGTTTGTGCCGGCGTCTATGGTGACATGGAGGAAAAAGATTGGATCTGTCCAAAATGCTCTACATCCTCAACTTCACCTCCGACAAAACCAGGTACTCCACCACCGGTCACCACAAAATTGCCAACAGTTCTAGCCTGCGAAATAATAACCGCAAATCAGACACGTGCAAAAGAACCAGCAAAAACACCATCAAAAGTCGCACCTTCGGAAGGCTCGAGAAAATCAAGATCATCCGTCAAGTCAGTACACTTACAGCTAAAGAAACTGGAAGAACAACGATTGCTTCAGGAGAAACGAGATAGAGAATATCTTCAAAAAAAAAATGACATTCTCGAACAACTGGAATCGGACATCGAAGAGGTGGAAGATAATGATCGTGAAGATGATGACGACGTACAGCAAAGAACCACGAAATGGGTGGAAGCAGTAAAAGCCACATCTGATAATGTTGTTTTCAGAAAGTCAGTTAAATGGATAGCTCCTCAGCCGTCAGTCGCTCGGACTATTCGACAACCAATTAATCGAAAATCCAGCGTAACAAATAAATCAGAAGACATCCATAAAGCTCAACCGCTCTCATGCGCTAATGAATTAGGTAAAATGCCTGGCCATACAAACGATTCGCCAAAAATAAATTCTCTACAGTTAGCGACACGGCATGCAATGCTTCGAGAACTACCTAGCTTTAGTGGTAATCCAGAAGATTGGCCGCTCTTTGTAAGTTGTCTCGAAAACTCTACGCGTTCATGTGGCTACACAAATGACGAGAACCTGATTCGTCTTCAACGCAGCTTGAAAGGTAAAGCTTTAGAAGCCGTACGTTATAAACTCTTATATCCCGAAAATGTCCCGTCAATCATTTCTACTCTAGTTGGTGAATGCCAACTGCACTTAGACAACGAACTTCATCAACTTGTCAAAAAACATTTTATGATAGAGAACATTGACGCAAAATCTGTTAAAAAAATATTGCCAACAGATGATATGAAGGCAAAACAAATTTTGGAAAGTAAATGTTTTCGTGAAGCTAACCGGTTTATTGTCCCACTGCTATGGAGAAATGACGATGATGTACTACCTTATAGCCGTCGTATGGCCGAGCGACGATTAAAATGCCTAGAGGCTCGAATGTCTAAAGAGCCCACATTAGCATCAAAGCTTCAGCAAGAGATAACAAAATACATAGAAAAAGGCTATGCAAGGAAACTCTCAAGAGATGAATATGAAAAGAAAACGTCACGTACATGGTAATTGCCTATCTTTCCAGTGGTTAACCCAAATAAGCCCGACAAAGTCCGCATAGTATGGGATACTGCAGCTCACGTCGATGGTGTTTCCTTAAACTCTGTTCTACTAAGTGGACCCGACACTCTTCCATCATTAGCTGTCGTTATCTATCGTTTTAGAGAAAGGAAGATAGCAATATGCGCCGACATACGAGAAATGTTCCACCAGATCTTAATTCATCAAAGACGAACGCACAGAGATTCCTATGGCGAAATCCTACAACAAAGCAAATCGAGGAATACGTCACGAGAGTAATGATATTTGGAGCGACTTGTTCTCCAAATTGTGCTCAATTTTTACTTATTTGAGCACCCGAGAGCTGTCAAAGCTATAATTGATAACCACTACGTTGACGATTATCTTGACAGTGATGACTGTGAGGAAGAAGCGGTTGAGTTGGCGAGAACTGTAAAAAATATTCACTCAAAAGCCGGGTTTGAAATTCATAATTTTATTTCGAATTCTCAAAAAGTTTTAGACGCTCTTAATGCTGAAGTCACTGACATCCCACCAAAAAGTTTTATTGGGGCAAGCTTTCCTAATAATCATGAAAAAATACTAGGAATGTGGTGGTCGCATAAAAGTGATACATTTTCCTTTTTGTTCAAATGTCACAAGCTGAAACCAGGTATTTTGTCAGGACAAATATGTCCAACAAAAAGAGAAGTTCTGAGGTCATTAATGAGCATATTTGACCCTCTCGGACTAATTACGCATTTTTTAGCAAAGCTAAAAATACTGTTCAGAGAAATTTGGCGATCGTCAGTACAGTGGGATGAACAAATTAAGGAACAACATTTCGTAGAATGGCGTAACTGGGTTGAACATCTCCCTGTGGTACAAACGCTAACTATCAATCGTCCTTATTTGGAAAAGATAAACTATAAAATTAAAAATAATATTCAACTGCATGTTTTCGTGGATGCCAGTGAGAACGCATATGCAGCAGTTGTATACCTCCGGTTCTCATCCAATAACCTTGTCGAATGTGCATTCGTAGGTGGAAAGGCTAAAGTCGCTACACTCAAGGACACTTCTATACCTAGGCTGGAGCTTGAGGCAGCAGTTTTGGGTGTTCGGCTTTCTAAATCAATACGCGAAGGCCATTCAATATCAATAGACAAAATTATATTCTGGACTGACTCAAAAACTGTCCTTTATTGGATAAGATCAGAACAGCGTCGTTATAAACACTTCGTTGCATTTAGAATAGGGGAAATTATTGAATCATCTAACCCTACAGACTGGAGGTGGATTCCAATGAAAGAAAACGTCGCAGACGAGGCCACAAAATGGAAACGTAATATAAAGTTTGTGTCCAAATGTAGATGGTTCAACGGACCCTTATTTCTTTATGAACAAGAGAATCAGTGGCCAAAAGATGAATCTCTTCAATTTATCATGGTAGAAGAAGCTCGAGTGAGTTTCATACAACATGTCGAGACTAACTTAAGAATAATAGACTATACACGTTTCTCGAAATGGAAGAGGCTATTACGATCACTTGCTTATGTTTATAAATTCATCGACGTAAAGTTCAATAAAAGAGTGACAGATCCGCTGATATCTTTATCTGACGATGATTTAAAACGTTCGCGAAATTGCCTATACCGAATATGTCAATATGAGGCATATCCAAAAGAAGTCGCTTATATACGAAGTAAGCCCGTATGTTCAATATTAGACGAATCAAGTCCTCTATATAAGTTGTATCCATATATGGATTCCAATGAAGTTATGCGAATGAAGCGTCGAATTGACGCCGCTGAGGATATTTCCTATGAAACTAAACGACCAGTAATCTTGCCCAGTCAACATTATATCACCAAACTAATCGTCGATGAAGTTCATCAACGCTTTTTTCACTATCACAATGAGGCTGTTTTAAACGAAATGAAACAACAGTATTACATCCGTCTTAAAAAAAGTTATAAACAAATGCCAAGGCTGCAGAAACCGAAGGTCATAACCTGTACCTCCACATATGGGTGAGCTTCCACCGAACAGACTAAAATCTTTTACCCGGCCGTTTTCCTACATTGGTATAGATTACTTTGGACCAATTAATGTGAAAGTGGGAAGGCACTTAGAGAAAAGATGGGGCGTCCTCATCACATGTCTGACAATCCGTGCAATTCATATTGAGATTGAGCATACTCTTTCAGCAGACTCGTGCATCTTAGCTATTAAAAGGTTCATAGTACGTAGGGGAACACCACTGGAAATTGTTAGTGACAATGGTACCAACTTTCGACGGGCGAGCAAAGAACTAATTGATTCGGACAGATAGATCGCTCAAAATTTGTAAATGAGTTCGTTGGTGCGGATTTAAAATGAAGTTTCATACCTCCAGCATCACCACACATGGGGGGGAGTTGTGAGCGATTGGTTCGCTCTGTGAAGCAAGTTTTAATGAGCATGTATCCTTCTCGAAATCCGTCGGATGAAATTCTTTTAAGTATGATGGCTGAAGTAGAATTTATTATCAATTCAAGGCCATTAACGTATGTTCCATTAGACTGCGACAGCGATGAGGCCTTAACTCCGAATCATTTTTTATTGGGCTCGTCAAGTGGCAAAAATAATTTCGGCGAATTCAATGACGATGGAGTCGTTTTAAGAAAAAATTGGATGACATGCGAGCAGTTTGCAAATTCATTTTGGAAGCGTTGGGTTCAAGAGTATCTACCAAACTTGACCAAACGTACCAAGTGGTTTAACCCGACGAAACCAATCCAGAATGGCGATGTAGTAATTATAGTTGACCCATACCTTCCAAAAAACCAATGGCCAAAAGCTATCGTCAAACAAATGTTTCCAGGAAAAGATGGCCAAGTACGTAGTGCGTTGGTAAGAACATCATCAGGGTGCTACACTAGGCCCGCCACCAAACTCGCCGTGTTAGATGTCAATAGACCAGGTTTGGTTCAAGATGGTAACCAGGAACAGGGTCCCAGCTTACCAGGGGGGAGTGTTAGCAAACCTGGCAGCACCCTCAAAAACTCTGACAAAAACCTGGCATCACCATTATAGAAGCTGTCAGAAAAAAAACACCACGAGGAAAGATACGAGTTGACGTTAAAACCAACCCAACCTAAAAACGAAAATTTTAGTTTTTTCTTTTAAATTAATATTTCAAAAATTGAATTTAAATTAGTAATAAACTTTTTGAACTCTAAAATTTTGGTATTTTATTGACGGAAAATTACTCCGCCAACACTATCCTTGGAAACTGTGAGCTAAATCAGGAGCAGAAAACCATGGCCAAAAATCTCATTGGCGAGTTTGCTGATATATTTGCATCGCAGGATGGAGACTATGGTCGAACACACCTAGTACAGCACCGAATAGACACCGGCGATAGCAGACCGATCCGACAACCTGCTAGAAGACTTCCATTGGCAAAACAGTCGGAAGTCGATGAGATGATATCAACCATGGAAAAAGACGGTCTAATCGAAAACTCAAAAAGTCCGTGGGCATCACCCGTTGTACTAGTGAAAAAGAAGGACGGCAGCACTCGATTCTGCGTGGATTACCGGAGGCTCAGCGATGTCACAAAGAAGGACAGCTACCCCTTGCCTCGAATAGATGACACCTTGGATACCCTTTCTGGAGCGAAATGGTTTTCCACCCTCGATCTGAAAAGTGGCTACTGGCAGGTACAGATCCATCAAGAAGACAAAGAAAAGACCGCTTTCACAACGGGAAATGGACTATGGCAGTTTACCGTTATGCCATTTGGCTTGTGTAACGCTCCAGCCACCTTTGAGCGTTTAATGGAACGTGTGTTACAGGGTCTGACGTGGAAAACCTGCCTGGTGTACTTGGATGACGTCATCGTTGTGGGAAACACGTTCGCTGAACATCGCGACAACTTGAGGGAGGTGTTTACACGACTTCGAACAGCATATTTGAAACTTAATCCAAAAAAATGTGCTCTGTTCAAAGCTGAGGTAAAATATTTGGGACATGTGATATCATCAAATGGAGTAAAAACTGACCCGGAGAAAATCGAAGCCGTGAAAAATTGGCCAGATCCCGCAGACAAACACCAACTGAGGAGCTTTCTCGGTCTCGCCACATATTACAGGAGGTTCGTAAAGGATTTTGCCGGAATTGCAAAGTGTCTGCACCAGCTAACTGAGAAGGGTAGACAATTTAAATGGTCAGGTGAGTGCAAAAGAAGCTTTCAACATCTAAAACAGCGACTTTGTGAGGCACCAATACTAGCTTACCCCACCCCTGGCAAGACATTTATTGTGGACGCGGATGCTAGTAACGTGGGTGTTGGAGCAGTTCGGTCGCAAATACACGATCGGCAGGAGAAAGTGGTAGCCTATTTCAGCAAAGTTCTGTCGCGACCAGAGAGAAACTACTGTGTAACCAGACGGGAACTCCTTGCTCTGACACTGGCGACAAAACATTTCCATAAATATCTGTATGGACAGAGATTCATCCTGCGTACCGATCACGCCGCTTTAAAATGATTGCTACAGTTCAAAAATCCTGAGGGGCAAGTAGCAAGATGGATCGAACGATTGCAGACTTACGATTTCGAAGTACAGCATCGGAAAGGAAGACTGCACTGCAATGCGGACGCGCTTTCCCGCAGACCATGTGGACCCAGTTGCAAACATTGTGCGCGAAAAGAGGAACAGGACGAAGGTATTTCTGTCCAGAGAATAAGAACTGAACCTGTAGAGGGTTGGAGTGCCGAAGAACTTCGTAATGCACAAAAAGAAGACCCTGACATCGAGCCAATCCTTGCATGGAAGGAATCTATGGAGAAACCAAACGCAAGAGACATCTCCGACAGAAGTCCTACTTTAAAAGCATACTGGGCGCAGTGGGACTCTCTCCATGTGCAAGATGGTGTTTTGAGGAGAAAATGGGAAATGCCAGATGGAAGGTCCTTTAAGATGCAGCTTGTGGTGCCACGATCGAAAGTAGAGGAAATCCTACGAGAAATGCATGACGGAGTATCCGGTGGGCACTTGGGAATCAACAAAACACTGGAAAAGTTACGGGAACGCTTTTATTGGCTAAGCGCAAGAAACGATGTAGAGAGCTGGTGTCGAAAGTGCACAAAATGCGCGGCTAGTAAGGGGCCCAAAGTCAAAACACGAGGTAAAATGCACCAGTACAACATGAGCGCCCCGTTTGAAAGAATCGCCGTTGACATCACAGGTCCGTTCCCGGAAACTGAAAACGGTAGCCGTTACGTCCTTGTTGTCATGGACTACTTCAGCAAGTGGCCGGAGGCTTTTGCGATACCCAATCAAGAAGCTAAGACTGTTGTCGAGCAGATAGTGGACCACTGGGTCTGCAGGTTTTGGGGTGCCTATGGAATTGCATTCCGACCAAGGGCGAAACTTCGAGTCGAAGGAAGTATGCGCATCACTCGGGTTAGAGAAAACAAGGACAACACCTCTTCATCCACAGTCTGATGGAATGGTAGAACGATTTAACAAGACCTTGAAGGAACATCTGTCCAAAGTCGTGAACGAGAACCAACGGGATTGGGATCGGCGAATTCCTTTATTTCTTATGGCTTACCGGAATGCGGTTCATAGTACAGCTGGATACACTCCATCCGAAATTCTATTTGGACGAATTGCCCGGCTTCCAAGTGAGATTAAATTCGGATTTCATATTGAAGAGTCAAAATGCGAAGAGGACTACGTGTTAGATCTTAGAGAAAGGATCAACGACGTTCACCAGAGAACAAGAAACAACATAAAAATTGCGAGTGACCGTATGAAGACCAGATACGATGCAAGAGCAACAGCTCCACATCGCAGAAAGGGAAAATCGCCCAAGCTTCAGCAGGACTGGGAAGGTCCCTTCCAAGTAGTTACGCGCATTAATGACGTCGTTTTCCGAATCCAACGAGGACCAAGAGCAAAAATGAAAATTGTCCATGTGGATCGACTGCATCGTTACCACGGAAACAATAATGATGTGCTTGTTCGGGACGAACAAAACTAAGAGGGGGACAATGTGATGTGGCAACAAGTTTAGATATTCGGAGGATACATTTTGTAAATTAACGACATCTGTTGGATTCGTTGTGTACAACAACCATGCCCCTAAAAGTATGCTACATATTTGCATTCTGTTTTAACTGTGTACTAAATCGAACTTGAAGTACTAATTCGAGACTCGAATCAGTACCGAAAGCTTAGATTGTGCCAGAACCAGACAGAAGCTTCCAGAAGCTTGTAAACTTGTATAAATACAAGAGTAGATTGCATTGAGAGTTTAGTTTATTTTCGAAAGTGGAATTGTTAACAACTGGAAGGGCTAGTAAAAAGTGATTGAATTGAGATTAAATAAAAAGTGTTGAATTATAAAAACGTATTTGAATTGTGAATAAGTGGAATAAGTTATATTTGGTGTTATTTAAACTGAAAGACGTATTGTGTCATAAAATAAAGAGAATTGTTGTATTATTTTGGAATTTTGATTGAATTTTATTTGTCGAACCTCAGGCCAAAACTTCACAATATTTTAATTTTTTTGAGTATGTCAATTTAAAGAAATCTATAGTTTATACCAGGAGAAAAATTAAAAAAAAAATCTGTAGATCCGTTTTCAAAATATTCAAAAATCAAAATATTTTTTTTTTAAATTATTAAAATTAAAAAAAAATGTTTTTGAAAATTTTAATAAGCAATATTATTTAAATCATAAAACACTATTTTTTATTTTGGAGCTAGAATGCCAATTCGAAAAACAGTCGGGTAGAGTACTCTAAAAATACCATATACCATTGAATCAAATCGGCCCAACCATAGGCTGTAGGAATCGATACGGACAGACAGACAGACAGAATTTTCTGACCCACTTTTTTCGACTTCCCTATTATCGTAATGTCATGTCTGATTCTTAGATTTTTTTTTTCTTTTTTTACGAATGTATAACTATAACTATAAATCGCAAGTAAAAACTTAGGTATTTCAAACTCAGAATTTCAGAAAAAGAAAATAAAATACATAATATATATACATAAACATATACATATGTATAAATAATTACGAAAGAAGACTTTGGGAAAACCCTCCGAAAATGTCTGATTTTCTTATGAAATTTTGTGAGTAATTCTTCCAATAATTATAAAAAAACGTTTTAACAAATTTAGGAATTAAAAGAAATTCAGTATGACATCTGACGGGCCCGCTAGTAATATAAATTTTTAACAAAAACACTCTTACACAACTAGACATAAAAATTAACGCAAATAATAGTCTCCACCTTTTCTTCTATTTCCACATTGTATAGGTATGAACTGTCTCCTTACTACTTACTATACAAATCTACAATCAATTTACAAACTATATTTTTAAATGAATTTCTACCCATAGTTTGCACTTAATTTGTACCTATCTGAATGAAAAGCAAAATTCAAAACAAAAATCCATGTAATCAAGGACGTTTGTATACATATCGATATCCAGCAAGAAGCAAGTTTGTGTCTAAATTTCAGGAATGTATGTGTATATTTTTTCAAAACGTCAACCTTCATAATAGTAAACAAAAATTGAAAATCCAAAAAAATTTGAATCTAAAGTCTGGTCAATGATGTATGTATTTATGTACCTATATATGTACAAATATGACAAATGTGTATGTACATAAGTACCAGTGCTCGTAAAAAGCTTGAAAATCCCTGGTCTGGTCAATGACGTACATATGTACGTACATATATACATACATAAAAATGCGTATTTAAGAACCAGTTCTCGTTCCTAAAAAAATGTAAATAATACAAATGCTGGATCGTGTATAAATCCCAACAAAAAAATATTCGCCTCAGCTAAGCGAGACCTTTTTTTTCCTGCCTCACATTGCACATGCGCAGGAAGCCAAGCACAAAGCATAACACTAAAAACCATGCTCTTATTCTCTTTCCCACAAATAAAATATCCCTACACTAGCACTCCAAGCGGCATGTGTGTTTAGGATTTTTTCACGTCTCATGATAGTACTTTAGGCAGTCTATATACAATGATTACAATGTGACAAATGAAATCTTATTTATTTAAACAAAAAGTATTTCGTTTATTTAACATGAAAAAACATTTACAGCTGAATTTACAAACGAATTATAAAGAGTTTATGACTAAAGGATCTTATAACAAGTAAGGATGTACGTAGACCATTTGTGTGATCCTGTGTTGCTATGTCCCCTTTTATACACATAGGTATATGCCGCAGCGTGACTTATGGTCAAAACAGATGTGCAGATAATTTCGTGCAGGAAAATAAAATTACACAGGCTCTTATGGGGATGTAAACCCCAAATTCTGCAGGGTTGCAGAATCTGCATGATGTCTCTATTCCTAAATTTCAGGCCTAGTTTCGTTGCTGCCACAACAACAAACGAAAAAAATGTAAATAATTATTATCTTCCTCAATTTGTGGTCAGATGTAAGTTTTGCTATAGGTAAGAGCGAACGCGTTGAAATAAACAAACGTAAAGACATAGTAACGTCTGTCACAAACTGTCGCGTGACCCTGATTTAACGTGTGAAGGCTACAGACGTTCCCAAAAGGGAATTAATGAAGAATCGTATAAAAGGGGACTATCACAACAGTTCCACATAATGTTGCGAGGAAATAATTGTTGACATCACCACAGGTCCACATCACATTGCGGGTAAATAAATGTTGACAGGGAACAAAAGAAATCATGTGTAGTTGCAGTACAAAGATAAAATATAAAAAAAACACACAAAGCCCCACATCATGAGGTTTTTTGACGTGATAACTTCTTATAAATCGAAATAACATGACTCATGCTGACAACAAAAGTAACGCGTTATGCTAACCGCGATACTGTGTTTTTTTAACCAAAATCAGTCGCAAACGTATTCTGAGCACCAGTCCAATGCAAATTCCTAAAATAATTCCACACAAATTACAAAAGTATAAGAAGAGAAAAAAAAATACAAAATGGGTGGAATTTTGTAAAAGTAAAAAGTAGATGTAGATAATGGTGTGTGTGTTTTTGGGCGTCGGTGCACACTTGCATCACTCTATTTATTTGTAAGAACTGTAAGATGCAAAAACGTCATTGCTGCGGCGCCGCCGCTTCAAGTGTCTCGCTAGTGTGCACGGGACCTGAATTGTGACAAAAATCGATCGCAAACGTATAGATGTATGCATGTGTATGTATGTCAAGTATGTACTCTTAAACATCCCAACAGGGTCGTTTCTGTGAATCTTTGGTCCCGCTAGCACTATATTCGCATTTCACATTAAAACATGTTTTTTCTAGGGTAGTAACGCGCGCCGGGTATCGCTAGTTAAATACAAAACTGGTGACGATTGGTACAGTAGTATTTGTTGGTACTAGATTTCTAGTACTTAGTATTATAATTTAATATTATTGTATTTTTGTTACTAGATTTGGTACTAGATATAGTATTTAGAAGTATATTTAGTACTAGATTTGTTGGCCTAATAAGTTGAATTGCATATGGTATGTTGGTGTTGGTGCCTTCAATATTTTCTTATGCCGTTATCGCCCGTAAAATGACTTTACAAACAACTTTTATTTGAATACAGGTTTGTTTGGTTTGGTTTCATTTCTCTGCTCTTGTTCTTGTTATAAAATCTTTTGTCAGACCTGGAGCACTGGTTTGAAATAAGGATTTTAATCCCACTTTACTTAAGTTGAAATCAATTTGTGAAGCGTTAATATTAAAAAGTCTGCTCATACGGTTTAGAGCTTCATATTTGCCATAGTTTGTTCTATGAAAGTCAACATGCAGAAGTTCCGAACCAGGCAGGTGATAAGATCTTCCACGGTAATTTAACCCAATTCAGGCTAATAAATAAGGAGCATCAATTTCGCCCTTTATAAGTTGATGAAGAAATATTAAATCGTTATTAACACGCCTTTGTTAAAGGGTTTGCATCTGAAGAAGATGGATTCGATGTTCGTAAGGTGGAAGATTAAAAGGATCATTCCAAGGTAGACCCTTCAGGGCGAAACGAATAAAATTATGTTGGGTTGCTTCAATTCGGTTCTTATGAATTTTGTAATAGGAAGTCCATACCTGTGAAGCATATTCAAGGTCAGGGTGTACGTAGCAATTGTACAAGGAAAGAGTTACATATGGATCATTAAATTACTTTGCCTACCGTTTAATGAATCCAAACATAGAACTTTATTATAGTGAATAATAGTTAACGTGTTGAGTAAATTCTAAGTTGGAGCTAAAATAAATAAGTTAAATTAATTTATTGGAGCGAGCTCATTAAGGAGCCAAAGCGTAGTGACTTATACTCTCAACCATTCCTGTGTGTTGTTAATCTGCAAGAATGGAAGGGACCACCGAGTCCGAACGGCAACATGAGCTGCACTTTTTCGAGACAAATTTTACTCTTGGAGATTTTGTCAGTTCCTCGCAAGATGCAGTACCCGGAAAAGAAGATGGCTATGAGCTGGATTCGAGCCCAGGCTCATTCGCTTAGCAGTCCGACACACTAACTACTAAGCCACGGGAGCTGAAATGGACACCCAAATTCCACAGGTTCTTATGACGAAACCCCCATTCCAAGGTCTGCATGCAGCCCTCTCTGCACGTTGTCTCTATTTCAAAAATACATGCCTAGTATCATTGAAGCCCCAACAACAAACGAAAAAATGTAAACACACTTGACAATCAGCGTTACCGCAGTGACACTTTTGCTACTTTTCTTTCTGCTACTTTTTTTTAAATTCCCATTATAGTTTTTTATGGTTATTTTATGTTTTTCGTTTACTTACATAAATATGAAATAAAAAAGGCAACATTTTTGCCGTTTCGTTCAAGATAACATACACATTCACAATATAAAAATGCTTTATTAAAATAAATAAAATAAAAATTTACTGGCGCGACAGCTCCTTAAGGAGCCAAGGCCTAGTGACTTATACTCTCAACCATTCCTGTGTGTGTGTTGTTACTCTGCAAGAATGGAAGGGACCTACAGTTTACCGCCGAGTCCGAACGGCTACATGAGATGCACTTTTTCGAGACAAATTTTACTCTTGGAGGTTTTGTCAGTTCCTCGCAAGAGGCAGTACCCCAGAAAAAAAGGTGGCTATGAGCTGGATTTGAACCCAGGTTCTTTCGCTTAGCAGTCCGACACACTAACCACTAAGCCACGGGGCACTACAAAAATGCTTTATTTGATGCGTTTAACAATGGTGAGCGAAAAAAATGTTATTACATTCGACACTTTTTTATCTATTTAAATCAAACAGTGCCAAAATCTAAACTCAAAACATACACAAGGCTAACCAGATATTGTGGTGTGTACAAATCTTTGTAAATTGCACTTCAAATAAACATTTCCGATAAAATTTATCTAGATAAAATCTAACAAAAAATAATAAAAATATTAAAACCAAATTAGGCTTTCTTAAAAATGAATTCCGCATAAACAGTTCTGCAAAGTTCTTTCTTACTGTACCTGTCTTTTATTGACACTTTACATCTGACAGCTGTCAGCCCTCAAATGTTTGATTTTTCATCCAGCAAAAACTCGGAAATGGAAATCCACTAATTAAATTAAATAAATTTAAGCAAAAAGAAAACCATTTCAGCAGTTATGTTGAAAAATTTTACAAGAATACACATCGAGCCAGCGATGATTAAAACTTTCAAAAGCAGACATCTCACGCTGGTCCGAAAATACACCACCAAAACAAAGCGCTCTGTGTTACTACAAGATAAATCTAAAATTAAAAGTAACTTCTATTTGATAATTTCTAAAACAAAATCTGATTATCACTCGATTATTTCCAGTTTATGAACCAAAAATCTCTGCAGAAAACAAATTTCGCATTTATGTTTGGGGTTTTCAAGAAACTGGCGCCCTTGGAGTGCATACTTCAGTGAAAAAGGCAACCGAGCGGTACACCCAAGTGGTTCACCATCCAACACGACTGCAATTTGCTGAAAACACTACAATTACAGACATAGTCGCTGGCTATGGATTCTCAGCATTCGCCGTCCAACGTACTGATGGTGAAACACTTTTCGGAACCGGCCTCAACACCGACAGCCAGCTGGGCTTGCAAAAGAAAGGCTACGGTGTAGCCACTAAAAATTTGGACCTGCTCGTCTATCCCTCGGCAATACGACTGCCTAGATTAGCCGATGAAACTGACGAGGATATGTCCGTGCAATGTATGTCAGCTGGAAGAGCGCATCTCGTAGTGTTGACAAAGAATGGAACAATTTTTTGCTTAGGAAACAATTCGTATGGCCAGTGCGGTCGGCATATTGTGGAAGAAGAAGTTTACAAGGGAAGCAATACAATTCATCGGATAGAGAAGTCAAGTTTTACTGAGGATGGCGACGAAGTGGTATCTGTTCAATGCGGGCAAGATCACACGCTCTTCCTCACCAAAGCCGGAAAGGTTTATTCATGCGGTTGGGGAGCTGATGGACAAACTGGTAGAGGAAACTACATAACATCGGGACAAATCGAACAAGTCAAAGGTGATATTGCTGGAGAAACTATAACCAAACTGGCCTGCTCTTCGGATTGTGTTCTGGCGCTCAACGACAAAGGTGAAGTCTTTGGATGGGGAAACTCCGAATATGGTCAACTGGATGATTCAGAAGATGCTCCCACCCAAATTAATACCCCTCAAGCTCTAACACTCACAAAAGGCATCGGCGCCATCAAAGACATCGCCTCCGGGGGATCATTTTGTATGGTACTCAACGAAGAAGGTCTTGTCTTCACCTGGGGCTATGGAATCCTTGGATTTGGACCATTCGTAGAACAAACAAGTAAACCACAGCAACTGCTTCCACCCTTATTCGGGAAAAATGATTTCAGTGACAGCACACATGTGGTAGCCATCAACTGCGGTGTCTTCCATATGGGAGCTATCAATTCAGAAGGGGATCTTTTTATTTGGGGAAAAAATCGATTCGGCTGCCTCGGATTAGGACACAAAAAGGACCAATTCTTCCCGTTTAAGACAGCAATCAATGGAAAAGTACAAAAGGTTTCCTTCGGTGTGGATCACACGTTGGCTCTATGTCGTCCGTTTATGTGAAAAGAGTTCGATGTAGCTGGCGATTGAATTAATTAAAAATGAAATTGCTCTATTGTGGTCGGAAAAATATTTGTTGTTTTATTGATTTTAGAATCCAATTTATGCAATGGGCTGGGTTTTTCCTTGGTTTGGCTTATACTAATCTGAATGAAAATCGAATTTTCAAATAGATTAAAAAAATCACTTGACTTGTGAGCGAAATTGGGGGGTGAAAAGGTTTTAAAATGGATAAGTACTGCATTATGTTAAGACAAATCGACTCAAAGTAGTTTCTGGGATGAGACTGAACTATGGAAATCCAGAATGGTTAATTGTAGTTTCCATAGTAAGGTGAGCGAAATTGGAGGGTGAAAAGGTTTTAAAATGGATAAGTACGGCATTATGTTAGGACAAATCGACTCAAAGTAGTTTCTTGGATGAGACTGAACTATGGAAATCCAGAATGGTTAATTCTAGTTTTCTAGGCCAGACAAGTTTTTTTAGGTTTTTGTCTTAGATTTCGTTTAAATTCATAGTCATTTTCATCAACGGTGACACAACGGGAATTGACACCATCCAGTTTTGCACACCAAGGCCTCGGCTTCTGGGTCTACGCTTTTCTACCAAAAACTTCCTAAAAAAGGTTTGCCATTTTGTCTTCTATCTGACTACGCTCATGCGAGCTAGGTACCTAGCAAACCGGAGTGTACCGAGCTTCATTTTTTCGACATCTGTGCTTCGAGGTAGATTTCATGAGATTCATTATTATATCTTTTCCGGTATCGTTCGAATTTTAGTATATGTTCTGCCGAAGCATCTCAACCTCTATATTTAATAATTATTGTAAATAAATTTACTGTTAATAATATAATAATAATAATAATAATACAAATCTTTTCCGGTATCGTCCTCAATCGAACACGGGGCCAACAAATCTCCATTAGACTTTGCTCTCGAACGCGGATAAGAGATCAAAGTGCCTTTTAGTTACATAGATATCGCATCCAGTACAAAAAATGGGCACGACTGGGCCGCATCTACTTGCTTATATGTGCCTAGTTACATTAGAAGGCAAGATCTTTCACAAAAACAAATAGCATTTACGTTAAATGTAACACAATTTGAATTTATAAAAAACTATCAAAATCACAGTACTAAACGGTTTTTAGTAAAACTAAAGTACGTTAAATAAAGAATTTATGGAAAAAAAGTATTTCGAAAATTGTAGGATTTTGATAAAATCATGTTTTTTTAATTTTGGTTTGTAGTTTTTTTAGAGTTTATTAATTATATTAAAAATAAAATTTCAATTTCCCCTCTGAGGAATGCCAAGAGATACACACATACCAAAATTTAAAGGCAATCGCTTAACCCGTTAAGGCTGCAGCTCGATATGCACCCGGACAGACAGACAGACGGACATTTTTTGCCAATGACTTTTTTAGGCTTCTCTATGATTGTAATGTCATGTTTGATTGTTATCTCAATTTTTTTATATTCACGAATCCTAAACTTGCCTTATAGTCCCTATAATCGCAAGTAAAAATGACCAGTTTTACATCGGCTGGGATTAACTCGTACGTCCCAGTACGATCCAACTTGTTTGATACATAATGCGGCTTTCCCCGGTGAAAACCATTTCTAATTATGACGAACAAACGCGAAAGCTTAAAAAGTTATATTGTTGCCTGTTGCCTATAATGTCGATCTCGTTTACGTTAGTCAATATCTGGTTGGATTTGGTGACGATAATCTCTCTTGTTGAGGTGCCAGAGAAGTCACGGGTTGCATTCTCCAATGCCAGGTTGAAGAGGACGCAAGCCAGACCATCCTACTGTTAGAGTTGGTCATGGTCAACCTACATAGTCGTGTCAATTTATTTGGGATGCCTTATAAAATTCTACCATGGCTACGCTTTTAATTCTATAGAAGGATGATATGTTGGTATTTTAAATTCCAGATTTTTTTTCCATCACCAACTTAAGGGTAAGGAACTGATCAATGGTTGATTTACCTCTTATGAATTCGCATTGATAGTTGGGATTATGGTTTTCGCGCAAGGGGCTACCCGTTTTTGCTCTACATTTTAATATCTCCTGTCTTATGTACGGGACATATGATGCGTGATGACTTTACGCCAGTCTTTTGGAATTTCTTGAATTGCTTGATCTAATGTTGGCCCACTATGTTTGACCCGCTCGGTAAGTATGCCATCATCATCCGAGGTTTGTTATCTTTAAGCCGATTTATTGCCTATTGCATCAATTTATTTTGGCTGCAGAATAAAATCTTCCTATTGAAATGATGGAGTCTCCATTTCTTCCGTGAGCTGGCCGTTCAAAAATCTATTAAAGTACACTTCCCATATCCCATCGCTTCAGAACGCTTTTAGAATCCTTGATCAGATTTTCCTCTTTGTCCTTAAAGTATGTCAATCGTGGTGTATATTGCGACATGTTTCTGACTGATTGGTATAACTTCCGCGCCTGGTGCGGACCTAGCTCTCTATTTTTTTTTTTTATTTCACACAGATAATGTTTTTCTCACAGGTTGCCTTTATTCTTTCCTCATCAAGCTCTTGGAGGCGAGTCCTAGCGCGCGAATTTAGGTGTTGCGTGTTGCTTTTGTTTTCATCGTGTAGGGCAGCAGTGTTGATTAGAAACTAAACGGCAGATGCAATACTTCTTCGCAAAGCAATTCGCCCTCGAACACCATAGCGAAAAATAGGGAATTGAAGCAATATTAGAATCTCGATACGTTCGTATTTTTATCAGACTCGAGTAGTGGCGACAATATATCTACAAGTCTTCAATTTGGTTACGAGTGACTCTATCAGGAGATACCCCGATGGCTTTATGAGGATGAGTTTTTTTCTATGACTCGTAGTCCATTGTCATTAGTTTTCTCATGCAAACTATGGGAGCCGTACTACCTGAATGTGAATACACGCTCTCTACTTTATTTGAAATTTAAAATCACCAAGTATGATTTTAACGTCATACATTGGGCAGGCGTTGAGGGTCCTCTCTACAAGTTCGTACTAGGAATCTTTTTCGTCTTCTTAGTATTCCAAGTAGGTGCGTGAGGCTGATATTTTAAATTTGCCTCGCACCGCACGCTAAAAACGCATAGCCTTTCGTTTATTACATCAAAGCAGTAGATGGTAGGCTTCAGTTGTTGGCTGACTAGAACCCGAGCCTTGGTGTTTGGAAGGAAAAAAGAGATTGTTACCAGTGGCCGCCACGAGTAGAACTTCCGTCAGCCGGGATAGTTACGACACGTTCATACTGTCGTATGCTCATGTTAATCCCCTATCCCGGCTGACGGGGGACCTACTCGTTCAAATTCACTTGGCCTTAATACAAAAATATATTAATCTTTATATGTATATATGTAGATATGTACATATATATAAATGATCGGCACTTATTTTGTTTTTTATTTGTTTTTGACACAGAGCTGTTTTTAAGTTCTTATAAATCTACAATGTCTGACGACGAAATCAATGAAAACATTGAAGAAACCAACACCACCGCTAAAGACAAATCCGCAAAGCAGATTCAAAAACTAAACGAATACGTTCAACAAATGACTTATAAGCCGGTTCCCTCGCAAGCAGCCTCCAAACGCACTGAAGCTCTATCGAAAGCTTCAAAAAAATACATTCTTGGAACATATGCCGAACACAAGAATAATTTCCAACCAAAAGAAAGGTCTAAACGGGTTCGAAGAATTGTTCAGCAGCACACACCAATAACAATTGAAAAACTAGAAGAATTCATACGAAAACATCGGAAGAAACAATCTCAATACGAAAAAGACAAAAAACAACAGCATATCAAATACCTTGAAACTCTGTCGAAGTTCCAAAAACAATGTGAGAATCAAGTTATGAATGCAATTGTGCACAAATTTGCAAAGGTAGTCTCGAAACGGGCTTGTGTGTTATCGCCGTATGATGACCAAACTGAAAGCTGTCAGCGTCTTCAAAATTCACTTTTTTGTGAAATGATCATGGCCTTGAAAGTTCCAAATGAGCAACAAACTAGAGACGTGGCAATTTACAAGAAACTAGCAGCCGTTTTTGCTGATTTGATACTTCAAGCACTGTTTTTGGCTCATAATTCGGATGATCAAAATTGTGCGAGCGAAGAAGGGCTGGTGGTACCAGACACATTAGAAAAAGATCTGGTAATTCGGTTGAGGGCCCTCAGAGCAGCCAACAAAAAGGTACATTCTAAGCGCCTCAAAAATGCAAGAGGGTGTGCTGTTTTATCTCATCGCTAAAATAAATAATTCTGAATACAAATTTAGAAATTGCACAAAATTGTATTTTTTCTTTTATAAGTTTTGTTTATTAAATTTGTTGCGTTCACTGTGGCGTATGTGAACTACTTTCCCACACAAAAAATTCTTTAGTTTTGCAATTTTTTTTTTTAATTTTGTCATGCTAACTGCAACTAGCCCGCAGTAAAAGGGGTTTAGCTTCTATTGTAAGGTTGATATAATAGGAGGCAACGATACACATTTGTTTAACATTAATGTGTTTTAAAATGGGAACGAAAAACAGAGTCCGGCGGTGCATCCCACATTCGCAAGGTAAGGCTAAGAAATCGACAGAGAGCCGACAGCAAATTTTTGGTTTGGAGGTATGACCAAAATTCACGAACACGTATGTCCATATTTTCGGGGCCGTGGTGAGAGGTGGGGGATTGAAAATGCCAATTTTACAGATTTTTGTTACCAACCAATTTTAAATAAATACAATCTTAGGTAAACTAAGCTTTGATTAAGAGTTTTTGGGTGCTGCCACACTCAACCAGACGCCCCAAAAAGAGGCAAATTTCATACAAAAAATACTCTTATTTATTTTTAAATAAAAAAAAACACGTCTGCAGTCAATTTTCTTTTTTCAAAAATATAAAATTTCAATACATTGCAGTTGTTTTTGCCTCTTTTGTTGGGCGTGTGGTTGAGTTTGGCGCCATTTGAAATGTCTGGCACCTAATCTGGCACCACCCCTCGCCACCTAAAAGACGAATCGAATTTCGAATTCGAAATATGGGCCTTAATACCTCAACATACGTGTTCGTGAATTTTGGGTATACCTAGGAGTGTGAGTATTACGCTTTAATAGAAGGTAATACAAGTAAAGATATCGCACGTAAAACAAATTTCTTGTTATATTATCCTTGGTTTAATCCTTTAAGGCAATGCAGCTGGCTATTTTATTAAGGCATAGTTTCTAGAAACAGCGATAACGATTTGTTGTGTTTGAAGTTGTAAGTTGTATCTTGCCGAGTGCAGTCGCTTTTTCAATTAACTCTCTTTTCATTTGTTTGTGCCCTTATTTAACTCCACTCAATATTATTTCCGTGATTTTTTTCACATAAACTAATCCAAGTAAAACTCAAAAAAAAAAAAAAATAATTGTGTTGACTTTATTAATTTATCTGACCCCGTTTAGCCTATCATACAAACTAAATTTGTCTCAACAGTGCGCGAGTTTTAATTGTGTCAACAACGACAATATCGTTGAGTGGGTCATGGATTATGCGGAAAACATTTCCATGCTACATGTGTCGAATTGAACAAAAGGTCTGTTCTTTACCTTAAAAAAGAATATTCTCGCAATTTTGTATTTTATTGCGATGAGTGCAAAAATATATCTCTGTCGCACATAATGCTCGTTATAAAATGCTGAAGTGACTCGAAAAGAGCTTGCGATCTGCGAAAAAAAAATAAACTTTACCACAAACAATGCCTGACCCAATTTGAAAAAATTTAATGAGTTCATCAAATCGTTTGATGAATTAAACCAAACCAATGCACAATCCGCGACCTACCTTAAAAAAGATATAAATAAATTAGTGATCAATTATCTTCCCTACAACTTCCCATTACAAAGGACAATAACATTGAAATGGTGGCCAATATAAAAAAAAAAAAAAAAAAAAAAAAATCCCAATTTAATACGTCAATATTGGAGGAAATATTGGACACTATTGAGGTATCTCCAAAACTGCCCATCTCCAAACCTCTACATTCCAAACCAAATAACAAAACTACCTCGCCAACTCAGGGACCTACCCTTAAACGTTTTGGTACTTTGTGGAAACTCTCGGAATGGAACAACAGACTGAAAAAACTCGATGACGCTAGTGGCTCAACTTTTCAATGCAGCAGTTTCACTCTTGAAAGAGTTCCTTCCCATGCGGACTCAAAGTGGATCCACGACTTTTTTAGAAATAAGTTTAATATAAACGTGTCTAAAATTGAAAAAAATTGAACCCAAAACTTTAATAATATCTTTCCCTTCCAAATATGAATGGCTGTTCCTCAACCCATCTGGTGGTGTTTTCAAACTGGCCAATATATTGATATCCAAACACCCCAAATCATTAACACCGAAACCTATATTTCAAGCGAATAAACACCGCCCTCACTCAGATCCTTCTATTCCTCCTAATCCTTCAAAATGCACTTAATGCCAGATTTTACACCTCCATTTATTATTCCAAATAAACCCCATCATTATTCACAAACCATTCCCCATGCAAGACCTCAACCTAAGACTAAATATAGACCCCAACAAATAACCAACCTTTACCCCAAACTAAACCTCAACCTAAACCCCAAACTATACCAAAACCAAGGCCAAGACTGCGTTTACTTAAATCCAAAGTGAAAGACCACCTAACCTACTAGACAACATTCGTCTGTTCCTAGCCTATCTCCACGATAAACCTGACGATTTGTGCATAGACGGTAAAACGAAAAGTTATGTGTCAGCATCTATTAAAAAGGAAGGCCTGCCTACTGATCCGGTACCATTAAGGCATATATACGACATTTATCACGAGCTTCTGAACATATCCTCAAAACGAATCTCCAAAGACCTCTCCGCCTTTTCTTTGTTTCTTCATTCTAAAAGAATTTCCCACCTTCAAAGAGTACGATCCGACTCTGATAAATTTTATCGCTCCTACCACTATCACTCCCAAATCATTCCCTATACCTTGTGTGTTTCTGCATTCTTCCTCGCCAGCCCGTTCAATCTTACAAGCTAGCTGTTGATGCCATTGATGAAGTGCTAGCTATTTCTGAAGCACAAGACGAAGTTCTAATCTTCCCCAACTTCAGTCGGAATCGCAGAGTTTTTGGCAACGTCCAATATATGGCCATTTCACAGAAAGTGGTCCATAATTCACATTCCGAGAACTGAGACATGTTATGAGATTTCTTATTCTCCACTGGACAATACCTTCAAGATCAGAATTCAATGAACTAATTACACGCTGCACTTGCAGTTCCACATCCAAAGAACGTGGTTGTGAATCTGGATAGGAATATACAAAACGGAACCCTGGGGCCAACAAGCAATTATTTTTTGAATATCAGACTTAAATCCCCTCAAAACTAATCAAATTACTAATACAACGAAGAAGTTTTATCGAGTAAAATGCACACATTTTAGATAAAAGAGCTTGATGCCAAACTCTATCATTTGCCTTAGAAATATCAAGTGCAAAATCTTACTTTCGCCAAAACTTCTTTTTTGCGTAATTTTTGGTTTATGTAGAATTTGATAACCTCTTTACAGCTCGAATTAAACCGTAAGTTACCATGAGGTTTATTACATTTTGACCTATCCGGGATTAAATTTCTCATTACTGAAATGTTAACAACTCTTTCTTCGTAAATGCATTGTCATTTCTTTCTTCCAAACACACCGTGGTTCCTATGGCTTCAACGATCTCAACTCCCGAATATTGCGAAATGTTAATTGAAATATTAACTGATTTCGATCTTGGCCTTGCAATTGAGTAGTAAAACCCTCTAGGGCAACTTAAGTGTTCTTTATAAAACCCTCATCATCATCCCAGTGCTGCATGCACCATGCATATTCATGGACATTGTCAAAATTGGATGAAGACGTTTTAGGCTGCTTCGGGAGAAAAATTCTCCGGGTATAGCGACACAGACCTAGCCAAAAGCGAAAATTCTCAGGTGGTAGGTTCATTTTTATAACGGATGGACACCAATTCTCCGGCCCGGAAAATCTTCGATTTCACCTTGGAGGGACGGCGCTTAAACTTAAATCAGTCAAATGGGGGCCTATTCCTGAATACGAGTTGAGTGAGATGTCGCTCGAGAACTCACAGTCGAGTCGAGTAAGAATCGGTATTCCACAACTCTAGTGAGAGCCAAAAACATGACATGACTCTGAAAATGTTGAACACACCCTTTGAATAGAAGCTAACTTCACTAAATGTTGACTTGACGTTTCACAAAAAAAATCTTTTGATTTGAGAACTAATCGTTAAATTTAATTTGATAGTAAATTAATCAGTTTAAATCGTAAAAGTGCAATAAATATGATAAGTACAGAGATGTTTTATAGATCATAACGTAACAAGTTAAAATTTTATGAACACAAAACTGTTAGTTTCTAAATGTAAACAATTGCAAATAACAATTAGAAAATTACAACTTAGTCTTTTTTTATCTTTACCTACCTTTTTGCATCCATCACTGAATGATTTCCCACAGAAAAAGTGGAAAAGTAACTCGACCAACTTAACGCGCAATCCTGGCAGCTACCTAGGAACCGAACTGGATTGAGAAGCTTGTTGGTTGAGCCACCGAATCACTTCGGACTGTAAGGCCACCTAATGTGTAAGTAAAATAAGGTGAGATAGTTGTGATTCAAGTCGAAGTCAATACAATCTTTGGACAAAGAAGAAGCTTTACACTAAAATCTTTTTCTATAATGATGACGTCATGTTGGAATTTACACTAGCACAAAACTTGTTCTAGTAGTTTTTGTAACTATATTCAAATACAGCCAAGTATTATTTATCAGTTTTGTTTAATATATGTATAATATATCCAATGGAAACTCTTACACAAATATATAATATTAATAATAAAAAAAATTATTTCTGAGAAAAAATAGTTTTTTTTTTATTGGACAACGTAGTCATAAATTTCAATTTTTCAAACTATCCAAATTAACACAGATAAATTATTAGGAATATACATAAAATATTAACCTTCAAGACCAAAAGGTGTACAAATTCATATAGTTTCTAATATATTTGATTATAAGAAATACAATGATAAGATTATAGAAATACAAAATTTTGTCTTTTAAGGCCTAAAACTATTTTTTGTTTTCATATTTTTCTTTAAAATCTAAACACATAAAATTAAAGAAAAAAATATTAATTTTATTTTACAAACATTAGGTACCATTTATTTGTAGGTTAGCAAGTTAAATTTTTGAAAATATTTGTTTGTATATGGAATTTTCCATTGATAATGGGAATTTAGTTAATAAATACAAATTTTGTTTTGTCTTTGTTGTTCTTTACAATTGATGTTAATTTTTGTTTATATTTATAAACTCTCACACAAATAATGGCTACAAAAATAGTTTTATTTTTTGATTTTTTAGTACATATTTTAATTTGTAATTTTCAATATATTTATTTTTTTGTAATAAACATATGTATGTATTTTCTTTTCTGTTTTAAATTTTAATTATAGCAGGAATGTTATTTTTAAGTTTTAGATAATTTTTTAGTGGTTTTGTTTGGGTAAATTATTTTTTTTTTGTCGAGAACACCTGTTTTGATATGATATTCGTTTTTAATTTTCAGATTTGATTTCAGATTTCAGTTTTTTCTTGCAAAAACGAACATTACACGAGATTGATCTTTTTTTATATTTATATCCCTTATACCTTTTATAACGGTTTTAAGTTTATAACATACCTTTTTTCTCCGAAACTGGAAAGTAGTTTCTTAGAAAAAAACGAAACCTTGAATTTAATTGCTCATTTTTAATTTGACAAAGTCTACGCAGTTACGACTGCAAAAAACATACAAATTTCTTGCTGAGATTTGCTGAGAAATCAGCTCCATAAAAGAGAATTGTACCTGCGATATAAGGATTGTAGTGGTTGCAAAACGAACGCGACATTATGGAAATTTCTAAGAATGAGCACCGATTTCAAAAACTACAAAATTTAAAACATCGCCTTAGCGCTGGTATGCACAATCAAAAATTAATCTCGTTTTATTATCATTTAGCCAGTTCACGTTTCTTAATATTTAGGAGTTATCAAGAAATTTCTCGGTCATTGAACACAATTTCACAGCAAACGCCCAAAAAACTTCGCATCTCTTTCCTTCTACCAAAGTTCTCTATAACAAACTAAATGTGAGCCAAACAAATCCAATAAATATTAAGGTTCATTTTTGACAGCAAAGTTGAAATTTTTTTCTTAGAAATCGTGTTCAAGTTTCGGAAATCTCGGAGTGCTCAGAAACTTGAACTAATTATAACTATATGTTGTAGGCTGGCCATGCAGTAGCCTACACGATCGTCATACCAAGGTCTTTTTGCAAAATTCGTCTCAATGATGTCTCCGAAATGTCAATTGTTGAGAACGACGGTGAATTGATGTTGATGTCGCTTCACGCACACTTTCTGCCACAGCAGCAATATTCTCTTCTCTTCTTCCAAAATCCGTACGCAATTTTCGCACACATTCTGCAACATTACCATGATTTTCAAAGTAATGTCGCAATATTTCCCAGCGTTGTTCAAGCGTATACACAACCATATTCGTTCAGCGGAAGGATAAAACTAATTATCTGTCAAATCAGGCATGAGCTAAGTGTTACCATTCACGAAATAAGCACTAGTTGAAAAAAAAACGTTAGATGGCGGGCGCTATATAATAAACCCAACTACCCAAACAAAACTCACATTAAAAACTAATAGAAAAAATAGGAGTCTAAAAAATATATTCATTTAAATATTGAAAAAAAATTTATTAAGAACGAAATAAGGAAAAAACCATGTTGAAAAAAGTGTTTTGCACTTAGTAATTTGGTTTCTCAATTTGAAAAACAATTGATCTGTTTTTTTTTTTTAACTATAAAATAAAAAAGTATTCTACTTCTTAACATCTATATAAAATATAAACATTTTTTTTAATTAGCAAAAAGAAATTTGCACAAAGCAAGAACACCAAATGTTGCTATAAATTTACTTTTTTTCATTCGCTTCGTAGTTCTCAATGTCTTCGATATTCATTAAATTGAATTCGACAATTTTCTTGCCCGAAAACTCAGCAAATTTACCTGAATCCGACAAGAGCCTTGCTTCGCGTTTGTAGACTGAAATAAAAATAAAAGGTTAGTAATACCATAATATTTCTGTTAAGGGAAAAGGTAAACACGAAAAAAGTTAAATATTAAAATAAGCAACAATATACAGGTTTTTATATCAAAAACATAAGAATTAACGAGACAAGCTTTAATATCTTTTTTTTAGCAGAGCAAGAAAGTGCTCAAAATTTGACAAAAAACTGAGCTTCCTAAGGAGCTGTGGCACTAGAAAATGTATTTATCTATTTATTTGAACCTGAGTCTCCGATGTCTCTTTCATCAGAAATATTTAGTTTCTAATCAAAGCTAATTAACGCACACTCAAGGGTTTAAGATACCCTAGGGCCATTTTCTTCCCTTTCTCAATTTTGAACTAAAGGCTGGTTGAGATCAACCGCCGCCGGTCGGAGTCAACTTGCCGATTTCCACTTGCACGTTAGCAAAGCAGTGATTTTGAAAGTTTCAAACTTAAATTATTGTTTTTGATTAGTTGGCAGAAGATTTCATGAATACGGTCAAAATAAGAAGTTAATTTCCATTCTTCGTAGGTGTCTTGTTTTTTTTTTGTTATTAATATCAGTGTTATGAGAATGTGTTTTTTAATGTTGAGTTTCAAACAATTGCAAGTGATTTGTTAGCGCTGTTTGGCAATTAGCCCCATACTGCTGGAGCTAAACGTCGTCCAGGTTCATATGGTATAATTCGGGTCATAAGAAATTGAATATAATGTTTCTGTAGCGCTTGCTTTTGACTGTGACCGCCAGACCAAATGCTCCGAAAACTATTCAGCGAACAAATCTTTTAGAGCTCTAGGTCCAAGTACCGAAGGATGATGTGAAATTCGCCAATTTGAAGTCTGCCAAAGGCCGAGTTCTTGTGCACGTACGGCGAGAAATCGGATATGAAATGACAAACTCGTATCATTTTGAAGAAAAGTCTGGAGAAAAAATGGGCACGACTAGGTCGCACGTACTTGCTCTTATATGCCTGATTACATTGGAAACCAAGACCTTTTTGACAGAAACAAGTAACATTTACGTTGAAAATAGCACAGTTTGAACTTATAAAAAGTATCAAAACCACAATACTTAGCGGTTTTTAGTAAAAATGAAGTATGCCATCACACGTCTTAAATAACAAAGAATTTATGAAAAAAATATTTTGAAAATTGTAGGACCGATTTTGATAAAATCCTGTTTTTTTTAGTTTTTTGAAATTTTTTTTTGTTTAAATTTTGGTATGCAGTTTTTTAGAGTTTATTAATATACATGTGGATATAAAATTTAAAATAATTTTTTTGAAGTTTTAAAAATATTGATTCTTCAAAAAAAAATTTGAAAAAAGTTATTAAAAAAAATTATATGCAGAATTAATAAGGCTACTTAGGTCTTCTCAAATATAAAATTTGACAGAAATCCAAATAGCCGTTATCGAGAAACCCCAAAATTAAAAAACCGTTATATGAAAGGTCCCGTTAATAGACTTTTCCTAAACGGTCATATGGCAGGTACCGTTAATTTTAGGCGTAAAAATAAAATTTCAATTTCCCCTCTGGGGAATGCCAAAATAATTCTACACACCAAATTTGAAGATAATCGCTTTAGCCGTTTAGGCTGCAGCTCGTTATACATACTGACAAACAGACAGACTGACATTTTTTCTCGATCACTTTTTTAGACTTCTCTATGATCGTAATGTCATGTTTGATTGTTATCTCAATTTTTTTAATATACACGAATCCAAAACTTGCCTTATAGTCCATATAATAGCAAGTAAAAATAGCAGCAGCCGGATAAGAACATTGGAAATGACAACATTTGATTTGACCATAAACGACGGGCAACACATTCAAATTTCAATATAATGTTTTTTTTTTATTTGACGGTATTTATGGACGTTTTCGGTTATTGTCACGAGCAGTCTTTGGTTGCAGTTACAAGAGCGAGGTTTAATATATTTATTTATAAGTTTATTAGGTGAATTGTTGAAGTTGGAACCTTTATGCTTCCTTCAATTTAATGTAGAATCACCTCAAGTGTCGTCAACATAGTTTAACTTGATAATCCAACATGATTTTTAGCCGTACCTGATGTCGAATAACACTCCCAGTTATTCGCACCATTTTTTCAAATTCAGCTATTTCACTTGGTAGATACTTTTTTTGTCTTGGATAGGTAATCCATTCGTTAAAATTAAAATAAATTATGTATGGTATTATTTATTATTCTTTTCTTGAATCTTCTGAAATCGAACGTTTTAATTTTTAAGGCTGACAGAGAGTAAACAAAAGCGGAAATATCTCTTAACAACAAATTTTGAGAAAAGTTCCTTTCAACTTCTAATATTTTGAAGTCAACCTGCAAGTTGAAATCGAAAGTTGAGCATTAAACTTTGACTGAAGAAAAACAATTCTTCTTAAAACTCAACTTGAAGTGAAGAAAATGGGCCTTAATATGCCAGAGACAGAGTGCGTGCATTAGGAAAGGCGGAGGGGATTTAAAAGAGGTTCCGTGTTTATTTTAGTTTAGAATTTTTGAATATCACGATCAACGCGCAAAATTGGGTCGAACATTCCACATTCGTGTAGTACGACTAAAGAACGAATCTCTGTACTTCACAGTACGACCGAAATTGGGCTCAATGGTAAAATGATGAGTATTCCTAAAAGCCCGTGCATTTCGGGTGAATTGTTTAAGGGAAGATTGCAAATGGCTATTTCATAAGAACACTGAACGTAGAAGTAACGGTAAAAAGAGAGAGAGAAAGAGACATTACCACGGTGCTCTTGTCACAAAAATACATTTGTGATATTCTTGTCTCCAATCGTTTTGAAGCTCGTCTTTAATACTATCCGAGATACTTAAGTATGTTACCAGCATCAGGCCATAGATGGGAGTTATACTCAAGTTTTGGATGTATATACAGAAGCTTTATAGATAAAAGGCAGATCAGAAGAAGAGAAAATGGGTGGTATGCGAAATGCTTTATCTGAGTATCTCATTATTTTGAACTTTTGTTAGCGTTCGTTATGCAAAAAAAATGAGAAAACTCTCAGAAAAAATGAGATCGGTTTCATTTACGAGAGTATGCTGACAAAAGCATAATCTCAATAAAATGAGGTGAAGCTCTTAAAATGTTAAGGATGGAATTTACTTGCCTCAGGAACTACAATGGCTTAATATATAACAAATATTGTTGCTCCCGTTGAGTCAACAGGAAATTATAACATCCTTTGTAGGCTTAACCAAACCCACGTTGAAGTCCTGACAAAATAATAATAATTTTCTGGGAGATCGATTGACAAATAAAACAAGAATGTTTTCCTTATGATTCGTAGGATATCCTGGTTTTCAAAGCGGAAAAGGATTTCGCCATCAACCAAAGTTCACTTTCCAGAATCATCGTTGAAGTTGCTGAAAAAAACGTGAATAAAAAAAAAGAAGGAGAGCTGGAATAAGTTCTAGAATACGCCGGAAGAAAAAAAACAACAACGAAGAGTTAATTTGGTTGAAAAAATATTGATTCTCTTCCTGTATTAATGCAATAGATAGCACTCATGTGCGTATTACTAAACCTAACCGCCATAGTGATGAATACATAAACAGAAAAGGTCGGTTAATCTAAACTTGAATGTTCTCTTAAAGTTATTTTATTTTAAATTATAGGTTATCATTCAATTAATGAGGACCTGCGGCGTCACGCCGTAGTTCTTGCTTTACTTCCTCGAGGTGGTCCTCAGGCAATGATTTGGGATACTTTTACACACAAATTAGGAAAAAAAATTGCAAACGCTATTCCCCAAGGGTTGGCGAGAGGCTGGTAACCTCTTCGGTAAGAAAAACCCGACAACAAGCCTCGGAAATGAACTGATTACATGACAACGACCCATGCAACGACAACGGCTAAACGATTTAAGAATTTTCTCATGAAACGTTAGAACGCTCTACAGAGCTTAGGCTGCACAACAGCTAGCTGATGTCCTGGTAACAAAGGAGGTGAGTGTTGACATATCTTCGCTAAGATTGGTTCATGATTCAAGAAAACTAAAAAATCAGAAATAACAAACTCTTCTTGAAAACTCAACAAGTGTTCTCATTGACGACAAAAGCTAATGTATTACTCTACTTTTAATGATTCATATCGGAATTCAGTCTGAGACTGAGATCATGAAATTAAACACTTCTTTTTTTTATACCAAATTGTGCTTTGTCTCATTGCAAATGCTCAATCTCATAATCTAGAGCTCATTCCTTAAGATCTTTCTTATGAGACTGAGCAAGGTCTTTTTGCACACCACTCAATGTCTTAAATCTCCGGAGGAAGCCTAAACATCTTGCGGAATTTTTGGCTTCGTCCAGTAAGTAATCATTCCATAAGAGATTGTTCGTTATGAACATACCAAGAATCGCAAGCTGTTTAGTTTCCTTGATGCTTAAGTAAGGGGGCAAATCCTTCATGCTTAAACGACTTAAGAAAGCATTGACTTTTTGAAGCATTCAATTCTATGCGTTTTTTATTCCCCACTGATTAATACGGTCTAAATCAGAATTTAAAGAGCTTTAATTTGATGAGTCCAAACAAAAATATGACAAGAATTTAATTTGTGAACGCACCCTTTCAATAATCATCGAACTGTCATTGTCAATTTATTCAGTAAACTCAACATTTTCATCATGTAAAGTACACAAGCGAGCAACGTATGCAAATTATAAAAATTTTCTACCGAAATTCGGAGTCGGTGACCGCAACGTTGAATTGTTGAATTTCATCGCAAAATCATGTTAAGTGGCGAGCTCCTTTTTGGCTCAATGGGTTCGTCAAAAGCAAAATATGCGTTATTCGTCTGGTGAAAATCCACATTTGCTTCATGAATCACCACTTTATCCACAAAAAATAACTGTTTGGTACGGTTTGCATGGCGGCGGCGTTATGGGGCCATATTTTTTCGTCGACGATAACGATTGTCACGTTACTGTGAATGGCCAAGTCCAAAACCATATCTTCCAATTCGGGGCAAAAATAATCGGTAATCATGGCGCGTTAACCATGATTACCGATTATTTTTGTCCCGAATTGGAAGATATAGACTTGGACGACATGAGGTTTCAATAGGATGGTGCCACAAGCCACACAGCACACCTTACAATCGATTTATTGACGAGTAAAATTGATGAGCGTGTTATCTCAAGAAATGGGCCAGTCGATTGGCCGCCTCGTTCGTCCGATTTAACACCTCTAGACTATTTTCTTTGGGGCTACGTTAAGTCATTGGTTTATGCCAACAAGCCGACGACGTTGGCAGAGCTCAGAGCCAACATTGAACGCGAAATAGCGGCCGTTTCAGCCGAAATGTGTGGCCGAGTAATCGAAAATTGGGCCCAACGAATCGACCGCTGCAAACGTGCCCGCGGTGGCCATATGAACGAAGTCGAGTTCCATTCATAAATGGTTTGATTGTACTTCAAGCCGGTAATAAAGTTTTTGAAATATCTTAAATGGTTTGCGTTTTATTTAAAAAAAAGTTGTCAAGTCCTTATTGTATAACCTTTATAAGGGTACTTTCGTCAGGAATACAGTTGCAGACTGGAGATCATTTATAAAAATGCGCACGACTGGGTCGCATGTACTTGCTCTTATGTGCCTTATTACATTGGAAAGCAAGATCTTGGACAAAAACAAATAACATTTTCGTTGAAAGTAACACAGTTTGACCTTATAAAACCTATCAAAACTACAATACTTAACGGTTTTTAGTAAAAATGAAGGACGCCACCATACGTCTTAAATAACAAAGAATTTGTGAAAAAAGTATTTCGAAAATTGTAGGATGGATTTGATTAAATCGGTTTTTTTAGTTTTTTGAAAAAAAAATTGTATTTTAAAAATTTGGTATGCAGTTTTTTAGAGTTTATTAATATACATGTGAATGTAAAATTTAAAATAATTTTTTTTGAACTAGTTTTAAAAATATTGATTTTTCAAAAAAAAATCAAAAGTGGCTATCTAAAAATATAAAATTTGACAGAAATTTATAGAGCCGTTACCGAGAACGCCAAAAACGAAAAATACGGTTTATGAAAGGTCCTGTTAATAGACTTTTCCCGTATATGTGGCTCTGATCAAATGATAGCCAATACCAACAAAAAATTCTCAAAAATGTTCATCAAAATCGTTGGAGCCGTTTTCGAGAAAAATAAGCTTTTCCTAAACGGTCGTATGGCAAGTACCGTTATTTTTAGCCCTAAAAATAAAATTTCAAATTCCCCTCTGAGAAATCCCAAGAGATACACACATACCAAATTTGAACGCAATCGCTTAACCCGTTTAGGCTGCAGGTCGATAAACACCCGGACAGACAGACAGACGGACATTTTTTGTCAATGATCGTAATGTCATGTTTGATTGTTATCTCAATTTTTTTTTATATTCAGGAATCCTAAACTTGCCTTAGTCCCTATAATCGCAAGTAAAAATAAGAGATTCTCGGGAATAAAACACAGCTCTGGGGGCTCACCAGCATTTATATTGTGGGTTTTGAGATTTGAAGCCACCCAATACAACTTTGTATAGAACGGTTCGAAAGAAAGTTTCTAATCCAACGATTCGATAAGAGCTAGATGCCAGACTTTATCAAATGCTTTTGAAAAATAAGTGCAATAATCTTACTTTCTCCAAAACAACGCAAAGATTTTTTCCACTCTTCGGTGAAATAAACAATTAGATTACAAGTGGGCCTATTTAACATTCATTCCACCAAGGGACAAACATTAACCATATTTTCCAACCCACGACTAGGGGGAAAAGAAAAGCACGTATGTTGTTACATACACACATTTACCCACGTAAACTCAACTGTTTAAATATTTGTTAAACATAAATTCAAATAAACTTACCTCCCGAGACATATCTCTCCAAAAGGTACACTTTCATGTCATAGCATTCGTTAGCAATCCTTTGCGAGATCAAAGTCATATCTGTAAGCTCTGGTGTAACCACACGCATATTCAAGCGTACCCGATCAGTGTCAATGTTGTAATAGCCCATTCCCATTTTTTGCATAAGATCCAAGAAATTCCTTGGTGGCAGAGTAGTTTCCCTATCCAAAGCCATAACAAAGCATCTATTTGCTGAGGTATCAATGATGGCCGACTGATTTTCCTTAAAATCGTGCATAAATCGTCCACGACGGCCATCTCTGAAATCGGGTACATCGATTTTGGAAAAACTTTCATCATCGGTTAAGTCGAGTTCAACTTCTTCACGGAAAAAGTCGTCCCCGGGCAGCTCACTTAAAGGTGATGATTCATTTGTCATTGGGAATAGATTGCGCAAATCACTCATTTGAATGAATTCTGGATGGGCGTACAATCGAGCAATGGACATATTCTGACGCGGGTAATATGGAATGTCGCACATACCACGATAGTGAAGGCTTCGCTGAGCTGGAGCGTACATACGATAGATTGCTACTCCACCAAGAATACCAACAAGCATGACAGCCAATGCCGAAAGGAAAAGAAAAACTGTAGTTGAAGCTGAAATGTGACGACGATTAAAAACCATAGATTCAGCATCAGGTTCTCCAGCCAATGATGCTGCCTGAAAATAAAATGTGGTATATTTTTTATTGCGTCATCATTAGTAATACAAAGAAAATAATAAATGTTTTATAAAACGTTGTTAGGTTAATTGGTTAAAAGCAAAATTTAACAAACGTGACTAATTTCTTTGATATCAATGCCGAATGTAGTTTGAAATCACCTTTTGTTTAGAATTTATGAAAGTACACATGCTTTTGGGATAAGAATTATTACGGTTATAAAAATGAATGCAGCTATGGTTGTTAGCTGCATTTTAAATGATGTACAACATAAAATAATTCATCAAAATAATAAAAATAAAACAAATATGTAGATATCTAAATGAAGAGAATCTTTGTAACTGTATGTAATTGGGACTCATAGTTGATAGAAAACTACTTTTAAAAAATTTGAGAAAAACTATCGCGTTCTACTCATGCAAAATAACAGTTGGCTTCATTTGTGGTTTAAAAATAAGCATTCTGTGGATGTTTACTGTTTATTCCCAACCAAGAATATAAATATAAAAATTCGCATCTAATCACCAAACGCAGATGGATGCATGTCAAAACTAGATCCCCGATTTCAGTAGTTAGAAGTAAAAGCAATTTCTTCATGTTTAATCGTCACAATTGTTGATCTCTACTGGGGCAAATCTCCGATTTTACTACTTCGCCATAAGGCTCGCATTTGTGGTTCACTTTGTTGACCTCAGAAAGCGTCATCAGGCGAACCGGTTTCGCATTGTTCCATGTCTTCTTAGGCCAACAACTAATACAGGTTTTAATGCATTTGTTTGATCCAGAAGAAACGTTGAAACGTGACATCCTATTTCCTTTTGAACTGAGTCCTCAGGTCATTTTCTTTTAAATGGCAATGCAAGTTAAATTTAAGCTGGTTTTTGTATAAGATGGCATTCATAATGTGAATGCTTTTTCAGATTTTTAGAATTACAAGGAGGGGCACTGCCGCTGTCTTTGATATATATTGTCGGATTCGCCAAAAGATCAAATATCGATCCGTCTAAGTTATTTCTATCTTTTAAATTGGGAAATTTATTCCTGAATAAGCCAACAAGTGTAAAACCTAAAAAAAAAACTCGTGGTTTGATTCGATCAATAAAGAGGTTATCATAATAAAATCAATATTTACATCATTTTAGAGAAAGTAAGATTATAGCATCTGATATTTTTATAGCGTTGGATAGTTTGACATTTTTTATCGAAAATGCATGGTTTGGTTTCGATAATTTTCTCCTACCCCTTAACAAAGGTTTTAGGTTTTCTTTGAAAATGCAATGCTACTCCATCTGATTTGGCACAATATAATAAGCATTCTTTTTTAGCCGAACAACACGAATTTGCCATTTTGATCTGTTAGCATTCAAAACCAATGGTAATCGACACCTCCTATCCTTCCCCTCACTATCTTCCTAATACCCCCGCAGGGTGCTCTACATTAAAAGGGAAACAAATAGCCCCTTGTGCGCGCGTTAATTATAAAAAAATGTAATTTCCATATTTGGGCAGTTGTTCCTATGACGCACTTGAGTTTTATGGACCGAAACCAAAAATTAGTTGTAAAATTGATGTGGATTGATAATTAAATAAAATATAAAATAACGTGTTACTACCGTAAAAGTGTATCGAATATGCTTCAGGGGTATTCAACCATTTGGCGGTTTCATATAAACATCAGAATGCAATTTATTCAAACTCGTTATAGAACTTTTTGAGAAAATTCAGTACTAAATGAGATAACCAAATAGATATACAAAATACCCACAGACAGTTCGGCAAGGATTGTGACAAAAACAAATACATTTTGCATATCTCCATCAATAGATACAAAAGATAGACTGCAAAATTTCTCTGTGAATAAGAAAACATTCAAAAAATCTTTAATTGAGTATTTAGGTCTAATTTGGTTTTAACTTATATTTTTGTTTGCATGTTTTTTCTATAACTACACTTGAATAAACTCTATATTTTTTCTCTTTGACTTAGATTTATATTGTACTGCGTTTTAATAACTAAAATTTCGTTTTTTTTCTCTTATTTTTTTACTTCACCTTGTTTGCATTAAACCAGATGTTTACTTTATTTTCTTTTTCTTCGCTGAGTAATCTTTGCAATATATGTACATAATATACACTTGCATCGAAGAATTATATAAACGCATTAACAAACAATAATTTCTCGTGATAAATATTTTAAATTCGCAACAGAAAACAACGAAAGCTTATATATTCGTTTAGTTTGTTTTTAGTAATTTACATTTATTTTTAAGCAATTAATGAATGTTTTTGTTTCTGCTTCCATGTTGTCGAGATTTAAGAAATATATAACGAAAACTCTATTTAAAAATAAAACTAAATGTTTCTTTTAAAAGAAGTTTTCAATGTTTGTATTTATTTAAATCATTAAACAACATTAATTTATTAAATATAAATATCATCGATGATGGACGCAAAGTCCGAAAAGCGCGTCGTGAATATTTAATAAATGAATGTTGTTTAACAATTTAAATAAATACAAAAATTGAAAACTCCTACTAAAAGAAACATTTAGTTTTATTTTTAAATAGAGTTTTCGTTACCTATTTTTTAAGCAATTAGTTAATTATTGTTGATATTATGCATTAACAAAAAATGTATGTTTATGACCACATTGTTTATTTAAAAGTAAGAACTGCATTTAAGCTAACCCAAAGAAAGCACTTACGAGAGAATTAAATATTTCTCTCGCCTGACAGTTTTAGTCCGAGAAAATTCTTTCGATAGAAAAACTAATTTCAGGTTACGTCAATTTGGCAACTTAAAAATAATAGCTAGGATATAAAGGCACCAACTAACTGCATCGCGGAAACGAAAGCGAGATATGATACCATCCAAACAAAAATTATTGTTTTATCATCAATAAACTTGATAGGCATTTTGTTACTATCTTTCTATTCCAAACAAACGCAAAGGTGGTGTATGTAGGGAAGAATGCAAAATATATTTATAGTTGCACTTAAATCGAGAGCTTGTTAACTCCCATGTTACGCAATATTGGGAAGTGCGGAAATAATTTTTTTTGATATTTTTTGAATGCTTTTAAGGGTTTTCAACTGTGATATGTAAATAGGGACTTGTATGTGTTAGAACCTAGGATATCGCTCTTTTTTGAACCTAACCCTAAATACAAAAAACAACAAAATACATTAAGAATAAGAACCCTGCAAATCAAAAATGATGACATATAAAACACAATAGTCTTAACTTAAACAGCTTCCATTACAAGGTCTTGTGACCCTAAAGCTTTATGTCTTAAGAATTTGTAAATTTATTTTTAAACTTCTTTGCAAAAAGCGTAATAAACGAAATAAAATATAAACAAACATATGAGGCTCACTTGCTCGGAAGCATTTGTATGATCAACAAGTTTCTTGAATGGAATTTTTTTGTGGAAACCTGCAAAATTAAAGTGCAAGCCAACAAGATCTCACAAAAAAATGATAGGATAGAAACGAATATCTTAATTAAAAGCGACAAATAAGTTTACCAATTTTGTTGTCGTATCACATTAATTATTGGACTGACTATGTTACAGTTAACACAACAAAAAAGTTAAAATAATTGCATGCATTTTATTTCATTAGAATTTTAAATTAGTTAAACTATCATGGGCACAACTTTATAAATGCCGTTATCAATTTTCCGAGAAACATTATTGTTTCTGGAATAACCGCTTTGTGATGACTTTGTTTGATGAATGTCACTGTACCCCTACATGGTTATTAGCTTCGCCTCATGCGGGTGATGAGGTCAATTAGTGTAAATCAGTTTTTGATAAACAAATAAATTATTCGGCGTGAATAGTATGTAGGTTTTATTCAATAAAGACATGATAAAAAAACAACGTATGATGAATCAACGATATGACATTATATTTGTTTTTTTTTTCATCTGGAAATTGCCATTAATCGACTTAAATAGATAATATGCAATACAAACAAATTTATATAGAATAAAAATAAAAAACAACAAACACTGAAAAAACCCAAATATGCAAAACTTGTAGATAAGAAAGCTGCAATAAGCACTAGACAAAAAAAAATTAAATATATCACGCAAGACATACACATGTTTTGTTCGTCGCAAGTAGGAAATAAACCTATTTAAATTATTTATTAATAATTTAATAATGCAAAATTATCTCTTAAGTTATTTTAGTAATTTCTGACTGCAAAGATAAGTCAGTACGTAATAAATTAAAGAAAAGTCACTGCTATTGCGATTGTAGATGCAAACGCTGAACTAGCCATACTCAGATAACAAAAAAGGGGTGTTTTACGAATATGGATTTGAATAAAAGAATTTGATATGGATTTTCAGCTTTGGCGATACAGTCCGGGGTGGACCTGGGCCTCAACCAACAAGCTTCTCCAGCCAGCTCGATCCCTCCTGTTATGTTTTGCTTCTGTGTTTGCTTGTTTAAAATTACCCTAAGTATTTATCTAATATTTGTAATTCTATCGACACAGGATTCTTCTAAAAGGTCTCGTCAAACAGAATGCGTTTTTTACGCGGCGTTGAGATTATTTAACGCACAGAACAATGATACAAAATGAGTCAAAAAAAGTGATTTGTATATTTCTACAACAAATTTAGAGTACCTTCATTTGCCAAACACTAAAAAAATTTAAAAAAATCTTTGGTAATTAATTAATTGGTTTTTTGGCTGCAAAAAATTTCAAAACTGGACCGATGTTCATGATTTTTTTTTAATGTTTGTGTTTACGGCGGATTTTCGAAAAAACTGTTTTAATAATCCCCAAATCAGATAGTATTTTATATATATATACAATACATATATATTTTGAATGCTGAAAAAAATCAATTTTTTAATGAACAAGCCTAAACCCTTTTTTACTTCACCGAATTGAATTCACGATTTTTTTATCGTAATGTACGCAAAAAAACGAACAAATTAGCAAAAAAACAAAGGAAAAAGTTGAATTTTCAATTTTTCAGCTTTAAATAAAATCAGTGTTAACTTCTAACTAATCGGTGTATTTTTTTTTTAATTTTCATATTTTTTTAATAAATCCGCCGTCAAAATGAACATTTAAAAAATAAATTGCACGACTGAATCGCACGCACTTACTCATATATACATATGTGCGGTCACATCGTCGAATAAAATTAAAAAAATGGACACGAATGGGTCGCACGTACTTGCTCTTATGCGCCGAATTAGATTGGAAGGCAAGATCCTTGACAAAAAACAAATAACATTAGCATTGAAAGAAACAGTTTGAACTTATTAAAACTATAAAAACCACAATACTTAACGGTTTTTAGTAAAAATGAAGTACGCCATCACACGTCTTAAATAACAAAGAATTTATGGAAACAAGTATTTCGAAAATTGTAGGACCGGTGGTTTTGATAAAATCGTGTTTTTTATTTTTTTTTTTTAATTTGTTTGAGATTTTGGTTTGCAGTTCTCTAGACTTTAATAATATACACCTAATTTTAAAATTTTAAATAATTTTTTTATAAGTTTTAAAAATATTGAATTTCAAAAAAAAAAAAAAAAATAATTATAAATATAAAGAAATATTTTTTTCAAAATTTTGATATGCAGAATTTATTTGGCTATCTGTCTTTTCAAATATAAAATTTGCTCGAAATCCGTTACCGAGAAAGTCGAAAATTAAAAAAACCGTTATATAAAAGGACCGTTAATAGACTTTTCCGCTAAACTTGGTTTCCATAAGATGGTAGCTAATGTATACAAGAAAATTCTCAAAAATTGTCAACAAAATCGTTGGAGCCGTTTTCGAGAAAAATAAGTTTTTCCTTATATATACATATATGGCAGGTACAGGTAAATAAATAAATAAATTTATTGGCACGACAGCTCCTTAAAGAACTAAGGCCTAGTGACTTATACTCTCAACCATTCCTTTGTGTGTGTTGTTAATCTGCAAGAATGGAAGGGACCTACAGTTTACCGCCGAGTCCGAACGGCTACATGAGATGCACTTTTTCGAGACAAATTTTACTCTTGGAGGTTTTATCAGTCCCTCGCTAGAGGCAGTACCCCGGAAAAGAAGGCTATGAGCTGGATTCGAACCCAGGCTCATTCGCTTAGCAGTCCGACACACTAACCACTAAGCCACGTGGCACTAGGGGCATATAGCAGGTACCGTTATTTTAAGCCCTACAAATAAAATTTCAATTTTCCCCCAAAAGAATAACACACACCAAAGTTGAAGATAATCCCTTAAGCCGTTTAGGCTGCAGCTGGTTATACATACTGACAGACAGACATTTTTGTCAACTAACTTTTTTAGACTTCTCTATGATCGTAATGCCATGTTAGATTGTTATCTCAATTTTTTTTTATATTCAAGAATCCTAAACTTGCCTTATACATACATATGCACTCCCTACAATCGCAAGTAAAACATTATGAAAATCGGTCCAGTTTTGATTTTTGTACAGCCAAAAAACCAGGTGGTAGAGCAATTTAACGTATTACGAAAACAAGGAAAATTTAAACGCTCAGCACATTAAACAAGTTATTATTTAACTAGAGGGGAACGTTCGATGCTTATGGAGCTACACCCATAAAAACTCATCGAAACAAATAATTGTGAATGTTATTTTCACATTTTCTAATACGATAAACTTATGGAATATTGAGTTTATAACTTTATATAGACTCGATTTAAGAAAACCATGTGTCACAGGATTTCATTATAGTTATTATAGCGAGATCCGTGTATGTCTTATCTTTCGTACTTTGAAAAATATCGTTTCAACTCCAATGCACTCTTGCTACCTTTTATCTACTTTCCTTGTCCCTTCCTGACAGGCTATAAATGTTAACCATTGCCATTTTCACTGCATGGTTCGACTTAGTCAGAATTGTGTTTTGTATGTAAGTATGTATTTTTAAATGGTAAGTGATTTTCGTGTCGTATATTCTAATGTTCGCGGCCTAAGAAAGTTTTACCTTCACGTGTACGTCTACACTGTTCAATACAGGCCAGCTGTTTTGGCATTAAGTGAAACCCAGGTTGGAGTAAATACTGATTTATCAGAATTTGCTCTACATGGGTATAGCTTGGTGCCATTACTCTTTGCCCATCATGGTCTCGTGGTCTATGTTAGGAATGATATTGCTTGCCAGAGCCTTCCCCAATATGGGCAATGTTCCAACACGGACTTTAACTTCTTATGGCTCAAATTCACTGTCCGCAAGCATGTCATTCATTATTGTTTTATTTACAGGAGTCCAAATCTTGACAGTAATTCGACTTGTAACGAGTTTGATTCCATCTCGAAAATTGTTTCCCTTTGTCCTCACACTGAAATCGTTATTGCGGGCGATTTCAATGTACACAATTCCAATTGGCTCCGCTATTCTGGTCAGACAACACCCGAAGGAAGGTATGTCGAGCTCTTTGCCGGGTTACATCACCTAACCCAACTGATCGATGTGCCAACGCGTATACCGGATGTTGCTGGGCAAGCCGCCCATACCCTTGACTTGTTTCTTACTTCTCATTAGTGTAAAATGAGCAAACAATTCTGCAGTGTCCCAAAGGCAGTAAAAATTGTTGGTCATTTGTAAAAAATATTAAAAACTCTTCGACGTCTTCGGTTCCAATGCTCATCGACATTAACAAACCAATTGTTTACTCTTCAGAGAAGGAAAACTTGCTCGCCGCCCATTTCGCTGCCTCACAGCAACGTTGCCCCTCCTGTACTTGAGAATGTAAATTTTTCCATGGGACAGATTTTTTTCCGCACTCGTACAGTAGCAAGAGTTCTCAAAGATCTCGATATACACAAATCTGCTGGCCCGGATGGTATACCCCCGATTCTTCTGAAGAGGTGTTCTTCCACACTGGCAAAGCCACTGCGTAAGCTTTTCCATCGCTTTTACTCTTCTGGAATCTTTCCTAGAAGATGGAAAACAGCATTTGTTCAGCCTGTCCCTAAGAAAGGTGACCTATCCTCCCCCTCTTCCTACCGACCCATAGCACTGACATGCCTTCTTTCTAAGGTCATGGAAACACTGATTAACCGTCAGCTTAAGGAATATCTCGAAGATCGAAAGCTTCTCCATGACCGTGATCTGATGGCATATCTCACCGAACATTGGAACAAATCTTTACATCGCTTTGGTGAAAGTAAGATTATTGCTCCTGATATCTACAAGGCATTTGATAGAGTTTGGCATGAAGTTCTCTTATCGAAAATGCGTGCTTTTGGGATGGATAATACTCTTGTTCGTTGGATTAGAAGCTATCTTCTAGACCGTTCAATACAAGTCGTATTGGACGGATTCAAGTCTGATTCCCACAAAATAAATACTGGTGTGCCCCAGGGCTCTGTTCTGTCTCCGACTCTTTTCCTCATTTTTATAAATGATCTTCTGTCTGTTACTTCTAATCCACTTAACTGCTTTGCTGACGACTCTACCCTCAGCTTTTCATACTCGTTCGATAATTCACGTCCTTCGCCTTCGGACGTACAATTGCAACGGTGCCGTATGTCAAGCTCATTAAACTCCGATTTATACAGAATAATCAAATGGGGTAATAGAAGTCGTGTGGAGTTTAATGCTTCGAAAACTCAATGCTGTCTTCTGTCGTTAAAACTAAACATACTCCCAATGCCATTGTCCTTGAATGGCATTTACATCGATGAAACCGAAAAGCTCTCAGTACTCGGTATGTGTGTCAACGACGACCTCCGTTGGAACTACCATATATTTGAGATCGCTAAGAATGCTGCAAAGTGCTTAGGTTTTCTGTATCGGTGTAAGAAGTACTTTTCCCCATCTGATCTGGCTACAATTTATAAAGCGTTTATACGCCCTAAACTCGAGTATAACTCCCACCTCTGGGCAGGTGCTTCACAAACATCGCTTCACCTGCTTAATAGAATACAAAATAGAGCGTTAAGATTGATAGGAAATAGAACTGCCACTGAATCAATTGCCCCTCTCGAACACCGACGCAATGTTTCATGTCTTTCCATATTTTATCGTTTCTTTTACAAAAAATGTTCACTCGAAGTAGCCAGTGGCATTCATCCCCTTAAAAGTTTCTATTCTGTTTTTTGATTATGTTTATTTGAACCTATGATATTGGCCAAATGGGCGCCGTCACAATTGATTGCCATATGGGCTCGTTTTATGGCATTTAACTTCGGGCGACAGATTCTCGCACTCGTGTCGAATGTTGTCCTTGAGGGCTTCCAGAGTTTTGGGCTTGTTCACGTAAACACGGGACTTCAAAAAATCCCACAAAAAAAAGTTAAATCGGTTAAATCGGTTAAATCTTGTGATCTTGCGGGCCAGTGCAAATCGCCAAAACGAGAGATGAGGCGACCCGGAACGCCGCCTTCAGAATATCGGTTCATGTATCGCTCTGAGAGCATCTTTCAATAGGGTGATTTCTTTTTGCCTACCTTATACTTATCCAAAATGGTCAATGAGACGATTTCAAGCTTGTAAGCATTGTCCAAAGAAGGCAGAAGATTTCTCTCTTAGGCGTTTTTATTTTTAAGCTCAGAGCAGGGCACTGACCTGTGAAAAAAGATATGTGTTTCTTTTTTTGAACTCGGAGCGCTGGTTTTTGTTTTTTTTTTTGTCAACCCTGTGATTTGTCAAAACACAAAATATATGAAGTTGGCCGCGCTCAGCCTTTTACTGCAATGTTTTCGGTCATTTTATTCTGAGCTCATAGAGCGCGCTCCGAGCTAGCTCCGATTGAAAAAAGAAATGTGATTTTTTTTTTTGGTACGTCAGATCAATTTTTTTGATCTGAGATCAATGTTTTTTTGATCTGACAGCGAAATGTGATTTTCTTTGGTCAACAGATCAATCTTTTTTTTTATCGTTTTCAATCGAGATTTAACACATTTGCACACACACTACAATAAAGTTGACATTTCTCGAACGTCAAAGTTAAAGTTTTGTTCTCTCCTCTCTTTTCTGGACCCTCTGTGCCTTCAACTTCTGTTGTACCTTCCAAACCACTACAATTACAAAAACAGATCAATCTGTTTCAATTTCGTTTGTGCAGACAAAATCCGAAATCTGAGATCAAAATCCGTCTTTACCAAAAGAAAATCACAAAACACAAGCGAGGATCGTTTAAGATTAACGTTTCTCGTTTTTTCTTACGACTGATATTTGGCTGTCGTTTTAATTTAATCTTTAATCTGTCAGAACACAATGGTTTTGTCTTGTTTTTGGAACTAAAATTTCTGGAGCTCCGAAAATGTATGTAAACATTTATTTTAAATGAATGAAATGAAAATAAAATGTATTTAATTTTATTTATAGGCCAACAACAGTCACCCCGCGGTGCCAAACAAAATTTTACCAGGCAGCCAATGCAAGACGAAGTCATAAATACATTGGAGCAATTTGGTATCAAAAATAAATTCATGTTGGCCTCCTCAAAGGAAGATTGAAAGATTTAACTTCATTTAAGCATTATTTATTAATTTTTTGATAAGTTTGGAGATTATAAATTTTGTTTGAAACGCAAAATAGAAAAAAAACCAACACATTTCTGACAGTTCTAATTAGGTGTGAAGTTGGTTGCGCTTCAAAAGAAAATGTTTCTTTCGTTTTTGCATGGCACCTCGGCATGCCTCGACTTTCGCAAAATTCAGTATCAGTATCGTTAAATTTAAGATCGTTTCGTAATGCATAATAGGGCCCTGAATGATGAAATTTTTGCTGGGTTAAGCCAATTAACTTTTGGATGAGCCAACCCGAATTTCTGACATTGCAGGTCAAACCGCCAATACTCTAGACTTGTTTCTTGTCTCAGATCCTCATAAATACACTAATCGTGTTTTGTTGCCTCTAGGCACACCATTGTTTCATTTCTAAAAATTTCTTGTGCCAACAAAACCATAGGAAGTCCGTTCGGTAATACGAGAAAACCAACTGAGTCGGTCTAAATAATTTCTTCAGATCCTTTAACTAGTCACCATATTTTCTCGGTGGTAAAAAAAACATTTTTTCTTTTAGGAATAAGACATTTCTTCCCAGACATGTCAAAATGTACCAAACCTAAAGATAACTCATGGTTCAATTCAATCTGTAGAAGTTATCAGGTTAAGAGTTGTAAGTTTCCGTTGTAATAAAGCTAACTCTAGCGAAGATAACCGGAAAAAGTTTTTAGTAAAGCTAGATAAGCCTGCATGATCATTCATTATTCGTAGAACCAACTTTTCACAATAATATAATATTCGGCATAAAAAAATACAATTTCTTAAAGAAATTAACAACTTTTGGTCATTTATAAAAAAAAGTTGCCGAATTCTTCATCGTCATCGGTTCCTAGGCTCGCCTTCAAAGATACTCTTGCTGTCTGTTCTCAAGTAAAAGCAAATATGCTTGCAGCCCAAAAAAAGAATCCCTATATTTCATGGTACGTCCGAAATTGGCTCAAGGGTGAACTGATGAGCATTCCTTGCGAGACGAGTATTACGGGAGAAACTTTTAAGGGGAGGAATGCAACTGGCTACTTCGAGTAAACATTTCTTATAAAAGAACCGATAAAAAAAAGGAGACATTAAACATTTCGTCGGTATTCGACGTCTAACCAACCTAAGCACATAGCAGCATTTTTGGCGGTCTCAAATATAGGGTCGGTTCACCGGAGATCGTCTTTGACACACATACCGAGTACTGATAGCTTTTCGGTTTATTCGATGAAAGTGCCATTCATAGACAATGGCAATGGGGTATGTTAAGCTTTAACGACACAAGACAGCATAAAGTTTTCGAAGCATTAAATAAACTCCATGCGATTTCTATTACCCCATTTGACAATGCTGTATAAATCGGAATTTAATAATCATACGGTACCGTTGCGATTGAACGTCCGAAGGCGAAGGGCGTGAATCGTCGAACGAATATCAGTCGTCAGCAAAACAGTTAAGTGGATTAGAAGTAACAGACAGAATAAAAATGAGGAAGAGTCGGAAACAGAACGGAGCCCTGGGGCACACCAGCATTTATTTTGTGGGAATCAGACTTGAAGCCGTCCAATACAACTTGTATTGAACGGTCCAGAAGATAGCTTCTAATCCAACGAACTAAGAGCCATTTTCTTCACTGCAAGTTGAACTCAACTTGCGGATTTTTATTCCCAACTTGTGATTTTCTTCATTCAAAGTTGACAGTTTCAACTCTCGAGTTAATCAACTTCCGATTTTTTCAACTTCCGAAAAAAGTAGAAGTTGAAAGAGCAAACTTGAGAATTTTTTTGTGTTATTGGATGTTTTACATTTATTCTCGGTTCGAATAAAAAATCAGATGAAGAAGAATTTTTGGTGATTGAAATAAGAATATAAAATGTCGGTCGGGCTCGAAAAATGTTAAAAAATGCTCGAATAAAGATAAATTAAATTTGAACAAACCTGGCTAGGTGATATTATATTGAACTCTTAAGCAATACCTTCCATCTTCTCACGCCTTGTCTTTATCGTGCTTCGTTGCGCCGTCGTTTTTTTTTTAGCGTGGATGTATTGCAAAGCATTTCTGTCATGATTTATTTTTTTTTCCAACCGAAATTTAATTTTATATCAATCGCGCAGAATAAATTAAAATCAACAATTCAAATACGTATCTGTCAAAAATATCCCAGGGAAATTTAGAAAAACGCAAGTAGTTGAACTTTTGAATTTCAACTCTCGAGTTGAGATTTAAAATAGTGAAGAAAAACAAATTTCAATCTGTCACTTAACTCTCAAGTTGGTGTCAACTGTTAGAGTTGGCTTACTTGCTGGCTTGCCCAGCAACATCCGGTATTCGCGTTGGCACGTCGATCAGTTGGGTTAGGTGATGTAACCCTTCAAAGAGCTCGACGTACCTTCCTTCGAGTGTTGTCTGACCAGAATAGCGGAGCCAATTGGAATTGTGTTCATTGAAATCGCCCGCAACGACGATTGCAGTGTGAGGACAAAGGAAAACAATTTCCGAGACGGACTTGGACCTTATTGCCTTCTCCCGAGCAAGATCGAACTGACCACAACCGTTTGTTGAAATTTTTGAGACGGCGGCGTTCTTGGTCCGTAGTTTTTTCGGAAACTACATTGGTGAGGCGTTCGCGGTCAATGGCACTACAGATGATAAACAAAATTCTTTTTAAGCCCATGGTCACAGGCGACAGCGAATACCATTGAAATTCTGCATGAACGATTTGAGGGTAAGGTTATCTCTCGCAGAGATGACGTCAAAAAAAAACGATCTCGCCTATATATATTGAATTCGCCTACGCTAAAGATGGAACTATTTTCGCCTTTGTTACCTACCTGACATCGAACTTTTCACATGTAGATACATTGCAAACCATTTTGTATTTGAAATATTTAATTCCGCTTTGAATTAGAAGAAAACTTCAGAACTTATTCAATAAGGAAGTATTGCCATTAAAAAAAATTCAAAAAAAGGGGTTCTGAATGTGAGTAAAATACCGTTTTATGTGTCGCGTTTGGTATTATCAAACAAAGATAAGAAATAGTATAGGCAAGTTTTGCCACACAAGCAATAAGCTTTCCTTAAACCAAAATTATCAGTATTTTTACAAGCATACCGAAATAAATCCATGTATGTATCAAGTTATTTTCTTTATTTCAAAAATGATGGATGGCTATGAAACAAAAATAAAAGTCTCCAAACATCTTACATCTAACTGCAGTTGACGTCAACACCACAGCACTCAGCCAGCAGCCCCCCAACGGAGAAGAAAACAATTATTCGGCTTTGTTTTTGTTGTGGTTTCACTTGGCTGCGCATTGCAAATCATCCAGATTTCATTTGGTCTCAATTCCTTGAAATGTGCACTTAGTCTCAGTGACCAGATTTAATTTAATTAGCGTGAGTGTAATGGCTTGGCCCAAGGCGCTCAAGGTTACTAAAACAAATGGTGTTCTATTCTTCTTTTGAATGATATCAATTCTCAATAAAAAATTTGCAAGTCTTGTTTATTTTCCAAAGACAAATACCAACCGAAAGCAGTTTTAGGTATGCTTGTGCTGTGCACTTATTATGTAGACAGTTGAACGACATAGATAAAATCGAAACTTTGCTACTTAGTTGGTTTAATTTTGCAACGCTTTTCCATTCGAGGAACAATAAAAGTGAAACGAGATATGTATGTATATAAATGGAAGTTATTTTAGGAGGGCATGAACATTAGACACTTGCACCAAATTAAAAGGCAGATACACCATAGGGAGGGTAGTAGATAGGTGGCTGTCTGATAAACGTACTTTTTTTTGCAATACGAAGGGAGAAATAAATCTATTTCAAGGTGAAATGAGAAAAAATCAATATCAAAACATTGCTGCGATGAAGACGTAGTTAATATATACATATATGTATGTACATATATTTGACAAATTGGTGTTTTTTTTGGATATAAAAAGGAAATTACTAGTTTTAATTAATTGAAAAATGATAATGAGTAATAACTTGCAAATTAAATTAAAAAAAATACTTACCAAAGGAGCAGTGGGAAGGGGTTGGCCATCGCTGGCAACCATTCCCAATGGCAGGGGAACTTTTTCAGATTTCTTTTCATTTGACGGCTTTGTTAGGATCGTCATTATGGAGTGATTTTCTTCTCAGTTTTGATTTTAACACAATTTAAATTGAGTTTAATGGGTATTTAATTACTATTTTTTCAGAGATATTTTCTCGCGAGCTGTTGCTTGAAAAAACAAATTCGATAATAACGCGATGAATTCTTTAGTGTAATTGCACCACCATGAATTCCTTTCTTCTTCTGGTAGAATGAATTCGAGTACTGTTTTGCGAGCCTTCACCGTTGTGGATTGTGTAATGTGGAACATAGAACTGATTTAACATGAAGAGGTGAAAAGGTGAATATGGAATTCCACACTGCTATAAAAGACCATGGAGTAACTATACTATAAAGAGGGAAATCTACTGCCTTCTTTTGACAATGCCTACAAGCTGGTCAAATGAGTATTGGTGTAGAACTGTCAAAAAATTGACGCCTATTGAGAGTGAAGTAGTGCTGAACTGTCAAATAATTGACGCAGATTGACAGTGGAGTAGTGCTGAACTGTCAAATAATTGAAGCCGATTGAGAGTGTAGTAGTCAATTAATTGACCTTTTTTTTCAGTTTCCTCTTCTTTTTCACCACGAAATTGGGCGTGTTGGAAGATACTTGATAATAAAAAGCGCCATCCCGAAATTTGACGTCATCAGTGACCATTTTTGGAAAGAATCCGAAGGGGGACTTAAAATGTATATTAAATCAATCAGATAAGACATTGGACCAAACCTGCATCAATTAAAATTTACTTTTCCGTTTTTTTCTAAAACGGAAATTAATTTTTTCAACAAGGTTCACTGATGACGTAAAAATACGAAAGTTGCTATCTTTTTTTCTTGTACCATGAGGAGACACTAGCAAGTTACTCGAATGCAAGTTGTTATACTTTATTATTTTTTTCCCTGCATTTTACAGATTATGTGCTTGAAAACTCTATATAAACGTTTAAAGCTGGTTAAACAATATTCAAGAGTTTCAATCATTTTACCTGATACCTAAAATGACGATAGTGTATTGATTATTCTAAGAATGAATTTAAACAAGCATGTGGTCAGAATATACATTTGCAAGATTGTATTATACAAAGTAGCGATAAAGGTGTACTTTTTAAAGATAAATTATATTTCTTCACACCCTATTATACTCGCATAGATAGGAGTAAAAGCCTAGTCAAACAGATTTTTAGTACTTAGTACTAGAATCTAGTACTATCGTAGTATATTTGGTACTAGATTTAGTACTTAGTAGTATATTTAGTACTATATTTTTTAGTAAGTAGTATATTTAGTACTATATTTAGTAGTTAGTAGTATATTTAGTACTAGATTTTTTGACGTGATAAGTGAATATATTCTAAAGCAATAACATAGTTACAAACATATTCAAACAATGTGTTTTATTTGTAAAAAAAAGTAACTAGGTAGGTACTTCAACTTTAATTAAATTTTTTCAGACTTAAAAATATTGATATAATAATCAAACATGGTAATCATTCAAAATTGTAAACAAAAACACCAAACCAAATATCAAATTTCAACAAAAATCGTTAAATAGGTAAATTTCATCCTGTTGCCGTACCTATAAAAAAAACCCTACCAAAAACAGTGTATTTTCAAGGCAGAAATGAAAACTCCTCACATACCTGTCTAAATAACTATCTTTCATTCTCTCATATCGCTTATTTTAAGAAAATGGTAATGAAATAACATGAAAAAGTGTTCATGGTTTGTTTCCTTCTGGCTGCTATTACTTTTTGTCGTTCTGTCTTTTTCTAACATTGCATATGTGTTAAGTACATTTCCCCGACTAAAAGTCTACGTTGCGGTCTCCACTCAGAGAAAAACTTTAGGGAGATGTAGACGAACTAGATGGCGCTAGTTTCCGAACACTGATGGTAGTACTATAGGTTCTATATACAAAGGTGGAGGTGAGTTTCTAAAACGTCAACAACAACATAACAGAAATCAAGTTATAGGTACAAATTGTTTTCGATAGAAAATTTTATTAAAGTATATTAATATGAACATTCAGCAAATTGTTTAGTGAATCCTTTGTATATAGAACCTATAGTACTACCATCAGTGTTCGAAAACTAGCGCCATCTAGTGCGTCTACATCTCCCTAAAGATTTTCTCTGAGTGGAGACCGCAACGTAGACTTTTAGTCGGGGAAATGTACTCAACACATATGCAATGTTAGAAAAAGACAGAACGACAAAAAGTAATAGCAGTCAGAAGGAAACAAACCATGAACACTTTTTCATGTTATTTCATTACCATTTTCTTAAAATAAGCGATAATGAGAGAATGAAAGATAGTTATTTAGACAGGTATGTGAGGAGTTTTCATTTCTGCCTTGAAAATACACTGTTTTTGGGTAGGTTTTTTATAGATACGGCAACAGGATGAAATTTACCTATTTAACAATTTTAGTTGAAATTTGATATTTGGTTTGGTTTTTTTGTGTACAATTTTGAATGGTTACCATGTTTGATTATTATATCAATTTTTTTAAGTCTGCAAAAATTTAATTTAAGTTGAAGTACCTACCTAGTTACTTATTTTACAAATAAAACACATTGTTTGCATATGTTTGTAACTATGTTATTGCTTTAGAGTATATTCACTTATCTGGTCAAAAAATCTAGTATTAAATATACTACTAACTACCAAATATAGTACTAAATCTACTACTTACTACAAAATATAGTACTAAATATAATACTAAGTACTAAATCTAGTACCAAATATACTACGATAGTACTGAATTCTAGTACTAAGTACTAAAAATCTAGTACCAAAATACAATTTACCAAGAACATAGGACCAACTTACACCAGGTTTTATATTTAACTAACGTTCAAAATTGAACATTATATATTAAAACTTTAAAAAAGTCGAATCCGAATATGGCAACATTGGTAGTTAGTTGATTTTGGTATAAAAAATACAGAAAATACAGAAATAACAAAATTTCTTTAAAAATGCAAAATCCAAAAAAATAATTGAAGACGCACAATCTTGGTTTGTTTACGAAAATTCAAAGGGAAATCCATTAATTTTTGTTTCTCTTACTCTGCCATACCATATGGTCTAGTGTCACTTTTTGAATCTTTCACTCGTACTTATTATTCATTATTTCTGCCTATTCTTGTACTCGTTCTAACTAAAGACTTTTTTCAAACAAACCATACAACCTACTCTTTCATCATTATATTTCTTTCTACTCTCCAAAACCCATACAAATGAATATCGTGTTGACAGAAAAAGCTTTTGCAGCGACGTTGCGGCTCTACCTCGCTTAACTAGAAGCTGCCTCATGATACTACTATAGGTTTCATATACAAGGGTGAATCTGAATATTGTGTAATGATAGTGAAAATTAGAACCATGTGATGTGCTTATTATCATTAATAAAACGAATAAGCAGATTAATTTTGTAAAAAGTATACAATAATTTACGGAGTTCTTTCACTTCAAACAATTTGTGAGAATTTCACAAAATACCACGATCGGAAGACGACGACGACGTGCCTGATGAGAATTGTATCTTGTATCAAGTATTCTCCGTCGTTGGTGGTGTTTTGTGAAATTCTCACTTTTAACTTGTTTTCTGTTGTTTTTGTTGACGTTTTAGAAAATCACCTCATGGTTTTTTTTTTCTTTTTTTTACGCGGACAATGAATGATATACAAAAGAGAACACGAAACACAACGAATGATAAACCAAAGCAACAACAAAAATTGAGGGTGTTGAGGCGTGGAACGTAAGAAAGATTTTCCTCTATATAATATATTTACTCTATGAAAAAGACATATAATAAAAGGTCTGTTCCAATTGGTCCTGGAAAACTGTGAAAATCGCCAAACTACCAAAAAATCGTCAAAAACTGTTCCACCTCGTAAATTTTTCATAGTCAGTGTGTTCCAATTGATTTGTGCACAGAAATTCACAGCACAGCATTTTTTTCAGAGTGGGGGTCATAATCTCTCAGAGAAAGAAAAACTGTGCACAAACAGATGAAACGATTTTGGACAGAAAATCACAGAAAATTACAGAAACACAGGCAACAGTGACAGCGAAATGTCAAACGTTTTTTTTTATATAGTATAGGCAGTCTTCAATTTTCTGTGCACACAAATTTTTGTAGCAGAAAATCACAGGGAAATTATTTTACTCTCGATAGCTCTCTCTTTTGTAAAATAAACTACGAAAACTTTACAAGATGAAACGACTTTGGACTGTTTTTCGGCGATTTTCGTCGAATTTCGTAGTTTTGCAAAACAATTGGAACAAACTTAGTATTTCAATAGAAGAGAGAAAAAAAAAATTAAATACTGACATGCTGCACAAAAAAAACAACATTAGACATTTTACTCTATCAGTGCCGCCTGTACTTCTGTACTTCTGTGATTTTCGGCCTATAAAGAGGTGCAACCTCGAACATATACATTTTTCTCCTGTTAAAAAACTTAAAGATAGAAAGTATGACCAGACGCGCATCAAGGGGTTATCTCACAGCAGCAAATAGCTTGTGTCGAATTCAAGCAGCACCATAATTTTTGTTTTAATTTTCTGGAATGACATTCAATATAGAAAGCTTTATTTATTGACATGGGACTATAGACTGCTAGGAGCCAACTCCACGTTGTTTTCAAATAAGCGCTACAGGAAAACCCACAGTCATATATGAAAAAATAATTGCAGTGGCGTACATTGATAGAGTCAGAAATGCAACTAATCCCTCTCAACAACAATAACATATATCACAAAAAGTATAAAATAATAAATGATAACTAAGGTTTACCTGTGCCAAATTGTTTATTATTATTTTTTAATTGCAAAACTTAGTACTTTTCTCATATTATTCAATTTAAAAAAGTTTGTAAGCAAATCAATTTAACTGCAGCAAAACCCCCCTGCAAATATATTCTAGATACGCTTATGAAAATAAATTCTCTTGTAATTAAATATTTCCAACTGGTTGGTTTCAGGTGTTGGTGATACATTTTTCTAAGATATTATATGGAAATGACAACCAACTAGCAATCCATATTAAAAAAGGTCCACGTTTATTGAAACACATGAAAGAACACCCAGTCCCATTAATTGGGCCTACGAAATTTCAAAAACAAACACCTCTTTTGATTCAATCGAGTCTCGTACTGCACCTATTTTTCTTTTTCTTTTCAACTGTCACGTTGCAAAAAATTAAAACAAAAAAAGAACTGCAACGGCGAAAAAAATCTCAACGTTCTTTTCTTCTTCTAGCCACAAGACGATGTTAATTAATCTCTTGTTTACACAACAATACCTTTAAAAGCGAAATTGTTTTTTATTCTTATAATGTAATTACTCAAAGAAAAAAACAAAACATTCCCTCTAGCTAGAGAACAAGCGCCAATCGAATACGTTCTGCGGAGTCGCGGAGTGATGCTCCCACTATACGAACGCGTCGGCGGTCCGAAGCCACAAATCCAATTCTCCTTCGGTCGCTTTGCAATCTACACCGTCTGCTTGCCACTGTTGAGTTTTATATTCTGTGTCATCTGGTCGGTGTTGTTCTTCTTCGAACGATCCACTTTCACCCATTGTGATGTTCCCAATTACCTTCCGTCCATATCAGCGGCAATTGGCAGCTACCAGCCGCAACGATTTGTATGGCAACTAGCCATTTGCATCCATCTCTTGCCGAGACTAGGCGTAGCGAAGATGTACGTAGAGTACTATCACGAAACTATTCGACGCAAGTTCATGCCGGTCGCGCACTTCGCCTGTGTGCTCAATGTCATCGAGAACTTTGCTCTGCTTGGTCTTTCGATTTGGACTTCTAGCGACAGCTACGAAACGCACAAATTCTGTTTTATTTTATTTATAGCAACTAGTGAAATTTATATGGTGATATCCTATTTCCTGAATAGACTTGGGAAAAAGATGTCAACGCAGACGAGACAAGAGGAATTGGCCCTCAAGGCCAAAGGGAGGCTGTTTATAACAAATCTATTGGCCTTTGCCATGGCTGGGTATTTCTTTATGCGGCACAACAAATACTGTGAACCAGGAGGTAGGTGTATACTTGAATCAACAAAGATTCATATTGATTTTGTTTCCTTCACAGTATATACGTACTTCGCATTCTTTGAGTACATCGTGGTGCTGACAAACATGGGTTATCACATGACAGCTTATTGGGATTTTTACGGACGCAGTCTCTCCTTCGACTGGGAGAACGGGCTTTACTTTACACGGTCATAGACCAAGATTATAGTGCATTTTACTTAATTTTATTAGAAAACTTATAATACAAACATAGTTTGTACCCAAACCCATATTCCCCGTATTTTATTTATTGTAACAGTAGTTGTATTACAAACTAACTATCGTATACTCTGACTAAATCTTCGATTCCTATGGGATACCCAGAGACAGGGCACCTTCTTCGCTGTTTAACCTGGTTGGCTATGCATTTCCAGCAGAAGACATAACCGGAGACTGCGCAGGCGGTTGGGTTGGAAATCTTCATCAAGCAAATAGGACACATGCCGTTGGGGTTCTGGCGCTCGTCCAATTTAGTTTTCTTCATTGCATCGGGATTCTTAAGACCACCGATCTTTTGGCGTTGATTGTTGGAGTACCACCATTGAATGAACTGCAGGAAGAAAGCCATAACTTCGAGGAGCTTCAAAATCATGTAAGAAGCCTTGTCCTCTCGGAGGGGTTCTCTAGGGTACCTCAATGTTAGACCGAGGAGTTTCAGTATTGGTGAATGATAAATTGAGTATTTGGTGAGATAGAGGAACGTGTTTACAGCCTTTGCAGCATTGTAGGCGTGAAATGCTTTTATCACATATTCTTCCCATTTGGTCTCTTCGTGTTGGGTACTTCGTTGCCTTAATTTCCTTTCAATATAAGGCAGCAGTGTGAGAAGAGTCGCGGACATCCACTTCTTACGCCGTGAGAGTACTTCTCCGTCCAAAGCAGAAGTTCGTTGTATGCCATAGAAGCTCTCACCAAATGATCCGCCTCGTTGTTTCAAGTAGAAATATTGTAAAGCCAATGTGATGACTGGAGACAGGTCTTCGGAGAAGACAGTACCGTGGATGTAAATGTTGTATTTAAGACCAAGGTAGTCGAATATTTTAGACAAAGCCGGGTAAATCAAGCTGTCAAGAACTTCTGATGCGGAAATTTCAAATATCGATGGCCTGTTCTGAAGATTTGGAGCAAAATTCGCTCCTTCGGCCATGGTTAACAGTTTTCTTGACAATTTTAATGAAAATAAATGTTTGTTCTTGCGGAGAAGAATGGATAGAAATATGCTGGAATTGTCAAAAACAGCTGATGAAATGACAATCGAATAACGAGAATTTTATTGCATTCGAGGCTCGGGGATATGTTGATGAACTAAAAGTACACAAAGAAATAGAGGTTTTCAAATAACAGTGGAGCTCCAGAATTTTAATCAGTTAAGAATATTTATTATTATTTATTTTATGTTTGTTTTTACTTATGGCCGTATATTTCGAACGCTATTAAACTGTGCTTATGTTTTTGAGGCTCATTATTTACCTAATATTGGAGCATTATAAGTTTAAATTCGAATATCTAAAAATGCCTTCGTTAAAACAGATGTGCAGTTATTTTCGTGCAGGCAAAACAAATTACACAGGCTTGTCAACCCAAATACTGAAAGGGTGCAGTGACTGCACGATGTCTATCTGGCTGAACACAATGCAAAAACGGAACTGCATTACGGAGACGGAGTACGGAAGAGCTGTCAAATTTGTCGTACGTACCAATTTCAATCGGAACACAATGCACGTACAGTAACTTTGACATTTAAATTCAAAAATGGGTGGAATACCAAAAACAAATGATAAAAAAGAGAAGAAACTCTTATACAACGACTTGAAATATCATTAAGAAGAATGGAACCATCTGGTTTTATTTCAGGTATACTAAATAAAATGGTTTGGGAGGGACAGACGCACGAAAGATTGTTCTCTCTTTCATAATTTCTCTCTGCATCAGACAAAATGTCAAATTTACTGTACGTAAAAGTTAAAAGTGAACCAACCTTTCCGTATGCGTATTGCAGTTCCGTATGCAGTAACGTACCATTGTGTTCGCAAAATACAGTTCACGTGTATTCAATGTTTGCAGTTCCGTATGCGTATTCCAGTTCCGTCGTCATTGTGTTCAGCCAGTATTTCTAAATTTCATGCCTAGTTTCTAGTTTCCTAGGTTTCTGGCATTACTGATTTATACCAACCACATTTGTCAATCAAAGTTACCACAGTGACACTTTTGACATCACTTTTAAGAAAACACTTCATCATTTTTTTATAGTTATGCTTTGTTTTTCGGCAACTTACTTGAATACGATACTAAAAAAAGTCGAATTTTTGCCGTTTCGTTAGAGATAACATACACATTCGTAATATACAACTTGTGACAGTTTTTGTCCTACACAAGTCGGATAATATTAACAACCCTTACCAGGAGCTTAGTAAAAGTGTAGTAATACACAAGTAAATAATTACTATTACCAAAATATTAAATAATTTTGTTGTATTCTCATCAGTCACGATATCTACGTCGTCGTCGTCTCCCGATTGTGATATTTTGTTTGTTATTCAAGCAAATTGGTGGAAGCAAAGGAACTCCGTAAATTATTTCATTAAAGATGTTGTGTCCTTTTTACAAAATTAAACTGTTCATCCATTTTATTAATGAAGAAGATCACATCGTTCTCATTCCCACTACACAATATTAATTAAACAATCTGCTTCAATGTTCATATTGTAATATTTTAATAAAATTTTCTATGGAAAACAATTTTTTGTACCTATAACTTGTTTTCTGTTTGTTTAGAATTCCGTTTAGACTGTCAAAAGACACGACAGAAAGTTGTCAAAAAGCGCTCACACAACTACAAAAAAAAAAACAACAAACAAACCCTGGGACGACCCTGGGTTAAGTTCAACGAACAAAGCTATTTATACACAATTTATTTGTGAACAAAGTATGCACATCTGTTTTAAGTGTATTGTTCTCCGCGCAGTTATGCCTGCAGAATAGCTGCACATCTGTTTTCGGCTTTTCTCTCTACACTTTTTGTAATGAATTTAAGCCAAAAACAGTGAAATGCAAATCAAAAACTGCAAATACTTTCTAACCGTATTTACGTTTGTTTAGTCTTTACCGCTATTGGAATCAATGATTCATTGTTCGGGTGAACTCGCTACTGAATAACAGACTTGTCAATTTCATTTGACTGGTGTTACAGCACCAAAAAGTCTCTTAAACGGGATACACACTCATTTTTACTAACGATTACAGGGACTAAAAGGCAAGTTTAGGATTCGTGAATATAAAAAAAATTGAGATAATAATGAAACATGACATGACGATCATAGAAAAGTCTAAAAAAGTGATCGACAAAAAAATGTCTGTCTATCTGTCTGTCTGTGAGTATGTAACGGGTGATTTTTTTGAGGTTAGGATTTTCATGCATTAGTATTTGACAGATCACGCGGGATTTCAGACATGGTGTCGAAGAGAAAGATGCTCAGTATGCTTTGACATTTCATCATGAATAGACTTACTAACGAGCAACGCTTGCAAATCATTGAATTTTATTACCAAAATCAGTGCCCTAGAAAAGTTGGCAGAAAATCCGCTTTTTTATCGACAAATTTTGTTCAGCGATGAGGCTCATTTCTGGTTGAATGGCTACGTAAATAAGCAAAATTGCCGCATTTGGAGTGAAGAGCAAGCCGTTCAAGAACTGCCCATGCATCCCGAAAAATGCACTGTTTGGTGTGGTTTGTACGCTGGTGGAATCATTGGACCGTATTTTTTCAAAGATGCTGTTGGACGCAACGTTACGGTGTATGAACCGAACACTGATTTTGGTAATAAAATTCAATGATTTGCAAGCGTTGCTCGTTAGTAAGTCTATTCATGATGAAATGTCAAAGCATACTGAGCATCTTTCTCTTTGACACCATGTCTGAAATCCCGCGTGATCTGTCAAATACTAATGCATGAAAATCCTAACCTCAAAAAAATCACCCGTTATAACGAGCTGCAGTCTTAACGGGTTAAGCGATTATCTTCAAACTTGGTGTGTGTGATAACTTTGGTATTCCCAGAGGGGAAATTGAAATTTAATTTGTAGGACTAAAAATAACGGTACCTGTCATATGACCGTTAAGGAAAAGCATATTTTTATCGAAAACAGTTCCAACGATTTTGATGAAAATGTTTGAGAATTTTTTTGTTGCTATTGGCTATCATTTAATTAGAACAAAATTTACGGGAAAAGTCTATTAACGGTACCTTTCATATAACGGTTTTTTTTACTTTTGGCTTTCTCGGTAACGTCTCTTTGGATTTCTGTAAAATTTTATATTTGAAAACATCTAAGTAGCCAAATTAATTCTGCATATCAAATTTTTGAATAACTTTTTTTTTCTAATTAAAATTAATTTGTGATTTTTTTTTTGAAAAATATTGATTTGATTAATAATCAAAAAAAAATATTTTAAATTTTAAAATCACATGATTTTATTGATAAACTCTAAGAAACCACATACCTAAATAAAAAAAAAAAAAATTAAAAAAACTAAAAATAAAAAACAAGATTTTATCTAAACCGGTCCTACAATTTTCGAAATACATTTTTCATAAATTCTTTGTTATTTAAAACGTGTGATGGCGTGCTTCAATTTTACTAAAAACCGTTAAGTTATGTGGTTTTGATACTTTTTATAAGTTCAAACTGTATTATTTTCAACGTAAATGTTACTTGTTTCTGTCAAAATCTTGCTTTCCAATGTAATTAGACACATAAAAGCAAAGCCGAAAACAGCTGCGCGCAGAACCGCATCTAAAACAGATGTGCATATTTTTTGACATTTATGTATTGCTGTATTAATGCCAAAATGCAGCAATACCACTGGTCATTATTAAAAAGTTGCAAAAAATTGTCATACTGTGTTACGGCTACCTGTAAGGAACAAAAAAAAAAATATTATAACTTGTATCAAAAATAAGAAAATAAAATCTTAAATTACCTGTTAATGCCTTGCACGGTGAAATTCTCCTGTAGTCATGTCTTGCACACATACTACCTGCTTGCTTATCGTCTGGTCAGGCTGAAATTAATAAAAAAAAAAATGCAAGTGGTTATCAATACTATAAATTGTGTGTCTTGAATTATAAATGCACTGATAATTCACTACGCGATACACAACAAAAATGGAAAAAAAAAGAAAAATAAAACAAAAGTATGTAATAGCAATGCAGGGAATTTACACTTAAATGCAATGTGAAAACTAAACAATCAACACAAATTTATAGACAAAACGAATACTTTGGTGGCCAAAGAAATGAAATAAAACAATCGAAAAAAAACTACGTTTAACGCGCTTTTCTTTAGATTAGTTTCTTTATTTTTTTTCTGTTATAGATTTTTTGTTTTTTTTACCTTTTATTTTGTAGAAAGATATTTGGTTTCACGAAATAAACAAACAACACATAAATTACACAATTAATGGAAAATGTAAACTTCAGTGACGTTTGTGAGTTGTCAAGTTTAAGATTCTGACAACTCCAATTCGCTGCGAGAGCCGAGAAGGAGAGCGGAGTGGTGGCTAGGGGAATTGGGTGGAATGGTGGAATTTGTTGTAGGTAGGAAATTAACCGCATATACTCGTGTGTAGGTTTACATAGAGATTTTTGCGGGGTAAGGGGAGAGCCCCAAGTCGAAATTCCCACAAAGCGGTAGAGCGTACGGCTTTTGGGAATCAAACTCACCCCAGGTTGGAGAACATAGTGTTTGCGGTGGTTTGGAATTAAAAAAACGGGGAAGTCACAAGACAATCTCCGACCGATAGAGTAGCGACGGACTAGCAACAGTGTGCCCAGAAAAAAAATTAGTTTTTTTTGTCTATCACCAATTTGTTAGTAAGTGTAAGTTTAGTTTTAGTAAGTGTAAATTTAATGTAATGGAAAGTAATTTAATTGAAAATTTTATAAAAAAAAAGGTGTTAGTGTTGAAAAGGGCGAATGTACGAAGACGAATTAAGGATTAGGAATAAGGAAGGCGGGGAACTTCCTTACACAGTTTACAAAGGTAAAACCGAGTTTTTCCATAGTGTCGAAACATTATATAAATTAAAAAAAATATATTAGGCAAAACATCCAGGGCGGTTTCCGATAGTCGGAACCGCCAGCCTCTTTTTTTGGTGGAAGTGTCTAACCGGCAGTTTTTTGGATTGGGTACCAGCACCAGGATTTCAGAAGATAATCCGGAAAACAACTTAATGAGCTGAAAAAGGAAAAAACGGAAAACAACACAACTCCGCTACATTCGAACAAAAAAAAAAGGACAAATTCCAACGGAAAAGCGAAGTATAAAGGCCAAACTGTAGGTACCTAACCGATTTTATTATTTAAAATTTTGAATTGCTACCACAAAAAAAGAGGGTGGTGTTTTCCACTAATTGGTTTGGTAGTGGGCAACAACTGGGCTACCCACCATTAGTGCGCCATACTAAAATAGTCAAAACTGCAACCCGCCTTCGTATCAGATAAAACATTATAAATTCAGCGAAGACACCTTTCCGTGGGGAACAATCGAAAGGGAAAATTCGCAATCGGATTCAGAGACATACACCAAGACTTCTCAAGAGAAGACACCAACCCATTTCCCGGCGGATATTGATTCATCTTTTTTATTTGGCGTCGGTTATGTTTAAAACAATTCAATTTTTAGTCAATTGTTAAATTCTTAACTTAACTTTTAATTATTTGCTTTATTGTTCGTTGTGGTATTTGTGCATCTCTCTAAAAGAGCAACCCAAGTAAATGGAACATCTGGGATTCCGGCTTTCCCCTTACCAAAGCAAACCAATTTTGCAAAGTACTTTTTTTTTGTAAATACATAGATTCCCCCCCTTTATAATTAAAAAGAGCTCTTTTTTTTTACTGGGTTAGGGTAAAAAGAGGAATACCATATTGTATTCATGTTGGTAAGTGAGGGTGGAGTTGGCTATCTTCAGGCCTTAATTCCTGTTTGGGATACTTTTTTTGGGACTTTTTTTTATAATGCTATCGTCGGTTGTGTAAACAAATGTTTCTATGTTTCTTGGTTTAAATGTATACACCATTACTCATCTTATTTTCTCTTACCAAATTTTGATTTCCTGTCATAAAAAGTTTTTTTTTGTAGAATAGCGAATAAATTTAAGATAGATTTTTTTTAAATATTTTATTTTTTTTTATTCTACCTACATAATATCCATAATGAAAGCATAAGACATTATATTTCTATTATAGTAAGATTTGGAAAATTTAAAATAAATTATTTTATGAATATTATGTGAACCACGCCAAACGATTGTTTATTATGACGGTTTAAGGTCGAAGTTTCAGGGGGTGGGAAAGGGGGGCTGATGTGGACGGTCTAAGGTGACATCGTCAGTTGAGCGGTCATAAGGGAATCTGGCATAAAATCGGCCACCCAGATTCATGGAGCGGAGAGGGTCGGCTCATCTGCTACAACAACAGCAGATCTGAGGAGAGCAGTAGCAGCACCATATAGAGGGAAGTATTTTGAAGTAGGCATGACATTAGTTTTGTGACGAGGTGAGGTTCGGTGCGGGGGTCAAGATCCCCTCCCCATCCGGCGAGCTTAGCCGTGCATCGCCAGCATGCCACGACCCCTTGCATCGGACATTCTGCCCCTTCCTCTCCCTATCCCACTTCCTACTCCTCTATCCTACCTTACTTAGCTCCAGGTCCCATTCCTATGGCTCCGGTGCCAGTATGACCCTTCCTATACTTTATCCAACCCTATTCCTTTCCTTCATCCTATCCTAATCCTCGCAAATCTCCTCCTATTGCCCCGTTACAAATGGCGCCCATACGTAAGTGATCGAAGTTAGTCCTTGTTTTTTGTCCAATCTGTTCCTGGAAGTTGTCGCTGACATAGTCGAAGCAACCTCTATGTCTTGAACAGGAAAGCCTGAGGCATACCAGTTCAAATGCGGGGGGTGGCGTCGAAGATGCCAGCGATAACAACCAGAAACAATACCTGTTTAAATTTTCGGGCATCCGCCCTCGGTAGAAACTTTTCGTAAGTCTTTGATAGGAAGGTTTAATACGTACCCACCAAATTGCGACGGGAAGTGAAGTCGAGATCGGTTGTCAGGTTATTTGTTAGTTGCATCCGGCGCTGCAGTCAGGGTGGGAAGGAAGAGTAAGTCTTGGTCAGGATTGCTCCTTAGAATGCCTGACCAATCGCGACGAAGAATTCCTATTCTGGCAGTAGTGCCGAATGTAACATCAGTGTATTCGTCAATTTTTGTTTAAACAACTGCTTTTTTTAAAACTGCTGCTGCTCCCAAAGAATAATTTCGCTCAACGGAGGCGTCACTCAAAGTGAAAAAGAAATAGACACCGTCCTACGCCCCCCGAAACACCCCCAATATTATATATAAAAAAAAAAAAAAAAAATCAATCAAAAAAATCAGTAAATAGATTAATTTTTGTGTCTTGAATGAACTGAGTTTTATAGGAATGGTATGTAAAGAATAGTGTATTTTATAGTATAGTCGTCTAGTGTTTAGGTATAAGCGATAGGGTTCCAAAAAAGAAAACGTTTTGTTTTAGGAGTTTTTCCAGAAGAGTTTATTTTAGAAGTAGTTTAAGTTAGGCATAGATTATAGGACATTGTAAGAAAAAAAAAAGAAGAAACAAAAAAAAAAAAAATATATAGCTTAAGATAGATTAAAGATTAGATTGGTGACAGTTATTGGTAGTTTAGTAATTTTTTCTGTTAAGTTTTTTTATTCGTTAGAGCAGTATATAGATTAAGTTAGATTTTGTAAAAGTTAAGTTAGTTAGGGATATTTAAAAGAAAAAAAAATTATTATAGTAGTTAAGTATAATTAGAGTTTCCGTTTAGGTATAGAATATAGATATAGATTATTGGTATAGAATATAGTACAGTAGAGGTGGAAAATATAGAAAAAAAAAAGGAACAAAAACAATATAAAGCTTAAGATAGATTTAGAGTTAGGTTAATAGTATATAGTAGAGAGAAAGACGATAGTGTTTAGAAACGATAAGTAGATGTTAATTTTACATTAATTTTTGGTAGGATTACTGTTTTATGTTTTGTGATAATCTAAATGTATAGGGTAAAGAACATATGATAATTGATATAGCTGAGTCTCAGATTTTTTTTTGTTACATATATTTATTAGATTTAGGTAAAAACTTAAAACATATGATAGCCTTTAAGTAATTAGATAGTTTAGTATGTAGTAGTTACTTTGAATTTTAACAGTTTTTTGTGTATTTGTATGACATTAGGTTAAGTAAGTGCTATTTTCTTTCTTTTCTGTTTTTTTTTGTGATACAATAGTGATAAGAATTAGTTACTATAAGACTTAGACGATTAAGTTTGGTAGGATAGTTTATAAGTGTGCTTTCGTGGGTGCTAATTGTTGATCTGTTTTCTTGTTTCTGGGGGTATGCTTGACGAGGAGACTGAGGAAATAAAAAAAATAGTCAATAGTTCATATAGAGAAAAACATACAGTTACCCGTTCACAATATCGGCTCCTGAATAGCGGTAGCAAGATGCCTCTTACGCACTCTCCAACCCAAACTCCCGAGCTACCAAGCGAGTCTCAAAACCGGCAAGGTCAATCCGCTGGAAACCTTCCGCTGTATTCAGTTCCTCCACCGACACTTCCGGCCGCGACAGTAAGTCAAAGGAGTGGTGCGTCCGTCTCGGAGCCATCACCTCCGTATAGCCATCTTACGAATGGGGGCGGGGCGTCGGAGAGAGTGAGGCTATTGGAAGTAGTCGACCGAGAAGAGCTTCGGCATCCTAACTCAGCGCTGTCCGGAAATGTTCCTCATCGAGAGACGAACGGCTATCAGGGCGATACTACGATATCGGAGGGTCTGCTCTCGGCCATTAGTCAAGCGGTGAACAATGCGTGTAAGCAGTACACTGATTCTCTTCGAGGGGAGCTAAAATCGGAATTGGAAAGAAATTTTAGAATGTTAGTCGAGGGAAACCGTGTAACTACTCACCAGCCAGCCCAAACGGAGACTAGAGGGGTGGTATCAAATGGGACCGAAGAGCGAGAAGAGGTAGTCGGCGGTCCGCCAACCCATGGAGGTACCCGATACCTTCAACTGGATCCATCCGCAAGGAATTTCGTACCGGTGGGAGAATCGAACGGGAGTAACCAGACGGCCCCTCACTGGACACGAAGACCGGAAAGCAGGGGAAGCCAACTCAACAACGGTGGGTACTTCCACCATCCACGCGTCATGGCACCAGCGTATGGAAGAAATCCTATAAGTATAGACAAGTGGGGTTTAAAGTTCGAAGGAAATTCAGAAGTACTCACCGTTGAAGATTTCGTGTTCCGTCTTGAAACGCTTCAGAGCCAGTATGGTTGTTCCTGGACAGAAATGCTGAGGGATTTTCATCTGCTTCTTACCGGCGCCGCATACGAGTGGTACTGGCAGTTCCAGCGGACCAGTTATCGTCCAGATTGGCCAGCTTTAAAGGAGGCATTGATGCGCCAATTTAGGAACTCCAAATCGGATCTGGAGATTATGAGAGACCTGTGGGAATGTCAGCACGGTACTGGGCAGTCATGCGATGATTTCTTTGCGGCGGTGGATAAGCTGAGAGCGCAACTCCGAGTCCCGATTCCAGAGATGGAGCTGGTACGAATTCTAAAGCGGAATCTCAACGAAAGGATTCGGATGCTGGTATACCCGCAGCCAATTTTTACGCTGGACCAGTTGAGGGTAGCCTGTAAAGATGCCGAGTATGCGTTTCCCATCAAGGACAAAGAAGCCCCGAGACCTCTAAGACAGCCCGTCCGATACCGAGCAAACGAACTGGCAGTGGAAATGGAGGAATGGCAGGTGGGAGAAGAGAATGTGGCTGCGTTTCAGCACACCGGAGCTCGACCAAAGGCTTCTCGAGGGATGAGCGACCCAAGTTCGCTAACCTGTTGGAACTGTCGCTTGCGAGGTCATGCATTTATGGACTGTCCCTCGACAACGAGAAACATATTTTGTTACCGGTGTGGCCAAGAAGGAGTTATTACTCCCAAATGCATGAATTGCAACCCGGGAAACCAGTCCAGGAATGCGACCTTAAGGGGGGAGTCGTGTTCCACGCAAACACCCCAATGGCAAGCCAAGGAACAGTAGGCTCCTCTAAAGAAGTGAAAATTTTAGTTAGGAGTGGGGGAGTAGAAAGGGCAAAATTAGAAAAAAAAATTAAACAATTTGAAATAAAGCCCTTACACATAAGGATTAAAGAGTACGAGATAGCAAAAAATAGGATTTTTAAGGGTGGCTTCTCGGCGGTATCTAGAAAAATCGCGAATGCTAGGGAGCGCTTTAAAAGAAGAAAGGATTTAAGAGAACGAATTTCGGCGACGGTATTGGATCTAAATTCTGATCCAAGACCGTACGCCAAGGTAACGATTGCGGGAAAGGAAATTTTGGGATTGTTGGATAGCGGAGCTAGTATTAGTATCTTAGGAAAGGGATGTATGGAATTGGTCAAGGAGGGGAAGTTAAAGGTAATTACATACAAATCCGGGGTAAAAACCGCGGATGGTAAGAACCAGACGATCGTCGGTAAAGTTCAGACGGAGGTGTCCTACAACAAGCATCGGCATGTGATCACGCTATTTTTGGTTCCGTCGCTTGAACAGGAACTATATTTAGGGGTTGATTTCTGGAAGGTCTTCCAAATCGCTCCAAACGTAATCAGTTCGGTTTCGGTTCCCGAGGAGAAAGCAGATCTAGGCGATGCTCACTTACTAACACCAGAACAGCGGTACGAATTGGAGACGGTCAAGCGGAGATTTCTGGATTATGACCGTCACGGCCTCGGAAAAACGTCGATGATGGAGCACGTCATCGATACTGGAGACGCTGAGCCTGTTAAGCAGCGTCACTATCCTGTTTCACCAGCGGTACAAGCCTTATTGTACCAAGAGATCGACCGAATGCTTGAGCTCGGAGTTATAGAGGAAAGTGAGAGTCCTTGGTGCTCGCCTGTTGTCCTTATCAAGAAGCCCGGAATTGATGGTACGGTAAAGTATCGTTTTTGCCTAGATTCGCGTAAGGTCAATGCGTTAAGCAAAAAGGACGCGAACCCTCTTCCTCATATCGAGGGGCTCATCAGTCGGCTTCCCAACACCTACTTCATAAGTAGTGTAGATCTAAAGGAAGCGTTCTGGCAAATACCGCTGGAGAAAGAGAGTAGGGAGAAAACTGCGTTTGCGGTACCGGGAAGACCCTTATACCAGTTCACCGTCATGCCTTTCGGGTTGTGTAACGCAGCTCAAAGGTTATGTCGTTTAATGGATAAGGTTATTCCTGCACGACTCAGGGACAACGTTTTTGTGTATTTAGACGACCTGTTGATTATCGCACCGGACTTCGAGACCCATATCGCTTTGCTGGGCGAAGTAGCCGAATGTCTGAAAAGGGCCAACCTTACCATTAACTTAAAGAAATCGAACTTTTGTTTTAGGGAACTAAAATACTTGGGATTCATCGTTGGTGGCGGGAAGGTGAGGACAGATCCGGCGAAAGTGGAAGCTGTTGTCAACTTTCCGTTACCGAAAAACGCCAGACAAGTTCGGCGGCTGCTTGGTTTAGCAGGGTGGTATAGGCGGTTCATCAAGGATTTCTCTAGCTTGACCGCCCCCCTTACGGACACTCTTAAAAAGAAAGATGCAAAATTTCGAATGACGGAGGAGGCGATTGCGGCGTTTGAGGAGTTGAAAAGGGTTCTAACCGCAGCGCCAGTGCTCACTCATCCTGATTTCAATAAACGTTTTTACATCCAATGTGATGCTTCCGACTCGGGAATCGGAGCCGTTCTGTTTCAGAAAGACGATGAAGGAGCAGAGGTACCAATATCTTACTTTTCCCAAAAATTAAATTCCTGTCAGCGTAATTACAGCGTGACCGAGAGAGAATGTATGGCAGCGGTGATGGCCATCAAAAAGTTCAGACCCTATGTCGAAGGTATGGATTTTACAGTCATTACCGACCACTCCAGTCTAAAATGGTTAATGACCATGAAAGACCTAAGTGGAAGACTTGCCAGGTGGAGTTTAGCTTTACAGTCGTATACCTTCGACATAGAGCACAGAAAGGGATCGCTGAATGTCGTACCGGACACGCTCTCTCGGGCATATGTCGATAGCTTGGATGTAGCCGACATCGCTCCACTGATAGATTTATCCTCCGAAGAGTTTCAATCCGAAGAGTATGAAGACCTGAAAGAAACTATCCGATCCCACCGAGATGAATTGCCCGACTTAAAGGTAGAAGACGATTTCGTCTATAAACGGTCGTTCACGTCCAGTGTGGAGGAGCCCCTGTATGAACACAATTGGCGACTTTGGGTACCTTCTGGGTTAACAGAGGGCATTATTGAAAGGGCTCATGATCCCCCACAAGCGGCTCATGGAGGGGTGGCAAAAACGCTTTGCCGAGTGCGGCAGTTTTTCTACTGGCCGAACATGACTGTTCAAATAAGAGAATTTGTGTCAAAATGTGCAACGTGCAAGCAATGTAAACCGTCGAACCAAATTTTAAGACCTCCTGTCACAAGTACCTTTACTGTAGATCGTCCGTTTCAAAAACTATATGTAGACTTTTTAGGTCCCTACCCTAGAACTAAGTCCGGTAATGTCTATGTCTTTGTGGTGTTAGACCATCTAACTAAATACATGTTCTTAGAACCTTTACGGTCAGCGGATACTAATAGTATCGTTAAATTTCTACGGAACGAAATTTTTAATGCTTTCGGAGTGCCTCAGCTGATACACTCTGATAATGGAAAACAGTTTTTAGCCAAAGATTTTCAGAACCTTCTTCAAAAGTACGGTATTCGACATTTTCGAACCGCTTTATATTCTCCGCAATCGAACGCGTCGGAAAGGGTGAACAAGACACTGTTAGCTGCAGTGCGCTCTTATTTAAAAGATGACCAGCGCAACTGGGATATTAGCCTTAGCGACATAGCATGTGCTTTGAGAAGCTCCGTTCATTCCGCTACCGGGGTTTCACCCTATTATGCCTTATTCGGGATGAATATGATCACTCATGGTAGTGGTTACGAACTGACTCAGAAACTGAGCAAAATTGACGACGGCGAGTTCTTGACTCTTCCCAGACAGCAGAGATTGCAATGTATCCGCGATAAAATCAAAGATAGTATCCTCAAGGCAAAAGAGAAAAGTGACAGGGTCTATAATCTGCGGACTCGGATTGTAAAATACGTCCCTGGACAGGAGGTGTACAGACGCAACTTCGTCCTCAGCGACTCTTCGAAATACTTAGCGGCGAAATTGTGCCCAAAATTTGTTAAATGTCGAGTTGCTAAGGCCGTAGGGAAAAATAGCTACGAACTCGAAGATTTGAAAGGCAAGGCAATCGGGGTATATCACGCCAAAGACATTAAGCCCTAACCGTACCGCCACCTGTGATATAAACATATTTCGTATCTTTTCTAGTTTAAAAGTCGCTTTATCGCCCTACCATGGTATAAAAACATTTTTGTGAAAGGATAATGCCGAAGTGATTCTACTGTGCAATATTATAGAGTATCATAAGTTAAGTATTTATTTATTTATTTATTAGTATTTATTTAATATAGAGTATTTATGTATGTATTTATTTATTTATTTATTAGTATTTACATAACTAGTCATTATTTATTTATTTATTTATTAGTATTTACCTAACTAGTCATTATTTACTTATTTATTTGTTAGTGTTTGTTAATATGGTTTATGTACTTATTTATTTATATTTTAGTATTTGTTTAACATAGTTTATTTATTTATTTATAATTTAGTTTAGCATTTAAGGTTTACTTCTGTGATTTATGTGTTATTTATTTAATTTATTTATCTATTGTTAGTTTTATTATTAATTGTTATTGTTGTTACGTTTTTTTATTATTTATTTTAAATTAATTTTAGTTTATACTTATGTTGATGTTTTCCAATTTTATTAATTTTTGTGTAATTTTATTTCATTGTTTTTGTTTATTGTAATTATTTTACTTATAGATTACTTATTTATTAATTTATTGTATTACCCGTTCACATTTGTGCTGATTATTTATTTGTATTTATTTGTTACTAATCCGTAGTTTATATTTTTTATTTTCAATTGTTACCTTCAAGTCATTTTATTCAATTATTATTTTATCTATGTATACTGAATCGCAGGTCTATAAATTCGAGCAGGTTAGGTACTAAATTCGGTACGAAGCGTTCATCGCGAGGCTACTGAAAACTACCGTATCTCACTTCCATTCAGTAATTCCTGCATACTTCCAATGTACAAAAGGCAAAAGATGCCACCTACCTAGGTCCATAAGGTACAATACGACGTGCTTTAAATCTAAACATACTTTTATGTTCTTGTAACTACGGTAGTATATGTGTTTTGTGTATTTTTTTTTGTTTAAAAAAAAACCAAAAGAATTAAGTGTCAAATAAATCGTAAAACTACGAATAAACAAATACGAAAAAAAAAAAATTTGAAAACCAAAACACTCACAGGAATCCGGAAAGGCTCGAACGAATTTTCCATGATGAAAATAATGCCTCGACGTCTGGAAGGAAAAGTAGATAGCCCCAGCTCACCTGTGATAAGCAAGGAATAGTTGTTAGGTTTATGTAAGCAAAAGTATGGGAAAACAATCTTACCTATTTGTGACCAAATGTAGTTGCCCGGCTTTGATTTTGTGGGTTCTTCCCCACCGTCTCAGTTCGCCTTGTTGTCCACCGTCTTTGTCCGGAATATAATTCCGCCAGATCCGGAGGTTTGTTACGGCTACCTGTAAGGAACAAAAAAAAAAATATTATAACTTGTATCAAAAATAAGAAAATAAAATCTTAAATTACCTGTTAATGCCTTGCACGGTGAAATTCTCCTGTAGTCATGTCTTGCACACATACTACCTGCTTGCTTATCGTCTGGTCAGGCTGAAATTAATAAAAAAAAAAATGCAAGTGGTTATCAATACTATAAATTGTGTGTCTTGAATTATAAATGCACTGATAATTCACTACGCGATACACAACAAAAATGGAAAAAAAAAGAAAAATAAAACAAAAGTATGTAATAGCAATGCAGGGAATTTACACTTAAATGCAATGTGAAAACTAAACAATCAACACAAATTTATAGACAAAACGAATACTTTGGTGGCCAAAGAAATGAAATAAAACAATCGAAAAAAAACTACGTTTAACGCGCTTTTCTTTAGATTAGTTTCTTTATTTTTTTTCTGTTATAGATTTTTTGTTTTTTTTACCTTTTATTTTGTAGAAAGATATTTGGTTTCACGAAATAAACAAACAACACATAAATTACACAATTAATGGAAAATGTAAACTTCAGTGACGTTTGTGAGTTGTCAAGTTTAAGATTCTGACAACTCCAATTCGCTGCGAGAGCCGAGAAGGAGAGCGGAGTGGTGGCTAGGGGAATTGGGTGGAATGGTGGAATTTGTTGTAGGTAGGAAATTAACCGCATATACTCGTGTGTAGGTTTACATAGAGATTTTTGCGGGGTAAGGGGAGAGCCCCAAGTCGAAATTCCCACAAAGCGGTAGAGCGTACGGCTTTTGGGAATCAAACTCACCCCAGGTTGGAGAACATAGTGTTTGCGGTGGTTTGGAATTAAAAAAACGGGGAAGTCACAAGACAATCTCCGACCGATAGAGTAGCGACGGACTAGCAACAGTGTGCCCAGAAAAAAAATTAGTTTTTTTTGTCTATCACCAATTTGTTAGTAAGTGTAAGTTTAGTTTTAGTAAGTGTAAATTTAATGTAATGGAAAGTAATTTAATTGAAAATTTTATAAAAAAAAAAGGTGTTAGTGTTGAAAAGGGCGAATGTACGAAGACGAATTAAGGATTAGGAATAAGGAAGGCGGGGAACTTCCTTACACAGTTTACAAAGGTAAAACCGAGTTTTTCCATAGTGTCGAAACATTATATAAATTAAAAAAAATATATTAGGCAAAACATCCAGGGCGGTTTCCGATAGTCGGAACCGCCAGCCTCTTTTTTTGGTGGAAGTGTCTAACCGGCAGTTTTTTGGATTGGGTACCAGCACCAGGATTTCAGAAGATAATCCGGAAAACAACTTAATGAGCTGAAAAAGGAAAAAACGGAAAACAACACAACTCCGCTACATTCGAACAAAAAAAAAAGGACAAATTCCAACGGAAAAGCGAAGTATAAAGGCCAAACTGTAGGTACCTAACCGATTTTATTATTTAAAATTTTGAATTGCTACCACAAAAAAAGAGGGTGGTGTTTTCCACTAATTGGTTTGGTAGTGGGCAACAACTGGGCTACCCACCATTAGTGCGCCATACTAAAATAGTCAAAACTGCAACCCGCCTTCGTATCAGATAAAACATTATAAATTCAGCGAAGACACCTTTCCGTGGGGAACAATCGAAAGGGAAAATTCGCAATCGGATTCAGAGACATACACCAAGACTTCTCAAGAGAAGACACCAACCCATTTCCCGGCGGATATTGATTCATCTTTTTTATTTGGCGTCGGTTATGTTTAAAACAATTCAATTTTTAGTCCATTGTTAAATTCTTAACTTAACTTTTAATTATTTGCTTTATTGTTCGTTGTGGTATTTGTGCGTCTCTCTAAAAGAGCAACCCAAGTAAATGGAACATCTGGGATTCCGGCTTTCCCCTTACCAAAGCAAACCAATTTTGCAAAGTACTTTTTTTTTGTAAATACATAGATTCCCCCCCTTTATAATTAAAAAGAGCTCTTTTTTTTTACTGGGTTAGGGTAAAAAGAGGAATACCATATTGTATTCATGTTGGTAAGTGAGGGTGGAGTTGGCTATCTTCAGGCCTTAATTCCTGTTTGGGATACTTTTTTTGGGACTTTTTTTTATAATGCTATCGTCGGTTGTGTAAACAAATGTTTCTATGTTTCTTGGTTTAAATGTATACACCATTACTCATCTTATTTTCTCTTACCAAATTTTGATTTCCTGTCATAAAAAGTTTTTTTTTGTAGAATAGCGAATAAATTTAAGATAGATTTTTTTTAAATATTTTATTTTTTTTTATTCTACCTACATAATATCCATAATGAAAGCATAAGACATTATATTTCTATTATAGTAAGATTTGGAAAATTTAAAATAAATTATTTTATGAATATTATGTGAACCACGCCAAACGATTGTTTATTATGACGGTTTAAGGTCGAAGTTTCAGGGGGTGGGAAAGGGGGGCTGATGTGGACGGTCTAAGGTGACATCGTCAGTTGAGCGGTCATAAGGGAATCTGGCATAAAATCGGCCACCCAGATTCATGGAGCGGAGAGGGTCGGCTCATCTGCTACAACAACAGCAGATCTGAGGAGAGCAGTAGCAGCACCATATAGAGGGAAGTATTTTGAAGTAGGCATGACATTAGTTTTGTGACGAGGTGAGGTTCGGTGCGGGGGTCAAGATCCCCTCCCCATCCGGCGAGCTTAGCCGTGCATCGCCAGCATGCCACGACCCCTTGCATCGGACATTCTGCCCCTTCCTCTCCCTATCCCACTTCCTACTCCTCTATCCTACCTTACTTAGCTCCAGGTCCCATTCCTATGGCTCCGGTGCCAGTATGACCCTTCCTATACTTTATCCAACCCTATTCCTTTCCTTCATCCTATCCTAATCCTCGCAAATCTCCTCCTATTGCCCCGTTACAACTGTTGTATACCTACAACCAATTCTTGTACCCTGGTATACGATAAAAAATGTAGTACGCCGATAAACAATAAAATAAACATGATACTGAAAAAGTTCTGCGACGACGACGGCATCGATAGGTGTGAATTTAGTGTATAACTAGGTTAAGAATTTCGGTGGTTATGCAGAAATGCACAACTACAATAGTATTAAGTAATTATTGTATAACTAGGTTAAGAATTTCGGTGGTTATGCAGAAATGTATAATAAATTAGGCAGGTAGAAGGATCCTTTTCTAAACATCCCTTTGTTCATACGTAATATGAACAAGATCATCCCTTCCCAACAGATTACACCAGCGGCAGAAGACAAGCGGAATCCTTCTGTTTCCCCAGCCAAGATTTCCCTGGAAGACTACAGGGCGCGTTAGCGGGCAACCCTTGCACAGGTATTAAACAAGAATCCAACAGCGGGTCCACGACCCACCAGGTGGGAGAAGAATCCGATTGATAAAAAGGTCTCCCCAACTCCCCAACAGAAACGCGAGTTCCAGACGCCCTGAAATTACCCTACGGAGAAGTCAACCCCAGTCGACATCGTAGAGGGATGCAAGTCAGGATCCGGAAGCAGCTGGGTGAACTGTATCGTCTGGCAGGGTTGTACAGCGGGCACATGAAGAAGGAATTCCTGGAACAAGCCAGGACCATCAAGTGCCAAGAACGCTCAATCCGGCTTAACCGGATTCTGCAGAGGGAGTGTAACCCGAATAAAAAACAATAATAAAAAAAAAATAAGTAAAAAAAAACAAATTCTAGCGATTTTCTTTATTTGAGAAGTGGTCAAGCGCGCTACACAACATCAACATGGATGATTTTCGGTAGTGGATTCTTCACTGACCATCGTTACCCAAGATCCGCTGACTTCTTGGGACTGTTTAAGAATCCGAAAAGAGGAGGAAGCGAGATCGTCCGTACGGAGGTAATTCCTGAGGTTGCATGGTAAGTCCTAAGTCGACTCAACAATCAAGAATAAGCTGGTGGTCCATAATGGTACCGCCGCGCCGTAAGAGAAACCCGCGAATTGTAGACGATTATCGTAAAACAAAGAAATAAATAGACCCGGAGCTTAAAAAAAAGTCATGTGACCTGGATTTATAAATTTAATATAATTTAAGAACGTAGTGTGTAGAACGCAGATCACTAATTTCCTAATGTGTAAATGTGCATAGGTTTTCTGAGTCCAGGCACAGGCAGCCAGAACAGAGGCCGCAGCAGAAAAATTAGAGAAGAAGCTGCTTAGACAACACTTCAGGAATATTGGGTTGGTGGGACTCTCCGAACCTACAAGTAACTGAGGGTCGAAATCGACCGAAAGTAGAAAGTATGTAGGTTTCGTCCAGGAAACCCCTCTGAAATAATATAGTACATTTGAATAAAAGAAAAAAGCCTAAAAGGACTTCGAAAGCCGACGCGTTTGAAAATAGCTGGTAGTGGCCGATGGCGCCACCCAGAAGAAACATAGCTTTTGTGTGTGTCCATATGTGTTACTTTTTTGTATACAATTAATCATTTTGGCGTGATATATATATGTAATTTTTTTGTTCAACCATATTTATTTGAATTTCTTGTAGAAAACCTATATCTACACACACCGATACCCGGGATCTTTTTAAATTAAAAATTTTCCAGAATAAGTACCCAAGGCACAAAAAAGTGTCTCTCCCTGGAGTTGCGCCGTCTTTGGTCACGCAGAGTATAGATTTCCCGTTTGGGGTTACGCTGGAAAAGCCTAAACTGAGCCCAATGTAGGTAGGATATCGTTTATGAGAGTAGAAGTGGCTCCTGTTGAGCTCCTTAAATGCATTGCAGTATGGGACGTTGATTTTTGTCGGTTATGGGTGCTTTCTTTTTTGTTTAAAAAAAAAGAAAATAAGATCAAAATTTAGTTTAAAAAAAGAAGAAAAATAAGGAAATCTTATATGTCCATTTTAACAGTCTGTGTACTAATTTGTTTACTAAAAGTAATTGTGTATCTGTATACAATTTCATATTATCAAACTTATATTTAACCATTTAATACTGGTTGTTAGTAAGGATATTTTGGTTTTATGAATAATATCCTGTTGTCAATTTATGTATTTAAGAGCACATTTTATTACAGTTATTATAGTGTTACATGAGCCCAAAATTTAAATAAATTTGTGAGTCACGCCAACTATAATTTTTTTATTTTCTCTATTTATTGAGCTCCCACTGAGTTCAATGGCGGATTAAGTTTCAAATTTCAGGGGGTATGGGAAGGCATTCTATGACTCCGGTGAGGTGGTAACATAATAACAACCGCAATCAGTTCCAGGTATGGGGAACTCGAAAATGGAGGCCGTCCGAGTTCCAGGAAGGGTGGGAATAGGCCAACGCTACACAAACACCAATAACACCCTCGGTGTGGAATGGGGATATTAGAAGGATGTAGTAGCATGATTTGAGTTTTGTTGGAGGTGAGGTCTATTCCTGATTCCTTTCTGATTTCAGATCCTGGTTTCCTACCTATCCCAATTACCCCTCCTATTGCCTCGCAACAGTATGTCCTGACAGCAAACGTTAGTCAATTTGGGGAATTCGCAATAATTTTGGGCCGACGAATTCCAGGAGGGTGCAGCACGGACAAGTATGGCACGATTATTGTATTTTGAAATAGGTGAGGTCCAACTGTGGGGGCCACGGCGAGCAAGCCATGCGGAGCCAGCGTACCATTGCCTTCACACCAAACATTGAAGTTCCTTCCTATCCCGTCCTACCCTCCCCTCCACGATATTGCCTTCTAGTAGCTACCCTTCCTTGTTCTCTTTCCATTTGCCAGTCCCATGTCCTTTCTACTTACTAACCTCCCAGCTTCTACAACCATCTCCTCTTCCCTTACCCAATTTCCTTCCTGCACTTCACCACCCTCTCTATCATATCCTTCCCATCCTACTACCTCGTCTCTGATTTCTCTTTTGTCACAACTCCTTTTCTTACCTGATATCCTTTCTTTATCTTTTACCTAATCTTTTTTGTTTAATTTGCGTAAGCGCGCAATAAGCTGACAATTTTCACTGCATGACAAGTCATTTTGACATCTCAAGGGTGCACGTTGAGGTATGCGTTACAATAGGGTTAAGGATGACTTGCAACCAGTTGGAAATACCGAGTTATGGGAATTCATTAAAAACTTAAAGGCGGGACTTCCCGAGTGGCGTTAGGCGTTTTTATTTTAAGCCACGAGAGGGGATCTGAGTTGTTAGGAATGAACTGTTACTTTTTTTTACCTCAGAGCGCTTCGAGAGCTATACAAACTTGCATTTCTTTTTTAGCTCGGAGCTCGATCAGGGCTCGCTCCATGAGCCTTGTAAAAATGGACATGAATGAAAGAATGATATTGAATATAAAATTATCTTCTGGTACACAGCTGTCAGGGACTTTTCTACTTCCTTTAGTATTTTTTTTATATGAGTGTTCACGAACTATTAATTTTATAAAACTCACAAAATGAGGTGAAAAACAAGTTTTTTTCTCTTCCTTTTGCTTTAGGTTTCTTTCATAAATTGAAAGCGAATTCAATAAAAAACCTTTAAAAAGTTAAGTCTTCAACCGAAAAAATTGTGTTGCCACGTCTAAAAATGTATACAAAAACAAAACACTTGTAGATGTAAAATATCTTAATTTGCCTCAATGTGTAAATTCGTTCTTTATCGATGTAAATGGAAGTACGAATGGTACTAACTAATTTTTGATCTAGTGCATGAAAGGCCGCTTTTCCAATCAAAGGTGAGCGTTCGTCCATAAAAGTCCCAATAGGCGGTCATGTGGTAGCCCATGTTAATCAACACTACAGTGTATTCAAAGAACGCAAAGAGCGTGTAAACTGAAAAAAGGTTAACTAAAATAAGTCATCTTTTCAGGAAACAAGATTCCACTTACCCCCTGGTTCACAGTAATCATTATGTCGCCTAAAGCAATAACCTGCTAGCACGAATGCGATAAGATTGATCACAAACAAGTTTCCCTTTATCTGTCGCGCCAAGCGCTCTTGAGTGTTAAGCCGTTTTATACGTTTTCCGTCCTCATTTAGCAAGTAAGAGATAAGCATATAAAACTCACTAGTTGCAATGAAAATCAGGAAGCAAACTTTATGCACCGTATAACTTTGGTTCGAAGTCCACAATGATAGGCCGACCAATGCAAAATTCTCCACTACGTTGAGAAAACAAACAAAGTGTGCCATTGCCATGTAGTCTTCTGCTATAATTTCATTATAATACTCTGCGTACATTCTGGCGATGTAAAGTCGCGGCAGGAAATGCAGACAAATGGCCAATTGCCAGACAAATCGCTGGGGCTGGTATCTTCCAATTGCTGCCGATATGGACGGAAGGTAGTTGGACACTTCGCAGTGGGTGAATGTTGATTCTTTGAAGTAAAATAATATCGAACAGAGAACACAGAAGAAGAAACTCAAAAGCGGCAAACCCACTATCATTACTGCGAAGCGACCAAAAGCCACCTTTATTAAAGGCTTGCAAGTGTTGTCAGGTTTATCCATGGAAATCATCTCTTAGAGTTTGAAATTACCAATCGGATTTTAAAATATTTGTTAGGAATTCATTACTTGGTAATTGATTATTTAACTAATTTAATGAAAAGTTCGCGCAGAACTAGTTTCGGTGGATCTTTTGAGGTTTCTTTTGTTGACACACTTTTTTGACAAAAAGTATATTCGAGAGTCGAAATTCTTGTTTATTTTCTATTAGCTGCGTTCGCTTAAATTAATTATTAAAATTATATTGAAAATTAAGTCGAAATGGCCAATACATCAGTTGTGTTCTACTTTTTAGGTTGTTTTAGGAAAACTGTCAAACTTTGAAGAATGGGGATGAAATCTCTCAGAAAATAATAAATTCGCTCAAAAGTAAAAGAACGCTTGTTGGAGGAAAATAGGGAAACTTTTTAAACGTCAAAAATTAAAATTTAACTAAACGAAATGGATCAAATAAGTGCAGATTAAATAAAAGTTGTGATGGAAAACATTTTATTAGGCCATTGTAAGGTCATTTTATTATTTACTTTACTTTACAATTTTTTTTTTAATTTAAAATTCTTCAAATACGAATCCTTTTCAAAACGTCAAATCTCAAATGTGTTTCTGAGTTTGACAAAATTCACATTTTCTCCCCCAAGAATTTTTTTGGTTTAAAATAGGGGGAATGTTTTTCTCTCTCGCAACATGTCTCTTCTCCCGAAAACTCTCGAAAATGTAAGTAAACGAACAACATTTGTGTACAATTGTGCAAAATAGTCTGTTTTAGGGAGTAGACGAACACAACTATCATGTCGTTCAAAAAGTTCAAACACAAAATAAAATTTGAACGCATTGAAAAATTTATTTGGCTAACATTTTTTGACGAAATTCAAAATTGTATTATGTTGAACATAGAACTTGTATGAGACACCGGACATCCCCATTGATTTTTCTTGTAGTTGTGTAAATGGTATTTGACAACTTGCTGCCATGACTTCTATTCTCAAATAAATAGTAAACAAACAGAAAACAGTACAAGTTACAGGTACACATAAATTGGTTTTAATTAAGTCATCGAAGCAAGAAGTTGAAAAGAATATTGCGTAGAGAAAAATGAGAACTCTATGGTCATTATTATTAATAAAGTGGATGTGTTGCTCCATAATCTAAAAAGTGCAGTTTAGTGTTGTAATAAGAATAAAGCTAATTTTACTTGTACCCAATAAGCTTCAGACACTCAAAAAAATCACCATTGGAAGACGTCGACAACGTAGATATAATTTCTAATGGGGTTTCTGAAAATTAGTTTAACATTTTTTTAATTCTCAATCACTTTTTTCACTTTAATTATAACAATTTTTTTTTAAACGAGACCAATACGAAAATAAAATTCAAACTTCAGTGACATTTGCGAATTGTCAAATATTGTAGAGTGTGCTAATCGGTGTAAATCTCGATAAAAAGCAAGGTTTCCAAAAATTGATGTAGGTCAAAAACAAAGATTGATCTTTTTTTTAAAAAAACGAATATGAAATTTGATCTCAGAAAAAAATTGATCTCAGATAAAAAAAAGATTGATCTTTTTTTAAAAACGAATTCGACATAAAATGCTACTAAAATTTCAAGTCGAACAGAACTTGCACTTGCAGAGAACTGTCATTTCTTGTTGACATGCAAAGTTCAAGTTGTTTTTTGTTTTTTGTCTTGCAAATACATATTTCATTATTTATATTTTATTTATTAAAAATCCATCACAATCAGCCACTTAAATGAATCCAGAAAAGAAAAAACACAGTTCCAGTGAATCCAAATCAAAAAATTCACATAGCAAATCAATGAAGTCCTCAAAATCTTCATCGAAATCCCGGGTGAAAACGTCCAAATCAGATAGCAACAAAACGAATACAAACGGACACACTCCCAGTTCAACTTCACAAACTTCTGGATCCGAGACACCAACTACTCCTACATCAAGTTCAGACTCTTCCAGAGAGAGGGTAAGCTGGAACTATATATAATGCCGACATAAAAAAAGCAGCAGACTCCTTTTCAGAGTCATCACAAGGGTTATGCAGCATTTAGCCCAAGAACCATCAAAATTATATGGGAACAACATGACACCAGCGACACACATTTAAACCCTGAAATCTTGCCCATTCTGGCCGAAGATGTTTCCTACAAAATGTGGGAATTGGTGAAGGTAAACCCATTCCTAGTTTTAATAAAAGTCTTAATCTTTTTGTGTGAATCTAGAATATCAAAACTTACTCAATACATTCGGGCGGAGCTGTTACAAGTGATCTTGTAAATGAAGTCCTCAAAGACTGTGATTGCCCTCCAGTGCTTGGATCAATGGACAGCTATTGGGATCGCATTGACTATGATGGCAGTTTCTTCTTTCATTCGGTGAGCTTAGAGACATTCTCTTCAATCTAGACTTCTCATGACTTTTTCACAGGATGAAGTAATCGAACTCCGCAATGAATACCAGAAAAACGTACAAGTCACAATGCCGGTAGGCCCGCCCTTCACAAGCGCTTGGCCAATTCAAGGAGGCTGTCGCGAGTTAATACAATCCTTAATGCAAAGTATATTTTTGATAACCCTTGGCGGCAGCGAGACAGATTTCGATTCTGTTCGTCAATATGTCTACTCGACTCCCTTCATTGGCGGTTGTTATCGTGTTTTGCTCCAAAAAATGATCCAAACACTAGCATTCAAACAAACCAACCATGTCAAGCTCCGATGTTGGCACCTCATGCAAACTTTCGCACAGCATCCTAGCTGCCGAAACGTCTGTTCAAGAGAGGAATACTTCCATTTAGCTGAGATTTTCATTTGCCAGCTACTAAATACATACGAGGCTTGCAAGGTGAAATACGAAATACCTGAAGACGAAGAGGTAAAGATTTCTCAAATGGAAACAGATGAAGTCATGCCGCAGCAAGAAGAAATCGTTCAAATTAAGCTCGAAGACATCAAGGAGGAGGACATAGTAGATTTAGTCGAAGACAAACCGAAGGAAATTACAGTTGAAGAAGAAGTTAAAGAAGAGTTCATCCCAGTTGAGGAGGAATCGCAGCCAGCGGAACCGATATATCGACTTGAAATGGACGATGGTGAAGACGAAAGTACAGCCGAACAAATGGAAGGCATTGAATACTCGCCATATTTTGCTGATAAGGTTGACCTGGAGCTGGTGGATGATTTGTGCGAAACAATTGGCCTCATTGGAGCAATAAATGAATTCTTCAATACGGATTGTATGCACTTGATTCTAAGGCGACTGGAGATATTCTTTGTTGAGAAGAAAACATTCTCTCCAAGTGGTATGTATCAATAGGCTCGGAAGGTGTTTTGTTTCTAACTGATATTTTTCAGATTATGAGTTTATAAGTCGGGCTATTCGGGGATTGTTTGCATTGGGCGAATACGCTTTCCGGGAATTCATACCTTTCATGGAAAGGATGGACATTTTAGAAGCGGAATACATCCCTCACTCTCTCACATTGGAATTTGCTGTAAGTTTTGCGACACAAAGTTAACGATGAGGATTTTCTGTTTATTCTTGTTCTTTTATGCTACCAAATTTCAACTTTTTCTCTTTCTTGTCATGATTCCTCCTAAACAAGAACTTTCTTACTTTGGTGGTGCTATTGGGCCTCGTTAAATATATTCCACTCCAGCCGTCTCGATGTATTTCGATTGGATTGGACTTTTGTTAATGGAAGCATATATGTACTTCGTCTTGTCTTCGCTTATAATCAGTCCCTTTCTTCTTGCTGCTGAATCCATGGAAGTGAAAGCATCGGTTACTGTTGGTTTGTTCTTCCTATCACATCAATGTTATCAGCAAAACCAAGTAACTGTTGATTTTTTAAAGATAGTGCCTGATGTGTTCCGTACTGCTTTTAAAGCACAAGGTCCTTACCCTTGTTGGTGTCGAAGTATCCCTGCCAGTTTTGAGGGAGCAGCGAGCTTTCTCCATCGTCATTCTGATAAGACGTATCAGTTTCGTAAGAATTCCGAAGCTATACATGGTTCGGTACAGTTCATCCCTGTTTACACTGTCGGTGAACAGGTGGTGCATCTCGATATTAACTTCTTTTGGTTTCTCCAGGATCTAGCGTAATGTGAAGATTTGGTCGATTCCGATATAAAACGCTGGATAGAATCGTATAGGCTAATTCCTCTGTTTGTTCAAAGAAGTCGATCCCCTTTTTGCGGATCGGGCAGATGGTACTGAGATTTCAATAGTCGATCATACTTTCCTCCGACTAAATTTTGCAGATGAATTGGTGTATGCACCGCACCCTACCTCGGTGTAGCCAAGGTACGACTGAAGATATCCCGACCAAAGCCAAGAAGAGGTAATACTGTAAGGAAGTTTAACGTCGGACGGCTGCAATCGCAAGGAATCTCCAGGCCCTTTTCCGATCGAGTCTCAAATAACCTCCAAAGGAATCCTTTACCGCCAGCATTAAGTATTGATAACCAGTAACAACATTGCCAAAATGCTATTAGAGAAGCTGTCCTGAAGTGCTGGATACACTGCCAACACAACAAAGCCACTGGTTTGATGATGAGAGATTTTAACATCCCTGCCAAACTCGTCCGCCTGTGTAAAATGACGATGGAAAACGCACGTTGTTCTGTCAAGGTCGGTAAAGAGAAAGACCTCACCGACACCTTTGAAGTCGAAAAAGGCTTAAGACAAGGCGATGCGCTGTCATGCGACTTTTACAACATCCTACTTAAAAGAATAGTGCAGAACTCTCACGCCAACACCTGAGGCACGATCTTTCAAAAGTACTTCCAATTACTCGCGTACGCCGACGATACATCTACATCTTGATGTAGTCTCACGTTGCTTGTGATTTTTTCGTTTTCTCTTGAGTAAGCGTTGCTCATCCTTTCTTCGCTCAACGTAGGGATTATAAGATTATGTAGAGCCACGACTTGTATGTCTCCATTTGCTTGAGCTCATCCGGCGTTGAACCCGGGGTTTGTCAGAGGAGGTGGTTGTGAGAAACCCAACAACTCTGACGCTGCGTTTCTTATAATTTGTTGACATGCAAGCAATTCTTCTTCGGGGTTCATAATTTCAGTCGGGGGATTCCTAGTACACGAAGTTTGCCAACAACATAGTTCCGAGTCAACCTTTGCTCCTCGCAATGAACGGACGTTCATATAACTAGGAAAATGACTTCCTTCAACCGCGAACTGATCGATTTGGTTGGAGGTTCGACCATCTGGTGACCGTCATGTGCCCTTGTGGATCTAAAGACGAGGGAATCGCGTACTGCTTATCACTGTTTTTTCCCGCGACAAAATCGATAAGCCTGAGTCCGTTTTCGGAGGATGTTTCGTGTAGACTGTGCTTTTTTGATTGTATTACAACAGATGTTCTCCCTCCCAGTTCTTGCATTAAAATCATCCAATAGAATTTTAATATTATGTTTGAGGCACTGCTTGTACGTTTTGGCTAGGAGCTCAGGCCCGCCATCACGCTTTTAAACTATCGAGTGTCCCTGCTAGCTTTTCAGCTTTTCGCGACCTGCTTAATGTACTTACGTTCTACGTGCATGCACGAATATTGTCATTTTTTACGTTTGCCGTTTTTATTCTCTTGCTCCTAGTTCCTGAGAAGGTAACTCAGGTATCTACCACCTATCGAACCGTCGTTATTTTACCTTTTTGTTATCCAGCACCGGCAGGAGTAACGATACGATTTTTCCCGCCAAATAAGAACTAACAATCCAATTAATCACTTATTTTTTCCAGCGCTGTGCCATTTTCCTGCGAGGACATGACGATATCTTCCTTTACGAATGGCTAAACGAACTATGTTCCAACAAGCTGCAACCGTTTATGACGCATTATGCGCGTAAGAATACGGCAAAAATTAAGAAAACCGATAACCTATAGTTTCTCTGTCCACAGATTTCCATCAAAAGCTCATCACCCATCGTCATCTCAAACGGAAAGTAGCAACATTTAAAATCATCGCAAAGGTCTCAGCTAAACGAATGGTCATCCCATCGTCATCCAAGTCACCACTTGAAAAGAAAAAAATTCCCATTGAAAAATACTTCCCAGATCTTGCGATTCCCAATAAATCCCATTCTCCGATTCGTTTCAAATTCAAATCTGGTGGCCGACAGCTTCCAGTAAAAGTCAAACCGTCGTATAACATTACAAGCGATACAAGTGGCACAAAACCTGCCGACTCACTGAAAGAGATCCTCATTGCAAGACGAAAACTTTACAAACCTCTAACGGACGAAAAGACGTCTTTTCATCTAAGTAATTATCATCTCTTGAGGATCTAGGAGGAGACGGTTCTGGAGAGGAATAAAAACGTTTTAGTTTTGTCTTAATTTTTATTTTGTTTTTTCACTAAAAAGCTGGCTCGTCGATTCCATGTTTTTTCATCTCGCGTATTATCCGGTTTTGAATGAGATTTGTAATATTTGCATTCACATTCGGCAGGAGGGTGCCTGTTCGTGCCGCATGCTCGATTTTCTGGACGAGATTGATTTCGCGTTGGCTTGAAACGAAATTCGTCACTACACATCGATGTTGGCTGCCTACTCGTCCTATTCGTCCACAACGATGGATGTAATCAGCTACATGCAGGGGAAAGTCAAAGTTGATTACATGGCGAGCACGAGTTGTGTCCAGACCACGACTGGCAACGTCTGTAGTCGAGAGAACATCGACAGTCCCCTGTTGGAATTGCTCAAACCTTCCGATTCGGATCTTCATCAGCATATCGCCGTTCAAATTAATACAATTGACTCCGTTGTTGTTGAGGAACATGGAGACGAAGTCACTGGTGGGGGACTTGTTGCCGAAAACGATTACGGGCCGTTTTTTGCTTAATTCTGATTTGACCAGAGTTAAGGCATGAGCGGGTCGATCGGATTTGTTCATTCTTAGAAATTTGTGGGTGATGTGTGGCATGAGTCGATGCAGGTTTGGACTGACTACCTGATGCAGGGTCGATGTATCGATAATGCTTTGGAGGAGGCTTTCTGTGTTTGTGGGCATTGTTGCGGAGGCGAGAATCATTTGAGTGCCCACAACTTTGTCATCTTGAATGTGATTCTTATGGAACTGTAAAGAAAATTAATTAAATCGGTCTCATGCAATTAGATTTAGATTTAAATTACAGGGAATCTCTTCAAGAAGTAACATAGTTTATCAGAAAAACTGTCATCCAAGAGGGTATCAGCTTCGTCGAGTACTACATGGCGGACTTTGTCCATGCGATAGATTCCGGTAGTGACAAGTTTACTTATAGCCCCTATACTTCCTACAAGGATATCAATTTCTTCGAATTCGGGATTAAACATCTTTTGTTTGGTATTCCCTCCTAGAATGCTTTTAACATTCAGTCCAGTCGATTGAGTTAGTTTTTGTGCAACATCTGCTATTTGAAGAGCCAATTCTCTACCAGGAGTAAGAATAAGGACAAGTGGAGTGTTGAGTCCTCTCTCTTCGAGCCGGTATTTTCGTTCGAGGATTTGTTGGACAATTGGCAATAGGTAAGCAAGAGTCTTGCCACAGCCTGTCTCGGCAGCAATTAGTGTATGATTGCTGTCACAAATTAAGGAAATAGCATCTGTTTGGATTTTAGTTAGTTGTGTGATTTCTAACTCGGAACTAAGGTTGTTAATCAATTCTTCAGACAATGAAAGAGTTTCTTGGATGCTTTTGATATCTTGCATTTGGCTGTTTATATCATCCTCACTTACTGAAGGATGAACTATAAAAAAGTCACCTTTTGATTTGCGATGCATCCAGCCAGTGGATGCTAATGGAATTGTTCCGAATTTGGCTTCAATTAAATGTTTTCCAAATGGTACACTTAATGCAGGTTTCTTGCACTCGATTAGAGGTATTTTCTGTGTTTTGATTGAGCTTTTCGTTTTGACAGCTAATGCTGCATTGGAGTATGTTCGTATAGAGGAGTTTTGAATAAAATTTGATATATTTTTTAGCATTTTAAATTATTTTTATTTAATATTTTTGTGAAACAAATATGTTTAAGTGAAGTGAAAATAGTTATGAGTAGTTTTGAGTGTTGGAAGTAAGGTTATGTTTTTATTATCAGAAAAAGTCATATATAAAATGAGAGTCGTTTAATGGCCGGTTTCGTTGGTTTCCTTGAGGCATTGTTTTCATCGAAAAAAGGAGACAAAAATAAACCTGTTCAAATTTTGAGATCCGGTTTACTCACGTGATGAATTATTATAAAAAATGTTGATTTTGCAGTCAGAAAACGGATTCTGACTGGCTGAACACATTAATTTAATTCATTTATTAATTTACTTGAGCGGGATTATAATCGGCGACATCGTGTTAACGTATATTTGACATATTATATTGTGAAGTTTTGGCCTGGGCTTCGACAAATAAAATTCAATCAAAATTCCAAAATAATACAACATAAAACACAACGTCTTTTAGTTTAAATAACAGCAAATTTAACTTATTCCACTTATTCCCAATTCAAATACGTTTTTTTAATTCAACACTTTTTAATTAATATCAACTCAATCACTTTTTACTGACGCTTCCAGTTGTTAACAATTTCGATTTTCGATTTTCGAAAACAAACTGAACTCTCAATGCAATCCACTCTTGTATTTATACAAATTTACAAGCTTCGTGAAGCTTCCGTCTGGTTTTGGCACAATCTAAGCTTTCGGTACTAAATCGAGTCCCGAATTAGTACTTCAATTTCGATTCAGTACTCAGTCAAAACATATTGCAAATATGAAGCATACTTTTAGGAAATACAAAAATAATTTACACGCACGAAAGGGGTTTGTGTGTACCCTTAAAATGTTTAAACTCCTCACGAGCATTAGGGAAGTGAGGAGGGATAAAAGAGATAACGTCTACCCATAATGGACGGAATGCCAGCTGTCAAGTTTTCGTCCGTAAAATGTGCTCGCTAGCGCTCATCGAATCTTGACGAATTGGAGAAATCCGCCATTTAGGGCACAAGATACGAATTACTTGTTCTCGCTCGTTTACGGACGAGCCCGTCCGCGCCTATCCAACCATTATAGTTCAGCCTTTAGGCTCAAGGGTAAACTGATGGGCATTCCTAGCAGTTCGAGTATTACGGTTGAATCGTTTCAGGGGATGAATGCAGCTGGCTATTTCGCTAGAGCATTGTTTGTAAAAATAACGATAAAATAACGAAAGGCATGCAACATTACGGCGTCGCTCAAGAGATGTAAATGTTTCTGTTATTGTTCGGTGGCCTATCATTTTCAAAGCTCTTTTTTAATTCTATCTAGAAAACTCAAGTAGGTTATAGGAGCACCTGCCCAAATATGGGAATTATACTCAAGTTTCGGTCGAATATTTTCTTTATATACTGTAGCCAGATCAGACGGGGTGATGAACTTCTTGCATCTTCGAAGGAAACCTAAACACCTCGCAGCATTATTTGCGATGTCAAATATGTGGTCATTTCACAGAAGGTGGTCTGTAATGCACATACGATAACTGAGAGGTGTTCTGTTTTTTCAATGCAAGTGCCACTCATGGATAGTGGCATTGGAGGTATGTTTTGCTTTAACGACAAAAGACAACATTGAGTTTTAGAAGCAATAAATTCTACGCGATTTCTCATTCCCCATTGTACAATGCTGTCAATCTGGAAACGAATATGAAATGCTGAGAGTACTGTCGTCAGCAAAACAATTGATTGGACTAGTTGACCAAACATTTTTACTGCCTTTGGGACATTTTTTTGCCGAATATTTTGTTCATGTAAAAATTTGGTTTTTCGAATATAAACATTGCAGGCCTTTCTAGCTTCCTGAAAGTTTTTCCGGTTTTCCTCAGTGAGGTTGGCTTTGTAACAAAGGAAACTTACATTTCTTAACCTGATAACCTCTCTACAGCTCGAATCAAACCACGAGTTTTCCTTGGGTTTGATACTCTTCGACCTATTTGGGATAAAATTTCTCATTCCTAAAAGAATTAAATTTGTGACCATGTCTGCGCTGGAATCAATGTCACTATCGAGGAAGCATAGTGACAAGTTAAAGGTTCTGAAAAAGTTATTGAGACCGCCCGAGTTGTCTTTCTCGTATTGCCAAACCGTTCTCCTGGTTTTTTTTTCATTAACTGAATTGAGTTGGCACGAGGAATTTGCAGAGATGACACATGACAATTCCGAATAATCGGTATTTTCCAAAATTTGTGTTTCACTAAGTGCCAATACAGCTTGTCTGTTCATCACAGAGTGGACATAGGCAGCGTAGACATTTCTCCTTAGTCCACGAATGTTTGCATAGTCGACTATGAAATCACATACCATTCTAAAACACAGAACTAAAAAAAAAGCTAAGACGGACAATTACCTATAATCAATACTCCACTAAATCCCAATTTGAGCTTAACAACAAAAATTATTAACAGTGTTATACTTTGATAATAAAATGTATTTGATCCGCCCCTAGTCATTTAGGAGCATTAATTAATCTATCCGATAATGATTACTTGTTCATTCGGATTTACCGCAATGTTCAAGTAAAATCGTCTGTGGGTGAGATAAGGAAAAGAAAAGTTGCAAGGAATGCTTGCTGCGAGTATTTTTTCGTTGGTGGGTATTCTTTTTTTTATTTGAGTGATGACTTGGTGTTGTAGCATCAAATAAACATATATGAAATATTTTCGCAACACGGGCACTAAATGTTGTCTGTGAATGAAACAATTCATTCTACCTAGTTTCTTACTATTGTGATGTGGCAACAAGTTTAGATATTCGGAGGATACATTTTGTAAATTAACGACATCTGTTGGATTCATTGTGTACAAAACCAACATTCATTGTGTACAACGACCATTCGCCTAAAAGTATTGTGATATTTTGGCCTGGGGTTCGACAAATAAAACTCAATCAAAATTCCAAAATAATACAACAAATCTCTTTATTTTATAAAACACAACGTCTTTCAGTTTAAATAACACCAATTTAACTTATTTCACTTATTCACAATTCAAATACGTTTTTATAATTCAACACTTTTTATTTAATCTCAATTCAATCACTTTTTACTAATGCTTCCAGTTGTTAACAATTCCACTTTCGAAACTAAACTGAACTCTCAATGCAATCTACTCTTGTATTTATACAACTTTAAAAGCTTCTGGAAGCTTCTGTCTGGTTCTGACACAATCTAAGCTTTCGGTAACAATTCGAGTCTCGAATTGTTTCGTCAAGTTCGATTTAGTACTAAGTTAAAACATGTTGCAAATATGTAGCATACTTTTAGGGGCATGGTTGTTGTACACAATAAATGGTGGTTGTTGTACACAATGAATCCAACAGATGTCGTTAGTTTACAAAATGTATCCTCCGAATATCTAAACTTGTTGCCACATCACATTGTCCCCCTCTTAGTTTTGTTCGTCCCGAACAAGCACATCATCATTGTTTCCGTGGTAACGATGCAGTCGATCCACATGGACAATTTTCATTTTTGCTCTTGGTCCTCGTTGGATTCGGAAAACGACGTCATTAATGCGCGTAACTATTTGGTAGGGACCTTCCCAGTCCTGCTGAAGCTTGGGCGATTTTTCCTTTTTGCGATGTGGGTTATAAAGCCATACCAGATCTCCCTCATTGAATTCAGGTGCTGTTGCTCTCGCATCGTATCTGGTCTTCATGCGGTCACTCGCAATTTTTATGTTGTTTCTTGTTCTCTGGTGAATGTCGTTGATCCTTTCTCTAAGATCTAACACGTAGTCCTCTTCGCATTTTGGGTCTTCAATAGGAAATCCGAATCTTAGCTCACTTGGAAGCCGGGCAGTTCGTCCAAATAGAATTTCGGATGGAGTGTATCCAGTTGTACTATGAACCGCATTCCGGTAGGCCATAAGAAATAAAGGAATTCGCCGATCCCAATCCCGTTGGTTCTCGTTCACGACTTTGGACAGATGTTCCTTCAAGGTCTTGTTAAATCTTTCTACCATTCCATCAGACTGTGGATGAAGAGGTGTTGTCCTTGTTTTCTTTAACCCGAGTGATGCGCATACTTCCTGGAATACCTTCGACTCGAAGTTTCGCCCTTGGTCGGAATGCAATTCCATAGGCACCCCGAACCTGCACACCCAGTGGTCCACTATCTGCTCGACAACGGTCTTAGCTTCTTGATTGGGTATCGCAAAAGCCTCCGGCCACTTGCTGAAGTAGTCCATGACAACAAGGATGTAACGGCTACCGTTTTCAGTTTCCGGGAACGGGCCTGTGATGTCAACGGGGATTCTTTCAAACGGGGCGCTCACGTTGTACTGGTGCATTTTACCTCGTGTTTTGACTTTGGGTCCCTTGCTAGCTGCGCATGTTGTGCACTTTCGACACCAGCTCTCTACATCGTTTCTCGCGCTTAGCCAATAAAAGCGTTCCCGTACCTTTTCCAGTGTTTTGTTGATTCCCAAGTGCCCACCGGATATTCCAGCATGCATTTCTCGTAGGATCTCCTCTATTTTCGATCGTGGAACCACAAGCTGCATCTTAAAGAATCTTCCATCCGGCATTTCCCATTTGCTTCGCAAAACACCATCTTCCACATGCAGAGAGTCCCACTGCGCCCAGTATGCCTTTAAAGTAGGACTTCTGTCGGAGATGTCTCTTGCGTTTGGTTTCTCCATAGATTCCTTCCAGGCAAGGATTGGCTCGATGTCAGGGTCTTCTTTTTGTGCATTACGAATTTCTTCGGCACTCCAACCCTCTACAGGTTCGGCTCTTATTCTCTGGACAGATATACCTTCATCCTTTTCCTCTTTTCGCGCACAATGTTTGCAACTGGGCTCACATGGTCTGCGGGAAAGCGCGTCCGCATTGCAGTGCAGTCTTCCTTTGCGATGCTGTACTTCGAAGTCGTAAGTCTGCAATCGTTCGATCCATCTTGCTACTTGCCCCTCAGGATTTTTGAACTGTAGCAACCATTTTAAAGCGGCGTGATCGGTACGCAGGATGAATCTCTGTCCATACAGATATTTATGGAAATGTTTTGTCGCCAGTATCAGAGCAAGGAGTTCCCGTCTGGTTACACAGTAGTTTCTCTCTGGTCGCGACAGAACTTTGCTGAAATAGGCTACCACTTTCTCCTGCCCATCGTGTATCTGCGACAGAACTGCTCCAACACCCACGTTACTAGCATCCGCGTCCACAATAAATGTTTTGCCAGGGGTGGGGTAAGCTAGTATTGGTGCCTCACAAAGTCGCTGTTTTAGATGTTGAAAGCTTCTTTCGCACTCACCTGACCATTTAAATTGTCTACCCTTCTCAGTTAGCTGGTGCAGACACTTTGCGATTCCGGCAAAATCTTTGACGAACCTCCTGTAATAAGTGGCGAGACCTAGAAAGCTCCTCAGCTGGTGTTTATCTTCGGGAACTGGCCAATTTCCCGAATTGTTTACTCCATTTGATGATATCACATGTCCCAAATATTTCACCTCAGCTTTGAACAGAGCACATTTCTTTGGATTTAGTTTCAAATGTGCAGTTCGAAGTCGTGTAAACACCTCCCTCAAGTTGTCGCGATGTTCAGCGAACGTCTTTCCCACAACGATGACGTCATCCAAGTACACCAGGCAGGTTTTCCATGTCAGACCCTGTAACACACGTTCCATTAAACGCTCAAAGGTGGCTGGAGCGTTACACAAGCCAAATGGCATAACGGTAAACTGCCATAGTCCATTTCCCGTTGTGAAAGCGGTCTTTTCTTTGTCTTCTGGATGGATCTGTACCTGCCAGTAACCACTTTTCAGATCGAGGGTCGAAAACCATTTCGCTCCAGAAAGGGTATCCAAGGTGTCATCTATTCGAGGCAAGGGGTAGCTGTCCTTCTTGGTGACATCGTTGAGCCTCCGGTAATCCACGCAGAATCGAGTGCTGCCGTCCTTCTTTTTCACTAGTACAACGGGTGATGCCCACGGACTTTTTGAGTTTTCGATTAGACCGTCTTTTTCCATGGTTGATATCATCTCATCGACTTCCGACTGTTTTGCCAATGGAAGTCTTCTAGCAGGTTGTCGGATCGGTCTGCTATCGCCGGTGTCTATTCGGTGCTGTACTAGGTGTGTTCGACCATAGTCTCCATCCTGCGATGCAAATATATCAGCAAACTCGCCAATGAGGTTTTTGGCCATGGTTTTCTGCTCCTGATTTAGCTCACAGTTTCCAAGGATAGCATTACATACCTCAGCCAATTTTGTTGCAGAAACAGGACTCGCAGATTCACTCCCAGATGTTGTCAATATGGCTGCAATGGGTACGCATCTTCCAATCACCTCTCCTTGTTTGAGCTTGACGGAGTGTTTGTTCGGATTCATCAGCCTTACCGGAACCATGTTTTTCTTTGGTTCCACTAAAATCTTTCCAACGATATAGCTTGGAAAGTCCTCTTTATTATCTGCTTCAATGAAATAGAATCGGTGGTTCCCAGGATCACCCTCCAAACGCGTCCAAAGAACTGTCTCTGAAGAAGGTGGTAGGACTTCATCTCTGCTTGTAACCGCCCGAAGATTCACAGCGTTCTCGTTTCCGTATACCATAGGGATCTCAACGGTTCGATACCTTAACACTTGCATTCGAAGGTCTATGATTACCTCATGTGCCTTCATGAAATCCACTCCAATGATGCATTCGTCGCATATGTCGGCTACCAAGAATGCATGTGAGAAGGTCAACCCTGCCAGTTGTATCTTTAGAAATACCTCCCCGTATACTTTTGCTGCTTCTCCCGTAGCTGTCTTCAGAGTGTAGCAGCTGGTGTTATGTAGCCAGGATGTCTGAACAAGGTCTCTTCTGATTATGGAGTCTGTGGCACCCGTGTCGATAGTGGCCACACATTTTCTGTTTCTGATGACTGTCTCCACTGTCAAGCTCTTGCTGCAGCGTGTAGTTTGCGAAACTTGGATGATGGTCCTGGGGGCGTCGATTCCATCAACCAACTTCAGCCCCGCGAAGTTGGTTCTTAGGCGTTTCCCGCCTGCTGTTGATCAGAAGCTTGTCCAGCAGTGTGAGTGTTATTCCTGCCAGATGCTTCGTCATTCTGCCTCCTCCTTGCGCAATGTGGGCAGCTTACCTGTCTAGGTGGAGATCTGCATTGTCGCTGTAGGTGTCCTAGCTTGTTGCAATTCCAGCATCTCATTTGACCTCGAGCAGTGTTCAGGTTTTGTCTTTCAATGTTGACACGTTGACATGAGCACTCTAGCGTAGCCACTTCCCTGACGCGATGGCTACTTTGCGAAGCTTGGTCTGCTGCTTCCATTGTCAGGGCAAATGCTAAAGCCTCAGCGAGCGTTTTCTTACCTGCCATTCTCACAGCCATTTGTAGTTTTCCATCTGCAATGGCATTAGTGAACGCATCAGTTGCCAGTTCATTTATGATTTCCCTGCTGGTATTGGGATAAGACAAATTTGCCAAGCGCTCGATGTCAGCTTGCAATTGATGTAGCGTTTCACCTCTTGTCTGGACCCTTCGGCGCAACTGGACTCGGTAAACTTGCTGCATGCGGTCGTCGCCAAACCTCATCTCGATTGCCTTGACCATGGCATCATAATCCTGATGTTTGTCTTCAAGAATGGTCTGCAGCAATTCGGCAGCTGTTCCTCTGAGCGCAAGCGTAAGAGCAATTGATTTGTCTTCGCTGTCCCAGTTGTTCGTCAAGGCGGCAGCTTCGAACTGCCTCTTATAAATTGGCCATGATGTTTGACCATCTTCGTGGACCGTCGCTCGAATATTCCCGAACCTTCTGCTTTTTCAAAGAATCAAATTCCTTAGCCAGATGTTCGTACTGTTGTTCTACACTTTCTACTTGCTTTCCGAACTTTTCTTCTAAGCTTTCTATTTTGGCTTCAAATTTCTGATCTACTATTTGAAGTCTTTCGCTTAGTTGATTCTGGAGAGTTTCTAATGAATTCTTTTGTTCATCGAATTTACTTTCGAGAACTTCCTGGAGAATTTCCAACGAATTCTTCTGCTCATTCTTTTGTTCGTCGAATTTCGACAGAAGCAACTTCATGAGAGCAGGCATTTCATCGGCTGTACTTACTGTGCATTCTCTCCCTTGCTCTTCAACATCGAACAACATGGTATCGGGGTCTCCACCATCCTGAGTGATAGCATTCTGAAGTCGGAGCAATAGTTCCTTTTTCAGCCCCGAAGTCTGAAGATTTCGTTTTCCTAATTCTTCTTTCAACTCAGCTGTTGTTAATTGTTCTAACTTGCGACCCATTTTATGTAACTGAAACACTATTTTCGCAACACAGTCAGTTTTATTTTAATGTCTCTTCTAGAAAGATCTTTTTCCAACACTATTTTTAACAAAAATGCTCGCTATTCACAGTTTTATAGCACAATCAGTTCAATAGTTTCTGGAAAATTCCACTTTCACAATTAAATGAGTCACCGAAACTGTTTTAGAAAATGTCACTATGGAATTTTCTAGCACTTTACTGAGTTTTATCCCCAATTTCTGACACCAATGTGATATTTTGGCCTGGGGTTCGACAAATAAAACTCAATCAAAATTCCAAAATAATACAACAAATCTCTTTATTTTATAAAACACAACGTCTTTCAGTTTAAATAACACCAATTTAACTTATTTCACTTATTCACAATTCAAATACGTTTTTATAATTCAACACTTTTTATTTAATCTCAATTCAATCACTTTTTACTAATGCTTCCAGTTGTTAACAATTCCACTTTCGAAACTAAACTGAACTCTCAATGCAATCTACTCTTGTATTTATACAACTTTAAAAGCTTCTGGAAGCTTCTGTCTGGTTCTGGCACAATCTAAGCTTTCGGTAATAATTCGAGTCTCGACTTGTTTCGTCAAGTTCGATTTAGTACTAAGTTAAAACATGTTGCAAATATGTAGCATACTTTTAGGGGCATGGTTGTTGTACACAATAAATGGTGTTTGTTGTACACAATGAATCCAACAGATGTCGTTAGTTTACAAAATGTATCCTCCGAATATCTAAACTTGTTGCCACATCACAGTATGCTACATATTTGCAACATGTTTTAACTGAGTACTAAATCGAACTTGAAGTACTAATTCGAGACTCGAATTAGTACCGAAAGCTTAGATTGTGCCAGAACCAGACAGAAGCTTCCAGAAGCTTGTAAACTTGTATAAATACAAGAGTAGATTGCATTGAAAGTTCAGTTTATTTTCGAAAGTGGAATTGTAAACAAGTGGAAGTATTAGTAAAAAGTGATTGAATTGAGATTAAATAAAAAGTGTTGAATTATAAAAACGTATTTGAATTGTGAATAAGTGAAATAAGTTAAATTGGTGTTATTTAAACTGAAAGACGTTGTGTTTTATAAAATAAAGAGATTTGTTTTATTATTGTGGAATTTTGATTGAGTTTTATTGGTCGAAACCAATAAACAAAAATTTTGGTTTGAAAAATGAGTCATTCGGAAGAATTAAAGATACAAAACAAAAAAAAAAACAAACAAAATTCAACAAATAAATTAACAATTCATAGACTTTTAAATTCAAACTCAGCATTTTCTCGATCAGCTGATTTCGTGTTTGACAAACAAGAAAGTGCAGTAACTTAATTGTTCGGGTAGATTCTTGCTGGAGGGGAAATGAAAAATGTCAAAAGCTCTGGTCTTTTCGTGCCAGAAAAAAAGTAAAGAAACACTTTTTGGGTAGATTTGGGTAGTTTTGGGAAGATTCGTGTTAGTACGGAAACAGACTGTATGTGTCAAAAAAGTATGCACATCTGTTTTAAGTGTATTATTCTCCGCGCAGTTATGCGTGCAGAATAGTTGCACATCTGTTTTCGACTTTTCTCTCTTTTCTCTACACTTTTTGTAATGAATTTAAGCAAAAAAAAAAAAAAAGTGAAATGAAAATCAAAAACTGCAAATACTTCCTAACTGTATTTACGTTTGTTTAGTCTTTACCGCTATTGGAACCATTGATTCTTTGTTTGGGTGAACTCGTTACTGAATAGCAGACTTTTCAATTTCAGTTGCCTGGTTTTACAGCACCAAAAGTCTCTTAAATGGGATACACACTCATTTTTACTAACGATAAGGACTATAAGGCAAGTTTAGAATTCGTGAATATAAAAAAAATTGAGATAACAATCAAACATGACATTACGATCATGGAGAAGTCTAAAAAAATCATTGACAAAAAATGTCCGTCTGTCTGTCCGGGTGTATATCGATCTGCAGCCTAAACGGGTTAAGCGATTGCGTTCAAATTGGCTATGTGTGTATCTCTTGGCATTCTTCAGAGGGGAAATTTTATTTTTAGGACTAAAAATAACGGTACTTGCAAATTTTATATTTGAAAAGATCTAGATAGCCAAATTAATTCTGCATATCAAAATTTTGAATAACTTTTTTCTAATTAAAATTAATTCTTGATTTTTTTTTTGTAAAATCAATATTTTTAAAAGTAATCAAAAAAATATTTTTAATTTTATATTCACATGTATATTAATAAACTGTGATGTGGCAACAAGTTTAGATATTCGGAGGATACATTTTGTAAATTAACGCCATCTGTTGTATTCATTGTGTACAACAACCAACATTCATTGTGTACAACGACCATGCGCCTAAAAGTATGCTACATATTTGCAATATGTTTTAACTGAGTACTAAATCGAACTTGAAGTACTAATTCGAGACTCGAATTAGTACCGAAAGCTTAGATTGTGCCAGAACCAGACAGAAGCTTGTAAACTTGTATAAATACAAGAGTAGATTGCATTGAAAGTTCAGTTTATTTTCGAAAGTCGAATTGTTAACTACTGGAAGCGTTAGTAAAAAGTGATTGAATTGAGATTAAATAAAAAGTGATGAATTATAAAAACGTATTTGAATTGTGAATAAGTGGAATAAGTTATATTTGGTGTTATTTAAACTGAAAGACGTTGTGTTTCATAGAATAAAGAGATTTGTTGTATTATTTTGGAATTTCGATTGAGTTTTATTTATCGAACCTCAGGCCAAAATATCACATTGGTGTCAGAAATTGGGGATAAAACTCAGTAAAGTGCTAGAAAATTCCATAGTGACATTTTCTAAAACAATTTCGGTGACTCATTTAATTGTGAAAGTGGATTTTTCCAGAAACTATTGAACTGATTGTGCTATAAAACTGTGAATAGCGAGTATTTTTGTTAAAAATAGTGTTGGAAAAAGATCTTTCTAGAAGAGACATTAAAATAAAACTGACTGTGTTGCGAAAATAGTGTTTGAGTTACATAAAATGGGTCGCAAATTAGAACAATTGACAACAGCTGAGTTGAAAGAAGAATTAGGAAAAAGAAATCTTCAGGCTTCGGGGCTGAAAAAGGAACTATTGCTCCGACTTCAGAATGCTATCACTCAGGATGGTGGAGACCCCGATACCATGTTGTTTGATGTTGAAGAACAAGGGAGAGAATGCACAGTAAGTACAGCCGATGAAATGCCTGCTTTCATGAAGTTGCTTCTGTCGAAATTCGAAGAACAAAAGAACGTTCTCGAAAAACAACAGAACGTTCTCGAAGAACAAAAGAATGAGCAGAAGAATTCGTTGGAAATTCTCCAGCAACAACTAAGCGAACAAAAGAACGTTCTCGAAAGTAAATTCGACGAACAAAAGAATGAGCAGAAGAATTCTTTAGAAGTTCTTCAGAAGCAACTAAGCGAACAAAGGGATTCTCTCGAAAACAAGCTAGATGCACAGAATGCTCTCTTCGACAAAAGACTCCAAATAGTAGATCAGAAAATAGAAAACTTAGAAGAAAAGTTCGGAAAGCAAGTAGAAAGTGTAGTGGAGCAACAGTACGAACATCTGGCTAAGGAATTTGATTCTTTGAAGAAGCAGAAGGTTCGGGAATATTCAAGCGACGGTCCACGAAGAAAGGAAATGCAGCCCCCTGTCTTCGATGGTCAAACATCATGGCCAATTTATAAGAGGCAGTTCGAAGCTGCCGCCTTGACAAACAACTGGGACAACGAAGACAAATCAATTGCTCTTACGCCTGCTCTCAGAGGAACAGCTGCCGAATTGCTGCAGACCATTCCTGAAGACAAACATCAGGATTATGATGCCATGGTCAAGGCAATCGAGATGAGGTTTGGCGACGACCGCATGCAGCAAGTTTACCGAGTCCAGTTGCGTCGAAGGGTCCAGACAAGAGGTGAAACGCTACAACAATTGCAAGCTGACATCGAGCGCTTGGCCAATTTGTCTTATCCCAATACCAGCAGGGAAATCATAAACGAACTGGCAACCGATGCGTTCACTAATGCCATTGCAGATGGAAAACTACAAATGGCTGTGAGAATGGCAGGTAAGAAAACGCTCGCTGAGGCTTTAGCATTTGCCCTGACAATGGAAGCAGCAGACCAAGCTTCGCAAGGTAGCCATCGCGTCAGGGAAATGGCTACGCTAGAGTGCTCATGTCAACGTGTCGACATTGAAAGACAAAACCCGAACACTGCACCAGCTGCTATACTCTGAAGACAGCTACGGGAGAAGCAGCAAAAGTATACGGGGAGGTATTTCTAAAGATACAACTGGCAGGGTTGACCTTCTCACATGCATTCTTGGTAGCCGACATATGCGACGAATGCATCATTGGAGTGGATTTCATGAAGGCACATGAAGTAATCATAGACCTTCGAATGCAAGTGTTAAGGTATCGAACCGTTGAGATCCCTATGGTATACGGAAACGAGAACGCTGTGAATCTTCGGGCGGTTATAAGCAGAGATGAAGTCCTACCACCTTCTTCAGAGACAGTTCTTTGGACGCGTTTGGAGGGTGATCCTGGGAACCACCGATACTATTTCATTGAAGCAGATAATAAAGAGGACTTTCCAAGCTATATCGTTGGAAAAATGTTAGTAGAACCAAAGAAAAACATGGTTCCGGTAAGGCTGATGAATCCGAACAAACACTCCGTCAAGCTCAGACAAGGAGAGGTGATTGGAAGATGCGTACCCATTGCAGCCATATCGACAACATCTGGGAGTGAATCTGCGAGTCCTGTTTCTGCAACAAAATTGGCTGAGGTATGTAATGCTATCCTTGGAAACTGTGAGCTAAATCAGGAGCAGAAAACCATGGCCAAAAACCTCATTGGCGAGTTTGCTGATATATTTGCATCGCAGGATGGAGACTATGGTCGAACACACCTAGTACAGCACCGAATAGACACCGGCGATAGCAGACCGATCCGACAACCTGCTAGAAGACTTCCATTGGCAAAACAGTCGGAAGTCGATGAGAAGATATCAACCATGGAAAAAGACGGTCTAGTCGAAAACTCAAAAAGTCCGTGGGCATCACCCGTTGTACTAGTGAAAAAGAAGTACGGCAGCACTCGATTCTGCGTGGATTACCGGAGGCTCAACGATGTCACTAAGAAGGACAGCTACCCCTTGCCTCGAATAGATGACACCTTGGATACCCTTTCTGTGTTTACACGACTTCGAACTGCACATTTGAAACTAAATCCAAAGAAATGTGCTCTGTTCAAAGCTGAGGTGAAATATTTGGGACATGTGATATCATCAAGTGGAGTAAACACTGACCCGGAGAAAATCGAAACCGTGAGAAATTGGCCAGTTCCCGAAGATAAGACGCAATGTTTCATGTCTTTCCTTATTTTATCGTTTCTTTTACAAAAAATGTTCACTCGAAGTAGCCAGTTGCATTCCTCCCCTTAAAAGTTTCTCCCGTAATACTCGTCTCGCAAGGAATGCTCATCAGTTCACCCTTGAGCCTAATTTCGGACGTACCGTGAAATATAGGGATTCTTTTTTTAGCCGAACGACACGAATCTGGAATAGTTTACCCGGCGGGATTTTCCCTTGCCATTTTGATCTGCAAACATTCAAAACCAATGTTAATCGGCACCTCCTATCTCTCCCCTCCCTATCTTCGTAATGCCCGCGCAGTGTGTTCTACATTAAAAGGGAAACACATAATCCCTTGTGCGCGCGTTAATTATAAAAAAAAAAAAAAAAAAAAAAAAAAAACCAGCTGAGGAGCTTTCTAGGTCTCGCCACTTATTACAGGAGGTTCGTCAAAGATTTTGCCGGAATCGCAAAGTGTCTGCACCAGCTAACTGAGAAGGGTAGACAATTTAAATGGTCAGGTGAGTGCGAAAGAAGCTTCCAACATTTATTGTGGACGCGGATGCTAGTAAGGTGGGGTTGGAGCAGTTCTGTCGCAGATACACGATGGGCAGGAGAAAGTGGTAGCCTATTTCAGCAAAGTTCTGTCGCGACCAGAGAGAAACTACTGTGTAACCAGACGGGAACTCCTTGCTCTGATACTGGCGACAAAACATTTCCATAAATATCTGTATGGACAGAGATTCGTCCTGCGTACCGATCACGCCGCTTTAAAATGGTTGCTACAGTTCAAAAATCCTGAGGGGCAAGTAGCAAGATGGATCGAACGATTGCAGACTTACGACTTCGAAGTACAGCATCGCAAAGGAAGACTGCACTGCAATGCGGACGCGCTTTCCCGCAGACCATGTGAGCCCAGTTGCAAACATTGTGCGCGAAAAGAGGAAAAGGATGAAGGTATATCTGTCCAGAGAATAAGAGCCGAACCTGTAGAGGGTTGGAGTGCCGAAGAAATTCGTAATGCACAAAAAGAAGACCCTGACATCGAGCCAATCCTTGCATGGAAGGAATCTATGGAGAAACCAAACGCAAGAGACATCTCCGACAGAAGTCCTACTTTAAAGGCATACTGGGCGCAGTGGGACTCTCTCCATGTGGAAGATGGTGTTTTGCGAAGAAAATGGGAAATGCCGGATGGAAGATCCTTTAAGATGCAGCTTGTGGTTCCACGATCGAAAGTAGAGGAGATCCTACGAGAAATGCATGCTGGAATATCCGGTGGGCACTTGGGAATCAACAAAACACTGGAAAAGGTACGGGAACGCTTTTATAGGCTAAGCGCGAGAAACGATGTAGAGAGCTGGTGTCGAAAGTGCACAACATGCGCAGCTAGCAAGGGACCCAAAGTCAAAACACGAGGTAAAATGCACCAGTACAACGTGAGCGCCCCGTTTGAAAGAATCGCCGTTGACATCACAGGCCCGTTCCCAGAAACTGAAAACGGTAGCCGTTACATCCTTGTTGTCATGGACTACTTCAGCAAGTGGCCGGAGGCTTTTGCGATACCCAATCAAGAAGCTAAGACCGTTGTCGAGCAGATAGTGGACCACTGGGTCTGCAGGTTCGGGGTGCCTATGGAATTGCATTCCGACCAAGGGCGAAACTTCGAGTCGAAGGTATTCCAGGAAGTATGCGCATCACTCGGGTTAAAGAAAACAAGGACAACACCTCTTCATCCACAGTCTGATGGAATGGTAGAAAGATTTAACAAGACCTTGAAGGAACATCTGTCCAAAGTCGTGAACGAGAACCAACGGGATTGGGATCAGCGAATTCCTTTATTTCTTATGGCCTACCGGAATGCGGTTCATAGTACAACTGGATACACTCCATCCGAAATTTTATTTGGACGAACTGCCCGGCTTCCAAGTGAGCTAAGATTCGGATTTCCTATTGAAGACCCAAAATGCGAAGAGGACTACGTGTTAGATTTTAGAGAAAGGATCAACGACATTCACCAGAGAACAAGAAACAACATAAAAATTGCGAGTGACCGCATGAAGACCAGATACGATGCGAGAACAACAGCACCTGAATTCAATGAGGGAGATCTGGTATGGCTTTATAACCCACATCGCAGAAAGGGAAAATCGCCCAAGCTTCAGCAGGACTGGGAAGGTCCCTACCAAATAGTTACGCGCATTAATGACGTCGTTTTCCGAATCCAACGAGGACCAAGAGCAAAAATGAAAATTGTCCATGTGGATCGACTGCATCGTTACCACGGACACAATGATGATGTGCTTGTTCGGGACGAACAAAACTAAGAGGGGGACAATGTGATGTGGCAACAAGTTTAGATATTCGGAGGATACATTTTGTAAATTAACGCCATCTGTTGGATTCATTGTGTACAACAACCAACATTCATTGTGTACAACGACCATGCGCCTAAAAGTATGCTACATATTTGCAATATGTTTTAACTGAGTACTAAATCGAACTTGAAGTACTAATTCGAGACTCGAATTAGTACCGAAAGCTTAGATTGTGCCAGAACCAGACAGAAGCTTCCAGAAGCTTGTAAACTTGTATAAATACAAGAGTAGATTGCATTGAAAGTTCAGTTTATTTTCGAAAGTCGAATTGTTAACTACTGGAAGCGTTAGTAAAAAGTGATTGAATTGAGATTAAATAAAAAGTGATGAATTATAAAAACGTATTTGAATTGTGAATAAGTGGAATAAGTTATATTTGGTGTTATTTAAACTGAAAGACGTTGTGTTTCATAGAATAAAGAGATTTGTTGTATTATTTTGGAATTTCGATTGAGTTTTATTTATCGAACCTCAGGCCAAAATATCACAAAACTATAAAAAAACTGCATACCAAAATTTAAAAACAAATTGTGGTTTTAATATGTTTTATAAGTTCTGTGTTACTTTCAACGTAAATGTTATTTGTTTTTGTCCAAGATCTTGCCTTCCAATGTAATTAGGCACATAAGAGCAAGTACATGCGACCCAGTCGTGCCCATTTTTTTATTTGCGTGATGACTTGATGTTGTAGCATCAAATAATATTACATAAAATATTTTCACAACATGGGCACTAAATGTTTTCGGTTCGCGCCCGAGATTGATATATTTTTTTTTCTTTTTTTTGTATTTTTTTAAAAAAGAAAACGCACAGGCAGCAGCACGCCAAGCCTTCACACTCTCACCGTGCACCCGTGTGGTGGCGGTTGTTGTACACAATAAATGTTGATAGTTGTACACAATGAATCTCACAGATGTCGTTAATTTACAAAAAATGTATCCTCCGAATATTTAATCATATTGTTGCCACATCACAATTTGTATAAATAAAAGTTGAGTTGAAAGAAGAATTAGGAAAAAGAAATCTTCAGACTTCAGGGCTGAAAAGGAACTATTGCTCCGACTTCTGAATGCTATCACTCAGGATGGTGGAGACCCCGATATCATGTTGTTCAGTGTTGAAAAACCAGAGATAGAAGGCGCAGTAAGTACAGCCGATGAAATTCCTGCTTTAATGAAGTTGCTTCTGTCGAAACTCGAAGAAAAAAAAAACGTTCTCGAAGAACAAAAGAACGTTCTCGAAAGTAAATTAGACGGACAAAAGAATGAGCAAAAGAATTCTTTAGAAGTTCTTCAGAAGCAACTAAGTGAACAAAGAAATCCTCTCGAAAATAACCTCAATGCACAGAATGTCCTCTTCGAAAAAAGACTCCAAATAGTAGACCAGAAAATAGAAAACTTCGAAGAAAAATTCGGAAAGCAAGAAGAAAGTGTAGAGCAACAGTACGAACATCTGGCTAAAGAAATTGATTCTTTGAAGAAGCAGAAGGTTCGGGAATATTCAAGCGAAGGTCCACGACAAAAAGAAATGCAGCCCCTGTATTCGATGGTCAAACATCATGGCCAATTTATAAGAGCCAGTTCGAAGCTGCTGCATTGACGAACAACTGGGACAACGAAGACAAGTCAATTGCTCTTACGCTTGCGCTCAGAGGAACAGCTGCCGAATTGCTGCAGACCATTCCCGAAGACAAACATCATGATTTTGATGCCATGGTCAAGGCAATCGAGATGAGGTTTGGGGACGACCACATGCAGCAAGTTTACCGAGTCCAGTTGCGCCGAAGGTTCCAGGCAAGAGGTGAAACGCTACAACAATTGCAAGCTGACATCAAGCTTCGCAAGGTAGCCATCACGTCAGGGAAATGGCTACGCTAGATTCCTCATGTCAACGCGTCGACATTGAAAGACAAAACCCGAACGCTGTAGCCAGAGCTTGACAGTAAAGACAGTCATCAGAAGCCGAAAATGTGTAGCTACCATCGACACGGGTGCCACAGCCTCCATAATCAGAAGAGACATTGTTCAGATGTCCGGGCTACATAACACCAGCTGCTACACTCTGAAGACAGCTACCGGGCATCACCCGTTGCACTAATGAAAAACAAGGACAGCAGCACTCGATTCTGCGTGGATTACCGGAGGCTCAATGATGTCACCAAGAAGGACAGTTACCCCTTGCCTCGAATAGATGACACCTTGGATACCCTTTCTGGAGCAAAATGGTTTTCCACCCTCGATCTGAAAAGTGGCTACTGGCAGGTACGGATCCATCCAGAAGACAAAGAAAAGACCGCTTTCACAACGGGAAATGGACTATGGCAGTTTACCGTTATGCCATTTGGCTTGTGTAACTCTCCCGCCACCTTTTAGCGTTTAATGGAACGTGTGCTACAGAGTCTGACATGGAAAACCTGCCTGATGTACTTGGATGACGTCATCGTTGTGGGAAAGACGTTCGCTGAACATTGCGAGAACTTGAGGGAGGTGTTAACACGACTTCGAACAGTACATTTGAAACTAAATCCAAAGAAATGTGCTCTGTTCAAATCTGAGGTGAAGTATTTGGGACATGTGATACCGTCAAATGGAGTAAAAATTGACCCGGAGAAAATCGAAGCCGTGAAAAACTGGCCAGATCATATTACCAGAGGTTCTCGAAGGATTTTGCCGGAATCACAAAATGTCTGCACCAGCTAACTGAGAAGGGTAGACAATTTAAATAGTCAAGCGAGTGCGAAAGAAGCTTTCAACATCTAAAACAGCGACTTTGTGAGGCACCAATACTAGCTTACCCCACCCCTGGAAAGACATTTATTGTGGACGCGGATGCTAGTAACGTGGGTGTTGGAGCAGTTCTGGATATACGCCATCCGAAATTCTATTTGGACGAACTGCCCGGCTTCCAAGTGAGCTAAAGTTCAGATTTCCTATTGAAGACCCAAAACGCGAAGAGGAGTACGTGTTGGATCTTAGAGAAAGGATCAACGACATTCACCAGAGAACAAGAAACAACATAAAAATTGCGAGTGACCGGATGAAGACCAGTTGCGAGAGCAACAGCACCTAAATTCATCGAGGGAGATCTAGTATGGCTTTACAATACAACCCACATCGCAGAAAGGGAAAATCATTCAATCATCAGCAGGACTGGGAAGGTCCCTACCAAGTAGTTACGCGCATTAATAATGTCGTTTTTCGAATCCAACGAGGACCAAGAGCAAAAATGAAAATTGTCCATGTGGATCGACTGCATCATTACCACGGAAACAATAATGATGTGCTTGTTCGGGACGAACAAAACTAAGAGGGGGACAATGTGATGTGGCAACAAAATGATAAGATATTCGGAGGATACATTTTGTTTGTAAACTAACGACATCTGTGGGATTCATTGTGTAAAACTACCAACATGTATTGTGTACAACAACCATGCTCCTGAAAGTATGCTACATATTTGCAATATATTTTGACAGAGTACTAAATCGAACTTGAAGTACTAATTCGAGACTCGAATAAGTACTGAAAGCTTAGATTGTGCCAGAACCAGACGGAAGCTTCCAGAAGCTTGTAAATTTGTATAAATACAAGAGTAGATGGCATTAAGAGTCAAGTTTATTTTCGAAAGTGGAATTTTTAACAACTGGAAGCGTCAGTAAAATGTGATTGAATTAAGATTAAATGAAAAGTGTTGAATTATAAAAACGTATTTGAATTGTGAATAAGTGGAATAAGTTATATTTGGTGTTATTTAAACTGAAAGACGTTGTGTTTCATAAAATAAAGAGATTTGTTGTATTATTTTGGAATTTTTATTGAGTTTTATTTGTCGAAACTCAGGCCAATTTTTTTATAATTTGCGTACACTATACGTAGATTATAAATACTGTGATGTGGCAACAAAATGTTTAGATATTCGGAGGATACATTTTTGTAAATTAACGATATCTGTGGGATTAATTTTTTTTTTATAATTAACACGCGCACAAGGGACTATTTTTGTTTCCCTTTTAATGTAGAACACACTACGCGGGCATTAGGAAGATAGGAAGGGGAGAGATAGGAGGTGTCGATTAACATTGGTTTTGAATGTTTACAGATCAAAATGGCAAGGGAAAATCTCGCCGGGTAAACTATTCCAAATTCGTGTTGTTCGGCTAAAAAAAGAATACCTTTATTTCACGGTACGTCCGAAATTGGGCTCAAGGGTGAGCTGATGGGCATTCCTTGCGAGATGAGTATTACGGGAGAAACTTTTAAGGGGAGAAATGCAGCTGGCTACTTCGAGTGAACATTTTTTTTATAAAAGAAACGATAAAATAAGGAAAGACATGAAACATTGCGTCGGTGTTCGAGAGGGGCAATTGTTTCAGCGGCAGTTCTATTTCCTATCAATCTTAACGCTCGATTTTCTATTCTACAAAGCAGGTGGAGCGATGTTTGCGAAGCACCTGCCCAGAGGTGCGAGCTATACTCGAGTTTAGGGTGTATAAACGCTTTATAAATTGTAGCCAGATCAGATGGGGAAAAATACTCCTTACACCGATACAGAAAACCTAAGCACCTAGCAGCATTCTTAGCGATTTCAAATATATGGTCGTTCCAACGGAGGTCGTCGTTGACACACATACCGAGTACGGAGAGCTTTTCGGTTTCTTCGATGTAAGTGCCCTTGATGGACAATGGCATTGGGGGTATGTTAAGCTTTAACGACATAAGACAGCATTGAGTCGTCAGCAAAACAGTTAAGTGGATTAGAAGTAACAGACAGAAGGTCATTTATAAAAATGAGGAAAAGAGTCGGAGACAGAACAGAGCCCTGGGGCACACCAGCATTTATTTTATTATAACTTGAATGGTCCAGAAGATAGCTTCTAATCCAACGAACAAGAGTATTATCGATCCCAAAAGCACGCATTTTCGATAAGAGAGCTTCATGCCAAACTCTATCAAATGCCTTGGTGATATCAAGGCTATTGCTATGCGGCCGCGTGGAGCTGGCAGCAAAATGGGCGGCGAGCAAGTTTGCCTTCTCTGAAGAGTAAACAATTGGTTTGTTATTGTCGATGAGCGTTGGAGTCATGCAAACATTTGGTTCTTTCAATAACGGAGATGCATGAGTTCCTACTATTAAAATTTATTGTATCGTATTGTATAAATCGATCTTGAAGCACTATTCGAGACTCGATTATATTGTGCCAGAACCAGACGGAAGCTTAAAGCGTTTTGTAAATTTGTATAAATATAAGAGTAGATGGCATTGAGAGTCAGTTTATTTTTTTTAAAGTAGAATTGTTAACAACTAGAAGCGTTAGTAAAAGTGATTGAATTGAGATTAAATAAAGTGTTTAATTATAAAAACGTATTTGAATTGTGAATAAGTGGAAAAAGATAAATTTGCTGTTATTTAAACTGAAAGACGTTTTGTTTCATAAAATAAATAGATTTGTTGTATTATTTGGAATTTTGATCGAGTTTTATTTGTCGAACCCCAGGCCAAATTTTCACAATACATACAATTCTTTCCCTACTATCAATTAAATACACTTACAGTATCCATTCAGTATATGCCTAATACAGGTATATGATAGACGTATACATAAATATTATATACATATAAATATGCATTATATGTATATAAGACCTTCTTGTTCTATAAGGGACATTATGTTTGACCACTGAGCTCTAAATATATAATTTAAAACTCATTGCACGGGATGATTATACTATATTTCACATAGTACGTACGTAGACATCTCAAAAGCCAGATGTCCCTTAATGTTTAAACTCTAAATAGTTACCAAAAGTTTCTTGACAGGCCCTTGGCTCAATTTATAAAACCTTGAAAGCCTTGATTTAACCTTTTCTTTCATCAAAAATTTAAGAAACATGTTATTTTGGAAAAAAATTGAATATTCACACAAATAGGTTTATTTTCGAAAGAGAAGTGAAGCGTGTAGGATGAAGAAGATACAAGGATGAGTAAAGTGACAAATAGGATACAAATAAATGAATTTATAGCTCAAAATAAACAAATGCCTATCGGATTCTCGGGTTAAAGTATAGGTTAGCCTAATACAAAGTTACTTATGCAAATAGTTGCCATACATTCCGTGAGTATCCTTTTTAAATCTTACGAACGAGGAATTTATTATGGACACATTGTATGGACACCCTTTTGATTTCGAACTCCTCATCAACATAACAATCATCATTATTTTTCACCCTCGCGATGTTCGGACATGTGAAGGATGAAGCCATCTATTCGGATCGTTTTTAGCCCCTAGGATATTCATCCCTTCTGTGTATTCGGTTTTTAATCCTCATTTGCATAGGAGAAATATTTATTATTTTACAATTTTGGGTTGATGATGGTTTTAAAATGTTTCGACAAATGCCTCAAAATACAGGTGTGTGTGGAAAATAATTGAAAAATGATTTTGCAAAAAACTATTTTATATTATCATGAAAAATATGATATTTTAAACAAATCCAAAGCTTTGATATTGATTCAAGTAGTCACACTAAATGTGTCTACTAGAATCAAAAACAACGTTTTCCACTTTTTCTAGTTCTGAGATAAATAAAAATAAAAATTTATTGACGCGACAGCTCCTTAAGGAGCCAAGGCCTAGTGACTTATACTCTCAACCATTCCTGTGTGTGTGTTGTTAATCTGCAAGAATGGAAGGGACCTACAGTTTACCGCCGAGTCCGAACAGCTACATAAGATGCACTTTTTCGAGAAAAATTTTACTCTTGGAGGTTTTGTCAGTTCCTCGCAAGAGGCAGTACCCCAGAAAAAAGTGGCTATGAGCTGGATTTGAAGCCAGGTTCTTTCGCTTAGCAGTCCGACACACTAACCACTAAGCCACGGAGCACTACTTCTGAGATATTAGAGATATTAAAAAAAAACATTTTTAAAGACGTGGCCTTAAAGATTTTAGAAATAAATTTGCTTTTATGTTTCTGCTAAGATCTTCAATTCTTAATTCATATCGTTTTTTCTTGGTAGTCTAAGCGTCTTGGAAATATTAAATAATGCATTTTGGAATAGTGTTGTTTTGAAAGTCAGTATCTGGAATAGATGCACTTTGAGATTTTCTTTTCGGAATAGATTGTTTTTGAAAATAAAACAGCATTATTTTTTTTTCAAGTTTTATTTTTGATTAAGTAGGTAAACAAAAACATAAAAAAATTAAGAAAAATGAAGAATAATTGAATATACATACAGAAAAAATCATCTAAAATATTTTTGTAAAACTTGAGCACTGGCAAGGATTTCCAATTATATCCTAAATGTTTTTTTGTAGTAAATTGCCCACGTCATTAAGCTTTGCGTCTTTAAGCTTCATTCCTGCTGCCAATCTTTTTGGATTCATGGAAGAAAAGTGCTTGCCCTTCTTTGTGTTTGGTTTTGCTTCACCAATATCCGACTTGTAAAAAGGTTCACCGCGAACGCTAATTACGTTCAATTTACCCCTTTTAAAATGAACTTTTTCGATGTGTTGAATTTAAAATGCCAAGCGGCTCTGTTTAAGCAAGCTGACGTTTTCTATTTGCAATATTTACATTTCTCTTGCGGGGATATGTAGCAAGAACAGGTGATTCGATTGATTCCAAGGTTTATTAAAATAATATTTACTTTTTTGTACTTTCATAAATGATAAATTGCATCCGAACACAACAACACAATATATTGAACTAAAAATAATAAATTCATGCATAATAGTTTGACATTATTGTGAAGTTTTGGCCTGGGGTTCGACAAATAAAACACAATCAAAATTCCAAAATAATACAACAAATCTCTTTATTTTATGAAACACAACGTCTTTCAGTTTAAATAACAGCAAATTTAACTTATTCCACTTATTCACAATTTAAATACGTTTTTATAATTCAACACTTTTCATTTAATCTCAATTCAATCACTTTTTACTAACGCTTCCAGTTGTTAACAATTCCTCTCTCGAAAATAAACTGAACTTTCAATGCCATCTACTCTTGTATTTATACAAATCTTTGTAACGGGTGATTTTTTTGAGGTTAGGATTTTCATGCATTAGTATTTGACAGATCACGCGGGATTTCAGACATGGTGTCAAAGAGAAAGATGCTCAGTATGCTTTGACATTTCATCATAAATAGACTTACTAACGAGCAACGCTTGCAAATCATTGAATTTTATTACCCAAATCAGTGCCCTAGAAAAGTTGGCAGAAAATCCGCTTTTTTATCGACAAATTTTGTTCAGCGATGAGGCTCATTTCTGGTTGAATGGCTACGTAAATAAGCAAAATTGCCGCATTTGGAGTGAAGAGCAACCAGAAGCCGTTCAAGAACTGCCCATGCATCCCGAAAAATGCACTGTTTGGTGTGGTTTGTACGCTGGTGGAATCATTGGACCGTATTTTTTCAAAGATGCTGTTGGACGCAACGTTACGGTGAATGAACCGAACACTGATTTTGGTAATAAAATTCAATGATTTGCAAGCGTTGCTCGTTAGTAAGTCTATTCATGATGAAATGTCAAAGCATACTGAGCATCTTTCTCTTTGACACCATGTCTGAAATCCCGCGTGATCTGTCAAATACTAATGCATGAAAATCCTAACCTCAAAAAAATCACCCGTTATATAAAATCTATAGTACTATCATGAAGCCGATTTTTTTTAATTTGAACTCAGCTCATGTGAGGGCGCTACAGTAGCCTAAGTGGATTGTAGTGGAAATGAGTAGAGAAGCAAAAAAGTAAGAGCAAGAAATATATATTGGGTAAGAGAGTGAACTCTTTACTTTTTTAGAGGATGTGGCTTGTAGATACATTTGATCAAGTTCAGTAAGTTACATACATAGTTGTTTTGGTTTTATTTTTTTTTTCTTAGGAATATGCAGTAAGATACAAGTCTACCGATATAGGTAAATAAATGTGTGTTTACTACTGAAACTGAAAGCATTCTTACGTTGCTATGTTAATATGAATCCTTTATTTTGGATTCAATAAAGGGATCGCAGACAGAAAATTCAGAAGGAGAAACATAGATACATACATATCTTTAGTTAAATCCTTATTAGCGATATTGATGTTGTTGACCTTGTTTTGTGTACCTTTTTTACCTTCACTATTCACTTGCCTACGTTTTAAATGTTGAATTTTTTGTGTTGTCGTTGATTTAACATACATATTCTTATAATTAACTACATAGTTTTATGTTTGCTGTGAGAAAAAATATTTGTTTGTATTTTTGTTGGAATTTGGTAACTTGTGAATGATTTCAAGGCAGGTATTTTGTAACTTGTGAATGAGTTAAAATTTATGTACCTATCTAGCAATTTAATTAAAAGTCAACCTAAGGTATTTGAATAGTATAGGTAAAGGTACCTATGTTTAAGTATTAAGGTTTATTTTTTTTCCGAAGGCGCTTAAATAGGTATAATAATTTTGGACTTTTTGAATTTTTTTTTTCAGATTTTGGAATGCAGTCTTATAATATGCAGATAAGATGTTAAATAAAATTAATTGATAAGTTTTACAAAAAATACTTAAAATTAAAAAAAAAACCAATAATTAGTTAGGTAGGTGTAGGTATACCCAAGATATAAGTTAGAAGAAAAAAATATTCAAAATGTTGGTAAAAATTATTAGAAATTCAAAGAGTAGTTACAGAGAAAGGGGGAAAGACGAGTTATATTCGTAGTGGGAAACATACAAACAAAAATCCATCATTAAGGGCAATATTTAGGAGAATTATGAAAATCGATATCTTTGGCACCGCAAATTAATAACGGAATCCTGTAGAGGGACTAGATACAAACATTTTATACTAAACGAAAAGGGGTCTATCTCCTCGCGTTTATGCAGGAGGTGCAATTTTCTAAAAAAAACACTTGCATTAGAAAAAAATATATTCAAAAATAACTGCATTACATACAATTATGTGCTAAGTCTTTTTTTAAAGGTCAAAGTCTGTTCTATCATAAAGGTTTTCTAAATCTTTAAATATCTACAGGAACTTTTGTAAAAACTTATTTCAAACTCAAAATTTCAGAAAAAAATTAAAAATAAATATTTCATATTGATTTTTTTTTCAAAATTGAAAAAAATGTACTAAATTTGCTTTTAATATTTAATATTACTCCTATTAATTCTTAATTGAACGCTGAAAACGAGATGATATTATGTATTCTAGTGTTCGAGAAAGTTGAAATTTAGCAAACCCACTATTTTATAATTTGTTTGGTATTTAAGTGGTCTTCCCTCTACACATTTCGGGTGGAGTAGGTACAATAACTTTGGCGCTGCAAAATAATAAAAGATTCTAGTAGAGGGACTAAATACAAGTATTTTTTGCTATGAGAGGCGGGTCTATAACCCACCTTTTAGGCGGGAGGTACAATTTTATTAAAAAATACTTTTAATGACATTTTTTTTTCATTAAAAGTAATTTTTAATAAAATTGTAAGAGAACGATAAGACTTAAAATTAAAAGTTATACTTTTTCTGAGAGATAGAAATTTGCACTTAATTTTAGTTTTTAAATTAATTAACAGTTTTTTTGAAAAAAAAAAATAACTTCAGACTCAAAAAAAACACAAAAATAATAAGTTCTCCTAAGCATACGCAACTACCCCTAATCCAATAGTGATGCCAAGGAGGGTTGTTGCAGGGGGAGGGGGCATTATGCACCCTTTTAATAATCACGTAAATATTAAACAAATTATTAGAAGAAAGGCTTAGAAATTTCCAATTTTCTCAAAAACTTGTAGTCATAGAATCATCTATTGTTAAGAATTCGATAAAAAACAATAGGAGTAATAAATAATGAAAGAAAATTAAGTACATATTTTCCTAATTTCCGATAAAAAGCTCAATATATTAACTCTTTAAAACACTACACACACTTAATTATAAAAAAATAGCTTCACAATTTAACTAATAATAACACTTACTTGTTTTATTTTTTATTTTCTAAACATATGAACTAAATCAGTAAAAAGATTTTTTTTATTTTCTTCTTTACAATTTTCATACACTTAACTAACAAAATAATAGGTATATTTTTTACTTCACAATTCTTTTGCTTTAAAATTATTTTTTCTTCTTTACAATTTTCTCAAACTGCATAAACAATATATGTAATCGTTTTTTATCTTTTCCTTTACAATTAAATCAAATAACACTATATATTTACAAACACTTCACAAACTTTTACATTTTTACCTTATACTTCACAATTAAACACAATAATAGTAATAAGTAAAAAATTCTAAAAGCATTTAACGACATTATTTTACTACCATCATTTCAAAAAGTGGCAACGTGTGATTTTACTCGTCGTCTCGATAATTACCTTACCTTACTCAATACATGTTCAAAGAATGTATATATACATCTATGTGTATTCAAGCAATATCACCAAATACCATTTTTCATCCCCTACCTTATTTGTCTACCATCAATTCAAAACGTGACAGCAGAACATGTTCCAAGGATACATTCATATATTACCTACCAAACAATAAAAGCATATACCATATTTCCACCTCTAACCTAAGTAAATTAAACGCCTTCTTCACCCTCTTAATGCGATATTCACTTATAATTTTCTCTTGGTACAACATGCCTCTTCATTCACTTACAATCCACAAGTTGTGGAAATTAGTTCTGCTTCAGCTCTATAGAGGGACTACACAAAAAATCAGCCCATGATAGTCTTATAGATTTTATATACAAAGTTACGAATCAACCAGGAAGATGGCCAGACGAAAAATGAAACCATGAGAGTACAATATTGTATTATATGAATCGGCTTTCTTAACACGATATATATAATCCGGATGAATTGGATTGTATTGATTCTCATGCTTTTCATATCGGCTAATTAGTTCAAGACAAAGTCAAGTCCAAACTGATTCTTGCGACATATTTTAATTCAGATTAAAAAAAAAAGAAAACAACAGCTACTGATATAAACCCCAAACGGAGCGAAACCGACTCTGCAAACACCGAAAATATTTTGAAGAAACACAATGATAAAAAGGAAAAGCGAAAAGAGAAACGTCAAAAACAGTCAATGAACAAGTTACCCTCGACCCACAGAGTAAAATGATTTTTCTTCTCAGCTTTTGAATTTGCTATCTCAACGTGTAAAATCACCCAGTTTTTAGAACTTCAAATCCAGTTAAAGATAAAAAAAAAACTATTTCTATACATACTACATTGACTACAACAACTACATGTCAAAAATAGGAATTTGTACAATAGGTGCAAAGTAGTCGCTAAATTCATTGGCTATTTCAATAGGGTTTGTAAAAGACAATAGTATCATTCTCTTTTTTAAGCATAATTATCTTTTTCTGGGATGTATCGTTGTTCAAAATGCAATAAATTGCAGCCCATTCTTTTCTAGAGTTTCCTTTAGCATCTATTATTTTTGAATAATAATAGCTATTTTTTGCTATACGAATTTGACTTTTCACTCTTTTGGCATATCGAATACAACGTCTTCGCAAATTTGAATCTATAGGGTATTTTCTACATTTACTACTCAACTTATTTTTTTGTATTAAGTTTTTGTTTTGGGCTCCAGGTCATTTTCAATTTTTTTGTGTAATAAAACATTAATTTGTTTATCAATACGACGTTTCGTCCATGGTTATCATCAGGTTTTTTGTTTGATTTGTTTCATTAGATTGTCCTTTATCCAAGGGTTTAACTTATTTTCTTGTAACAGTGGAAACAGAGTTTTTATAAGAATTAATATATTTTCAGTTTTCAAAAAATAATCCCGTAATACAATGATCAGTAATATGGATGTCAAGGTTAATACACGAAAGGTGATCAGAAACAATATTTTCGAATTTTCCAAATGCATGGTCTTAACACGAACCTGATATGGGCCTAGTGGGCCAAAACGATGTTACGCCATTTTCTGCCATAAGGGCCAGATACAGATCTATAGTCAAATTACACTTAAGTATATCAATATTAAAATCCTCTATATGAATTAGGTTTCTAAACACACTATTCCTTTTCAACATCTTACAGATTTTTTTGTTGAAAACTCCCCGTCCATCAAACGACGCCGAGCCTCCATCATCCTGTTGTTATGGCTATTCTTCCGACTTCCTCAGAGGGGTTCATTTTCGACGAACAGAACTCTTCGTTCGAGCTTCCCCAAGGTTTTTTTTGCTTCCAATTTCTGTGAATAATAATAACTCATGCTTTTTATTCTTTATTAAAAAAAATTGTTTTTGCAAAAAAGTAACATACGGTTGCCAAGAATTTTCTGAAATAATTTATTTTTGACAGCAAGCAACAAGCATTTCTTTTTTAAAAGTCCGATCCTATAATTTAACCGCAGAAAAAATGTTAGTTCAAGAAAACAATTTAATTTAATTTACAGTTTGTATATGACACACTTTTTAGGCTCAACCAATAAATACAAAAGATAAATTATTCCACCAGAGTTTTTCACTCAACAATGATGTAAAACCAAGTGGCTTATAGTTCATAGCTATAGCTCATATGAAAGAGTAATTATATTAGGGAAGAATGAATATCCCCTTTCGTTTCACATATTTTCGTGCCGTGTTCTTAGTGGTCATCGTTACAGTTTCGATTATCCTGACCTTGTTTGTCGTCCTCGTCGAAATCTAGATCAAGGTCGATCCAGCGTTTCATTCGGTCCGCCGATAAAGTGTCTGAATAAGGTTTCTATGTCCGTGGACCAAAAGGCATATCGGCGACCTGTACCTGTTCTGTAACTTAATCGATAAGTTTTCGCATCGTTACATATTAAAACGATTCATTCAGATCGTCTGGAAGTAGTAGGGTTTCGGTATATAGATGTGATAACTTTAGTTTCAATCACATTTCCACTTGAACTTCCACTCTTCCACTGGAAGGCGATAAGTTTAAGTGTCAATCTAAAAAAACTAAAATCTGACTGTCATATTAAAATTAAAAAACAAATTGATTTTTCATTTCCGGGTTTGTTTTGTGTGTTAAAAAAAAATTAAAATAGTTTGCGGTACTTTTATTGGCAGAGACTGAAGAACGCAGAAATAAAATGCGAATTCAGCGGCGTAAACTTAGGAATACCACCAACCCATTTGAAATGCCTGAGGAGCCACTTCGCGAGCAATGTCGCTTAAGCCAAAAAACTGCTCATATCCTAATTGAAGAAATGCGTCCAAATATGACGAAGGGACGAAAGGAAAACTTTCATTACTATCCCGATTTGTGTGTGTACCGCATTGCAGTTTTTTGCGTCTGGGTCTTACCAAAGAGATATTGGACAACATTTTTCCGCGGCGATGAGCCGAACAATCGCCTCAAGATATCGTGTGCAAAGTCTCTTTGGTATCTACTCCAGAAGAAGCTGGCGAGCAAATGTATTCAATTCCCATCGGAGGAGGAGTATCCTGCTACCGATTAACGCTACCTTTCATATAACGGTTCATTTTTTAATGTTGGGCTTTCTCGGTAACGGCTCTTTGGATTTCTGTCAAAATTTATATTTGAGAAAATCTAGGTATATATCAACATTTTGAATAATTTTTTTTTCTAATTAAAATTAATTTTTGATTTTTTTTTTAAATCAATATTCTTTAAACTAATCATAAAAAATTATTTTAAATTTTCTAATCACGCAAATTTTATTAATCAACTGTAAAAAAATATTAAGAAATAAGAGAAAATCGTACTTTTAAGTTCACAGGCTTTCCATTTAGTTTATCTTTATTTGAGTCTGGGCCCCATTGCTCTGAGGCAAAAATAGCCGTTAAATCTAAAAAAATCAAACCTTGTCCACAAGACAACGGCTTATCTATCTCTTGAACCCAAATCAAACAAAACAGAAAAATAATATATTTTTTTGTAATGGCTTAAGTCGTGATATAAGCTCTTATTCCTTGTGGAAATCAGATTAAAAAAATGATCGCTAACGTTAACTTAAGTTATTTTAAATCTACGCAATATCGAATCATTTGACTGCTTATATCGACATTAGCCGTTTAAAAAAAAAATAATTTTCAACCAGTCAGTTTTTTGAAACAGCTTAAGTTCACACAAGCTATTGTACTGCTTTCAAAGGGTACAAAACTGTAGTCTTAAGACGACCTAAGCTATTTATACGAAAGTCACGGAGGTCTTTATTGGAAATTAAGTGAATTTGAGAATAGAATCAGTTGTAAGAAGTTCGTTGTTTATTAAGATGCTCCTTTGAAAAGAATTGGCCCAAATTATATTTTGTAATTTTTTACTGAGTGAATTTGGTGGCAGCAAACGAGAAAGGGAGGGGAGAGGAGTGTTACCACTAAGGCACTACTCCTTTCATCCAGGCGGCAGCGGAAGAATTCGCTAGATGGAATCAAAGGTGGCGTCTACTGTTCCAGTCAGGTTGAATTATTAAGTGAACATGAGCTACTACGACGTTTTCGAGGCTCAGGCCTATAAGAAGCGGTTTATACGGCTCTTCGTCCTTGGAGTCACAATAAGGACCTGGTCCTCCAGGTTTTGGGTTGTGCCGTTGGGGTAACTTCCCGGCCACGCCAAAAACAACTAGTTTCGAGCAACAACAACCCTCGGATACGGACGGATTCACTTAACACGAACCCTGCAAACGAAATAAGGACAACGAATTTCGGATATGTACCCGGAATGTTAGGTCCCTTAACCGACCACGTGCAGCCGCACAACAAGCGGAGCCCTTGACTTCTGTAAGGCAGACATAACCGCCATCCAAGAAAGGCGATGGTACGGGCTGGGTAAAAGAAAGATGAAAAACTGCGATATCTACTATGGCAACTGCTATACACAACAAAAACGCAAAAGCGCTTATTTGGATGTGGATTTGTAGTTGGAAGCAGGCTCCGGCAAGAGGTTTTGAGCTTCAAATATCATGCGAGCGCCTCATGATAATCCGCATCAAGGCTAAATTTTCCAATATTAGCCTTATATGCGCGCATGCCCCTACAGAAGAATAAGATGATGACACCAAAGAAATGTTTTTTGAGCTCCTGGACAAAGCATTTGAGCTGTGCCCTAGCTATGACATTAAAATTGTCCTAGGCGACTTTAACGCCAAGCTAGGGAGAGAAGATGTCTTTGGTGGTACAATCGGAAAACACAGCTTGCTCGACACCACCTCCGATAACAGATTCAGGCTAATTGACTTTGGTGCGGGGCGATATATGGTAATAGATTGACCACATTGCGATCGATGTAAGGCATTACTGCAGTTTGATGGATGTCCGAACTTTCTGAGAGGCAAACATTGACTGGGACCACTACCTCGTTGTAGCCAAGTTACGACTGAGGATATCCCGACCAACGCCAAGAAGAGGTAATACTGTGAGGACACTGAGAACCAGTGGCAACATTGCCAAAATGCCATCAGGGAGGCCGCCACTGAAGTGCTGGCTTATACTCGGCCACCACAACGAAACCACTGGTTCGATGATGAGTATCGGCAAGCACACGCAGCTAAACTAGAAGCATACAAAGCGGCGCTGAAAAGAAGGACCAGAAATACCCGTGTCGTCAAAATACATCAATTTTTGAAAATAAAGTGAGGAAATATAATTCATGCACAGCACTGTATATGCAATTTAATTTTTATCTGTTTTTGAGAGACCATCGAAAAATATATTAGGGACAATGAAGAACTTATATATGTAAACGAGCATATCTTCTTTTGTATAATTTAAAACAAATGTCAGAATTTTCACTATTGCATTCTGAATGCCAGATAATCTGTTTTAATTCAAATACTCACGTACACTTCATGCAAATTAAATATACGTTATTGAAATGCCAGAATTGGAAATTGCCTCATTTGGGCATTTGAAATTGTAACACATATTGGGTCTTTTCAGCAAAGGCATATTGCATATGGTTCAAAAACAAATGATAATTTCGATGCAAATTTTGAAATTCCTATTAAACCATTTAGTAGTCCCTTGTGGTAGTTTCTTCAATGAGAAAAGTCAAATGGTCATGTTGATGGACACAAAAACAATAAACCCACCTCTTGTTCTTTCCTATCAGCAGGATAAGGAAAGGAGGTTTATTGGAAGAGAGGTTATCAGAAATAAGTTTAGGTCTTTCCTAATAGAGTCATTTCTATTTTAAACGAAGATTGAAAGTGAAAAACAATTGGTAAACTTACCTAAGTAGAAAACGAACAACAAGGATTAAGTTATTTTATTGGTTTATATCTTAGAGTTGAAAACATTATCTGGATCCGAGTTCAAAGTATTCAAAGTTTTGTGAATAATGCCAGGAAATTTCTTGATGATAATGCACAGACTGGTGCATCTATCTCAACATAGTTTTCTTCTCCTTATGAGTTTGTTGGTTCATTACTTGCCCAAATGTGTACGATTTCTGACAAAACAATTATCATTTTTATTGTTTTGTATTTTAAAAATAATGCCCACTTCAAATTAATTAAACCCAGCTAAGGAAACTGCCCATAATCTGGTAAAATTTTTCAAGAATGATTGATTGCAATGTTCTCCAATAACACTAGCTTTGCTATACTCTGTCCAACAAAAATAGGCAGCACAGTTCTTATGCGCGAGCTTTTTTTAAAAACAGTGGCGCCGGCGTATATTATCACGACACTGAATTGGGCAAACTTGTACTGAAAATAAGAGAAAGCCACTGACTAACGTACATGAGTCTGAAAAAGAAAACTCATGCACCCTACCATGACCGATATCTAGTTGGAGTTGGGTTGGAGTAATGAATGCTGATCGCTCACTCACTTCTACCTACCCTCGCTGTGTAAATTGAAAAAGTACTATTTCAACAACAGAGTTACCTAATCCATTGAAAACAGTAATATATAGCTTGTTCATTGGTTTGTATCATATTGGGAACTTTTGGCATTCGGTTTTGGAGCTTTTGATAGCAAATTTATGGGGGTAGGTGTTGCCGTGTTTGTTTATTTGTAGTACTTATTGTTATTAAACCGTTAAAATGCATTTAAATTTTGTTGGCATTTTGGTTTTTTAATAGAAAGAAGTTATTTTCTTGAAGTTTGCAAGTGCATTACGTGATTATATTAATTCGGAAGAGTCGTTCAGCTTTTTTTCCTTTTTTTAAGGAAAACGTTTATTTACGTAGGTTTTCGGAGTGCGCGGTCAGTTTTTTGATTCCTTATAATTTTCGTAATTTGGATTGTGATATTAATGTGAAATTAAGTGTTTTTATGTGAAGTATATTAGTATAAGTATATTTTGTGCAATTTGTGTTTTTAACTCGTTTTAACTCGTGTTTTTAACTCGTTTTTTTTTTGTTCAATAGTAAGTAAGTAGAAATGGCTTCTAAAGCATCAAAAGACTTAAGTGCCGAAAAAAAAGAAATTGTTGAAGCGACAAAAAAATCCATACAAATTTAAAAACAGGACCGTGGGTGAACGAACAGTTTATAATTTCTCAAGGAAAATAGCACCAAAGGCCACAACTCGCCATCAAAAAAGAAAAACCCGAGCAGGTCTCAAATGCAAAGTAGATGATTTTGATAAGTGTGCCATCAGACAAATTGTGCATCAGTTTTTTTCAAATAATGAACTTCCAACGCTGGCTAAAATTTTGCATGAACATCACAAGCATTAGCAGGTCTACCCTACATACGGTTTTAAGAAAAAAAACCAAGTTTTAAATTTGCAAGTCGTCAGCGAAAGTGTGTTCTTTTGGAAATAAATGACATCATAACATGGAGAAGGCGATACTTACGCGAAATTAAAAAAACTAAGGGAACAAAATAGAAGAATTTATTTTACTGATGAGACTTGGCTCCACGAAGGACACACAAAAGATAAAGTTTGGACGGACCCAGCCATATTAAAACCACGGCCAGCGTTCAACGAGAGATTGTCAACAGGGCTGCGTGCACCATCGGGAAAAGGTAAGAAGCTTATGATAACGCACATAGGAAGCTAAACAGGTTGCGTAGATAACGGACTCCTATGTTTCGTTTCTGGTAGCAGTGCGGACTATCACGAGGGCATGAATGCTGACGTATGCGGAAAGTGATTTAAGTAAACTTTTGCGACTGGATCTCAATTCTGTTATTGTTTTGGATAACGCAACATACCACTAACGAAAGAAGAACAAAGCTCCATCGACTGAAACAAAAAAAGAAGACATTAAGATTTGCCTTCGGTCACACAATATTTCTTTCGAGGACGATATGGTTAAAGCTTATCAAACATGATATTACGATGATAGAGAAACATATTCAAGTTACTGGAAAAATTCTGTCCGTCTGTCTGTATGTCTGCCTGTCTGTCTGTGCGGATGTAACGGGTGATTTTTTTGAGGTTAGGATTTTCATGCATTAGTATTTGACAGATCACGCGGGATTTCAGACATGGTGTCAAAGAGAAAGATGCTCATCATGAATAGACTTACTAACGATTTTTAACGATCTGCCACAACGTCGAATTTTCAGTGAATGGGCCCTAGAAAAGTTGGCAGAAAATCCGCTTTTTTATCGACAAATTTTGTTCAGCGATGGGGCTCATTTCTGGTTGAATGGCTACGTAAATAAGCAAAATTGCCGCATTTGGAGTGAAGAGCAACCAGAAGCCATTCAAGAACTGCCCATGCATCCCGAAAAATGCACTGTTTGGTGTGGTTTGTACGCTGGTGGAATCATTGGACCGTATATTTTCAAAGATGCTGTTGGACGCAACGTTACGGTGAATGAACCGAACACTGATTTTGGTAATAAAATTCAATGATTTGCAAGCGTTACTCGTTAGTAAGTCTATTCATGATGAAATGTCAAAGCATACTGAGCATCTTTCTCTTTGACACCATGTCTGAAATCCCGCGTGATCTGTCAAATACTAATGCATGAAAATCCTAACCTCAAAAAAATCACCCGTTATTTTGGACTGTAGCCTAAACGGTTGAGCCAATCGTCTTCAAATTTAGTACTTCAGGTTATTATGACATTCTACAGAGGAGATTTTTCAATTTTTTTAAGCTCAACAATTAACGGTACATGTCATATAACAGTTCTGTAAAAGCTTATTTTTCTCGAAAACAGCTCCAACAATTTTTATGAACAAAAATCTGTGTACTACTGTAGGTAAGCATTATATTTTGGTGAAAAAAAAAAAAATTAATATGGTGGGCTAAAAACGGTACCTCGACTTTCTCGAAAACTGGTGATCCGATTACTATCAAAATTGATATTCAAGAAGATGTAGGTAACCTAAGTAACTTCACATACATTTTTTTTCGATTTTTTTTTTTAATTTCATATAATTTTTTTAATTTTCTTTTTTGAAAATCAATATTTTGAAAACGGGTAAATGATTTTTTTTAAATTTTGTTTTTATATGTATGTTATTAGTACGCTTAAGTTTGTATTCTTGAATTTTTTTTTATTTTTTAAAAGAAGTTGTTAAAAAAAACATTTTATTTAAAAACCGTTCCTACGATTTTGAAAAAAAATTCACATCTTTTTATATTTCTTAAAGAAATAAAATGGCGTTTAAATTTTTTCACTCAATATAATTTATCGTACTTCATTCCAAAAATAAAAAGTCACAAAAATCGAATAAATGCTTTAATGTTAACTTTAATTTTCTTAAATTTTTTCTACAATGTGACCGCACACATGAGCAAGTACGTGCGATCCAGTCGTGCAATTTATTTTATTTTTGTTTTGTTATACTTGTTATTTAATTTTAAGCTGTGTATATTAATCTTAATGAATACAATTTTTGTTTTTGATAGTTTTTTTTTTATTTAAAAGGGGTTAGACCTACTGGGAATACCCTTCAAAAACGCTTATTTTATCTTACCTCTTGGTGGTGTGAAAAAGATTTATACGTTTCTCTTACGGAAAACAAATGAGTGCGAATGAGAGATAAACATCCCTTTCTTCCCTGTACCGCCGATTTAAGTTGGACAGAGTATAGTTTTATCAAATGAAGTGCACTGAAATTGCTCTAAATTTATGTTTTTTGGTTTTTAATAAAAAAGTGACTATATATATTTTTTTAATTATTAATAATATATTGTATTGTATGCAGAAAGTGGTAACCCTACGCACATTGCTCTCCCATTTACCATGATTTATAATAATATTGATTATATGATATATAGCGAATTTAGGAATTAGGCTAGAAAGGTGTAAGGACTCGAAAACTTTCTGATATAATGTACGGGAGTTAGGTGGAAACAATGGTCTGTCTTCAAGTCCATTACAAGCTGAAATTAAGGCTTCCCATTTCCGATCCCTGTTGAAACGTGGAGACGATTTGCAATCTTTCCATTGTGCTTGTCCTGGCACCAGGGACGATATACTTGAATCAACAATAGTTTTTGAAGAATTAGAACTAGCTCTTTTTAAAATGAAAAATAATAAGTCTCCAGGAGTTGATGGCATTCCCACTGAGTTTCTAAAAAACTTGTCTTTAGAATACAAAAGTTATCTTGTTTCTTTGTTTAACACTTTATTTGACAACTCCTGCATTCCCACAAGTTTTAATAAAGCTGTCATAGTCCCAGTCTTAAAGAAAGGTGACTCTAGTTTACCCGAAAATTATAGAGGCATTTCATTACTAAACTCAATTAGAAAAGTCTTTGCTGGAATTCTGTACAATAGACTAATTAGCTTGGTAGAGTCAAACAATCGCTTAAGTATGTTTCAAGCTGGATTCCGTGAGGGTTTTTCAACTGTTGACCACATTTTTGCTTTATCGAGTATAGCTAACAAATACATCTAAAAGAAAGAGAAGCTATATGCTTGCTTCGTCGATCTAAAAGCTGCATTTGACACGGTCAATCGACAAGCTCTTATCAAAAAAAAATAAAAGGCACGACTGGGTCGCACGTACTTGCTCTTATGTGCTAATCCTTTTTAAGTGCAGGCGTCTTTTTGACAAAGATTTTATTTTAATATTTTTTGTATGACGTGCATGCGTCACGACAAAGGGATAAACACATAAATATATAGGATTGTTAGCTTTTGCAGTTTTTTAGTGTAGTATTATCTTTCCACTTGCTGCTTACTGTTTATAATATAATTTGTTAATAGAAAGATACAAAGGACTTTTTTCAGTTAAATTTTCATTTTGGTATGGAAAAATTTGAACAACTGGCATAAAGATTCGTCGGAATCAGCAGTATGGCAATAATGCTAGGTAAAGGGACCTTTATACGTCCCAATATGGGACCAATGGAATTTATAAAGGTATATAAAGGTACCTATAATAAGGTTGGAAGGAAGGTAGGTACTAAAATTAAGATACGTGTTCCAACTACTGTTAAGCCAGTAGGTATAGAGACAATATTAAAAGTTAACACAGTGGTTTTGTTTATTTATAGGAAGGTGTAAACTTTTGTTTTCTCGATTGAAATTTTTGCATTCAGTAGTAATCGAATAGTTTTTTTTATTTGTTAGTTGTTTTTGTGTGTTTATCAAAGGCTTCCTTATTTATTCTGTGCTTTTATGATGATGAAAAATACTTTAAAATACGTAAGTATGTATGTAATGTAGGTTGTCACTTTCTTATATTTGACTAATGGCTTGGCTAGGGCTTAGCCGAGCAATATGAAATAAAATGTTGGGGAAAAAAATGTATGAATTCAAAAAAACACTACTCATAACGTTTTTTGGAAAAAATGTTGTAAGCCATCTTATTTCTTTTGCTGTTTTCCATTTTATGAATTTTTCATTTCAAAATCGTTCGACCAGTTTTTTCAAAAAAATGTTTTTTTTTAAAAACTTTTCGAAAACATATTTTAAATTTTTTTTTAGTATGTCAATTTTAAGAAATCTATAGTTTATACTAGGAGAAAAATTTAAAAAAAAATCTATAGATCCGTTTTCAAAATATTCAAAAAAGAAAATATTTTTTTAAAAAAATTATTAAAATTTAAAAAAAAATGTTTTTGAAAATTTTGATAAGCAATATTATTTAAATCATAAAACACTACATATTTTGAAAATTTCATCAAAATCCGTCAATTAGTTAACGAGAAAGTCTGATTTTAAAAAACCGGTCATATGGGAGGTACCGTTATAAAACTTTTTCTGAAAAATCCATTAAAATTAAAAGATAGATTTTGCACAGAAAACATCATTCTGAAAGTTTTATCAAAATCGTAGGAGCCGTTTTCGAGAAAAATAAGTTTTTCATTAAAAGTTATATGGCAGGTACCGTTAGTTTTGGAGCTAGAATGCCAATTCCAAAAACTGTCGGGTAGAGCACTCTAAAAATACTATATACCAAGTTTGAATCAAATCGGCCCAACCGTTTGGGCTGTAGATATCGATACGGACAGACAGACAGACAGACAGACAGACAGACAGACAGACAGACAGACGGACGGAATTTCCGGACCCACTTTTTTTGACTTCTCTATCATCGTAATGGCATGTTTGATTGTTAGAATTTTTTTTTTTTTTTTTACGAATGCATAACTTGCCTTATAGTCCCTATAATCGCAAGTAAAAAAGTGCTGCTTTACGTGGACGACCTTGTTATGTTGTCGGATAATCCTTCTTTTCTTCAACTTCAAGTAAATCAACTTCAGAACTACTGCAAAACTTGGGACCTTAAAATCAACTCCAAAAAAACTAAAATTATGGTATTTGAGGCTCGGCAATGTAAAAGGTTGAGGGAGGAAAGATGGTTCTTGAATAGTCAACCTATTGAGATTGTACATGAATTTAAATATCTAGGAGTGCTGTTGTCTACTAATGTTACCTTTACAAAGCATTTTCAGCATAAAAGTATAGAAGAAAAAGTAGCTCTAAATGTTATGTGGCCAACTTTCTTCTCAAACAAAAACATAGAGTTTTTCAAGCAACTGTTAGCACTTGCATGTCCTACGGTGTTCAAGCCTTTGGCCAAACCTATTTTGAATAATTTGAGTTGATACAACGCTTTTTTTTTCAAACGATTATTCCGGCTACCTAGCTCGACTCCAAACTACGCAATTCACGTTCAATCTGGCATTACACCTGTTTATGTTAAAAAATTAAAGTTGCACTCAGATTTTCTTATAAGAGTTATGATGAAACCGGGCCCTAACCTTCACAAATCCATTATGAAGTATCTTCTGAGAACACAAGCAACACCTTTCAAGGAATGGAGTGAACTTGCTCGGCTGCATAACCGAATCGAACGTAGATATTTGGCAAGAGAAGTTTTCTAAGATTATCTCAAAAGTTGATGAAAATAAATATCTTCAACATTTGAATAGAGCATCAGCATCAACAGCAAGAGAAATCAATAGGAACTTAAACCATTCCCTCAATGTCAATAGCTTTAACTACTTTAATCACAGACTTTCTGCGAAAGCTATAAGCACAATTTTTAGAGCTAGGGTAGAAATGTTGAATCTGAACTATGTTCCGCATCGGTCAGATTTACATTTTCTTTGCAATTTCTGCAATAGAAATGAGCGGGACGATGTTTACCATTTCGTAGCTGTTTGTCCAATACTGCAAGAAATTCGAAGGCTATATTTTCAAAAAAATGTCCTCTCGAAAGAACAATTGTTTGATGTGTTGAACGGGTTCGTTGGATGGACAAATCTTTATATGTACTGTGATCACGCTTTAAATTACCGAAAAAGCTTTCCAACCTTTTAATCAGTTTTTTTTTCTGTAAGCAAAAAAATTTATTTTCTGTACAAAACCATATATTATTATCTTAAAATCAAATCAAATTTATCCACTTTTATTTTTTTATATATAATTATGTGTTAAAATGTAAAACTACCTATTGTTTATTTTATCATCTTGGAAAGAAATATTATTTTCAGGCAGACGGCAATATTGCCATGTCCATAAATTATTGTAATCTAGTAAATTGTAAATTTTTCTTTGAAATAAAATAATAATAATAATAATAAATAATATAATGATAAACCTGTTAGAGCTTTTACTTGAAACAGAAATATGCCGTTTAATGCAACCTCACTGATATTGCAATATAAGTATAACCAGGGAGATCTGTTGCCCTTAGCCAACGCGGAGTTCTGAAAATGGTCTGTGCACTATCTTGGAGATGAAGTGACCATTTTACCGCCAAAGGGACAGCAAAAAGTTTGTCCGACCAGCGGTTTTGTACATTTATATATTATACATTTACATTCATGTAATTTGCCATTTATTTATGGCAAAATTATCATTTGACTCGATGAGGTAAGTGTTCCTACGTCCGCCTCCCGGACTATTAGAAAAGAATCTAATGTGATTTCTCAAGCAAATTAAATACACCTTCAATGCAAACTCTTCAAAGTGGGTTTATAATTGAACCACCCGCAAAACGTATTGATTCCCTAATTCACCTCATTCCCAACAATCTATTAGCTACAATTTATTCTTGTATTTGCTATGCAAATACGAAGGATTCAAATCAATTGAACCAACATAATGAACATTGGCATTCACTCCAATCTTGAAACAATGTGTTGAATTAAGGTGCTCTCATGCATATAAGCCCTCCAATTCCAACATCTATGTGTCCTGGATTTTCTTCCTTCGATGGTCAATTGTCATCCTCAATGCCAATCTTGTTATACTTGTGTACTTATGTATGTCGACAAATTCAATGCCTTGTGCAAGTGTTGTTTCACCTCCATGTTTGATTAAAGCTGCAACAATTGAAATGATTTCACTTGTCAGCAGCAGCAGCAGGATGAGCAATAAGATGTCCTTGTGTCTACAACATACGGCCATGCGACAACGGAAGTACAGTGTGTCAAGTGTAATGCAATATTAATTGGGGCTCGAATTTATTTTGCAATCATGCACCCACTTATTACCACCCACATACATATAAAATCCTTCGAAAGGACATCGAATCCTATCGAAGCTAAAATCTTGTCACGTTCTCCAAGATTGACGACACGCCAAGCCAATAATGGCTCATAGTGGTGGTGGTGTGTCAACGAAAGTGTTCTATCATATTTCGTCCTTCGTTTTTTGTTGTGCGGTCGATAAATTTTCTTTTTTATTTTTTGTCCTAGCCCCATTGATGTTACAATTTTTTTTTACGACGTACTGATGCAAAAATCTATTTTCCATTGTCAATTAAATTAATAACCTTAAACTGAAATTTCCTAGCTGTCCGTCTGTCATTGAATTAGTGGTGGAAGAAAGTTGTGAGACCAAAAGGACACAACCAACTCAAAGTAACGACGAAGAAAATGAGATGAAAACGAGGCGAATGCAAATTAAGGATACTTCAGCTCTTCCAGCTATTGAGGGTCACACTCTGGCTTATTATTTGCATCGTTATAGCGCTTACAACGACGACGGATCCAATGGACACAACGAGTTAATGTTGTGCTCCATGTGTTTGGGAAGGGTAGTTGCTTGTGTTTATTTGTAGGAAGGACTCTTTTTTTTGTTTGGTTGGTTTTAACGTTCAATGGAATAAGCTGTGGCAAACTGGACACGGAGACAAAACGACAAATGGAAAATATCCTTTTGGTTTATTAGATAAATAGAAATAAGGAAGTCGACTTTTCCAGGGATAAAGTCGACTCTGATGCAGAATGGGTTTAATACATTTCTTATGTGTTTTGCTTTGAAGATTATCTTGGATGGCTGAACGCATTCTTTCCAAAAGCCATCAGTTGTGGAGTTTTGTAGATTTTGTCATTTCAGGAATGTGTAGTTTAGAGCAAATAATGAAAAATAGAGTCTTTTAAAGTGGAGAGTTCTTTAATTTATCAGGGAATTATCAGCTTGAGGGCTTTGATTTTGATTACATGACCTAAGCGAATAAATTTAACTAAGAGCTCAGATTAAGCAGACAGTTTATTGGTTAAAAGGAGTTTATTTAAAAACCTTATAATCATAATAGAATATGCTTAACTTTTCTTTTCACAAGTAAAATCTACTCCATTCTTGACGGTCAGAACAAATTCCACAGGGGTAAGACAGAGGATTACAATAGCATTCCTTAATCTCTCTTTATTCTCAGTAAATAAAATTTTATATAGCCACCCTTACCGTGATATCTGCCTTTCAAGCTTAGCTGGTAACGTCTCAACAATTTTTCCATGATCTTTGCCTCGAAAGCTGATCGCATACCAACCGGCTGATTAAATATGGACGGTAGTGCTATATAAAGCGATTAGTGTAATTATAGCACAAGTATGGGAATATCCTACACTTAGGCAGGTGATGGAAAAAAGTCTAAAATTTAACTTTCCAACTTACTATCGTCTCCGTGTAGCCTTGGAAGCAGTGGTGATTCCTGGTCTTCAGTTTTGGGTTGGTTACAAAATATCATTTGAAAATCTCACATCCTCAAATTAAAACAAGCGTTTTTTATAAAGGTAATTTATAAATTTATATTATTTTCCAAATGAAAATCTTATTTTTTTTCTTTTTTATAATAAACACAGGAGAAAGGGATTATTTATCTACCCTTAAAATTTTAAAACACCACCCGAGCATTAGGGAAATAAGGAAGGATGTAAGAGCAGATGTCGGTGGACATAAATTTTGAAACTCTGCAAATCAAAATGGGGGGGAGAAGCTAGGCAAAGCTTTCAACATTCTAGGAAGCCTTAACATCTCGCAGCATTTTGGCAACGTCAAATATGTGGTCATTCCACAGAAGGTGGCCTGTAATGCACATATCGAGAACTGAGAGATGATCGGTTTCTTTATGCAAGTGCCACTCACGTGTAGTGGTATTTAGGGTATATTTCGCTCTAACGACAAGAGACAACATTGAGTTTTTGAAGCATTAAATTCTACGCGATTTCGTATTCCTCATTGTACAATGGTGTCAAGATCAGAAGTTAATGAACTTATCATACGCTGCCGTTGCAGTTCCACATCCGAAGAACGTGGATGTGAATCTGGAAATGAATATAAAAGGCCGAGAGTACTGTCGTTAGCAAAACAATTTATTGGATTAATTTATAATTTTGTTGGGCTTTTTTGGTCAATTTTTTTTTGGATTATGCAAATAAAACCATATAACATAAATTTTATCCCGACGTTTCGCTGGAGTTTCGCAGCATCTTCAGGGGCGTTTATTATGTCTAGATACATATACATATGTTTTAATTTTTTTTATTTTATAATAACTAAATAACTTACTTCAATTTTGTTGCATTTTTATTATAATTTGAGAATTTGCAACTTCCTTACATTTAACATCAAATATTTTTTTATAGTACAGATTTTATAAATTAAAACATTTAAAAAAAAACTAATATTTGGAATTTACTCTAAAATTGGACTTCTTAACACAAAACATAAATATCACAGTATGGCAATGCTATAAATGGAATTTATTCCGTCAATGTATTCTCTTAAATTAATGGAGATCGTTCTCTTTTGTTGAATTCTTAAGCTTTCCAGTGTATACCTTGTTCCCCACCTTCTTTCTTTGTCTAAGATCTTGGCGTTGTCTAAGTCTACCATATATCCAGGCTCTAAAATGTATTGGCATAATCCAGTTTTATTTCTCTTATTTTTTATGTCACTCTTATGTTCAGCCACTCTTGTGGCCAAAGCTCTCTTTGTCGTGCAGATGTATACAAGATTGCAGTTTTCGCTTTCTTTTTCATTACAGTTGATTTCATAAACTACATCATGTGTGCGGTCTTTTGAAATAGGTGCTTTTGTATTTGTGAAGAGTTTGTTGAGTATTTCGTTAGAACTGTGTGTGAATGTGATGTTGTTTTCTTCTTTTATTATTTTAAAGAGATTTTTTTTACTATTTTCTGTGGGCATAGGTGAAGTCGCTAGTCTATGCCAATAAGCCTGAAACGATAGACTTGGAGGACAACTTTCACCGCGTTATTTCCGATATACGTCCACAAATTTTGGAAAAAGTCATCGAAAATTTAATCTCCAGATTAGACTACGGCCGAGCCAGCCGTGCGTCATATCGTCGGCTAAATGTGTAAAACTACTAGGTCCACTTTTGGACGAAATCGAGATTTTGATGTAGTTTTTTAGAGAAAAAAATTCTTCAAAAATCACAAAAATACGTAAGTCCAATTTAACTTGGTAATTGTAGAATCTCAATGCACGTATATCTGCTATATGCAAACCTTCAAGGAATGATAAGTGAAAATTTGCTAAGTCCTTGTTTAACCGTTAGTTTGATAGTAAAACAGTCAGTTAAGAAAGTTTTTCCAGAATTTTACAGGTGCTGTTGAGGGTTTTATCTTTAATTTGATTAACAAACTTAATTTTATTTATTTTAGGTACTTGTTTCAGATCTACTTTGTAGATGAATAAAAAATCTAGTTTGTATTTGAATTTTTGAATTTGATTTGCTTTGAATTTTAAATTATTTTATCAATTTATTGAATCAAGCGTCTTTTGAATGCATTTTTAGTTTTATTTCAAGCAGTTTCCCAGGTCTTTCCATTCTTATTCTTTTTGATTCGATCACGTGTGAAGTGGTTATTAAATAAAAAGTGTTTTTGAAACTATTTTTCCAAATAATTCAAAATAAACGATCAAGGTAGATAATTGTACAATTTGTACCAATTTAGAGTAATTCTACAGTGCATTTTTTCATATCATTAAGATAATGTCGCGGGCAAGAAAAATACTTGAACTAGCTCTTGCAAGCCTCTCATCAGCGGATTCACTTAAAAATCCTACTCAACAAAATGATATAGATGAAAATGGTCACATGGAACAAGAAAATAAATCAAGTTTATTGGCGATTGGCAACATAGTGGACTCGCAAATGTTCACAACTGTGGATGATTTAATTTTATTGGATTTGACTGACATTCCCAATCCTTCAAAACAGACCTCGCACAATTTGCAAAATGATATTGGAGGTACAACTGACCTTTCCAGTGAATTCAATAAGAAGCACGGGAGGAAAAGCAGAAAGACAAGGAAAATGAAAGTCTCGTTTTTACTATGGATTTACAAGCTGTTCTAATGGCTCCAAAGTCAAAAGTTTCTAGCTTATATTATAAGACTAAGTTATGTGTTCACAACTTATGTTTTTATAACATAGTGAATAAAGATGGTTTCTGCTACATCTGGAATGAAACTGAGGGTTGGGTCCATGCGGAGGAGTTTGCCACAATTATTTCTCGATTTATCGTAGAAAAAGTGCTTCCTACCATTGATCGGCAAAATATAACAAACACGACAAAAATCATTTTACGACGGATGTACCTACCAAAATCGAAATGTCACCGTTTCCAACGAAATTTAAAGATATTTCCTATTAGAAAATCTGCTAAATCCAAAAAGTCTTGATAATATGAAGAACAAGCAAAAAATAATTATTTTTCCTTTATGTAATGCCATGGGAGGGAAACATACAGAAACGGGATTTTGGATTTGTTAAAATCAATCCTTATTTAGGTTTTAAGTAGTTTTTTCGATCTCCTGTAAAATTCGTCAAAGTGGACTTAGCACTTTTACACATTTAGCCGACGATATGCTAGAAAATCATATGTATTTAGATTATCTTTCGCATAAAGTAAATTTCATATCAATTTAAAAAAAATGGGCACGACTGGGTCACACGTACTTGCTCTTATGTGTCTAATTACATTGAAAAGCAAGATCTTTGACAGAAACAAGTAACATTTACGTTGAAAATAACACAGTTTGAACTTATAAAAAGTATAAAAACCACAATACTTTACGGTTTTTAGTAAAAAAAAATATTTCGCCATTACACGTCTTAAATGACGAAATTGTAGGACCGGTTTTGATAAAATCTTCTTTTTTATTTTAGTATATTAATATAAAATTGAAAATAATATTTTTTTATTAGTTTTAAAAATATTAATTTTTCAAAACAAAAAAAAATTCAAAAAAATTAATTTTTATTACCAAAAAAAGTAATTATTAGGTGTGATTTAAAAAAAATGTTTTCAGAAAATAATTGTTATCTTTTTCAGGATAATTTTTAGGGCCATAGAAGTATACAAACGTTTGTAGGGAGCAATAGGCGAACATATTTTTTCTATATTTGAAATGTAAGTTGTAAAATTTGTCATCACATTTACGTAATTTTTTAATATAAACCGTTACAAAAATAAATTGCACGACTGGATCTTACGTACTTGCTCATATGTGTATCACATTATAGAATTAAATTTAAGAAAATCAAAGCATTTATTCGAATTTTGTGACTTTTGATTGTTCGAATGAAGTACGTTAAATTGTATTGAGTGAAATAAATTAAACGCCATTTGATTTCTCTAAGAAATGTAAAAAAGTGTGAATTTTTTTCAAAGTTGTAGGAACGGTTTTTTTAATAAAACGGTTTATTTTGAAAAACTCCCCTGTAAAATGTCAAAATAACCTTAAGTTTGAAATTTGAAGACGATTGGCCCAACCGCTTAGGCTGCAGTCCAAAATACATCCGTACAGACAGAAAGACAGATAGACAGACAGACAGACGGACGGAATTATGCCAGCAACTCAAATATATTTGTCTATTATCGTAATTTCATGTTTGATTGTTATTTCAATTTTTGTTTGCACGAATGTCTAACTTGCATTATAGTCCCTATAATCGCAAGTAAAAAGTGTCAAAACCACAACACGGTATTTATGAAAAAAAAATCCTGTTTTTTGTTTTGTTTTTTTAATTTTGGTATGCATGTTTTTGGAGTTTATTAATATACATGTGATTATAAAATTTAAAATATTTTTTTTGATTAGTTTTAAAAATATTGATTAAAAAAAAATCGTTTTATCATTTTGTTAAAAATAATTTTGGTTTGGATACGCTCAATTTCTTCACACGAGTACTAAGCCAGCCTAGTACCCGGTCTAGCTAGGCCAGGTCGTACTTCTGGTACCAAGTCCTAAAGAAAAGTTAGAAACTCTTCATCTGTGTCTCTGGTAGCTGTCCTTATTTCACAGAGTAGACCTAAGAACTAAGACTGGTCTAATTTTAGTATTATGAGACTGCCTCCAGTGAAGTTTTTGTGGTCCTGATTTGTGCATCTCTTCTGCGAGTTCGTTGGCAATATTGTGAATGCATATCATTGGCATAAACATTGGCAATATTCGCAGAATTTGGAGCTTTGATCCAAAATTCTAAATTTATTCCGAAGAAAACTCACCAAAATAATAAAAAGTAGGTAGTTTAAAACTTAGGTCAAAAAATCTCTTAGTACCAACTTTGAGCACTAACAACTGGTATAATAATGATTTTTTGAAGCTAACAAGGACCACGTTCTAAATGATACTCGGTACCAAATTGGAAGGACTAGGGCTTAAGACATTTGTGAAGAAACGCCTTGATACCGATTTCAGTACTAACTTTAGATCCTAGCTTTTTTTAGTAAAAATGGTAAACAAAATTTGGCAATCTTTATTCCAACAATGGTCTATTATTAGAAATCGAATTAAAAATAACCAAGTTATAGCCGATTAAGTTTAAGAACCTCAAAGCAACAAGCATCACACACGTTTGTGTCTTGCATTTTGAAACCAGATTGGCGCTTTTATTAGAGCAAACTCTTTTCTTTCAACCAAAAATCTTCCATGTTAAAAAAATATTACCTATTTAAACTACCTTATCCACCCGACGTTGCTCGGGTATACCATATATTTATACGTTTAAAACAAATTACTCCAGCGCCAGCTAGGGATAATTCAAATAGCTTTACTTACTCCTTATAATATCAGCTATATGTCTGTGGAAGTCCCGTTAAAATCGGTCCATCAATGAAGATTTAAAAAAAAAAACGACCCCAGCGCCACCTATTGGATAATTTCAAATAGCCTAAGTTACTCTCTAGAACATCAGCAATCTGCCAGTGAAAGTCCCTTCAAAATCGGTGGAGCCGTTCCCGAGATTAGCCGGAACAAATAGACAGAAAGCCAGACAGACAGACAAAAAATTAAAAAAAAAATTATTTTTGTTATATGTACTCTGTATACCTTCATATGCATCTTGTAAAAAGCTGTTATTTTGATATTAAAAACAGACACTTCATTTGTATTTATATGTATATATGTGTATGTTTGTATGTTTGAATGTTTGTTACTCAATAACGCCTCAACGGCTTAACGGACTTGGATGAAATTTGGTAGGTAGATGGAAAGTGTGCTAGATTGAGATATAGGCTACTTTTTATCCAGACAAAAAATGCACGGTTTGTTTGATATGCTTTCATGCCTTAACAACTGCATGAATTTGTGAAGTTTGGTTGACGGAAGAGTTGGAGATACAGAGATATAGAGGTAAGAAATATAGAGATACAGAGATATAGAGGTAAGAAATATAGAGATATAGAGATATATAGATGTAGAGATGCGCCGATAGATATATAATGATATAGAGATATAGAGATATGTTTGTGTAGAGATATAGAGATAAGGAGATGTATAAATATAAAAAAAATATAGAGACACATAGAAATATGGAGGTATGTACAATTTTATCCAGGAAAAAAGCAGGGTTCCTATGAGAGAGGCTTAAATATGAAATACTTCCTTGCTGGAGGTTTGTTTGATATGTTTTCATGCCTTAACAAACACCACGAATTTGTGAAAAAATGCACTTATTCTGCGGGGAAAATCTGAATAACTTCCTTTGGCGAGTTTACAAATTTCTAATCAGAAATCCACGCAGACGAAGTTACGGGTAGAAGGTAGTAAATAAATAAAGACAGAAAATTTGCTTCACAAAGTCTTTGCCTAAGTCATAGCTCTCAAAAAAAAAACTACACAATGGTGGATTTTCGGACGGTGTAATTATATCATTCTTGATTGATCACGACAAATAAAGAACGTAGAATTTGTATATAAATACTTGATCAAGGAAGAATTGGAAGCAGTGATAGAGTAATGTTGGTTTGCGAAAAATACCTGTAATTTCCCGAATAAAAGTCTTAATATTTTTGTTTCAACTGTCCTTGAACGCAAGTTAACGTTACGTCAAATAGAGATAAATCCGCTTTTAATGTGATATCATTTTAATTATACATTTTTGAAAACGGAAAATGCTTTTAATCCTTTCTGCAATTTGCAATAGACAAATTCAAATTATTATTTATCTAAATTAAAATAAACTGCAAATTAATGAATTGCTCAAGGACCATAATACACATAATGCTGCTCATTTTAATCTTTTCAAATTATTTCCTTTTCATTTGATATAAATTTCAATGCTATGCACAACAAAACTGAATGTGTTTTAAAATTAGATCTGTTCAGAACAGCAAACCACCACCACCTATGACATTTCCCTTTAGCCACAAAGCAATGGTTAAAATGGCTGATTCCAAGTCCCGTACAGTAACCATGATGTTGACATGTGGGAAACCATCTGTCGACCATAAATTTGACAACGACAACACACACCGGAAACTCATACTCCCAAAGTAAAACATTATCTAAAACTTTTATATCATTTGTCAAGGGGGAGGGGTTGTTGATTACCAGTGTTTTAGAAGAAATTGAAAAAGAAAAGGCAACTGCACCAAATTGCTGAACGGAGTGCTTTAAAAAGTACCGGATGAACTTACTGCACAGAGATACTTGAAGTTACATAACAATTTGCTTGGCATGGGAGGTGCATTCGCAAGATGATTGTCCACTTCAGGGGACTCGGGACCAAAGTCAAATGGTTCTACAAGAGTTAAACAAAAATTGGGTAAAAGTTTTGCAGAGGTTTGTTCAGAAGTATACAATGTGATTGTTTTAGAAAGTGCATGATGATGATTGTGCACTAGGGTCGCACATGTATGGAAAAAAGAAGATTAGATTTTTTTACGGGCACACGCACAGTAATGAAATGGTGCCAAACTATGAGTATAACAATAATTTTAAGTTTGGTTGTAATCAGACTTTATCTTCTGCCCCCGGTTAAATGTTAAAATTGATTGAATCGATTAAAAAAGAGTTGGTTGTCTGTTAAGTCGGTTGACGGACGATAATTTTACGTGATAAGAAAACATTGATGGCAGCAACACCAACATACAGCCCTTTAACTTATCACGTCAAAAAAATCTAGTACTAAATCTACTACTAAAAACTAAATTTAGTACTAAGACTAGTACCAATTCCATTTATAAGATGTTATCACGTCAAAAGATCTTACATACATGCCATACAAAATAAATTCATCAACATTGCTAATTCACGAATATGTGGCTGGAGATCTGTGATCATTGCAAGCAATAAGTTTTCCGGGTATGCCAAGTAGCTGTTTCTTCGAATTACTGAGTCAATAACAGCTTTTAAATTTGATGGCAAATATCTGGTTAGCTTGATGAGTTCTGTTTGCACGAGTTAGCCATGGGAAATTTTGCCCGGTGAATTGTTTGCTAAATCGCTAAGAATTATGTCTGTTGAAATTGCTTCAATTATTCTGTACAAGTATTTTTGGTCTGTAGTAATATTATCAGTAAAAAGTGCCGGTAAGTTAGTCAAAATAGGTTGGAACTGAGTTAAAATTAGTTGTGAAATCATATTTTGCCTGGTTTTTTGTCTTTCTCGACGCAGCTTATTTTTGTCTATTTTTGCCCTGTCTCTGACACTTTTTTTTTTTTTTTTTTATTCTTATTCCTTGCGAGACGAGTACTACGGGAGAAACTTTTAAGGGGAGGAATGCAACTGGCTACTTCGAGTGAACATTTTTTGTAAAAGAAACGATAAAATAAGGAAAGACAAATTTATCGCATGTTTTTGATAGTAAAGCGTAGTTACCTGACTATAGAATTTCTCTCTGATTCAATTACTGAAGTCGCCAATCGAATTTGGTTTCTAGCAATTCGTCTAGACCCACTCGGATTCAGATGTGCTACTCAACGTTTCCGTACATATTTTAGCTACTTTTTGTTGTTTTTTTCTTTTCACGTAACAAAATTCTTTTCAGTGCTTTTGTTATCTCTTTTGTTGTATCAACGTATATACCACCTATCAACATTTGCCAAACTGTTCGCTGGTCTACTATGAAAGTGCGTTCCCTCACAGGTATTTTTTTGTTTTTAGAACAAGTACTTACTTGCTTAGGGGGTGCTTCAGTTCGGGAAGAACCTGGGCTTGAAACAACATGCCTCTCTAGCCAGCTCGGTTTTTGGGTAGCTGCCTCCAGTTTCGCACTCCAAGTTGGGGTTGATAATTAAGGTCTCCTTTGCCTTTCGAGAGAGGGCTTTGCTACTCAATTAGCCATTAGCTCATTAGCCCATAGAAACAGGGATTGGCAAGAGTAATTCTTCGTTTTATTATTGACGGGATGTGGTTGTCCCTAACTACCTCAAAGTTGTCCATGTCTATTGTCATGTTTTGTCCAATTTGTTTTGGCTTCATTGACTGCTAGTCCCATCTTAGCCGCTTCAGGTTCAATTGAATGGTTCATTCTGCCTGACAACGGAATTTTAGTCTTAATCGCCGTTTAACAGTCTGCAAGAATAGTCTTTCCATGTACTCAACACCGACTGTGAATCTACTAATAGGGGGTTTATTCCTATTTCTACAGGTGCGGGTTTTTTTCCTTGGCACATTCTTTTTACCCGTTGGTAAAACTTGTTGTTCCTGGAGTAGCATCTTTCAATATCTTCGAATGGCATAGGTTCTGGGGTTTCTTGCGATTGCAGTTTTCCGACGTCATACTTCCTCACAGTATTACTCCGTTATTGTGGTGTTCGGGTTATTCGCATTCTTACCTTGGCTGCAACAAGGTAGTGATCCGAATTGATGTTAGCTGCTCCGAAGGTGCGAACATCCAAGATACCTGAGGAGGCGTGTCTTGCATCGATCGCAACGTGATCAACCTGGTTGACGGTTTTTTGATCTGGGTGTCGCCAAGTTCCTTTGTGTATATCGAGATGAGGAAACCGTGTGCTTGCAATGGTGACGTAATGCCTCTAGTACTCTTCCTTAATTTGAAAGTGTTTTTCTTCAAATTTTCCTAAATGGAAATCTAATTGCGTCTTCTAAAAGCATCTGCAATGAGTTTCAAGACTCTTTTCCCTCCTCATACAAAGATGTTTTATTTTTAAAAGAATTTAATTTGCAGGTCCCTAAAAATCCTTTTAAGAAAACCCGGAAATCCTGCCGAAATCAATGTTCAATTGAAATTCCCACATGAAAACGTTGATAGGCACAGCATTTCGATTATCCTTTAGAGGCAGTTAGTGTCAGTTGAATGATACTTACTCCATATCTTCCGGCCACGTATACACACCAACATACTAATATATATGAATACTCGTATATACAACTAATTATTTATGGCGATCAAATTACTTTGGAATGTTTGCTTGTTCCTTTTATCTTCGGGAGTATTACATTGCCACTCACAACCACATTCTCTCAAAAAGGGAAACAAATATTTATCGGGATAATGTCCTCTTAAGGGATCAAACAGATAAATCGGATAAAGTGCAAAATGGCAATGGAAATCTTATGAGTATTTTCCTAATTGAGTTTATGTCCTGGTCTTGGCAAATATCGATAAGGATTTAATCAAATATTTGCTAATGTGATTTGAATATGATTGAGTATTGATCCAGATGTGTTATTATATGTGTTTACTTATCTTTAATTGCCAAATTCCATGCCATAAGTAATTTAGAAGAAGTTTGATTTCTGGGAAAAGTGTCCTTATAGTGCAAGAAAGTTTACAAAAATACTTTGGATAATGTTTTCTTTATTTTGTCTTTCTGTCTTAGATAAATTATAACATCGAACTTAACATATAAAATAATGAAAAGTTTTCTTTGGTGGTGCTTAAGAAAATTACGTGTTAATAGTTTTTTCGATGAAAAGATTTTTTTTTGCACCGGAAGGTGATAAATCTTCACAGACACTATACCCTCACTCACAAATTTATTACCAAAATAATGGTTCGGTTCGCGCGACGCATCGCGCGCTGCGTCCAATATTTGGTCGACATAATTGCCCAGCAGAGTCAATAATTCGAGCAATCATGGATCGGTTTCGCACCACGTCTGCTCTAGTGGATAATGCGGATCCTCAGAGACGCCTACGGTGCTATTGCTGCTGTGGAGCAGAGTATCGTAGAAGACCGGAATGAGTCCATCCGTTATCGTACGCAACAATTGGAGCTGTGCCCACTTTATTGAAGATTTTGCGGAAGGATCTTGGTTTGCGGGCTTACAAAATCCAACTCGTGCAAGAATTAAAGCCGAACGACCATCAAGCGCACGTTTGGTGAATGGGCCCAAAACGAGATGGCCATCGATCCCGATTTTCACAAGAAAATTTTGTTCAGCGATGAAGCTCACATTGGGTCGAAAGAGTACGTTAATAAGCAAAATGGTAGTATTTGGAGTGATCATAATCCACAAAATATATAGTGTTTTATGATTTAAAAAATATTGTTTATTAAAATTTTCTAAAACATTTTTTTTTTAATTTATAATAATTTTTTTAAAAAAATATTTTGTTTTTTGAACATTTTGAAAACGGATCTATAGATTTTTTTTTAAATTTTTCTTCTAGTATAAACTATAGATTTCTTTAAATTGACATACTCAAAAAAAATTTAAATATGTTTTCCAAAAGTTTTTCAAAAAAAACATTTTTTGAAAAAACTGGTCGAACGATTTTGAAATTAAAAATTCATAAAATAGAAAACAGCAAAAAAAAAATAAGATGACTTACAACATTTTTTTCCAAAAAACGTTATGAATAGTGTTTTTTTTGATTTCATAAAAAAAAATTATTTGTTTAATATTTCTCCAAAATTTTATTTCATATTGCTCGGCTAAGCCCTAGCCATTAGTCAAATAAAAGAAGGTGACAACCTACATATGTACATACCTACGTATTTTAAATCATATTTCATCATCATAAAAGCACACAGAATAAATAAGGAAGCCTTTGATAAACACACAAAAACAACTAACAAATAAAAAAACTATTCGATTACTACTGAATGCAAACATTTCAATCGAGAAAACGAAAGTCTACACCTGCCTATAAACAAACAAAACCACTGTGTTAACTTTTAATAATGTCTCTATACCAACTCGCTTTGGAATGTGTATCTTAATTTTAGTACCTACCTTCCTTCCAACCTTATTATAGGTACCTGATATTCATACGTTTATCAATCCATCAAACATAATTAAGCTATTTTAATTAATTTGAATTCAAAAAGTAAATTATTGTTATTGGGACCTATATAGATCCCTATACCTAGCATTATTGCCCTACTGCTGATTCCCACGAATATTTATGCATCCCAAAATGAAAATTAAACTGAAAAAAGTCCTTTATATCTTTCTATTAGCAAATTATATTATAAACAGTAAACAACAAGTGGAAAGATAATACGCGTAAAAACTGCAAAAGCTAACAATCCTATATATTTATGTGTTTATCCCTTTATCGTGACGCATGTTCGTTCGAGCTTCAAACCTCAACCTCTTAAGAAGTTGCACGTCAAAAAAACATAAATATTAAATCTTTGTCAAAAAGACGCCTGTATCTAAAAAGGACTAGCACACAGGAGCAAGTACGTGCGACTCAGTCGTGCCTTTTATTTTGTAGGGTTATGTGGAGTCGCTTATCTACGTAGATAAGGCCGAGACGATTCCGGCTTTGGAAGAGAATATTCGGCGCGTTATTGCTGACATACGGTCCCAATTGCTGCAAGAAGTGGTCGAAAATTGAGCCTCTCGGCTTTAATTTATTCGAGCCAGCCGTGGCGGACACTTGTCCGAAATCATTTTCAAAATATAATGGCAAACCCTTATCTTTATAATAAAGCTAAATTTTTGGCCATAACGTTAAATTATATGCGTTTTTCTTCTTCTTGAAAACAACCTTTACAAGTCATTTGGCGTACATAACGCAACCTATTTAATTTCTTTAAGACTTTTGTTGACAGGTATTATAGCCGCAAATAGCTTTCAATCAAATGTATTAAGCCATTTTATAATAGCTTAATTTTCATACCTTTCTTTGGATGTTCTAAAAAGGTCTTACCCAATCCTTTTAATGACAGCTATTTCTAATGGCTTGCGAAATCTTCACAGACACTGGGAAGATTTTTCACCTTTCAATGTTAAAGAAAGGCCTTTTAATTTAAGCTAATATCTTCTGCATACTGTAAATATTGAAATTTTATCTAAATTATAAAAGTGAAAAGTTTTTATTTACTCTGGTTATGAACTCTATTCGTTCTTGTTCCACTCCAGTATTTTACAACAACATCGAATAGCGGTTGAGAAAAATAACATCAAAGACCTTTCATGGCACGCATGTAGTCACTTATAAAGATTTTTAAAATAGTAGGCTTTCCTTTTGTCAACAAACGAATATTCATTTTGCTTGTATAACCCCTATATAGACAAGCCTTACACAAGTTGCTTGCATTGGCTTCTCGAGGAGAATCTTAAAGCAGCTTTTATTTGTTTTTATTTTCAGTAAACAACTTTGGAAGGCTTTATACAGGCCATTTTGAACCTTTATCTACAAGCCTTGTGTTCGAATATTTGTGTTAACTACTGTAATTCCTAAGGTAAACACAATATGCTCTCTCTCGTTGAGTACTAAATTAGCTTAAATACCTATTAGCCCTAGCTTAATTTTGTCACTTGCTTTCAATTTTTCAACCAATAAATACCTATATGTATATTTTTTATAATCCCGTTTTGTCACGGGATAAGTTTTCCGAGATTCATCAGCCTAAAGTTCCAGCAAGAATGGTTTAAATAGACTAAACATTTAATGCATGCAAAGATGGCTTAGTCTATGTCAGCTCATGTAAATCAATTTTACGAATTAGTTGACAAATTATGTGAAATAAATTGCCTTATACCTAACGAGTTGCTCACTATAATTGTACTGTGTAGTTTGCCCAAAACATATGAAAATTTTATTGTTGGGATAGCTTGCCAACACTTGTTAGCCTTAAAATTAAGTTGCTAGAGGAGGAGCAGAGCAGACATGAAAAGGGAAACAGTGGTTCAGAAGATCATCAGATTCTTAATGTCAAATCAAATCTCAAGTATAATTCGCATACAAACAACTCAAGCACAAGGAATAAAGGGAAATGCTATGCATGTGGCATTTTGGGGGACATTCTAGTCAAAAGAAAACTCTTTCATTAAATCCAACAGCATCTTTTGGATTATTTTCAACAAAACTGGAAAATTCTGTCGTACTTCAGACTTACGAATGGTGGCCTGAATAGTAAGGCTACTTCCCACATGTGTAGTAACACAGAGTTTTTTGCCAATTTAAGTTTAGACAATAAAGAAATGGTTCATTAGCGAATGACAAATCAGTTTTGTTGAGCGGGATAGGTACAGTTAACCTGAAGTCCATATGGAACCGTTACTCTCAATAATGTTCCTGAACTACGTGAACATTTTGTGTCCGTTAGCAAAATTACTCAATATAATTGTGAGGTTGATTTTTTTTACCGATAAAGGTATAGTTAAAAATTAATGCAGTCAACCTGTTTTAAGAGCATATCGACAAAATAATTTGTTTATTTTAAATCTTGAGAGAGAAGTTTTGAGTTATGGTTCTGGTCAAGAGGTAGACAGCTTTTCGAAATGACACCAGCGTTTTGGCCATTTAAATAGTCAAAGTCTTCAACAGCTTCAGGTTAATGAGATGGTTTGGTCGGTTTGAATTTTAACTCCCATAGCTCTAAAGTAGATTGCTTGGTATGTGCTACTGGGAAAAAATAGTGTGAAACCGTTTCCTAAACAATCCTTTCTTTTCTATTTCTTTAAAAAAATGTAAAAAGTAATATATACAGGGTAATTGTTTTAAGGTTCACCAAAAAGCTTAAGCGTGTAGGTGGGGTTAAGACAAGAAAAAAATTGTATAGGAGGGGTGGTCTATTTCCCCCCGTTTAGGCGGGAGGGGCAATTTTCTAACAAATTGACTTAAATCAGAAAAGAAATTATTTAAAAACAACGATGAATGATACAAAGCTTTGTTATATCTTTTTGGAAATTTAGAAAACTACTCTTTTATTTTATTTTTAAATTAAGTTGTTTAAGTGTTAACAGTTTTAAAACAAATTAATTTTCAAACACCGATAATCGGAATATAACATCGAAGAAACTTTCGATTTATGAAAACAATCAATTATAAAATTTTCCCTCTGGGAAATGCCAAAAGAATAACAAACACTAAATTTGAAGAAAATCGCTTTTTATTTATTATTATTTTGTAGGAATCAGACTTGATACCGTCCAATACAACTTGTATTGAACGATCCAGAAGATAGCTTCTAATTCAACGAACAAGAGTATCATCGATCCCAAAAGCACGCATTTTCGATAAGAGAGCTTCATGCCAAACTCTATCAAATGCCTTGGAGATATCAAGAGTAATAATCTTACTTTCACCAAAGCGATGTAAAGATTTGTTCCACTGTTCGGTGAGATATGCCATCATATCACCAGTGGAACGGTTGCTGCGGAAGCCATACTGACGGTGTTGGAGAAGCTTTCGATCTTCGAGATATTCCTTAAGCTGACGGTTAATCAGTGTTTCCATGACCTTAGAAAAAAGAGATGTCAGTGATATGGGTCGGAAGGAAGAGGGGGAGGATGGGTCACCTTTCTTAAGGACAGGCCGGACAAATGCTGTATTCCATCTTCTAGGAAATATTTCAGAACATTAGGAGCGATGGAAAAGCTTACGCAGTGGCTTTGCCAGTGTGGAAGAACACCTCTTCTGAAGAATCGGGGATATACCATCCGGTGCAGCGGATTTGTGTATATCGAGATCTTTGAGAACTCCTGCTACTGTACGATTGCGGAAAAAAATCTGTCCCATGGAAAAATTTACATTCTCAAGTACAATAGGGGCAGCGTTGCTGTGAGGCAGCGTGGAGCTGGCAGCGAAATGGGCGGCGAGCAAGTTTGCCTTCTCTGAAGAGTAAACAATTGGTTTGTTAATGTCGATGAGCGTTGGAACCGAAGATGTCGAGAAAAAAATTTACTGCCTTTGGGACACTGCAGAATTTTTTGCCGTAATTTTTGGTTATGCAAAAATTTAGTTTTTTAATAACGGAATTACATGAGTTTCTTGCTTGCTTGTGCTTTTTCCGATTTTCCTCTGTAGGGTTGGCTTTTTAAGTAAGGAAACTTACTTCTTTACATCCCTAGACAAATCACATTTGTGGTCATTTGAGCATTGGCATCAATGTCACTATCGACTTTCGGATAAAAAAAATATTCAGGCCGTCCCAGTTGGCTTTTTCATATTGCCAAAAGATCCTGGTGGCAAGTTTTTCTTTAACTGGATGGGTGGAGGATGAGAAATTAGCTGAAATGACCCAATGTTCTGAAGTGCCAAATTAAGAAGTTACACTAATGGTATATTTATCAGGGTGAGAACTAAGGAACAAGTCAAGAGTATGGGTGGCTTGCCCAGCAACATCCGGTATACGCGTTGGCACATCGATCAGTTGGGTAAGGTGATGTAACCCAGCAAAGAGCTCGACATACCTTCCTTCGGGTGTTGTCTGACCAGAATAGCGGAGCCAGTTGGAATTATGTACATTGAAATCGCCCTCAATAACGATTTCAGTGTGAGGGCAAAGGGAAACAATTTTCGAGACGGAATCAGACAGTGCATCAAACTACTTACAAGTCGAATTACTGTCAAGATTTGTACCCCTGTAAATAAAACAATAATGAACGACATGCTTGCGGACAGTGAATTTGAGCCATAAGAAATTAAAGTCCGTGTTGGAACATTGCCCATATTGGGGAAGGCTCTGGCAAGCAATATCATTCCTAACATAGACCACGAGACCATGATAATGGCACCAAGCTATACCCATGTAGAGCAAATTCTGATAAATCAGGTTGGAATCTGGGTTTCACTTAATGCCAAAACAGCTGGCCTGTATTGAACAGTGTAGACGTACACGTGACAAAATTCTTTCTTAGGCCGCGAACATTAGAATCGAACATTAAGACAGCTTGCATACAAAAAATCAATTTAAATATTCAGCACAATAGGACAAACTCAGATGCCCTTATCCATTTACCGCAAGCATTAGATGGTCATACGATGCCTATAGTAGATAAAAAAGAGGCAGTTAAGCACAAAGGTCTTAAGACAGATAAGAGGATAATTTGCTATGCGAATGCGTTTTAATTATTTTTTTTCCACAGCGCGAGTGAGCATCTTTTTCTTTCCTCCAACAACGCGAATGGATATTATTTTATTCCTTACAGCACACGCGAGGGTTTTTTTTTGGATTTCTATAACGAGTGTGTATTAATATTTTTTTTTAAACACTCGCGATAATAATGCGCAATAATTTTTTTTGACTTTTGCTTAATTAGTTGTGTGCGCAACTCGACGTCCGGCCTCCGAGCTTAAAATCGGCACTGAGGGATTTATTGATGAGCACCACCCAAACAAAGTATGCAAGATCCTCAAATCTCTATATGGTCTTAAACAGGCGGGACAAAAATGGAATAAAAGACTTGATAGTTGACAGTGTTTTGCATGCGATTGGTTTTGTGAGGTGTAGTGGACAAAATTGCCTTTATGTTATGAATAAAAGAAACCAGTTTACCATCATTGTTGTTTACGTAGACGACATCATGATTGCACGTACTGATCAAGAGGATATGGTTGATATCAAACGTAAGATAAGTCAAGAGTTTGATTGTGTAGATAAAGGGCTGCTCACTTATTTTTTGGGTATTCAAGTAGAGCGTGAAGGATTAAGGGGACCCATAAGTATACATCAAAAGCTGTTTACATTGGATGTTCTTCAACGTCACCAAATGACAGCTTGTAGACCACAATACATACCATTATATCCATGGATGAAATTGCAAAAGTGAGAAGATTCCTCTTATCAATTGCTTATTGGAACTCTTTTATACTTAGCTGTATGTTTGATGGCTATGTTTTTATATTGACAGGCGCAGCAATTTTTCGGGAGTCTAAAAAGCAGGCTTAGCTGGCTTTTAGTAGTAAAGAGGCTGAGTAAATGGTATTGTCTGAAGCCAGTAAGGAGGCCGTTTATTTTAGAATCATACTAATTGAATAGGGTATGCAATTAAATAATAATAATATTGTTCTCTTTAATGACAATATAGGTGCTCAACAACTTGCGAAGAACCCGGTTCATCACCCACGAACGGAACATATCGACAATTTTGCAATCACTTTGTCCTAAAGCCAATTCAGGAAGACATTATCAAGTTTAACTACCAATGCACGGGAGTTATGATAGCCGATATATTAACAAAGAACTTAGAAAAAATAAAACATTTAAAATTTAAAACTTTGATGAACATGAAATATTAAATAAATATTTTTATAAATTTCAAATTAATTGAAATTGTACTGAGGCAGAGTGTTCGAATGTTTTTGTTAGCTACTGTAGTTTCTAAAGCCAAAACAATACGCTCTCTTTTAGTACTAAATATTTTTTTTTATAATTAACGCGCGCACAAGGGACTATTTGTTTCCCTTTTAATGTAACACACTGCGAGGGCATTAGGAAGATAGGGAGGGGAGAGATAGGTGTCGATTAACTCTCTTGTTCGTTGGATTAGAAGCTATCTTCTGTATCGTTCAAAACAAGTTGTATTGAACGGATTTAAGTCTAATTCCCACAAATAAATGCTACTTTTTACTTTAACAAAACTCAGCCTATTTTGTATTTCTTTTCACTTCTTGTTCTTTTTGAATTTGAGTGGAATTATTTTGGGAATTTGCGCCTGTTCTTTTTCATGTTCGCGTGGTGCTTGAGATCGATCGGTTGAAAGAACCACAGTATTGCAGCGTGCGTCACTTTTCTTATCAGCATTATCAGCATGATTCTTACCAGCATTAGTCATGTTATTTCCTATGTGTAGCCAGTCATAGAATTATAAGACGTTACCACGTCAAAAAATTGGAACTTTTTTTTTGGATTTTTTGGATTGGATTTTTTGCTTAATTTTATTATTTTGCCTGGACGATGTCTTCGCTTTAAATAATATTATATTAAACGAGAACGGATAATGGGGACGAGACGGCTTTCAATTGCGTTAATCTTTTTTGTATCACTACTACTTTACTACTACTGAGTAAAAGAAAAAAGATCTCGTATTGGTAATATATTGACCTTAAGTGTTTATTTCGTGTTGCAAAACATTATCAGTTGAGAAGTTGAAAAATTAATTTAAACCAACACAATATCAGAACTTAATATTTAGTGTTTCTCAATTCATCTAGATGCCATTAAAGTCTCAATATTTTTTTTTTCACCAAGAGAATCAATATTTCATCGATAAAAAAAACGAAAGTTCATTGAATCATTTATACACGCCAATCCAACGAAAATCCTCGTTAAATAAATATTTGTGTTCGTCTTGGAAAATCACACGATTTTTCCTTCCAATAGACACGTTCGCATAGATGAATTTACTGCCTTATTCCCCCCAAAACGGGATTAATTTCACAAAAATGTCGTGTATTGAAAATATATAAAAACATACATTTTTCATAACAAACTCCCATGTCCTTGTATCGCATTCGAATATCTTTCCACTCGCTTAGTATTTGATTTATTAATTTAATCTCCAGGACACGCATGACGTCCAACTCATCTCGTTTTGTGTGTATTTTTTTGCCAGTTCCATCCTGTCTAACTTATTTTTTCCATTGATTTATACATGAACAAAAAATGTGGCACAACTACACTTATATAATGTATATGTGTTATTACACCTTGAAATATCTTCAAACAAAAGAAAAATTCTTTTCGAAGAATACACAGGATATCAAGCACAAGGATACTGAATGCTTTAAAATCGTTGAGATCACGTATTCCAAACAGGTGTATCTGACATTTGCCAAAACCCGAATCATAACCCATTCGGTTCTTTATGTTAACACATGTTAAATCAACAGAAAGCTTTCAAGGATTACCAAAACATAAAGAAGTTGCGGGTGTAAATTTGCAAATGACGTGTATATGAGTTAAGTTCAATTAAATTGCTCAGTTGATTGAATCTTAAATGATTTCTCACCTAAAGGGACACAACAATTTTGATCTTCAAACGAAACTACATTCTCGATTACATTATCCTTGAATGTCCTTATGTCAATTCAATAAGTTCAAATCTTATTCAATTACAAAATTACTGAAACAGACAGACAAAGCACATTAGTAATGTCCCAGAAACGAGGATATTAAACGTAAGCTTGTGGTGCCACACAGAAACACAACACCACACTACCTTACCCACCCGCGTGCCAACCAAATCCATTTTGTGGAATTTCATTCCCACATAATAGCTTTAGAGTAAATTAAACGGTATATTCAATTCACTTGGAGCATACAGAGCGGTTACCGCTTAACAATTCAATTAACGTATTTATTATAATGGCTACTCGAGTAATGCTGATGAGTTGATTATCTCAACAATTGCACTGAAATCCGTTAATAGTGCCCTTTGACCTTTCGAATTTCGATGAGACACTGTGGCGTATGCGTGATTTTTTTTTGTTTGATTTTGTTTGTACTGGATGGTGAAAATGATATTTTTAGATGCGAATTTTAATTTTAATTCAATTTGGGAAATTTTTTGGATAATGCTAATGGAAAACCTCGACTTTTTTAATTTCATTATATGAAACTCTTTGCCGGTTGAAATGGGGGAAAAGTAATTATGAGAAGGATAATCTCATTCGGTTTTGAGGATGTTTTGGGAAATGGTATAAAATTAAGCTAAGGAAATTTAATTAAAAAAAAAAAATTTTTTTCGGCTTTGGAGAAAATATTTTGATTTAAGTGGAAGATGAATTACAGGAAGAGGAACCATTCCGGATATCTGGTTTAAGCTTTTGATTTATTTAGTCTTATATTAAAATTAATGAAACAAACGTTTGTTAAATTATTGAGGAGAGAATACAGTGAGTGTTTGATAACTCTAAAATGGGTGTTGCAAAAAAAAAACAAGCACTTATGCTGCCCAACACGGATGTAAACAAGTAGAAAAAATGCTTTTGGCAAATTTTCACCACTACATTGAGAACATAGCCAAGGATGAGTTTCTGTTTGAGGGTGGAGATTTAAATAGATATGTCGGGAGATCTGACGAGGACTGTCATATGTGATATGGAATTAGGAATTTTCCTGGTGAAGACATCCTTAATATACGCAGGTTTTACGGGCTTTTTGTGCGAAATACTTTGTTCATCAAGCAACAGCGGTGGTAGAAATGATACTCAGATCGACTGTCACTTAGTAGCCAGTTTCATGAAGCTTTCAAAGCACCATTAAGCGACTTGTGGATATCCGTATCAAGGCTAAATTCGCCAACATTAGCCTAATATGCGCTCTTCCCCCTACAGAGGACAAAGATGACGCCAACAAGGATGACTTCTACGAGCTCCTTCGCAAAACCTATGAGCAATGCCCTAAATGCGACTTTAAGATCCTACTAGCCGATTTTAACGCAAAAATAGATAAAGAGGAAATCTTTGGTAGGACTGTCCGAAAACATAGCCTATACCACACAACGTCTGAAAATGGACTTAGGCTAATTGACTTCGCAGCGGCACATAACGTCACCATTGCAAGCACACAGCTTCCTATCTCGATATACACAAAGGGATTTGGCGAAACCCAGACCAAAAAAACCGTCAACCAGATTGATCACGTTGCAATCGATACAGACAAGCCTCCAGTATCTTGGATGTTCGCACCTTCCAGGCAGGAACTCCAGGAACAACATGCGGAATTTTTATCAACAGGTAAAAGGAACGTGCCAAGGAAAAAAAAACCCACAGAGAAGCCTGTAGAGATAAGAATGGAAACCTCGTAGTAGAGTCACAGTCGGTGCTGAGTACAGAAAAGGACCATTTCTGCAGACTGTTAAACGGCGATGAAGATCAAAATCCCGCTGTCAGGCAGAATGAACTATTCAACATGGACGATGACGTGAGGGTAGCAATATATAAACTAAAAAACAACAAAGCTGCCGAACTTTTTAAAGCGGCCGAAGATGACCTGGTGGAGTGCTTTAGAGGAATAAGTCTCCTGAATATCGCCTACAAGATCCTCTCTGCTGTACTGTGTGACCTCCTGAAACCTTTCGTCAGCAACCTGGTTAGTCGCTATCAATGTGGTTTCGGACCAGGAGAGTCCACAATCTGTTCACGCTACGGCAGATCCTGGAAACTACCCAAGAATTCCAAATCGATACCGACCACCGATATTATCGATTTTAAGGCCGCGTACGATAGCATTTATAGAGACGAGCTATACAGAGCCATGTCTGGTTTTGGGGCATCCCAACAAAACTCGTCCGATTGTGCAGGATGACGATGGAGAACTCTCGCTGCTCCGTCAAGGTTGGTACGGACCTCACAGAAGCTTTTGATATCAAAAAGGGATTCCGGCGAGGTGATGCGCTATCGTGCGATTTCTTCAATTTAATACTTGAAAACATTATTAGAAACTCGCAACTCAATTGTAGTGGGACATTTTTTTTCAAGTCTGCGCAACTGCTAGCATTAGTTGACGACATAGACATCATGGCAGAACTCGGCGAGCTGTCACTGGAGCGTTTGCTAACATTGAAGCAGAAGCGACTAAGATGGGGCTAGCAGGCAATGAGGCCAAAACAAAGTACCTGCTGTCCGCAAAAATTGACACACAACACCGGCGGATTGAACAAAACATCACAATAGACAGGCACAACTTTGAAGTAGTTAGGGACTTTGTTTACCTTCGTTCCGCTATAACATCTGACAACAACATCTCGTTTGAAATAAAGCGAAGAATTACTCTTGCCTATCGCTGTTTATGGGCTAGGAAGGCAATTGAGTAGCAAAGCCCTCTCTCGAAAGGCAAAGGAGACTCTGTATAAGACCTTAATAATCCCAGTCGTGCTTTATGGTTCCGAGGCATGGACTCTATCGAAAGCGGATGAAGATATCCTTAGTCCTTTCGAGGGTTAGATTCTTCGGAAGATTTTTGGCCCTTTCTGCATTTGGAGGAGAAGGTTCAACCAAGAACTATACGAGCTGTACAGCGACATGGACATGATCAAAAAAATACGCATATCACGTTTTAGATGGCTAGGTCATGTAGAGCGAATTATCAACAATGCTCTGGCTCGCAGGATCTTCGATTTCATCCCAGATAGTAGACGCAGTTAAGGAAAACCTCGCCTTAGGTGGCGCGCTCAAGTGGAGGACGATTTCAACCAACTTGGAGTGCGAAACCAAAGACCGAGGTGGCTGGAGATTCATATTGGTTGAGGCCCAGGTTCGTCCCGAACTGTAGCGCCCCCTAAGTAAGTAAGTATTTTAAAGATTACTTGAGGTTAAAATTTGTTATCAATATTTCTCTAATGACCAAAAATATATAAAGCTGGGTTAAAAAGGTTGTAGTTGTTTGTTTACCTTGTTCAAATTACATATTATCTCCATAATAGCCGTCATTACTGGACACTATATAATAGGAAAGCGTACCACGAGACTTTGTGCATTCTCCAATGATTTTGGCAGAAGTTGCATTGACGAGGAGAAGAAAGAAAATGTTCTGCATCTCTTTTGCTCTCTTGTTTTTTTTTCCAAAGACGTTAATCATATTTTTAGAAGAAAACTTCTTCAACGATCCAAGTGATCCGACAAACATAAATATCATTAATTTCCATTCTGACCATATCTGACCGTAAAATATTTCTCTATTCCTCATAGTAGAGGAGGTGACCGTAGAAATATCTACCTCATCGAGTCAATGAAAAATTTGCCATAAATAAATTGTAAATTACATAAAATGTACAAAACCGCTGGTCGGACAAATTTTTTCTTGTCCCTTTGTCGGGCACATGTTTGGCCTACGTAAGTTTGTCCGACCAGCAGATTCTTAATGCAGACGGTCTAAGCTTTCATTTGATACCCCATTTGTTCGTTCACCCGATGAGATAATTCAATACCGAACCGGAAGTGCCCATTTTACCGTAAAAGGGACAAGTTTTGTACATTTTATGTAATTGGCCATTTATTAGTGGTACAATTTTCCAATAACTCGATGAGGTAGGTGTTTCTACGGCTGCCTCCCGGACTATCAATGTACTGCTCCTTCGTATAAGCTCAAGTCATTTGGCAATTTTTTTTAGGTGATAACGTCTTAAAAATCGATGACACGCTACACATACGAAATAACATGACAAATGCTTGCTGATAAGAAAAGTAACGCGTTACGCTAACAACTGCGATACTTTGGTTTTTTCAACCAAAATCGATCGCTAACGTATTCTGAGCACCAGGGGAACATCAGATGAACGTATGTGTGTATTATGTCGAGTATAAACTCCTAAACCGCCTAACGGATTTTAATGAAATTTACAGTGTAAATACAACTTTCGCATTTTACATTAAAACATATTTTCGTGGGAGTAGTTACGCGCACCGGGTACCGCTAGTTTAATATTAAACTGGTGCCTATTGGTACTAGGTTGTTGGTGCAATAGTATTTTTGGTACTGGATTTTAGTACTTATTACAAGAATTTAGTACTATTAGGTACTAGATTTGATACTATGTGTAGTATTAGATTTAGTACTTAGTAGTAGATTTGGTACTTTATTTTTTTGACGTGATAAATGGATTTGTATATGGTGTGAGTTAACGGGCTGTATGTTGGTCTGGTGTCATCAATGATTTCAATGACGTTATCACGTAAAATTATCGTTCGTAAACCGAATTTAGAGAAAACCAACTTTTTTTGACTACGTCATGTTGCATTCTTAAAGGCAATGTCCCTTACAGACACATAGTTAAACATATTAAAATATTATTAAATAAAATAAATCTCCAAGTCATTTTAATTTTTTTTAACATGTTTAGTTTTAAAGCAACACATTCTAACTAAGCAAAAGTCCAAGTTTCTAAGAAAATTTTAAATGCACCGAATAAAAGACCTTCTTGAATCCCAGCCTTGTTAAACATTTATTTAATTAAATCAAAGCTTTTAAGTTAAGGTCAAACGTTAAATTCTATATTTTCTGGTCAGTAGGCAATGGCCCTTTCGAGTGTTAACCAAATCCAAAATATTAAAAACAATCCCCACAAAAACAAACTTCCCCAAATAGGTCTGCACCCGAGATTCATAACTATTTTGTACAAGTTAACCCTTCTTAATTGGAAGGCAAGCAAATACAGCCTCTATGCTCCAAGAATACCAATTAAAAGTCAATAGGTATTAAATTTTTCATACTTCTTCCATGGACCAAGTAATTTAAAACTCTTTTATTATGGGCACTAATTTCCCATTTTCTTCTTTATTCAACTGAATAAACCTACAAACTTGCTTCGATGAATATTAAATACGTGAATCCTTTTTTTCAGGAAAATCATATTGTTTGCTTCTTTTTTGCCGTTTATTTTGAATGGGGGTTTCCGTTTCTTTCGGTTTCTTTTTTGATTTTGCCGTTTTAACGACAACTTATTCAGATAATTTTTGGTTGTGAATATTGATGAAACATAATCCTGCTAATAGATCCAAGCTCAACTTGTTGTTGGCTCACGTTCTTTACTGGCTTAGGGAAGAGATCCTTTTATTTATCCTCTGGCTTACCTTTTTATCTGGACGTCAATAAGGGACCTAAACGAAGGATCGAAAATTATTTGACGGAATTCCTGGTTGAAGGAAAACAAAAATAAATCATCTCCGCCGCCCCCATAACAGGTGGTTGCGAAATATCCAATCATTTAGGTATTGGCTTTTGTCGGACACATAGTCCGAAAGGTTGCCTACGTGGAATGCCTTGGCATTTTGTGGCAACTGGCAGAATGTTAATAAATCATTCGATATTTTGATATGATTCTGATTTGATGGCCACAAAGTATGGTTTGTTTAAATCGCAATGGAAGAAATCAATGAACCGGAAAGCAGAATTAATAATAATAATTGAATTGTTATTATTGGAAACGCTTGTTAAATTTATTATATGAATAAATGTCTGCCGTAATGTTTTTGCAATTATAGGTTTAAAGCTATTTTTATGTGGGAAGCCTAGAAGTCGAAGTGTATAAAATGAAAATGAAGCTAGGGTATTTTTTATTTAAACTGAGTTATTTTAAGGCACTAGTAGGGGATGACCAAAAATCTTTTATTCATTAAAAATGTATAAAGTATTGTTTTTTTTTTTTTTGTTACAAACAGCTTTAAGAGGTCCCAGTTAAAAGAGCTGGCAACGAGGATTAGTTCAAAAAAGCCTGCATGAATACCTTTGCTGCCCCTTTTCTGATCCATAACAGCTATACTGAAACATTAGTTTGAATGGAACAGTTCTTATCAAATGCCAACAGTTTAGTTATCTTAGATGTATTACACAAAACAAAGGATCTTGGGATAATGACATGAAGCATAAGTGTAGAGGGACTGAAATGGCGGGAAAACTCTGCCATTTTATGTAGTAATTAGCAGACCTGTGCTCGCGACGCTTCGCAAAGTTTAAACACAAATTTGTGTTTACTATAAATATTAGTGCCTATATATATATGAAAACATTGCTCAATGGGGTTTACCCTGTTTCTACCATAAAATCAATCAAAAGCTTATATATGCTTACAGTAGGTATACAGAATTCGATTCTGTTTAACGGGAAATAGTTTTTAATGAAATGGTCTTTTTTGATGTTTGTATATATTTTTATTGTTTTTTATTTCAAAGCCTCAGGATAGACAATGTTGGTTATACTCAAAAATTTATTATTTAATATCTATACAATGAAAAGATTTATTTTATGCAATAAGAAACTTGGCACGACTGAGTCGCACGTACTTGCTCTTATGTGCCTAATTTCATTGGAAGGCAAGTCTTCGACAAAAAAAAATTACATTTACGTTGAAAGTAACACAGTTGGAACTTATAAAAAACTATCAAAACCACAATACTTAACGGTTCTTAGTAAAAATGAAGTACGCCAGCGCACGTCTTAAATAACAAAGAATTTATTAAAAAAGTATTTCGATTTTGATAAAATCCATTTTTTTTTATTTTTTATTTTTTGAAAAAAAAAAATGTATTCTAAAAATTTGGTATGCGGTTTTTTAGAGTTTATTAATATACATGTGAATATAAAATTTAAAATAATTTTTTTTGATTAGTTTTAAAAATGTTGATTTTTCAAAAAAAAAAATCAAAAATTAATTTTAATTAGAAAAAAAAAGTTCTTCAAAATTTTGATATGCAGAATTAACTTGGTTATCTAAATCATTTTAAATATAAAATTTGACAGAAATCCATAGAGCCGTTACCGAGAACGCCAAAAAATAAAAAAACCGTTATATGAAAGGTCCCGTTAATAGACTTTTCCCGTATATTTGGCTCTAATCAAATGATAGCCAATACCAAAAAAAAAATTCTCAAAAATTTTCATCAAATCGTTGAAGCCGTTTTCGAGAAAAATAAGCTCTTCCTGAACGGTCGTATGGCAAGTACCGTTATTTTTAGCCCTAAAAATAAAATTTCAATTTACCCTCTGAGGAATGCCAAAAGCTACACACATACCAAATTTGAATGCAATCACCTTACCCGTTTAGGCTGCAGATCGATATACACCCGGACAGACAGACAGACGGACAATTTTTGTCAATGACATATTTAGACTTCTACATGATCGTAATGTCATGTTTGATTGTTATCTCAATTTTGTTTATATTCAGGAAACCTAAACTTGCCTTATAATCCCTATAATCGCAAGTAAAAATAATGCAATAAAAAGGGAATTGAAAATAATGCACTAAAATGATAGAAAAAACATTTCCCTACCGAAAAAATGCACAATTATAAATATATGTGTATCGCCCTCTTCAATAGAAACATAACATTAAATAAAAGGCACGACTGGGTCGCACGTACTTGCTCCCGTGTGCTAATCCTTTTTAGGTACAGGCGTCTTTTTGACAAAGATTTAATTTTAATGTTTTTTTGACGTGCAACTTCTTTAGAATCGTTGTGGTTTGAAGCTCGAACGAGCATGCATCACGATAAAGGGATAAACACATTAATATATAGGATTGTTAGCTTTTGCAGTTTTTTAGTGTATTATCTTTCCACTTGCTGCTTACTGTTTATAATATAATTTGCTAATAATTAGTTAGAAAGATATAAAGGACTTTTTTCAGTTTAATTTTCATTTTGGTATGGAAAAAATTGAATAACTGGCATAAAGATTCGTCGGAATCAGCAGTATGGCAATAATGCAAGGTTAAGAGACCTATATATGATACGATATGAAATCAAATTAATGAAAATAGCTTAATTATGTTTGATGGATCGATAAACGTATGGTGTGGGTAGGTATTAATGGAATTTATTAAGGATATTATAGGTACCTGAATAAGGTTAGAAGGAAGGTAGGTACTAAAATTAAGATACACGTTCCAACTACTGTTAAGCAAGTAGGTATAGAGACAATATTAAAAGTTAACACAGTGGTTTTGTTTATTTATAGGAAGGTGTAAACTTTTGTTTTCTCGATTGAAATTTTTGCATTATATAATATATAATAATTTTTTTTATTTAGTTGTTTTTGTGTGGCTCCTTATTTATTCTGTGCGCTTTTATGATGATGAAATGCTTTAAAATACATACGTATGTATGTAGGTTGTCACCTTCTTTTATTTGACTAATGGCTAGGACTTAGCCGAGCAATGTGAAATACAATGTTGGGGAACATTTTTTATGAAATCCAAAAAACACTATTCATAACATTTTTTTTGGAAAAAATGTTGTAAGCCATCTTATCTCTTTTGCTGTGAATCTTGCATTACATTACCGAATCATTTCCATAAGAGATGGTGCAACGTTGAACCACACAGGGCATCCGTAGGCAATCATCGGCCTGATGAGGGCCATGTAGCAAATCACTTTCTTCCTGCTTTTAAGGCAGCTGCTATAAAACAACCGTCTTGTCAGGGAAGTTAATTTTTAGCTTCCAATCGTTACAGTATTGTTGAATTTTATCGAAATCAAGTTGCAAGAGAATTTTGATGACTTCAACTTTTGGACCTGTTCTGTACGCAACTAAATCGTCGGCATATTCAATTGCATAGGGTAGACCCCCAATGAGATCACTGGTGTAAATACTGAAGAGAATCGGCGAGTTCACCGCTCCCTGTTGCAGACCGTTTTTAATATCAAAAATTGTGATAAATGTTACATTGCGTTATTCAGCGTGTTGTTGAACGGTGTTGTATATATGTCTATTGCATCCTCAGGGAGATGTCGTAGTACAATGTTGGGTATACCATCGACTCCTGCTGACTTCTTTTTCTTTAATGATGCGAAGATCATTTGGAGTACGACCTTCGAGATGAGCAGGGAACTTGACTTATTTTGCTTGGCGACGGTGGCGTTTGTAAATTTCGTCGCGTTCTTATTAAATTTCAGCTGCGTGTTGTTCTTTGTATCATGGGGTCGTTCTGTCCAGCGTTTGTTTTATGACACCATTTATCTGAAGCAGGAATCCATCGATCTCTACGTTCGAAAGAGTCCTACATTGTGTAGAGCGAAATGTCGTTGGAGAGGAGTTCTCTGTCAGGGTGTTGGAGAAACGTGACCAGAGTGCCTTATCAAAAAGGTATAAATTCATCCTACACCACAAGCTCGCGTTTGGTAGGTGTCCGACGGCGGCAAGTCCGCAGTGATCCATGTCGTACTCTACCGTCCGCAAACAATTTGTTGTCTGTTGGCCCACAGAGTCAGTTACTCTCAGTCTGGAGTCTAACAGCAGTAGATCTAAAAAAACATCGCTCCTTGGAACGATGGTCTATCTGTAGCAAGAAGGTCGATTTTATACTCAATATGGTGTCGACCCATCCAATCCAAAAAATGGTACTCCTTTGGATTTTGGATTTGATTTCCCCAATGTCGCCACGTCTCTTTAATTTGTCCCTTGTGATAACCTGATAGTCTAGGGTGGTAACTTTCCTTAAACCAATCAGCTTGCTAGTGGGCGACAACTGAACCAGGAAGAACGGTAACTTCCGTTGCTCTCGTCTGGCTTGATTTCCACGAACTCGTGATCTTTCGTCGTTTTACTGCGGAGTTCATTTTGGAGCGCCACCGTATCGGTGGAGCTGTCAAGGCCCTTTGAGAGGACCGTTAGAATTTTTTCTTGTTTTGTAGCCGATTTTTAAAAGATTTCCTTAATTTTCTATGGTGATCCACTAAAAAGCAGTGAAAAGCATGCCTATCATTACTTAGTCTTTTAATGAGAAAATTATCGGGTTGGGGTCAAAATTCTGTCGGGGTCAAAATTCTTTTAACAAAATTCTGCTTTTCAAAATTCTGCAGAGCCATGCTCTTACTTTCTTAAGAATTTAATAAAAAAAACAGTTTTTTTTTGTTTCTTATCTATATATGGAGGGCTCACAGCTGTACCGAACCAAGTCACATTTTTTTTTCCAAAATTGCTTCTAAATACTGCGCAAGCTTAAACTCTATTCAGGTCTGTAATGAACTAAGTCAGAAAGAATTTCGTTCATAAGTTAACGGTAAAAAAACCAAGTCAGTGACTTGCATTATCGATTTCTTTCGAAGCAAAAACGAACCAAGTCAACAATATGTAGTACTATTTTTGTAAGTTTTATTCACGAACCGTCGTGTTTCAGTTTAGACAAATAATTATAACGGGAACGTGTCAGTGATATGCAGTGTTAGTAAGTTTTATTCATGAACAGACGTGTTTCAGCATAGACCAATTTTTTGGGAACGTGTCAGTGATTTATGCAGTGTTTGTAAGTTTTATTCATGAACAGACGTATTTTCAGTTTTGACCAATTTTTCTCGGGAAAGTGTTTATTGTTTTGCAGTTTTAATAGGTTCTATCAGAGAAGCGTTTTAATTATGGAAAATGATAATAGCAGTGCAAGTGATTTTTCCCATGATGAAGATGATGAATATGTTCCTAGCTCGGAATCATCCAAAAGTGATGACGATAATTCAACAGGTAATAAAACATTATACATCTAAATTTTGCTCATTTTTGTAATAATTTTTGCTAGTTTTTGTAGAAAATATGGCTGAAGTGTCTGCACCGGTTGAACCTTTGGCTAGTCCATCATCTGCAAGACCGTCGACGGAGGAACCACCATCTAAGAACCAACATCCAGGCAGAAAAAGAATAGTTAATTCGAAAAATTGGAAAAAAAATGTTCGTAAACTGAATTGCAACAGTGGGAAAGAGTATACTAATCAAAAAGGCCGCAAGATCTCTGCAAAAACATTTGTGCCAAATTTTGATTGCGGATGTAAAAAAAAATGCAACAGCCAGGTAAATGAGACTGAGAGGGAATTATTTTTTGCCTCATTTTGGAACCTTGCGAATTATGGTAGGCAAAATGCTTTTTTAAGAGGTCTTGTTAAATCGTCCAAACCGAAAGCTAAGCGTGTTCGTGATGGAAGTCGTGGCTCCAAGAATAAGACGTTAACTTACTCTTTATTGCTGCAAGGACAAAACGTTCAGGTTTGTATATCTCTTACTTTTTAAAAAACTCTGCAAATTAGTTGGGGCAGATTGTATCGATGCTTATCACGAGAGAAAGTATCTGCAGTGATTGATTGCCGTGGTAGAAATATCAAAAACAAAAAAGACGACAGTGGTGTTATCGCGCACATTTCATCCTTTCCAGCTTATCAAAGCCATTACAGCAGGAAAGACAACCCAGACCGGAAATACCTTGATTCGAACTTAAATATTCGGAAAATGTACGATATGTATGTGGAAAAGTGTGATACCGAAAATGTGTCACCTGTCAATCAAAAATTTTACTACAAAATATTTAGTACAAAATTTAATTTACACTTCAAAACTCCGCATAAGGACACGTGCAGGATTTGTGACGAGCTGGACATGAAAATAAAGTTTGGTGAAATAGGAGAGGCCAATTTACTTTCACAAAAAGAACTTCATTTAAAAAAAGCGCAGCAAGCATGGGATTCGCTAAAAACTGAAGTGCTATCTAATGATAACTATGTTTTGACCTTTGACCTTCAAAAAGCACTTCCTTTTCCGAAACTTTCAACATCAGTGGCTTATTATAAACGGAACATGTACGTGTATAATTTTGGAGTTCATTCAGTGAACACAAAAACGGCCTATATGCACATGTGGAATGAAACTGAAGGAGGGAGAGGATCACAAGAAATCGCTGCATGTTTAAAAACTCACTCATGCTTCGGAGTATAAGCACATAACTATGTACAGTGATGCATGTGGAGGGCAAAATAGGAACATAAAATTAAGCCTATCATTGCTTAAATTAGTAGGATCAACTGATTTAAGTGCCGAAGTCATCGATCTAAAATTTATGGAATCTGGTCACTCGTTTTTGCCAACGATGCTGATTTTATTCCCACGATGACTGGGTTCAAATAGTTAAAAGTGCTAAAATTAAACTCCCACTATTCGAAGTCATTGAAATGGAAAGAAATGAATTTCTATCGACCAAAACGTTAGAAAATAATATAACAAACAGAAAAAAAACAGTTGATGGTCATAATTTTTCATGGCTCAAAATTAAGTGACTTCGATTCGAGCGCAATTCACCATTTTTTTTTAAATATAAAGTAACACTGAATAAAGAAGTAGAGTTCGACAAAGTTTACTTAGGAAAAGCAAAAAAAGGGAGATCCCTACAATCCCTTCAAAATTTGGAGCAAAAAAGCCTGTACTCAACTCGTCGTTCTGTTACAACAGAAAAAAAAAGAGATATGATGGATCTAATTAAATTTATTCCACCTGTTTACCACAATTTTTATAAAAACTTACCAGTCAAGAGAGACAAGAGTTATTAACAAGACAGCACCAGGACCAGCCCCAAAGTGATGAAGACGATGAAAATGACGAATTTTTTTATGTCTAATAAATGTGTTTTTTACAAAAAAAATTCTATAATTTTATAACAAAGTTAAGTTAAGTTTTTGAAATAAATGAATTCAATTCTTTGGTAACTTTTCCAAAAACTATTTTTATTTTTATTATCTTGAATGACAAATTTTCGAAATTTTTCGAAGCAAAACTGAACCAAGTCAATTTTTTTTTTTGCAAATTTTTTTGAATATTTTTCAACTTAAGTATTTCAATTTAAGAAAATAAGGACACTTGGAGAATAAACTTTAGAATTGTCCTCATTACGAGTAAAGTATTCATTTTAATTTTTTTGAAAAGAAGTATTTTGAAGCCAGAATTTTGACCCGCTCCCAAAATTATCGCCTATGGCGTCCTCACAAACATCTATTGTATCTTTTATATTTATATCCATCGGCGGCACCTGATTTTTTTTTGTTTTTGCTGCGATTTCTGTTGCTGCTGAATCTGTTTTTCATCCTGGTGCTATTCTCTCTGCTGCGGTTGCTCTTGCTGCTGTTGAGCCTGCGCTTGTTTTTACGTCGATGGTTGCTCCGGTTGCTCTTGCTGCTGTGGCTGGTTTTCATCCTTTTTTTTCTATTAAAAAATAGCAAAATTAATGCTGGCTCCTTTTTAAAATAAATTAAACAAATATGTAAATGGTCTATTAGCAAAAACTAACTTTTTATTTAACTTTATTATCTACACTAGTGCCCCGTGGCTTAGTGGTTAGTGTGTCAGACTGCTAAGCGAAGAGCCTGGTTTGAAGTCCCGCTCATAGCCACCTGTTTTCCGGGGTACTGCTTCTTGCGAGGAACTGACAAAATCTCAAAGTAAAAATTTGTCTCGAAAAAGTGCATCTCATGTAGCCGTTCGGCGGTAAATTGTAGGTCGCTTCCGTTGGAAGTGATCCCCCCGTGGATTCGCCATCATAAGTTTGTTATTGATATAAAGACTGAGGGGAGCCTACTCTGGGCGCAAATCAGGAAGTACGGGCTAAGAGCTAATTACACGAGTTTACTTGTTAGTAGCTGAAACTTAAGATTTTGGTAGGTTTTTTCGTAATAGAGCTCGAGTTACCCAAAAATTGTGAGAACATAATGGCATCTTAATATGTCCCATAATGACTTAACGTTGTTCATATAGAGTTTTGTTAAATTGTATTCTTAAATATTGATTAAAGATGATGTCACATAAAAGAGCACTGGTCGGCCATGAACGATTAACTCCTATGCGGGTTAGCTTGGCTTGACAATTACCCATCTTAGTTCACAGTTAACCTTTTTTCATTATGGATACAAGAACTGGATTTCCATATTTTCAAAGGAAGGTAATCAGAGATTTGATTAAAAAAGAACATGGTGAAATCTTGTGGTTGCAGTCGAACGATGTCTCTATCAGTTGAATGATTCAGAATTAGAATTCGGCTTAGTAAATTGAGAACTACGCGGATGAAGTTAAGCAATAAATATTTGAATAAACACTGCCAAACCTTGTTTGTTGATCACAGTTTCTATTCTTTAACACTTTATCCTTAACATCGACGAATAACTGAATAGTATGTTCACAAAAAACTAATTTCACAAACCTATTGTGCTGAATGTTAAATTGATTTTTCGTATGCAAGCTGTCTCATGGGCATAACAACAAAAACAGCTTGTTTAATTTGTTAAATACGGAAATTAATTTGGAACTTCACTGCACAGTTCGACATTGTCAGAGTTGTGTTTTGAATGTAAGTATTTTAAAATTGTAAGTTATTTTTATGTCGTCTATTCTAATGTTCTTTCACGTGTATGTCTACACTGTTTTGGCATTAAGTGAAACTCAGGTTGGAGTAAATACTGATTAATCAGTTTTTGCTCTACATGGGTAAAACTTGGTGCCATTACTCCTTTCCTATCATGGTCTCGTGGTCTATGTATTGTTTATATATATTGTTTAGCCTTCCCTAATACGGGCAATGTTCCAACACGGACTTTAACTTCTTGCGGCTCAAATTCACTAAGCATGTCATTCAATATTGTTTTATTTACAGGAGTCCAAATCTCGACAGTAGTTGGACTTGTAACGAATTTGATGCGCTGTCTGATCGAAAATTGTTTCCCTTTTTCCTCACACTGAAATCGTTACTTCGGGCGATATCAATGTACACAATTCCAATTGGCTCCGCTGTTCTGGTCAGACAACACCCGAAGGAAGGTATGTCGAGTTCTTTGCCGGGTTACATAACCTTACCCAAATGATCGATGTGCCAACGCGTATACCGGATGTTGCTGGGCAAGCCGCCAATACTCTTCCCGAGTAGAACAGAATTCGATTTATAACAATAATTAGGTTGTGCTTCTGTTTTATTAGAGTTATCTGCAACACCATCAGTTTTGCATTTGTTCATTGAAAAAAATGTGCAACTTTGTCAACTGAAATGCTAAAAACATGTTTCAAAAAAAAAAAAACGAAATTATTATTAAAAAGTTATATACAAGTCAAAAAGTTGAAGGTTGATAAAAAGTTTCAGTTACTTTTATTGAATTTCTGTTTTGTTACCTTAGGAATCAAATGTTAAAATAACTTTTTTGCAGCAACCTGCTATAATTTTTCTGTAACTGATATACAATTCATAATTAATTAGGTATAATTAAATACCATAAACGTTTTTGTAACAATATTCCACCTAAGATGTTTATGTAAAATGAAATTCCATAAACAAGTTTATAGTTACAATAAATATATAACATTTTCTTCATAGGTGTTCTCTATAAACAAGAATACTTAACATAAATCAAATAATTTTCATATTGACATGAATTCTTAAATAATTTAAAAACAAAACATTAAACAAAAAAAAGTTAACATACGAGTTCATTGTTTTATTGCTATTGGTATTTTCTTATTATATTTCAACTTCTCGTTATTAATAACAACATTAAAACAAGGATGAAACTAAAAATGTGTTTTTGTCATGCAATCTCTACAACAAACAAAATATTTGAACATACATCAGTGAAACTAGAATATAACTAAACTGCCTTATATTTTGTATGGGTGGAAGCTTTGTTATGTTTTGGTTTCTTATGTTTGTTATTTGCAAATTTGAAACAAAGACTGCTACGAGATTAAAACATACATGTAACCACAGTAATGGAATTAATAGAAAAAAATGTTTTGTTTGTACTTGAAACAAAATTGCAACATTGTACAGCATTCAAGTGATGTTATAGTTAAGTTTCTATATCTTGAAATATTAATGCTGAATTGAAATTTCGACAGGCATTAATTTTAGTTATTAAGTTGATGAGTGTTGTGTTAGTTTTGTGAAAAAAAATACAAATCAATCAAAATCAATTTAAGTTGGGACAAAGTTACAATAACATTGAAATTACATTACAGGTCACAGGGTTGTAACAAGTTACAATGATGTGTTATAATAATGTTTTTGAGGTATTTTTAATAAGTTTCCTTAAATTAACAATGAAAGAAAAAACATTGAGAAATTAAAACAAAAATTACTATGGGTTAAAGTTGCCACTCGTTAAATGATGAATTTCTACACGTCAGAACACAAAAATGGTAGATTTCTATTTAACATTAGAAACTTGAAGCAATTCCAACATTTTTGATTTAAACCTCTCAAAATCCTCTCTCAAACTAGCTCTTCAATCTTAATCTTCCTCTTTTTATCCTCATCCTTTTTCTTCACCTTAGCTTTAAGATTTAATTGTTATCTAGTTTTAAGATATTATGTATTATGTGCTTGTACTAAGCGGAATAAATAAATAAATAAGTAGAACACAAACCATATTTTGACGTTCCATGAATATTTTGTTGCGAATGTCAACACATTGCCTATAAATCGATCTCTAATGAAGCATTATTAAGGGAATTCGGAAAAAAATTAGCTTGTCAGAAGATTTTTAATCCATTGTAATCGGAGCCATCCTTTGATAGAATTTGATATTTGACGGCTTGACTTATGTAAGACAAACCATATTTTGACGTTTAATGAATATTTTGTTGCAAATGTCAACACACTCTATAAATCGATCTTTAATGTAGCGTTTAAAAAATTCAATTTTTTTTTTATCTTTTTAGAGGTTTTTTAAACCATTGTAATCGGAGGCATCCTTTGATGGAATTTGACATTTGACTTGTTGACGTATAGAAGCAAACCATATTTTCACGCTTCATGATAATTTTTTTCAAATGTCAACAGATTGCCTATAAATCTATCTTTAATGAAATGTTCTTAGAGTTTTTTTTCTATAATGGCTTTTTTAAAGAATCTAAATTATAATGGCTTTTCATAAAGAAAGTTTTACGTTATAACAATAATAACATTAAAAGCTTAAAATTAAGATATTTAAGGTTTTAAATATACAAACAAAAATTGAACTGCGGTAACTCTGGCTTGAAAAGAGGATTTCATTACACTTGTAGTTTGTACTATACTATTGTTGAAGCTTTTTGTTTTATTGATGTTTCCTGAAACAAGCGCCTATTAACCACCATTTAACGACACATTTTAAGAATTTAATTTTATTTGCCAAATTTCCAAAGTCATATTTTTTTAATTCTTATCTATTTCTCCACAGAAAATTTCCATGGCAATAAATAAATATAGCTATTATTTCCCATTGTGAATTAATATTTTATTTGCAACTTTTAATGCCTAATACCAAATACGAATATAATTAATTTTTTTCAAGTTTTCCAATAATTTATTTTTTTGGGTGGCGCGTGACTTTTTTGGAGGTGAAATGTTAATATTCATGATAAAAATAGCGTTGGTTTAGGATTTTCCCTTCATTTATAACTAAATATCTCATTTTAAATCACAATATTAGACGTATTGTTTTTATTTAATACTTTGATTTTTTTCTTTTATATTACATAGCTAAGGTATAAATATTTTAGAAGAATGTGAATAATAATTCTTAGAAACTTTTAAAATGTTTTTAGAAACATGTTTCTTACTATAATTATAACGTATTGGTACAAAAATAAATAAAGTGGCAGTAAAAGAAACCTAACAGAAACATTTTTCAAGCTATTATAATTTATTAGAAACTTTTGTTTCTCGCTTTAGTCATGTTATATGCGCAGAAAAATCATTGAATAAACGTTTCTACAACATAAGTAAAGTTCATCATCGAGTCCAACTATTGTTTCTGACTTGTTAATTTTCGTTACTCGAGAAAAAATGTCTGTCTGTCTGTCTGTCAGTATGTATAACGAGCTGCAGTCTAAACGGCTAAAGCGATTATCTTCAAATTTGATGTGTATGATTATTTTGGCATTCCCCAGAGGGGAAATTGAAATTTTATTTTTAGGCGTAATTTTGAGAATTTTTTTGTTGGTATTGGCTATCATCTGATAAGAAACAAATTTACAGGAAAAGTCTATATAACGGTTTTTTTAATGTTTGGCTCTCTCGGTAATGGCTAGTTGGATTACTGTCATATTTAATATTTGAGAAGATCTACGTAGCCAAATTAATTCTGCATATCAAATTTTTGTATATCTTTTTTTGTTTAATTAAAATTAATTTTTTTTTGAAAAATCAATATTTTGAAAACTAATCAAAAAAAAATATTTTTAATTTTATAATCACATTTATATTAATAAATTCAAAAAAACTGCATACCAAAATTAAAAAAAAATTTTTTTTCAAAAAACTAAAAATAAAAAACAAGATTTTATCAAAACCAGTCCTACAATTTCCGAAATACATTTTTCATAAAATCCTTGTTATTTAATATTTTCAAACTATGTTATTTTTAACGCAATTGTAACTTGTTTTTGTCAAAGATCTTGCTCCAATGTAATTAGGCACATAAGAGCAAGTACGAGTTACCTAGTCGTGCCTATTTTTTTTATAATGATCTTCTGTCTGTTACTTCTAATCCACTTAACTATTTTGCTGAGTGCTTAGGTTTTCTGTATTAAAAGTTTCTCCCGTAATACTCGTCTCGCAAGGAATGCTCATTAGTTCACCCTTGAGCCAAATTTCGGACGTACCGTGAAATATATAGGGATTCTTTTTTTAGCCGAACAACACGAATTTGGAATTGTTTACCCGGCGAGATTTTCCCTTGCCATTTTGATCTGCAAACATTCAAAACCAATGTCAATCGAAACCTCCTATCTCTCCCCTCCCTGTGTTCCTAGTGCCGAGCATTTTGGTCTACATTAAAAGGGAAACAAATAGTCCCTTGTGCGCGCGTAAATTATAAAAAAAGCAGACGTCATGGCGCGTAAACATAAAGAGCATGCATTTCCCTTCATTATTTACTTTGTCTTACTTGTTATTTCCTTCCCATTCTACTCAACAAATAAGCAGAGTATTTCGTTCAAGATGTCGTCTCGTAGATATCGTATCGTTCGCAACAACCCCATTGCTGTCGAATATTCTCTTTTTAAATAATAATAAAACTTATCGTCAACCAGCTAATTGATAATTACAATCTTTGTAACATTTAAATAAAGAAGAATCCGAAGACGATATCCCATATCAATATTCCAAACAGATGTTTACATTACTCAGAAAAAAGTGAAATTTTATTCAGACGATTTTTCCCACTTAATTTCCTCTCTCGGCAGCTTTTGCTCATTTCCTATACGTCTAGTACATTTTCCTCTTACCTATAAATAAATCCGCTTACACAACACATCCCTCGACCCAAAAAAAAAAGAACATCCTAACTCTCTGCACCGATTGAAGTCGTGGCTTTCTCTCATAACATCCACCTCACCTCATATCCTGCTTGATGTTTGACAGCAAATTCACTCGAATCATTTACAATGCATAGATACAGATACAATTTTTTGTTAACACAATATATTATATCGCATGTATTCGATAGGTTGAACGTTGAAGCATCATTCTGGTATGTGTCGTCCGGGAAATTCATCCTCCAAATCCTCGACATCCTCTTCATCGACAGCAGCGTTGTCGGGCACAATGGAAGGATTTTTAGATTTGACTTTCAGATTTCCGAGCATCTGACAAAAAAAAGTACCAGAAGTCCTCTTGAATTACAAATTTACGAGTCGCTTAAAATCGCATATGTCTTCAGAATGGGCGGACTTGAGAGCATAAAATTCGCACATTATATGGTAAATTTATGTGTCCTTTTTGATGAATGGAAGGAAAAGTCATTTTGTATAGTTTTTTTTCCATTTGTATGCACAAATCACAAAATGATACTTTGAGCGCAGCATTATCCTTCTCGACACATGTTCCATGAAAGGACCAAACTCAGTTTCAACAGTTTGCATCGCATATATTATAAAAAAAGAGAACTACGTATGAATATATCGCTTTAATTTGGTAGGATTTGAGTTGGGTGCACCGTAAGTTTCTTATAATATAATCAGAAGGATGTAATGTAATCAGAAGGATTTTTGTAATTTTTTTTTTTTAAAAGATAAGAGTACCTTAAAAAAGGACAGGGTTTGTATAAAAGATTATTTTGTTTTTCAAGGCATGGAAAAACCTTTAAGAGTTTAGGGAGGATTTAATTAAAAGTTTTTTCTAGCAAGAATCAATTTTACTGCTGGGATGAGTTCAAATAGGAAAAGTTTTTTATAGGGTTACAAGTGTATTTGGTTGCAGTCAAATATCTTAATGGATCTTTAATTAAGGTTATAAGACGGCAAAAAAGACGTAACAAATTTAACTGGCAACTCTGTTTATTTAACGGTTGGATGCGTGTTTTTCGGATCAATTGTTTTATGAAGTCTACTTTTGAAATTCGAAAAAAAAACGTTTTGGACAGCTTAGGGATATAAAAATTATAATTTGTAATTTGTTACTTTTTTTCTTTCAAATGTGTTCAAGAAACATTTGCTTCTGTAATTTGTGACTTTTGGGAAGAGCAGGGCATTCAAAGTTGAAGTGTGGAATGGTTTCCTCTTAATTTTTGTTTATTCAACTTCTGTAGAAATCATTTGTCTTATGAGTCATGAGTCTCATGGCGTCTTTGAATATAAGCCATAACTATTTTTTAGATAGATATAACATAAGTTTGTTAATATCATTAATACATCAACATGAATTTTGTCTTTCATATAAACTTTTTTTCTTTGTTTTATCTGAATTAAGTTTTTCTGTAATATTATTATCCAGTTTCCTTTGTTTGAGTTTTCATCAAATGTTTTTTTCTCTATAAGAAGTATTTTTTAAGTGTCTTTAACAATGAAATTGAAAATTTTTCACCTCCTTCTCTTATGATTTATGACACTGTTTAAAATTTCCAGGCTCTGATCCCAAAATTTGTACTCACTTTTGTTAAATGTCTTCTAAAATATAAAGTAGGGAATCAATCCAACTCTCGAATCAAAAGTCAAAACTTTCAATATATGTTTTTGTATTTTTAATGCAAATACGTATGATTCATCGGCACAAACCCTTTAATTAATTTTTCCTTATTATTTGATCGTTCCATCAATTCTGTAAATGAAATGACACATTAAGTCAATGAACACCTAATTTTAAACTAAATAAACTGAGCTCAATTCTGAGACGACAAACGATAAGGTAGATGGGAAAATCAAGAGAAAACTGTTTTTCTCGTTCCTAGGTCCTCGTGACCTGGAAGTGATACCAGCGTGCGGCGAATTCCATGACGATGACCTTCATTTTTATGGGAGAAAGTCGTGAGAAAGCAGGATAGCGATACTTTGACATGTCGGCGCTCTTCAGCAAACTTGCTGTTGAGTGGCTGAGGATGACGTGTTTTGAAGTCTGTGAGTCCGGGTTGGCTGAAAAGACTTAGGGATAAAATAAAAGAGAGAGATTGCTTAGGAACAAGATTCCTGAAAGATCGCTTTTGGTTTAACTGTGGAGCAGACAAGACAGAAGAACAAAAAATTGGAAAATTTGGAGAAGTTAAAAACAAAAATTTAAGGAATTAAGTGTAAAGACAAAAAAGAGTTGTTCAAGGAAAAGGAAATTTATTTGTCAAAAAAAATTAAAAGAAAGGCAAGTGAAAATTTAAGGAGAATTGGAACGAGGATAAGAAGCTTCTTTTGAGAAGGAAGGAGAAAAAACAGCTAACAGCTAAGTATTGTATTTAAAATTAATTTTTATAAGGATTTTTTTTCTGGTGTGTGATTGAAATTTAATAAAATCGTTTTACCGTTTTCCCGTTTTTTTTGTGCCGTTTAGGAACCGTATCTTATATCGTTTTTTGGATATCGCTTAAACCTTGTTCTTTCTTTTTGGAAACGATTTTGGGTTTTTCTCCTACTATCGTAAGGTTTCCCAAAATTATTTCACATAATCAAATAGTGAACCCACCTCCTTACTGATTTAGCCGTAGTGGCAGCACTCGGCTTTCGGTTCATGTTAGTAATATTAATACAATATAAGCAATATAAAAAAGCGTTACAATACGTACGGAGAAAAGCGTACGACAAAATTTATGTTCATTTATTAATATGTAGTTAACACTTATTCGTTGAACCAAAAGAGGACCTCTTAGATTGTAAGAGTTTCCACATGGAACAAGCTTCAATGGTCTGGAATACGGAAGGAGAGAAATTATTTAGCTTGTCTAAGAACAATCTGCCAGCCAACTCATCCTTAGAATGAACAATCAAAACTGTCCCTGTCTATGACAGAAAAGATTATTGTTTCCTTCTCCACAAAGGATACTTAATAGTCTCTCTGCATTTCGCTAGATTATTGCTCTTGGTTCTTATTTTACTCTGTCTTTGGTATAGGTTAAACAACCTGCCACCGCTCTAATACCTTGGGAAGGAAAACGTCCATAAATGGAAGAATTCTGCCGTGACCATGTTGGAACTAAAAGTTACGCTTGATGGCGGTGCCCCCTCTCTATCGCACTTCACTGTTGTCATATCTGCGCTACAATAAGGATATAAGAGAAATAGGGTTAATATTTTTTTCACCAATATGCAAGACCGATAGTTACGTTCGTTAGGCCCTTTTTGCAATACAGGATATAATCTTTGCATCTTAGTTCGCAGATATTGCCTCGGTTTATCCATGGCTCCTGAATAAGCGCTATGTTAATATTGTCCTTCGACAATAAGGAGAGTAATTTGGGAGAAGGCAGCTTCCTGTGTTGAATGTTTAGCTGGACAGACCTTCATCATTTTTCTTCCTGTTTGTTTGACTATCTACCGTTACCGGTCTCATCTTTACTTGGGTGATGCCAAATCTAAGCTTTCATGGTTTAACATGACTTTGGCTTTTTCGCCTGTTTTGGTAAGCCCTTCCCATTCCATGACCTATCAATTCGCACTGAGAAAGCTGGGATTTTGACCTCGTAGGAGGTTTTCCAGCATTTCCTTACGACCCCAACTTAGTCGCTTCCGGTCTCGACCTTTAACTTATCCTTATCCACTTCACCATATCTTCGTATGGCCCTCTTGAGTTTTCGATCTTTTTCAGATCTGGATCTTGCCTCCCTACCTGTGCCTGTTGGTTCGGATGTACCACATTGTCCTTGCTCGGTTTTTGCCCATACGAGCTCAAATGTTCGGAAGTGTTTGTGTTCTGGGATTTAGAAGTCCCTGGGCAATTTTCGCAGATTTTGGCTGGTTTTGTGTCACCAGATCTTTTAAAAGTTGTCGAGGTTGCTTTGGCTCTCGACGGTTTCAGGATTTTGGCCAAAGACACGCCTTTGAGAGGATTTTTCCTAAGAACACTGTCTCCTTTGTTGGAGCTATCAGCTACTGTCACTTCTCCGTCCGAACTGTCCGAGCTGGGAAAAGACTTATAGTCGTCTTCGTTGAGGATACGCACCTCATCTTCCGAAGCCATCACCCCCTCCCTAGTCCTGGTAGCTCGGTTCCCAGAGTAAGTGATATCCATGAGGTATTCAGCTAACGCCTCATGGGTATTACGGGCTTCCTTACTCCCGGCAGATATATTTTTACTTTCTTTTTCGTTGCTTTGTACTGTCACTGGCAACTTATCTAGAAGTGTCGATCTTAAGCTCATAGAGGCCGGACGTCGGGTCGAGGTGCGCGAATAAATAATTACACAAAAGCCAAAAAAAAAAAAATTATTGCGCATTGTTATCGCGAGTGATAAAAAAATAATATTACACACTCGTTTGAGAAATTGGCAAAAACCCCTCGCGTGTGCTGTAAAGAAAAAAACAATATCCACTCGTGTCGTTGGAAGACGATAAGATGCCCATTCGCGCTGTGGAAGAAAATAAAAAAAAATACACACTTGCATAACAAATAAAATTATCCTCCTATCTGTCCCAACCCTTTGTGCTTAGCTTAACTGCCTCTTTCTTATCTACTGTAGGCATCGTATGCTTGCGGTAAATGGATAAGGGCATCTGAGTTTGTCCTATTGTGCTGAATATTTAAATTGATTTTTTGTATGCAAGCTGTCTTATGGGCATAACACCTAAGACAGTTTGTTTATTACAGAGATTAATTTGGATTTTCACTGCATGGTTCGACTTAGTCAGAATTGTGTTTTGTGTGTAAGTATTTTAAAATGGTAAGTGATTTTTGTGTCGTGTATTCCAATGTTCGTGGTATAAGAAAGAATTTCTTTTACCTGTACGTCTACTCTGTTCAATACAGGCCAGCTGTTTTGGCATTAAGTGAAACCCAGGTTGGAGTAAATACTGATTTATCAGAGTTTGCTCTACATGGGTATAGCTTGGTGCCATTACTCTTTTCCCATCATGGTCTCGTGGTCTATGTTAGGAATGATATTGCTTGCCAGAGCCTTCCCCAATATGGGCAATGTTCCAACACGGACTTTAACTTCTTGTGGCTCAAATTCACTGTCCGCAAGCATGTCATTCATTATTGTTTTATTTACAGGAGTCCAAATCTCGACAGCAATTCCACTTGTAACGAGTTTGATGCGCTGTCTGATTCCATCTCGAAAATTGTTTCCCTTTGTCCTCGCACTGAAATCGTTATTACGGGCGATTTCAATGTACACAATTCCAATTGGCTCCGCTATTCTGGTCAGACAACACCCGAAGGAAGGTATGTCGAGCTCTTTGCCGGGTTACATCACCTTACCCAACTGATCGATGTGCCAACGCGTATACCGGATGTTGCTGGGCAAGCCACCCATACTCTTGACTTGTTTCTTACTTCTCACCCTGATAAATATACCATTAGTGTAACTTCTCCATTTGGCACTTTAGACCATTGTGTTATTTCAGCTAATTTCTCATCCTCCACCCATCCAGTTAAAGAAAAACTTCCCACCAGGACCGTTTTGCAATACGAGAAAGCCAACTGGGACGGCCTGAATATTTTTTTCCGAAACTTTAACTGGTCACTATGCTTCCTCGATAGTGACATTGATGCCAGTGCTGAAATGATCACAAATGTGATTCTTCTAGGGATGCGTGCTTTTATTCCTAACAGAGTAAAAAGCATTAAACCTAAAGAAAAGTCTTGGTTTAATTCTGAGTGTAAAGAAGCTATGAGGCTCAAAGAAGTAAGTTTCCGTTCTTACAAAGCCAACCCTACAGAGGAAAATCGGAAAAAGCACAAACAAGCAAGAAACTCATGCAACTCCGTTATTGAAAGAACCAAATTTTTGCATGACCAAAAATTACGGCAAAAAATTCTGCAGTGTCCCAAAGGCAGTAAAAATTTTTGGTCATTTGTAAAAAATATTAAGAACTCCTCAACATCTTCGGTTCCAACGCTCATCGACAGTAACAAACCAATTGTTTACTCTTCAGAGAAGGCAAACTTGCTCGCCGCCCATTTCGCTGCTAGCTCCACGCTGCCGCATAGCAACGTTGCCCCTCCTGTACTTGAGAATGTAAATTTTTCCATGGGACAGATTTTTTTCCGCACTCGTACAGTAGCAAGAGTTCTCAAAGATCTCGATATACACAAATCCGCTGGCCCGGATGGTATACCCCCGATTCTTCTGAAGAGGTGTTCTTCCACACTGGCAAAGCCACTGCGTAAGCTTTTCCATCGCTCCTACTCTTCTGGAATCTTTCCTAGAAGATGGAAAACAGCATTTGTCCAGCCTGTCCCTAAGAAAGGTGACCCATCCTCCCCCTCCTCCTACCGACCCATAGCACTGACATCCCTTCTTTCTAAGGTCATGGAAACACTGATTAACCGTCAGCTTAAGGAATATCTCGAAGATCGTAAGCTTCTCCATGACCGTCAGTATGGCTTCCGCAGCAACCGTTCCACTGGTGATCTGATGGCATATCTCACCGAACAGTGGAACAAATCTTTACATCGCTTTAGTGAAAGTAAGATTATTGCTCTTGATATCTCCAAGGCATTTGATAGAGTTTGGCATGAAGCTCTCTTATCGAAAATGCGTGCTTTTGGGATTGATAATACTCTTGTTCGTTGGATTAGAAGCTATCTTCTGGACCGTTCAATACAAGTTGTATTGGACGGATTCAAGTCTGATTCCCATAAAATAAATGCTGGTGTGCCCCAGGGCTCTGTTCTATCTCCGACTCTTTTCCTCGGTTTTATAAATGATCTTCTATCTGTTACTTTTTATCCACTTAACTGTTTTGCTGACGACTCTACCCTCAGCTTTTCATATTCGTTCGATAATTCACGTCCTTCGCCTTCGGACGTAGAATTGCAACGGTGCCGTATGTGAAGCTTATTAAATTTCGATTTATACAGCATTGTCAAATGGGGTAATAGAAATCGTGTGGAGTTTAATGCTTCGAAAACTCAATGCTGTCTTCTGTCGTGAAAGCTTAACATTCCCCCAATGCCATTGTCCATGAATGGCACTTACATCGAAGAAACCGAAAAGCTCTCAGTACTCGGTATGTGTGTCAACGACGACCTCCGTTGGAACGACCATATATTTGAAATCGCTAAGAATGCTGCTAAGTGTTTAGGTTTTCTGTATCGGTGTAAGAAGTATTTTTCCCCATCTGATCTGGCTACAATTTATAAAGCGTTTATACGCCCTAAACTCGAGTATAACTCCCACCTGTGGGCAGGTGCTTCACAAACATCGCTTCACCTGCTTGATAGAATACAAAATCGAGCGTTAAGATTGATAGGAAATAGAACTGCCGCTGAAACAATTGCCCCTCTCGAACACCGACGCAATGTTTCATGTCTTTCCTTATTTTATCGTTTCTTTTATAAAAAAATGTTCACTCGAGGTAGCCAGCTGCATTCCTCCCCTTAAAAGTTTCGCCCGTAATACTCGTCTTGCTAGGAATGCCCATCAGTTCACCCTTGAGCCCAATTTCGGACGTACCGTGAAATATAGGGATTCTTTTTTTAGCCGTACAACACGACTTTGGAATGGTTTACCCGTCGAGATTTTCCCTTGCCATTTCAATTTGCAAACATTCAAAACCAATGTTAATCGACACCTTCTATCTTTCCCCACCCTATCTTCCTAATGCCCGCGCAGTGTGTTACATTAAAAGGGAAACAAATAGTCCCTTGTGCGCGCGTTAATTATAAAAAAAAAAAAAAAAAAAAAAAAAAAAAGCCATCGCCGGCAGCCGTGATTTCGGCCGACTTTTGAGTGTATATATCCCCACTCGATTTTTGTCTTTTTGGTTTGTCCATATTCATAAATCATGGGCTTGGGTTTACTTGGTTTCAACAACATGAAGCTGGATTGCTGCATGATATAAATTTAGCCTCCTCACCACGACAAGGTGAAACCCGCGAGGAGGTGGGATTCCATGTAAAATATTTAAATAACTGGTCCATTCCCATTTACTAGGTTCAAGCATGCTCAATTTTTAATTTACTATTCTGAAAATATACCATACCAATACACAGTTGGTATGGTATCCTTCTACTACTTAAACAAAACTCTATTACAATACAATTATAGTAAACCTGTGATAAGACCTCCGTCTTACCTACATAATTATAAATTCTATTCCAAACTTATTCAATGATTTATTGAAATTCTTGGAAAATTCCCACAAAATAAAGGATTTTATAGTTCACGTAATTTTTCGGTTGGTTTATTAAATCGATAATAAATTAAGGATAAACCTGTACTGTTTGATCAAGAATCCAATTATATAGCAAAACATCAAATTTCCTGTGTCAACAAATACATTTATTTAAACCACAATACAAATCTTTTTCCACAAAAACACACATCTCATCCCAGAATGGAGATGCTTCCATGAAGATGTTGTATGTTATCCTAAAGTTTTGCTATAAATTCACTCCATGGTTTCATGTCTGGAGTGACTTTATGTAAGAATATACAATACAGCACACAAGGAGCAGGAGCCAATTTATTGAAAGGACATTGTTGCTTTGCTTGAGCAATAATTAAAGTGTGTAATGTGGGTTATGTATGTCTACAACTGGTTGCAGAGTGATTTACTCCAGGATTATGGCTTAATTTATTTTCAAATTAAATTTAATACTCCTCCAGGCACAAGGCATATGATGTGAGAAAGAAGGAATAGGATTTGGGATGAGGAGAAAGGACGAAAGGATTATTTCCATTCATTTTGGGTTGAAAAAAGGACTTAAGGTATATACTAAGGAAATTGGTCATTGAGCAATTCACCTTTGTTGAATGAATGGTACAAAGGGTCCTGGGATATGTAAAGGCATAAATGCTATAAAGCCTGGGATCTTTGCCTGGACCTATGCTGTTATGTGTCACATTTAATATGCTGATTAAGTGGTAAAAAGTGATCACTGGGGAAATGAGGAGCTTTTATGAAAAGGGATATTCATCAAAGTGGTTGGGACATGACATGTTTTAAGTATCCGATTCAAATGAAATAAAAGCGTCCAGAAAAAAAAAACGTTAAGGGTTTTATTCAAATTTCCCGGAATTGAATGTTTATTCATTAGTATTCATATTCGTTGTTAATGCAAGTCTTAGGCTAAAACAATACATTAAATGATTGCTGTAACAAAAAGGATAGGCTTTCAGGGTTTCTTATATAATATCCGCACTCTAAAAGGACCATGAATACACTTAACCCTGTTTAAAACAATTTACTTAAGCTGGTCAAAAAAACTGATGAATATACAATTTTTCGTATGCTTATGTTGAAAACTGGATTCCTCCCTCCAAGGGGAAGGTAGAGTCCATTCAACATCCTGCGTATTTCCCTTTAATGCGACTAAGGATATATATTTCCTTAATAGTAGACTCAATGGAATCGAATATCCCATTAGCTTAAAATCTTTTGGACGTATTTAAATAAAAATTGTAGGGAAATTGCTTCCAGAATTTAACACATATTTCAAAATTTGTTTGTCACACACCTACAAAGTCCATTTTGCGGAATTTTTTAAATTAATTGATAGAGTATAACCATTTGGTGGGAGACTATGGCGTATGCGTATTTTTTTTCATGTATTGTCTTGTATGTCACCGGCAAACCTTTGAAAAGAATGTCCAGCGTTGCAAGAACTCGTAAAGTCCAAATAGTGTGACAAAGTCTTGTGAATAAAAAAAGTGAAACCTATTATTAGAGGAAGCTACAGCTAGCTAGTGGTACCCTTTACCAGTTGCTTAAGCTAGACTGCTTTAGCGTTGCTTTGTGTGAATAACAAAAAAGTTTTGTACATGTACCCCACAAAAATAGTTCAGAGGTGTTAAATCGCACGATCTTGGAGGCCACGCCCGCCACAGACCCATTACGCGAGATAATGCGCTCACCAAAAATTCCCTTCAATAAATTGAATGTTTCGTTGGCTGTATGGCATGTAGCTCCGTATTGTTGCAACCAAAGGTCCAAAGATGCACATCAACATCCTCTAATTCAGGCACGAAAAAGTCATTAATCATGGCTCTATAGCGTTCCCCATTGACTGTAACATTATGACCGGCTTCATTTTTGAAGAAATGTGGACCAATGATTCTCTCTGCCCATAGAGCATACGAAACAATGACTTTTAGAGGATGTAACGGCGTCTCAATGGCTTGCAGATTATGATCACTCCAAATACGTCAATTATTTTGCTTTTTAACGTACCCATTCAACTAAAAGTGAGCTTCATCGCTGAACAAAATTTTCTTGTGAAAAACGGGATCGGTGGTTATATCGTTTTGGGCCCATTCACGGAACGTGCGACGCGCTTGATGGTCATTCTGCTTCAATTCTTGCACAAGTAGGATTCTAAAAACCCGCAAGTCAAGATCCTTCCGCAAAATGTTCGAGGCCTTCGGGATCTTCAACATCTTTGGACATATCTAACCTTCTTGCATTCGAATGATTTGGCAGTTCTTTAGTTTGGATGAGTCTCGTTTGATGTCATAGAACCTCCGCTTTGTACTTGTCGACGAAGGGTGGAACTTAAGTCCACAAATCTATTACAGACTTTTGACCCCCCCTGATGAGCACAAATTCCATAACATTCGGTTAAAATTCAATAATTTTAGAAGTAAAGTGGGTCATAAGTCCACAACTATATTTATGCTTTTAAGATTTTCTTGTTAAAATATTTTTTTGTTGTTTTGTTCAACATAACATTATGTATTTACAGCCAAACAATGTAAAAACAAATAAATAAAACGAATTACTTCTTCAAATTTAAAGACAGTTCATTATAATAAAATTAAAAAATATAGACAAAAATAATATTTAATGAATAACTGGTTACCATAACAATAAAAAAAACTACATTAAAACTCTGGGGCTATCAACAAAATTTTGCCGTCAAAATGAACATGTTTCATTTTTGTTTCATTTGGTTATATCCACCACATTCTTGAAACAATCTTCACAAATCTAACGATGATTACAAGGTTTGAGCAACATATATCGTTGGTCCCAATTTTCGTTTGCTGAAGATGGGACAAAATGTACCAAATTTTATAAAATATAGTATTTAATGATACACAAAAAAACTATAACTTAAATTTGATCTATGGTGTTTAAAGGTTTACGGTTTATAAACCCCCAGCTTGGGTCACTTTTGGATTTGGAGTAGTAGTCGAAGTCGGGCCATAAATATAAATGGATAATTAAAATAGCCTAAGCTACTCTATAGAACCTCAGCTATCGGCCAGTGAAAGTCCAATCAAAATCAATCCATAAATAGGAATTTTCGGAAATAAAACTACCCCATCGCCACTTAATGGGTCCTAACTTTGCAGGATCACCCAGGCAGCATACATTAAGATTGCCTGATTTCAATAAAATCGGTCGCGCTGTTTTAGAGTCCATAAGGAACATACATAACCACATACACACTTTCACTTATATCATCACATTATCACTATATATAATAAAATTGAAGCAGTTTCGGCTGTGTGCGGATCACGCGAGAACGACACAACGAAATTGAACAATTTTATTTAAATTAATAGGAAATTACCTTTACCACCAGTGGTAAGGGATTTGAAGCTTTTATTTAAGGAATAAAGTACATTTTATGAAAATATAAAAGGTTTTTTATTTTGTTTGTGTTCTTTTTTTAAAAGGAATGAAATTTTTTATTTTGTTTTATCAAGTTTCTCGGACACAAAATTGTATGTACGATCTACGATGTATTTATATTTTTTTGTTGGTTTTTTTTTTGTTGCGTACTTCTACTCTAAAAGAGATGACGTGGGAATTATAACTTTGTATTTTAAGCTACATTAACACCGTGTCCTAAAGTGCTATATTTAATAGAGAAATACAATGATACTCAGAATTACTGGAGATGCAGTTATGATGCATACAAATCGCCATCTTAGTATTTCCTGACGTCACTATCATCTTTTATTATTATTTAATTTCTTTAGTGAAGACTTTACTAAAACATTCACATTGATGCCACGTATGTTTAAAAAAATTAAAATACTATTTTTGTTTCCGACTCTCACGCGAGCAAAGCCGCGGGCACAGCCAGTGTATAAAGACAAGATTGTATTTTATGTATAATTAAATTTGCAACCGACTACTTTATTGTAAAGCTAATGATTAAGCTCATATACCATATAGGTATATAAGTAATTCAATCTCGACATCCTCACTTGGAAAACAGACCCTAAACTTCAATTTTCAAAAGATACGAAATCCGAATTCCATTAAAATTTTTCGTCTGTTTTTTTTTAAATGCCAAAGCTTAACTAAGAGTGCCGAATTAGTACTGTCGGTTCTTATATAATATACATTATATATCAAAATAGGTACAGCAAATATAAAAGAAGATTGGGTGGGCTTACACTATTTTCTTAACGATAGAGGGCTTTCAAATCTCATAACAGTACAATTGTACAATTGTATAATTGCTTTCAAAACCGATCGGACGTGTTTTTGGTTTGCTCTCTTAATTTTCTGTTCTGCAATTTTCGGTTTTGCATAATCCGTACAAAATAATTGTTTTTCTTGCCCATTTCTTGCGTCACGCCACAATAAAAAAAAATAATTTTCACTTCCGCATTCATTCTGCAAACCTTTGATAAAATATAACTTAACAATTAACCACCATGTCGAAGTGCAACGTATGTTTTTCCAAAGTAAGTGTTGATCGTGTCTCGTGCGGCGGTTTGTGTGGAAAACTTTTCCACCCGGGTTGTATCGGTGTCAGCAAAAGATTGCTGACCAATATTTTTGACATTACTTCCCGGTTCGTTTTCTACTGTGATGAGTGTAGGAATATCTCACTGTCCCACATTCTGCTCGCAATAAAGTGTGCCAATGATACACTTGTGTCAAGAACACGAACGATAAATGCTCTCATCTGAATAAACAAATTTATAAAATTGATGAGCTAGTGAAACAAAATGACGAAATTCACACTATGGTACTAAATCTTACTCGCGTCCTTAAATTAATTTTTTATAATGTAACTAAACAGATAACCGAATTGAATCAACTTGTTTTGGACTCTTTTAATTCGAAAGTTTTATTAAGTGACGAGATTAAATTTAAATTAAATAATTTAAACCCCAATCAACTTTTAAATTCCTTGCGCGATGAAATCAATTGTTCGTTGAAAAAAATCATATCCGAAATGGACTTAATCTGCAAAGATCTTGATGTTCACTTCCACGGTTCATCGCGTACAAATTTTAATTTCGGTCTTAATCACATGCTCAACGATATGAGTAGTGATAATGCGGCAACAAGAATTTCGGTCGGTGAAATCTTGGTTGTTCTGAGAAGAACCTCTTCTAGAATCGACGATCTTCAACTCCAACCATACAACACATCAATTTTAACAGTCCTGCAGCCCCCTACCCTAACAAATCATAGTATGTCCATTCTTGAGGAACTTGAGATTGCTACTAACGACCCTAACCCCAAACCGAGTGCCGGAAAGGAAGCTGTTGTGGATAAAAGCAATAATCCTGAAGCGACTCCCCCTAAAAGTATGGGAATTAACAAATTTGGAGTTCTTTGGTCGAAAGCTGACTGGAATGCCAGATTACAAAGAATAGAAGCAACTAATAACTCGTGGTTCCTGCTAACGAATACACCTAAGACCTCAAATGTCAGTTGGGTACGGATCTTCTTCAAGACTCGCTATTCAATTGACTTAACCAAATGTATTTGGATGACTAAAAGACGTTTTAAAATACTCATTCCGTTGAAATACGTTTGGATCTTTCATCATTCGGGTGATTTTATGAAACTTAATAATATGCGACTCTCATCTCTCAATGATCATAAAATTTCTCAACCCAAATCTAACCAAAAAACTAACATCCCCAAACATCATCCTGATCCAAATTGGACCCGTATAGCAGGAATTTTCCCAAATTTTTCCAGTCCTGCTATCAACTTCTTCATTCAACCTACGGCTGGTCAGAAGCGGAAATCCCAGCACTCCCCCCAAAGCCCCCAAAAAATGGTTCTTTCAATTTTTCTCCTCTCTCTTCTGGACCCTCTGTGCCTTCAACTTCTGTTGTACCTTCCAAACCATCTAACTACCTTCCTAACTTCGTTCACTCACACACCTTAAATCCCACTAAAACCGAATCATCATCCCCTCAACCTCTCCCAAATCTTTCGGTTTTCTTAATCCACTTATACCACTTGCTGTTAAATTGACTAAGCACTTGTCCGACACTAGTATAGAAGGGCGTTATGTAATGTCGCATCTTAGAGACCATGAGATATATAACAGCGTACGTCTTTATCTTGCTTATCTACATGATAAACCTGATTCTGTGTGTTATGATGGTAAAATAAATACCAACCTTAAAGTGTTAATTTCGAAAGAAGGTCTTCCCATTGATCGTAAGGAATTAATGCACATCTTTGTTCAATTTCATGATAGTCTTTCAATTAACCCTTCTCAAGTAGCCAACGATCTGTCTTCTTTTGCATCGTTCATATCTTCGAAGCGAGTATCTTATTTGCCCAAATCCCGTTCTGATTTATTATCGTCCCTAACTCTACTTCCGTTACTTCTTTACCTTATTCTCTTACCCTGTATTATCAAAACGTGCGAGGACTAAGATCCAAAACTGCAACCGTGTTTCTGAATTCATCCTACCGTCAAGCAGTTGATTCAATTGACTTTCTCTCTGAAACTGCCCAACCTAATGACGCAATTTTAGTTTTAGGTGATTTCAATCTACCAAATATATCTTGGACTGCGGCTGATGATAAATTGTACTTCGTTCCCTTGAGCTTTTCTTCCGACATCGAAGTGTTTTTATCTGACCGGGTGTTGGACTGTGGCCTCTTCCAAATCAATGGAACACCAAACTTCATGCGAAGATACCTCGATCTGGTATTTTCATCCGATGTCCATAATTGTGTAGTCTCTGAAAGCTCCCACCTTCTCTCGACTCTTGACCGCTTTCACCCCCCTCTAACTGTTTGCTGTTTATATGAAAATCTTAACACCCACGAAGAATCAATAGGTCGCAGTTACAACTTTCATAAAGCAAATTTTGTTAAACTAAACGAGCTCTTAAACCAACTAGATTTTGATTTCATCTCTATGAATTCTGATATCAATGTTACCATTCAAAGGTTTTACACACTACTTACTTGGTGTATAGATGAATCTGTTCCCCTCTCTCGCAACAAAAACTTTATATCCTCCCCGCCTTGGTATAGAAAACATTTGTGCAAACTGCGAAACAAACGTAATAAACTCTGGAAAATCTACTTAATAATTAGGTCAGTAATTGATTACTCTAATTACATGTGCGTTTATTATCGTTACTCCGAATTAAGTGAACTTCTTTATAATCAATACCTTTCTAAAGTTGGAAATAATCTTCTCTCCGATCCAAAATGTTTTTTTTTAATTTTATTAACTCTAAACGGAAATCCGATGGACTTCCTTAGAGTTTTACTTTCTGCGTGGTGTTGCAGAATATAAAACTCGAAGGAAGTCGTCTGAACCCACAACAATATCAAATTCCTTAGCCTCCATCTTTTCCCAATCATATAGCAATCATCCGATAACACCTAGCAGTAGCTATTAGCTATTTAAATAACTGTCCACAAACTTCTTTGAATTCAATCAATATTACCATCGATTCAGTTATTGTCAAAATAAATTAACTCAAAGATAATTTTAATCCTGGTCCCGATGGTGTCCCTTCGATTCTTTTAAAAAAATGTGTGCATGCCTTATCCAAACCTCTCACTAATCTTTTCCTTCTGTCTCTCTCACAGAGTGTTTTTCCCGATTATTGGAAAAACTCCTTTATATATCCAATTCATAAAACAGGTCCCAAAAATGAAGTTGAAAATTATAGACCGATAGCTAAACTTTCGTGCATTCCTAAACTCTTTGAAAGTCTAGTCTATGATTCAGTCTATTTCCACTGCAAGTCTATATTTACCCCCGCCCAACATGGCTTTCTTAAAGATTGGTCAACAAATACAAACCTTATAAAATTCATCTCCGAAGCTTTAAAAGTTATTGAAGGGTATGAAGTTGACACAGTCTATACAGACTTTACTAAAGCCTTTGATAAGGTCTCCCATCAAATCATTCCACTCAAGCTTGATGCTCTAGGGTTTCCACTTTGTGTTATTGAGTGGTTAATTTCATACTTGGACAACCGAATCTATAGAGTACTTTTCCGTTGTTCCCTCTCCAAGCCTATCTTTGCCACCTCTGGAGTTCCTCAAGGCAGTCACCTTGGACCGCTCATCTTTGTCCTTACAGTCAATGATGTGAGTCTTATTTTAAGAGACTCTTCTCTTTTAATGTTTGCAAATGATATGAACATTTTTAAGATAATTCATACTCCTCCTGATCATATTCTCCTTCAAAACGACCATAATCGATTTTTCAATTTGTGCACACAAAATTTTCTGGAATTAAATATTAGTAAATGCCGTAAAAAAACCTTTTTGCCAAAACGTATAGTTGAAACCTCAAGAATTTAATATTTTCAAAATGAACCCATCAATGTTATTGAATCCATATATGATTTAGGTGTTCTGTGTGGTAAAACATTAAATTTTAACACCCATATTGACCAGATAATTAACAAAGCTAATCGTTCTCTTGGTTTTATTAAATGTTGGTCTAAAGAATTCAATAATCCCTATGTGTCGACGTCCCTTTATGTAACGTACGTTTGACCCACTCTAGAATATTGTAGTCAGGTTTGGTAACCTTACTATAAATGTCATTCACGTAGAATTGAAGACGCAACGAAGATTTATCCGTTTTGCGCTTCGGGCCTTTCCTTAGGACGACAGAACCAACTTACCTCCCTACCTTGACCGTCTGAAACTAATCGGGTTACAACGGCGTCAAATAGCTGACATTACTTTCGCTCATCAGTTGATCCTTGGTAATATCGATTCTGCCGCCCTTCTATGCGAAGTCAATCTTAACACTAATCCCCTTAATCTCAGTTCCCGACAATTTTTTTACCTCCCCCATCATCGAACCAATTATGGGCACTCTGAACCAATGTCCAGAATACTACGGTACTCGAATGATGCGATGCACTCTCTCGACCTTAATATAAACAAGTCCGCACTTAAATTAGCCCTTCGAAATACCCTTCAAAATTAATAACTCCTTTCTCTTACCCTCTTAGTTTATACTCTGTTTTTTATAAATATTTTGTTATTTTTTTTGTTTTTTTTTTTTTTTGTAAAAAAAGAGCCGTGGCCCATTTCAAAAACCCCACTGCTCCGATAACAAGAACCAAAAAAAAAAAAAAAAATGTTAGCTTAGTTTTAGTTTTATAAGTTTAAGCTTGTACTAAGCTAAATAAATAAATAAATAGAAGGATATGCATACTCCATGCTATTATTTTAGAAAAAAATTGTGGTCATGTTATGGTAGATGAACCTACACCAAGCCATTTCATCTTGAAATCAATTAATTTTTGATATTTTTTTATGTTTTAGCTTAACTCATTCGAAAACACTTCGGAGCATTTGCTATAATAAATATTCTAAGAATTTCAATAACAAGCTGGACCTATGTTGATAAACTTCTTCAAACAATTTAAAAAGGTATGTTCATTTTGAAAACATGCAATTTTCGTTTATAATGAACTTGCATACCACATTGTTGGGACAGAACAAAAGCTGAAATTCTTCTGACTATAAAATATGCAGAATATTTCTCGGAGGGCTAGTAGAAGGAGGGAAAATTTTTCTCGCATTAAAATTGTGTTTCGATGAAATAACAGAGGAAAATTGTTAATCCCGGTAAATTCAACACAACCACTGGCCAACAAAAAGTTCCAAACATCCTTCAAATAGTACGACACACATACATTTGCTCTTCTCCATCTCCGTCCGGTTTAGAGTCTGTTAATAGGATGGAGGCAGGCCATGTTACACAACCACAGCTTGTTGCTTGTTAAAGATGAGCAGGAGCTAGTTTATCAGAGAAAAAAGTTGTGGAATTGTTAAAATTATGTGATCCACTTTCAGCCTTCGACAGCTTGAAATTTACCGAAACATAAGAATTATTAAATATCCAAATTAAAGTCTTTGAAATTAATGATATGGACCATTATATGGCAGTTAAATAGTCGATTGGATACAATGTCTTGAAATCATTAGGTAATAGTATATATTTTAGTTATTTTTTTGGCATCCAAAAGTGAACATTTTATCTAATAGAATTACATTTGGATCTTTAAATATGGCATGGGCATAAAAATGATATGAATCTTCAACTGGAGCATTGTGGAGTTCTGTTTCTGGGTAACTCAAACCATGACTGGGGATTCTTTTTCTTTCTCTTTAATGCAAGACCCGTTGCTTGGCTTATATTGAAAGTCTTGAGTTTGTGAAGCATTTGGATAACATAGTTAGAAATATGGCTAAAACAGAAAGTTTGTATGTACCTCAACCCATTTTCAACTTGCTCGTTAACCAATAATTTAAAATTTATAGATTTATTGGTGCGGCAACTCCTTAAGGTGACAAGGCCTAGAGACTAATACACTCAACCATTCCTGTGTGTTGTGATTCATTAAGAATGTAAGGGACTTACAATTTACCGCCGATTCGAACGTCTACATGAGATGCACTTTTTTGAGACAAATTTTTGGCTAAGTCAATAAGCAAAAGTGCCGGTAGGTAGACGTCGGTCGCACGCCGTCATCCATAAAAAACTGACAGTTTGGTGTGCTTTATGGCCTGATGGAATCATTGGTCCTTACTTTTTTAACTAATGCCACCCGGAGGATTACAGTCAATGGATACCGTGATAGAGTTACGATCAATGACTTTTAGTTCCTGAATTGAAAAAGCTTGATATGGGGGAGATATGGTTGTGGCGCAACATGTCGAACAGCGCGTGATTTTTTTTTAACAACGGACAAACAATATTTACAATATTGCATATAATTCTTGTATACCATTTTTTTAATAATTGTTTATCAATTTTGTAAGGCACATTGCTTTTAGAATGCAACAGGATGTTGCACGACACTAGTAAGTAGAATTAGAAAGATAGGAAAGAATTTTTTTCCGTGCAGTCGATCTAGAATTAGATGACTATATTTTCAATTAAAACACACGGACGGCTTTGGCTTGTACTAGGAGTAGGAGTTAGTAAAATTGCTTCCCAATCTGAATATCGAACTGAAAATACTAGATACAACTACGACAAAACACCTTATCTATCTAGGATTTAATGTGCATACTGTAACTTAAGGGAGAATAACAAATAAACCTTCAGCAATACATCATTTCATTGATAAAATTCTCCCACATGAACTATGCATTTTTGGGATAAAAAGGACCTTATTTTTCAATCAGGTATCTCATCTATCTACCTACCAAATTTCATTTAAACTCATTAAGTCGTTCAGGCGTGATTGCGGAACAAACCTCTAAACTTCCAAACAAACAAACAATCACATTTTTAGTTTTAGAGTTAAAAATGTACTCTGTAGGTTTTCTTGGATTTTTTTTACCTCCGATCTTAATCTGAGTCTTGTATACATTAATAAAAAAACAATTAATAAAAAAATATGAATACTAAGAATTACTTGACATTACTTGACAATAAAAATAGACTTATTCCGCATTATCTCCCCTATTAATTGAAGAGACAAAATTCAACTTTCATCAATTCAAACAATAAATAATTAATGTTTAATTTAAAAGTTCATTGGATAATTTATAATTGATGTTCTTTAAGGTCAAGGTTAAATAGCGGTGGTATTCTATTTTTTTTTTTTTTTAATAATTCACTTTAATTTGCCCGAATAAATGCCAATTGTTATTTTAAGCTGAAAAGAATTTTCCCGATGGATTATTCTACGCAAATGAAGTGGAAATTCTGAGATGAAAAGTTCCAGGATCTTGGTGTTGCCATATTGCCGATTGCATATTTATTTTGAAAAAATCTTAAAGCTACGCAAAATTGTGTTAGTCATCCATTATGCCTAAAACCTACATTAGGGTGTAATTTAAATAATTTTATTATTTAATATCACTCTTATATTCAACGCCGCCAACGTCCAATATTGAAACAAAAACATTATCCAAAAATATTAGGTGCTTTATTTAATGGAATTCTTAATAACCATTTCAACCTGTCTTCCCTTAAAATGAAGAAACCAAAGGGATTATGACTTTCTTTTTTTGAACCAAAATATACCGATTGAATTTAATTGATTTTTTTATGTGTTATTATTCGGCTGGCCATTTTTGGTTTATGATATCGGACAATATTGAGAGGTTTCCTCAGGTCTGTGGGAATAATTGCGTATCCTTAATGATTCCCATAATCGTTGCGATTTAAATTGGAATGAGCTATACTTAAGTTTGTGTTGTTAAAAACATCACCACCATTCCTTAAGAAACTCAATGGATACAAAAGTCGGAAAAAACAATTTCATAAGCAAACAAAAATATCCTTACAAAAGGAATCAAAGTTGAAATTAAAAGCTGTGCCTAAGACCCTTAAGGAAATAAACTGATACCTTTGAAAAAAAACAGTTCTGTCAACATCCTGCACCCCAAACCTCTGGCGCGCATTGATATGGGTAGACTTCCCATATTATTCATGCTATCCGTTTCCTAATTATATGCTCGTAACTTCTTATAATCTTTGTACTTTGACAACATTTCCAAATCTAGAATTTCATCCTGATATGCCTGTGGTGCTTGCCTCTTGCCAACCAACAACGCAACGCAAAAAGGGATGTTTTTAACGCCAATGCGACAGCTTCTGGAATAATAATAAACAGTGCTTTTGGTCTTTTACGTGATATTTTACGCAATAGATGGAAGAGGGGTGACTCTGGAATCGAGATTTAAGATGTCCAATAACGAGTCACGTAATAAGCATAACCGTGGTAATTTTTTGCGAATTTCCGGGAAGAACAACGCACAGTGGTGCTGGTTGTATGGAAAAGCGGTGTATTAAATTCCTCGAATCTGAACCACTCTACCAAATTAGAAACGATTTCAGGCGCATGATAAAGGAAATTATGACAATTCATCACAAAAAATGGTTATTAAGGAGTTCTTGGGGACTATTATTAAAAAAAAGAAAACATAATAAATATTGTTATTTGCGATATTAAAGAAATATTAAGTTGCTTTAAATTGAGATACCCATCAACTCTTGTATTTGAAATTCGGAAATTGTAAGCAAAGATATTTCTTGAAAAACTTTTCAGAGGAAGACTTCGACAAAGGATCTTAATCATTGACTCAGATGACTATTTATTTGGTTCCAATTTTAGTGTACGGATGTCTATGGAAGCTGTTAGGCGATCAAAAAACACGCAGAAGAAACTCAGACTTTAATCGGAAGCGATCGCCACACCCTTTGAAAATCCCGTATAAGTTGAAACATCGAGAAATACCCCAGCTGATAATATGAACCAGGAATACCAATATTTCAGTCAAACGGTGTTTTAGCCAGGAAAAAAATACAGTAGTCATTTTTTCACTTGTCCTTTATGTTTTCGGGGATGCTGAGTCCGATTTTCAACTTTGCTACTTCCTACGGATATGGCTTCACAACGAAAATCGCAAAAAAGCTCAAAATTTTCAACCTTTTTTTAGTTCTTTGTCAAAAAGTCATACAAAAATGAATTTTTTGAGAAAGACTACCATCAACCAAAATAAGGTAAATAAAATTTCTTACAAAAAACAACCTCTAAGAACATTTTTTCGTTGAACGGTTTGTCCGCTAGAGCGCACTGAAAAAAACCAAAAATTATAATTTTTTTTAAAGCCCAGTTTTTCCCTTTATTATTTGCTTGTTGCTCAAAAACTATGTTTGTAGTTACGAAAAAGCTTGAATTTTGTTAAAACTACATTATATTGCACACACTTATAACTTGTTTTGGCCAAACCACGTATTTGGTCCTAAGATTTAATAGTAACGGGTGATTTTTTTGAGGTTAGGATTTTCATGCATTAGTATTTGACAGATCACGCGGGATTTTAGACATGGTGTCAAAGAGAAAGATGCTTAGTATGCTTTGACATTTCATCATGAATAGACTTACTAACGAGCAACGCTTGCAAATCATTGAATTTTATTACCAAAATCAGTGTTCGGAAAAAAAAAGAAAATCCGCTTTTTTATCGACAAATTTTGTTCAGCGATGAGGCTCATTTCTGGTTGAATGGCTACGTAAATAAGCAAAATTGCCGCATTTGGAGTGAAGAACAACCAGAAGCCGTTCAAGAACTGCCCATGCATCCCGAAAAATGCACTGTTTGGTGTGGTTTGTACGCTGGTGGAATCATTGGACCGTATTTTTTCAAAGATGCTGTTGGACGCAACGTTACGGTGAATGGCGATCGCTATCGTTCGATGCTAACAAACTTTTTGTTGCCAAAAATGGAAGAACTGAACTTGGTTGACATGTGGTTTCAACAAGATGGCGCTACATGCCACACAGCTCGCGATTCTATGGCCATTTTGAGGGAAAACTTCGGAGAACAATTCATCTCAAGAAATGGACCGGTAAGTTGGCCACCAAGATCATGCGATTTGACGCCTTTAGATTATTTTCTATGGGGTTACGTCAAGTCTAAAGTCTACAGAAATAAGCCAGCAACTATTCCAGCTTTGAAAGACAACATTTCCGAAGAAATTCGGGCTATTCCGGCCGAAATGCTCGAAAAAGTTGCCCAAAATTGGACTTTCCGAATGGACCACCTAAGACGCAGCCGCGGTCAATATCAATCTTCAAAAAGTAAATGTCATAGACCAATCTAACGTTTCAAATAAAGAACCGATGAGATTTTGCAAATTTTATGCGTTTTTTTTTTTTAAAAAGTTCTCAAGCTCTTAAAAAATCACCCGTTATTTGTAATAATAATTAATTCTTAACTATAACATTAATTACACAAATTGTATCTCAAAAAATAACTTATTATATATTTTCATTTCAATTTGCATGGTTAAAATAGATATTTTAAGTATAGGGAAAAGATAGAAAGCTACAGTCTAATACGCTTAATACGGTTGAAAGTCCTGGTTGCTCTTCTGTAATATGAAAGGGAAACACTATAGCAATGATACTTAAGAATGAATACTTGAATTCTTGTACCTTTTTCAACTACTGCTTGGGCTGTTACTGTAATAGGCACACTAAAGCACTGTGAAGGCCCAGGGATAGGCTCTTCATCTGAAATAGAAGGGAAGGGGAAGCTCTAGATCAGCGTGAGGGTCCTTAAATACGCTTATGGAAGGTACAAGATCTGGGTTCTTCTGCACTGTTTTAACATACTTTATTTTTCCCTGGTTATATAGGGCTGACGTCGTATCGCAACCGCTCATGGCATGTAAAAATTCGTGTCAGTGAATATCAGTTCTGTCGCATGGTTTTTGTTTGACCTCTTCATGCACTTCACGTACTTTGTACTTTTCTCATAGTCTGAGTACCCGTCAAAAACTATTTGAGCACTTTTCTTGTACTTGGACAAAACATATGAAACATATCTGTCACAAATGCCTGAAAAGCTCACGCCAGTTGGCCACAATACACGGTGCAAAAGAAACCCACCATCAATGACAAATGTACACTTTTGCAGAACTGTGTTTTCTAAAGGTTTGAAGGCTTTGTAGAGAGATGATTTAGTTCCCTTTCTTATGCCACTCTGATCAAACAAAGATAATGGGTAAGGACTCCGCTCGTACTTCAGGAATTCTTCCAACTCTTCTTCTGACTCTTACGCAATGGTCATTCTTTGAAACAGAGTGGTTGGGTTAATTGGAATTTTTTGGCCGTGATAATTTAATTTTTGAGGTTTTTTTTGGTAGTCTTTCTCGAAAAATTAATTTTTGTATGACTTTTTGACAAAAAAACTAAAAGAAGGGGAACATTTTGAGTTTTTTTGCGATTTTCGTTGTGAAGCCATATCCGCAGGAAGTAGCAAAGTTGAAAATCGGATTCAGCGACCCCCAAAACATAAAAATACTACTGTATTTTTTCCTGAAACAGGCACTCCCGGAGACGATTTGACTGAACTACAATGGCAACTATGCCAACAAGCCATAAGAAATGTTGTTACGTTAAAATAACATGACAAAAGTTTTGTTTTTCCCAAATCACCATTTTCCTTTCCGTCCCACTTTCTTTCCACTTTACAGGTAAATCTTAACCAGAAAGAGAAAGGCAATGAGTTACTAAAAGCACTGACAGGTGGTCCAGTGCCAACAAAGATGGCCCTAAGCCCAACATTTGTTATTTGCTTATTTATTAATGTTAAATTTATTTGTCATTCGGTTTGTAAAGTATTGTTTATAGTAATTTGTTAAAATATGGCATATGGCTGGTTAAAACGTGGTTCCAATTAATTAATAGCAATCGCGTTTCAAATTATTTGAGTACCCTTTTCTGCTTTATAGCTCTGCAGATAAAAGTATTTAATAGTTTTAAAAATTGATTTGTCTTTCGGAATCAAAAAAAAAAAAATGTATTGAGTTATATATACAAATTTTAGGTAATTTTCATTACTCTAAATTATTAATATGATCCATTGTACACATATATGAATATATAGAAAATAACTTTAAATAATAAAATTTAAAAAAACCAGTGTACTTTAGCGAAACGTTTTTAATTGTACAATGTTTGAAAAATTCAACTTTTAAATTTTATTATTTAAAGTTATTTTCTATATATTCGTATTGAGTTAGCTTGAACACGACCCTTGAGTTCTCGAACCAGGAAAATGTCCCATGTGCGGCGAATTCGAGTGTATGAGAGAGTAGTATATGGGTTCGACCCATAGAGTAAATATATTGTATAGAGGAAAATCTTTCGTACGTTCCACGCCACAACACCCTCAATTTTCGTTGTTGCTTTGGTATATCTTTGTTCTCTTTTGTATATCATTCATTGTCCGCGTAAAAAAAAAGAAAAAAAAACCATGAGGTGAGTTCCTAAAACGTCAACAACAACAACAGAAAACAAGTTAAAGTTATAGGTTAGGTACAAACAAATTGTTTTCGATAGAAAATTTTATTAAAATTATATCAATTCGAACAATTTGTGAGAATTTCACAAAACATCACCAACGACGGAGAATACTTGATACAAGATACAATTCTCATCAGGCACGTCGTTGTCGTCTTCCGATGGTGGTATTTTGTAAAATTCTCCCAAATTGTTTGAAGTGAAGGAACTCCGTGAATTATTGTGTCCTTTTTACAAAATTAAACTGCTTATTCGATATATGAATGATGATAAGCACATAGTTCTCATTGTCACTATCACTACACAATATTCACTAAACAATTTGCTTCAATGTTCATATTGATATATTTTAATAAAATTTTCTATCTTTCTTACTAAATGCCAATTATAGGTTATTTTTTATCATTTAAAGATTACAATATTAAATGACACAAAATAAGTAAAAAAAGAGTAATTTATAAATTTCTACAACAAATTAATTCACCAGGCACAAAATATTAAAAAATCTTGCTTTAGAACGCCATCAAAATAATCTGAAGACTGCGTAAAATAATCTCTACGGACGTTGAAAACGCGCTCTATGTGACTTGAGATATATTATACTGTATATTACATCGCTGCGTCAGAATGCGCTCTGTTTGACTAGGCTTTTACTCCTATGTATGCGAGTATAATAGGGTGTGAAGATATAATTTATCTTTAAAAGGTACACCTTTATCGCTACTTTGTATAATACAATCTTGCAAATATATATTCTGACCGAATGCTTGTTTAAATTAATTCTTAGAACAATCAATACACTATCATCAGTTTAGGTATCAGGTAAAATGGCTGGAACTCTTGAATATTGTTTAACCAGTTTTAAACGTTCATATAGAGTTTTCAAGCACATAATCTGTAAAAGGCAGGGAAAAAAATAATAAAGTATTACAACTTGCATTCGAGTAACTTGCTAGGGTCTCCTCATGATACAAGAAAAAAAGATAGCGACTTTCGTATTTTTACGTCATCAGTGACCCTTGTTTAAAAAATTAAAAGTAAGTTTTAATTGATGCAGATTTGGTCCAATGTCTTATTTGATTGATTAAACATACATTTTAAGTCCACTAACTCTTCGGATTCTTTCCAAAAATGGTAATTTAATTTAGTCAATTTGAGTCACTGATGACGTCAAATTTCGGGATGGCGCCTTTTGTTATCAAGTTTCTTCCAACACGCCCAATTTCTCGGTAAAAAAGAAAAGGAAACTGAAAAGAAGAGGGCAATTATTTGACTACTACACTCTCAATCAGCGTCAATTATTTGACAGTTCAGCACAATACTTATTTGAGCAGTTTGTAGGCATTGTCAAAAGAAGGCGGTAGATTTCCCTCTTTATAGTATAGTTACTCTATGGTTCGACCTCAGTTGCACACTATAGCAAAGATGGCATAGTGTTGCTAATACACTGAAACTGAATTCCATGTATGCGTGTGTGCGTGTATAGGAGAGGGTCATGCAGACCAAATGAAAGTTGGGCAAAAGGCAGTCTTTGACTAACTATCAAAATCAGCAAATAAAAAAAAGAGACGCAGGAAAAATCTGATTTACGAAGGACAAAACAATTTATTTTTATTTGGTTTGTAATTTTCTCGGAGCGGAGCTTTAAAGCAGGCAGGAGGATCTCAAAAATAAATCAAAAACAGCTAAGTACCATTTTCCTTTTTTTATAAATCTAATTGCGTGTCATTTCCGATTTGGAAAAAACAATCACCGTTCATACGGGATTGTACCTATACCGCTTTGTTTAATGCGCCATATCTATTCTTTTGTATAACTTGTGAGCATTTTTTTTATTAACAGTTTTATAATGTTTTCAAAAGAAATTACTTTAATTTATCTTAAACATATAATTCCCCTTCAGGGACATAAAAATATATATTTATATTTCGCCTTCGGCCATCTGGATTTTTATCTCTTAAAAGGTTTTCCCAAAAACCTTCCTTTTCTTACATCTAAATACATTCTTCTTCTTATTTTTATTTCCCTTTAAAACTAGTGTTTTATTTTCCTAAACATATATTTTTGTTTCCTTCTTTCATTGGTTTGTATATTTCCAAACAAATATACTGGCGTCCAACTTTATTCCGTTCAGTGTAATATTATCTATTCCAATTACTTTAATTGCAATGATTTTAATTGCACCTAAATAATTCAAACCACTGAACCCATCCCCTTGCTAGCTAGCCCACCGCAGCATTCGATATTGCTGCTGCTAAGTTAGCAACATCTCTGGTGTTTTTTTTTGTGTTTGATAGCTGTCTGTTGGTCAGCTTATCCAGTTGTTGTTGTGGTTTATTCTAATAAGGTGTTGATAACAATGCAGTGTCAACACCAACACCCTAACTCATATGCAATATAAGGAGATCGATTATTTTTCACCAACTATAAAGAAGTTAGCCTTTAAAACATTGGCTATAAGATCTTGCCTTGCAATTTATGTGAATGGCTTAAACCCTTTGCTGACTAATTTGTCCTTGCCAAGGCGGTTCGGAAAATCTAAAATCGTCCAAATCTTCATATTACGCCAAACCCATTAAAAAAGAGTTGGTTGTCTGTAAAGTTGGTTTACGGACGATAATTTTACGTGATAACGTCATAAGAAAACATTGATGGCAGCAACGCCAACATACAGCCCGTTAACTCACATCCATAAACCCTATCCTTAAATCTACACACACACACCCCAATTTCTACATCTACTTTCAACTTTAACAAAACTCCGCCTATTTTGTATTTCTTTTTCTCTTCTTGTACTTTTTGAATTTGAGTGGAATTATTTTGGATTTGCGCCTGTTCCTTTTTACTTGCGATTTAGGTACTAAAATGCAAGTTATAGATTCGTGCAAAAAAAAAATCAAACATGACAGTACGATAATAGAGAAGTTGAAAAAAGTGGGTTCGCAAATTTCGTTCGTCTGTCTGTCTGTCTGTTCGCGCCTCTAGAGCCTACACTACAGGGTTGTTTTTCATTTTAGCTCTAGGTCGAAAAATAACGGTACCTGCCATACAATTTTTTAACAAAAAGTTTGATTTTCTCTATTTCTATTTTTTTTACAACAATACATATTCCGGTTAGAACGAATTTTTTGAAATTTGTTCTATAACGGTAGCTCTCATATAACCGGTTTTTCAAATGCGGTTTTATCGTAAACTATTATTCCCGATTTCAATAAAATTTTGCACACAGGAAGTCATTTATAATTCAATTAATATTGCATTTCAAAATTTTCAAAAACTTTTTTTCGATTTTTTTAAATTTTCTAAAAAAAAATAGTTTTTGTAATATTTTGAAAATAGGTTCATTGAATTTTTTTAAATAATTTTCCCAGATGATAACTACAGATTTCTTTATAATGACACACTAGAAAAAAAATTTAAATATTTTTTCGAAAAGTTTTTCAAAAAAAAAACGAGTTTTGGTCGAACGATTTTCACTATTTTTTTTCCTCGATAGACATTTAGTTTTCAAATTTTATTGCATACTTAGTTTTTCCGAGAAAAATTATTCGAGCCAGCCGCGGCGGCGGCCACTTCCCCGAAATCATTTTTAAAACATAATGCAAACCCTTATCTTTATAATAAAGCTACATTCTTGGCCATATGATTAAACTATATGCGTTTTATTTCTTCTTGAAAACCAGACGTCTAAAAAAAACACCCTTTATATACATACATATGCAGCGACTAAGCAATTATCTAACAAGTTCGTGTGACCCCGTCGTGCATTTACTTAAATTTATTCGACGATGTGATCGCACATATGAGCAAGTACGTGCGATCCAGTCAGCAAATTTATTTTATATTCGCCTTGTGCTCAGAATACCTTTGCGATCGATTTTGTTTGCAAAAAAAATTACCCATACTTCTCGTTAAATCCAAACTCAAACACACCACTATTACATCTACTTTCTACTTTAACAAAACTCCGCCTATTTTGTATTTCTTTTTCTCTTCTTGTTTTTGAATTTGAGTGTAATTATTTTGGGAATTCGCGCCTGTTGTTTTTCATGTTCGCCTGGTGCTTGGGATTTTGGTTGAAAGAACCACAGTATCGCGGATAGCATCAGTCATAAGTCTAACTTCTTAGTAGAATAGACTTACTCCCGAACAAGTTTGCAAATTGTGCAAATTTATTACCAAAATAGTGTAATAAAAATGAAACGAATTTCGGGGGAGCAGAGCATCCGCCATCGCGCGCGCAACAATTGGAGATGTGCCCATCCACTTTATAGAAGATTTTGCGGAAGGATCTTGGTTTGCAGGCTTACAAAATCCAACTCGTGCAAGAATTGAAGCCGAACGACCATCAAGCGCGTCACACGTTCGGTGAATGGGCCCAAAACGAGATGGCCATCGATCCCGATTTTCGCAAAATTTGTCCTCCGAATCATTCTTAAAACATAATGCAAACCCTAATCTTAATAATCAAGCTAAATTCTTGGCCATAACATTAAACTATAAGCGTTTTATTTCTTCTCGAAAACCACACGTCTAAAAAAAACACCTTTTATATACATAATACCCTTTAAGTAAGTATCAACGGGTAGTGTTGGTTCATTGGATCCAATGTATGCTTTTGTTTATTCAAACATCGGCACATTCCACATTGAATCCGATGCAATGCATTTTCCTTGTATTTCTGAGAATGCAAGTGTGAAATGCAGCACTTTTGGCTTCTCTGCTATGCATGCTTGTCTTGAAGATAATCTTATTTTTTGTAGTCAGTCTTCGTTTAAACTCCACGCTCCACTATTAGGATAATAAATATTAAATGATATTAAAAACCAATTGCCCACTGCATTACTATATACTGAGAACCGTTATTTCTTTATTTATTTTCCTTAACCCATTCTATCTTAATTTGAAGAAAATCGGTTCAGCACAAAAGCATAATTTGCCTTATAGTACCTAATCTAACCTACCTGCATATTATGTGTTATCCTGAAATAGGGCCATATATATAATATAAACGCTGAATGAATGAATAATTATGTGGTTATGTATTTTTCCTATGAATTCCAAAACGACGTGACTTTTTTTTATATCAGGCAATCTTTGCGTAAACTTAGCGGGTGATCCTGTAAGATTTGGCTCGGATAGGTGGCTCTGGGGTGGAGATATTTTTGAAAATATTGTTTTCCCTGAATATTTGTGCATATAACAAAATTTAATTTGAATGCTTGACCGTTTTGAAGACTTTTCTGTAGGTTTTAAAGCATTTGGATAAAATATGTTGCGCTATTGGCGGGATCCAGAATATGTATGGTATGCCCGAGCAACACCGGGTAGGTCAGCCAGTATGTATCTATATACAAATAGATCCTGTGTTTCTCGGATGATAGACACTTGGACACTTCCCTCTGCAGGTTTTTTCATAATGGCTACGCGAAGTGTTAAGAAAAAATGGGCACGACTGGGTCGCACGTACTTGCTCTTAGGTGCCTAATTACATTGGAAGGCAAGATCATGGAAAAAAACAAATAACATTTACATTGAATGTAATAAAGTTTGATATTATAAAAACTATAAAAACCACAATACTTAACGGTTTTTAGTAAAAACCACACGTCCTAAATAAAAAAGAATTTAAGTAGAAAGTATGTATTGCGAAAATTGTAAGACCGCTTTTGATAAAATCGTGTTTTTTATTTTTGTTTTTTGGAAAAAAAAAAGTTTTGTTTGAGATTTTGGTATGCAGTTTTTAGAGTTTCATAATATACACCTAATTTTAAAATTTGAAATAATTTTTTTTGATTAGTTTTAAAAATATTGAATTTGAAAAGTATAAAATTTGATTGAAATCCATTGAGCGCTTACCGAGAAAGTCGAAAATTAAAAAAAAAACATTACATGAAAGATTATAGCGTTAATAGAATTTTCCGGTAAATTTGGTTTCTATACGATGGTAGCTAAATGCCAACGAAAAAAAAATCTAAAAAAATTTCATCAAAATCGTTGAAGCCGTTCTCGAGAAAAATAAGTTTTTCCTTTGCGGTCGAATGGCAGGTACCCTTATTTTAAGCCCTACAAATTAAATTTCAATTTTCCCTCTGGGGAATGCCAAAAGAATAACACACACCAAATTTGAAAATAATCGCTTAAGCCGTTTATGCTGCAGCTCGTTATAAATACTGACAGACAGACAGAACATTTTGGCCACTAACTTTTTTAGATTTCTCTATGATCGAAATTCCGTGTTTGATTGTTATCTCAATTTTTTTATATTCACGAATCCTAAACTTGCCGTGTAGTTTCTATAATCGCAAGTAAAAAGGAAATTGGGGAAAGTCTGAGCATTTGGCTCCGTAGGCGCACCGATTTGGACGGGAGTTTCACAGACATATACTTTAGGAGTAACTCATACTATTTTAATAACACCTAGGTGGCCCTGGGGTAAATAAATGTTTGTTCCATCTTATCTCGGAAAAGTAGCTACGCCGATCTTAACGGCTTTTTCTTTGGCAGAAATCTTATGTTCTAAGGAGTAAATTTGGATTTTTTTACTTAAAATCACACCCTATAATAGTATTTAATATATTCAAAGTAAGGATTTGGCTAAATTTTGACCCGATAGATATAATAATAAGGGATGGACTTAGGCCTCAACCAACGAGCTTCTCCAGCCAGCTCGGTCTCTAGCTAGCTGGATTGCCTATATTCTATACCCGAAGAAGCAGCGATTGGCAAAAGTTATTCTTCGTGTGACTGGTGTTGTCACATGACAGAGCATCGCCTTATTTAAAGCCTTTCTTCACTTCAAAGGTGTCGACGAGGTCTTTACCCATTTTGACGGAACAGCGGACGTTTTCCATCGTCATTTTACACAGGCGGACGAGTTTGGCAGGGATGTTAAAACGGCACATTGCTCTATACAACTCGTCTCTATAAATGCTGTCCCACGATTTATGTTTTTTTATGTGTCCGAACGAAATAAAAAAACTTTTTTTATTTTTATTTCAATTTGGATAAAATTACAAAAATTATATTTTTAATTACAAAACTAGAATAGCCCGCCGTCCAAGCGTCGCTGCAACTATTCAGGTTCTCAACGTATTAGTAAAAAGCCTTTTCAGTTTACAATATCTTTTCTTATATGGCTATAATTTGTTGATTAGTGATTGCTGACTCTTTATTAGTGATCGAACAAGCTGTTGACCCAAATGTGCCGGTGTTGCATTTATTGGTTCTTGACCCAAATGTGCTGGTGTTGTATTTATTGTTAATGCTGTATTTGGTTGTTGGGTGGGCCCGCTTGTAGAAGCTATATCATATGTAACTCACGCGGCTTTGAAATCGATGAAAAGGTTGTGGGTATCGATTTGAAATTTTTTTCCAACATCTGCTGTAGTGTGAATATTTGATCGATAATGGACTTTCCTGGCCTCAAACCGAACTGATATGGGCTTATCAGCAGAAAAAATCTTGTAGGCGATATTGAGGAGACTGATACCCCTGTAGTTGGTGCAGTTCGTTTATGGATCGGGCAAATTATGCTTAGATTCCATTCATCGGGCATGATTCCTTCTAACCATATCTTGCTTATGAGTTGGTGCTTAAGCACAAAAATAACCTATGCACATTCAAAAATAAAATTTAAATAAAGTGCACGATTGGGTCGCACGAACTTGCTCTAATGTGCAACAGTGGTTTTGGGGCTTGAGAATTTTGAAAAAAAGAGGTAAAAAATCATAAGAAAACATTTTTTTCAAAATCGTTTGACCAGTTTTTTTCAAAAAACGCCTTTTTTGAAAAACTTTTCCAAATTTTTGTTGAGTAGGCCAATATTCAGCAGCTGGTAGTTATTTTCAGAAAACTAATTTTTTTTTTAATTTTTAACAAACTGTTTTTGAAAATTAAAAAACTCAAAAAAATCTTTTATTTTTTTAATTAGTTTAAGAATTTTCTCGGAAAAACTAAATATGCAATAAAATTTGAAAACTAAATGTCTATCGAGGAAAAAAATATTGAAAATCGTTCGACCAGTTTTTTTTAAAAGTGTTTTTTTTCTAAAAAAAACTTTTCGAAAAAATATTTGAATTTTTTTTCTAGTACGTTATTATAAGGAAATCTGTAGTTTTCGTCTGGAAAAAATTATTAAAAAAAAATTGAAAAAAAAATGTTTTTGAAAATTGTAAAATGCAATATTAATTGAATTATAAATGACTTCCTGTGTGCAAAACTTTATTGAAATCGGAATAATGGTTTACGATAAAACCGCATTTAAAAAAAAACCGGTTCTACGAGAGGTTTCGTTTTAGAACGAATTTCGAAAAAAAAATTATTGTAATTGAAAGATGTATTGTTGTAAAAAAATTGCACTCTAAAAGTTTTATCAAAATCGTTAGAGTCGTTTTCGAGAAAATCAAACTTTTTGTTAAAAATTGTATGGTAGGTACCGTTAATTTTCGACCTAGAGCAAAAAGGAAAAAAACCCTGAGATACTACATAATTAATACTAAATACTAAGTTTGAAGCAAATCGGCGCATCCGTTTAGGCTGTAGAGGTGTAAACAGACAGACAGACAGGCGGACGGATTTCCGGACCCACTTTTTTCAACTTCTCTATTATTGTAATGTCATGTTTGATTGTTAATTTTTTTTTTAATATTGATTTTCCAAAAAAAAATTAAAATATGAAAAAAATTTTTTTGAAAATATTTTAATGTGAAACTATTTTGGATACCTACGTTTTCCTGAATATTAATCGGTTATCAGCAAATCGGTTAACAGTTCTGGAGAAAGTCGAAAAAAAAATCGGCTGGTGGGGCAAGTCCTCTGTAGAATGGCAAAATAACCTCATGTTCTAAATTTGAAGACGATTGGCCAAACCGTTCAGGGTGCAGTTCAAAATACAGATAGACAGAATTTTGCTAGTAACTCAAAAATGTTTCGTTATCATCGTAATGTCATGTTTGAATTGTATCTCATTTTGTTTAATCTTCACGAGTGCATAACTTACATTTTAGTACCTATAATAGCCGCTTTGCCCAAAAGAAAGATCAGTCACTTGGTATCGTAGGAAACATGTGCGTTCGGATATCTTTTTTTAACGGGTTGAACGGTTGACCTTAAATAAAGAATATAATGTTATTTTGACATTTTACAGAGAATGATTAAATTTGTTGTTCAAACATAAACAGCCGTTTACCGCTAAGTAAAAGCGTATTCTAGGTGTGTGTCGAAAAGTTGATGAAATAAATTGTCTCACCCACTTTTTCGGGTTCGTTTCGTCGGGTAAAAAGTATACAACTTTGTTTTCAATTCAAAAAATATTAGGTAGGGTGAGTAAATTAGCATCTAGTTGCTTTTTGGATTTTGTGTTTTTAAAATTCAATGGTTTGGAAACGATTGTGGGATTTTTGATAAATTAGGAAAATAAAAAATAATCGATCAGTCAAAGTTAGATGCTCAGAGATATAAGACGTGATTTATTTCATTAAAATATTTTAAATACAAATATGTATCTATTATAACAAAATATGCATACAAAAATTTAATAACTTCAAATTTAAAGAAAAAAACCATTTTTTGAGAAAGCTTTTAACATTTTTTATCGTCTATCTCTATGACAAATCGGTTTGTCTTTAAATAATGATAGGAGTGGGTTAATTAATTGTTCTATCTTTCTCATTTTCACCACACCTGTCATTCCTTAAGTTTTTCGGATTCACAATGCACACACATTGAAAGTATAAGTCACTAGTATAAACATAACCTTCAAGATCTTAAAGTAAAATGTTTGTAATATCAAGCGAAAAGTTTAATAAAAATTCATAAAGTTTATGGTTCAGCTATTTCTAAGACTTCAATGTCTTAAGCCCAAATAATGAAAAATCGTTTTGGATTCGCTTCTGTTACCACTATAAATCAATTTTATAACTCAGCGATGGGGAGTCTACATGTCAATTAGGCTAAGTAGGCTATTAACTGGATTTTTGAAATTATTTTAAAATACACCCTCCTGTACCCTGAGGGTGATGGTTTCTCAATTTTGACCAACTTAATTGAAAAACCACCAGGACAAAGACGTGGCGGAAGGAAACGGTAAATCTTAAAGGGACTTAAGCTTTCGTATTTAAGGAGAACTTTTTTGAATATACTTGTGTTGAATTTTCTGGAAATTACCTAAACTGAACCTATAAGTAAAACTAAAATTAAAACATAATGAGATGAGTTTTAAATTAGGAGTTCGTTGGTGACATACCAGAATTTAAAGTTAATAAATATGTCAAAATTCTGAATGGAAATAACTTTGATGAAAGGCAATATGATGTTATCCTAGAACATATCTAATTTTTTTATATCTTAATTTAATTTGTTAAAATTGATACAGCAAAATGCTCAAGAAATCCTGAAATCAATGAAACGGGTTTTTGGATTTGTAGCCAAAAGCCCATGAACGAAGATTAGAACATGGAGCGTTGGCATGATGTATTGCGGAAGACTCAATCAGGTAGAATGTGAAATGCATTGTGAGATTAAGTGGAACTTAATGGAGAGGAAGAGCTGTCTGTACTGCTGAAATGGAACTTAAGAAAATATTGCACTCTAGAAAACAGAGGCAGACAGAGGTCCAAGGAGAGAGAAGCAACAAAATGTCTAATAACCTGGAAATCAAGGCTTGTGACGGGTCAAAACAGTGTTCCAGGAGTCGATACCATATCATGATGAACTTTAATACAACAATTTCTTGAACAACGAAGGTCCCATATGCGTTACGAGGAACAAAGGCTTTTGTCAACTTAATGAATAATGTAAATAATAACGTAGATATGCCTGTCGAAATTCGCAAGCCTTATCAACTTAAGGAGTCCTCCTTTTAACGGTCAAATAACTCAGAATCGAAAGGGAAGCTAACGCAGGTAGTAATATTCGAGGGAGAGAGCATAGAGTTGAGACTTCTAATTTGAACATTAGTTAAAATCATTCAGTGAAGCGTAAGTCGAACTGAATGTCGATTTCTAGGTGATGAATTACTTTAGTATCCTTACCCCTTTGAGCTGGAGTTAAAATACTAAGGTTGGCTGCACCAGAAATAAAAGGCCACTAAGCAATAAATTGCAGCACCTATGGTTTTGCTTCGCTGTTTTTTTCCCTTTCTCATTGCTATTTACAAAAGATTGTTTGCCTTAACCTTATGGTTCATTCAACAGGTTAATACTTAGCTTAACAGCAGAAAGCACTACCCATTGGGGACCCAATGGTTAGAAGGAGTGCCAGGTAGTACCTCGGTAATAACTGCCTGCTAAATTATGGTTAGTTTCCTTGTACCTCGTACTGCTACTGACCAGAAAACTCTTGGTGTGAAGATTAATCAGGCTTCACTGAGCTTTCCTACTAATTGTTTACTGAAAAGAAGCCGAACAATCAGATAGATTAGCTTAAACACACTTTAGTCATCTAAAAAGTAATGTAACTAGATAAAGAGTATATACCATAAACATAAATTAAAAGTAATCCGACAAAAGAAATACAAAGTCAATGTTCCAGGCCTTTCTAATTTTGGATATCCCAAATTACCTCCGACAACATCACATTTCGAAGATCACTGAAATCCCCAATCGAAAAACTTTACGTATGGTTTTCTGTCTAAGTATGTGGATGGATCAACAAAAAAAACGATCCATTTTTGAAGAACAAACAAAGTAGCTATTCTTGACGATATACCTGCAGAATTCCTTAATGTTGAAACTGAAGTAGCATCCTGAAGTCTACTTAAGCTAATGTATGTAGGTGACTTGGAAGAGATACAAATTATCCGTAACTAAAAGATTTGAATTATTGTAAATTTACCAAAGATAAGAGCAGTGTAATTAAGATGAACAAATGCATTGGAAATGGCATTGGAATGGTCATACATTGAAAAAATCTGACGACAACATATTGAAAAAATCTTCTTAATTGAATTTTTTGGGCTATATGTAGATGCGTTTGAAGGACAAAAATAACATTATGTAATGCCATCTGTATTGAAATAAGCTTATTTTCAAAGAATTCAATTATTGCCGTAACTAAATCAATTGAGGGGTATCAGAAAAGGTGGAAGGAATTATATATGTATGTGGATTGGAGCAAATACGTAGAAAGTTCTTTGACACCACTACTCACGATGAGAAACCACTTGCTGGTATATTCACGACACAAAACAGTTAGAGGTCATAAGCACGACGAATAGACACACAACAAAGAGCGTGAGCCACTCTTAATTATATTTCTCTTTTACTTTTGCTTATTATATTTATTACGTACATATGTTCAGTCTTCAGTTTTGTTTTAACTGCCATAGTAATCGAATCGTTCGCCACAGCATTACAGCTACTTATTTCGTAGATGTTTGGTGTAAAAACTTGTCTGCAGTTAATAAAGTTTAATCATTATATTTATTGTATTTATGAAATCGAGCCAAGCAAATGATTCTAAACAAAGATCCTACATGAATTTCTTCGGCTGAAACAAAAAAAGTTATTATGTCTGTTTAAGATACCTTTCTCAATATTTTCAGCAATAACAAATTACCTATTTTTGTCTGTTGAACGGTACCAATGACTTTGATGTTTACGCTTATTCATCATTAAATCAAAAATAATGGAATCATAAAATGTAATTGGATTCAATGTTTGTCATTGGCATCGTTTACATTGTACTACAAAACACTGATTTATCCCCAAACTTGAGGAAAACAAAAATTCTCATTTCCTTTTTTGTTGTAATTCCTTAATTCAACCTAGAATTTAAGGATGTTCACAAGAACACCACGTAGCTCCTTCATTAGGATCAAAGTGAGGGTAACTGTTTGCAATCAGTATTCGAGTAAATACGATTTTATAGCCCACGCCCAAAACAGTTCGAACGAAAATTAAAAATTAAAAAACCCTGGCATTTAAGAGCAAAAAATAAAAGGAACAGTCATGGTAAGCATTTAAGATAAATTCATTCCAGGAAGTGCTTTCGCGTATTTTATTTTGCTTTTTACTCACAACTTGATTACACCCACGTGAAATCGAATTCCATCACCTCCTTTTTCCTTTCAAAAAAAAAAATGTTTCAAAGTATCCTTTATCCTCCTTCCAAATAGAGTTGTGCGTTCAAAATGACAACGGGAATACTTCGTCCTGGTGCGTGGAAGCGAAACTGTCTGCTGAAATTAAATTCATTCATTGCTTTCAGGACGCACCAAAAAAAAAATTCAAAAAATCGATTTGCATTTTCATGTTCGTCCTGGGCGTTTACATTGTTCTAGCCGATGAACGAGATAATGATGAAAATTACTTGACAGAGGGTTGGATATGGGTGCAACCCAGAGAAAGTTCCTTAGCAGAGAGCTTATGAGAAAAAATCATATGATGTGCCATAAAAGAATAAATTGGCATGTTTTGCTCTTCATCTCTTCTCCCCACAGAACCTTCATTTTGTTAATCTACCTATATTGTTATAAAGTATCCTGCAGGATATAAAGGGGCGAAGTTTATCTTGATAGGGAGTTACTTCACTCAGGGATAATCTCATCTGGAAAATGTATATGGGATTCATCTCTTCAACTGCTGGGGTATTATAAAATATGTACCCTCGGGGAAAAGGCTTACAGATTGACTAGGTGAGTGATGTTCACTTAAGGTGGCTTTTTATAAAAAGAGCCTTAGATATTTTAATAGTAAGAGTGTGCAAAAAAAAAAACAACAGCAACGAGGGATTGTGATTTGTTTTCACATGCTAACTTTTTATGGAACACAACAATTGACGAAAACATGTAGATGAGCACTTGAGGTTGGGGTGATCAAATAGGTAGATTGGTGTTTGGGGAGGTATTTTGAGTGTGTTGTTGCAAATTGTCTCATTACTTGTCAGATTGAAAAGTTACATAAATACAAATGTTTTTTAAGTAGGACAGACTTTCTCAGACCTACGTCTTCAATAAGCACAGTCTTAGTAGTGTGAATATTGAACTTTGGGAAAATTTACCCAAATCAAGCTTTTTGCATAGCAGAGATAACTTAATTTCTTGAATTCATCTTAGAGAAAATGTGGGTTGAAGTTGTTCTGAAAAGAAGACAAAGTGTATTTTTTTGTTGCTTCCATTTTTGTTAACCATATAAGTGTTGAACGCAAAATTTTGGTTATAAGCTTTTCTCCAAGGTTGGGGAAAAGTAAGAGTCTGAAGTTCAATGTAAAATCTTTAATATAACATTGATCCCGGTTGATACCTTGTTGCGGCCAAGGTAGGGTGTTAATGTCAATTATGCCACAAAAGAGGTAAGTATTGGGAGGCCGAGGCAGTATGAAGTTGAAAACTTTAGTTTCTTTTACACTCTGAACTCATTTATGTTATATACCCCATGTTTTCTGGAGAAACCCATTTACGCTGTCATCAACTGTCAGAAACGCCAGAAATGCTACAATTGATGTTCCTAACTTAACTCCACCATCACCACCAAATTCCTGGTTTGGTGACTTATCAAAGTAGGAAGAGTTAATCAAAAGCTCTTATATGCCTAATCATATGGGAAGACAAGATCTTTGAAATAAAAAGTAACATTTACGAAGTAGTTATCTTTAAAGCACCTCTCATATACCTGCCCGTGTAAGTTCAATCCATTGTTCTAAGAGTTAGCTGATAGATTGGTAGATTATGAGCAATGACCTTGCTTCAAATAGAGTATTGATCATTGATATGTTCGATAAAGTCAAAGCGCTATCCACTTAACCAAATGATGAGCTAAATAATGAGAAGGGAAAATCTCGTCAGGTAAACTATTCCAAATTCGTGTGGTTCGGGTAAGAAACGAATCTCTATATTTCACGTACATACAAAATCGGGCTCAAGGGTGAACTGATGATCATTCCTTGCCAGACGGGTATTGGGGGAGAAACTTTTAGGGGGAGAAATGCAACCGGCTACTACGAGGGAACATTTTTACTAAAGGAACCGATAAAATAGGGTAAGACAGGAAACATTGCGTCGGTGTTCGAGAGGGGCAATTGTTTCAGTGGCAGTTCTATTTCCTATCAATCTTAACGCTCGATTTTGTATTCTGTCAAGTAGGTGAAGCGATGTTTGCAAAGCACCTACCCAGAGGTGGGAGTTATACTCGAGTTTAGGGCGTATAAATGCTTTATAAATTGTAGCCAGATCAGATGGGGAAAAACACTTCTTATACCGATACAGAAAACCTTAGCACTAAGCAGTATTTTTAGCGATTGTTCCAACGGAGGTCATTCCAACGGAGGTCGTTTCAACGGAGGTCGTCATTGACACACATACCGAGTGCTGAGAGCTTCTCGGTTTCTTCGATGCGAGCGCCATTCATGGACAATGGCGGTATGTTAAGCTTTAACGACAGAATACAACATTAAGTTTTCGAAGCATTAAACACAATTCTTATAACCCCATTTGGCAATGCTGTAAAAATCGGAGTTTAATGAGCTTGACATACGGTTTCTTTGCAATTGCACGTCCGAAGCGAATGGATGTGAATTATAGAACGAATATGAAAACTGAGGGTAGAGTCGTGTTAGATGTTTGACGTTTGTTTATTAATACGTTAATGCTAACGTTAACATTACAATATTTTAATTTATATAACTACTTTAATATACTTAAATATCTAAATTCTAAGTTAATTAAATACAAAGTTTCAATGCCTTTGAAAAAAGAAATTATATTAAGCCTTCGGATTTAAAGTTTTCATTTGAACAAAAAAAGGTAAGAGAATTTATTAAAAGTTTTGATTAATTGATTAAGAATACTGTTTTCGCCATAATTTGATCTGCTGAATATTGTGTAAAGAGGCGAATTTCATCTTAAACTTGTCCGACTCAAATTGAAATTTATTCGACTTAGAGTTGTTGGTGATGAAATAGATCCATTCATTATTTTAGTTATAAAGGAGAACTGTAAATATTCTCTTTGAACAGCAAGAGATGAGAGGTTTATCAGTTGTAGTCTTTGATTGTATGGAGGTAATATAATTCTTTCAGACCAAGAAGAAAACGAAGAGAAAATCTTAAAAATCTTCGTTGGATGCTTTCTATTCTAATAATGTGAATAGAGTAGTATGGCGCCCATACAACGCAAACATATTCAAGGATTGGCCTAACAAATGAAAGAAAGAGAGTTTTGACACCATATGGATCACGAAACTCACGACAAAATCTTTTGACGAACCCAAGTGTTTTGTTTCCTTTTTTTATGATGTGGTTATAAAGATCGATAAAAGCTAGTTTTGGGTCTAATAGGATTCCAAGATCGGAAAAACTAAATAATTTACACAAATTAGACGTATTCAACACTTAGTTATAAATAAGTAAATTACGTTTGCGTGGGAAACACATTGTCTTACACTTGTCAATATTTAAAAACAAACGATTATTATTGCACCATTCCACCATTGACTTTGGGAAAATTTACCCAAATCAAGCTTTTTGCATAGCAGAGATAACTTAATTTCTTGAATTCATCTTAGAGAAAATGTGGGTTGAAGTTGTTCTGAAAAGAAGACAAAGTGTATTTTTTTGTTGCTTCCATTTTTGTTAACCATATAAGTGTTGAACGCAAAATTTTGGTTATAAGCTTTTCTCCAAGGTTGGGGAAAAGTAAGAGTCTGAAGTTCAATGTAAAATCTTTAATATAACATTGATCCCGGTTGATACCTTGTTGCGGCCAAGGTAGGGTGTTAATGTCAATTATGCCACAAAAGAGGTAAGTATTGGGAGGCCGAGGCAGTATGAAGTTGAAAACTTTAGTTTCTTTTACACTCTGAACTCATTTATGTTATATACCCCATGTTTTCTGGAGAAACCCATTTACGCTGTCATCAACTGTCAGAAACGCCAGAAATGCTACAATTGATGTTCCTAACTTAACTCCACCATCACCACCAAATTCCTGGTTTGGTGACTTATCAAAGTAGGAAGAGTTAATCAAAAGCTCTTATATGCCTAATCATATGGGAAGACAAGATCTTTGAAATAAAAAGTAACATTTACGAAGTAGTTATCTTTAAAGCACCTCTCATATACCTGCCCGTGTAAGTTCAATCCATTGTTCTAAGAGTTAGCTGATAGATTGGTAGATTATGAGCAATGACCTTGCTTCAAATAGAGTATTGATCATTGATATGTTCGATAAATTCAAAGCGCTATCCACTTAACCAAATGATGAGCTAAATAATGAGAAGGGAAAATCTCGTCAGGTAAACTATTCCAAATTCGTGTGGTTCGGGTAAGAAACGAATCTCTATATTTCACGTACATACAAAATCGGGCTCAAGGGTGAACTGATGATCATTCCTTGCCAGACGGGTATTGGGGGAGAAACTTTTAGGGGGAGAAATGCAACCGGCTACTACGAGGGAACATTTTTACTAAAGGAACCGATAAAATAGGGTAAGACAGGAAACATTGCGTCGGTGTTCGAGAGGGGCAATTGTTTCAGTGGCAGTTCTATTTCCTATCAATCTTAACGCTCGATTTTGTATTCTGTCAAGTAGGTGAAGCGATGTTTGCAAAGCACCTACCCAGAGGTGGGAGTTATACTCGAGTTTAGGGCGTATAAATGCTTTATAAATTGTAGCCAGATCAGATGGGGAAAAACACTTCTTATACCGATACAGAAAACCTTAGCACTAAGCAGTATTTTTAGCGATTGTTCCAACGGAGGTCATTCCAACGGAGGTCGTTTCAACGGAGGTCGTCATTGACACACATACCGAGTGCTGAGAGCTTCTCGGTTTCTTCGATGCGAGCGCCATTCATGGACAATGGCGGTATGTTAAGCTTTAACGACAGAATACAACATTAAGTTTTCGAAGCATTAAACACAATTCTTATAACCCCATTTGGCAATGCTGTAAAAATCGGAGTTTAATGAGCTTGACATACGGTTTCTTTGCAATTGCACGTCCGAAGCGAATGGATGTGAATTATAGAACGAATATGAAAACTGAGGGTAGAGTCGTGTTAGATGTTTGACGTTTGTTTATTAATACGTTAATGCTAACGTTAACATTACAATATTTTAATTTATATAACTACTTTAATATACTTAAATATCTAAATTCTAAGTTAATTAAATACAAAGTTTCAATGCCTTTGAAAAAAGAAATTATATTAAGCCTTCGGATTTAAAGTTTTCATTTGAACAAAAAAAGGTAAGAGAATTTATTAAAAGTTTTGATTAATTGATTAAGAATACTGTTTTCGCCATAATTTGATCTGCTGAATATTGTGTAAAGAGGCGAATTTCATCTTAAACTTGTCCGACTCAAATTGAAATTTATTCGACTTAGAGTTGTTGGTGATGAAATAGATCCATTCATTATTTTAGTTATAAAGGAGAACTGTAAATATTCTCTTTGAACAGCAAGAGATGAGAGGTTTATCAGTTGTAGTCTTTGATTGTATGGAGGTAATATAATTCTTTCAGACCAAGAAGAAAACGAAGAGAAAATCTTAAAAATCTTCGTTGGATGCTTTCTATTCTAATAATGTGAATAGAGTAGTATGGCGCCCATACAACGCAAACATATTCAAGGATTGGCCTAACAAATGAAAGAAAGAGAGTTTTGACACCATATGGATCACGAAACTCACGACAAAATCTTTTGACGAACCCAAGTGTTTTGTTTCCTTTTTTTATGATGTGGTTATAAAGATCGATAAAAGCTAGTTTTGGGTCTAATAGGATTCCAAGATCGGAAAAACTAAATAATTTACACAAATTAGACGTATTCAACACTTAGTTATAAATAAGTAAATTACGTTTGCGTGGGAAACACATTGTCTTACACTTGTCAATATTTAAAAACAAACGATTATTATTGCACCATTCCCAAAATTTAATTAAATCGTGCTGCAGTTGTTCACAGTCTGCGCTGTTGTCGTCATCGGCATAAATTAATGTAATTGAATGTTTAAAAACAGAAGGGAGATCATTAATAAATAAAACAAATAACAGAGGTCCAAGATGACTCCCCTGAGGGACACCAGAATTAACAATAAATTGATGTGAGGGGTTATTCTTAAATACAACGCTGTAGTATCTATCTTTGAGGTATGAAGCAATCCATAAGACAAAGCCGTCGTTAAGTCCAATTTTTTTTTAATTTGTGTAAAAGTATTTTATTACTTAATTTGTCAAAAGCTTTTAGTCCAGCCTCGATAGTAGATATGCAGTTGTTGTTGTTGTTATTATTCGCGGTTATCGCTGGATTTGTAGGGATTGTTGTCAGTGTTGTGTTTTTATAATTTGGTATAGACGATATAGTGATAGATGATTGAATAGGATATGTAGCTGGCAACAATAAAGATGGTGAAAACGAAGAAGTTCCTGATGTAGTCAGATATATAGATGATGTTGGTAACATAGAGCGGAGCGATGGAGTAGTAGGAACGTTGTTTTTAAAGTTAAAGTTAGTAATTGGATGGGACAATGTAAGATCAGTAAATACTGACGAAGCAGCCTTTTTCTTCACCGGATTTTCATTGGAATTGTCATCATCAAGTTCGTTATTTTTACGTTTAAATGTTCGTTAGCTACATTTTTAGTTTTTGATTTACTTCTTGTTATTTTGTTTTGTAACTGTGGCAGAGAAGTGATATTGTCAACTTTTTCTGAAAGAAACAAAACCTGTTTTTCGTCACAAAAGTAATAAAATGATTTATTTGTATTGAATAATTTGATGGTGCTAAACGGAGCGTCAATGCATTTAACGTGAAAATTTCTCCGGCATTTTCCACTACACATGATAGAGTCAATCATGTAGTCAGCAATATTGTTACAAGAAGCACAGATAGTCATTTTTCTTGGTATTCTAATTTACGTTATGATAAATATTATATAGCTTGATAGCTATGTATTAATTATGTATTAATTTAAGATATCAATATATTTTTTTTTATTTTTTTTTCTATTTGCAGTTCCGTAAAATTTTAATTTATTTAATTTGTTTATGATCACCCTGTTCAGGAATACCTAAGTCGGCAATGTCGATGTTGAACTTTTTTAATGGTTTGTGTATGAGCTGCAGTGTCGATAATGTAGATCAGCAAGAGAAGAGACAAAGTTGTCATGGAGGTAAAGATGAAAAGTAGAGAGAATTACCAATTATGATGTTGGGTGGGGGAACAATTGAATAAAATATTATCTGCATCTATATCTGCACAAATTAAATTTGATTGCTTACAAAGTAAAACAAAATAAAACAAAATTACGTAGAGACTTGCCACCACAACACAACACTTCTACAATGTGTCAGCAAAACAGTTAAGTGGATTAGAAATAACGGCCAGAATATCATTTTTAAAAATGAGGAAAGAGTCGGAGACAGAACGGAACCTTGGGGCACACCAGCATTTATTTGGTAGGAATCAAACTTGAATCCGTCCAATACAACTTGTATTGAACGGTCCAGAAAGATAGCTTCTAATCTAACGAACAAGAGTATCATTGATCTCAAAAGCATGCATTTTCGATAAGAGAGCTTCATGCCAAACTCTATCAAATGCCTTGGAGATATCAAGAGCAATAATCTTACTTTCACCAAAGCGATGTAAAGATTTGTTCCACTGTTCGGTGAGATATGCCATCAGATCACCAGTGGAACGGTTGCTACGGAAGCCATATTGACGGTAATGGAGAAGCTTTTGATCTTTGAGATATTTCTTAAGCTGACGGTTAATCAGTATTCCATGACTTTAGCAAGAAGGGATGCAAGTGCTATGGGTCGGTAGGAGGATGGAATGGATGGGTCACCAATCTTAGGGACCGTCTGGACAAATGCTGTTTTCCATCTTCTAGGAAAGATTCCAGAAGGGTAGGAGCGATGGAAAAGCTTACGTAGTGGCTTTGCCAGTGTGGAAGAATACATCAGAAGAATAGGGGATATACCATCCGGGCAAGCGGATTTGTGTATATCGAGATCTTCAAAAACTGTTGCTGTAGGAGTGCGGAAGAAAATCTGTCCCATGGAAAAATTTACATTCTCAAGTACAGAAAGAGCAACTGGGCTGCGAGCAAGTTTGCCTTCTCTGAAGAGTAGACAATTGGTTTGTCATTAGCGATGAGCGTTGGAACCAAAGATGAGAAACAAGTTCTGGGATGGAATCAGACAGCATCAAACTCGTTAAAAGTTGTGTTACTGTCAACATTTGGACTCCTGTAAATAAAACAATAATGAATGATATAGTTGCGGAGAGTGAATTTGAACCATATGGAGTTTAAGTGCGCGTTGGTATATTGTCCGTTTTGTGGAAGGCTCTGGCAAGCAACATCATTCCTAACATAGACGATTAGACCATAATGGGAAAAGAGTAGTGGCATCAAGCAATACCCATGTAGAGCAAATTCCAATAAATCAGTATTCACTCCAACCTGAGTTTCACTTAATGCCAAAACAGCTGGCCTGTATTGCAGAGTGAACGTAAACATTAAAAAAAATCCTTATTTTACGAATATTGGAACAGACGACAAGGAAATTCCTTACCATTATAAAAATAATAACATTCACAAACACAACTCTGACAATATCGAACTGTGCAGTGTTCATTTCATTACCTGATGTTCTGTGTTAATTTTTCTTTGTTTGGTTTTCATTTATTGCATTTCTTTGTGTAAATTTCTGTAGAGTAGAAAAAATGTTGGGTTTTTATCCTGGATTTTCCAAGGTTTCTTAAATAAAAATATTTCTTTGAATCCCATTTGGACAGTCTTAAAAAAACTGTATCTTATTTATTCCCTTTTTATATCTTCTTCATTTTTTAGAACTTTGGAATTTTTAATTAATTTATTTTTTATCAAAACTTGTCAGAATACGCGTCCCTTTTCATTTTGTATCATTCCACTCCATTTCATTTAAAGATAGCGTCGCGTCAGTCTTCGTTTTAAGTCTCAACCTATTGGACGCGTTTTTAAATCGCCAAAAACACTAAATTCATCTAATTTTTCTTTGATTAAATTTGTAATATTTAATTCAATAAAGTCAAAATTTATAACGTTTAAGTAAAGTGACTGTGTATTGTTTGAGATAAAGGATAGTAATTCTTACATACATATGCTAATTTTTTCTGATCTTTAAAGGTCTATTCTGAACATTTTTTAAAGGAAAAGTTCTGCCCTGTGTACATAGTTCAAAGGTTTCCTCTATAAAACATAAACACATCTGAATCGTCCTACTAAAAGCAAACCATTTACCCCAATATTAGTTTATCCTTGTTATCTGCCAAGCACATATGAAACAAACAAATAATTCGTATATACATTTTTCCACACAACCGGAAATTGCCTGAAATCATTTTTATTTCTTTACTAAAATAATATAGAAAAAAAACGAAAATAAACAACCGAAAAAAAAACAAATTCCATCGCATTTCCTTACATCCGGATGACAAGCTTTCTTGTATTGAATATTATCTTTTTTATGAATGATTCATATCCTCAAAAAAGTAAAAGAATATGCGAGAAAAAAAGGACTTAATGCTCATAATCGAATGCCATTTCCTAGCATGCCTCCAAGGACTACCAAAACAACAACAAAGAGACAAGACAAAAGAATAAATCGAATAAAGGTAATACACATGTGAATCCTGGATGTGTCCTAATACACTTACCCACATTTTGTTTTCCCTTCCCCCTCCATTAATCCAATCGATTTTATGCCAATTTTTAACATTCAGGATCGGTAAAGTAGAGATTAAGGATATGGGAACTACTTTGCAAAAAGCAAATGGCAAACAACAACAACAACAACAGTGATGCCAAGTGTAAAGAATTAACGAATAACTGACCCCGTAGGGAATTGATGGATGAATTCACGTTTTTGGAACCAAAGTAAACCCAAATAAATCCTCATGTCCTTGGTGGGTAGGTTGGATCTTGGACAGAGTGTTTTATTGCCTTAAGTCTTGTATTTATTTATTGCAATTGCTCGCGAGGGATATAGTGTAATACATTATAGAGAAGCAAAACTGCTGGATGCAACCCGTAGAAATCTTGTTGCAAAACAGATGGTGTCAGATAAGATTTCCGCTATGGCGTTTGAAAGTAATCCTCGCAGAGGAATTAATCTGCCACCCATTTCCTTCAAGTATATCCAGGGAAATACATCATCTTTAGAAGACGGATTAAGTGTTCTCAATTTGAATTTACTTCAACAATACCTAATTTGTTGGGTGAGCGTTGTTCAACTTCACGAAGGAAGAATATGAAATTTTCTTCAACCTGCCTGCATCCCTTCCTTGGAGCATCGTTTCCTTGTCGGATGCCTTGCTGCATCTATACACTTAAGGCTAACAAGGATGTTTTTTTTGTAGCCCGCATTTAATGCATTCAACGAAAAAAACTCTTTTTATACAGAATCCTGTGCATGTCTTGTGAACTTTGCTTTCAGATTGAAATCGCATCACAAGTCCTTTTGTAGATGCCAAGGTTCAAAGGACACTCAAATGCAAAGCACTTCACCCACGTGTATTGACGTTGTCGATGACGGTGTCCTTTGAGGAAATATCCTTCTATATGAAAACACCGAGCTGCGCTATCAGTTACGAGATGAAATTGTATAGTCTTGTGCGCCACTAAGCTAAGCGGTGCATGAATTTTTGATAAACTAAGTTGAGGATTGAGTTTGAAATAAAGGTTATGCACGAAAATTTCGCTGCAAAATGCTAATGAATAAATAAAATAAAAACCTGAACTTTCAGATTGCTTGCGATAGTTAAGAGTTCTTGTGGCGATGAAGTGGTGAAACTGTTTAGTTCGGGGTTTTTGATTTTTTTTTTGTTGTTCTAGTTGTGCACTCTGGCAATGTGGGATTGGATGTTACCTTGAGGAATGAAAGTTAGGGACTGAAAGTTAGCTTTTTTCCAGCAGAAGATGTAGATTTGCCGGGTAGTTTTAATTAAATTTTGTTAAAATTAATTGCTTAGAAGGGGGAGACAAACTTTTAAATGAGTTTCGTCAGGAAATCAGTTTGACGGTCTGAAGTGTTTTATGTTGATTTTGTTGTCTTTTGGAATTCGAAATGCAGATAGGAGTCATTTTGCATCTATTAATTAGTTTTGAATTTTAATTTGAATAATTTTTTTAAATACAAAAGCTGTTGTTAATATAATATAAGTAGATATTATACTTAGTTTTATCTGTTAACAATGAACCGTTAGACATCGTTATTATATTTTATTATGGCAAGAAATTATGGTAAAATCAGGTGCTATAAGTGGCCACTTTTCGTAAAAAAAGGATTAATTGGTTTAAGCAAAAATGAAAAAGATATCGGCTACCAATTTTCCTTTCTCTAGAGTTTTTTTTAATGAATTAATGAACGAAGGGCGAGGCGAAGCAATGATGATGATCTCGATGATTTCTGGAAATATCAACACAGTGGTATAGACGGCCACATATTTTGTCACCCTGGAAATTTTTTTCTGCCTTCTGCCCTTACAATTTTTTTTTCTAATTAGGAAACAGTAAATGCAATGTTTTTTTTATTAAAGCTTATTTCAGGAACTCACTTGTGTATGTTTTACATTTTAGAAAGTATGCTTTTAGACGATGAAACTGGGTGCATGAATTCGTCGAACATAGCAAGTGCAATAGAGAGAAAAAATTCGAAAAAATGAGACACTCGTAGCATGTTTGAAGAATCTGTTTGACGTTTTTCTTTCCTGCTGTTCATTTTTACTTGCGATTATAAGTACTATAATACAAGTTATGCATTCGTGCAGATAAAAAATTTTGAGATAACAATCAAACATGACATTACGATGATAGAGAAACATATTTGAGTTACTGGCAAAATTCTTTTGGTCTGTCTGTCTGTCTGTACGATTGTATTTTGGACTGCGCATTGTTTTCGCGAGTGTTAAAAAAAGTACACACTCGTTTGAGAAAATGAAAAAAATACTTCTCGCGTGTGTTGTAAAGAAAAAAATAATACCCACTCGCGTCGCAAATTATCCTGTTATCTGTCCCAAGACATATGTGCTTAACTGCCTCTTTCTTATCTACGTAGGCATTGTATGACATTTTTGTATGCAAGCTGTCTTATGGTTATAACACCTAAGACAACTTGTTTATTACAGAAATTAATTCGGACTTTCACTGCACAATTCGACTAAGTCAGATATGTGTTTTATATGTAAGTATTTTAAGAATATATGGAAAGTGAATTTTGTGTCGTGTATTCTAATGTTCGCGGTTTAAGAAAGAATTTCTTTCACGTGTACGTCTACACTGTTCAATACAGTGAAACTCAGGTTGGAGTAAATACTGATTTATCAGAATTTGCTCTACATGGGTATAGCTTGGTGCTATTATTCTCGTGCTCTTTGTTAGGAATGATATTGCTTGCCCGAGCCTTCCCCAATGTTCCAACACGGACTTTAACTTCTTGTGGCTCAAATTCACTGTCTGAAAGCATGTCATTCATTATTGTTTTATTTAGAGGAGTCCAAATCTCGACAGTAATTGGACTTGTAACGAGTTTGATGCGCTGTTTGATTAAATCTCGAAAATTGTTTCCCTTTATCCTCGCACTGAAATCGTTATTGCGGGCGATTTCGATGTACACAATTCCAATTGGCTCCGCTATTCTGATCAGACAACACCCGAAGGAAGGTATGTTGAGCTCTTTGCCGGGTTACATCACCTAACCCAATTGATCGATGTGTCAACGCGTATACAGGATGTTGCTGGGCAAGCCGCCCATACTCTTGACGTGTTTCTTACTTCTTACCCTGATAAATATACTATTAGTGTAACTTCTTCATTTGGCACTTCGGTCCATTGTGTCATTTCAGCTAATTTCTTGCCCTCCAACCATTCAGTTAAAGAAAAGCTTCCCACCAGGAACTTTTGGCAATACGAGAAAGCCAACTGGGACTACTACTACTCTTCTGGAATCTTTCCTAGAAGATGGAACAGCATTTGTCCAGCCTGTCCATAAGAAAGGTTACCCATCCTCCCCCTCCTCCTACCGACATATAGCACTAACATCCTTTGTTTCTAAGTTCATGGAAACGCTGATTAACCGTCAGCTTAAGGAATATCTCGAAGATCGAAAACTTCTCCATGACCGTCAGTATGGCTTCCGCAGCAAGTCTGATTCCCACAAAATAAATGCTGGTGTGCCCCAGGGCTCTGTTCTGTCTTCGACTCTTTTCCTCATTTTTATAAATTATCTTCTGTCTTTTACTTCTAATCCACTTAACTGTTTCGCTGACGACTCTACCCTCAGGTTTTCATATTCGTTCGATAATTCACGTTGTGTGGAGTTTAATACTTCGAAAACTCAATGCTGTCTTTTGTCTTTAAAGCTAAACGTACCACAAATGCCATTGTCCATGAATGGCACATACATCGAAGAAACCGAAAAGCTCTCAGTACACGGTATGTGTGTCAACAACGATCTCCGTTGGAACGATCATATATTTGAGATCGCTAAAAATGCAGCTAAGTGCTTAGGTATTCTGTATCGGTGTAAGAAGTATTTTTCCCCTTCTGATCTGGCTTCAATGTATAAAGCGTTTATACGCTCTAAATTCGAGTATATCTTACACCTCTGGGCAGGTGCGTCGCAAACATCGCTTCACCTGCTTGATAGAAGAAATATAGGGATTCTTTTTTTAGCCGAACAACACGAATTTGGAATAGTTTACCCGGCGAGATTTTCCCTTGCCATTTTTAACTGCAAACATTCAATGTTAATCGACACCTCCTTTCTGTACCTCCCTATCTTCCTAATGCCCGCGCAGTGTGTTCCAAATGAAAATTGAAACAAATAGCCCCTTGTGCGGGCGTTAATTATAAAAAAAAAAAAAAAAACCTTTCATTGGATCAAATAGCTGCGCAGATAATATTTAATACGATTTAAGGCAGGAAACAGAAATGAATAGGAATATTTAAAAAATATTTAACTGTAGCGATAGATGATCCAGCTTCAGGCGACTTATCAAAACACAGCACGCATGTCACATCCTCTGATAACCTAAACACACTAATTGGTCTCACTGCGATGTGAAATATTGCAATACTTAGTTGTCAGTTCCACCACTTCAAGATTCACCAAGGAACATGGACCTCTACTGATAAAATGACTTTAAATTAGATTGACCATTAGCATTGCGATTGATACAAGGCACTGTATCATGCATTTTTTGAACTTTCCAAGGGCAAATATTGACAAGGACTAGTAATTCTATGCAGCCAAGGTGCGGCTGAAGATTTTTCGACCAACGCCAAAAAGAGGTAAGACTACGAGTTAGTTTGTAGACGGACGGATGCAATCGCTTGTACTCGCCTAGTCCTATCCCGATCAAGATTCAAGGAATTTCAGCATTATTTGAACGATCCTTAAAGAAGGGGACCTTCTGATATGCACCAACTACAGAGTTATCAGTCTGCTCAACATCGCCTTAAGCCACTCGTCAAAACGTGAGAGGTTCATACAGTGTCGTGACAGTCCTGGAAAGTTCAAAGTCATTGGCTTATGCCGACAAACCAACAACTCTTGAAGAATTGGAGCCAATATTCAAGCCACCACCGACATCACAGGGCCATATTTTATTGGAAAAAGTAGTTGAAACTTGAACTGATCGAATAGACACGCTACTCATAGCCGTGGTAGACATTTGCCAAAAATCATATTTAAAAAATAAATGTTATACAATTATCTACCAGATTATAAATTGAAAAATCATTCTGACAATATTTCTGTCTCGTATTATTATTTAAAGTTTTAAAGCTCTTAAAGAAAAACTTCCATAATTGTATACCATATTAGCTTCCATGCCATATTGATGCCATTCATATGCATGATATATGTAAGTATAAACGAATTTTATCCAAATGATAGGTGGTTCCCTATTTTAAGTATGTATATGGACAAAGGATGCTCATAAGGAGGGGCAGCATAATTAACAGAATAAAAACTGAAGTTGGGGTTTTAATAATTTGAAATTATCCACTTGCAAAAATTACCCGTACAGCAGAAAAGAAGGAAATACTTTCCAGCCAGACCACTAGGGCGTATGCGTAATATTTTCCGATTGTGCTTTGAGTGCAGACATATAACTCAATATATTCTCATTCTTGAAAAATAAACTCAGCAAATTCAACATTAATTTAAATAGCCCCACGAGTGCAAAAAAAAAAAGTTGTAAATATTTGTTATGAGCATTGTTCATATTTATAACAAATCACTTCCCCGCATACCACATAGTGCAAATAAAATCAAGCGACCGTAAACACAAATTGGAAAAAATTAACAATACCCGAGGGCATCTTTTTTTAATGGCTTTGCTGCGGTAAAACGACTTTATTTACAAAAGCTGTACTAGTGAACGCAGTCCTAATTTTGTTTATAATAATTTTTCTTTTTATTTGATTTGTGGGGATTTTAATCAAGGGTCTGAGAAGAGCTCCAGCATATCCTTAGTTTAACGGGATTGCCTTGCAGAATAAATATCAATTAGTTATTACATGAAAAGATTGGCCAAGAAAAAAAAGCAAACAATGCGAAAAAATATGGATTTGAATAAGGTGAGGATTCATAAACTTCTTTAGGAGCCTCTACAATTTACTAAGAGCTTTTTAAGGGTTCAGAAAAAAGGTAAGGATATTTGAAGCTTTCTGTTTCATCTTTTTTTTTTTGTAAAGGCAAATGCCGAAGCCCTACTGTTTTCATTTCATTTCAAGCAACATGATATTTATTGCATATTTGTTGTTGTTATGAGAATACTAATGGTTGTGGAAAAAATTGGTCTAGTTTATTAAGATTACATGTAAATAAACAAGGAAGAGAGTATTAACAATGGAAAACCATCCGAGGTTTTGCAGGATTTTTGATTTGATTTATTTAGCAAAAATGAAAAAAGGTCTGAGTATCTTTTTAAGAAGCACGTAGTTCACAGAGAAGCTTTTAAGTTCTTAGTAATAGAGTAATGATATTGCAAACTATTTTATATTATATTCTTACAGTTCAAGCTATATTACTAAATAACTATGCTCTGTCCAACAAAGATTGTCAGTACAGGCCTTATGGGAGAACTTTTTCAAACACAGTGGCGCCTGTCAATCTGTTTACCAAAACAATTCCTTTGAAATCTACAGTAAAACCAGTGACTTACCACATGACTTATGAATTGGTTTTGACGGACATTTCACATTGTTTAAGGAGTAACATAGGCTTTTTTAAATACCCATAGATGGCGCTGGGTGGCTTTTTTTGAACATTTTTATTTATGGACTTATTTTACTCAAAACCATATCATATAATCATATTTATATTGAAATAAAAATAATGAAATTAAAGCCTTTTGTAAAATTTTGCCCCGATAGGATTCGCTCAGGTGGAAATATTACCGGGAATGTAGTTTTCCTTGTATATATTTTCATATCAACAATATTATTATATTAGGTACTAACACGATTACGTTGGTGCTGTTTAGTAACTTCTAGACCCGATATGTGGCGCTGTTGTTGGCAAAATGTATGGTAAACCCGAAAAACACCGAACGAAGCTGCTAGTATTTTGTATTTATTTTGAAAGACCTACTGCGATATATTTCAATCTACTGCGACTTCTCACATATACTGCGCTTAATCTTTTATAGGGTGGCAGCACTGGTAATAACACTGAAGTAGATACGCACGTAGTGCCCCGTGGCTTAGTGGTTAGTGTGTCGGACTGCTAAGTGAAAGAACCTGGGTTCAAATCCAGCTCATAGCCACCTTTTTTTTCTGGGGTACTGCCTCTTGCGAGGAACTGACAAAACCTCCAAGAGTAAAATTTGTCTCGAAAAAGTGCATCTCATCTAGCCGTTCGGACTCGGCGGTAAACTGTAGGTCCCTTCCATTCTTGCAGAGTAACAACACACACATAGGAATGGTTGAGAGTATAAGTCACTAGGCCTTGGCTCCTTAAGGAGCTGTCGCGCCAGTAAATTTATTTAGATACGCACTACGCAGTCGATGTTTACCATCTGGAGAGACTACTTCAACGTGTTGTTCAGTGCAATTTAGAGGACAACAAAAATTACATCCGCACGACAAAAAATGAGATCAAAGTAGTAGAAAAACGTACAAAAATAAAAAAAAAGATTTTCGTTGAAGGAAAAAGAGCCAAAGAATATAAAAATTAGTTCAGTTATATGCTTTGACTCATCCACTTATACAGTAAGCACCTTTTTCATCTGTTGTCTATTTCAAATTTCAAATCATGGAGTGGACCTAAACTCTGCTATTGTCCCTTTCTTTCAATAGTACATTACTTAAAATTCATTCATTCCTAAACCTGACGAGCTAGATGTCGTGGAATAATATCATGGAATGCATTCTTAGAAATTGCTCACCTTAAATCTTAAGGTAAGAAAAAATAAAGTGCACGACTGGATCGCACGAACTGGCTTTAATGTGAGACAGTGGGCTTGGAGCTTGAGATTTTTGAAAAAAAGCAGGTAAAAAATCATTTGAAATTTTGTTAATCACTTAAAAATCACTAGTTAAAACGTTTTTTGGAAAAAATGAAAAAAAAGCCCTTTAATTTCTTTTACAGTTTTGAATTTTAAGGAAGCATTTTTTCAAAATCTTTTGACCATTTTTTTTTAGTTTTTTTTTTAACTTTTCGAAAACATATTCCAATTTTTACTTGCGATAATAGGTACTATAATGCCAGCTATGCATTCGTGCAGATTAAATATTTTGAGCTAACAATCAAACATGACATTACGATGATAGAGAAACATATTTGAGTTACTGGCAAAATTCTGTTCGTCTGGCTGTCTGTCTGTCAGTCTGTCTGTCTGTGTGCCTGTACGGATGTATTTTGGACTGTAGCCTAAACGGTTGGGCCAATCGTCTTCAAATTTAGAACTTAAGGTCAATTTACAAAGGAGTTTTATCATTTTTTTTGGCTCAAAATTTAACAGTGCCTGTCATATATCCGTTATGTAAAAGCTTATTTTTCTCGAAAACGGCTTCAAGAATTTTTATGAAAAAAAATCAGTGTACTATGGTAGGCGTAGCTTATGTTTTGGTGAACAAAAAATTCAACATTATGGGTACCTTGCATAGGACCGCGTTTAATGAGGTTTTGGTCAGAATCAATGTTTGCCCCTCGGAATGTTTGGACATCCATTATTCAGGCTCAGTGACTTGTGTCAGTCGCAATATAGATAATCTTGTTGACAAAGAGATCTCCAAGCTTTGATGCGAATAGTCTTGAGGTGCTCGTTCATCCATTTGAAACTCAAAATCTGTTGAGTGACTCTGCCTCCAACGTCAAATTCACATCCAAATAAGCCCTGACTTGTTTTTTGTCAAGCTGTTGCCACAGCAAAAATCGCATATTTTCATCTCCTTTTTGTCCGGGCCAAACTCATCGCGTTTCATGTCTTCTTAACAGCACTTCATGACCATTGCTAATTTTTCGCCTGTACGTTCTTTTTTAAGGTAAGATTCTTCGGATATATCCGGGTTCCGGGGCTCGTTGTATTTATTTCGTTGTATTAGGTCGCTTCGAACCTAAATGTTCTTTACATGGTTGGGACGGCACGTCCCTTAAACTCGAGGACTAGGTCCTCAATATTGTTCCAATTATGAGAAGCTGGATACAAGGAACAAGCCCCTTTGGCTAGAGGTCCGAAAACTTCATAGTTAGTAGCCCACATGAAGCGTTCACTAAGTAGTTCATTTTTACTTGCGATTATAGTCAAGTTTAGGATTCGTGAATATAAAAAAATTTAGATAACAATCAAAAATGACATTACGATCATACAGAAGCCTAAAAAAGTCACTGATAAAAAATGTCCGTCTGTCTGTCAGTCTGTCCGGGTGTATATCGATCTGCAGCCTAAATGGGTTAAGCGATTGCGTTCAAATTCAGTAAGTGTGTATCTCTTGGCATTCCTCAGAGCGGAAATTGAAATTTTATTTTTAGGGTTTAAAATAACGGTACCTGCCATATAACGATTAAGGAAAAGCTTTTTTTTCTTGAAAACGGCTCCAACGATTTTGTGGAAAATTTTTGAAATTTTTTTGTTGGTATTAGCTATCAGCTAATTAAAACCAAATTTTTAAGGTAAATAAGTCTATTAACGGTACCTTTCATACAATGGTTTTTTAATTTTGGACTTTCTCTGTAACGGCTTAAAGGATTTCAATAAAATTTTATATATGATAAGATCTAAGAATCCAAATTAATTCTACATACAAAAAAATTTTATTATTATTTTTTCTATTTTTTTTTTTTGAAAATTCAATGTTTTTAAAAATTGTGAAAAAAAATATTTAAAATATTAAAGTCAGGTTTAAATTAATAAATTCTAAAAAACTCAAAATAAAAAAACATAATTTTATCAAAACCGGTCCTACAATTCTCAAAATACTTTTTTTTCAAACTCCTTGTTATTTAAGACGTGTGATGGCATACTTCATTTTTACTAAAAACCGAAGTATTGTGGTTTTGATACTTTTTATAAATTCAAACAGTGTTATTTTCAACGTAAATGTTAATTGTTCCTGTCAAAGATGTAATTGGGCACATAAGAGCAAGTACGTGCGACCCAGTCGTTCCCATTTTTACTTGCGATTATAGGGACTTAATTAAACTTGCCTTATAGTTTAGGATTCGTGAATATAAAAAAATTGAGATAACAATCAAACATGACATTACGATCATGGAGAAGTCTAAAAAAGTTATTGACAAAAAATGTCCGTCTGTCTGTCTGTCTGTCTGTGTGTGTGTCTGTCTGTCTGTCTGTCCTTCCGGATGTATATCGATCTGCAGCCTAAACGGGTTAAGCGATTGCGTTTAAATTTGGTATGTGTGTATGTCATTCTCTTGGCATTCCCCAGAGGAGACATTGAAATTTTATTTTTAGGGCTACAATTAACGGTACTTGCCATACGACCGTTTAGAAAAAGCTTATTTGTTGGTATTGGCTATCATTTGATCAGAGCCACATATACGGGAAAAGTCTATTAACGAGACCTTTCATATAACGGTTTTTTTAATTTTTGGCTTGCTCGGTAAAGGCTCTATGTATTTTTGTCAAATTTTATATTTAAAAAGATATAGATAGCCAAATTAATTCTGCATATCAGAATTTTGAATAACTTTTTTTTTAATTAAAATAAAATTTTGATTTTTTTTTCAAAAATAAATATTTTTTAAAATGATAAAAAAAAATTATTTTAAATTTTATATTCACATGTATATTAATAAACTCTAAAAAAACTGCATACCAAAATTAAAAAACAAATTCTTTTTCAAAAAACTAAAAATAAAAAACAGGATTTTATCAAAATCCGTCCTGCAATTTTCGAAATACTTTTTTCATAAATTCTTTGTTCTTTAAGACGTATGGTGGCGTACTTCATTTTAACTATAAACCGTTAAGTATTGTGGTTTTCAAAGGTTTTATAAGTTCAAACTGTGTTACTTTCAATGTAAATGTTATTTGTTTTTGTCCAAGATCTTGCCTTCCAATATAATTAGGCACATAAGAGCAAGTACGTGCGACCCAGTCGTGCCCATTTTTTTAGATGAATTGCTTGCAATTCGTGCTCACAGCCCAAATGTTGTTTCACCGGAGGTTCCTCAAGGTACCCACTTTAGACCAATAATTTTTTTATGACCGAATTGAATAAACACCGTGTATAAAATAAAAGAAATGTCTTTTTAGTTTAAATAACAATAATAGTAGTTTTTAATTTTGACAATGAATGGAAGACGATACCAGAAGCGATGATAATTTGTATATAGAGTGAATACTGTATGTATGTGTGTGCGTGAATGCTGAATAATATGAGTGAGTGCATCTGTAAGCGAATGAATGTTGATTCTGTGAGCGAGTATACAATATTATGAATGTTGTATGAAAGTTGAGTGACTGAGTGAGTGAAAAATAATGTAAATGTAAGCGAATTGATTACATTGTGTGAATAATAAAATTCGATACATTTTGTGTGTTGATTGAATATGATTGTGGTGAATAATTTATTAATTTATTAATTTATTAATTTGATCGTTAATATTTAGTCCGATCGCCACAACTCTATCGAATGCAAAGAGAAAATGTGGCATATTTTCCGATTAGTGGTGAACGAAGAGGAGTTCGCATTAGGAAATACAATAGTGTACTGTTCATTTCGTATAAAGCTTTATTTCTAAAATATTGTACAGCAAGGTCTTACAAACTGTGAAGTTATATTATATTATTTGTATTTTAAATAAAATGGTAGAGCAATCAACGTTTTTCAATGCATCATGAATTCATTTAAATATCCGCGCTAACGAATGAGTGTGTGTATGTTTCAGTGCATTCTCCTGTTTTAACAATAAGCAAAAGCTTTTAATCAGCATGTCCTTGTTATTTTCTTGTATTCAAACTAACTCCTGCTATTTTCAATTTCCAGCAGTTCCTTGTTTTCTTATAAACAAATATGCAATTTCTTTAAAAACATCCGTTCCATGTTTTTCTGACGCAAGCTACATGAAATGAAACTTGTCATGTCCATTCATCCGGTTAACGGGTACGTCTTATTTAATCCTTGTTACTCGTTTTGAATATGTTAAGCAGGTACATCCTAACAAACAAAGCAGCATTTTTGCATGGAATTGGCATTCAGTTTCTGTGACGTTTTTAAAGGAGAAATATCTGTACATTTCTAGAAAAATTGTCACAAGTATTTTCTTATAAACACGATGGAGTAAAATGTTTTCCAGACAGGGCAACATTTTTGATTGTCATCTTCAAAAAAAAAAAAAGAAATAAAAATAATAATTGTTTTTGAATGTATACAAACATTTTGTATTCTTTTACTTTTATGTTGATTTTGGTTCGTGTATTTGGTAATGTAGAAATTCGAACATTTGCCATGATGTTATTGAAATTGCTTCATTAATTACAACATTAAATTAATTAAGTTTTAGTTGTTAGAATTCAACAAGAGAAATTAGAGAACATATTTAAAGCTATATAGGAAGAAGTCCAACGATTTAATTTGGAAGGATGCCTTCACACCTTCTGAACCCTGAAATCCAGTTAGAGTGTTGTAAATATTGTTATATTTCATTTCCATTTCAATTCACTCAAACCAAAAGTCAAAATAAATACGAAAAAATGTTTTAAAATAAAACAGAATTTTATATCCCCCCACCTGAACCACATAAGGACCCTCAGGAAAGGAAAAACTTTAGTGAAAATGACAAGCGAGTAAAAGTAAAATATACAACAAGTGGCTAAGTACAATCACATTGTAGTTGGTATGCAAGGAATAAACTTTTCTCCTTCATGATGATGTCCTTTGTTGGCAGTGTCTGTGTTTTATAATACGTGTACACCTTAAGTTAAGGGACACAAAGGCAGCGGAATTGTGCTTGGCGTAAAACATAAGGACAAGCGACTCCAAATAAGAATGAGGTAAAAATAATGCAAAACACGGTTTTTCTCACTTAAAAAAACAAAAATATAAAAAAAATCCAACCTTAAAGGTGAACGAAGAACAACACGGTTTTTTGTCACAATTTCTCACTTTCCAACCGGAAGCGAAGAATATTTTTTCTATTTTTTTAAAAGTGGTTAAAGGATTTGTTTGGCATTGTGTTGTTTTGATTGCATACTTTGTTGGGAGTCCTTGTGGATGGTAATTGAAGATGTGATAAGGATAAAAGAAATAGAATAGAAAAGAAATGTGGTTCTTATTGGAATTTGTACAGCACTACGGAAGGACCAGAAGATAAACAGATTCTTTGAATTTCACAAAGGACACGGAAGGAGGAGTCATATGATTTCCTTTCCGTTTATTTGTGAAAGACAAGTTGTTTAAGCTACCTTGAGTAAAGTGTCTGGCTATGCATGCCTGATACCTATAGAATTTCTTTATTTGACTATCTTAGAGATAAAGGACTCAAAAAGCTAAGCAGAAGTCTGAAGATCTATGTAAGATTTGTAAGATATTTGTTACGAAACCTTATCTTTTTTTATATAAACGTTGGTTTATTGGTTTAGGGAAACCAACATTTAAACTATTTTTTATTAAAAATACTGAATTTATCTAGCTTCTTTGATAAAGATTTTGAAGTTGTTTAAATAAAGCAGAAGTTTTATTTAAGCACACATCGAGAACATTAACGCAGTTTAAGAGAAATTGCCGTTTCCATTGCAGTACTGATACGGAAGACTTACGTCTTCCTTACTTACTAATCTTTTGTCACAGATCAAAATGATATAACTGAAGTTTTAAGGAACTTGAAGCAAATTGTGGTGAAACTTGGCGGTAAACTCCATAGAAACACTTCTTAATCCCAATGTTGGTGGATTAAAAACGAATTTCTTTCATGTGTATTTTTTTATAATTAGCAAGCGCACAAGGGATTATTTGTTTCCCTTTTAATATAAAGCACACTGCGCTGGCATTAGGAAGATAGGGAGGGGAGAGATAGGAGGTGTCGATTAACATTGGTTTTGAATGTTAGCAGATCAAAATGGCAAGGGAAAATCTCGCCGGGTAAACTATTCCAAATTCGTGTTGTTCGGCTATAAAAAGAATCCCTATTATTCACGGTACGTCCGAAATTGGGCTCCAGGGTGAACTGAAGAGCATTCCTTGCGAGACAAGTTTTACGGGAGAAACTTTTAAGGGGAGAAATGCAACTGGCTACTTCGAGTGAAAATTTTTTAATAAAAGAAACGGTAAAATAAGGAAAGACATGAAACATTGCGTCGGTGTTCGAGAAGGGCAATTGTTTCAGCGGCAGTTCTATTTCATATAAATCTTAACGCTCGATTTTGTATTCCATCAAGCAGGTGAAGCAATGTTTGCGAAGCACCTGCCCAGAGGTGAGAGTAATATTCAAGTTTAGGGCGTATAAACGCTGTATAAATTGTAGCCAGATCAGAAGGGGAAAATTACTCCTTAAACCGATACAGAAAACCTAAGCAGCATTCTTAGCGATCTCAAATATATGTTCGTTCCATCGGAGGTCGTCGTTGACACACATACCGAGTACTGAGATGTAAGTGCTATTTATGGACAATGGCATTAGGGGTATGTTTAGCTTTAACGATAGAAGACAGCATTGAGTTTTCGAAGCATTAAACTCCACACGATTCCTATTACCCCATTTGACAATGCTGTATTAATCGGAGTTTAATGAGCTTGACATACGGTGCCGTTGCAGTTGTACGTCCGAAGGCGAAGGAAAGGACGTGAATTATCGAACGAATATGAAAAGCTGAGGGTAGAGTCGTCAGCAAAACAGTTAAGTAAATTAGAAGTAACAGACAGAAGATCATTTATAAAAATGAGCATTTATTTTGTGGGAATCAGACTTGAATCCGGCCAATACAACTTGCATTGAACGGTCCAGAAAATCGCTTCTTCTGACGGTCATGGAGAAGCTTTCGATCTTCGAGATATTCTTTAAGCTGACGGTTAATCAGTGTTTCCATGACCTTAGAAAGAAGGGATGTCAGTGATATTGGTCGGTAGGAGGAGGGGGAGGATGGGTAACCTCTCTTAGGGACAGGCTGGACAAATGCTGTTTTTAATCTTCTAAGAAAGATTCCAGAAGAGTAGGAGCGATGAAAAAGCTTACGCAGTGGCTTTGCCAGTGTGGAAGAACACCTTTTGAGAAGAATCGGGGGTATACCATCCGGGCCAGCGGATTTGTTTATATCGAGATCTTTGAGAACTCTTGCTACTGTACGAGTGCGGAAAAAAATCTGTCCCATGGAAAAATGTACATTCTCGAGTACAGGAGGTGCAACGTTGCTGTGAGGCAGCGTGGAGCTGGCAGCGAAATGGGCAGGGAACAAGTTTGCCTTCTCTGAAGAGTAAACAATTGGTTTGTTATTGTCGTTGAGCGTTGGAACCGAAGATGTTGAGGAGTTTTTAATTGGATGGGTGGAGGAATTAGCTGTAATGACACAATAGCTCAAAGTGCCTAATGGAGAAGTTACACTAATGGTATATTTATCAGGGTGAGAAGTAAGAAACAAGTTAAGAGTACGGGCGGCTTGCCTAGCAACATCCGGTATACGCGTTGACACATCGATTAATTGGGTTAGGTGATGTAACCGGCATACCTTCGGGTGTTGTCTGGCCAGAATAGCGGAGCCAATTGGAATTGCGCATATTGAAATCGCCCGCAATAACGATTTCAGTGCGAGGATAAAGGGAAACAATTTTCTGCATGGAATCAGACAGCGCATCAAAATCGTTAGCGCATCAAAATCGTTACAAGTCGAACTACGGTCGAGATTTGGACTCGTGTAAATAAAACAATATATGAATGACATGCTTACGGACAGTGATTTGAGCCACAAGAAGTTAAAGTCCGTGTAGGAACATTGCCCGTATTATAGAAGGCTCTGCCAAGCAATATCATTCCTGACGTAGACCACGAGACATTCGTGGGGAAAGAGTAATTGCACCAAGCTTTTCCCATGTAGAGCAAATTCTATTAAATCAGTATTAACTCCAACCTGAGTAATGCCAAAACAGATGGCCTGCATTGTAAACGTACACGTGAAAGAAATTCTTTCTTAAACCCCGAACATTGGAATAGACGACGCAAAAATCACTTACCATTTAAAAAAATTACATGCAAAACACAACTCTGACTTAGTCGAATTGTGCCGTGAAGGTTCAAATTAATTTCCGTAATAAACAAACTGTCTTAGGTGTTAAGCCCATAAGACAGCTTGCATACAAAAAATCAATTTAAACATTCAGCACAATAGGACAAATTCAGATGCCCTTATCTATTTACCACAAGCATTGGATGGTCATACAATGCCTACGTAGATATAAGAAAGAGGCAGTTAAACACAAAGGTATTGGGACAGATAAGAGGATAATTTGCTACGCCAGTGTGTATTATTTTTTTTCCACAGCGATAGTGAGTATTTTTTTCTTGCTTACAACGACACGAGTGGATTTTATTTTATTCTTTACAACACAGGCGAGGGGTATTTTTGTTTTCTAAAACGAGTGTGTACTTTTTTTTTTAAAAATCGCGACGACAATGCGCAAATTATTTTATTAATTTTTTTTTACTTTTTTACTTGCGATTATATTATTATTGATAGCAATCAAACATGACATTACGATGATAGAGAAGTCGAAAAACGTGGATCCGGAAATTCCATCCGTCTGTTTGTCTGTCTGTCTGTTGGCACCTCTGCAGCCTAAACGGATCTGCCGATTTGTTTTAAACTTGGTATTTAGTATTTATTTGGTAGTACCTCGGGGGTGTTTTGCTGTAGGTTGAAAAATAACGGTACCTGCCATACAATTTTGTTAACAAAAAAATTGATTTTCTCGAAAACGGCTATAAAGCTTTTGATAAAATGTTCAGGGTAATATTTTTTTACAACAATACATTTTTCAGTTAGAATTAAATTTTCGAATTTTTTTAATTTTCCCAGATGAAAACCGCAAATATTCTTATAATGAAATACTAAAAAAAAATTAAATATTTTTTCGAAAGTTTTTTCAAAAAAAAACGACCTTTTAAAAAACTGGTCGAACGATTTTCAATTTTTTTCCTCGTTTTCAAATTTTATTGCATACTTAGTTTTTCTGAGAAAACTCTTAAGCAAATTAAAAAAAATTAGAGAATTTTCGAAAAAAATATTTTTTTTTCATTTTAATATATATGTACAATGTACATACAAACATATGCAATTTTCTAGCATAAGAACAAGTACGTGCGATCCAGTCGTGCAATTTATTATATTCGTTTATTTGTGCACGCACCTCACACTTCTGTCTTTGGCGAGCTTAATATCAACAATTAATGTTTAGTACAATACCAAGCTTTTAATTTAACTGTAAGTTCGTCAAACAAATTCATTGATGTATTTATAGCTTCTTGGCAAAATATAAGACAGATTTCATGGATTCTCCCTCTTCCATAACAAAGTATCATCCATCGTCAAAGTATTTCGACTTTTCAATTCCATGACCGATATCTGGCCTTGACAAAAGTCATTCTCATCCTACCTATACAAAAAAAACCTAATGCCGCAATTAAATCCAATTGGCCGTGTAATTTATTTTTAATGTAATTTCCACAGAGTTCAAATGATGGCAGTTCGTGTGCAAAAGACAGCTTTTCTCAAATTTCCCACGGGCAATATTTGGAGAAGACAGAAACAAAACTAACCTCAATATCTATATCTTTTCGAGGAAATCTTATTCTTTGGAGGTATGGGTATCACTTTTTGTGATTGGGTCTATTGCTACTCGAGTTGGTTTTCATTGCACCAAAATTCGATTCTTATCCTTCGAATAGACCGTAATGAATCCCTAAAAATACATTATATTGACAGGTTAAGAAATTGCATGTGTATTTGGATAAATACATATTTCTTGGATGTTTCCAGTGTATTCTATTGGCGGAGGTTATTTATGTTTTTTATGTTTTTTACTTGCGATTTAGGTACTCAAATGCAAGTTATGGATTCGTGCAAAAAAAAAATCTAACAAACAAACATGACATTACGATAATAGAGAAGTTGAAAAAAGTGGGTCCGGAAATTCCGTCCGTCTGTCTGTCTGTCTGTCTGTCTGTTCGCGCCTCTACAGCCTAAACGGATGAACCGATTTGATTCAAGCTTGGTATTTAGTATTAATTAGGTAGTATCTCTGGGGGTGTTTTTCACTTTTGTTATAGGTCGAAAAATAACGGTACCTGCCATACAATTTTGAACAAAGTTAGATTTTCTCGAAAACGGCTGTAACGATTTTGATAAAATGTTCAGGGTGCTAATTTTGTACAATAATACATTTTTCGGTTAGAATAAATTTTTCGAAATTTGTTCTATAACGGTACCTCTCATGTAACCATTTTTTTTCAAATGCGGGTTTATCGTTAACTATTATCCCGATTTCAATCAAATTTTGCACACAGGAAGTCATTTATAACTCAATTAATATTGCATTGTAAAATTTTCAAAAACTTTTTTTTTCGATTTTTTAAAATTAAAAAAAAAATTGGTTTTCGAAATATTTTGAAAATGGGTGGATTGAATTTTTTAAATAATTTTCCCAGATGAAAACTAAAGATTGCCTTATAATGAAATACTAGGAAAAAAATTTAAATATTTTTTTGAAAAGTTTTAAAAAAAAAAAAGACTAAAAAAACTGGTCGAAATATTTTCAAATTTTTTTTTTCTTCAATAGACATTTAATTTTCAAATTTTATTGCATACTTAGTTTTTCCAAGAAAACTCTGAAACTAATTAAAAAAAATAAAGAATTTTCTAAAAAAAATATTTTTTTTATTTTAATAGACGTGTGGTTTTCAATCTGGCAATACTTTTTTCGGAGTTGGTCTTTTTGACAGCTGTCTCTTGATTTATGCTCAGTTTGGTTTGCGATTTCATATTGAATAGACTTACTACTGAACAAAGTTTGAAAATTGTGCAAATTTTTTACCAAAATAATGGTTCGTTTCGGTGTAGCAGAGTATCGAAGAAGACCCAAATGAGTCCATCCGCCATCGCGCGCAGAAGGATTTTGATTTGCAGGCTTACAAAATCCAACTCGATCAAGAATTGAAGCCGAACGCCCATCAACCGCGTTACACGTTCGGTCAATGGGCCCAAAACGAAATGGCCACCGATCCCGATTTTCACAAAATTGGGAAAATTGGGCCTTTAGAACATAATGCAAACCCTTATCTTTAGAGAAAAGCTAGATTCTAGGCCATAACATTAAACTATATGCGTTTTATTTCTTCTTGAAAACCACACGTCTAAAAAAACACCCTTTATATACATACATATGCAGCCACTCAGCAATTATCTAGCATAAGAACAAGTTCATGCGACCCAGTCGTGCATTTTATTTAAATTTTATTCGACGATGTGAGCGCACATATGAGCAAGTACGTGCGATCCAGTCGTGCAATTTATTTTTTATATTAATCTTCACATATTGGTGTATCCTCATATTGTACATGTGGCAGATAAATGGAAGTATGGGGAAGCAGTTGAATTTTATATTCGATGATGCACAGATGTGAATATGTTTCATGAATATGTACCAAATTTATTAGTTAAGGCTATGTTAAGGACTGCATATTGTTAATATAGACGTTATACCTTCCATGGACAGAGAATATGTAAACAGCTTAAATTTTAAAAAAAATTATAAGTTTCAATAAAAATATTAAGCTAATCAAGTCTTTATTTAATGATTAATTTAAATCCTAATCTTAATACTACTAATTCAGTCGACAGGTCTTAAGTAATGAGGTTAGGTGTATACAGGCCCGAACTGAATTAAACTTTAGGAAGGTGTTCAGGGATGGTTAATTAACATTTTCTTAAGTTTTGGACCTCGTTGATCCTGTGAAAAAAAATTAGGGGGCGGAGGGGAGGGCACCTCAAAATTGTCAAACTATCTTGGGTTTTTCTTCAATATCCCTTTGCCTTACGTTTTGCTGGCAAAAGTTATTTAGTAGAGCGTTAAATTTCTTACAATTTTGACTTTCTAAACATGTATAAATAAATAATTTGCATTATTCGATCGCCCGTACTTGCTCTTATGCGCGGTCCCAGCCTGGAATAATATTTGAAAATTTTTAAGGGAACTTCAAAGTTAATAACCTACGTTTAAAAACCAAATTTAAATAAAATTCATTGGCACGTTTTAAAAATATTGATTTTCAAAAAAAAAAAAAAAAAAAAAAATTAACAATATAAAAAAAAATTATTCGAAAATATTTCCTTTAGCTAACCACATCTTCCTGAATAACAAATTTTATTGTAATCAGGTAAGAAAGTCGAAGAAAATAAAAACGTTCCTATGGGGGTACCGTTTTTAGCCCACCAACTTACTTTTTTTCATCAAAACATAATCCACGCCTACAATAGTACACTGAATTTTTTTCATAAAAATGTTCGGAGCCGTTTTCGAGAAAATATTAACTTTTACCTAACGGTTATATGGCAGGTAACATTAATATTTGAGGTAAAAAAATAACCTTGTTCCAAATTTGAAGACGGTTGGCCTTACCATTTAGGTTTTAGTTTAATATACATCCGAACAGACAGACGGACAGAATTTTACTAGTAACTCAAATTCAATAAAAGTCTTTTGTGTCCTTTACTCCAAAAAGTGTGCGTTTCGCTCAAGCGTGAACTATTGCTAGTTGTTTGTTGTTGTTTTTTTGTGGAGTTTTTGTTGAATTAAATTCAACAAAAGGGTTTTGTGTCCCTTACTCCAAAATGTGCGTTTCGCCCAAACAAGAACGGTGGGCTCATTTGCTTGCATAGCCCATGTACGGTAGGATATCCCAAAAGACCGTAACGGCGATGGTCTTTTGTTTCTGGGTTGGTGCTCTTGATCACCTGTCAAATATTTGAACAGCAAAAAAGTAAACAAACAAATTATTTTTGCAAAGCCCACACAAGAAAGAAACAGTTTTTCGAGAAAAACTACAATAGTAAGAAAACGTTCAAAAAGTTAAATTTTAATAAAATATATCCGATGATGTGTAATTAAAAGATTCTACTGAAGGTGATATTGAATTTGTGCTCATTCATCTGCGTGCACTAATATCCAGAAATTTCTTGGTCTGCTACTTCGACCACGCATATCTATTGCTTCCTGCATATTTTTACTATTAGAAATATGTTTTTATGATTCAAAATTTCACTTTTTCCATTCAAAAAATAGAAAAATCAATATATTAGTTTCCTTTTAGAAGAATCAATATATTTGTTTTCTTTAAAAAAAACTACATGCCAAAAATGGGTTTGTTCGTAAAGTAGGACGATTTTCTTGGACTCCGTTTACATACGTATAATTTTTTACGATTTAAATTTTATTAGGATTCATTAAGCAATTTTATAATTTGGGGATTAAAGAAGTGCTATAAGTTATTTTTTATAACACTATGTTCCCAAAAATCGAAATTCCGGATTTCAGTCGAAATCTCTGCATTTCCTCATACGATTTCAAGATGTCGAAATGCGAGATTTTGCCGAAATGTTCTTAAAATCTCATTGGTAATCCTAGTTTGCCAAATCGAATAATCAGTTCTTTTTGTTCGCAAAATATCTACAATAAAATGGAAGTATAAAAAGGACAGCAAGATCATCCTTTCTCATCTTAAATTGGCTTTTTCTTACTCACTGCAATTTTGACACGTGAAATGTTGAAGTTGGTGTTAACATCTTTTTCTGAAATCTGATGTCAATTTCGTTTTCAACAAAAATCTTTTTTTTTTGATCTGGGATCAATTTTTTTATTTGAGATCAAATTTAATGGTCGTTTATAGAAACAAATCAATCTTATTTTATGTAGTTAATTTTTCGGAAATCGGAATTTTCGACTCTTATTCAGGAATAGGGCCCCTGGATTTTTAGCGAGATTGACACCTATTTGCACACACCCTACAATATTTGACAATTCATAAATGTCACTGAAGTTTGTATTTTATTTGGATATTCGTCTTGTTTTATTGAATCCTCATGTTGTCTTGGATTTAAACTGATTAACTTACTATCAAATTAAATTTAACGATTAGTTCTCATATCAAAAATTTTTTTTTGTGAAACGTCAAGTCAACATTTAGTGAAGTTAGCTACAATTCAAAGGGTGTGTTCAACATTTTCAGAGTCATGTCATGTTCTTGGCTCTCACTAGAGTTGTGGAATACCGATTCTTAGTCGACTTGACTGTGAGCTCTCGAGTGACATCTCACTCGACTTGTATTCAGGAAAAGGCCCCATATTTCCGAAAAATTAACTAGATAAAAAAAGATTGATTTGTTTTTATAACAGAACATCAAGTTTGTATTATATGTATATATGAGTCTTGTTTTATAGAATCCTCATTAGACATGATATTTACGTCGTCGTCATTTGGTAGAAGATAAATCAGCTATTGAAATTTTTTTTTTAGATTCTAGAGCAACACATCCACATTATTAATAATCATAACGTTAAACTGATTTTAGTTAAATTTCTAGTGAAACCAAATTCTTTGTACCTATAACTTGTACGATTTTCTGTATGTTTACAATTTAGTTGAATTGAAAGTTATAGCATGAAGTTGTCAAATTGCACTTACACAACTACAAACAAAAATCAATCTCATTTTATGTTCGTTTTTGCAATAAAATTCTGAAATCTGAGATCAAATCAGAAAACTAAAAACGAATTCGAGAAGAAATTTTATTTTGGGGTGCGAACATAGTATAAGGTTTGGGAAAAACATTACATTGCACGACACTAGTTAAGCCCATTAGAAATATATGAATGATTTTTTTTCTTCGCAGTAAATCGAGAATTAGGTGACTATTTTCTCATTTAAAACTCAGCTTGCACTAGAAGTTCGAAACATTTCTTCTGAAGCTGAGTCTCGAACTGACGAGCTCCGGGTCAGAAGCAAACATCTTTTCTACTGCATCAATGCCGCCGTAGGGTAAATTTTTCAAATAAAATCTAATGTACGAGTATATCGTCAGCTAAAGGAGAAGATGTTCTGATCCGTCATCTAAATTCATTGTACACATACCAAGCATACAGCTACAGATCAGATAAGAAACTGACCCTTAGAGTTTAACTTGCTTTGGTTAAAGTTTTTTATCTAATTAAAGCAGTATTCTTTATATGATTCGATGGAAAAATTCAGATGAGCTAATTTTTGTAGATTTGCAATGTGTAAACTAAAAAAGAGTTTGTTATCTGTAAAGTCGATTTACGGACGATTATTTTACGTGATAACGTCATAAGAAAACATTGATGGCAGAAACACCCACAAACCCTCTCGTTTAATCCAAACGCGCACACCCCAATATCATCTACATTTACTTCCTGCTTTAACAAAACTCCGCCTTTTTTGTATTTACTTCTCTCTTCTTGTTCTTTTTGAATTTGAGTGGGATTATTTTGGGAATTTGCACCTGTTCTTTTTCATGTTCGCCTGGTGCTTGCGGTTGATTTTGGTTGAAAGAACCACTTTTCTTATCAGTATTATCAGCATGACTCTTATTAGAATGAGGCCTGTTATTTTTCATCTGTAGCTTGTCATCGATTTAAAAGACGTTATCACGTCAAAAAGTTTACATGATTTAATCATTTAAACTTATTATGAAAATGTCTAGCATTTCTTTCCTTCGACAGCTTCATAACTCCATTATGTAATAAAGACCTCATTTCCTCTTTCTCTATTTCGATATAATATCCGTCTTCTTTCTGTACTTACCTCTTTTTCACTTCATCTCGTTATACCCTGCGCAAGCTATTAACCTGACAAAATGAAGTTTACGTAGATTCCTTCTAAGCACCCATCAAGTTACTAAATTTTAAACTTTTATTTCAGAAAATCTCTTTTCAATGCATTGCCAACTTATAGCTCCACTCAAAAAAACTATTCACACTTAATCCAATTTTCGATATCAAAAATGACTTTTAATTCACAAACCAAGGGAACATTATTTTTCTTCCTCTCCCATAAAACTTTCAACTTGCAGCGAATTCAAAAGTTTTTCTTGAATACAGCTCAATATGTCATCGTAAATTGTGCACCGATAACTTTTTAAGCATCATAATTTATACCCTTGGGGTTCGGGGTATACGTATAACTTTTGGGCCAAGAGCTCTGTTCTATATAGACTTACAAGTATTTTATGAAACCGCAACTATACTTGAATGGGAGTTGGAGCGAGGACAAAACAGGAGGAACTTGTTGCATAAATTGTGCGGTTGGGCAGAAATGCAGGCTGAATTCTAAGGGCAAACCACAAGTTTTGTTAGTAATGGGTAAACTTGTGCCACCCGATTTTAAAACAATGTACAACTCAAGTTAACATCCACTTTGGGTAATCTCCTGTGACCTCAGCAAAATATAATTATGACACTGGTTTTGTTTGAGTTTGGAAATTGGATTGCAAGTCTGGCCACATATAAATGTGTGGGTTTTACATCATCTGGCCGAGAAAGTTTGGGGACGCATATAAGCCAATCAGAAAGCAATTACTGGAATTTAATTTGAAAAGTTTCAGTCTGCATCTGGATCTGGAAAATAGGTAGAACTAGAAATAAATGTCCATACCAATTTGTACATAATATGTAGAACAATATGATAGCTAAGGAGAAATGAATGGAATAAAACATATAAAACATAAGGATAACTAAAAGGTTTTATTTCAATTTGGACCTGATGCGAATAAACGTTTTTTTTTCAATTAGCGGGGGTAGGTTTTGGCGCGTTGTGATGGCCATGTTGGCGACATCTGTCCAACCAGCCGTTTACTATTTTATTATTGATGCCATCGTGGCAAGAATGAAACTTTTTTAATCAAAATGAGTGTTCGTTAGTGAAAACGTTGCACCCATTTTACGGTTAGACGTTTTAGCCTTTAAAAGTCAATTCTTCAACTTCTGAACTGAAGATGACCGTTTTGGTAATCAATCAGCCAACATTTTAAACGACCATTTAGAATAGGACCCCAATTTTGGCCAAAAAGTGATTTTTACTTACGAATCGCGTTCCTGGATGAATGGCTATTTCTGTGTTAACAAGCAAAATTGATATGATTTTGATACATTGGAATTTTTTTTTGAGGTCGCCGAATTTGTTTGGTGTTCGGTATTAAAAAATGTTCTTTGAAATCATTGAACCTGTTAAAGGTGTTATTAAGCTTTCCAATTCTTTTAAGGAAAATTGTAGCGTGAGACTCTTGACTAATTCTCCGCAGTATCGTGGGTTGGATCCTTTTCAATGAATGCTTACTGTTTTCTCCAAATTACTTGTAGAAAACGAATAATTAACAGCAACGCCGCTTTGTTTTGTTCTCTGCCGCGGTCCGTGCGGTTCGAGAACTACAGCGGACGCTGAACAGGCAACAAAACAAATGTGTATGGCAAAAGATTAACTTCCCAAAAGAAAACAAGGAATAAGAAAACAAAACAACTCTCTCTTCATAAAATTCAATTTTACAGTTTATTAAAAAAAAACTAAATTAAATAAAAAAAAAACTTATCTCCTAAGGAGTGTAAAACAAAATTTAAGGGGAGAGCAAGAGAAACCCGTCCACCAAATATTTCACTCAAGCTCGAGGAAAAAAAAACAAAATAAAAAAAAAACAACAAGTGTCGCCCGATTGAGTGTGAGAGTTTCAAAAGGCGTTTTTCTTTATTCAGTCAGAAAAGGTATCTGAACAGAGTCTGAGCATTCTGAGCATACTCTGATAATTCTCTGAACAGAGCGTGATCTGAGCGCTCAGATATAATTTTGAAATAAGTTCTAGCACTTGGCTGTCACAAATCGACACTTCTCATATGGCTTGTTCACAGGCGGCAATATTATGCACATAATACTGTTGTCTCTTTCGTTTTGGCATCTATTTTTCGAAGAGTGATGTAGGCAATTTGCATGGGATAGAGTAAAATAGCCTACAACTTTAAAGTGACGTTAATTTCGTTCAGCATTTTCTCAGAACGCTCAGTCAGTTTATTTGGAGCGCATACAGCCTTCTCAGAGCACGCTCTAATCATTCTCTGAACGAAAAAAGAAATACAACTTCTTTTTTGACAACTCAGACTCTGCTCTGAACGAGAAAAACGGAGACGGAGACTAAAGACGGAGGAAGAGACCCGTACACCGAATGACTCCACCAAACCCAATACAAGAAACACGACTACGTAATAAGAGTTCCGATGTTTTCTGACTTTAACTCAAGCTTCGAAGTGTGGTACTTTTCAATAACAGTGGAACTTACTGAACGTTGGTTGTGAAATACCAAATCTGATAACCTGAATGAATTCTTCCGAGTAGGATTCTCCTTTTATATGAGAATAAATGCAGACTTTTCATAATAAATTTTTGCTAATTGCAATGGCTTACTGGCTGAACACAATAAGCTGGAACGGAAGACGGAGCTGGAGCTGGACCAGATGTCAAAAATGTTGAATATACACAAATTCAATGTTGCGAACACAATGGGACGCAGCTGAAGACGAAGCTGCAATACGGCGACGGAAAGGTTGGTTAACTTTTAATAAAGACGTGCAGTTTTTTGACATTTCACAGAGAAACAAATGGAACACAACATTGAACTGAATTGAATTTTATGGAGTCTTATTCATCGATTACAAAGTTCACTTATTCTATCTTATTTAGAAAGTACAAAAGTGGCTGTAAAGTATGGCCTTCTTTTTTCAATTGTTCTTATTCTTTTAAAGCCTCGTGGCGAACAGTTGTCATATAGGATAAACTACTTATATTGTTTGACTGCTTTTGCTCATAAGCATTAGTGTGAGTTGCTTGAGACGAATTTTCAAATATATACAATCGATACTTATACTAACTTAAAAACTAAGTTACATAAAAAAAAAGAAGAAATATGCGCTACCACATATGGGAGAGAAGTATTCCATTCTTACTATTTGATATTCTTGTCTCTTTTGTTCATTTGGTCATTTGCTTAAGTTTAACATTCATTGATTCTTGGTATTATAAAGCGAGAGCGCTCTATTAAGGTTACTGTTCATCAGCTACCACAATATCTAAGTGTGTATGAGTTATTTAATACATGAGTGTATTAATTCTTTTTTATGAGGATATTACAGTTATGATTATGTAAATTTTGAGTTTTTGACAACTTGAATATATATTATAACACATTTTAGTTTTTTTTTTAATAAATATACTTATAACAGACATTGTTTGATTTGTGTCAATAATTTTGCTTTTATGTTTGAATAATAAAAACAAATATTACTTCACTTTTGCTACCACTATTATTATTACTTTACACTGAATTTGAATTAATATAATACATTTTAATAAAAATATATTGTAACAACAACAACTATTGCTAGTTGTTTGTTGTTGTTTTTTTTTTGTAGAGTTTTGTTGAATAAAATTCAATTCAAAGGTTTAGTGTTTTTACTCCAATATGTGCGTTTCGCATATAATACATTTTTATATAATACTTATATCGGTTTTACATTGTTTGTTTTGTGTTACAATTACGTGCCAGTCCAATTTGCTGCTTTTCCTAGTTTCTTTGTTGTTGTTCCTACTTAATGCGTCTAACGTTGAATTAATTTACAGTTTGCTGTTGCTGTGTGGCCGTTGTAACTGTAATTAACAGGGTTTCCAAGACTGAGACCGTTGGATAAAGTTATTACTGCGCTTCTAAACGCTAGTTACTAATACAATGATGTTACCATTTTAACTGTAAATAACAGTTGCTATTGCTGCGCTTTTAAGCGCTGAAAAATATTAATTTGAAATGGGAATCATTTGCTAACTGTTGCTGCGTGTTAAAATTTTTTTTTTTTTTTTTTTATTTTAATTAAAAACGTAACTGTTGCTGGAGTTGCTTATTGTTAAGTTGCCGGCCGCTGGTCGCCGGCAGCAAACCACGTCCGCCCGTGAGGGCGGTCCAAACCGATTTCCATGGAACACAACAGTGGTGCATTCTTTTTGAAAGATCTTTGATAAGGTACATTTACATCATTCCTATTTTCGGTAGTTTTTTCATTCTTATTTTTACAAAAATTGTAAAAGGTGTATATCAGTAGGGGAAAGAAGTATGGAAGAATGAAAGTTTTAACATTTTACGGGTTGAGTTTTGATGTTTCTCGTTTGAAAAAGAAAATGTTTGACATGGTCTAAAAATAAGAACTTTAAAAATTGATTGTAGAACATATGAAACAGCGAGAAAATCCAAAGGTATCCTGAAATTTCTGGGCTACTTTTCTTCCTGATGAGACATTATGAAGAATGGCTGACTTGTACTTTGATGTTTACACTGATTTACATCTTGATTATCACGATTTCCAATAATTTCTTATATCTATATATCAGTGTCGATCTTAAGCTCATAGAGGCCGGACGTCGGGTCGAGGTGCGCGCACAAATAATTAAACAAAAGTTAATTATTATTACTATTAATTATTGCGCATTGTTATCGCGAGTGTTAAAAAAAAATAATATTACACACTCGTTTGAGAAATTGGCAAAACCCCCTCGCGTGTGCTGTAAAGAAAATAAAAATTCCACTCGCGTCGTTGGAAGACGATAAGATGCCCATTCGCGCTGTGGAAGAAAAAAAAATAATACACACTTGCATAACAAATCAAATTATCCTCTTATCTGTCCCAACCCTTTGTGCTTAGCTTGAATGCCTCTTTCTTATCTACTGTAGGCATCGTATGTTTGCGGTAAATGGATGAGGCCATCTGAGTTTGTCCTATTGTGCTGAATATTTAAATTGATTTTTTGTATGCAAGCTGTCTTATGGGCATAACACCTAAGACAGTTTGTTTATTACAGAGATTAATTTGGATTTTCACTGCATGGTTCGACTTAGTCAGAATTGTGTTTTGTGTGTAAGTATTTTTAAATGGTAAGTGATTTTTGTGTCGTGTATTCCAATGTTCGTGGTATAAGAAAGAATTTCTTTCACCTGTACGTCTACACTGTTCAGTACAGGCCAGCTGTTTTGGCATTAAGTGAAACCCAGGTTAGAGTAAATACTGATTTATCAGAGTTTGCTCTACATGGGTATAGCTTGGTGCCATTACTGTTTTCCAATCATGGTCTCGTGGTTTAGGTTAGGAATGATGTTGCTTGCCAGAGCCTTCCCCAATATGGGCAATGTTCCAACACGGACTTTAACTTCTTGTGCCTCAAATTCACTGTCCGCAAGCATGTTATTCATTATTGTTTTATTTACAGGAATCCAAATATCGACAGCAATTTGACTTGTAACGAGTTTGATGCGCTGTCTGATTCTATCTCGAAAATTGTTCCCCTTTGTCCTCGCACTGAAATCGTTATTGCGGGCGATTTCAATATACACAATTCCAATTGGCTCTGCTATTCTGGTCAGACAACACCCGAAGGAAGGTATGTCGAGCTCTTTGCCGGGTTACATCACCTTACCCAACTGATCGATGTGCCAACGCGTATGCCGAATGTTGCTGGGCAAGCCGCCCATACTCTTGAAATGTTTCTTACTTCTCACCCTGATAAATATACCATTAGTGTAACTTCTCCATTTGGCACTTCAGACCATTGTGTCATTTCAGCTAATTTCTCATCCTCCACCCATCCAGTTAAAGAAAAACTTCCCACCAGGACCGTTTGGCAATACGAGAAAGCCAACTGGGACGGCCTGAATATTTTTTTCCGAAACTTTAACTGGTCACTATGCTTTCTCGATAGTGACATTGATGCCAGTGCTGAAATGATCACAAATGTGATTCTTCTAGGGATGCGTGCTTTTATTCCTAACAGAGTAAAAAGCATCAAACCTAAAGAAAAGTCTTGGTTTAATTCTGAGTGTAAAGAAGCTATCAGGCTCAAAGAAGTAAGTTTCCGTTCTTACAAAACCAAACCTACAGAGGAAAATCGGAAAAAACACAAAAAAGCAAGAAACTCATGCAACTCCGTTATTGAAAGAACCAAATTTTTGCATGACCGAAAATTACGGCAAAAATTCTGCAGTGTCCCAAAGGCAGTAAAAATGTTTGTTCATTTGTAAAAAAATATTAAAAACTCTTCAACATCTTCGGTTCCAACGCTCATCGACAATAACAAACCAATTGTTTACTCTTCAGAGAAAACAAACTTGCTCGCCGCCCATTTCGATGCCAGCTCCACGCTGCCGCATAGCAATGTTGCCCCTCCTGTACTTGAGAATGTAAATTTTTCCATGGGACAGATTTTTTTCCGCACTCGTACAGTAGCAAGAGTTCTCAAAGATCTCGATATACACAAGTCCGCTGGCCCGGATGGTATAGAAGAGGTGTTCTTCCACACTGGAAAAGCCACTGCGCAAGCTTTTCCATCGCTCCTACTCTTCTGGAATATTTCCTAGATGATGGAAAACAGCATTTGCCTTTTTTTTTTTTTTTTTTTTTTTTATAATTAAAGCGCGCACAAGGGACTATTTATTTCCCTTTTAATGTAAGCCTGTCCCTAAGAAAGGTGACCCATCCTCCCCCTCCTCCTACCGACCATTAGCACTGACATCCCTTCTTTCTAAGGTCATGGAAACACTGATTAACCGTCAGCTTAAGGAATATCTCGAAGATCGAAAGCTTCTCCATGACCGTCAGTATGGCTTCCGCAGCAACCGTTCCACTGGTGATCTGATGGCATATCTCACCGAACAGTGGAACAAATCTTTACATAGCTTTGGTGAAAGTAAGATTATTGCTCTTGATATCTCCAAGGCATTTGATAGAGTTTGGCATGAAGCTCTCTTATCGAAAATGCGTGCTTTTAGGATCGATGATACTCTTGTTCGTTGGATTAGAAGCTATCTTCTGGACCAATACAATACAATCAATACAAGTTGTATTGGACGGATTCAAGTCTGATTACCATAAAATAAATGCTGGTGTGCCCCAGGGCTCTGTTCTCTCTCCGACTCTTTTCCTCATTTTTATAAACGATCTTCTGTCTGTTACTTCTAATCCACTTAACTGTTTTGCTGACGACTTTACCCTCAGCTTTTCATATTCGTTCGATAATTCACGTCCTTCGCCTTCGGACGTACAATCGCAACGGTGCCGTATGTCAAGCTCATTAAACTCCGATTTATACAGCATTGTCAAATGGGGTAATAGGAATCGTGTAGAGTTTAATGCTTCGAAAACTCAATGCTGTCTTCTGTCGTTAAAGCTTAACATACCCCCAATGCCATTGGCCATGAATGGCACTTACATCGAAGAAACCGAAAAGCTCTCAGTACTCGGTATGTGTGTCAACGACGACCTCCGTTGGAACGACCATATATTTGAAATCGCTAAGAATGCTGCTAAGTGCTTAGGTTTTCTGTATCGGTGTAAGAAGTATTTTTCTCCATCTGATCTGGCTACAATTTATAAAGCGTTTATACGCCCTAAACTCGAGTATAACTCCCACCTCTGGGCAGGTGCTTCGCAAACATCGCTTCACCTGCTTGATAGAATACAAAATAGAGCGTTAAGATTGATAGGAAATAGAACTGTCGCTGAAACAATTGCCCCTCTCGAACACCGACGCAATGTTTCATGTTTTTCCTTATTTTATCGTTTCTTTAAAAAAAATGTTCACTTGAGGTAGCCAGTTGAATTCCTCCCCTTAAAAGTTTCGCCCGTAATACTCGTCTTGCTAGGAATGCCCATCAGTTCACCCTTGAGCCCAATTTCGGACGTACCGTGAAATATAGAGATTCTTTTTTTAGCCGTACAACACGACTTTGGAATGGTTTACCCGGCGAGATTTTCCCTTGCCATTTCAATATGCAAACATTCAAAACCAATGTTAATCGACACCTCCTATCTCTCCCCTCCCTATCTTCCTAATGCCCGCGCAGTGTCTTACATTAAAAGGGAAACAAATAGTCCCTTGTGCGCGCGTTAATTATAAAAAAAATATAAACTGCGTCTATTAAAAATTATCCATTAACACAAAAGAAAAATATGATTCAGCCTGCGCACACGAGACTAGTTCTTCCTGGGGTAGGAGTAGTTTTTAGGGGAGTGAAGCGGACTGTGCAAGCGGGACGGCAGAAAATCTTCTACCTGGTTTGGAGTGGAAGAACGAAGAGTTAAACTCATACACACACAACTTTTCATTTTGAGGACTGCACAGAAATACAAACAAATTGAAATATGGTTCATGTATACAAAATTTTGTTTCAGCATAATTCATCCCGTGTGCAGTCAAACAGTGGAGTGAAACTGGTTTTCATTCCGGCAGAACTAGTCTCGTGTGCGGAGGCCCATTGGGAGTATAAAAACTCTTGTTTTTAGTCCGTGCTAGCAATTTCTTTCGCGAAAGAGAAATGCCAAAGCTCAACCCTAACATTTTAAAAATTTTTTATTCAATTCGTTTTTGTGCCAAAAAAAGAAGAAACAAAGAAGCGATATAAACAAGGTATTATAATAAATGGGCTGATATCTGACTTATGTCAAAAAACTGCACAGCGCCATTGTGGGCAGTTGCAAGCTGGGACGTACGTCCTCGTTTGACAGCTAATACGCATGCATGATACACAGAAATACAAAGTATGCTCGTAAAGGCATACAAATCGCCATCTTGATATTTTATGACGTCACATTCCTATTTTATTATTTTATTTATTAAGTGAATATTATTATTTTAAATTGAAGGTTTAAACGTTTTTTTTATGATTATAAAAACAATAAACATAAAGGAAATAACAAAATCCGCAAATCAATACATTTATTTACACTCTCTTAAAACAAAAATAAGAAGAATGTGACGTCACACGCAAAATCAGCCAAAGTGAGCATACCTTGTATTTCTGTGTATCATACGCATGCAGCTCCGTATTTTAGCTCCATTTTTGCATTGTATTCGCCGAGTAATTGTAAGGTTGCGACCTTAGTTTTGTACATGGTTATAATAATGTATTTATTAAAATAATTATAATTCAATAATTAAAGTTTTAACAATAGAAAATAAGAAAAAAATAACAAATCCAATAAAATAATATACCGAGGTGCTACAAAATTAATTTGGCTTTTTAAGATTACCCTCACATACACTTGTCCACGTCGAACCAGAAACATCAAAATATCTCTATAAACCACTTTTTTATTTTATTTAAGCTGTGTTTTAGATAGAACCCGACCAACGAGGTTTTTGAGACCATTGTAGTTAATATCACTCATACACTCATCATTATGAGATGAAGAATATAAACTTTTGCCAAACGGAAATCTAAAAAGTTTCAATACACTGCGATTCATTTCTTTGTTTGACTTGCGATTATAGGGGCTATAAGGCAAGTTTAGGATTCCTGAATGTTAAAAGAATTGAGATAACCATCAAACATGACATTACGAACATAGAGAAGTCTAAAAATGTGATCGAGGAAAAATTTCTCTCTGTCTGTCTGTCAGTATGTATAACGAGCTGCAGCCTAAACGGCTTAAGCTATTATCTAAAAATTTGGTGTGTGTGATTATTTTGGCATTCCCCAGAGGAGAAATTGAAATTTTATTTTTAGGCCTAAAAATAACGGTACCTGCCATATGACCGTTTAGGAAAAACTTATTTTTCTCGAAAACGGCTTCAATGATTTTGATGAAAATTTTTGAGATTTTTTTGTTATACGGGAAAAGTCTATTAACGGTACCTTTCATGTAACGGTTTTTTTAATTTTCGACTTTCTTGGTAACAGCTCTTTGGATTTCTGTCAAATTTTATATTTAAGAAGTTCTGGATAGCCAAATTAATTCTGCATACCAAATTTTGTAATAATTCTTTTTTCTAATTAAAATAAATTTTGAATTTTTTATATGAATAATCAATATTTTTTAAAACTTATAAAAAAAATATTTTAAGTTTTATAATCACTTGTATATTAATAAATTCTTAAAAACGGCATACCAAAATTTCAAAAAATATTTTTTTTCAAAACAACTAAAAATAAAAAACATTATTTTATCAAAACCAGTCCTCCAATTTTCGAAATACATTTTTCATAAATTCTTTGTTATTTAAGACTCATGATGGCGTACTTCATTGTTTATCAAAAATCGTTAAGTATTTTGGTTTTTAATACTTTTTATAAGTTTAAACTGTGTTATTTTCAACGTAAATGTTACTCGTTTCTGTCAAAGATCTTTCTTTTCTTAGGCACATAAGAGCAAGTACGCGCGACCCAGTCGTGTCCAGTTTTTTTCTTACTATTGTTTTTATTGCAATTGAAAACTGCACAAATTGCCACTTTTTCTATATAAAACAAATATTTATTAACTAAACCTAACCAAACGCTTTTAACAAAAGCACGATTTGAAACAGAATTTTATATTGTTTTGACAGCTGACACTAAATGCGAGCACTACAGATGTCGTAGATGCGCTGTACAATTAAAAAAGGACAAAATACTCCTTGTTCATCATGGTAATGTCCCAAAAGGCAGTAAAAATGGTTATTAATACAAAATGTACAGAATTCTTCGTTCTCATTAGTTCAAATGCTCGTTAAACTTTGAACAATTTTTCACCGATGATTCCTGACGCTGATTATTTCACGTATTTGCCAAATTTATCTTTTGGTCCATTTAACCCGCGTTTTTTGGACTCCTATATTATTGAAGAAAAACTAAATCAATGAAATGATGAGTTTATTCCTGGTTCCGATGGTATTCCTGCCATGTTTTTAAAAAATGTTCCTCGACTCTTTCTCCTCCCCTCTCAATTATTTTTGGCTTATCCATATTCCAAGGAGTATTTCCTCAAGTATGAAAAACCGCCTTTATAACTCCTATACCCAAAAAAAGTCCAAAGTGCGACGTCAAAAGTCAAAAACTATCAGCGCATACACCGTAAGTTTTTCGAAAGTATTTTGTGTAAACATTTAAGTTTTCATTGGAAATTCCTGATTTCCCCTCGACAGCATGACTTTCTCAAAGCCACGTCTACAATAACAAACTTCGCTGACTTTGTGTCATTTTCCTTTTAGCATTGGAAAGATTTTATGAATCTTGAATCAGTTGAAAGGATTTTATTTCAACTGATTTTAGTAAAGGTTTCGATAAAATCTCCCACAAACTTATTCTTTTTAAACTATCCACCTTTGGCTTTGAACCCATTCTGTTGAGTTGGATTTCTTCTTATTTAGAAAACAGTTTTCATAGTGTTTGGTTCAGATCCGTCTTATCAAGCCGGTTTTTAGCTACATCCGGTGTTCCCCAAGGCAGCCATTTAGGTCCCTTCATTTTTATTTTTACCATTAACGACATTGAAATAGTTGTCAAACATTCCTGCATCTCATTGTACGCAGATGATACCAAGTTTTATAAGATCATTTCTTCAACTGAAGACTCTTCCCATTTCCAACAAAATCTAGATATTTTTTTCAATTTGGTGTTCCAAACCCTGCTTGGAGCTCAATATTTCAAAATGCCAATCAAAAACTTTCTCACGAAAACAAATCAAATCAAACCATTTCCCCTGTTCAGATGATTCATGAATTTTTTCAAACATATCGACGATATTATTCTGAAAGCAAATTCAGCTCTTGGCTTCGTGAAACGATGGTCCAAAGAATTTTCAGATCCCTACGTTACCCGATCTCTTTACATATCCTTTTTTCGTCCGCTTCTTGAATACGCTTGTCAAATCTGGTCGCCCTACTAACAAGTGTTTCCTCCAATTTGCTCTTTTAGGTCTTAATTGGAGTAATCCATTAATATTACCTCCATATCCAGGCCGTCTCAAACTTGTCAACTTGAATTCGCCGAAAGATCGAAGAGAAATATTTGACCTTCTCTTCATTCATCGAATATTTTAAGGAACCGTTGACTGTACATCCCTTAACAATTCCATCTTTCTCAATACTAACCCTCGTTAATACATATATAATAATACATACGTAATCCTCCCCTCTTTTGTCTTTCCAACCATTGAACCGCTTATGGCTCCAATATACCCATCTCCTGAATGCTGAGGAGTGTCTATTCAAACACTACTTGTTTTGACTTCAATATCAGTACCCCCTGCCCAAAGCTTCGTTTCCTAAACTGTACTTTCTTATGTACTAACTTTTTAATGTTGATATAACTTTTTAGCCTCAACCGACGGTTTAAGATCTCAAAAAAAAAAAGAAAAAAGTTTTTCTATATTTTTAAAAATATCTTATGTTTATTTTTATTAATTCATCATAAAATCATCGTTTGAGTTAAAAAATTTAAGTAATGTTATTTTTTAATAATTAATATTAATTAATAACAGTTAACAGAAGCCGGAAAAGCTTACAAATATTTTCCATTACGTTTTAAATATGCCTTTGAATTTAAAAGAAGGCATTTTATTACTGGATTCAATTTTGTTCCGCATTAGTCCATCCCTAGATTTTATTTTTGGCAGTTTAAAAATTGGTAGTGTAGTAGTAAAAAGAAGAAAACGAAAACAAAAATTGTAACGCGTATAGTTTGTACTGATTGGATTGATCTGTAAAAAAGGAAACTGACTGCCGGTAGGTAGGAATATTATAAGAATAAAAGATGAAGAATCAGTTTCAGTTAGATCCTGACGGAAGAAGATAGTAGACGTGGTTTAATTTAGCTCGGAAACTAAAGATCGAATATTAAATAAAGAAAAAAAAAAAGAATAAGTAACGATTAAAGTAGGGTTGTATTTGTTTGTCTTGCTTTTAAAATTCGTTTAAGAGCAAGCTCCTTGACATAATTTCTTTTGTCGAATAACATTGCCACCAAAATGTTTTCGGGGTGTACAAAAAGGTGTTTCTTTCAATTACTGCATCGATTATTGTTTTTAAATTTTGTGGCAACAATCTTGCGAGAAAATATAATATTCAAATATGTGATTCGCTCCATCTATCAAAGACGGTTTGTTTTTTTTTAATAAAAAACCGAACTGGTGCGTAGACTTGTATTGTGTATTCCACAAGAATTTTTAGATTTTCAGATGGTTGACTGGAACCTAAATAAAGTCTAAGTATTTTGTTCGCAGTTGTGATCCATCTTAAATGTATCATTTTCCCAGGCTATATATATGCTTATCCGGAAGCACAGTAACCTGATTTGATTGCTTGACACATTTCAAAGAGATATTTTTGTTCGGTACTCAAATGAACTGCGATATTTTGTTCAATATCAGGTACATTTCCCAAACCAGGTGAAAATTGAACAATTTTGGTATTTTCACAATCAGCTAGTGCTTTACCGATCGGGCCAGGATACTCACGAGGTCCCGAAGTAGATCCATCTAAGTTCGTGAAAAGGTGTCATAGTGGCAATTCGTTTGCGTGGAGTAAACATATTGCTCACAGTAAGGGTCGACCTAATTTCTTTTCCATGTAACGAATAATACAGATAATTGTTTTCAAATCGATTCCTTTGATTTTTAAATAATCTACCATTGAATAACATATTCCTTTTCCGCTTTTACATTTAGGAGTTATATGGCCTAAGAATATTGATTCGTTCTGCAAGAATTGAAATATGCTCTTCTAAAATCTCCTTGCGATAACAACAACCATCTTTTTCTTCGAAAACAAGGGTCTTATCTTTCCCCCCATCAAAATATATACTATGAACTAAGACAAAGACACCATCATATTGGTTTGAAAGGCTATTTCTTGATTTAGACAAAGCTCTATGTATTTTATTTTTATCAATAACAAGAGCAGTATTAAGCTCTTTTATAATACCAACGTCCTGAAGAGCTGCGGAAGCAACTGCTGCAGCAGAGCGAACAGAAAGCACATACCTGTCACAAACTCTTGCTACAAATGGTAGGGCAAGTAAATAAGGCTTACTTGATGACGTAGAGGGTTCTGATAAAATAATTTGTGGCTCTACCGTCTCGACTGAATTGACACGCTCTATAGTTTCTATCGGTTCTGATGTATCGACTGCCTCGACTAAAATCGGTAAGGCAGAAGACGCACCACTTTGATGAATTATTCTAAAATGTTCTTTTCGATCGAGTCGTTTTTGAATTGTTAGGGTTTCAGGTTTGTCTACAGACCCAATCACCATTTTTCTGTCACTTCTTTGATCCATTAAAAACGATCTTTTATTAACAGGTACTTTATTATCCTTATCTATCACAACGACAATCATCAAACGAATCACACGATACAATGTCTAGTATTTTTGTGCTCGCAAGTGTAAGAAAATTTTGCAATTTATTGATATAGCTTGTGTTTTTTTTGTAATTAGGATATCTTTTAAGGGTCAAATATTTATCAAAGTGAATTTTGATAATATTTAGGATTCAACTATGACACACAACTGGAATCGATGCACTTTTTCAAAGCTTCTATAATTCTGTACTCATATTAAAAAAAAATCAGAGTTAGTGCGATTTCTGCCATTGTATTTTGTTTTGAGAAGGCTTTGTGTCGAAAGAACGTATTTTATTACATCTTTCCATTGTATATGAAATCTATAGTACTACTATCATGCAGCATCTAGTTAAGCGAGATACTGCCGTAATAGCGCTGGAATAGTTATTAATATACATTTGGATGGGTAGATTGTAGATTGTATGTTATATTTTCGGAAAAGTATGAGTTAGAATGAATACAAGCATTTGCAGGAATAATGAATGATAAGTACGAGTGAAGGGTTAAAAAGTGACACTAGACCATATCGTATGGTAGTAAGGGAAACAAAAATTAGTAGATTTCCCTTTGATTTTTCGTAAACAAACCCAGATTGTGTTTTCCATTTTTTTTTTGGATTTTGCATTTTTCAAGAACTTTTGTTATTTCTGTAGCTTATAAATCACACACGAATGTTGTCATATTCGAATTTAACTGTTTAAAATTGTAATGTAAATTGATAAATTTCGAACGTAATAATTGATTTTTTGTAGTATTTAAACACAGGTAGGTTCCTATTTACATTTATATTGAAGAAAAGAATAGTAAAAGTTAATGTTTATTCAAAACGGCATTTAACTGCTTACGTTCGTACACAGACATATATTTCCATGAATTTATTTTTCAAAAAAAAAAAAATTAAAAACACCGATATATTTTATTTTATAAATTTTTATTTTACGGCTCAAAAATGTTAACCATTTTTTGAAGATACTCAAAAGCAATAACATACATAGGTACAAACATCTGCAAACAAGTGTTTTATTTGTAAAATAAGTAAATAGGTAAGTACTTCAAATCAAATTAAATTTTTGCAGACTAAAAAATTTGATATAATAATCAAAAATGGTAACCATATATATATTTGCAAAGCAGCAAATTCTTCCCATCCTCCCCCTCCTCCTACCGACCCATAGCACTGACATCCCTTCTTTCTAAGGTCATGGAAACACTGATTAACCGTTAGCTTAAGGAAAATCTCGAAGATCAAAGCTTCTCCATGACCGTCAGTATGGCTTCCGCAGCAACCGTTCCACTGGTGATCTGATGGCATATCTCACCGAACAGTGGAACAAATCTTTACATCGTTTTGGTGAAAGTAAGATTATTGCTCTTGATGTCTCCAAGGCATTTGATAGAGTTTGGCATGAAGCTCTCTTATCGAAAATGCGTGCTTTTGGGATCGATGATACTCTTGTTCGTTGGATTATCTATCTTCTGGACCGTTCAATACCAGTTGTATTGGACGGATTCAAGTCTGATTACCATAAAATAAATGCTGGTGTGCCTCTGGGCTCTGTTCTGTCTCCGACTCTTTTCCTCATTTTTATAAATGATCTTCTGATTAATAAGGTAGTAATAGGAATCGTGTGCAGTTTAATGCTTCGAAAACTAAATGCTGTCTTCTGTCGTTAAGGCTAAACATACCCCCAATGCCATTGTCCATGAATGGCACTCATATCGAAGAAACCGAAAAGCTCTCAGTACGCGGTATGTGTGTCAACGACGACCTCCGTTGGAACGACCATATATTTGAGATCGCTAAGAATGCTGCTAAGTGCTAAGGTTTTCTGTATCGGTGTAAGAACTATTCTCCATCTGATCTGGCTACAATTTATAAAGCATTTATACGCCCTAAACTCGAGTATAACTCCAGCCTCTGGGCAGGTGCTTCGCAAACATCGCTTCACCTGCTTGATAGAATACAAAATCGAGCGTTAAGATTTATAGGAAATAGAACTGCCGCTGAAACAATTGCCCTACTCGAACACCGACGCACGGTTTCATGTCTTTCCTTATTTTATCGTTTCTTTTACAAAAAATGTTCACTCGAAGTAGCCAGTTGCATTCCTCCCCTTAAAAGTTTCTCCCGTAATACTCGTTTCGCAAGGAATGCTCATCAGTTGACCCTTGAGCCCAATTTCGGACGTACCGTGAAATATATGGTTTCTTTTTTTAGCCTAACAACACGAATTTGGAATGGTTTACCCGGCGAGATTTTCCCTTGCCATTTTGATCTGCTAACATTCAAAACCAATGTTAATCGGCACCTCCTATCTCTCCCCTCCCTATCTTCGTAATGCCCGCGCAGTGTGGTCTACATTTAAAGGGAAACACATAATTCCTTGTGCGCGCGTTAATTATAAAAAAAAAAAATCCATGCCAATGAAGAAAGATACAGAATACGAGTTGGGTACAAAGATATATACATACAAACAGTGTAAGCGATGTACATTGCTAGCGAAGCTGCATAAGAAGAAAAACATTCATTATTTTTTTTTTGTCTGATGACAGAGTAAAATCATGAGCGCTCTCTTTTTCAATAAATACTTACTTACTTAGGGGGCGCTACAGGGCGGGAAGAACCTGCGCCTCAACCAACATGCCTCTCCAGCCAGCTCGGTCTTTGACTAGCTGCTTCCAGTTTCGTACTCCAAGTTGGTTGAGGTCGCCCTCCACTTGAGCGCGCCAATCAATAAATAAGGTGCCAGTAATATTGACTTATTTTCTTAAGGAGTTTTTGATCGATCCCTTATTTTTTTTTTATTCAATATTGAAAGACAATATTTAATTTTTTCTTTCTGTTTTGATCTTTTTTTTAATTGATCTTTCTGTTTGCATTTAATTTGATCTTTCTGTTTGCATTTTTCAGATTTTCCTTGGCAAAAAAAATCTAAATCTTTTCCCTTTAGGCTTTTATACAATGTCAACCATTTTGCACTCCTTTCCTGTGTGAATATTTCGTCATCCCTCAATACCAGTTTTCAGCGATACGAAAATGATTTAAAAATAACACGAAAAAGTGTCGATGGTTTTGTTTTCTTCTGACTGCTAACACTTTACATACATCTTTCCCGTTCTGCCATTTTCTAACATTGCATTTGTATTCAATGCTAAAAGTCTACATCAAAATCTCCTCTCAGAGAAAAACTTTAGAATGAGAAAGCGAAACTAGATGGCGCTAGGTGAAACACCCATCTTGATAGTACTATAGATTTCATATACAATATACATTGTATTAGGGATAGTGAACTAGATTATAGATAGATAGAACCGTTATTTAAGCTAAAAAAAAGTCCTCAAATGCAAATAAATCATTCAAATCATTACATAGGTAAAATATTTATAAGTGTATACTTACATAAGTAAGAAAAAAAAGGAAAAATAAACAAAAGATTGCTTATTGCCCTATACTTGAACGGCCGGTAGAGACCTAAAAGTACTCTTAAATATTTTTGTTTTATTATTTTTCCCGTAGTTTACTCATATATACGCAGCTTTTCAGGGGTCTTTCGTTAGGATACGCCACAAAAAATTTTGACAGACACCCTAGTGCACATTTCCTTCGAAGATGCAACACATTTCTCACCTTTTCTGATTTGACCACAGTGCACGAAGAGTATATACGCTTAAAACTTGAGTATAATACCCATATTTAGGCAGGTGCATCCATAGATATCCTACTTGACATTTTTGGAATTCAAAAAAAGAGTTTTAAAATGATAGGGGACCGTAAATAACAAAAACGTTTTTACTTCAAATCCAGCGCAATTATCACAACTTGATTTCGACATTAACTTTTGTTTTTCCAGTCTTACTCCACAGTTCATAGTCGGAAATTGACTGTGGCCACGGCTAAAGATGCTGGGTAAGCATTTTCATGTTTCACAAGCGTTAAGTAGCATGGATTTAACTTTTGATATAACAAGTTTTAACTGAGTGCGAAGCGGTGTTTTGTTGGAATTCCATACAGTTTGTCTATTACCGCCGACAGCTGCATTATTTCCCTTAAAAGATTCAACCGTAATACTCGCACTGCTAAAAATTCCCATAATTTTACCTTTGAACAAAAAATAATAGAATAGTTATATATGGCGATTTTTCTTAAGCCTTACCGCACGAATGTGGGGTACTTTGCTGGAAACTGTTTTTTCCTCCCAATTGCAGAACAAATAGCCATAGGTAATGCCCTTTACTATCATACGATTTTTAATTTAACTTACCCATTTGCTCAGTTGAGGTTCATAGAGTACAACAAAATAACAACAAACCTCATTTTACTGATACAATCATAAACAATATATACTTTTCAGTTTTTAAAGTATTTATTTTTCAAAAGAATTTCATTAGGCTCATCTCATCGGTGTAACAATTTGCTCAATATTCTTGCATATTCTTAGAGATTTAAAATCATAGTCTATTTATTTATTTATTTCATTTAGCTACATAAACATTTATTTTCTTTTTATTTTGAATTTTCAAAAAATATTGCTTCATTCCTACAATAAAAAGATAGTTTTTGTTTTTTGTCATTTCTACTAAAATTTGGTACATCGGGATGGTCTTAGCGTCTAGAATTTGTTTCTGTCTCTTGTTTTTCAAATTTACATTCTAAACATAAAAATGTGTTTTTTTTTAAATATTCATTTTTTTTATTTTTAGAAAATAGACTAATATAAAAAGATACATCACATTCATAGTTTTTTTTTAGATATTTTTTTGTTGCTCTTTATTTTTTGTTTGTAAGTATTGCTTTATTCTACGATATGAAAGATTCAACCTACACACACACATGCACTCTTAAAAAGATGACTTTAATTTTTGAAAATAGAGTCGTTCTTAGAACTTACACTTACACTTACACGTCTAAACTAAAAGTTATTGCTTATACTGCTCTTGGAATGGTCTCGCATTGATTGTAGTATTGCTCTATATGCTAGGAAATAAACGAGATCAGGTTACCTACTTGGGAAAATCTAATTCTAGCTACGGGAAGATTCCTGGTTAGGAGGATGTATCTGGGATGACAAATATTTGATCCGAAGCTGGATCATCTAGTGATATGGTTGATTTGGGAGCCACTTCCATGGATTTCCAATTGCCAGAAGTTGACGCTTGATTGAGACTGGCCCGAGTTTTGTTAGGTGAGTTGCCTCGATCATCGGTCTCTTCGAGAGCACTCAAGCTGCAAGTGGGCAGCACTCGATGGGGGAATCTTGGTGATCCTCGAACACGCTCTCGCAGAGTTGGTTGGACAATAGCAATTGAAGGCCTTCGATTCGCCGGCAGCTGAAAGTTTACTTTAGTCTCTGGAACTTTTATGTATTTGCCGATCTCCCCCGCTGAACTTGATGGTCGTTCTATTGTGACTTTATCGTGGAGAAAATGCACATCGATAGGAGTCACATCAATATCAGTTCCACTCCTTGCCATTGATAGTTTTTGCATGGGTTTCAGGGTATTTTGTGTGCTGTATAGGGCATTGCAAGAGGCAGTTTCTGAGGATGGTATCAAACGTGAAAACATGCCCATATGGCTGCGCAGGGCCGCCTTGAGTCCTCTTTGCTCACCCAGGCTAATGGTGGAACCTTTATTGCTCGATGTGGTACGCGAGAATATTCCTCGTATCCGATTCATGAAACCAGTCTTTGCCTCTGTGGCTTGTTGATGGGCGAGTCGAAGGTTAAGGAGATCGGCAGCTGGGAGACAAGATTCGTTGATGGTTCGATCCTCGAGTTGCGGTTGGGAGGCGAATGTTACCGATCGCCGCATTGTCATTTGCATGTATTCTGCCGAAGGCCAACTAGCACGTGGAATCACCGGTGGTAGAACGGAAAGAAGGAGATTCGGTATAACACCACTAATGCTGGGGGTCCGAGATTTGCGTTTTTGAGGTGGGATCACTGTAACCTCAGGCTGAAAAAAATAAGAAAATTCTTTATGTTGATTACAAAAAGGAAATCAAAAAGTATGCTTGGCATGAATGGATGGTTAAACTTATAAAATAAGCAATGAACAGTTAAAAATAACTAACAAATTTATTACACACCTTGTGCTGACCCATAATTGATGTACTCGATGACGTCGCTGTCGAAGTACTCGTCTCAAGCATCTTCTCCAGCTTCCTTATCTCAGCATCCAGCGCAAGGATCTCCTTTTTGTATACCCGATTTTGTACTTCCACGCGATATTGTAATTCCCTCCGGTCGTCGACAACGAATCGCCTAGTATTGTATTCCATCTTAAGGCCCATGCTATGAATAACTGGATCTATTATGTCATCTAGATATGAAAGGATAAAGCCAGAGAAAGGCAACCATATATAGTAGGTATACTTACAACAATGAATCAAATCTCAACCCCCACCCCCTTAAAAGTTTTGAACTTACTTCTTGCCCAAATGTCATGAAGTTTGGGTATGAAAAGCAGACATAATGTGGCCGTTGTTGAAGTCAAGATGAGCGCCGTGATTGTGATGAAGGCCAAAGTGACACGCTCCGAGATTAGATTGGCCAGGACGACAACAATACCACTGGTTATAACCACACTATACACAGATACCCCAATATACTGGGAATCGTTGAGAGCGGGTATCTTCACATGTCTCGTCTCCCAGGCCATGTAAACTCCAACAACAAGCAGCAGACCCTTGTAAGCATACAAAGCACCCAACCAGCTCTGTGTGTGTTGGGAACGACATACTTCAACCTGTTGAACAAATGCAAAATGGACAAAAATGTCCTATGAATAGAGTTAGACCTAGACAGGATGAATACAACAGCAACTGATTGCCTTTAGATGGATTTACTCCTATAGAGGTGTTGTGGATACAAAAATCTATCTACCGAACCTAACAGAACATAATTACATTTTAAGCTTCCGCCTTTGCTCTAACCTTCGCCTCTGAATAGATGCAATAGGGCTGGTTTTGTGGTGACACCAGAGGACATGATGGCTTTTGGGTTGAGTGGACTTTGAGGTTTCATAATAATGTCATCGAATTTATGTTAGGATGGGGTAGATTTTATGAGGGTTCATCATCATCAGACAAAACGTTGAAATTGAACTGAGTTCAATTTTTGGTGTTTTGTTTTGGTATTCGTATACCTTCAGTATGGATATTTATTTTTTTATTAAGACTATAAGTTTTTTATTTAGAGGAATAGACTTGTTTACGCAGGTCAACTGAAAAATCCTAAAATAAGTAATTTTTTTCTTTTCTTTTTTTAGAGACCGGTATTTTTTTACGAGACACACTTCTTCCACCTGCTTGTCAATACTACGCACAAGCAACGATACGATTGCAAACCGGACTGACAGGAAAGAAGAACGTGCGTCTCTCTTTCTTTTCTCTTTTAAGCAATAATTTTTGTAAATGAAGGGTGAAGTTAGTTTAGTGTATGATAGTATCTAATCAGAGCCAGTCGACATTTTGCGTTGTTGGTAAGCCCAAGAAGCCTTTGAAGTTGAAATATAAATAAATTGTTATCCATATACCTGAACTGTAAGGTGTTTCAATTAATTTTTAATTTTGGTGGGGCTAACGCCCATTTATTAGCTTAATACAACCTTGACTTAAACTTAACTAAAATTAATATACTAATTAAACTAGCATAATAAGTTAGAAGGAGGAAAGATGATGTAAGAATGGGCTTTAAGCCTAGGACTTGGGAGGTTCAAATCAAAAAGAGGAGATTTCGAATTGATTTTACTCAACATGCGGGTTAAGGGTTCATTGAGACCATAGAAAGGACGAAGGGGAGGAAATTAAAAAAAGACGCGATGACCTTAAGTTGCGTGGGTAAGTGTTTAACAAGATGAGGTCAAAAAGAGGGGAACAGTCAGTGGCACCCGTAAGAAGCGGATGAATGAAAATGATGTCAAACACATTCCTACGGACTTGAAGAGTGTAGATTAATAATTTTGAGGTGGCAGAGATGAGAAGTTGTTAGAGTCATAAAGACCCCGAAGAGCAAACAACAGAAAATGACGTTGAACGCTTTCATTTCTAGACATGTGAACCGCATGATAGGTGGTCCATATCATTGCGATCTATACTCAAAAATAGGATGAGCATAGGAAATATAATGGGATTTGGTTACAAATGGGTTCCGAAACCAGCTTTAGATAAAACCAAGAGCGGAGTTAGCTCTAATTTGGCAATGTTAAGATCGAGAAAATTCTTACTGCAACATATTAACAAATGAATTGAGGTTATTTTGAAACACGGGGGAATCACGCCCAGAGGAGATCATCTTAAAAAATTTAGCATCATCAGCATAAAAGGAGATAGAAGATGATTAAATTATCTTTTCGACGTCATTAATAGCAATATAATGATAAGCCATCGAGGTCCAAAATGGCAACCTTCACCTTGGGGTACCCTAGATGTGGCCACAAAAGGAACTGGGAGAGAAGGACGTAAACGGACTCTATATCGGCGGGTGTGAAGATACGAAGATACCCACTTAGGAAGGTTACGACTAAAACCGATGAGAGATTTTGTCGAAAGCAGAGTAAAATGTAACGAACTCAACAAGATTTGTTGTGGTAGATCTTCCTTTACAAAAACCCATGTTGATTTGAGGATATCAGAGTCAGAGACTTGCATTAGAAAGAAAGTTAATCATACAGAATGATTTCAAAAAGTAAGGGGATATGAGAAAGTTTGGCGATGGGCCGATAGTTAAAAACTTTGTTTTTGGGACGTTTTTTATGGATTGCTGTGATATTGGATATTTTCCATAAATCGGGGAAAGATCCGGTGGAAAGGGACAGCTAGAACAAGTTAGTAATAGGAAGGACCAAACCAAAGCAACCAAAACATCGGGACCAGGAGTATACTCGTCTTTAAGTTCAAAGATGCCATTAAAGACTAATGAAGTATCCATATAATTCATATTTGAAGGGCCAGTATTAAAATGAGGAAGGTGGGAAAAATAAGATTTGTCTGGATCTAAGGTTTTTGGTGCAAATTACTGTTTGAAGTAACCAGCTAAGAAATTGGCGATGGTAGATGGATCATTGGATGATTGGTTGTTGTAGGGAAGAGAAACCATCGTTTTTTTATAGTAAATAAACTTATTAAACGATTTAGGATCCGTTATTCAATTTTCTTGGGTGTTGGAAGAAAAGTTATTGCATAGTTTTTCATATAGATTGCAAAATTTATAATACACTCCCAAGTAGTCGGAGTAATCGAGAATTGAACGAGAGCAAAGGTATTTAACCCAAAGCTTATTTTTCCTGTTTCGTAGCTCCCCACGGGGGAAGTTCAAAAAGACCTATTACGCAAAAGGAGAACATAAAGAATTATGCAAAACTGCACTTTTTCATAAAACAGACTAGTTGCTTCAGCTTTATAAATCGAATAAGGTGTGGATGAGGTAGTCATTTATTTATTTTAAATTAGCTTTATGATATTAGATAAAGTTTTATATTTTCGGAACTTACCGCGTTATAAGAAATATTTTCTTATTTCTTTCTACCCGACGTTTCGAAGAAGTTTCATACTTCGTGGTCACGGGGTAAGACTGACCACGAAGTATGAAACTTCTTGTACCGGATCAAAAGGCAGACCTTCCTTTTTAATAGACGCTAAGATATAACTTTTGGTCTTGCCGTCTATGCACATATCGTCTGGTTTGTCGTGGAGATAGGCTACGAACAGACTGTCTAATAGTCTGTTATCTTTGAGTTTGGAAAGGCCATACATTGGCTCAGTGGAATCAGTGGGTTTCCGGAAACTTAACTTTTTATAGCAGTGATCGATCTTTTTGCAAAAAAAACTTTGATTTGGTTAATGGTGATTAGAATTTGGGTTCATTTGTGCCAGTTTCGGTTATTAAAAAGAACAACCCAACTGCTAACGAGGACCACATTTCGAACCTACTTCGGTCTTCTTCAATTAGGTTTTTTAATTGTAATGGATCAGGCCATTTTGCCAACAGGTGTTTTTCTCCTTAGGCGTTGTGGTGTCATAGGTGTCAGTAGGCAAAACAATCGGAAGTGTTTGGGAAATGGAAAAGTATTCCTGCGCTAGCAAGTAGGGAGGTTTGAAGGCGTGCTGACGATGGAGCCATCATAAGTGTATATATGCTCTTTTGCTTATCCTTATAACAAAATATAGCTTGATAAATTGAACTGGTATTGGCAAGTTGGAAAAGGAAGCCCTGAGAACCTAAACTTCTGGATTCTTTTGTTTGATTCAGGATAAAGATGACACTTACTTTAAGGTTATCTCAGATAACTGGAAGAAATCTGCCGTTTTCTATGGTCAATTCGGTAACCATAAGGTCAATAACATAACAATCGTCAATTTAAGCAGAGGAGGTAGAAAGATTTTGCAATGGTGGTTGGTTTTAACGAATCAAAGACAAAACCTAAACTGGCTCGATATAAAACCCTGTGCTTACGATGGCTTTATAATTGTATCAGGAAGCATCTTAACACCGAATTATAAGCGAGCAAAACTATATCTTAATATTTTTGACTTTAAGTAAGTAATCGTAATCTATTCATTTGTCCTTTGCATAGTTAGCTTAACTTGTTTTATGCATCTTGTTTAAAATGTTTATAAACAAAATCATTTCCACCTCAAAAATGCATAAATAAATATTAAACGTATTTCTCAAACATTTCCTTGTTACTGACAGTTCTTACTTTATCAAAAGAGTACCCATTAGAAATCTCATATCAGGATCAAATAACCATTTCCGATAAATTTGTTCGTCCCTCATTTTTTTTCTATCAAACTCTATCATCCTTACTTCCAGACAAGCTCACAGTTCTCCTAATCATATTTCTTGCTGTCACCTCACATAAATCGCAATTTGCTTCCCCTAAATGTCCAATAAAAAACAAGATCCCATCAATCAATCAATCAAAATGTTGGATGAATAAAAAAACACCATTCAATCAAATTTAAAAAAAAACCCTATCATTTGTGCGTTTCGTCAATTGCAATCGCATTGAAATCCCCGAAGAAACTTCATCTTCATCTCACTTCGGTATGTCTATTCAACACCACCCAAATCACATTAACTGCCATCATATATCCTCATTCTACATATAAAAGATGTCCTCACACACTCACCTGCGGTAGATACACAACGCTCCTGTCGCTGCTACTGATTTCCAATGTTAAATTATTCAAATGTCTCTCCATGGGATCCGTGAAGACCCAGAGTGTCACGACCAATCCATCAAGCAGCAGCAAAGCTCCCACTAGCGAAATCAATTGTGTGTCCTGCAGCATTTTGTCCTTAAAAACGCTGCTGGTGCGAGTGAATATGCGGTGTACCCGGTAGGTTTTTGCAAACATCGAGCCGAAAGCGAGCGAAAACCCCGCAGAGAGCAGATACACTCGAGCCTGCAAAATGAAACAAATTTATTAGAATACAAAAATAGGTCGCCCTCAGGGGAAGCAATAAGGTTGTCAATTTTTTTAAAGGATTCAGAGGACGTAAAAGAATTAAGTTAATAAAAAAAGAACTTAATATATCCTGTCACGTGGCTGATTAACTACGGCTTGGTTAATTTTTGTGAAATAAAAAAAAAATTAAGGAGAATCCTTGTAATCCCGAAATATAAGTGTTTAAAATGAGGATACAGAATTACAGAACTGAATGGAAGTAAGAAAATTAATATGCGCGAAATAAATTGATGCCATTATTTGACTTAATACTTGAATTCTGAAAAGGCATTTTATTTGACATTCTAATCATCACGCAATTTCAATCTGATTATCTTGGTTTTACCAGGATAAATAACAAAAACTTAGTAGATACTGCTGTACGTACCAAACCGTGTTCTGTTTCAGTTCTCTACAATGATGTATTATGGCCAAAACAGATGGGAAGATAATTTCGTGCCAACTCAATTATTTAAATTATTTAAAAAAATTCAATCCACCAGTTTTCAAAATAATTCGAAAACCAAATTTAAAAAAAAAAATTAAAAATCGAAAAAAAAGTTTTTGAACATTTTGAAATGCGATATTAATTGAATTGTAAATGACTTCCTGTGTACAAAATTTTATTGAAATCGGGATAATAGTTAACGATAAAACCGCATTTGAAAAAAACCGGTTTTATGAGAGGTACCGTTATAGAACAAATTTTGAAAAAAATATTCTAACTGAAAGATGTATTGTTGTAAAAAATTAGCACCCTGAAAGTTTTATCAAAATCGTTAGAGCCGTTTTCAAGAAAATCAAACTTCTTATTAAAAATTGTATATATAACAGGTACCGTTATTTTTCGACTTAGAGGAAAAATGAAAAACTCCTCCCGAGATACTACCTAATAAATACTAAATACCAAGAAGCAAATCGGCCCATCCGCTTTGGCTGTAGAGGTGCGAACAGACAGACAGACGGAATTTCCGGACCCACTTTTTTTAACTTCTCTATTAACGTAATGTCATGTTTGATTGTTAGTTTTTTTTTTGCACAAATCCATAACTTGCATTATAGTACCTATAATAGCAAGTAAAAATGTAAATAAAAAACACTTGTAAATAAGCGTTACCGCTGTGACAATTTTGCCACAACTTTTAATAAAATACTTCACAATAGTTTTTATGGTTATAATATATATTACATTACATTACATTTTAATCTACTCCGTAGATAAATCTACAAAGTAGACACATTTACGAGCACTGGCTACTGAGGCCATCGGCTCAGACAATTACAAAGACAACACACAAGACGACATTGATACAGGACAGAAGAGAAGACAGAAGGAGAACGGAAAACAGAAAACACATAACACATGTCAACAGCACACAGTTGGTTTTCAGACGGTCCCCCATCTTTCTACTAAACTAATTAAGAGATTTTTATTTTAACTTTTTTCTTATATCTACTTAAATGCTAGACAAAAATCTTAAAACTAGCTAAAAATATCATCTTAAGTAACTTACTGGCCCTATGCGGGCGCTCTAAATTAATCTCTAACTTAATTTTAATTGCCTTTCGGCCTAAAAATAACTTAAATTTATCTTATCTTTATCGGGTTTTATTTTTCCCCAGAAAATTAAAAAAAACTAGGTATTCTTTATCGTTTTCTTACTCTATAAATTATAAACTACTTAAAAACTAACTTAAAATAAACTAAAGATAAACTTAAAATTACTTAAAATAAACCTAAAATACTTAAAATTACTTAAAATTAGAACAGCCACAGCAAGCTTTTTGTTTTTTTGTGTTTTTATATTTTTTTTGTATTTTTTGAAATTTTATATATTTTTTTTTTTTTTTTTTTTTTTTTTTTTTTTTTTTTTGGTGCCGCCGCAACTGCCCTACCTAAATTAAAGCTACAATAGATATATATAGTCGGCCATAGGCGATATTTCGTCTATGTCGACTGAAAATGGTCGGGTTTTAGCTAAGCCACCAAAATTGGTGGACCTGATCTAGGGCTTCCTTCCGATCCCGGTCGGGCACGGCCCTACTGAAACGGAGGCGCTCTGCTTCGCTCCCAGCGACTATGTCTCGGTCGTAGAGGAGCCGCCTACTGTTCTGCGGCCGACGTGGTAGATCAACGGAATCGCCGATCTATCCTGAATCAGCCCTCGACTATCAAGGTATAGGAAAGCCTCGGGCGGGATAAAACCACTCGAACGTGTGCTTTCAAAATATTCATCTTGGGGGTAGTAAGCCCCGAAGATTTGTCCATTAGTTGAGGTCATCGCCCTTGCAATGTGTCCGCGAATGAGCTTAATTAAAAAGTTATCTATCCTGTTTATATTGGCCCCGTTGTATAGGACCTCGTTGGAATAATGATGTTTGTACTCCGACTCTGGTGTTCTATAAAGACCGAGACAAGTGCGAAGGTACTGTCTCTCGAACACCCGAATCTTTTCCATTAGAGATGGTGCAACGTTGAACCACACAGGGCATCCGTAGGCAATCATCGGCCTGATAAGGGCCATGTAGCAAATCACTTTCACCCTGCTAACAAGGCGGCTGCTATAAAACAACCGTCTTGTCAGGGCAAAAGCTCCCCTAGCCCTGGCCAGAGCAGCCTCTACATGTCGATTGAAATATAGATACTGATCCAACCAGATGCCAAGGTACTTTACTACATCTTTACTCGCCAGTGGATGTCCATGTGGCCCAGCGATCACTAGCTTGCGCCAGTTCTTTCTCGTATCCCTAGAGGCCCCAGACAAAGGGGTTCTAAACAGGATAGTTTCACATTTCTGGAAGTTAATTTTCAGCTTCCAATCGTTACAGTACTTTTGAATTTTATCGAAATCACGTTGCAAGAGAATTCTGATGACTTCAACTTTTGGACCTGTTCTGTACGCAACTAAATCATCGGCATACGCAATTGCATGAGGTAGACTCCCAATGAGATCGCTGGTGTAAATACTAAAGAGAATCGGCGAGTTCACCGCTCCCTGTTGCAGACCGTTTTTAATATCAAACGTTGTGGTAGATGTTAAATTGTCACTCTTGACAACAAACTTTCTACCATTAAGCATGTCGTAAAGCATATATAACAGTGGTTTACTTATGCCCCATCTGGTTAGCTTCAGATACAGACCTTCTAACCATACGGTGTCAAAAGCCTTCTCCAAATCAAGCAGACAGGTCCTCGGCCCACTTGGACAGAGCTCTATTGACAACTTTTTCGAATACCTTGCTGATACTCGGAAGAAGACTTATCGACCGGAGATTTGCCGGATTGGAATTGTCCTTTCCCTTTTTGGGGAGAGGATGTACAACTGCTGTCTTCCAACTCACTGGATAATATGCATTATTCAGCGCGTTGTTGAACAGTGTTGTGTATATGTTAATTGCATCTTCGGGGAGATGTCGTAGTACAACATTGGGTATACCATCGACTCCAGCTGACTTCTTTTTCTTTAATGATGTGAAGATCATTTGTAGTTCGACCTTCGAGATGAGCAGGGAACTTGGCCCATTTCGCTCGGCGACGGTGGCATTTGCCAGATTGTCTTCATTGAATCCGGTAAAACCAAGATTCTCAGATCGCCATTGCGTGATGCTATTTCGCAGGTAGAAGTGATTCAGCAGAGCTCTGTTCTCCAGGTCGTGATTTTAATGAATGGACTCATTCACCTTATACACTTGCTGAAAAGCAGAACCCACTGTCTCAACCTTCTCCAATGGATCTTCGATCACAAAGAATTCGTCGTCCAAGACGGCGTTCCCCAGATGTACTCCTGCGGTCAGGAGTATGTTTTCGTTGTCTGTCGTTCTTTGGAGCTTAAGACACGGAAGATCATTTTGAGTGTTCTTTCTAAAGATTTTATTAATCTCGGGAAACATACTCGGGTCGTTAGAATTAACGGCTCGAATTCTGTTATCCCAGTAAGAGTTAACAGACAATCTATAGTTTTGTTTAATGAGCGAGTTGACATTTTTGATTGAAGACTTCAGTGTCCTAATCTCCAAATCGTTTCTGTCAGTAAACCGCCTGTACAAGAGTTTTAATCTTGTCAGGAGGCCACTTTTTTGTCTATGTAGTGCGTCTATTGTCGCGTTCTTGTACATTTCAGTTGCGTTATGTTCTTTGTATCGTGGGATCGTTCTGTCCATCGTTTGTTTTATGACACCATCCATCTGAAGCAGGTATCCATCGATCTCCACGTTCGATAGATTCCTGTCATTTGGAGGCACAATGTCGTTAGAGAGGAGTTCTCTTGTCAGGATGTTGGAGAAACGTGGCCAGCGTGCCTTACTAAAATTGTAAGAGCGCGCAGGCACAAATTCATCCAACACCACAAGTTCATTTGGTAGCTGTATGACGGCGGAAAGTCCGCAGTGGTCACTGTCGTATTCTACCGTCTGTAAACAGTTTCTTGTCTGTTGGCCCACAGAGTCAGTTACTGTCAGTCTTGAGTCTAACAGTAGTAGATCTAGAAAAGCACCGCTCCTTGGGAACGATGGTCTTTCTGTAGCATGAAAGTCGATTTTATACTCAATATGGTGTCGACCCATCCAATCAAAAAGATGGTATCCCCTTGGATTTTGGATTTGATTTCCCCAATCTTCATGTTTGGCATTGAAATCCCCAGCGATAATAAAGTAATTTTCATCCGAGTGCAGGCTAAGGCACTCGAAAAGTTTTTCGAGCTCTGCAATAAAGTTTGCAGGTTGAGGTGCTTCTTGTGCGTACACTGCGATCACATACATTCGCTTCCCATGTTGGAGAGGAATGCATATGATGCAAGCTTCTAGCAACTCGAATCTTCGCACTTCACTATTATATATGACCTTATGATCAATACCTTTTCGTAAAAAGATAGCGACCCCGCCCCCACGAGTGGAGTTGGGCCGGTCCCTTCTTACGATACTGTAATTATTATGAGTCAGTTTGTGTTTCTGGTTTAGCTTAGTTTCGCTAGCCAAAAAGACATCTGGACTGTGATCATGCAACAATTGAATCAAATTTGCTCTACGTTCGGTCCTGATTAGTGAATTTACATTCACAGCCAGGATTTTAAAGGGGTTCTCGTACAGCGCGCCCATTATGGTTTAAATTGCCCTAAGCTGGGAAGGTAAGCGTAGACACGGTCTAGTCTTTCCTCCTGCTTTCCGAGCTGTTGTTGTAGGCTGGTTAACTGGGCCTGCATGGCCAGCAACACAGTCATTATATCTGCCTGTCCCGCAGGTGCCGTAGGCACGGGGGCCTGTTTGGCAACCTTTGGTTGTGGCTGTACCGTTGTTGTTGCCCTCCCTGCCGCCATTTGGGCGTAAGAGATTTGTGGCACAACGGCTGTCGGTGCAGGAGCAAAAATAGGTCGCCTCTCCACCACCTTCGGAGCTTTTGTTTGCTTTATCTGCTGAAATTTAGGACAGCCCCGATAACTAGCAGGGTGCCCCTCGCCTCCGCAAAGCACACATTTAAGTTGAGTCTTATCTTCGACCCTTTCCTGTCCGAGTTTACACTCACCTAAATTGTGGTTCTCACTGCATTTCACGCAGCGAGACTGCATACCGCAGTTCGCCGCGGCATGCCCGAACCTTTGGCAGCGCATGCATTGAAGCATGTCGCCGCGTCTCTTTAGTTTATCCCATGTTACAACCTGGTAGTCTACGTTGGTAATTTTCCGTAGACTATCCAGTTTGCTTTTGGGCGACAGCTGAACCAGGAAGAACGGTAATTTCCGTTGCTCCCGCCTGGCTCTGACAGTCGTGAAAGGCTTGACCCCCACGAACTCGAGATCGTTCGTCGCTACCCGACGGAGTTCGCTTAAAAGCGCCACCGTGTCAGTGGAGCTATCAAGGCCCTTTAAGAGGACCGTTTACGCGGCACCTTACCTTTTTTTTGTGTTGGCTGCGCTGGCTGTTGCTGCTGCTGTTGAATCTGCTGCTGTTTACTCTGCTGCTGTTGTCTCAGCTGCGGTTGTCTCTGCTGCTGCTGTTGGGCGTTCTTAGACGTCGATGGTTGATTAGCATATGTTTGCTGTGGCTGTTCTTTTTTCTATTGTTGCTGCTGCTGTTTAGCAGGCTGTTGTTTTTGCTGCTGCTGTGATTGTTGTTTCTGCAGCTGTGCTTGCTGCTGTTGTTGTTGTTGCTGCTGTTTCTGCTCAGCCGTCTGGAGGGCCTTTAGTTTGGCTGCCTCCTTTTGCTCTTTGGCGAGCCTTTCATCCCTCCTTCTTTTTTCTTGCTTGGCTCTGACCGCCAGGATCTTGCGCTCAAAGTCACTGATTATTTCTTCCTCATCATCTGACTCCGATGAGGAAGGCCTTCCTTCTGTATGATTGTTCTTGTTGTTGTTGTCTTCGGCAACTTGTGTGTCGTCTGGGGTACTTGTATAGTGCCCCTCTCCTTCGTCGGACACATACGACACTGATATGTCCGACGCTAGTCCAGCATTTTCCAACTGCTGACGTATTTTCGAAGCTGCGGTTGTTTTGGCTGGTCGCGCCTCTTCTTTCTCTTCAACTTGTTGATTAGCCCTTGTTGGCCTTTTTGTAACTAGGTTCGGCTGAACCTTTTGCCTTCGTCTTCTCTTGACTGACGTCATTGGAACATCAGCCGATTTTGGTAGCCCATCATCCGATGGCACCACCTTATCTATCTCCTCCTCCATTGGTTGGGAGATTTCCTTCACGCCTTCTAGGCTTTGTCTGTTTTCCAACACTTTTTCCCAAAAAGTGTTGGTGAAGTCCCCCAGGTTGGATTCGAACCTGGGTTCTTCTTCGCCGCGTCCGGCCACTCTTTTTTTTTACTTTTAATTGATTTTTATTTTTTTTTTTCTTTTACTTATATCTACTTAAATGCTAGACAAAAATCTTAAAACTAGCTAAAACTATCAACTTGATTAACTTACTGGCCCTATGCGGGCGCTCTAAATTATTCTCTAACTTAATTTTAATTGCCTTTCGGCCTAAAAATAGCTTAAGTTTATCTTATATATAAGGGGGTTTTATTTTTCACCCAGAAAATGAAAAAAACTGGGTATCTTATCAGTTTCTTAATCTAAACTACTACTTAACTAACTTAAAACTAAACTAAAAATAAACTAAAAATAAACTTAAAATAACTTAAAATAAACCTAAAATACTTAAATCTAGAACAGCCACAGCAAGCTTTTTTTTTTTTTTTTTTTTTTTTTTTTTTTTTTTTTTTTTTTTTTTTTTTTTTTTTTTTTTTTTTTTTTGGTGCCGCCGCAACTGCCCTACCTAACTTAGATACTAAAGATATATGTAAGTCGGCCATAGGCGATATGTTCGTCTATGTCGACTAAAAATTTCGGGTTTTAGCGAAGCCACCAAAATTGGTGGACCTGATCTACTGCTTCCTTCCGATCCCGGTCGGGCACGGCCCTACTGAAACGGAGGCGCTCTGCTTCGCTCCCAGCGACTATGTCTCGGTCGTAGAGGAGCCGCCTATCGACTGTTCTGCGGCCGACGTGGTAGATCAACGGAATCGCCGATCTATCCTGAATCAGCCCTCGACTATCAAGGTATAGGAAAGCCTCGGGCGGGATAAAACCACTCTAACGTGTGCTTTCAAAATATTCATCTTGGGGGTAGTAAGCCCCGAAGATTTGTCCATTAGTTGAGGTCATCGCCCTTGCAATGTGTCCGCGAATGAGCTTAATTAAAAAGTTATCTATCCTGTTTATATTGGCCCCGTTGTATAGGACCTCGTTGGAATAGTAGTGTTTGTACTCCGACTCTGGTGTTCTATAAAGACCGAGACAAGTGCGAAGACACTGTCTCTCGAACACCCGAATCTTTTCCATTAGAGATGGTGCAACGTTGAACCACACAGGGCATCCGTAGGCAATCATCGGCCTGATAAGGGCCATGTAGCAAATCACTTTCACCCTGCTATCAAGGCGGCTACTATAAAACAACCGTCTTGTCAGGGCAAAAGCTCCCCTAGCCCTGGCCAGAGCAGCCTCTACATGTCGATTGAAATATAGATACTGATCCAACCAGATGCCAAGGTACTTTACTACATTTTTACTCGCCAGTGGATGTCCATGTGGCCCAGCGATCACTAGCTTGCGCCAGTTCTTTCTCGTATCCCTAGAAGCCCCAGACAAAGGGGTTCTAAACAGGATAGTTTCACATTTCTGGAAGTTAATTTTCAGCTTCCAATCATTACAGTACTTTTGAATTTTATCGAAATCACGTTGCAAAAGAATTCTGATGACTTCAACTTTTGGACCTGTTCTGTACGCAACTAAATCATCGGCATACGCAATTGCATGAGGTAGACTCCCAATGAGATCGCTGGTGTAAATACTAAAGAGAATCGGCGAGTTCACCGCTCCCTGTTGCAGACCGTTTTTAATATCAAACGTTGTGGTAGATGTTACATTGCCACTCTTGACAACAAACTTTCTACCATTAAGCATGTCGTAAAGCATATATAACAGTGGTTTACTTATGCCCCATCTGGTAAACTTCAGATAAAGACCTTCTAACCATACGGTGTCAAAAGCCTTCTCCAAATCAACCAGACAGGCACCCGTGCATTGATTTTTAGCATTGTTCCATTGGACAGCAGATACTAACTTAGACGCGGCATGAATTGTGTCATGTCCCGCCTTAAAGCCGAACTGTGTGTCTGGAATTATATTTTTGTCCTCGGCCCACTTGGACAGAGCTCTATTGATAACCTTTTCGAATACCTTACTGATACTCGGAAGAAGACTTATCGACCGGAGATTTGCCGGATTGGAATTGTCCTTTCCCTTTTTGGGGAGAGGATGTACAACTGCTGTCTTCCAACTCACTGGATAATATGCATTATTCAGCGCGTTGTTGAACAGTGTTGTGTATATGTTTATTGCTTCCTCAGGGAGATGTCGTAGTACAACATTGGGTACACCATCGACTCCTGCTGACTTCTTTTTCTTTAATGATGCGAAGATCATTTGTAGTTCGACCATCGAGATGAGCAGGGAACTTGGCCCATTTCGCTCGGCGACGGTGGCATTTGCCAGATTGTCTTCATTGAATCCGGTAAAACCAAGATTCTCAGATCGCCATTGCGTGATGCTATTTCGCAGGTAGAAGTGATTCAGAAGAGCTCTGTTCTCCAGGTCGTGATTTGGATGAATGGACTCATTCACCTTATACACTTGCTGAAAAGCAGAACCCACTGTCTCAACCTTCTCCAATGGATCTTCGATCACAAAGAAGTCGTCGTCCAAGACGGCGTCCCCCAGATCTACTCCTGCGGTCAGGAGTATGTTTTCGTTGTCTGTCGTTCTTTGGAGCTTAAGACACGGAAGATCATTTTGAGTGTTCTTTCTAAAGATTTTATTAATCTCGGGAAACATACTCGGGTCGCTAGAATTAACGGCTCGAATTCTGTTATCCCAGTAAGAGTTAATAGACAATCTATAGTTTTGTTTAATAAGCGAGTTGACATTTTTGATTGAAGACTTCAGTGTCCTAATCTCCAGATCGTTTCTGTCAGTAAACCGCCTGTACAAGAGTTTTAATCTTGTCAGGAGGCCACTTTTTTGTCTATGTAGTGCGTCTATTGTCGCGTTCTTGTACATTTCAGTTGCGTTATGTTCTTTGTATCGTGGGATTGTTTTGTCCATCGTTTGTTTTATGACACCATCCATCTGAAGCAGGTATCCGTCGATCTCTGCGTTCGAAAGATTCCTGTCGTTTGGAGGCACAATGTCGTTAGAGAGGAGTTCTCTGGTCAGGATGTTGGAGAAACGTGGCCAGCGTGCCTTACTAAAATTGTAAGAGCGCTCAGGGACAAATTCGTCCAACACCACAAGTTCATTTGGTAGCTGTATGACGGCGGAAAGTCCGCAGTGGTCACTGTCGTATTCTACCGCTTGTAAACAGTTTCTTGTCTGTTGGCCCACAGAGTCAGTTACTGTCAGTCTTGAGTCTAACAGTAGTAGATCTAGAAAAGCACCGCTCCTTGGGAACGATGGTCTATCTGTAGCAAGAAGGTCGATTTTATACTCAATATGGTGTCGACCCATCCAATTAAAAAGATGGTATCCCCTTGGATTTTGGATTTGATTTCCCCAATCTTCATGTTTGGCATTCAAATCTCCGGCGATAATGTAGTAGTTTTCATCCGAGCACAGATTAAGACACTCGAAAAGTTTTTCGAGCTCTGCAATAAAGTTTGCAGGTTGAGGTGCTTCTTGTGCGTACACTGCGATCACATACATTCGCTTCCCATGTTGGAGAGGAATGCATATGATGCAAGCTTCTAACAACTCGAATCTTCGCACTTCACTATTATATATGACCTTATGATCAATACCTTTTCGTAAAAAGATAGCGACCCCGCCCCCACGAGTGGAATTGGGCCGGTCCCTTCTTACGATATTGTATTTGTTATGAGTCAGTTTGTGTTTCTGGTTTAGCTTGGTTTCGCTAGCCAAAAAGACATCTGGACTGTGATCATGCAACAATTGAAACAAATTTGCTCTACGTTCGGTCCTGATTAGTGAATTTACATTCACAGCCAGGATTTTAAAGGGGTTCTCGTACAGCGCGCCCATTATGGTCTAAATTGCCCTAAGCTGGGAAGGTAAGCGTAGACACGGTCTAGTCTTTCCTCCTGCTTTCCGAGCTGTTGTTGTAGGCTGGTTAACTGGGCCTGCATGGCCAGCAACACAGTCATTATATCGGCCTGTCCCGCAGGTGCCGTAGGCACGGGGGCCTGTTTGGCAACCTTTGGTTGTGGCTGTACCGTTGTTGTTGCCCTCCCTGCCGCCATTTGGGCGTAAGAGATTTGGGGCACAACGGCTGTCGGTGCAGGAGCAAAAATAGGTCGCCTCTCCACCACCTTCGGAGCTTTTGTTTGCTTTATCTGCTGAAACTTAGGACAGCCCCGATAACTAGCAGGGTGCCCCTCGCCTCCGCAAAGCACACATTTAAGTAGAGTCTTATCTTCGACCCTTTCCTGTCCGAGTTTACACTCACCTAAATTGTGGTTCTCACTGCATTTCACGCAGCGAGACTGCATACCGCAGTTCGCCGCGGCATGCCCGAACCTTTGACAGCGCATGCATTGAAGCATGTCGCCGCGTCTCTTTAATTTGTCCCAGGTTACAACCTGGTAGTCTACGTTGGTAATTTTCCGTAGACTATCCAGTTTGCTTTTGGGCGACAGCTGCACCAGGAAGAACGGTAATTTCCGTTGCTCCCGTCTGGCTCTAGCAGTCGTGAAAGGCTTGACCCCCACGAACTCGAGATCGTTCGTCGCTACCCGACGGAGTTCGCTTAATAGCGCCACCGTGTCAGTGGAGCTGTCAAGGCCCTTTAAGAGGACCGTTTGGATTTTTTCCTCTTTCGGCGTGAAACTGTAGTGTTCAGTGGCCGTTTTTTGGAGGATCTTTTTGACTTTGTTGTGCTGATCCACTGAGAAGCAGTGGATAGCATGCCTATCATTGCTTAATCTTTTTATTAAAAAGTTGTCGCCTATGGCGTCCTTACATATATCTATAGTTTCTTTTAGGTTTATTTTAAATGTATTTATTGGCGGCACCTTACCTTTTTTTTGTGTTGGCTGCGCTGGCTGTTGCTGCTGCTGTTGAATCTGCTGCTGTTTACTCTGCTGCTGTTGTCTCAGCTGCTGTTGTCTCTGCTGCTGTTGGTTTTGCTGCTGCTGTTGGTTCTGCTGCTGCTGTTGGTTCTGCTGCTGCTGTTCGTTTTGCTGCTGCTGTTGTGCCTTTTTAGAGGTCGATGGTTGATCCATCTCTATTTGCTGTTGTTGTTTAGCAGGCTTTTGTTTTTGCTGCTGTTGTGGTTGTTGTTTCTGCAGCTGTGCTTGCTGCTGTTGTTGTAGTTGCTGCTTCTGCTGCTCAGCCGTCTGGAGGGCCTTAAGCTTGGCTGCCTCCTTTTGCTCTTTGGCGAGTCTTTCCGCCTTCCTTCTATTTTCCTGTTTGGTTCTGACCGCCAGTATTTTGCGCTCGAACTCACTTATGACTTCTTCCTCATCGTCGGATTCTGATGAGGAAGGAATTTTTTTTGTATTGTTGTTGTTGTTGCCTTCGGCAACTGTTGTGTCGTCAGGGGTGCTTGTGTAGTGCCCCTCTCCTTCGTCGGACACATACGACACAGATATGTCCGACGTCACGCCAGCAACTTCCAGCTGCTGACGTATCTTCTCTGCGGCACTGGACTTGGCTGGCCGCTCTTTTTCCAACTCCCCTACGGTTGTGACTATGGCCGGAGTTGCCCTGGTTTGCCTTTTCACCAGATTAGGCTTAAATTGTTTTTTTCGCCTTTTTACTGACGTCATTGGGACATCAGCCGATTTTTCTGGCTCATCATCCGATGGCGCCATGTTCTTGTTTTGCGGTAATTTGCCGCCTTCTAGACTATTTCTACTGTCTAACACTTTTTCCCAAAAAAAGTTTGTGAATTCACCCAGGCCGGATTCGAACCTGGGTTCATCTGCGCCGCGATCGGCCACTCTACCACTTGGGCTAAACTCTTATATATTAAGAGTTGGTTTTTTGGTGTAGATATAGCTTTGGGCTGCTTGCCCAAAGATCTACAAATGTTGAGCTTTTAAAAAAGCTTTTTTGTTTTGCGAATTGCAGCCAAATTAATTTTGGCTTTATTTAAAGCAAAAATATAAAGAATAATTGAACTTTTTTGCCTTTTGGCAAAAAACTAACTGACTTTACTGGAATTACTTTACTTAATAAAAATATCCACTTGTAAATATCACTGTGAAAGTCGTCAACAATGTCTTCGCTCCTCCACAGTTGCTGATCGACTGGTCCGGCCACTCTACCACTTCAGCTAATCGCTTATATGGTAGATTTTGGGTTTTTGGTTAATATAACTTTGGACTGGCTTGTCCAAAGTTCGAGACTAGCTTTTAAAAAAAGCTTTTTTTTTTTTTTTTTTTTTTTTTATTTTTAATTTTAATGCAAATGATTGCCAAACTTATGTTGGCTTTACAAAAAGTAAAAAAAACAAATTTAATTATTTGCCTTTTGGCAAATAAACTAAGAATTTACTTTAAATACTGTATTTAGTCACTTAGACACTTGAAAATATAACTTTTCCACTGTGAAAGTCGTCAACAAAGCCTTCACTCTTCCACAGTTGCTGATCGACTACGGGAAGCGATGCTTTATCGGAGCCAAGGCCGTTGACTAATATGTTTTTCGTTCACTTACATTGATACGATACTTAAAAAAATCAAATTTTTGCCGGATTGGAATTTTTATTCTCTAAATTTAAAATTCACAAAAAATTGATTTTATTTATATTGTTTTTAAGTGACATATTTTTTTCTTCATTATAACAATATTTTGCATCTTTTTAATAATGCCCAGTGGTAACGTTGAATTTGGCATTAATACAGCAATGCATAAAGATACAATATGTACACATCTGTTTTAGGTGTAGTTGATCAATGTTGAGTCAATTTATTGGAGTACCAAAAATTTTCTTGGAAAGTTAGCTTTTGAAAATGTTAAATGCAGTTACATGCTTACTTTATGTAGCTTGCCTCATAGCAGTGCAACTGCAGAGAGTTTTTTCTCTAATTTAAATATTATAAAGGATGATTTAAGAAATAATTTAAGTATTTCAACTTAACCGCGAAAATAATAAATTTTGCACACTACAATATGGTAGTCATTATAAAAAAAATTATTAAAACATTAATTTTTTTGGTTAGCTAAGATGTAAATATAGTTTATTTATTATTTTATTATATAGATTTTTTTATAAAATGTGTATACATAGAGTTTATTATTTATATATACCTATGTATATATTTAAAAATAAATAAAAGGATTACAAAATTTTTAAAATTATTTTGTTTTTTTTTTTACTACATTTTTACTTCACTGCACTTTCCACATTCCACTTTAGTTTCAGTCTGAGTCTGCCTGCATTTGTCTTTGACTCAGAACGTCCAACGTCCGCTTCCGCCAGTGCCAGTGTGAAGAAGAATATATAATTTGTACAAGACGAAGGCTGCAATTGCAAGAAATCACTAGTTCCTTTTCTGATGGAGTCTCAAATGACCTCCAAAAACGTGTCCTTTACCGCCAGCACAAAGTATTTATTAAAGGACTAGGGGCAACATTGCGAACATGCCACCACACAGGTCGCCTCAGAAGTGTTATATATTTTACACGGCCAACACAACAAAACAAACTAGTTGGAAAATGAGTTAACCGACACTAGCACTTCTGGCTAAACAAGAAGCATATGAGCCGACGACGACGGCGCGCCGGTGCACAGAAGGTAAAGAAATTAAGAAATTAAATCACATATTATTATTGTGAGAAAAGTGCGAGTAAGGAAATGCGGACCATTTACTGCAGGAATGAAGATCGTATGATTTACTAAAAGACAAAAATCATGTTATATAGAAATATAAGGTATGCTGAATTTACGGGTGACGTCACTATCATCTGATTTTTGTACTAGGGAAAATAAATAAGTTTATTAATTTGCCGTTTTTTTACTGTGTCCTAATACCTTACTTTAGGCGGCACTACAGTCCGGAGTGGACCTGGGCTTCAGCCAACAAGCTTCTCCAGCCACAGCCAGGTCAGTCCCTAGCTACTTCTGCCTCCAGTTTCGCACGTGGAGTCGGTTAAGGTCATCTTCGACATGTTTGCGCCACCTAATTTCCGGTCTTCCTCTACTGCGCCGTCCCTCTGGGGTGCAATCGAAGATTTTCCGGGCCGGAGCATTGATGTCTATCCGCTCTATATGACCCAGCCATCTAAGAAGTTGAATTCTTACTCTTTTGGCTAGGTTTGTGTCGCTGTACAGCCGATACAGTTCTTCATTGTATCTTCTTCTTCACTTTCCGTTAATGCATACGGGATCAAAAATCACCCGGAGATTTTTTCTCTCGTAGCAGCCTAACGCCCTCATCCGCTTTTAACAACGTCCAAACGTCTGTACCATAGAGCAGGATTGGGGTCATAAAGGTCTTATTAAGAGAGTTGCCCGAGCGAGGGCTTTACTTTTCAATTGCCTTTTCAGCCCGAAGAAGCAGCGATTGGCAAGAGTTATTCTTGGTTTGATTTCAGCGCTGGTGTTATTGGCTGAGTTAATAGCGGAGCCAAGGTAGACGAAGTCTAGACGAAGTCCTTAACTTACTCAAAGTTACAGCTGTCTATGGTGATGATTTGTCCAAAACGTCGATGTTGAGTGTCTCTTCTTGATGACACTTGGTATAGCCTCATTGACTGCTTAACCCATCTTCGCCGCTTCCGTCTCAATACTCACAAGACGCCAGTGACATCAAGCTATGTTCGTCCAATTATGTCAATATCGTGGGCGTATGCGAGTAATTGGATGGACTTTTGAAAGATCGTGCCTCTGGTGTTGGTGTGAGAGTTCTGCACTATTCTTTCAAGTATGATGTTGAAAAAGTTGCATGACAGCGCATCACCTTGTCTAAATCCTTTTTTGACTTCAAAGGTGTCGGTGAGGTCTTTACCGATCTTGACGGAACAGCGTGCGTTTTCCATAGTCATTTTTCACAGGCGGGCGAGTTTGACAGGGATGATGTAACTGCACATTTTTCTTTTTAACTCGTCTTTATGTAAATGCTGTCGTACGCTGCGAAGTGGACTTTCCTGACCTAAGACCGCAATGATAGGGACCTATCAGGTTGTTGACGAATGGCTTTAGGCGTTCACACAGTACAGCAGAAAAGATCTGTTAGGCGATGTTGAGGGGACTGATACCCCTGTAGTTGTTGCAGTTCAGAGGGTCTCCTTTTTTAAGGATCGGACATCTATAGTCCTAAGAATCATACAAAAATTGTTTAAATTTTCAGTTATAAGATAAAGTTGTCACATAAGAAATAAATTAATATTGAGAGATAATAGTGAGGTCAGAAAATACCAGGATGGCGATTTATGTGCATCATACCAGCATACCTTTATTTCTGTGTATAATGGGTAAAACTAAATTGTCAAAGCTACAGACAGACCTTAAACAGAAGCTTGCAAAAACGATTAGGGGACCTCGTACACAAAAAACACTTCAGCTATGAGGAAAGTAATTCTGCTGACAGGCAAGTTGAATCGTACATACTACCTTCTATTCCGGGGTACTGCCTCTTGCGAGTAAAAGTTATCTCGAAAAAGTAAATCTCATCTAGCCATTCGGACTCGGCGGTAAACTGTAGGTCCTTTCCATTCTTGCAGATTAACAACACACAGACAGGAATGGTTGAGAGTATAATTTCGTAGGCCTTGGATCCTCAAGAAGCTGTCGCGCCACTATTTTCTTATTTAATTTAGACACAGAAGCAACTAAGATGGGTTAGCAGTCAATGAAGAAAAAACCGAGAAGAAGACATCCAACATCGAGGTCTTGCACTAATCATCACAAAAGATAGTTATAAATGTATGTTACTTAGGGATTTTGTCGTCTACCTCTGGGCTGCGCTATGAACTCAGAGAACAACAGAGATGTTAAACGAAGAATTACTCTTCCCAATCGTTGGTTCTTCGAGCTAAGAAGGTAATTAAGTAGCAAGGCCCTATATCGGGCAACTAAAGTTTCCCTTTAAAAGACACTCATGATCCCAGTTCTGCTGTATGGTGTGGAATGCGGAGGCATGGATTTTAACAGAAATTGATGAAGACGCTTTAGGTTGCTTTGCAAGACAAATTCTTCGGGTAATGTTTGGTCCCGTATTCATAAACGACGAGTGCCGAAGGAGATAAAATGAAGAACTTTGCGGGTTGTTCAGTGATATAGACATAGGCGACTCAAATGGTTGGGTCGCAGTAGAGGAAAGCCGCATTTGCATTTGGACCAACTTTCCCTACAAAACTGGAGGCAGCTAGAGATCGAGCAGTCTGAAGAAGCTTGTTGGTTGAGACGTAGGTCCACACTGGTATGGTAAGGATTAACAGAAAGATTAAAGTCCGCTTTATGTACACTCATACTACACAAGATGAATACTGCATATAATACAGTGACTTGCACAACACTTTTTCCCGAAAAAAAAGAAGATAATTGCAATCCACTAATATTGCATTCCATAAGTTTTCTTCCAACATTCACAAAGTATTAGAAAAAATTCCAAGTTGTGTTTTTTTTCAAATTGGCCGAATACGTTAAGATAACTCCAGACACACTGTTTGGCTTAAAGGTGGGGTAAAATACTATTCATATTCATACCCCATCGATGTTAGTTTCTTATGTTCAATGCAACAATGGTAACAATCAAAGCATAAATCAATTTGGAGAAGGTGTCGAAACGATATGGTTCAAACATCTTTATCTGCAGCTTTTGATGGACATAGCTAACCCACTTATATTTTTGCATAACGAAATGTCTAAGTTTGTTGTTCAAGCGATTAGACTTCTGCCACTAATATTTTATATTTCAAATGGTCTACAGCAGGGAGCGGAAAACTCGCTGATTCCCTTAAAAACATAACATGAAAAGAGAAAGAACATTTTTTCCATCAACCAGTTTCACTTTAAAGAGAATCATAATTTTTATTTCACTCTTCAAAATCATCTAGTAAAGATCGGTGGCTCGCTCGAGATTAAAAGGAAATAAAGTGTTTTATAATTTTTTATCAAAATAAACCCCAAAGACATGCATTTTTAATCAAAATGCCAAAATCGCTTGATTTACACTTTTAAAGGGATAATTTGTCTTTTGCTTGTTTGTTTTCTTACAATCCACGCTTAAATCTCTGCAAACAGAAACTCTATCGAGGTTGTAAAAATAAAGTCAGTAAAATCATCCACTTCCTTGCTCAATATGGATACCCTGTGTGTGTACGTTCACTCAACTTTTTAAATGAAAAACCAAATTTTTCGTGAATAAGGACGAAAACTTGGAAGCATACAGGATATCCGTCAGGAGACGTCCAATGAAAATGATAAATGAGATATTTTAATTAATACAAATTTTCTCATGTGGACTTCTTAATGAGCAGTCAAAAGAAGACTATTCTTTCAAAAGAAGGAAAGTTTAATGGAAATATTTAATTGCAGCAGCATCAATGTGTCCCATAAAAATTCTATGGGAGAGACAAATAATCAAAGTTAACCAAAGTTGAATTAGAAATAAGAAGTTTTATAAACCCAAGAGATATAAGAGCTCATAACTTTGCTTACAAAATAGAATTAAAATCAAATTGATAATTAAATCCTTGCAAACAGATTCAAATTTAATCATTTTTTTTAGCAACTACTGCTACCTTCCACCGCCCGTCATTTGCAAAATTTCAATTCATAAAAGTTAATCCAGTCTGCATTTCAGGATTCAGTGTCCTCTATCCCGATAATCCCTATAGCTTCGTAGCTTTCGTTATAAAACCGACTCATCATCATCAAAAAACTTATATATTTATCTTCGAGATTCCAAAAATTCATTGTCCTGACAGAAGCTGTCAGCCAATGTCAATCCTTTTATCATATCCTTCAGCTTCTATGCGATGTGATTGGTGGTTGAACTTTTCGAAGCTTTAGATATCACCGGAAAATTGTTCTTAATATATTTTTGCCGTTTATCGTTCATTATTTGTTTGCTAAGTCGTTATTCTCCTGTGACTGTTTGAACTTTAAAGAGGAGCTTCCAGGTTCCCAGATTGCTAATATAAGATTAATTATTATTTCTGTGCAAAGCTGTTACAATTAAGATAAATTCATCATTATCGAATAGGAAACGGCTCCTCAAAGGAGCAGCACAAGTGAATGAAATTAATAGGATATTTATTTTTTTTTTCTTATTAATCCAAGTCCATGAAGACGTAAGGGTATACATTTCAAGATGCCGGAAGAAGATTAAGATTTAATAAGAAATAAATACTTATAGATTCAAAGTCCTAGAGCACGCCAAACTTCTATGAGGGAGGTTTAATTCATTTACAATCCTCAATAAATTTAGTTCTTCAGCCATCAATTATTTCTAATGAGAATTATGATGATAAAGACTGTTTCAAAACCTAATACCCCAAAAAATAAACGATGTTCGTGATTTTTTTTTTAAACAAAATAGTGTTTCATTATCATTATCATTATCAACCTGCTCTATGGCACAGAGGCATGGACTCCATCTAAAGCGGATGAAGATATCCTTAGTCGATTCGAGCGTAAGATTCTTCGGAGGATTTTTGGCCCCATCTGCGTTAACGGGCTTTGGAGGAGAATGTTTAACCAAGAACTATACGAGTTATACAGCGACATTGACCTTGACGTTTAAGATGGCTAGGTCATGTAGAGCGAATGGACAACAATGCTCCGGCTCGCCGGATCTTCGATTACATCCCAGAGGGTAGCCGCAGTCAAGGAAGACCTCGCCTAAGGCGGTGCGCTCAAGTGGAGGACGACCTCAACCAACTTGGAGTGCGAAACTGGAGGCAGCTAGCCAAAAACCGAGGTGGCTGGAGAGGCAGGTTGGTTGAGGCCAGGTTCGTCCCGAACTGAAGCGCTTCCTTAGTAAGTAAGTAAGTGTTTCATTAAACGTCAGATTTAAAATGACGTCGAATTTCAATTCGGTTTTTAAATGTATGAAACAAAGTGAATCGAAAATTTGTGAACAAAAAATGCCAGTGCATTTATGGTCGTGGAAATTTAGTTATTATCGACAATATCAAGACCAAATATAAACAACTTTGTTTTTAAATAAAACGCAATCCATTTGAGATATTTCAAAAACTTTATTAGACAGAATTTTTGATGACTCGGACACACATTTCGGCCGCTATATTCCGTTCAATATTGGCTCTGAGCTCTTCCAACGTCGTCGACTTGTTGGCATAAACCAATAACTTAACATAGCCCCAAAGAGGCGGCCAATCGACCGGCCAATTTCTTGAGATAACACGCTCATCAAACTTACTCTTCAATAAATCGATTGTAAGGTGTGCTGTGTGGCTTGTGCACCATCCAGTTGAAACCACATGTCATCCAAGTCCATATCTTCCAATTCGGACCAAAAATAATCGGTAATCATGGCGCGATAACGTGGCCAGAGTATCGTGACGATCGTTATCGTCGACGAAAAAATATGGCTCAATAACGCCGCCGGCATGCAAACCGCACCAAACAGTTATTTTTTGTGGATGAAGGTGGTGATTCATGAAGCAAATGTGGATTATAACCCGACCAATAACGAATATTTTGCTTATTGACGAACCCATTGAGCCAAAACTGAGCTTCGACACTCAAGATGATTTTGCGATGAAATTCAAAAATTCAAGGCTCTTAAAGTTGCGGTCACCGACTCCGAATTTCGGTAAAAAAATTATAATTTGCAGACGTTGCTCGCTTGTGTACTTTAGCATGGTAAATAAATTAACAATGACGGTTCGATGATTAGTGAAACAGTGCGTTCACAAATGAAATTAAAAGTTTTCAATTGCCTATAGGAAAACCCGATAGAATACATTCCTCACCCCTTTAAATATACGAAGATGAAAGAGTTAATTAGTTTGATATTTAGTAGATAAGAATCAAAGCCCCCACTATCTGTTCACTGAGTCATTTATCAGCTGCCTGTTTGACTGCAAATATCAGCTCTTTGCCTACAGCATTGGAAAACATATCAATTGCTTCAACATCCGGTGGCACTAGCACACAGTTAATAGTCCGTTAAAAGATCAGCTCAGACTGACAAAGAGCGGATGTTTGTAATAGAGAAAAGGAAGCTGGATATTGCAGAAGAGATGCTTCAATAAATCATCCGGGAAATCACGATGTCGAAAAAGCAGAGTATAATAAATAAATTGATAAGTTCTTAGCATTTAAGGATGAATAATTTTTTTTATTTTGTTGTTGTTTAAGTTTGTCTTCCCTTTTATTTATATATGTTTTATTACTTTTATTTAAATAACTTGTAGCACTGAATTTCTATTCTATTTCTTCAAATACACTCACAGCTCCATACTCAAATAACTAATTTAATTTTAGGTGAATACACCACGAGCACACATTACCAGTAGCGCATTGTGTTAATTAAATTTTGATTTTAATTTTAATCTTCCCTAACCGTACGCTAAAGCGTTTAGATTGATATTTCTATAAAATTTTCTAGCGGAATATATTTCTTTGTACTGTTTTCTGTTTTTTTTTTTTATTTTTGCTGTTGAAAATGACTGTCAAAATTCATGACAGAAATCAATGGCTCACAATCACAAAATATTCAATCTCTTACTCTTTGTCTCTGAAAAACATCAAAATTAAAAAACCTATAAAGGTACTTTTAATATAATGTTTTTTTACTTGAGATTATAGTAGTCCGGGAGCCAGGTAAAAATTTAGTCAATCATTTCCTCTCAAGCGATAATTGGTGAAACGCATCAGGGAATACTATTATAAGACCTCGCGAACGTCAGCTGTGGTTCCGTGGGTGGGCTGAGCAGTCCAGAGCTTTATAACAGGTGACATTTATATTCATTTAGATTTATGTATATATAGCTTATATGCTAAATTTTAGCTGAGAGGAAATCACTGAAAGTAATTTTTTTTTTCGAAATTGATAGATACTGGAGATAAGGAGTATAGATTATTCGAACCGGAAACATCCTAGGACCCTATGTTCTTTCAGAAAGTTAAAAAATTACAATAGATTGGTTAAACACAATGATAATTTAATTCATATACTAAAAAAACATGTATTCATAAACCATAACTTAATCCAATTAAAACGCCATAAGGCTACTGACCACATTAAGTATAAATAACCGCAAATCAGTTGTTTTAAATTTACATACATATACATGCCTCAAAGATCACCCACCCATTAACCGGCCAACAAATACATTCATAAAAAATTTAATGAATTAAAAGGCTCTATCCCTTCCGCGAATCAGAGAAAATTATATCATTTCAAGGATGCATTCACCAATTTTTTGGATTAATTAATGGGCTCCAGGAATTATTTCAATAATTAACCACGTCGCCTGCAAAATGGCTCGGTTGGTATTTGTATTGAACAAAAAATTCAATTTTCCTGTATCCTTATCGAAATTAAACCTGAAACAGTTAACCAAGGAGTTAAAAAGTCTACGAAAGGTCGCAAGATTGCATTATTTTTTACCAAAAAAAGCATAAAAAACGACAAAAAGAGTTCTGAGATGAACTTACCGTACAAACAGTTGAGAACGAGTCCTCGGCCGATGGCAGCGTCGAATAATCCAATCCCAAAAGAATAACGGCTGTGTACACAAGGATACATCCGACAGCAGTAATGTTGCTCAGCTTCGGACTTGAAAGTTTGATTGCCCTGAAAGTGTGCAACCAACCAGAGTAAAAGGGTTGCGGATAAAAAGAACGTTTTTTTTTTGTATGAGAAAAGCCTCAAAGGACACAAGGACTCTCGGCTATATAGTGACCATTTTCAATTACACTTACACAAACACACACACATTAATACTCAGGAAGACTTACTTTAATTTCCGAAAGTGTAGGTTAAAGGCCAGAAAGGCTATCGCCAGACCTATTCCCACCGACGAAAGGGTGGCAATTGTGTAGAACGCCAACGGAGCAACAGTAGCCACCCGGACTTTGAACACTCGCTTGGCAATTGGCACCTGTCCCGTGTGCCATTTGATGGCATAGCACTTGGGGCAATTGAAATCTAAAAAATTCTCCGCTGGATAGAACAATGCCACTTGTTCGAGGAAGCCTCGTTGGATTTGATAGAAAGCTGTTGTGCCGATGCGATCGGGGCCACTAAATGATACTGGACCCTGAAAATAAAAAACAGGAGTCATTTTAACATTGAATAAATATTTGAAATGTACTGCAATTGCAAATAAAAAAAATATGTTATTTTTATTAAAAAATGCCTCATAATGTTAAAATGTTATTTTTATTTTATTTTTTAATGAATAAAATTCTGAGAACCGGATTAAGCAATTAAAATTGGAAAAGCGGTTAGCCCATAGGTATATTATTAACTGCACACAATTATGAAGATAATTAAAAAAAAAGTTGACATATTATACTAAAAATCATATACAGTCCTGTTGAAAAATAATTGTTAATATTAACAAAAAGTAATTTTTGCCCAAACACTGCGCATATATTTTTTTTCGTCAACAAAAAATATCAATATTTTGTTATCTAAAAGATTTTGGAATGAAGCTAAACAAAAAGTTGCTTCTTTTTATTATTTTTAATTAGTTGAATAAATGGTATTCCCAAAAATAATAGATGTTGCTTGGAAAACAATACAAATATTGAAACAGATATTTTATGATATTATATGATATTTTATTTTTTATAAGGGGCTCAGAAGTACGAGGAGTAAGTTGCAGATATCCCAAATAAAAGCTCAAAGGCTGCCTTCCTAAATGCGATTTGCCATTGGGTACTTGACCCAACACTCACTAGTCCATTATGAGTATCTACTTATGTAATGAAAATTTACATTTTCTGACGATATGCCAGGCAAACTAGTACATACCTCATCCAGATACGATGACAAATCGACGGATTGCGATCTATACACACATATATCAAGGACTTGCTAAAAGAAAGATTCGCCTCCCACGTCCCACTATTCCATTGAGTCTGCATAGGGCCTTGAGTGAAAAGTTCTCAACTTATCAGATAAGCTATAATTGAGTGGTTTTCAATTTTCGATTTGAAAAGTGATAAGCTGATCAAAAAAAGAGTTGGTTGTCTGTAAAGTCGGTTTACGGACGATAATTTTACGTGATAACGTCACAAGAAAACATTGATGGCAACATATAGCCCGATAACTCAAACTCACAAACCCTCTCGTTAAATCCACACACACACACCCAAATATTTATACGTCTACTTTCTATTTTAACAACACTCCGCCTATTTTGTATTTCTTTTTCTCTTCTTGTACTTTTCCATTTGAGTGGAATTATTTTGGGAATTTGCGCCTGTTCTTTTTTATGTTCATCTGGTGCCTGCGGTCGATTTTGGTTGAAGAACCACAGTATCGCAGCGTGCGTCACTTTTCTTATCAGCATTATCAGAATGATTCATGTTATTTCGTATGTGTAGCCTGTCATCGACTAATAAGACGTTATCACGTCAAAAAGACCAACACTATCAGTTTCTGTTGCACTAACATTTTGGTTTTAACTTATCGATAAAAAAAAAGATAATTTTAGCAAAAGTTCGCTAAGAAAAAATTGGCATATCAATTCTATGTGAAGGATGGATTTATTTGTAACAATGGAACATTAAGTCCTTATTTATATATTTAATTTTTTTTCTGAATTTTTTTTTGCAGTTCTGTTAAATTTTTGTTGTAATATTTTTTTTTAATTTTTAAGGCTCAGTAATAATTAAAAAACATAGTTTTATAAGGACCACCTGTCTTCAAAATTATTATTCGTCGTCAAACTACCTAAAATGCGAAACACAAACTGAATTTAATTTAAAATTAATTTCATTATTAACTTATTTTTTATTTTTTCAAGGATCCTTCAAAACATAAAATTGAAACAAAACAGTCGGTAAGGTAGAAGGGTAGGAAACAGGCAGACGTAGAAAATTAAGGAAGAGAATGTTTGGAAAAGGTAGTCGGAATGTGAAGTTCCGAGGACGTGGTCTGCTTGCGTGTATGACAGGTACCGTTAATTTTTGAGCTAAAAAAAAATCAAAAAACTCCTCTGTAGAACGTCAAAGTTACCTTAAGTTCTAAATTTGAGGACAATTGGCCCAACCGTTTAGGCTAAAGCCCAAAATACATCCGTACAGACAGCAAGACGGACAGAATTTTGCCAGTAACTCAAAAATGTTTCTCTGTCCTCGTAATGTCATGTTTGATTGATATCTCAAAATTTTTAATCTGCATGAATGCATAACTTGCATTATAGTATCTATATTCGCAAGTAAAAATGTGACTGACATTTACAGGGTAAATATAGTTTTATCTTAGATAGCATTATTTTCGCATTTCACATTAAAACATGTTTTTCTAGGGCAAAGTAGCTCGCACCGGTTACCGCTAGTTAACGTGGTAAGTGGAATTGTATATGGTGTGACTTAATGGGCTGTATGTTGTTGTTGGTGCCATCTATGTTTTCTTATGACGTTATCACGTAAAATTATCGTCCGTAAACCGACTTTACAGACACTCTTTTGGCATGTCAAATATTCTATCCCCAGCCAAATTCAACATCTACTTTTATGGGCAGCTAAATGTTTTTATCGGCAGATGGTTGCTGTTTTTGTAATGCGTTTAAAATCCAGCTGCGCTGAGGATAACTTTGCCAAAAAGACACGGCTAATGTGTCAAAAAAATCAAGTCAAAAAAATGTTGAATTCGAAAATTATTTATATCAAGTTTCCTGTTGAAGTTAGAGCCATGCATTGTAGTGTTAGGTATATTTGGAATATAACATCCTTTAAATTTCCGTCGGGGCTTCTCTTGGTGGCCCGCATCCGAAGGGTCCAATTTTCCATGACTCTAGCGCATTAATCAGGATGAATTTGACCGATTTAGTTTTGTTGGCTTTGAGCGCCGCTGTGGTTCCTGACCTATTCGCATAGACCTGCGAAAACCCCACAAGAAAATGTCTAATGGGGTCAAATCACATGATCTCGGTGGCCAGTTCACATCACCTCCACGTGAGATGATCGTCGCCAGTCACACCAAACAGTGACTATTCGACTGCATTGGATGCTCTTGGATCTCATGTGGATTGGTATCGTCCCAAATACGACAATTTTGTTTGTTCAAAAATCCATTCATCCAGACATTGGCCTTATCGCTGAAAATGGTTTTTCGATGAAATTTAGGGTCAGATGCCAACTGTTTCAGAGCCAATTCAGCGAACATACGTCGTTATCTATGTACGTTTACCTTGAGCCAGTCAGTTGAATTTTGCACGGGTGCAGGCCCAAGCTAAGACGCAAAATTCGGACAAGTGCTTGTGGGTGATGCAAAATCAATTGCCTCGTTTCGTTGGCGAACGGATATTGATTGATTGTTTACTGAACCAGTGGACTCAAACTTGTCCACCACACTGCGAATAGTCTTTTCGGTAGGACGATTATGGCGACCGTACAATGGGCGAAGCGCGTGGAACGTTGCCCGAACAGCACACCCATTTTGATAAAACAGTTTTATCATTTGCACGTGTTGTTTAACGCAATATCCATCCATGGTGATTAAGTAAAACAGACTTAATAAATGACAGCCAATTTGACAGATCTAGCTTCAACAAGATGCCCGCTATCAACTTTCAAACTTTGGAAATCCCTATTGGAAGACCCTTTATTTCCGAAACTTTTATGTCTGGTTTCTGAGTTTTCTTGTTTCTGAAGGGAAAAATTGAAAGCTTCTCGCCAACCATTAGACACTAGCTGCCTTAAAAAAAGTGAGCTTTTATTAAGGCTTCGCGTACAGAGTGCGACAAAGCGATGTGATGCGAGAAGCTATGCGATAAGCCATTCGGGATATGAACGAACTCGGTCAGAAGAGTTTTGGAAGCGAGATGCTAGATACCTATCGCAAGCATCTAGAGCAAGAAGCTGATATCAAAAATATCAGTATTCAGCATATTTTTTAACGATGCTTTTTTAAAGTAAAAAAAGAACTATTCCGGAAATCTCTTTACCATATCTGCTTTTATATATATTACCTTGAATCTTATGAACTTGCAATTGATTTATGTGAACTTCTTGATGAAGTCATTATTTTCGGTGACTGTAATAGTGCCTTATTAAAATGGACTGTGATTTACGGTGCTCTTACCCCAGCTCTGCTTAAGAAAGCCGTTTTGATGATCACTTAGCAGATTTCAGCTCTCTTTTTAAATAATGAAAAATCTCATGGTCTTCTCCTACATTTCTCTTTCTCATTCAAAAATCTTCAACTTATGTCTGCCTTTAAAAACTCCATTGACGAAAAGGCCAAAACTGGGTAATGTAATGTAGTTACGATCGTAAGTCTACAATTAACCTCTAAATTTTTGTTGTTTGATGTTATTTCAACGGATTTTAGTAAGGCCTTCGATAAAATTTCGCACATACTAATACTTCTTACTTTCTTTTGTACTTTCAATGGCGCTAAAAGGCGCAGTGTTCCTATGCATAGGCTTAATATGCTCCTTCAGGCGGTTCTATCTCTTACTTGCGTCCAATTTTCGCACTCCAAGTCGGACGTCAACTTCTATACCTTGTCGCTTCATCTAAGAAGAGGTGTCTACCTTGGGGACTCCAAGGAAGTTTTGGTCTTTCCCTCATATCAATGTCGTCAAGAAACCCTGAAACATCCCTTCTTTCTAAGTTCATGGAAACGCTGATTAACCGTCAGCTTAAAGAATATCTCGAAGATCGAAAACTTCTCTATGACCGTCAGTATGGCTTCCGCAGCAACCATTCCACTGGTGATCTGATGGCATATCTCACAAACAAATGCTTACATGGCTTTGGTGAAAGTAAGATTATTGCGTTTGATATTTCCAAGGCAGTTGATAGAGTTTGGCATGAAGCTCTCTTATCCAAAATGCGTGCTTTTGGGATCGATGATACTCTTGTTCGTTAGATTAGAAACTATCTTCCGGACCGTTCAATACAATTGGACGGATTCAAGTCTGATTCCCACAAAATAAATGCTGGTGTGCCCCAGGGCTCCGTTCTGTCTCCGACTCTTTTCCTCATTTTTATAAATGATCTTCTATCTGTTACTGTTTTGCTGACGACTCTGCCCTCAGCTTTCCATATTCGATCGACGATTCCCGTCATTTCCCATCGGACGTTCAATCGCAACGGTATTGTATGATAAGCTCATTAAACTCCGATTTACACAGCATTGTCAAATGAGGTAATAGGAATCGTGTGGTGTTAAATGCTTCGAAAACTCGTCGTTAAAGATCGCTAAAAATGCTGCTAAATGCTTAGGTTTTCTGTATCGATTCAAGAAGTTTTGTTCCCCTTCTCATCTGGCTACAATTTATAAAGTGTTTATACGCCCAAAGCTCGAGTATAACTCACACCTCTGGGCAGGTTTCGAAAACATCTGAACTGCCGCTGAATCAGTTGCCCCTCTCCAACACCGACACACCTATTTTATCGTTTCTTTTTCATTCTTTCGTTTTTTCGAATGCTCATCAGTTCACCCTTGAGCTCAATTTCGGACGTACCGTGAAATATAAGGATTCTTTTTTTTTAGCCGAACAACACGAATTTTGAAAAGCTTACCCGGCGAGATTTTCCCTTTCGATTTTGATCTGCAATCATTCGAAACCAATATTAATCGACTCCTCCTGTCCTTTCCCTTCCTATGTCTCTAATGCACGCCCAATGTGCTCTACATTAAAAGGAAAACAAATAATCCTTCGTCATCGTCATCGCCATTCAACAATTGGTTTAAGTAGTCAAGTCGCTCTAGAATCTATATGATTAACATCGACTGCTTATCTACTACAGTGTTTCTATCCACATCATTGTAGGGCCCAGGACGACTGGTTGAGACCTGAAACCTGATGTTTACTGTTTCAATCTTTTGTAAAATGTTCACATCTTTCTTGTTAAAATATTTCTCAAATTATTGAGATGGATTTCTCCTTACCTGGAAAACTTTAATTACGTTGTTTATTCCAAATATAAATATGTTGCATTTGGTTCCTTTTTACCTAAGGCATCCCTCAAGGTAGTCACCTAGGTCCCATTCTTTTTAATCTTTCCATTAGCAACATTGAAGTGATCTTTAAAAATTCTAATACGAACCTCGGTGACCTTGGCATATCATACCACCAGGAGCTGATTTTTTTCTCACATACTGACGATATATGTAGTTCTCAAAGCCAACTTTGGTGCAAGGATTCCTGCCCCACTCCTTCAACACGCTTGTCAAGTATAGTTCTTCCTTTTCTTTTACCGACAGATAGGCCGATTTGCTTCAAATTTGGTATTTAGTATGTATTTGGTAGTATCTCGGGGAATATTTTTCCTTTTTGCTCTAGGTGGAAAAATAACGCTACCTGCCATACAATCTTTAACAAAAAAGTTTGATTTTCTCGAAAACGGCTCTAACGATTTTGATAAAACTTTCAGAAAGCTACCTTTTTACAACAATACATCTTTCGGTTAGTATGAATTTTTCGAAATGTGTTCTGTACCGTTATATATATTCATACTAACCGAAAGAATTTTTTTTTCTTCGACTTTCTCGAGAACTGCTTTACCGATTAGAATCCAATTTGATATTCAGGAAGATGGAAATAGCCAAACCAATTCGGCATACAAATATATCCAAATACCTTTTTTATATTTTTAATATTTATTATATTATTATTATATTATTATTATTATAAGTCGATATTTTGAAAAAGGTAATTTGAATTTTGTTCTTAGTTTTGTTTTTAAATGTAAGTAATTTATGTGTTTAGGTTTGCATTCTTGAATTATTTTTTTTTAATTTTTAAAAAAAGGTGTTAAATAAAAAGCGTTTTATTTAAAAACGGTTTCTACTTTCGAAGGACATGTGCCAAATAATGATTCATAACGCCTTCCAGCTTGTATTGTTCGATTTAAGGGAACGTTTGTGTTGGGTATGACCAAAATCGACCACAATGTGCAGTTGTACCTCGACTGAAAATATACTTTTATTGGGCGTCTCTAGTAGACTGAGCTTTAAAAAAAAAATTCTTAAATCCTTAATGAAAGACGCAATACGGTAAAAAACCTGATGAATAAAAAAAACACCATACATTTAACGAAATGTAATAAAATTTTCTCTAAAAAAAAACTTCGCAAAAACTTACCGAAACTCCAAGAAAATCCAAACGCCCCATCTGCTGCAGAAACTCCCAGGCCATATCACTGCGCGTATAGTCGAACCGGTCCAGTTTTGATTGAATGGCATCACGCTTCCAATGTTCCTCGGCACCACGCAATGCCAATGCTATGGCCCACACTGCATCATATGTTTGAGGAGCATACTTCGAAACCACATTGCTTATGTCGAACTGAGTCATAAGTTCATTGTTGAACATGGCGTTGTTCTGCGGGTGGGTAGCTATTTTAATTATGTCTATCACACATGCAGTTCAAAGTCAGCCAGTTCCCTTCAACACTCACCAATCCACTGAGGCTGCTGTTGTTGCCAACAATGCTATTGTGACTGGATACAATTATGAGGTTTTCCACAGCTGCCCGCAGCTCCGGAACTGTGCACGCTTGTGGCACTCGATCCCACCATGGTGGACCCATGCTTTCCTCGTGCAGAATCCAGACATAGTCAGAGCCGAACATACGAAGTTTGTGTGCCTCACAAAAGATTCGGGGAGCCAGTTCTTGGGAAAAGCTTCCAATTATTATTCGAGTGTCTAATTCCTGAAGAAGGAAAGAGAGAAAATGTGATTTGTTATTCAGATTTATTGGCTTATATACACTAAAGTCGAGAATTGGGTAAATTATAATTTGATCTTTGGATTCTAAGAAATAGGACAAGACGAAAGAGTGTGTTAGCCAATTTTGCTTGTCTTCAGAACTCTTATTATTGGCAACTTTATTCGGTGAACCAAATCGTAAGCGGTGCCTGCTGTATAACAGAAAGGACAAGAGTTGGTTCCATTGGATTCATTGGTTTTAGAAGAACAGGAGAAAAAAGAAGCTCTGGATATTCAAATCAGACCTCAACACGATCAATATGCTCATGTACAGGCCTCACCAACCAATTATGTAAGAAAACATAATGAAAAACAATAGATATGCCTCGAATGACCAAACCAATAATGAATGTTCCCAAATGAAACCCTCATGGGAGGGAACTTGGGCTTGTTTGGATGTGGTTTTGCTGTCAGAGGAAGACTTCGGGAAGGGCACCTTTTTGAACACGCTGGAAAAGCCTTGGTCAGGTGCATTCCTTAACTCATTTGCAAAATATGGTCGGAGGAAAGTATAAGTAAAAAAGGAAATTTGAGTAATCTTTACCAACTTAGGAGGACTAAACAGTATTAACATCGCCTAATAAATCCTGCCTAGCGTTATTTGTAAATGCCTTAAGTCACTTGATGACGGAATAATAGGTCCTTACCAAGGCGGTTTAAGACCTGAAAAATCTATCATCGAGTTTAAACCAGCCTACGACAGTTAAGGCATAATTGAACTGTAACTGGCACCAGTCCATGTCTATCTTTGGAATTCTTGCTAAACTGATATGTCTTATAAGGACGACGTTGGGTAATGCTCCTCGTTCAGTCAAAATCGGTAGAGAATCTACTGATACCTTTGACAATTGACACCACCAGAGGGTTAAGACAAGGAGCCGCCGTGACACAGCTGTTTCAACATTTTACTTGAAAAGGTATTACTCAATAACCATGCCAGCAACTCAGGTTTCATCCTACTTTTATTATAAATGTGAATACTTGTATGTTTGGATGTTTAAATGTTTGTTCCCTAATCCCGCCTAAACGGCTAAACGGATTTGGATGAAATTTGATATGTAGATGGATAATGAGCTGAACTAAAACATAAACTACATTTTATCCCGAAAAAAAGTGTTTAATTCCTGTGGGAAAGTCTTATATGTGAAATGATGTATGACTAAAGATTTATTTGTTATGTTTTCTTGTACCAATGAATGGATGAATTTGTAAAGTTGGGTAGATGGAAGGTTGCAGGAGGGAGATATATAATATATTTATATATAAAATATAAATATATTATACATTTTTTTAATATATGACGGAAAATTGAAGTGTAACAGAAAAATAACATTACATTACATTTGCAATTGAATGAGAGCACTGAATGGATGATTTTGTGAAGTTGGTTAGATAGAAGGTTGCAGAAGGGGAACCTCGAAATATTTTGTTTAACGAGTTTTGATTTGTATTATACATTTTTTTTAATATATGACGGAAAATTGAAGTGTAACAGAAAAATAACATTACATTACATTTGTAATTGAATAAGAGCACTGGCAACTGAGGCCATCAGCTCTTGCCTCTTACAACACAAGACAATAAGACAGAGAGACAAATAAAACAGAAAAAAAGAACAGTTAGCACACGTCAACAGCATGGGGCTGTTCTTCTGACGGTCCTCATTCGAGATCCGACTAATAGATAACCAAACGAAATGAAGCTTGATTTCGCTGATCAATCGGGTAGCAATATTTGATATTTCATATCAAAACCAAGGCTATTGACCGCAATAGAGAACATTAACAATGAAAAATGCAGTATTATTGCACGGGTACTTATAAGAATATTTTTGCTTCTTTTTCACGGTATTTTCGGAAGAACATTGTGATTTACTATGTTTGTTTTATTCGTTTGCATTTTTTGTACTTATTTTTTGTTTTCGTTTCGTTGCTTGCGCTTTACAATTCGTAATGTTTTATCCTTTTCTTTATTATATTAAAAATGTGAACGTTTGTATTTTTGGATGTTTGTTCCCCAATCACGTCTCAACGGCTCAACGGATTTAGATGAATGTTAGTAGGTAGGTGGAGGAAAATGCACTGGATTAAAACAAAGGCTAGTTTTTATCGAACAAATATGCACGCTTCCTGTGGCAGAGGTACTCTTTTGGCATTTTTCCTAGAAGATGGAAAACAGCATTTGTCCAGCCTGTCCCTAAGAAAGGTGACCCATCCTCCCCCTCCTCCTACCGACCCATAGCACTAACATCCCTTCTGGAAACGCTGATTAACCGTCAGCTTCTCCATGACCGTCAGTATGGCTTCCGCAGCAAATGTTTCACTGGTTTGTTTGATGATTCACGTCCTTCACCTTCGGACGTACAATTGCAACGGTACCGTATGTCAAGCTCATTAAACTCCGATTTATACAGTATTGTCAAATGGGTAATAGGAATCGTGTGGAATTAAATGCTTCGAAAACTCAATGCTGTCTTATGTCGTTAAAGCTAAACATTCCCTCCATACCATTGGCCATGAATGGTACTTACATTGAAGAAAAACTTTCCGTACTCGGTATGTGTATGTATTTGATATCGCTAAAAATGCTGCTAAGTGCTTAGGTTTTCTGTATCTGTGTAAGAAGTATTTTCCCCCTACTGATCTGGCTTCAATTTATAAAGCGTTTATACGCCTTTAACTCGAGTATAACTCCCACCTCTGGGCAGGTGCTACTCAAGCATCGCTGCACCTGCTCGATAGAATACAAAACAGAGCGGTAAGATTGATAGGAAATAGAACTGCCACTGAAACAATTGCTCTTCTCGAACACCGGCGCAATGTTTCATGTCTTTCCTTATTTTACCGTTTCTTTCATAAAAAATGTTCACTCGAAGTAGCCAGTTGCATTCCTCCCCAGTTGCTCATCAGTTCACCCTTGAGCCCAATTTCGGACGTACCGTGATATATAGAGTTTATTTTTTAAGCCGTACAACACGACTTTGGAATAGTTTACCCGGCGAGATATCCCTTGCCATTTCGATTTGCAAGCATTCAAAACCAATGTTAATCGACACCTTCGTTCCCTCCCTCCCTAATCTTCCTATGCTCGCACAGTGCGTTTTAACACTATAAGGGCAAGACACAAATTCCTTTTGCGCGCGCTTGTTATAAAAAAAATCCTTGTGTCTTATAGTGCTCCAGTTTGTTTTTTTGAGGCAAAATTTAAAAACAAAACCTTCGTTATATGCATAAACATTTATTGAAAGTATCCGCCCTACATCGCTTCTTCAATGATGATATCTAAACTTCAAATAGTTCAATCCCAACATTCTAACCATCAATCCGATAGTAGGATTATTACATAAGAACTTGCATTATGGTTGCACTTAGATCAATTACAAAATGTGCAGACACATCATTACACCTCAACCTGTCCCAAAAGGGTTTTGAATCATACAAACTATGCGCGTGCAATGACAAATCGCACCTTTGGGGAGTACTTCCAGCTGCCTCCATATCACTTAACGTCAGGTAAAAGGATTTATTCGAAAAGTCAAAAACCACCATAAGCACCTGTTCGGCTATACCATTAACTTACCCTCAGCAAAAGCAATTGCTCTCGAAAATCCGTTTCCGCAAACGTAATAGTTGCCGCACACGATATATTCGCTGCCTCCAGCTCCGTAACCAGGTCGTTTACGGCCAACGAGTGCACCTCCTCGTTCTGGGAGAACGTTGTCACCGTATCCCAGCCAAAGCGTCGAATAAATGCAATTCTCGCCGGATTATGAGATGAATCTGGTGCAACGGTGCGATAGAAATACGGAAATTCCTGACGATCGCTAAGAGCTGGCGACGTCGACCCAAAGGATACCTGCAAGGATACAAAATCCATTTATGTGTAAATGTATCTACGTATGTTATGTGTCTAAAGTGGAAAATAAACTTCAGTGTCACTCAAGTAAATTCGTGAAATTTTCAAGGGGGTGTGTGCAATCGAATAGAGGAATTCTGGAATCGTGGAAAACATGCATCCACACACTCAGTTTAAGAAGGATGCTTTCCCAGATGTTTTGTTTTTTGGAGACTTTTTTTAAAGCAATGAACAGAAAAAGGACGAACTTTATATTAAGGGGGGTAAAGTGGAAATGAAGATGAATTTTATGGATGACTTGACTATAAGTGAGTCTTGTTTTCAGGTAAAATGTGGTTTCGGATTATGAATTATCCACTCACCTGTACAATGTTCCAGTAGGGCACAACTTTTGCTAGACTCTCTGTTACCTCAGAGCAAGCGGAGCCCAGGAGCATAACCATCCTTGTCGAGGGTTGTGTATAGATGGCATGGAAGAATCGATCCACTCCCACTCCTGGATCGCACTGAAATTATTAAGGAAACATTCAATTTTGGTATTTGGAAATAATGTTTTTCATTCTTGTCTAAAATGATTGGTTATGGGTTTTGAGAAATGGAAATTGTAAGTGATGTACTTATTGTAAATTGCTTTAACGTAAAATGGTTTCCTATTGATTAAGGTAGTATAAGTATTGTTTAGAGACTCTTAAAGTAAGGTGATTTTAAAACTTGATCATTTTGTTGTATCTGACAATTTGACACTAAAGAAGCTTGATAATTAAATGAATTGAAAAAATTGTTCCTCAAAAATGTTAAAAAAATACTTACAAAAAAAAAATACGTAAAGATAATGCAACAATAAGGAAAATGTATTTTTCTTACTAAAATGTAAGAAAAATACTTTGACTTATTTTAAATGTTTTTCTCTTTCGAAATGTTTTTAATTGTTTTTAGAACATTTTGAAGCTGAACAACAGATTAAGAAAAGATAATTTTGTTTTCCATGTCAAACAATGGTGCAATCAATGTCAAGCCACAAGAGATAGTTTTTATGTTTAGATGTTTGTTTTGTAATCACGCTTAAAGGCCCTAATGAATTTGGATGAAATTTGGTAGGTAGATGGATAAGGTGCTGGATTGAAAAATAAGCAATTTTGTATCCTAGTAAAATGCATGGTTCCTGTGGGAGAGGCTTAAATGTGAATTGATTTATGGCTAGAGGTTTGTTTGGTAGCCCTAACGAATGCCCGAATTTATAAAGTTTGGTAGATGGATGAAGGATGAGTATCAGGCTTCACTAAACTATTACATAGGCTAGTTATACTCTGAAAAAATGCACAGTTTCTGTGGGAGAAATCTGAATAACTTTTGACTTAAAGAATATAAATCATTTAATCTGAAGTAGTGCACATGACTTCGTGTGCCATTGGCAGAAGCTAACCATATAATATAATAATATTTTTAGCTTCGATCCAAAAAAGCTGCTGAAGCCGGAATTAAGCTCTTCTAAAATTACACTATACACAAATTTCATTTGTAAAAAGAGTACATAAAGCTCTAAAAAAATCCATTAACAATAGCGATTTATGTAAGCCATAAGAATTTGTAGTTCAGAGTTCAGTCGGTTTGTGTTTTTTGACACAATAACACAAATTTTTTTTGTGTACCGGCATTCACAAATAATATTGTGTACACATATTTGTAATTCAGACGATTTTGTGTATTTCTAGAAAAATGCAAATTGCTTATATTTTTTTTATAATTAACGCGCGAGTTACAGTTGCGACACCGGATTACCACACACATGCCATCTGGTCAACATGCACCATTCCTGGCAACACCATTTTTACCTAAAAGTCAACCGGTCATTGTACACCATTTCTTACAAGGTAAGCAAATAAAATAATATGGGGTCCGCCATCTAAGGTTTTTTTTTCAACTAGTGCTTATTTCGAGGATGGTAACACTTAGCTCATGTCTGATTTGACAGATAATTAGTCCGCTGAACGAATATGGTTGTGTATACGCTGGGAAATATTGCGACATTACTGCCTGCGATCGACTTAGAGAAGATGCTGATTTTGCCAAAAAAATCATCTTTTCAGATGAAGCTCATTTTGATCTTGGCGGGTATGTAAACAAGCAAAATTGTCGCATTTGGGGCACAGAAAACCCGCACGCATACATTGAAAAGCCGATACACCCAAAACGAGTCACTGTTTGGTGCGGATTTTGGTCTAGAAGCATAATTGGGCCATTTTTCGAAAATGAGCAAGGAGTGGCCGTTACAGTCAATGGCGATCGTTATCGGGCCATGTTGAACGAATTTTTGTTCACAAAAATTGAAGAGGAGGATATTGGCAACATTTGGTTTCAACAGGACGGCGCTACGTGCCACACAGCCGAAGCTACACTCGATGTTGATGAAGCATTTTCAAAAAAAAAAGAAGTTATTTGGCGGACCCGTTAATTGTAATTCCAATAAAGTAAAATATAAGCAAACAAGTAAATTATATAGCACATTTGAAACCCTAAGAAATACATGTCAGTAATTGTAAAATCTGCTTTGAGAAAACTAAAAGAAAATGTATAAAGGTATAATAAAGATCAGAATTAATTTGGTTGTCAAAGAATCTAGACGTTGTGTTTATTTGTTGTTTGGTTCACGTCGTTCACGACATAATTCGCGCACAAGGGACTATTTTTTCCCTTTTCCCTTTTAATGTAAGTACACATACATAAATGGGAGGGGAAGAGCAGGAGGTGTCGACTAACATTAGTTCTAAATGCCTGCAGATCAAAATGGCAAGGGGAAATATCGACGGATAAACTATTCCAAATTCGTGTTGTTCGGCTAAAAAAAGAATCCCTATATTTCACGGTACGTCCGTAATTCCTTGCGAAACGAGTATTACGCGAGAAACTTTTAAGGTGAGGAATGCAGCTGGCTACTTCGAGTGAACATTTTTTATAAATGAAACGATAAAATAAGGAATGTCAACATTGCGTCGGTGTTTGATAGCGGTAATTATTTTAGCGGCAGTACCATTTTCTATCAATCTTAACGCTGGATTTTGTATTCTATCGAGCAGGTGAAGCAATGTTTGCGAAGCACCTGCCCAGAGGTGGGAGTTATACTCGAGTTTAGGGCGTATAAACGCTTTATAAATTGTAGCCAGATCAGATGGGGAGAAATACTTCTTACACCGATACAGAAAACCTATGCACTTAGCAGCATTCTTAGCGATCTCAAATATATGGTCGTTCCAACGGAGGTCGTCGTTGACACTCATACCGAGTACTGAGAGCTTTTCGGTTTCTTCGATGTAAATGCCATTCAAGGACAATGGTATTGGGGGTATGTTTAGCTTTAACGACAAGAGACAGCATTGAGTTTTCGGAGCATTAAACTCTTCACGATTCCTATTACCCCATTTGACAATGCTGTATAAAGCGGAGTTTAATAAGCTTGACATACGGCACCGTTGCAATTGTACTTCTGAAGACGAAGAACGTGAATTATCGAACGAATATGAAAAGCTGAGGGTAAAGTCGACAAAAAAACAGTTAAGTGGATTAGAAGTAACAGACATTTATAAAAATGAGGCGTGGCCGGGTTTCCTAGTGTGGTATAAGGAAATTTTGTAACGTAAGGATCCAAAAACTCCTTAGACCAGCGCTTGACGAAACCGTAAGCAGAATTAGCTCTTGCTATTATATTGTCATATTGGTACCTAGAGTTAAGCTCACTATCACATATTACACTTAAATCTCCGATGGTTGTAAATCTGGAAACAATACAATTACTATAATATAATAATCACGAGGTGGTAGGTGGATACGATTGCGGAAGTACGTGGTTGATTGACATTTATCAACGCTAAGCTCTTAATTGTTCTTTTGACACCAAATAAAAATATTATGCAAATCGTTTTGCAGAGGTGGAGCATCGTTAGTTGAGGAATTCTTTCTATAGATTTTCATGTCAAAAAAGACATTGATTGAGACGATAAATATAATAGGGCCTAAATGACTACCTTGAGGGACGCCCAACTTTGCAATGCATATTTCTGAACGGATACTATAGAACTAAACAATGCTCGATATGTACGGTCACAAAGATATGATTCCATCCGTTGAATGAAACCTGAAGATAATCCAAAAGCTTTCAATTTGAAAGATATAATTTTATGAGAAATTTTATCAAATGCTTTGCTAAAGTCAGGAGCAATATTATTTTCTACTGATTTTGAAGTAAACGGGAAGGGACGAAAGTGCAATTGGTAGATAGTTTAAGGGAGAGAAAGATTCGTCTTTCGAAAAAAAGAAATACAAAATAGACGGAGTTTTGTTAAAGTAGATTGTAGACGTAAATATTGGGGTGTGTGTGTGGATTTAACGAGAGGGTTTGTGGGTCATATTGTTCAACCAAAATCGATGGCAAACGTATTCTGAGCACCAAGCAAACGTATTCTGAGCACCAAGCAAACATGAACAAGAACAGGCGCAAACTCCCAAAATAATTCCACTCAAATTCAAAAATTACAAGAAGAGAAAAAGAAATACAACATAGACGGAGTTTTGGTAAAGTAGAATGTAGTAGATGTGTAGATATTGGAGTGTGTGTGTGGATTTAACGAGAGGGTTTGTGGGTGTTAGTTGGTGTTGCTGCCATCCATGTTTTCTTATGACGATATCACGTAAAATTATCGTCCGTAAACCGACTTTACAGACAACAAACTCTTTTTTTATATCGAGAGGATGAAAGAAAAACCGTATAAACGCACTAAATGTTATGCGAATATTGATTTACAATCCAGATGACATGCAACACTCTTAACTCGGTTAGAAAGCCTATAAGTTTATATAAAATTATATGAAAATTATTATTATTTAATACTATAATGAAAAAAAAATAACCGTAAGCTTTATTGGATATAAGTTCTGGAAAACAAATTAAAACTAAAAAGTTGTTCTCCTAATAACTTTTAAAAATAATTTTTTTTTAATCGAATCATGAATCATTTTAAAATCCTTTCACATACATTTTTGACTTTTAACTATATGCATTCAAATTCCCAAAAACTTAACAGAACTCTAAAATATTACAAAAACTAAATTGAACAAATTGCATCTAACAAATGGTGAATAGTTTGATGCAATTCAAATTGTAATCAAAATATAAGAGCAATCCACTGATTGTACAACTTCTATCCCCTTTTCATTCGTTTAATAGTAAATACCCTGGATTCTAAGCCAACAGTGTGTATTTACACTTGTGTAATATCCGCCCCCCCATTGCATGTCCTTTGACCCGTGAATATACGACTGTTAAATGCCATAGCCCTCTCCAATGCTATAACTGCTTTTCAGTATTTGTATGCACTGATTGATTACAAAAAAGTTATTGGAAAACGAATTAAGCAGACAAAAAAAGGATGAAACCACTTACCTGAGTATCGTTCGTCACCAGTTCCAACGTATAGCCCGGCAACAGCCTTTTCCGATTTATATGCTGCACAGCCATCATGGCCGCCCCCAATTCACTAAGCCCATCCGGTCTGGGACCATGCCTCGTCGATAGTTCAAACAATCCCAATAGAACGATTTTGCCTTTGGTGGCGAATCCACTTCGAAATTTGCGTTCGTTTTCGAACACCTGGTTTACCTTGAATGGCTGGTGCTGCTGCTGATGGTGTTGCTGGTTAAGGTATTGCTGCTGAGGCTGAGCGTAAGCAGAGGAGTGCATCCTCAAAGAAAGCTCCCGACGAGTGTCCTTTGCTTTCACTTTTTTCGCTCTGTTGAACTTCCACTGAAGACTGCTTACTGTAGACGACAGCGACGAATGTCCTTTGATTGTTTGTCCTGAGGATAGAGTCTTCGTCGGTCGGGGACTGGTTGGTGCGATAGTTTTGTGCACCTTCACACACGGACGGACAGAACTATTATCACTTTGATTACATCCAGACTTATGGCCAGAGCTGTGGTGAGCGTTTGTGATTTGTACCACTGTGGTTGAATTGCTGCCGTTATTGTTGATTATTTCTAGTTCCGGTAGTTGATCCTTTGGGTTGAGTAGGTTATAACTATTGTCAGCGTTGCCGGTGGTGTGAGCTAAAGTTATCGTTGAGAAATGGTGAAGGATAATCAAGATCAAATCCAAGGATATGGCTAAGTGTTTTGCCATAATCGTAAAACTGTGACGGACAATGCTCCTGATGCGAACAGCATTAGAATAATCAAGAGCCAAGTATTATCCTTTCACATATTTTTGTCCTTTTGTCCTTTGTGATGGCTTATTTCAGATTTTCGTCGTGGTCGTTGTGCTTCTTCTGTAATTATTGCGAAGGATCCTTAAGGATATTTGTAATGGCTGCTGTCATCACCAACATCATTATCAACGCCAGCAACATCATCTTCTTTGTTTCATTACGTTAGCCAGCTTGAAGTGAAGGGGTATTTTATTGCTTCCCCAAGGACATCTTGTGAAATTATATTGTTTTCGAGACAAACTGTTTTCTCCTTTGATGCAAATTATAATATCGTCAAGGATAACCAAATTGCTTATTTTATTCTCGGATACGTTTGTTTTCAGTTTTCAGTTGGAGAGGGTCAGAGTTGGAGGAAATGCAAAAAGTCCTTTTGTGATGCTTCACGATGGTGGTGGTTTAATTATTTTGCTCCGATACCTGGGAAATACAAAAAGGTTATTCGGTTATGTTTTACTGGTGATGAAGGAGCGAGCGTAAAATTCATTGTAAATTATATATTGTAAGTGCATATTCCATTATCCTGCAAGTAAAATGAGCTTTTTGATTTCGTTTTTGCAATTTAGCAATTTTGTGGAAGAGAGGGTGTTTTTTTTAAATAATTGCTTTTAATAATTGCTCGTCACAAAGGTCAAATGGATAAAATAAATATTGTTAACTGTCGGATTTAATTAATTTATAATTGTTGTTTATTGGTTGGGTAAATGTTGTTTTACATATATAAAATGCAAAATATTGATTGTTCTTTTAAATGCTTTATAACAAAGTGCTTGTGTTTGTGTACAAATGTTATGGGAGATTTAAATACTGACTGCTAATTTGACGTCGTTTGCAGAATGATTTTTATTTTGCAAATATATTTTAATATTTTACTTATTACTTAAAATGAAATGAGTTGAAATCAACTTCATGGAATTGTAAAAAGGTTAATCGACTCCCTAAGGCATAATATTAAACGAGCATTCCTAAACGGCCGTCAGTTGGACTCAATGAAGTGAGTGTCTTTTATTTTCAAAATCATCAATTAAACTTCTGATAACCGGTGTACAATACCAGTTACCAGACAAAACCAGTTAGATCGTCATAACATTCGTTTAGCTGAAAGTGCAGTAATTTAAAATAGTTTTTTATTTTATCGTAGACAATCAATAGTTTTAAAAAATTACTATTTTTTTCAAAGAAAAAACGCATGCTAGAGTAAATGCTTTGTAGGTTTGGGAGCCCCATCTATTTACGTGACAGAAGCAACAAACAACTGTATTACACATAAGTCAAGTTCTAATCGTTACAAAGACCCATCTGAGCTGCTTTTTTTGCTTTTTTCATCCAAAGTTACAAGTTACAGAGATTTTTTCTTTTGTCGGACCACACGAATGTGGAACGCTTTTTCTGACTCTGTTTTTCGCTGCCATTTGATAATTCCCCTGGAAATCTTTTTATTATCCTAATGATTGTATGATTTTCAAAAAAATTTAAGTATGAACAAAAAATATTTGTTGTGTTTATAGTAACTAAATAAATAAATAAATTAATATAAATTTATTGGCGCGACAGCTCCTTAAGGAGCTAAGGCCTAGTGACTTAAACTCTCAACCATTCCTGTGTATGTGTTGTTAATCTGCAAGAATGGAAGGGACCTACAGTTTACCGCCGAGTCCGAACGGCTAGATGAGATTCACTTTTTCGAGACAAGTTTTACTCTTGGAGGTTTTGTCAGTTCCTCGCAAGAGGCAGTACCCCAGAAAAAAAGGTGGCTATGAGCTGGATTTGAACCCAGGCTCATTCGCTTAGCAGTCCGACACACTAACCACTAAGCTACGGGGCACTACATATAGTAACTACTTCTTTAAAAGCTAAAAACAGATTTCAACTCTCACTATTAATTAAATAACTTAATTTTGCGAAATTTGTTATTTCTAAAGGTCTGTTCACACCAAAAACATTTGTTTAAAAAACATTTCTGAAATGTTTCCCATTCGTTTAAAAAAACATTTCATAAATGTTTCTGAAATTTTTTTAAACATTTCCCTAATGTTTATTTGTTTCCCATTTTATGTATCCAGTTTTGTACTTCAAGATGGATTGTAAAAAAAACATAAACAAAATACAAACAAATAAAAACAAAAAACCTGTCAAAATGACTAAAATGCTTGAAAAATAAAGAAAGATTTCCGTTCGAAAGGGGAAACAGAGAGACATTTCATAAACATTACAGAAATGTTTCGCGAAACGTCCAGACCTAAATAAACATTTCAGAAAAAACTAAAAAACCTTTCAGAAATAAAGAAAGATTTCTGAAATGTTTCTGAAATGTTTTTTTAAATGTTTCTGAAATGTTTTAAAAAAAAATGTTTCTTTGGTGTGGACACACCTTAAGAATTAATTAATTAAAAAAAATAATGCCAGTAGTTCTTGCATTTCCAACTTTAAATTGTATTGTATTTGTGTTATGTTTTTTGACTGCACATCTATGCCATAACTACTTACAAACAAAATCAGATCGTCGTTGTCATGTTTTCGTCCGTCAGTGTCGAATGTCGATCTAAAGCTCGTTAAGGACGGTCGTGTGAAATGCGCGCCCAAAAAAACAAATAATAATACGAAAAATAACTTACTTAACATAACTGTCGCTAGCTATCCGCTCCAAGCATCGTATGATCTATCAAAAGAAGTTTGCAGTGCATAGATGTGTGACATCTCATATTTTGTCTTATTGTGTTTTATGTAAAATTAAATTTAAATTAAAAATTAAAAAAAAAATTTAAATTTTTCTTTAAAAAAATGTGCATAGTAAAGTTGTCTAATACGATCAATTATCGGTGCCAGCTTTCTCTAAACATGACCTTGTTTTCTTGACCTTTGATTGTCAAGTAGATAACCAGATTAGTTCTTCTGAGTATAGGGACTACAAGCAAATCAACTATTCTTCACTGAATTCTAATGTTGTAAATGTGAATTGGGATAGCATTCTTTTTAAGTCATCTCCTTGTGAACAAGTAGAATTCCTGAAGAGTACGGTAAAGAACAAATAGTTTTTATCCCCGCTAGAAATGATATCAAATTACTAATGCAACAACGAGATTTGGCTTACCAGCGATGGAAAAGATTTCGTATCCATAGTTTTCACCAATAATATTGGGTATTACGTAATAAAACGGTATTAGCCATACGAAACGCAAAGGTTGTTCCCAAATCAGCAAACAGATCTGGCAAATCCTCAAAAAAAACTGCAAACTGAGCTTCGGCAAGATCCCATTTAATTTGGGTGAGGATGTAGATATTTGTTGCCAACTCAATCTCGTCTAACATTTATCCTGCACCCATTTCTTCAACCGATTATAATAGAAGTACATCAAGGTGATCGTTTAATTTTTCTAAAATATCTTCCGAGGATGTGGTTGAAGGTGTCATCTCTATTTTTTTTATAATTAACGCGCGCACAAGGGTCTATTTGATTCCCTTTTATTGTAGAGCACACTGCGCGGGCATTCGAAAGATAGGGAGGGGAAAGATAGGAGGTGTCGATTACATTAGTTTTGAATGCTTGGACAATCAAAATGGCAACTGAAAATATCGCCGGGTCAACTTTTCCAAATTCGTGTTGTTCAGCTAAAAAAAAAAGAATCCCTGTATTTCACGGTACGTCTGAAATTGGGCTTAAGGGTGAACTGATGAGCATTCCTTGCGAGAAGAGTATTACGGGAAAAAGTTTTAAAGGGAGTAATACAGCTGGCTACTTCCAGTGAACATTTTTTTATAAAAGTTTTTTTTATAAAAGAAACGTTAAAATAAGGAAAGACATGAAACATTTCGTCGGTGTTCTATTTCCTATCAATATTAACGCTCGATTTTGTATTCTATTAAGCAGGTGAAGCGATGTTTGCGAACCACCTGCACAGAGCATAGTATATACACTACCTATAGTACTATCATGAAGCATAATTTTTTAGTTTAGCACGCAAGGAGGCGTGTGAAATTGCCAATTGGTTTGAACATAGAATAAGTACAGACAACAAAAGTGTATTAAATAATGGTAAAATATCGATTAAGGTTCTCGTCTTCACTATTTAGAGTTAGTTTTGAATCAACCAGGAAGATGGCCAGACTAAAAATGACCACCATGAGAGTACTATAGAAAATGTATATACAATGCCCAGAGGTGGGAGTTATACTCGAGTTTTGGGCGTATAAACCCTTTATAGCCAGATCAGATGGGGAAAAATACTTCTTACACCGATACAGAAAACATAAGCACTTAGCAGCATTCTTAACGATCTCAAATATATGCTGGTTCCAACGGATGTCGTCCTTGACACACATACCGAGTACTGAGAGCTTTTCGGTTTCTTCGATGTAAGTGCCATTCATGGACAATGGCATTGGGGTATGTTTAGCTTTAACGACAGAAAAAAACATAGAGTTTTCGAATCTCCACTCAATTCCTATTATTACCCCATTTGACAATGTTGTATTAATCACAGCTTAATGAGCTTGACACACGGTACCGTTGCAGTTGTACGTCCGAAGGCGAAGGAAGTAAATAACCGAACAAATATGAAAAGCTGAGGGTAGAGAGCAAAACAGTTAAGTGGATTAGAAGTAACAGACGGAAGATCATTTATAAAAATGAGGAAAAGTGTAGGAGACAGAACGGAGCCCTGGGGCACACCAGCATTTATTTTGTGGGAATCAGACTTGAATCCGTCCAATACAACTTGTATTGAACGGTACAGAAGATAGCTTCTAATCCAACGAACAAGAGTATCATCGATCCCAAAAGCACGCATTTTCCATAAGAGAGCTTCATGCCAAACTCTATCAAATGCCTTGGAGATATCAGGAGCAATAATCTTACTTTCACCAAAGCGATGTAAGGATTTGTTCCACTGTTCGGTGAGATATGCCATCAGATTACCAGTGGAACGATTGCTGCGGAAGCTATACTGACGGTCAGGGAGAAGCTTTCGATCTTCGAGATATTCCTTAAGCTGACGGTTAATCAGTGTTTTCATGACCTTAGAAAGAAGGGATGTCATTGCTATGGGTCAGCAGGAGGATGGGGAGGATGGGTCACCTTTCTTAGGGAGAGGCTGGAAAAATGCTGTTTTCCATCTTCTAGGAAAGATTCCAGAAAGGTAGGAGCGATGGAAAAGCTTACACAGTGGCAGTGTGGAAGAACACCTCTTCAGAAGAATCGGGGGTATACCTTCCGGGCCAGCGGATTTGTGTATATCGAGATGTTTGAGAACTCTTGCTACTGTAAGAGTGCGCAAAAAAATATGTGCCATGGAAAAATTTACATTCTCAAGTACAGGAGGGGCAACGTTGCAATGCGGCAGCGTGAAGCTGACAGCGAATTGGCGGCGAGCAAGTTTGCCTTCTCTGAAGAGTAAACAATTGGTTTTTTATTGTCGATGAGCGTTGGAACCGAAGATATAGAGGAGTTTTTAATATTTTTTAAAAATCATCAAAATTTTTTACTGCCTTTGGGACACTGCAGAATTTTTTGCCGTAATTTTTGGTCATGCAAACATTTGGTTTATTCAATAATGGAGTTGCATGAGTTCCTTGCTTAATTGTGCTTTTTTCCGATTTTCCTCTGTAGGGTTTACTTTGTTAGATCGGAAACTTACTTCTTTGAGCCTGATAGCTTTTTTACACTCAGAGTTAAACCAAGACTTTTCCGGATGATGATGATGACAGTTAGAAAAGTTCTCAAATATGATTTTTCTAAGGATGCTTTCATTCTTAACAGAATAAAATGTAACAAACCAAAAGAAAAATCTTGGTTTAATTCGAAGCGTAAGGAAGTATGTTTCAGATCCTACAAAGTCAGCCCTTTAGAGGAAAATCTAAAAAGGAAGCTTTTACAAATCAAGAATTCATGTACTTGAGAATTTAAATTTTTACATAGGACACATAAGTTCTCAAAGATCATGATATACACAAATCCTTTGTTATAACCCCATTCTTCTGAAGAGGTGTTTTTCCATACTAGAAAAGCCATTGCTCTTCTCTTTTGAAATATTTCGTAGAAGAAGAAGGAAACAGCATTTGTCCAGCCTATTCCTAAGAAAAGTGACCCTTCTTCCTTCTTTCTTAGGTCATGGAAATGACGGTTAACCGTCATCTTTGAAAAACCGTCACAAACTGAACTATTCAAAATTAATTCAAAGAAAACTGATGGCAATTCATCGCGAAAGTATTTCGGAAAATGCCCACTTAGGTCAAAGTAGGCGTCAAAAACTCCTTACTGAAACTATTCACATACAAGATCTTTCTTTTATTTATTAACATCGATTTAAAATCAATGTTACGACTCCCCACCACTACTATTTTTCTATAAAAATTATATTTGCACAAACATAAAAGGAAGGAAAAGTTAACACAATAAAATAAATCGAAATCATTTTAAATTGAACAATTTTCATTTCCACTTCAATTGGAGTTTGCACTGGAAACGGAAATGATGCCTCCAATCCATTCAAACTGATTCCTCTCACAGACGTTCTTCCACCAACACCTAAGCAGCAGCCAGCGCCAAAACGGAATCAATATAAATACACATGAAATGATTGCTCAAAAGGATTGAGTTGCCTTTTCCTTTCATCTCATTGCTGCTTGCCTTTAATCCTTTTGAACTTGCTTAATATTGAATTTTACAATTTTCAGCTTCCGTTTTAGGAACAGCAGAAAGGTAGATCCTTTGCACAAAGTGAGGACGCGATTTTAGGCGTCGTCGTCGAAGGAACATAAAAAGTCTTATTCAGGTTCTGCAGTACTAGGTACTTGCCATTCATGTATCCGTTGGATAAAACCGGGACGTTTTTAGTGCTCTCTTTGGATATTTGGTAATGAAAAGCTTAAACTAAGCTTAATATTTTTTCTTTGTTTTCATTGGATATAACATTTATTTTTTATTAAAGGGCTTCGTTTGATGGACATCAAGTTCTTATATTTTTTTCGAATTTATTTAAGGCTAAAATTTATCTAAGCCTTGCTTTTAGTGCTCGTCAAAGGAATATGAATGACGTTAGAATTTGAATTTGATATTCAGTTGTGATTTCACAAAAAGCGCTGCAAATGAAATGAGATATTTCAAATAAAATATTCAAAGAATTGTTTCTATTTTTCCTTGAATCTGGATCTTCATTTCCATGTATGCTGACATGGATTTTGGTACCAAATGAAGGGTGACGTAGTTATGTTTGCCAGTTCATTAATCATAAATTACGTGCGAGCGGTTAGGGAAGTTAGGTTGAATATAAAAGTAAATTAATGCACACTTGTTTTGAATGTCTATAAATCGTAGAAAGAAAGAGCAAAATTGAGCCTGGTAAAGCGTTCCACATTCGTGTAGTGCGACTATACTATACAGTACATTCGAAATCGTAATCAAAGTAAATTGATGGACATTCATACCGATGTGAGTATTACGAGGAAAACTTTTAAAGGTATGAGTGCATTTTGTTATTTTTGCCTTTTAAATTGTAGCCATCGTATTGAGAAATGTAAACATTTCGCAGCACTTTTGGCAATGTAAAATATGTGTTTTTTCAACAAAAAAAAGTCTAGAATGTATTCGTAATAACCCGCAATATATGGTATTTTTTTTGGTTATAAGAGATAAGTGGTCTGAGAACGGCCTTGCCTATCTACATATATGATGGCAATAACTTTTCATGAAGCCCAACGCAGAAGGAACAATTTTCAGCGACAGAAATTCAGCCAATGAGCCTGTTCAGCCAAGTCTAACTCCACATAACAAGACTATTAGCATCAAGGAATCGGAATCAACATATTCAAATCAGAGTTAGTCTGCTTCAGAAGACCCACAAAACCGTTAAAAGTAGTCAAGCGGCAATTAACTGCAGAAACATGGTCTTAAAACTGGCCCAGATCGTTACACAATATCGGCAGAGAACAATGTGAAGTATGTACATAGGCATCATTTTTGAATTGGATATGTTCAAACCACATAGCGTAGACAAAAAATCGATCTGGGAGTTCCACAGGGCTCCATTTTAGGACCAATTCTATTTTGTCTTTTTATTAACCATTTACCAAAAGTCTGTTCAAATGTTTCAATTCACTTGAACGCTGATAATGTCCAAATTTATTTGTCTCGTCCTAATGGCTTACAGGAGGATCTTATTTTTAGGAATAATGGGGACTTCCTTGTAATCTCCAAATGGCCCCTTAATAATGATCTAACACTGAATCCATCTAAGTTACAGTTGAGTGCGATTTCTAAGAATCAGATAAATGCCTTGATTCTATATTCTGTTTATCTTCTTCAGGTGAAACTTAACTTTAAGAAAACTGTGAACAGTCTTGGTATTAAGATAAATACTTCTCAATCGGCTGAAGATCAGGTGAATCTTACCATTGAACAAATTTATGGTGGAATGCGCAAGCTTCGGCTATTTCCAAATTAACCCCGGTAAATACTAAATTGTGTATTGAAAACTCGATTCCCACTCTCAGCATAAACTTCTTGTCGCATTCAATGATATAAGGATTAGGGACATGAATACATATCACATTACCATAATCTGGTCCCTGGATGCTCTTTTCAACATTTTCTTGATGCAAGATGTTGTATCTTTATGCCCAAGATCACTCAAAATAGAAAGCCAACTTACATTTATGAAAAAACTTGTTTTTAGCCAATCTATTAGAACTCTTACGCCCGATTTCTTCACATAAGTACTAAGCAAGCATAGTACCCGTTCTAGCTAGACCAGGTCCTAGCTCTAGTACCAACTCCTAACGAAAAGATAGTACCTGAGCGTTTCTTCACTTCGTTGGTACCGGTCCTAAATTTACAGAGCGATCCTAGGAACTATTATTTCTAAATCTGGTATAATTTAAATTTTTGCGCTGATTTGACATTTCAACAAAAATGTCGTTATATATATTAAATACATAAATGAATCGATTTTTTCTTTATTTTGATGATTTTTCGATGAAAAGGATATTGTTTACGAGGACCAATGTTTTCCGAATTCTATATAGAACGATTGTTTTTTTTTTGGAAATGAATGAAAGTGCAAATAAATAAAGTTTTTTTCACTAAGGCCATAGCCAAAGCGTTTTTTTCTTTCTTTAAAAGTGTTTTTTGGTGATTGTAGATTTTTTATAATCGCTTCGAAAATGGTGCATCTTATGCAAGAAATCCACATTTTCAGGGATATACCTTTGAACTTGCTTGCAGTGCTTGACTTGGTGGCCCTTCGTAGGTTCGGCAATCAATCAACCAGCATTCGTCCCTCAATGAAATATTTGAAGAACATCGCAACAGTCCGAACGGCAATTTCGTGTCGGGACTTGGGTCTACACCCGGTCAAGATCCAACTAAGTCAGAAGCTCAAAGTTCATGACCATAACCCTTTTTTGAAAATGGCTTTGGTGATACGTTCACCGTCAATGGCGAGCGCTACAAAACGACCTAGAAGACATGTGGTCCCTCCAGGATAGTGCTTTGCCACACACCGGACGCCACGAGTCCCCCTAATTGAGAATAATTTTCCGTGCTTATGCAAACCAACTACCAATGTTCAGAGTATTCACAGGAAAATTATTTTGTCTTATTGCAGCTATATTCGAAATCCTTAACCCATAATTAGCAATTTATAATCTACCTTGAATATTTGTTAAATAAATTGCACCCCTGGATCGCACGTACTTGCTTATATGTGCGGTCATATCGTCGAATAAAATTTAAATAAAATGCACGACTTGGTCGCATGAACTAGTTCTTATGCTAGATAATTGCTTAGTGGCTGCATATGTATATATATATATATAAGGGTTTGCATTATGTATGTACAACCAAATCGGCTTATCCGTTTAGGCTGTAGCGGCGCGAACAGACAGACGGACGGAATTTCCGGACCCACTTTTTTCAACTTCTCTATTATCGTAATGTCATGTTTGATTGTTAGATTTTTTTTTGCACGAATCCATAACTTGCATTTTAGTACCTAAATCGCAAGTAAAAAAATTCACTTTATTTGTCAACTTATAACTTTCTAACATACAACAGTTTGTTCAGGTGTTCCGATAAGAACTTACCTCTTAAATTGTATTGGTGATTTGGATTTAATTACTCCAAGTCCTACAATCATACATAAACATAACATCCTACTGGTGAAATTGAAAAAAATTGGTTACCACCAAGAAGACCATGTATGTCTACACATTAAATACCATCACCAAAACTTATAAAATGAAACAAAAACTAATGAAACAAATAAAAATGCACGAACCAGCTTCTAGAAAAAATAAATTGGACGACTGGATCGCACGTAGTTGCTCATATGTGCGGTCACATTGTAGAATAAAATTTAAGAAAATTAAAGTTAACATCAAAGCATTTATTCGATTTTTGTGACTTTTGATTGTTCAAACAAAGTACGTTAGGTTGTATTGAGAGAAATCATTTTAACGCCATTTTATTCCTTAAAGAAATGTAAAAAGGAGTGATTTTTTACTTGCGATTATAGGCAAGATTCGTGAATATAAAAAGAATGAGATAACAATGAAACATGACATTACGATCATAGATCTAAAAGAGTGATCGGACAATGTCTGTCTGTCAGTATGTATAATGAGCTGCAGCCTAAACGGCTTAAGCGATTGTCTTCAAACTTAGTGTGTGTGATTATTTTGGCATTCCCCAAAGAGGTAATTAAAATTTTATTTTTAGGCCTAAAAATAACGGTATATGACCGTTTATGAAAAGCTTGTTTTTCTAGAAAACGGCTCCAAAGATTTTGATGAAAATTTTTGAGAATTTTTTTGTTGGTATTTGCTATCATTTAATTAGAACCAAATTAACGGGAAAAGTCTATTAACGGTAACTTTCATATAACGGTAAGATTAATTTTTGAAATTTTTTTTTGAAAAATTAATAAACTCTAAAAAACTGCATACATACATTTCAAAAGAATTTTTCTTTTAAAACGAAAGATTAAAAACGGTATTTTATCAAACCGGTCTTACAATTTCCGAAATACTTTTTTCATAAATTCTTTGTTATTTAAGAAGTGTAATGGCGTACTTCATTTTTACTAAAAACCGTTAAGCATTGCGGTTTTTATACTTTTTATAAGTTATTATTATGTGTTATTTTCAACGTAAATGTTACTTGTTTCTGTCAAAGATCTTGCTTTCCAATGTAATTAGGCTCATAAGAGCAAGTAGGTGCGACCCAGTCGTGCTCATTTTTTTAAATAAAACGGTTTTTTTACACAACTTTTTTTTTTAAATTAAAAAAAAAAATAATTTAAGAATACAAACTTAAGCACAAAAATAAAATACATTTAAAAACTAAATTAAAAAAAAATATAAACTGACCGTTTTCAAAATATTGATTTTTGAAAAAAAAAATTATATTATTAAAAATACAAAAAAGTTTTCGAAAAAAAATTAGTGCGAAATTACTTAGGCTACCTACATCTTCTTTAATAGTTTTCGAGAAAGTCGAAGAAAAATAAAACCGGTACTATGGGAGGTACCGTTTTTAGCCCACAATATTAAATTTTTGTTCACCAAAATATAATACTTACCTACAGTAGTACACTAATTTTTTTCGCAAAATTTCTTGGAGCCGTTTTCGAGAACAATAAGCTTTTAGATAACGGTTATATGACATGTACCGTTAATTTTTGAGTTTAAAAAAAAATTAAAAAAAAAATTAGAATGTCAAAATAACCTTAAGTTCTAAATTTGACGACAATTGGTTCAACCGTTCAGGCTACAGTCTAAAATACATCCGTACAGACAGACACTCAGACAGACACACGAACAGAATTTTGCCAGTAACTCAAATATGTTTCTCTATAATCGTAATGTCATGTTTGATTGTTATCTCAATTTTTTTTTGCACGAATGCATAACTTCCATTATAGTAGTGTTGATTTCTTAGGATAAATTGGATCCAGATCGATTATTGATATGTATGTAGATTATAGAGCAATAAAAAAATTATTTTATTATATTTAGATGAATAGCAAACTGAAAAAAAAATATTAATGGAGGATTTAAACAGGATTCTTCTTTATTTAAGTTTAAAATATGATATGTATAGTTAGGAATTTAAGTTTATAATATATATGTATTTAATATAATACTTAATAATTTAATTTTTCAAAAAATGTAACCAAATTTAACGGTACAATAAAAGATCAAGTCTTACTTGAATTGAATTGAAACAAATAAATTGAAATTGAAAATTGAAATTTTACTTACCTATGTATACCTTAATTTTTCTTCATTTGAGTTATATCTATTGTTCAAAAATGTGTTCGTTATCTTTAAAACAACATAATATAGTTTATATAGCTCTATCTCACTATTCAGACGTTTACGGCGTTTATTGCAAAAATTTAAATTGCGTATCCAAGAATGGTATTTTGGCTTTAAAACCTCTGAGGACTTTTTTTAATTTTTGATTTTGTTTTCGTTTTATTTCAATTTTTTCAGGGGGGGGAGTCTAATAGACCCCTCCTATACGATGTTTTTCTTGTCTTAACCCATCCTACTCGCTCTAACTTTTTAGTGCACCTTACCTATACCGATCAGCCCATATACCAACAAAAAATATAAAAAGGTAGGTTTGGTAAATTTTATTTTTCTCGAAATCTAGAAAACGTAAAACCATCAGGTTTTGCACTGTATAATTAGGAAATTAATTGAAGTAGCAAATTCTCAAAGCAAATTTAATTAGAACTATCTCAATTTTGAGAAAAAAAATCAAAATAAATTATTTTTTTTTTATTTTTTTTCTCAAAATGTCGATTTTTTTCAAAAGCTATTTAAAAAAATTACTTTATCTAAAATTATGATAATAGAAGAAACTTCTGGTTTATAAAAAACGAATAATACTTAATTGTCAGTAGTAGGTACCGTTATAAATATATAATAAATTATATAAATTTAAATTGAACATCTTAAATATTGGCAGCCCTGGTTAAGCACCATTTTTGACTAGGCAACTCTATACCGTTAGATTGGGAATTAAATAAGCTTTTATTTGATATATATTTCGATTAAATAACACATGATGGTATATTTTCTACGCTAACCTCCATGTTTAAACCTGGCAACCCTACACTTTTGCCACCAGAAGATATTAGGCAACCCATGTTTTTTGTACTCCTTGGGGAACATCCTCTCATCTAATGATCGACTTTCTTAAATAACTAATGAGGGTAGTTCACCAACAACAATTAAATACACAATTAATGGTTTAACATCATCGGCGACAGATTTAGCTATGCAACCTATTTGGAATGCATTAGTGTATAGATGATCTAGCATATTTTCTGTATTTTAATTAAATAACGGAGAAGAATCCGGAATCTTTGTCTTTAAAAACCACGTGAAATTTTATTTGAAATTACTAATTCATTATATTGCTGACCTATTTCAAAACCAATATAAAAATAAACAATGAGTGTAAGCACGTTAAGAATAAAAATTAACTTGTTTTTTGAAAACCTTTGTTTATTATAGGAGACCTTCACATATATATACAAACCCTAAAGTCCTTCACAAAAAAACAAACCAATTTGACGCCCTCTCGTTGCTAAGTTGATTCAATAGCTTTACCCAAACATACATATATATTATATGTTAGTCCTTATAGTAAAAAAAACACAAGTTGCCCTTATAGTCCTTCTGTGAAATTAAATCAAATAAACATACAACGCACCACCCTGTGAAAAATAAAGGCAGAACATAAAAAAGGATGCGAAAATGAATTTGTGTGTGGCTCATTCAATTTCAGGATCCATCAACGAAAATAACAAATTGTTGCTTAACTTCCACTGAAGTAGACATGCGTCAAGTTGAAAAGGTTACCTACCCTACGCCTTTATATAATGCTGTGGACCACTTCAGTTTCAACCCCAAAGTAGTGTGCGAATGTAGGCTCCTTGTTGGAGCAGATAAAACGCCGACTGACTGAACTGCAAAGCATCTATGCCACGTTGCTGGAGCGGAGCACTCCGAGTTCGTCCTGCGAATATTGCTGTGGTTTGGTTTTGATAAAGTGTTTTATTTAATATAAACGTTTTTTTTTTCTTTAGTCTATAACATGTGAGATCATTTATGCATTTTATTCGCTTGAGCGGATAGAACTGTGTGTATGCGATTAGTAGATGTGGAGCTATGTAATCCGGATTGAGGACCATCGGAAGGTACTTCTGGGGGAAGAGTTCTTCTAGACTCTAGAGCATCTGCAGATATTTTATCTTTGGAAATCATTTTTTTCAGGTTTCTTTGTATTTGCTTAACCTTAGGGAAGTTTTCGGTGTTCTCGAAATTGTCCTAAAGCATTGCATACAAGGAGCTTGATAGATTTTCCGAGTATTTCTATATAAAATTTAATGGAACATGTGTATCTTCTTGTTTATATATATATATTAATATGTTTTGTTCGTGCCTGGAACAAGGTTTTGCAGACAAGATGAAAGAAACATGGCAAATTAAAAAAAAAGTCTTAACGGAAAAGCTTTGACTACAGCACGTAACTAAGCAAGTCAACGTTTCTAGGTTTCTTAGAACCTAAATAACACATTAAATGTGTTTTGAAATAAAGGATAAATAAAAAAAATTGATATAAAACGTATGGAATGCAGCGAAAGATATACATACATTTCAGATATTAACTTATTTCTCTTCATACTTGGAATCTTGACTTTATTGGTTATGGGAGCTTTTTTTAAATGGTTATTTATGCTATTTGTGAATTGCGAACTTCTTCTTTGTGTTCACGCTTCACCATCAACGCCTTATCGAGGGAATTACTTTCTAACCACATTTCACCTCAAATGGACATATTATTGATGGATGTCTGCTTGAGATTGATGAAATTACTTGACAGACTTTTGACAGAACAGAAGGTAACAAGCCTGCTTTTTACAGAAAACTCAACAATAGATGCAATATACAGACATAACATTGACTTCTAAAGAGATTATAATTCTGTATAAATACTGAAAATATAAAGAACGGCATTAGGTCTTATCGCCCAAAACCATAATAGTCCAGGCAAAATTAATTAAAAACAAATAAAAAATCCATTTAGTTCCAATTTTTGCAGGAAAAGGGGTCCCCTCTACCGGCAATTAAAAATCCCCGTTAATCCGAGTGCCGCGCGTGGTGGGGGGTAATTTAAAGGGACCTTCCCACGGTTGCTCCCGCATATCTCGAAAACGGTTCGTTGTAGAAAAAAAAACTCTGAAGGAAAAATGAAGCTGATAAAATTTCCTGTAATCAACTTTGGCACTTTGTTTAGAAATAAAGAACCGTTTTTTGACTCTTATACTCTTTGAAAAAATGAAAAAAATTTCAAGAGAAAAAAGAAAAAAAATTATTATTATAAAAATAGTCGATGATTATCGACTCTTCATAAAACCCATTGCAGAAAGCAAATGAGCCCAACGTTCTTGTTTGGGCGAAACGCACATTTTGGAGAAAAGGGCAGTTAAGGAAAAGCTTATTTTCTCGAAAACGGCTCCGACGATTTTGATGACAATTTTTGAGAATTTTTTTGTTGGTATTGGCTATCATTTAATTAGAACTTAATTTACCGGAAAAGTCTATTAACGGTACTTTTCATACAACGGTTTTTTAATTTTATGCTTTCTCGGTAACGGTTTTTTGGATTTCTGTCAAATTTTATATTTGAGAATATCTAGGTAGCAAATTTAATTCTGCATATCAAAATTTTGAATAACTTTTCTTTTCTAATTAAAATTAATTTTTAGAATTTTTTTTGAAAAATCTATATTTTTAAAACGAATCAAAAAAAAATTATCCAGCTATAATTATTGCACTTCCAGGAGTGAAATGAGTATACGTGGAAGATTCTTGGTTCGCCCGAATCTCTCCCTTTTAATTGCTATTAGGTCCTCAGCTGTTGGTGCTATCGGCAGCGGAGGCGTATTGCCAAACATATCTGTGCGTATATCAGCACAGATTCCCATATTCTGTCTTAGAAGAGCAAAAACGGTATATCAGCACAGATTCCCATATTCTGTCTTAGAAGAGCACAAACGGTCTAACTGATGAGCCCACCTTTCATGCTTGAGCGAAACGCACACTTTTTGGAGTGAAGGACACAAAACCTTTTTTTGGAAATTAGATTCTTTACAACTTATCACTTTACAACTTTGTGATTAAAAAAATTGGTAAGGAGTTAGAACAAGAAATTTGGCAAAATAATTTTTTTCTTGAAAAATGTTCCAGTTTTCAAAGACTATGGCTCAAAAACAGTTCTTTATTTTTAAATTATAGTATCAAAGTAAATTGTAGGAAATTTTATCAGCTACATATTTCCTTTAAAGTTTATTTTTCTACGACGAACCATTTTCGAGATATGCGAAGGCAACCGTGGGAAGGTCCCTTAAAATCCACCCCCACCCCGCGCGGTAGCCTTATTAGCGGGGATTTTTTATTGCGGGTAGAGGGCAACCCTTCCCTACACATTCCTGCAAAAATTGGAACTAACTGCATGGATTTTTTGGTTTATTTATAGTTTTCAGGCTTAGTTTGCCTGGATTATTAGCTGCATCTTTTGAACTGTTAAAGATAAATTAACACTTATGCATATATTTTTGTAGGAAGTTAAATTCTCTACAACATCGCTTCCAAATTTTTCAATTAAGAAATGGGTGCGACTGGGTTGCACGTACTTGCTTTTATGTGCCTAATTACATTGGAAAACAAGATCTTTCACAGAAACAAGTAACATTTACGTTGAAAATAACACAAATCGAACTTATGAAAAGTATCGAAACCACAATACTTAACGGTTTTTATTAAAAATTAAATAAATAAATAATTAAATAACAAAGAATTTATGAAAAATGTATTTCGGAAATTGTAGGACCGGTTTTAATAAAATCCTGTTTTTTATTTTTAGTTATTTGAATTTTTTTTTTTTTTGATATATACTTGTGATTATAAAATTTAAACAATTTTTTTTATTCGTTTTAAAAATATAGATTTTCCAAAAAAAAAAAATTAAAAAAATTAATTTTCATTATAAAAGAAAAGTTATTCAAGATTTTGATATGCATAATTAATTTTGCTACCTAGATCTTCTCAAATATAAAATTTGACAGAAATCCAAGAAAACGTTACCGAGAAAGCTCAACATAAAAAAACCCGTTACATGAAAAATACCGTTAATAGACTTTTCCGGTAAATTTAGTTCTAATCAACTGATAGCCAATACCAACAAAAAAAATCTCAGACATTTTCATTAAAATCGTTGGAGCCGTTTTCGAGACAAAAAAGCTTTTCCTTAACGGTCACATGGTAGGTACCGTTATTTTTAGGCCTACAAATAAAAATTCAATTTCCCTCTGGGGAATGCAAAATGAATCACACAGACAAAATTTGAAGATAATCCCTTAAGCCATTTAGGCTGCAGCTCGTTATACAGACAGACAGACAGACAGACATTTTTTGTCGATCACTTTTTTAGACTTCTCTATGATCGTTATGTCATGTTTCATTGTTATCTCAATTTTTTTTATATTCACGAATCCTAAACTTGCCTCATAGTCCCTATAATCGGAAGTAAAAAATTGGTAAGGAGTTAGAACAACAAGTTTGGCAAAATAATTTTTTTCTTGAAAAATTTTGTATTTTTTTCAAAGAGTATACAAAACCGGTTCTTTATTTTCAAACATAGTGCCATAGTAAATAATGGCAAATTTTATCAGCTTCATTTTTTCTTCTGAGTTTTTTTTTACGGCGAACCGTTTTCGTGATATGCGGGGCAACCGTAGGAAGGTCCCTTTAAATCACCCCCCCCAACCAGCATGGCGACCTCACATTCTTTCAAAAATTGGAACTACATAATTATGTACATGGGTTTTTTGTTTATTTATTATTTTCAGGCTTAGTTTGCCTGGACTATAACGCCCAAATTAAAAATGCCATAACGTCAAAATTTTTCTTAAGAATTTGTTGTTGTAAAATTAACTGAAATTTGGCAAACTAACATTGATATTGGTCATTATGACACTACTTACGTGGTTAACCGCATTAAGTCATGTCGCCCAAGAGCATCAAATAACGCCCAAAAGCGGTCACATGATCCAAAATATCAATTCGTCGGAAGACCCAAATGCATTGTCATATCGCCCAAAAACACGCCATATGACACTCTTCCATTTTGGGTGTTATAACTTTATTTTTATAATTAATTGGCTACAATTCATCTATTTTCACAAATAATATACATATGTACATACATATGTATATACATAAGCACGACTAAATTTTTTACAAAGAAAATTGTTAGCTACTGTTGGTAGTAGTTGGAACCAACAGATACTTTTCGGTGACCTGATAAAAATGACAAAAAATCACATCCTTTTGTGACCAAGTTACAATCTTTTATTTTAATTCTTAATTAGTTACAAATTATAAAGGAATTCATTATTTATTTACATTAGTCCTAAGACAAATTTAATTCTACTTATTTTTAGATTTTAATCTAATTTTAGGATGGATGATAGCATACTGCGCTGCTGGTTGATTAAATAAAAAGCACATTCTAAGATGCGCAAAACCGGAAGTCAAAATGGCGACCTATGATATTTCTTGGAAAGTATGTATGTACCTAATACCTACAACATTTGACAGGCGGTTGTCAAACAAACTAAAATGTCAAACCAAAATTTTAAATGTTCGGTGTGAACACTTTTCAGGTTCTTAAAAACTTTTGCTGAAAACCGCGTTTTAGCTCATATTACGAACAATAGCGATGAATTCTAAAACTCAAAACTTCATTCATCGCTTAGTTTATGTCATGCTGCCCAAATAAAATGTCATAATGCCCAACCCCAAATTCAAAAACAAGTTCTCGTTGGACGGGTTTGGTAAGGAAGCCCGGTTTTGAGAATTCTGTTTTTTAAAATCCCCCTTAAAAAAAATACGTTTTTTTAAACCGTTTTCTTAAATCCCGCTTTTAAAATCCCATTTTTTAAATTCACATTTTTATAACCCCGCTTTTCAAATCATCAAAAGGTCTTTTAATTTAAAAATCGTGCGATTGGTGGGTGACATAATGTCTTAAGGACATAATGTTCATGGGGGTCAAGTCGTAAAAATAGAGAAAAAAGCAAACAAATATTTTTTATTAATTAACAAAAAGAAAATAAAACAACAAATTAAAGGGTATTAAAAAAAAATGTTGCCAAATAAGAAAAGACTACCACTATACTGAAGTTTGATATTGTGACCTAAACGGCACAGGAAATCCGTTTTATTTATTGCTTTTCTATTTTTCATAATTTTGAATTTTGCTCTTGGTTTTGAAACAGTTTTTTTGAAAAAAATTTCTTCTCCATTTTTTATATTTTCTATTATCAGATTTAACAAGAATATTTTCAATGAGTTTATTTAAATCTACATTTTTCCGTCCAATACCTATTTTGAATTATATTTATCTCATCACGAAACGGGCCAAGCGGGATTAACAGGGATTTTAAAAAGCGGGTTTTTCATAGACGGAATTTTATTTAAGCGGGATTATGGAAAGCGGTATTTCCAAAAAAAAGTATCCATGAGTTGAACGCACTTGCCTTATGGGAGCCGATCATTTCAAATTATAGTTTCGCAGCGCGCGACAGTAAACAATTGTCAAAATGTTCGTCATTCATTTCACAATGTAGCGCTAAATTTAGGTTTGTGTGTCATAAAAATGTACCGCTTACAGCGCACCTCGAGACCTTCTGACGTAGTGGGCGCTTGAAACATGCACAACAAAAAACTGAAAAAACTTATTTTTTCGTCGTTGATCTCAATTAAATTAAATTAAATTATAGTTTATTAGTATTGTGAAATAATATTGAAAAATAATGAAAAAAAATTTATTTTAAAAGAAAATTTTGTTTATTGTATCTTGTGTATCAGGCTTTATTAAATAAGAAATAAATAACTTATATTTCTCGATTTTAAAAGATTTAATAAATTATAAAAGTTAATGTTACAAAATATTTTTTTTAATAATAAATAAATTTTAATAATTAATAACATTTAATTTCTTAGTTAAAAAGCTAAAATTAAATAAAAAGACGAGAAAACCCTATTCATTGTTATATTTTTTTGTTTTATAATTAACGCGCGCACAAGGGACTATTTGTTTCCCTTTAAATGTAGAACACACTGCGCGGGCATTAGGAAGATAGGGAGGGGAGAGATAGGAGATGTCGATTAACATTGGTTTTGAATGCTTCCAGATCAAAATGGCAAAGGAAAATCTCGCCGGGTAAAATATTTCAAATTCGTGTTGTTCGCCTAAAAAAAGAATCCCTATATTTCATGGTACGTCCGAAATTGGGCTCAAGGGTGAACTGATGAGCGAACTGCGAGACGAGTATTGCGGAAGAAACTTTAAAGAGGAGGGAATGCAGCTGGCTACTTCGAGTGAACATTTTTTATAAAAGAAACGATAAAATAAGGAGACATGAAACACTGCGTCGGTGTTCTAGAGAGGCAATTGTTTCAGAGACATTTCTATTTCCTATTAATCTTAACGCTCGATTTTATATTCTATTGAGCAGGTGTAGAGATGTTTAAGAAGCACCTGTGAGAGTTATACTCGAGTTTTGGACGTATAAACGCTTTATAAATTGTAGCCAGATCAGTGGGGAAAAATATACCTCTTACACCGATACAGAAAACCTAAGCAGTTAGCAGCATTCTTAGCGATCTCAAATATATGGTCGTTTCAACGGAGGTCGTCATAGACACACATACTGAGTACTAAGAGCTTTTCGGCTTCTGAGATGTAAGTGCTATTCATGGACAATGGCATTGGGGTATGTTTAGCTTTAACGACAGAAGACAGCATTAAGTTTTCGAAGCATTAAACTCCACACGATCGGAGTATAATGAGTTTGACATACGGTACCGTTGCAATTGTACGTCCGAAGGCGAAGGACGTGAATTATCAAACGAATATGAAAAGCTTAGGTTAGAGTCGTCAGCAAAACAGTTAAGTGGATTAGAAGTAACAGACAGAAGATCATTTATAAAAATGAGGAACAGAGTCGGAGACAGAACAGAGCCCTGGGGCACACCAGCATTTATTTAGTGGGAATCAGACTTGAATCCGTCTAATACAACTTGTATTGAACGGTCCAGAAGATAGCTTCTAATCCAACGAACAAGAGTATCATCGATCCCAACAGCACGCATTTTCGATAAGAGAGCTTCATGCCCAACTCTATCAAATGCCTTGGAGATATCAAGAGCAATAATCTTACTTTCAATAAAGTGATGTAAAGACTTGTTCCCCTGTTGGTTGAGATATGCCAAAAGATCACCAGTGGAACGGTTGCTGCGGAAGCCATACTGACGGTCATAGAGAAGCTTTCGATCTTCGAGATTTTCCTTATGCTGACGGTTAATCAGCGTTTCTATAACATTAGAAAGAAGGGATGTTAGTGCTTTAGGTCGGTAGGAGAAAGGGGGAGGATGGGTCACCTTTCTTAGGGACAGGCTGGACAAATGCTGTTTTTCATCTTCTAGGAAAGATTCCAGAAGAGTAGGAGCGATGAAAAAGCTTACGCAGTGGCCTTGCCAGTGTGGAAGAACACCTCTTCAGGAGAATCGGGGGTATACCATCCTAGCCAGCAGATTTGTGTATATCGAGATCTTTGAGAACTCTTACTGTACGTGTGTGGAAAAAATCTGTCCCATGGAAAAATGTACATTCTCAAGTACAGGTGGGGCAACGTTGCTGTAAGGCAGCGTGGAGCTGGCAGCAAAATGGGCGGCGAGCAAGTTTGCCTTTTTCCGAAGAGTAAACAATTGGTTTGTTATTTTCGATGAGCGTTGGAACCGAAGTTGTTGAGGAGTTTATAATATATACTGCTTTTGGGACACTGCAGAATGTTTTGCCGTATCATTTCAGCACTGGCATCAATGTCACTATAGAGGCAGCATAGTGACCGGAAAAAATATTCAGGCCGTCCCAGTTGGCTTTCTCGTATTGCCAAACGGTCCTGGTGGGATGGTTTTCTTTAACTGGATGGGTGGAGGAAGTAAGTAAGTAAGTAAGTGTATATTTATTAGGGTGAGAAGTAATAAATAAGACAAGAGTATGGTTGGCTTGCCTAGCAACATACGGTCTACGCGTTGGCACATCGATCAGTTGGGTAAGGTGATGTAACCCGGCAAAGAGCTCGACATACCTTCCTTCGGTTGTTGTCAGACCAAAATAGCGGAGCCAATTGGAATTGTGTACATTGAAATAGCCCGATTTCAGTGCGAGGACAAAGGGAAACAATTTTCGATATGAAATCAGACAGCGCATTAAACTCGTTACAAGTAGAACTACTTTCAAGATTTGGACTCCTGTAAAAAAAACAATAAGTGAATGACATGCTTTCGGACAGTGAATTTGAGCCACAAGAAGTCAAAGTCCGTGTTGGAACATTGCCCGTAATGGGGAAGGCTCTTGCAAGCAATGTCATTCCTAACCCGACGAGACCATGATAAGAAAAAAGAAGTGGCACCAAGCTATACCCATGTAGAGCAAATTCTGATAAATCAGTATTTACTCCAACCGTGCTCATGAGCTTGATCTTCAAGAACAAATTTGGCAACAATTTTGCACAAGGATTTGCATTTGTTTCCATTTAAGATTCAGTTGACACAAGAGCTTCTTCCACAAGACCATTTACGCCGCCGTACATATGCCAATAGGATGTTACAGCTAGCCCATGGCAACCCCGATTTTCATCAAAAAATCATCAGTGACGAGGCACATTTTCATTTTAAAGGATATGTGAATAAACAGAATAGTCGGTTCTGGGCAGTGATAAACCCTCAAATTATTCATCATCAGTCAGTCCGGTGTGCAATTTGGTCAGGAGGAATCATTGGACCTTACTTCTTTGAAAATGAAAAAGGCGTAACTGTGAATGGGGAGCGAAATGATTGAAAACTTTTTTACGCCACAACTGCATGCTTTGGGATTGATTAACATGTGGTATCAACAAGACGGTGCCACATCGCATACAGCCAGGATTACAATGGAATTACTGCGAGACCTCTTTCCACAAGTTATTTCAAGAAATGGTGATGTTGATTGGCCTCCACGGTCGCCTGATTTGACTGCTCCGGACTTCTTTTTGTGGGGATATACATATGGAAAGCAAGGTTTATGCAAACAAACCAGAAATACTTGAGCAACTCAAACAAAATATTCGTGATGAAATTATTGAAATACCGCGTGAAATGTGTGAGAATGTAATGAAAAATGTGCTCAAAAGGGCTCGCATTTGTGAGACTAACAGAGGCGGACATTTACCCAATGCCGACATTAAATAAAACATTTATCAAAATAAGGTCCATTCTCTTTTATTTAATCAAAAATTATAAGCAAACAAAGTAGTATACCTTCGCGGCGGACACCCTGTATACAGGTTAACTAATACTAAAAATAACAGCATATAAGACAGTTATGAATAAAAATATATTATAAGTATTTCAATTTATATTGTTAGTGTATCAGTTCAACTTCAAGGAGTTGGTGTTAAATACTTTTGTTATGATATAAGTGTGAATTTAAAACTGTTATAATATGTCAAAACTGTTGAATACCTTGGTAACACTCAAAATATTTGCCTAAAGTTTGTTTTGTATATATATTAAACATTAATAGTTACATGACTAACTGAAGGTTAGTTGAACTTAAACAAAGGACAGGTTGTTTAAATGCATACGGCCTACCACCAAGTGCATTGACAACAACAATAACAACAACAACACAACAATGTTTTGAACAAATGATTTACTTTTAGCCTAAGGCATTTTCTTTTCTCGCATAAAATCACACAACGTAAGGCAACAACTTACAAGTCCGTTGGGCTACTTGTTTAGATATAGGGTAAATCACTGTTTTGTTCTTTAAAATACAAGTTTTTTTATAAATGACATATATTTTTTATAACATAATTCTTTCCCCGTTAATTGAAGTTAATTTACCTTATTTTGTATAATTAGGAATAAATGGTAAATTCAAGTACTTTTCCTTAGAATATGATAGCTGATAGCTGATTTATTTGCAACATTGTTTACAGCAAATTCAACGTTCACAGTTTGATTTGGCTCCTTCTGTACTTGAAAACGTTTATGATTTAGAATCGACGAACCTCTTATTCAATAGATTAGAAATTACTTTTCGGACCGTTTAATTCGTGTTGTTTTAAATGGCCTTCAATCTGATAGTCACAAATTAAATGCTGGTGTGCCTCAAGGATCCGTTCTGTCACCGACACTCTTCCTCATTATTATCAATGATGTTTTGTCTACGACTGATAGCAGTACGCTCAGCTTCTCATACTCGTTTCCACATTCACTTCCCCGTTCTAAGGATGTGGAATTGCAACGGCAGCGTATGATAAGCTCATTAAATTCCTATCTGGCCAGCATTATTCAATGGAGAATTATTAATCGTGTGGAATTTAATGCTTCCAGAACTCAATGCTGCCTGCTGTTGTTAAAACATAACCTATACCCCCATGCCACTAAATCGAAAAGCTTTACGTTCTAGGTATGTGTATCAAAAACCACCTTCTGTGGAATGAACACATATATGACATCGCCAAAAATTCAGCGAAATGTTTCGGTTTTCTTAGAAGATGCAAGAAATATTTCTCGCCGTTAGATCTGGCTACAATTAAAAAGGCGTCCATTCGCCCGAAGATTGAGTACAATTCTCATATTAGGTGACAAGAATATAACAGAAACATTTGATTCGCTAGAACAACGTCGAAATGTTTCATGTTCCTGCTTATTTTATCGCTTTTTCTATAAACAAGGCTCCAGCGAAATAGCTAGTTGCATTCCTCCCCATAAAAGTTTTCTCCGTAATACTCGTACCGCTAGGAATGCTCATATATTCACCCTTGAGCCTAATTTCGGACCCACTGTTAAGTATAGAGACTTATTCTTTAGCCACACTACACGAATGTGTATTGCTTTACCCTGCTCGATTTTTCCCTTCAATTACGATTTACAAACATTCAAAACCAATGTACATCGGAAACCTCCTTTCATCTTCTATCCAACTTTTCTAAATGCTCTCGCGCTTTGTTAATACACGATAAGGGTAGTAACAACCCCTTCAGTGCCCGCCGATTATATAAAAAATGTTTAAACAACCTTCAAACTCATCGCATCTTTTAAGGTTCAGCTCTTAACTCTTTACCCTCTATGCGTATTATAATTCTAAAGAAATGGAAGTTACCATCCTGTTCAACGTATTAGTTTGACATACTAACCAGCAGGCCAAAGAGCTCCAACATCATAGGGTAACGTAACCTAAACCCCATATGTTTTGTTTTCTTCATATTTGTTTTTCCTTTGTTTCTTAATGACTTCTTCATTTTGCCTTGAGGACAAATGAAGAAAACAATTCGAAGGTATAAGGATTCTGGTGACACATAGTGCAGTCGTCCTCGTCATTGTCGTCGTCCTATCCAAGGCAGAGTATTGTACTCTTGACATAAATTGCAAAAAGTATTATATGTGAACTTTAAAAGCGCAAATTCTTGCATTGCTGCATAAATTTAGGTTAAAAAATGAGAATAATAAAGATATAAAAAAAGGATACAAAGCTGCTAGATATAACAAGGAAAACCACCTCATGGTAGGAAAAAAAATGAAAAACGGACACAAATGAAAGAAAAATTCTATAACATTGTATATCCATCTACAAACATAGATAACATATTTATAGGCCTTTGCCAGAGCGGTGTCCTTAATTAAAGAATTCACATCCTTTCTTCATTTTCACATCCTGGCTCAGCTGGAGGATAGAGAATGGCAGCGAATGCTGAGCGCACCATGACATCTATTCATGGGCATAATAGAAGATTAGCCTTTGTAATAATAGTCGGGTATTTAAAAGTTAGCAGGAAGATAAGATATATAGTGTACGAGTGAACTTCCGCTATGAATGTGGAAATAAAAAACACGCTGACTGACTCCTCTGAGGGTAAACACTTGGAGTCACGTCAGGATTCAGGATGTTCGGTGTACTGTGAAATATCATAAAGTTATAATGTGTATGCTTTTTACTACGTGATGTAGTGGTGTTGAAAAGGACGATAAAAAGGAAGTTATTTTTGCTACTGCAAGAGGAACTACATTGGTTTAATTTTTCAAATAATTGCATTATGCAAATCTGTATAAGAGATTTCAGAAAATTTGAAATACATTATTTAGAAAAGGTTTAGAAAGTATTTTGTTTAGTTTTTTTTCCTATCAATTAATTCGTGTTTAGTGCGAACGCCAATTTTTAATTTAACTTTTAATCACCACAAAGGGGTGTGAGGATATGATATCTTAAAGACTCTTAATGCAACACGCAACTTCTAATTGGAATCAACATTTTCACAGTACAGCTGCTGATGCACCTCAGCCCTAAGCCCTAAGCCAATTAATGGACCATTCCTGCAATCTTACTCATATAAGAAGAAAACGTACACCACAATATAAAAATATTTCAAACGAACAGTATTACTGTAAATAAAATTCAGACTGACAGAATTATAAAGAATTCCTGAGAATTAATAAGAAACAAGGAAGGTAGTAATAACAACCGATTCTCTTCGGGTCAGGTAGTCAGTTGTATTAATTGGGTCATCTAATTTCTCTTTTATATAACAAAGTTTTTATTTGTTTTCTTTAGAGTTGTTTTAGGTCATTGTATTGAAAATTGAAGTTTTTGTCAAAACTTGAAATGGTTGCCTTTTTAGCTAGGCTATCAACTATGTCATTGAGACCTAGACTGAAATGTCCTGGTATTCAGAAAAACACAATTTTTTGGTTTTTCATTTGGTACAAAAGGTCTTTTATTTTTACTGCAATTGAGTTCTTTGTATAAAATTGTTGGATAGTTAGTAGGGCGCTTAATGACTCGGAACATATTAAGAAATTTTCACGTTTGCTTTTCTTAAAAAAACTCAAAGGATTTTAATTGGAAATTCAATTTTAGAAAAAATGCTATTTATATGTTATAACAATCAAAAATAATGTGACGCTCAACACTGATCCTTGAGGGATTCCGTTTTCCATTTTTCGAATTGTTGATACATTTTTTCCTAAAACTGTATAAAAGCTACGATTCTGAAGAAATTTTTTAATAAAGTAAACAATGTTTCCTTTAAGGCCTAATTTTAATAAATCCTCAACAATTTTCCGTTTTCATACCATGTTGTATGCTTTTTTTATGTCAAAAAAGATAGACAGGACGAATTTTCTTAAAGCGAAAGCATCCATTACTTTGGTTTCAAGAAAAACCAAATTATCGAGGGTGGTAGCTGGATTTGTGAGGGCAATGTGGTGGTAGCTGGATGGTGAATTGGGATTTTTACCTCTTTTAAGAACTGGGATAAGTATTGCAGTTTTCCAATTGCATGGAAAGGTATTACTTGCATAAACTTTATTGAAAAAATCAAGGAGGTGAAATTTATTAACTTCAGTTTATTTGCTTGGCATACCGTGTTTTTTTTAAGTAAAATCTTTCCGTCACGTAAACGGGTACAGCGTTCAATGGGACCACAAAAGTTTGATATAACACGTTGCAAAAGAAATGGGGAGACACTATTCATAGATGGGCCATCTGTTTGTTCCATTTGGGACCACTTGCTTGGTTTGTAATTGTTTTCGAATTATCGAAATAGAGGCCATCAAATTTAGTCATGTTAGACAGAATATTAATGTCACTCATTTTCATTTTGTTCAATTAAGAAAATTTGTCACTTTTCTATTGTCATAGGAAGAAACGAGATAGGTATACACTTCACACTTTAAGGCTTTGATGCTAAACGACTTTAAGATTATGACCAACCGCACCTGAAGAGAGTCAACGATCTACTGAGATCACACTTTGCAATGTTAACATTAGTATAAGTATATCAATGGCTACATATAAACAAAAGATGGACTTGTATCATTGTTTATTAGTAATATTCGCGCTTAACTAAAAAAAAATTACAATAACTCCTTTTATTTAGCTTTAATCTCTTACATATTTGCATTTTAAGAAAAGTTAAAATACTACTAAAGGGAATAACAATTTTTTTTGCTGTTACGATCTTAATCTTCACATAGAGTAAAAATATTATAGAGGGAAATCTTTCGTAACTTGTCGTCGATGACAAGTGATGTTATTTGAGTGGACTGCGATTTTCCATTAAGTTTTCTAAGTTTATTAAAAACTTCAGATACAGAAGTGTTACTAGAGATGCTACTTACATATTCTTCCCAACTTTTTTGTTTATATAATCTTATGATCTTTCTTGTTTTATATTTTGCACTTATAAAGTTTTTGTAGTCTACCATGTCCAAAGTCCTTTCATATTTACGAAATAGTTTATAACGAGCCTTAATGAGACTTTTAATTTCATCATTATACCAGGGTACGTTTTTATGGTATCGAGTACTTTTTGAAATTGGCATGGATTTATCCGCCGCATCTAATATTTGGGATCTTATTAAATTGTCAAATTCATCTATTGTAATGTTTTTGGAATCTATATTTAAGTCAAGTTTTTGTCTAAATAAATCCCAATTTGCTTTTTTTGTTAAATAGATTTCCCTTGAATTGCTTCCTCTCTCTGAGTTAAGAACTGGCATGATAATAGGAAAATGATCACTATTATGTAAATCATCTTCAACAAACCACTCGAAGTGATTTTGAATTATTGGAGATGCTAAAGTGAGGTCGATTGAGCTTAAAGTCTTATGAGCAAAGCCGAAATGAGTTAGGCTACCATTATTTAACAGGTTAAGAGAATATTCTCTCACATAATTTTCAAAAAATTTTCCCCTTACATCGACTTTTTCAGAGCCCCAGGGATGGTCATGAGCATTAAAATCTCCAAGTAAAATAAAGGGGGAATTTTACTGACCAATAAGACTTTCTATGGCTGTTGTTGTTATGTTTTCAGAGCCAGGTAAATAAATGTTCCAGACTGTAAACTTTATGGGATAACAAACTTTGACAGCAATGGCTTGAAGGTCTGTTGAACGAGGGAATTCTTCTCATACAAAACTTGAGTTCACTAAAATGGCTACTCCACCATGAGAGTTAGTAGTAGATTCACAATTTTTATAGAAGGTATTATAATTTTTAAATTTTGGTTTATAATTTTCCTTAAATCTAGTTTTTGAATACAAAATGAAATGAGTTATATTTTTTAACAAGTAATTGAAATTCATTGAAGTGGCTTTAAAAGCCATTACAGTTCCACTGTATAATATTTAAAGTTCTATTTATTATGAATTTTCGCTGGAGACGCTGCTGACATCCATGTAACTCAGTTTTGTTTGATTTTTTAATTCTCTTTTCTTTCTCGCGCTTATTTTAACGGGACCAATTAAATTTTTTTCCTTGCCAGTATTAATTATGTTAACAGGTGGTTCATTTGACGATGATGACAAAAGAGATTCTGATTCTTCTAATCGGTTAGTTGTTTTGGATGATTCTTGATTATTCTCCTTCGATTTGCATGGGCATGAACAGGCGGATTTGTTGCTGTTATTAGTGTTCTTGACGTCTGGTGGAGATGAAGGTGAATTTAAGTTGCTCTCTCCTTTGTCTTTTATCTTATATCAATTCTCTCCAAGGTTTTGATTTTTTGTATTTCCCTTTCAGTTAGGTATTTTGGACAAGATTTAGGCAAATCATTATGAATTTAATGACAGTTAATGCAAAATGGAGGTCTCTCAGATTTCTCATCTTCGCCGTTTGCGTGGTTGCTATGGAACGAACTTGAACAGTTAGCACATTTTTTGTTAGCGGTGTAATTTACAGTTATGTGTCCAAATCTAAGGCAATTAATGCATCGCAGCGGATCGGGAATATATGGCTTGATTTTTATTTTATTGTTGCAAACGTGGAGCTCATTTGGGAGATTATATGATGAGAAATTGAAAATGTATAAATTTCCTTCTTCGTATTTATTTGTAATCGAGTTTTTAACTCTTTTTAATTCTTTTGAAATCAGAGACAAGCTGGTCTTTCAATCCCTCAAGAATATCTTCTTTGGATATGGTATTAAACTCCGGACAATGAACTTCTCCTTTACATCCATTGAGATATTTGTGTTCGGAAAGCTAAACAGGTATGAAGGGATTGAGAGTCTTGAGCTCTAAAAAACTGCATACCAAAATTAAAAAAATTTTTTTTTTAAAAACTAAAAATAAAAAACATGATTTTATCAAAGTCCGTCCTACAATTTTCGAAATACTTTTTTCATAAATTCTTTGTTATTTAGGACAAGTGATGGCGTACTTAATTTTTACTAACAACCGTTAAGCTTTGTGGTTTTGATAGTTTTTATAAGTTCAAACTGTGTTTATTTTTCAACGTAAATGATTTGTTTTTGTCAAAGATCTTGCCGTCCAATGTAATTAGGCACATAAGAGCAAGTACGTGCGAACCAATCGTGCCCATTTTTTAAATTTTATTTGACGATGTTACCGCATATATGAGCAAGTTCGTGAGACCCAGTCGTGCACTTTATTTGTTTTCGTTGCTGGTTTTTCTGCATTGTAACGGGTTATTGCCATTTTAGTCGGAGATTTTCACTTGCGCATTACATTTGGCAATCATTGTTTTAGTGGAGTTTTATGTTTGGATGTTTGTTCCCCAATCACGCCTCAACGGATGAACGGATTTAGATGAAATTTTGTAGGTATAAAGATAATGTGCTGGATTGAAATATAGGAAAATTCACGGTTCCTGTGGGAGAGGCTTAAATGTGAAGTACTGCATTTCTGGAGATTTGGGTGATATACTTCTGTGCCTTAAAAACAGCACGAATTTGTGAAGTTTGGTAGACGGAAGATTTACAGGATTCATTATACTATAAAGAGGTATATACACTGGGAAATAGTGCATGAAGATATAGAGATACATAATGATACGTAAATTTTTTTTTATATAGTCTTTTATATTATAACGGTAATACAGTCCATTAAATACATATTCTATTTACGTAGCCTCGTGTTCCACCCCACATGCTGCAGTAAGCTCAATCAAATTTGAGTTACTGGCAAAATTCTGTCCGTCTGTCTGTTTGTCTGTCTGTCTGTACGGATGTATATTGGACTGCAGGCTAAACGGTTGGGCCAATCGTCTTCAAATTTTGAACTTAAGGTTATTTTGACATTCTACAGAAGAGTTTTTTAATTTTTTTTTAGCTCAAAAATTAACGGTACCTGTCATATAACCGATATGTAAAAGCTTATTTTTCTCGAAAACGGCTGCAAGAATTTTTATAAAAAAAAATCAGTGTTCTACTGTAAGTATGCATTATATTTTAGTGAACAAAAAATTTAATATGGTGGGCTAAAAACGGTACCTCCCATAGGACCGGTTTTTTTTCTTCGACTTTCTCGAAAACTGGAGATCCGATTACAATAAAAATTGATATTCAAGAAGATATAGGTAGCCTGAGTAATTTTGCATTAATTTTTTTTTGAAAACTTTTTTTTTTGTATTTTTATTAATTTAAATTTTTTTTTTTTTTGAAAAATCAATATTTTCAAAACGGGTAAGTGATTTTTTTTTTAATTTTATTTTTAAATGTACGTTATTTTTGTGCTTAGGTTTGTATTCTTGAATTATTTTTAATTTTTTTTTAAAAAAGTTGTTAAGAAACCGTTTTATTTAAAAACGGCTCCTACAATTTTGAAAAAAATCTCATTTTTTTACATTTCCTAAAGAAATAAAATGGCATATATATATATGTATAATCCTACATCCAAGGATGATTTCTTGGACAAATAAAGACAAGAAGCCACTAATTTTAAAGCTTGCAGCTACGTTGAGATTTCTTGCTGAAGGCACTATCAAAAGGGTGTAGGCAATGAAAGGAAGCAGTCAAAGCGATTTTCACATGAGGCACTCAAAATCAAGAAATACAGGGGGCCCGCCGGGAAGGTAATCTACTTTGTTTTGCCGCCGTTTTGGTAAACATTAGTCCTGACAGTTCATATTTGGCACTCGTAAAGTAGACTCGTGGCAAATTTATTATGGAAAAATATTCGATAAACCAACGTTGTTTAATCGTTAAAACATTTTATCAAAACCATTCATCGATTACTGTGACATTGAGAAAGTTTTGTGAAATTTTTGGAAAAAACAAGGTGCCAACAAAACGCACTATTTATCGTGTGAATGATTTCGAAGAAAGAGGTTCTGTAGATGAAAAGCCCAAGCATGGACCACAAATTACTGCAAGATCGGCTGAAAATCTTACTGCTGCTCAAGGAAGTGTTCAAAACAATCCATCAACCTCAATTCGACGCCGTGCTCAGGAGCTTGGTCTTCAAAAACAAATTTGGCCACAATTTTGCACAAGGATTGGCATTTGTTTCCATTTAAGATTTAGTTGACATAAGATCTTCTTCCACAAGACCATTTACGCCGCCGTACATATGCCAATAGGATGTTACAGCTAGCCCTTTGCAACCCCGATTTTCATGAAAAATTCATAATGAGTGACGAGGCACATTTTCATTTCAATGGATATGTGAATAAATAGAATAGTCGGTTCTGGGCAATTGAAAACCCTCAAATTATTCATCAGTCACCTTTTCATACATTAAAAGTTACAGTCTGGTGTGCAATTTGGCCAGGAGGAATCATTGGACCTTACTTCTTTGAAAATGACTTCTTTTTGTGGGGATATTTGAAAAGCAAGGTTTATGCAAACAAACCAGAAACGCTTGAGCAACTTAAACAAAATATTTGTGATGAAATTAATACTGCGTGAAATGTGTGAGAATGTAATGAAAAATATGCTCAAAAGGGCTCGCATTTGTGAGACTAACAGAGACGGACATTTACCCATATTCCATACATAATTGCCGACATTAAATAAAACATTTATCAATATAAGATCCATTCTCTTTCATTTAATCAAAAATTATAAACTAACAAAGTAGTATACCTTCCCTGCGGACACCCTGTATAATAAAAAGAACGATTGTTGTCCTTAACAACAGATGTCTGCTCGGTGCTATACTATTGCACTATACCCCTCAAAAATCGATCAAAATTAGAAAGGTGTATTCCAATAGACCAAAATCCCTCCCTTTTCTTCTTTGAGCATATATGATCTGATTCTGAAAGAAACCATGAAAATATTTTTCCTCGAAAACAATCAAATAGCTGTTGATACAAGGAACCAGTTATTGCAACCATAAAAACACTTGATAAAATAAATAAATATTTTAATTCAAATTCTGATATTTTAGCTCATTGACATATACATAAATAATATATATAAAAGGTAACTTCAGTAAGGTAAGGTAAGTTTTCATATAACTACACTTAGCATTCACTTATTTTTTTCAATTCATAGACATAAATAAGATTCTTAAAAAATATAGGGTAAATTAAGTAAAGTAAAAACACAAAGATAATTATAATTTAGGACTCAGATAGTTTCAACTTTTTTTCCTGGAAATATTTTTTTTTTAATTCTATTGCAGTTAACCATATTTGGTTTTTCTTCATTTGCTGACGTTCTTCCGGTTACATCTTTAGCTTGTATAATTTCAATTTTTCTTCTTATAAATGAAATCTTTCCCTTTCATACCTTGCACTTTCTCTTAGATAACCTTCAATTTTGTTTAAGGAAAGCTTGACCTCAAGATACAAAGCCTCTTGCACTTGGGTTTGCTTTTCCAGCATTTGGGTGAAATTAAGTTCAGATGTGTTACCTGTTCCTCCGTTGTGGCTTCCATTGGAGCAGTAGTGTCAGTCTCAGATATTATTATCAATTGCTCAGTTGATGTCAATGGCGGCGGGTGTCCACATCGTTACCAAAGTGGAATTTTGTCTAGAACCTCCAAATACCCTCCGGGTCAACAATGTTGTTCAACTGAAATTGACCGACAAATACGTTACAATTCATTTAAATATTTTGGCTTGAACGAACCTCCTCCAGTTGGCTCCTTTTTTACTTGCGATTTAGGTACTAAAATGCAAGTTATGGATTCGTGCAAAAAAAAAATCTAACAATCAAACATGACATACGATAATAGAGAAGTTGAAAAAAAGTGGGTCCGGAAATTCCGTCCGTCTGTCTGTCTGTCTGTTCGCGCCGCTACAGCCTAAACGCATAGGCCGATTTGGTTCAAACTTGGTATTTAGTATTTGTTAGGTAGTATCTCGAGGGATGTTTTTTATGTTTGCTCTAGGTCGAAAAATAACAGTACCTGCCATACAATTTTGAACAAAAAGTTAGATTTTCTCGAAAACGGCTCAAACGATTTTGATAAAACTTTCAGGTGCTAATTTTTTATAATAATACATCTTTCAGTTAGAATAAATTTTTCGAAATTTGTTCTATAACGGTACCTCTCATATAATCGGTTTTTTTCAAATGCGGTTTTCGTAAACTATTATCCCGATTTCAATAAAATTTTGCACACAGGAAGTCATTTATAATTCAATTAATATCGCCTTTCAAAATTTTCAAAAACTTTTTTTCGATTTTTTTAAATTTAAAAAAAAATTGGTTTTCGATATATTTTAAAATAGGTGGGTTGAATTTTCTTAAATAATTTTTCCAGATGAAAACTACAGATTGCCTTATAATGACATAGTAGAAGCCGAAGGCCCATCAAGCGCGTCACACGTTCGGTGAATGGGCCCAAAACGAAATGACCACCGATCCCGATTTTCACAAAATTGGAAAAATTGGGCCTCGGCTGGAATTTATTCGAGCCAGCCACGGCAGCCACTTCCCCGAAATCATTTTTAGAACATAATGCAAACCTTTATCTTTATAATAAAGCTAGATTCTTGGCCATAACATTAACCTATATGCGTTTTATTTCTTCTTGAAAACCACACGTCTAAAAAAAACACACTTTATATAAGTACATACATATGCAGCCACTAAGCAATTATCTAGCATAAGAACTAGTTCATGCGACCCAGTCGTGCATTTTATTTAAATTTTATTCGACGATGTGAAAGGACATATGAGCAAGTCGTGCAATTTATTTTTGTATTATACAGAAGTTTTTGTTTTACTTTAAACTTGTCAACGAACCACACCTGTAAATAGATCCATTCAATATGAAATAAATTGGTTTCCTTTTTTGTTTTCTACTTTTGCAACTCCTTTTCGGTTCTAACCGGTGGACCTAAGGTATTTAGGGTATTTTCAACCCATTCTTATTTGTTTTTTTTTTGTCATCTGTTTGGGGGGCGCCTTCTAAATTTGTTCACTGAAGAAGGATTTAGTTCCATTAATTCTATGGGCCGTTTTATTTCATCTGGACTCGTAACTTTCACCTTTAGTAAACAAAAATAATTAGCACAAAACAAACAGTAAAACATTGAAAAAACTTGCATTTTTATTTAATTTTTCTCAAGGCGTTTGAAAATTTACCGTGCGTCGTCAGAAAGTGACGTTTTAAACGTCGTAAAAGAAAACTAAAACGACAACTACAATAGCGATGAGGGTGAGATTTGTCGATGAAAAATTTAGATTCCACTGAACGCCAAATGTCAAGTGGCGTAACGCTAAATAAAACGCTACCATAACGCCTTTCGTAATACCAAATTGTTTGTGTGACAATTGTAATTCTACTAAAACGCCTACTACAATAAGGGTGATTATGATTGCCAACTTAGTCGAAACTCTGTGAAAAGGTAATGTTTGTTTTTTATGTGTAATTACAAAGGAATTACAATGTATATCCACTCAATAAGACAAGAAAATAAATTTGTACTGTGTTTTTTCTGTTGACATAAGAATTTGACACAATGCCACGGATACCAACCCTGAGAGGGAAGGGGGGTAAATTAAAAGTGAATTATGGAGTGAATATAGCATTTTATAGGGACTAAGCTCTTTCTTTGAGGTAGCCTCATTACAACAAATTCAGTGGGGTAAACCTTTTAAGGCAACATTTCTCGAAAAAAAACCAGCGATAATATTGCAATGTATGGGTTTACTGAGAAAATTTTGTTACTCCAAAAAAATTCAATTCCAAGTGGGAAAACGCTCCAACATCGTTTTACTCAAACAATGTGTGTGTTCGAAAAATATGGCAATTTGTTTAGCTTTTTTAGGAACAGGAGGCTGTCTTTGTCACATGCTGAAAGCTCCCTTGCAGTTCGAACTGATGTAAAGATTGTTTGGTTTCGAGCAAGTATTTATTGAGAAAAACACCGACACTAACACCAGACCAGACAATGTTGTTAGCATTTGGTAATGTCTAGGAGTAATTATCGGGTTTTCTAATTGGGACTTGACAACTTTGAATTTAATTTGTGAACGCACACTTTTACTAATCATCGAACTGTCATTGGCAATTTATTCAGTAAACTCAACATTTTCATCATGGTAAAGAATACGAGCGCGCAAAGTATGCAAATTATAAATATTTTCTACTGAAATTCGGTGTAGGTGACCGTAACATTAAAACGTTGAATTGTTGAAATTGATCGCAAAATCATCTTCAGTGACGAAGTTCAGTTTTTCTCAATGGGTTCGTCAGTAAGCAAAATATACGTTATTGGTCGGGTGAAAATCCACATTTACTTCATGAACCACCACTTCATCCACAAAAAATAACTGTTTGATGAAGTCAGTCAATTGGCCGCCTCGTCCATATATAAATATAACAAGCCTACGACGTTGAAAGAGCTCAGAGCCAACATTCAACGTGAAATTTCGGCCGAAATGTGTGGCCGAGTCATCGAAAATTGGGTCAAACGAATCGACCGCTACAAACGTGCCCGCGGTGGCCATATGAACGAAGTCGAGTTCCATTCATAAATAGTTTCATTGTACTTCTAGCCGATAATAAAGTTTTTGAAATATCTCAAATGGTTTGCGGTTTATTTGTATAAAAAAAGTTGTCAAGTCCTTATTTATAACCCACACATCTCTTTCGATATAAGATTCGGTTGGTTCACGAATTCAAAGCAAATAATCAAAAATACGCATTTAGTAGGTTTGAAGTTTTCAAAAATAGTTCCGAGAGAACAATGAGTTTATCCACAAGTTTATAATAAGCCATTAAGGCCATTTATAACAAAATATGGGGCATCTTAAATCCAAATATTATAGTTGAACATCAAATGCACCCTCAAGGATGCACAATATGCTGTAGAACAACCACAGAAAGGATCAATGATGAAAAAGTTGCAAATTATATATACTTATATATGCCAATTCAAATAATCCAGGGCCATTTAAGAACTTAATGCCAATATCCGAAAATAGTGAGGGCGCTGAGACCTAAAATTCTGCCTAAATTAATGGAAAACGCTGAAAAGGGCATGTCAAGTCGAAGAAAATAACGGCCACCATTTGAGATATATATAATCTTCAAGATATAATGGTATATGGTAACATATTTCCAAACCTGAAATCATTAACGCGATTTCTGAACTCCACTCTTGCTTTCACGAAAGAAAAACGTTAAACAAACTTTGTATCTGTAGTATGCAGGACCAAGATTTGCAGCGGAGTGGCACGCTTGCAGTACTCAGGCATTAGATCGCCGCGGGGTGGGATTTTGCTGCTGGTAGGTAACCCTGCGCTACGAAGATTTTCGTGCCAAGAAATACAGTATAGGAAACACTGAAGATGATAGCAAATTGCGTAAAGAAAACTGACAAAAATATAGACAAAGTGAAAATTAAATGAAATAAATTGCACGACTGGATCGCACGTACTTGCTCATATGTGCGGTCACATTGTAGAATAAAATCAAAGAAAATTAAAGTGAACATCAAAGCATTTACTCGATTTTTGTGACTTTTGATTGTTCGAATAAAGTACGTTAAATTGTATTGGGTGACAAAAATTTAAACGGCATTTTATTTCCTTAGAAAATGTTAAGAAGTGTGAATTTTTTTTTCTAAATTGTAGGCGCCGTTTTTAAATAAAACGGTTTTTTTTAAACAATTTTTTTTAAAAAGATAAAAAAAAATAATTTCAGAATACAAACTTAAGTACAAAAATAGCGTACATTTAAAAACAAAATTAAAAAAAAAATTCACTAACTCGTTTTCAAAATATTGATTTTTCAAAAAAAATTTTGTTTACTTATTAAAAATACAAAAAAAAAGTTTTCGAAAAAATTAATGCAAAATTACTTAGGCTACCTACATCTTCTTGGATATCAATACCTATAGGAGGTACCGTTTTTAGCCCACCATATTAATTTTTTTTTTTCACCAAAATATAATGCATACCTACAATAGTACACTGATTTTTTTTATAAAAATTTTTGGAGCCGTTTTCGAGAAAAATAAGCTTTTACATAACGGTTATATGACAAGTACCGTTAATTTTTGAGCTAAAAAATATTTTAAAAACTCCTCTGTAGAATGTCAAAATATTCTTAAGTTCAAAATTTGAAGACGATTGGCCAACCGTTTAGGCTGCAGTCCATACATACAGACAGACAGACGGGCAGAATTTTGCCAGTAACTCAAATATGTTTCTCTATCAACGTAATGTCATGTTTGATTGTTATCTCAAAATTTTTAATCTGCACGAATGCATAACTTGTATTATAGTACCTATAATCGCAAGTAAAAAATAAAAATTGGATGAAACACTGTTACTATTTTTTATCAGGAGATCGTGGTTGTTAAGAACTCTACGGATGACCCTCCCTTGTAAAACAACTTTTGGTTGCTTTCTCCAAGACTACCCTTTTCACCACTTTTGATAAAGGTAGAACCAAATCTTCTCTTCTCTCACCTCACAACTCAATCATCTCAAACGATTAATTATGTTTTCAATACATAATGAAATTCATTTATTTATTTATCAAATTCCTAACCAAAGGATACATTATTAGTTTAGAAAAAAAATATTTCAGTAAATGTTTTTTTTTTCTTGGTATATGTAGATAAATAGCTCATTTTTTTCTTCTTTTTTTATCAATTTTAATATATAATACCTTTTAATAAATACTTATATAACTCTTTCACTTTAGAAGGTATGCATTTGGTTAAACAAAAAAATATGTTTTTATGTATGCATATGTATGTAATTATGTATTTTTTTTTCCAATAAATAAAGCACTTACGTTTCTAATTTTTTTTCTTGAGTTTTCAGCGTCGAAATTTGTGCACAAATTTCCACTTGGTTGGTCACCTTGTTTTCTAACCTTATGCTGGATATAAGTGTGTTTTTTTCTAGAGCCATAAGCTTTATCTTTAAATTTGAGGCCATGCACTTCTGTAGAATAGCTTTTTTCTTATCTTTCGCACTTGATGTACCATGTGACTCGGCTTTTGGGACATGAATTAAATTGACTGCTCGCCAACTTTCTTTTCTATTATTATTTTTTTTTGTTCTTTTTTATTACATAAATAATAACATTTTTTTTACGTGTTTCCAGATTAACACAGGTTTTTTTAATATAAAACAAAAAAAATTTTGGATGTCAAAAAAAAATTCTAGATTACTTTTATTTTCGTTTTGTCCATTTTGGTCACAAAAAGTTTTTTTAACCAACCTTGACTAACACTTGACGAATGCAAATAAATGCCGAAATTGATTCTGTTCGAACTTCCTTTGACATATATTCGGAGTTTGACATTTTTCGACGTTCGACCGAAATGATTGATTATTTTCGAGTAGCCAAAGTGTACCAATTTCCGTTTTCTAATTTATACCTAATTTCGGTTGTTTTTAAAAAAATTTAAGTAGTTCAACACAAAAAAAAATGTTTTATTTTCGTTGTATTATTTTAGTAAATTCTTAATTGGGCACGCTACATATCTCTTGTTCAATTCAGACGTTCGAAATCCCTTCAAACGAATTCAATCAAAGCAAATTGCATTAAATATGAATAAGTCTTAGAGTTTTCAAATCAAATATAATAATCATCTAATGGAAAAGTATGTCCCTTCAAACTTTTAACAAAACCCATAAATCTCGAGCAACAAACTTTTCCAAACTTATGCTCGTGGAAGATCTCTCCCTTAAAACTCAAAACTACCAAAAATTAATACTGCTCTTACCGATTTCTTATCCTATGATAAATGATCCTTTCCCCTTTCGCCAATGATATCCAAACTCCTTGAGAAAAAAAGAAACACAGAAATTTAACTTTTAGTTTTTCATTCTTGGCCAAAACCGAAGAAATGAGAACAACGAGAAAAAAAACATTAAATATTGTGTCAGCTTCAAACATCCTTCGGTCTGCGTTTTAGTCAAATCCAATCTGCCTTGGTTCCCTGCCATCGTGTCCTCCACCAATTCACCTCAGGCTAAATGACACATAGAAACCTAAGGGTTCTGACTTTTTGATTGTGTTTCCTGAAAAGTTATATCCTTCACCTTACCCAATCTCTTAGCAAAGCAAAACTTTCTCGTCGTGTTGCTGTTGGATTATTTTTATATCCTTTTTTGTTATTATTTAAATATCACGACCGCGGAATGGATGGCTTCTTTTGGTTTATGTATGTCAATGCCAGGCTCAGGCGAAGGACCTGATGCAAACTAAATATATCATCGTTGTTGTCTTCATGAAATTGCGATGAAGGAATCGACGGAATTTATCTTGTTGAACAAAATAATTGAATGCACTCTGGAAATACACACAAAAAGGAGCACCTTAAGTTCAGGATAGATTAAAGGAAAAAAGTTTTGTAGAGGGAAAAGTTTACGAGGTGGAAAAAGAAATAACGCCGCGGCTCTGCCGACGTCAAAAAATACGTTACACTTTCTCAACTATGCCCACGACTCACAGGGAAGGAAGGGATGTCTTCATAAATTAGGTACACCCTTGAGGAGGAAGTTGAATATTGAAGTTTATCTTTGATGAAAACTATTTGAAACTTTTCGAGGAAAGCTCGAGGCTTCATTCCTTTGAATAGTGTGAAGGATAATTGAATGGAGGCAGCGGCGTTTCCTTCCTGGCGTAAATGTTGCATGAATTTTGCACTTTTTTTTGTGCGTTTGCTTTGTGCTCAATCTATGCAAAGGACACAGTGAAGAAGGGGAATAGTTACTAGAAATAAGATTGTCTGTAAGATGGCTATGTGATTGTCAAGAAAATTTTACATAAGAGTCTTATTAACAATAACAAAGGAGGTAAGTTAGAAGAAAACTTGTTGAAAAAGTTTCAATTACTTTGACGAAAGTTCTCAAATGTGTGAAGTTAAATCGGATTTTGTTCGTTATTTTTTGGTGATTTTATTTCTTTCAAATCATTTGTATTCAGCTAATAATAACTTCAGTCCAACACCCATTTAAATCAGATTTGAAATTCATATGCACGTAGAGCAAAAGTTCCGGCCATCCAAGTGGGTGAAGTGGACGTCAAGGCGACGAAGATGTCTTAGATATCTTTATCAAATTAAGCGGATGAAACTGATGATTCAGCAAAAGAGGTTTATACTACAAAACACGGCTGTGTGGAATTTTGACTTCACACGAGTGGAATTGCTAAAATCCAACGCCTCAGATGGTCAGACCGCCAGAAAAATTGTCTTGTCAATAAAAATGTACCAACGATTCCTTGTATTGCATTAAAAAAAAAGGTTTTACGAAGACTGTAATGTGTTTTTTGGTAACCTTGTAACATCACATTTTTAATCTTTTCTAATAACAAAGAGGAGAGCAGCATTTTCTCTTGGAATTATGTTAAAAAAATAACAATCAAACGTACGGAGAAAGCATCCTGAGTAAAAGAGAAAACAAAAAATGAAAATGAATGGTGCGGTGAATTAAAGTGAAAGTGAGATATCACATCACATCATATTTGGTAAAGCAACCGAAGCTCAATGTAGATGCAGTTGAATAAAAATTCTCAAAGCGTAAACATCAATCATAACACTTGTCTTAAAACTAAATCTAATTTAGATTTTTTTTATAATAATATTAATTTGCTTTTTTGAATGCAACATGAGTTTGCACGACACTAGTTAAGACAATTAGAAAGATAGAAAAAAAATGGGCATGACTGGGTTGCACGTACTTGCTCTTATGTGCCTTATTACATTGGAAGGCAAGATCTTGGAAAAAACAAATGAAATTTACGTTGAAAGTATTAAAGTTTGAATTTATAAAGCAAATCAAAACCACAATACCTAACGGTTTTTAGTAAAAATGACGTACGCCACCATAAGTCTTAAATAACAAAGAATTTATGAAAAAAGTATTTCGAAAATTGTAAGATGGATTTTGATAAAATCCTGTTTTTTATTTTTAGCTTTTTGAAAAAAAAAAATATTTTTAAATTTTGGTATGCAGTTTTTTAGAGTTTATTAATATAAATGTAAATATAAAATTTAATATAATTTTTTTTAATGAGTTTTAAAAATATCGATTTTTCAAAAAAAAAAAATTCAAAAATTAATTTTAATTAGAAAAAAAAGTTATTCAAAATTTTGATATGAAGAATTAATTTGGCTATCTAGATCTTTTCAAATATTAAATTTAACAGAAACCCCAAGAGCCGTTACCGAGACCTTTCCGTATATGTTGCTCCGATCAAATGTAAGCCAATACCAAAACAAAATTTTTTTTTTAATTTTCATCAAAATGTTGGAGCCGTTTTCGAGAAAAATAAGCTTGAAAAATAAAGATAGTTTTCAGTTCGGAAGGCGAAACAGAGAAACATTTCATTTATTTATTCATTCGTTTCATCAATTAGATATCACATCTTTTGTAGACATTACTGTAAGAAAAAAATTAAAGCAACTCAATACACATTAAAAATAAATAACATAATCTAATTATATTAAATTAAATTATTATTGAATTTTATTAATCAGTCTTTTACATCTTAAAAATGGTTTAACAATTCATTTTTATATATTTAAAATAAAAATAATATATATTTAAAAAAAAAAGTAAAAGACAAAAAAAAAAATAAATAATACATAAGTATGTATAGATATTTTTGGTGTATTCTAAAACATTTCATCTATTGCACTTTTTCTATAACGTGAAGCCCAGCTAATATACTTATAAAGTGTCTTCCAATTTTCGCGATTTATGCAATTCGTACACCGTACACAAATAGTACACCTTCCTAAGAAATGTAGTACGTCTTCTTTTTCTCGGAGGTTGCATAATCCACAAAGCTGTGGCAAATCATTCCTATTTGGTATAAAATTTAGCGGAAGTATCTCCGCTCTGGTTTTGAAGACAGTTGTAATCATGATTGTTTGGTAAGCGGAACTAAAGTAGTTGTTGTTGCACAAATTGTGGTTTTTTTGATTCAAAATCAGGTCTTTTCTTTTCATCGACTTCATTTATGAGGTCATAAAATGTATGTAAGTTTTCATGAGTCCCAGTTGTAACTTTGAAGATCAAGAGGACGGTTACAGTAATCCGCCAAGCGCTTCCACTCTCCCATCCAGGATTTTTGCTTTCTTATTATGCTCATACTAATTTTCTTGGGAACCTATTTTCATCTAGCCTAAGTGTTCCCAGAACATAGTTCACTTGAATTTTGAACTTTCGTTGCTATAAAAAGAGGAGTGCAGTATACGGTTTGCCGTTGTGCTTGGAAGCTTAAAACTTCTTTTCAGAAAGACCTGCAAAAGTTGTTCAACTTAATCAAACTGTTTATGACCCCAGCTTTGTGCCAAGTAGAACATGATTGATTGTGTCGTCGCTTGAAACACTCTATACTTCGTTTCCGCATTTACCTCCTTATGTGCCATAACACTCCTCCATGTTGTATTTAGTGCATTTTTTGATTTGGCAAGCTTTGTGAACATATGTTTTTCATGTTCAAATTCCACGTCAAAATAACCATTCCTAGGTAACTGTACTTATTAACGATCTCAATGCCCTTGCTTAAGAACTTCCACTTTTCGTTTATAGATTTTCTAGCTCCTGCTTGCCGAAAGATCATGACTTTGGGCTTCGTAAGGTTGATCTGCAGCCTCCATTTATAGCAATATTTAGCTAGCCTGTTGATCATCATCTGGAGTCCGTGTGGTGTTTCTGCAAGTGCGACGATATCATCAGTATCAGTCAATTTCGCCCCTCAAATAGTGAAAATTTCTTCGATATCATCAATGTAAAGGGCAACCAGTAAGGGGCTGAGATTACATCCTTGACAAACATATGTAGGTCAAATTGAAGAATCACTCATCAATTGATAATACTTGTCTAAAGGAATACTCAGTTCAAAATTTACATGAGTAATCTCAGATGGTGTCATACCTTTTTTGATAAGCTTAAAAAAATCTGCTGGTAAATCCGTCTTGGCTAAGATATGATTAATAAGATTTTCGGGTTTGGTATCCATATTAAACATGAAAATATGCAACCAGACTATGGGAGTGAACGCATTTAATGTAGTTACTTGTTCCTGTTCCCGTGATTTCATAATTAGGATTTCGAGAATTTTTTTTCCTCCTTATCATTTCCCAGCTGTTTTTGTTCACATTCAGCCCTATCACAGGTTCCGTCGAAATAGAATCGTACCATTGTATATACATACATTCTCTAAAGTACTCTCATGGTGTCATTTTTCGTCTGGCCAACTTCTTGGTTGATTCGGAACTAACTCTTAATAGTGGAGACGAGAACATTTACCGATATTTTACCAGTATTTAATAAACTTTTGTTGTTTTCTTAGTCTATATCCAAACCAATTGGCGATTTCAGCGCACCTCATTGCGACTTGATTCGGAATAAAAAAAATTATGCTTCATGATAGTACTATATGCAGTGTTCAGATAAAATAGCTTATATTTGCACATCTCTACTTTAGTACATATTCTAGTTATTTTCTGAATAATGTCATAATTTGTCTGAAGATGTCACTTTGTTCTAAAAATCTAATCTTACACCCGGAACTCACTTGTCACGTTTTTTTATAACTCTTCTACCAACCTTCTTGAATAAACTCTTATACCAACCAGAGGTGTTTCTCTAAGCTCCCTTTTACCGAGGTGATCGATTGTCTAAGTTTTTTTCTATACCTAATCGAGTTTAAGGATTTGCTACCCTTAACATGCAGTGTATATACAAAGATCGTACTACCAATCCCGAAAAAAGGTATCACTGCTCCCGTCGTAACGAAAATTTGCATACGAATTTCGCATTTCGGGAAAATTGGTATCACTAAACCCGAACGAATAAGAAATTTTATTGATTTTTCTACGAACAATTATTTTGCTCGGATGTCATGTGAAACAATTTCTTAGAAGGCATTTAATAGAAAAATGTAAGTATTTTCAGTCTAAGGGAGAATAAATATTTAACTTTAAACAAATATTTAACAAAATGTCAAAATTGAATACGAAGAGAGCCCAATTCCAAAGGCTTTTGGATATGCTCCAAGAGAAGTCATAAATTGTCCAGGGATTGTGGTCGAGTGGATTAAAGGCGTGTCTTAAAATCCTAGGTTGTAATTTTAATAACCGTTTTCTCCACGCGTTTTCTTTTTTTATTTCATTTATTTCATAATAGCAATCTCAATTGAATCCATTTCAGATAACTTTTTCAAAACACAATTGAAATATACATTGTGTATGTAAAGTGACATTTTGTTTTGACACAAGTCAACTGATTCTGAAAGTCCGAAAAGAGGTATGGACAATGACTGATTCCGTTCGGGGTTTGTGATTTGAATTTTTTCGTATTCGGGGCGTAGTGTTTTGTTCGGAAATTTTCTATGAGGGAATCTATGATAGGGGTGATTTTTTATGTTGTTTATTTCCTATAAATTCTTCGAAAGTATTCGTTCTAACATCAATATCAACAGTGAAATCCGCTCCCAAGACAGAAATCCCCTCATCCATAACGGAATCTATTGGAGAACCTCTGGATGCCCGGTATTGGAAATTCCACGGGATTTTTAATTGGGAAAACGACTTTTATCTTTAGTTGGTTGGGGTGTAGGAGACAGGATTATTAAAGGTTGTTGTTTTTATTGTTGATGTTGTAAGGAAACATTTAAAGACTAAAACTGCACTAAATGTTAACATAAGCGTGCGTCATTTGAGTTTGTATATCATAAACATTTCAAAAATGTTTAGCAAAGCATCTAGACCTAAACAAATATATCAGAAACATTTAAAAAACATTTCAGAAACAAAAAAAAACATTTCTGAAATATTTCTGAAATATTTAACAAAAAAATGTTCGTTGTTTTTTCGAGCCGGAAAAAGCGTTCCACTTGTGAAGAATGAGTTTTGTTCATATTATTTTCGAAATTAGGCTCTAGTGAAAATAGATGGTCATTTCTAGCATTATGTTTATTGCGGAAAATCTGTTAAGGGGTGGAATGTATCTGCCTATTTCACTATTTAAAGAATTATAAAGCCTTAAGATAGCCTGGCTACCTATCCTGCTTATATCCAACAGAACCTATTTTACTCTATCGAGGCTAACCATTAAACCTAAACGAATGCTGTACAAGACTAATGGTCTTACCAGTACTCTTAATGGATCCTAGACTTGGGTGCTTACTAAAAGGCACTCTGATTTCTTAACCGCGTTTGAGAAGAAAGTCTTACGAGAATTGTTGGCCTCGTGTGCGTAGGAGGACGATTCTGGAAGAGAGTACTCCTAAAGTGACTTCCCGTTTCGCCTGAATTGCGACTACAAAAGCAGTTACATCTTTGCAATTAACACAAAGGTGAACCTAAATAACGTTAAACTTTTCCAAAAGTGCAAATCCCAAGGCTGACAGACTGGAGATCAGCGGTCTCGTCAAAGAAAGATCAAACACAAACAAACAATTGCTTAACAAATTAATCGTGCAAAAATTGTTAGATAAAACAAATGCAACGACCCTGCATTTAGGCTGTCTCAGACATGGAACAATCCATAGGTGGAACCTTAGTGCCAGTCGAATTCATAACAATCGTAGGTTAAAGAAGAAGACAAATGTTTCCAAACTTTAACATTTTTGTAGATTCAGTTCTTAGTTTGTGGCACAACAGTGCAGTTTCTTTATTGACGACAAAGTAAACGTTCAAAAAAGACTGGTTGGACTTCATTAAAATCACTTCTGAGGAATTTTAAATTGACCTATTGAAGTAAGTTATTTAACTTGCCAGATAACAATCAATCAAAACATTACAATCATAGAGAAGTCTAAAGAAGTTACTGAAAAAAATGTCTGTCCGTCCAACTTTTTTGAAACTGACTTAAGCTTTTTAAGTGTCGCTCAAGAAATAATGGTATTTTACTCGAAACAGCTCTAACGATTTTGATGATATGTTTTGAAACTTTTATTTACTGTAGGTATTGTCTATTATTTTAATAATAAATATTTCATGGGATGAGTCTATACGATACTTTTAATATAAATGTTTTCTTAATTTTCGACTTTTTCATAAACGGCTCATAATATTTCTATTAAATCTTATGTTTAAAAAGACCTACGTATCCAAATAAATTCTGCATATCAGCAATCTTTTTGTATACTTATTTATAATTAATTTTTGAAATTTTTGTTTTTATTTTTCAATAGTCTAAAAACTAAACAATATTTTTTATGACAGTTGTTTATTAACAAATTCTAAAAAAATGTATACCAAAATCACAAAAATACTTTTTTTTTCAAAAAAACTATAAATAAAAAATACGATTTTATCAAAATCCATTCTTTTACTTGTGCTTTCAGCTTGGCACTTTGTGGCATTCATCAAAATAAAAATTACCACTGATAGCAGCGCTGGGTAAAGTAAAACAAAAAAATCGAAAACCTGGCGTGTACCAAATACTGGCTTGACATTCGGTGCACCCTGTTTTCATCTAGCATTGCGCAATACATTATATAAATTGCACGACTGGATCGCACGTACTTGCTCATATGTGCACATTGTAGAATAAAATAAAAAAAAAATAAAATGAACATCAACGCATTATTCGATTTTTGTGACTTTTGATTATTCGAATAAAATGCGTTAAAATGTATTGGGTGAAATAATTTAAACGTCATTTTATTTCTTTAGGAAATGTAAAAAAGTGTGATTTTTTTTTTAAATTGTAGTAGCCATTTTTAAATAAAACGTTTTTTTAACAACTTTTTTAAAAAAAAATTTAAAAAAATAATTGAAGAATACAAACTTAAGCACAAAAATAACGTATATTTAAAAACAAAATTTAAAAAAAATTCACTTACTCGTTTTCAAAATATTGATTTTCAAAAAAAAATTAAATAAAAAAATTATTAAAAATACAAAAAAAAGTTTACGAAAAAAATTAATGTAAAATTACTCAGGCTACCTACATCTCCTTGAATATCAATTTTGATTGTAATCGGATCTCCAGTTTTCGAGAAAGTCGAAGAAATAAAAACCGGTCCTATGGGAGGTAGCGTTTTTAGCCCACCATATTAATTTTTTGTTCACTAAAATATAATGCATACCTTACGTACATTGTTTTTTTTATAAAAATTCTTGGAGCCCTTTTCGAGAAAAAATAAGCTTTTACATAACGGTTATATGACAGGTACCGTTATTTTTTGAGCTAAAAAAAATTAAAAAATTCCTCTGTAGAATGTCAAAATAACCTTAAGTTCAAAATTTGAAGACGATTGGCCCAACCGTTTAGGCTGCAGTCCAATATACATCCGTACAGACAGACAGACAGACAGATAGACAGACAGACAGACAGACGGACAGAATTTTGCCAGTAACTCAAATTTGTTTCTCTATCATCGTAATGTCATGTTTGATTGTTATCTCAAGTACCTATAATCGCAAGTGAAAATATCCACACTAAGGAGCTTGCTGACAAGTATTGCAGAGCTGTTGAAGCTTTTCTAGTAGGCAATCTTCTTGATATCATTGAAACATTAAAAGCAGCTATCCAACTCGCAAGGGAAATTCAGTTTGTATATATTTTAAAGCTTGATTCAGAATTAAGAAATGGGTCTTGAATCTCTTCTGCGTCGTAACCTGAGTAAAACCTATAACCGCTTTCCTATTGGTGTTAAAAATATTGGTGCAAACTTACAACTAGATCCAAAGTTGGAAGCTTGATACATTTACTTTTTGTTACAGTTCTGTAATTCTACGGAGATAACGATCTTATCTATTCAAAGCACTGAAATCGTTATTGCGGGCGATTTCAATGTACACAAATCAAATTAGCTCTGCTATTCTGGTCAGACAACACCCGAAGGAAGGTATGTTGAGCTCTTTGCCTGGTTACATCACCTTACCCAACTGATCGATGTGCCAATGCGTATACCGGATGTTGCTGAGCAAGCTTGACTTGTTTCTTACTTCTCACCCTGATAAATATACCATTAGTGTAACTTCTTCATTTGGCAGTTCGGACCATTGTGTCATTTCAGCTAATTTCTTATCCTCCACCCAATAAGTTAAAGAAAAGCTTCCCACCAGGAACTTTTGCAATACGAGAAAGCCAACTGGGACTACTACAACTTTTCTGGAATCTTTCCTAGAAGATGGAACAGCATTTGTCCAGCCTGTCCCTATGAAAGGTGACCCATCCTCCCCCTCCTCTTACTGATATATAGCACTAATATCCTATGTTTCTAAGTTCATGGAAACTCTGATTAACCTTTAGCTGAAGGAATATCTCGAAGATCGAAAGCTTCTCCATGACCGTCAGTATGGCTTCCGGAGCAACCGTTCCACTGGTGATCTGATGGCATATCTCACCAAACAGTGGAACAAATCTTTACATCGCTTTGGTAAAAGTAAGATTATTGCTCTTGATATCTCCAAGGCATTTGATAGAGTTTGGCATGAAGCTGTCTTATCGAAAATGCGTTCTTTTGGGATCGATGATACTCTTGTTCGTTGGATTAGAATCTATCTTCTGGACCGTTCAATACAAGTTGTATTGGACGGTTTCAAGTCTAATTCCCACAAAATAAATGCTGGTGTGCCTCAGGGCTCTGTACTCTCTCTGTTCTCTCTCTGTTCTAATCTAATCTAATCATAAATCCACTTAACTGTTTTGCTGACGACTGTACCCTAAGCTTTTCATATTTGTTCGATAATTCACGTCCTTCGCCTTCGGACGTACAATTGCAACGGTACCGTATGTCAAGCTCATTAAACTCCGATTTATACAGCATTGTCAAATGGGGTAATAGGAATCGTGTGGAGTTTAATGCTTCGAAAACTCAATGCTGTCTTCTGTCGTTAAAGCTAAACATACCCTCAATGCCATTGTCCCTGAATGGCACTTATATCGAAGAAACCGAAAAGCTCTCAGTACTCGGTATGTGTGTTAACGACGACCTCCGTTGGAATGTATATTTGAGATCGCTAAAAATGCTGCTAAACGCTTAGGTTTTCTGTATCGGTGTAAGACATATTTTTCTCCTTTTGATCTGGCTACAATTAATAAAGTGTTTAAACGCCCTAAACTCGAGTATAACTGGGTAAAGCGGTAAAGTTTGCGGTGCTGGACATTTTTTTTTTTTTTGAAAATGAGAAAAAATTGTTTCTTTCATTCTCGTTGACTTAAAAGTCACATACCTACAGACTACAGTATATGGATCAATAGGGTTTGGCTTATTTTTGATATGTTATGTAAAAATCATTTTTAATTTTAAATTTCTTGTAAACTCTTGAATTTTTCCATTTCAATGTTGCCCCTAAAGTTATTAGATCTCATGGTAATTGCCTCTCACTTTTGTCACTAGTATATGTGTATGTTTCGTCAATGTAACGTGTTCAATGAACCACATCAGTGAATAAATTACGGCCTTAATGAATCCCTAAGGCGATGCATTGGAGAAGCAAATTTCGTTTTTAATCAATCATGTTAATTTTTTCTCACCTCACAAATACAATTATGATAATGAAGTGTCTTGAGGTGTGTATACACGTCGGTTTTCCTTTTTAATTCTATCATTGAAGGAAAACAAAATGATTTTGATAATTAAAGCAAATAAACTTTTAATTTGTAACTATACTCTCACACAAAGTTCCCAAATGTATTTAAGTTTTTTTAATTTATTAAAAAAAAAAAAAAAAACTTTTTTTATACTCAAAAACTATGCAACACATTCATTTCAGCCTCATCAATATTGATGTAATGAAGCTTTTGCGACATCGCGAAAACTAAACATTTTACATACCTACATTCCCCAGGGATATGTGATTGCATTTAACAATTCCTTACATTTAAGTCGGTTGTTCATGAATTTTAATTGCTTAACAACAAAATTGTTCTGCCGAGAGAATGCGGGAATGTGTGTTACTTAATTGCTTGGAAGTGCTCCATCACCAACCTACCAACAGTCCAACGCCAACCATTTGAAAAAATGGAATTGAAAGCGCAAAAAAAAGGATCTCATAGTCGCACACGCGTTTCCGCTGTGAAAATCAGGTGAACAATTTAAATTCTTCGGACGCGTTAAGCTTCAAGAAGCGCGTAATGCCCGGAGCTCTTCAAAAGTAATTAACCTGTTTTATACCGAGGAGAAAGTTAGTCCATTGCTGGAAGGAACTTTCCCACAAGTGGTGGCGAGGTTGGTTGAACCCGAATAATTCTCCATGGTTTTTCCACAAAAACATTTAAAGCGGGTTCATCTATAAAAGGCAGCCATGGCAACAATAATCTTGGTCGGAGGAAATAAAAATAAGTAGGCAATGATAAAAAGAATACGACAACACTATAAAATTTAATGCAAGGACCAGAAGGAATTCTTATTTTTGTAGGCATTTTAATGGCTAGAGAAAAGGATTCTCCATTAAAATAGCAGAAAGAAAGCCTTCCAGCGAGATTACACGAGTGAATTGCTTGAAATTTTTGTGGATTTCATGGATTAGGTAGGAAAGATTCATTTGAAGGAATGTACTGTACATATTAAATAAAGTGCAGAAAAGGAGAAACAGTTTTCAAACTTTTTTTATGGAGGAGACAAATAGCTTTTTGGACTGAGAGAATAAATGCAACGCAGTTTTTTATGAACCGTAATAAAAAAAATCATGGCTTTGTTTATGAAGGCCAGAAAAATGAGTTGGATTAACTTTGGACTAGAAACTCAATGAATTTCGTTTGCCGTATGTTTTAGAGAAAATTTTATTGTCTTTTCAACATTTTTGAACTCAATCAATATGATAGCAATTTTTGCATCAAGTTCTTGCTCGGATTTAAAAAAAATAAATAAAAATACTCTGCCTTGACATTAGACCCTGAAAAGATAAATAAATAAAAAAAAATAATGAAGAAGAAAAAGATAAAAACAAAATAAAAACTTATCATGTTAGTAACTTAAGGTTTGTGTGTTAAGAAATATTTAAACCAAATTATCATTTACATATATTGTCATTTGGCAATACGAGAAAACAAAGTGCCACGGTCTGAAGAATTGAATGGTGAACAGATAACGATGCATCTTCGATGTTTCCATATTGACGTGGACTCTAGCGCAGTGTTTTATTGGTAATCTATACCTAGCGCAGTATTGGAAGTTCCAATAAAACGCTATATTCACTCCATAATTCACTTTTAATTTAACCCCGGAAATGACAACTGACGTCTTTTTGAACAAATTTAGAAAGGTGTGTTCCAAATTCAACTCAGTTCTTGGACAGAGACATCCGGATAGTATTTCCAACCATGACTTCATAAGTGACCCTTGACGACAGAATTAAATTTGGTTTTAGAAAAAAAAACTGCAGTAATTTAAGTTTCAATTGATGCAGGTTTTGTCTAATATCTTATTTGATTGATTCCATATACAGTTTAAGTCAATTTTCCAAAACATTTATTTAATTTAGTCAATTTGGGTCACTGATGATGTCAAAGTACAGGAAGGCGCTGTCTTGTAATCTTGTATCATGATACTCAACAAACGAACATACCCTTAAATAATAACATCTTACCAACCTTCAAGTACATATTTTTTCTACATTCCAGTTGGTTGACATTTCTTTCCAAGATTTATCTCAACTTATTATATTCACTAATTTCACTAACCTAATTATCGACACTTATTGTTTGTTGTTTTTTGCCGTATAAAATTTTACTGCGCTGGGTATATACTTACCAATAAAACACGGCTAGTATTAAGTATTATTCTTTTAGGAAATGTAAATTTCTTCTAAGGTAATTTCTAACCTTAAAGTATATATCTCATAGTTTCATACGACAGAGGAAAATTTCACAAAGTTTCTGCAAGCTAAAAAGACCTCCAATACTTATATTCGAAAGGCCAAAAATATGATTTTGTTCTTCTTCTTCTATAACTGACGATTTTCATGATCTCGGCTAGGACCACAACTCTCCTACTTGTTTGCTTAGCTTTAGGACTCCAATAATTGGGTTTTGCAGGTTTGACCTCAGAAAATGCCGTGTTTCAAAAACTCGATAGTGTCACTATCCATGAGAGATATCTGCACGGTTACCAACTGTTTATTAAGATTTTATGAACAGAAACTTGTAGATCGTAAACTTAATCTTAAACAAATTAAATTAAATCTATCTTTTTTGATACCACCAAGTGGTAAGATAGTAGGCGCGTTTTTTAAAAGTTCTCCAGAGAGCCTAACATATTTTAAAGTAAAAATAATGCTTATTGCACATATTATTTAAAATATTATACAAGAAAACCCACTTTTTGAATGTACAAAAAAAAGATTTGGTTGTCAGTAAAAGTGAAAAGTCGGATAACGGACGTAAATCTTACGTGATAACATTTATAAGAAAACATTGATGGCAGCAACACCAACATACAGCCCATTAACTAACACCCACAAACCCTCTCGTTAAATCCACACACACACACCCCATTATCACATCTACTTTAACAAAACTCCGCCTACTTTGTATTTCTTTTTATTTTCTTGTACTTTTTGAATTTGAGTAGAATTATTTTGAGAATTTGCGCCTGTTCTTTTTCATGTTCGCCTGGTGCTTGCGATCGATTTTGGTTGAAAGAACCACAGTATCGCGGTTAGCATCACTCATGAGTCTTATCAGTATGAGTCATGTTATTTCGAACGTGCAGCTTGTCATCGATTTATCACGTCAAAAAACTATTTCGCATTTCAAAATCTAAATTTCACTTAATTAATGAACCTCACTACATCAAAAACTTACTCAAATAATAATTCTTCTTTAAAAAAGCGCACAAATATTGTATTTTAACCGTTTTTTTTAAGAAAAAAAAAAACGAAAGATGTCAATGAGAAAAACACGCGCGACAACACCTTTTTTCTTCAACTTAAAATATATGCTCCATAAAGCTCTAAAAAAGCCTAAATTTTGAAAGTTTTAAAGCAAAAACCAAAGAAAAAAGTATAATTTCCATGAACGGGCGAATGGTATCTTTGAATTAGTGTTTTTTTTTAATAAACACAATAAGCGGGATAGAAATTGGCGATCAGTCTCCTCACAGCCGGGGAGCAGATGGGTGGAAGGTACGTGGGTTTTTGGAATATTACAAAAAACAATTTCAATGTAAGGTGGCTTTATATTTCAGTTTTATATTTGAGGGCGGTGCAAACATTAGCAGGTACCAGTGTGTTTGAAAGCTCTCTTCCATAAGGCCTGTACTGAAAATATAGACTCCATGCAATAACTCCTAACGTATTAACTTCTAATAAAAATTGTGAAATATTGCCTTACATTTCCCATACAAATTATGAAAAACGGTAATTATACACTATCACGGTCACCTGGTATTTCGGCTGTAAAAATTCAAAACTGGACCGATTTTCATGGTTCTTTTTTTAATGTTCATTTTGACGACCGATTTATTAAAAAAAAACATAAGAAATTTATAAAAAAAAATTAAAAAATTCATTAATACTTATTTCTGATCAACTGCAATTTTCAATGACATCAGGAGCGGATCAGCAATGAAATTATTTAAGTAATTTTATATTTAATCACAAATTTATTTTTTAATATAATTTTTTTTTTTTTATTTTAAATTTATTATTATTTATTATTATGATTTTTAAAACTTTAATCACTTATATATTTATTATTATTAGTTTCTAATTGCTTTTCTTTTTCTTAACACATAAAGTGTCTCTCTCTATTTTCCATTCTTCTATTTCTTGTTCTACTAGTTGTGCTTGGCCTTTGTTAAACTTGTAAACGCTTCTAACGGGTGATTTTTTTGAGGTTAGGATTTTCATGCATTAGTATTTGACAGATCACGCGGGATTTCAGACATGGTGTCAAAGAGAAAGATGCTCAGTATGCTTTGACATTTCATCATGAATAGACTTACTAACGAGCAACGCTTGCAAATTATTAAATTTTATTACCAAAATCAGTGTTCGGTTCATTCACCGTAACGTTGCGTCCAACAGCATCTTTGAAAAAATACGGTCCAATGATTCCACCAGCGTACAAACCACACCAAACAGTGCATTTTTCGGGATGCATGGGCAGTTCTTGAACGGCTTCTGGTTGCTCTTCACTCCAAATGCGGCAATTTTGCTTATTTACGTAGCCATTCAACCAGAAATGAGCCTCATCGCTGAACAAAATTTAACGATAAAAAAGCGGTTTTTCTGCCAACTTTTCTAGGGCACTGATTTTGGTAATAAAATTCAATGATTTGCAAGCGTTGCTCGTTAGTAAGTCTATTCATGATGAAATGTCAAAGCATACTGAGCATCTTTCTCTTTGACACCATGTCTGAAATCCCGCGTAATCTGTCAAATACTAATGCATGAAAATCCTAACCTCAAAAAAATCACCCGTTATTATTTTGGTTATGGCCTATACTAAACTTACACGTCAAATAGATTTACCACTACAACGGGGGGAGGAGTTCCTCTGTACTGTGTACTGTACTGTGTATTCTCAAATTTAGATGAAAAGGTCAACCACAAACATTACTATTAGATCTCTATAATAGATATTTTCCTTTAAAAACTGTGGCAATCCGCAATAGTAAAGGTCCCTGGTTCACATCTGAAGTGCGAAATGCAATTAAAATTAGATATAAGGCATATTCAAAATGGAAGCATACTGCATTTAATCATGATTCAATCAACTTTCATAACTCGAAGAGCAAAGAAAAGATATTTTCAAATTGACCATTAGCCAAACTTCGAAAAAACTCTAGACCAATGTACGTTCTATTGGTGTTGGAAAAAAGAATGTTGTTGGTACCATTCCAGATGTTAATGAACTGAATAATTCCTTTCTTTCTTGTTTTATTATAGACAATCAGTTGTTCCGTGAATTTAACTTTGATTTCGAAGTAGTTTCTGAAATTGATGTCATTAATGTATTGAGATCTATAAAATCAAATGCTATCAGTGAATATGGTTTACACATTTGCTTTATTAAAATGGTGTTACCTCATATTTTAAGTTGTGTTACACGTTTTTATTTCTGTATTACGTCTTCAACTTTTCCTGAAACTTGGAAGTTAGCAAAAGTCATTCCCATTCCCATTCCCTCATCTATTTTTCGTCCTGTAAGCATTTTACCATGTCTATCAAAGGTCTTGGAGAAAGCTCTTCCACACCAAATCTCAAATTATCTATCTTTTATCCCCAATACAGTTTGATTTTCGAAAAATCCATAGCTGTTCTACAGCTATGATCAAAATTCTTGATGACATTAGAAAAAAGTTTTATTTAATACGTCACGGTTCTTTGTCTGCTTCATTTCTCCAAAGCCTTTGATAGAGTGGATCACAATATGCTTTGCTTGAAACTACGATCCTACTTCGGTTTTAGTTTAGGTTCGGTGGGCCTAATTTATAATTAATTATGTAACCGCCACCAAAGGGTAAATTACGATGAAACTTCTTTTCAACTTGGTTCCCTTGCTGCAGGAGTACCCCAAGGATCTATTTTTGGACAATTTTATTCTGTCTTTTTTATTAATGACCTTCCTAAATTGCATCAATGTATCTGTTCATTTTTATGCTGATGATTCGCAGATATATTTATCACGGCCTATTAGGCTTTTTGAGGATTTAATATCCAGAATTAATGAAGATTTGTCAAATATTTACAAATGGCCGATTTGCAATGGACTCTGTCTTAATGCAACCAAATGCCAACTAATATTTTTTTTCGAAGAAGCTTTTTGAAACCGACGAATTTCCACCTGTACTCCTTAATAACAAACAAACTGAAATTTGTGAATGTTGTAACCAATCTCGGTTTTAAGCCGTTCATTGTCTGCTGATGTACACATAAATTATGTTGTTGGGAGAATCTACGCTGGATTGCGATTTCTTCGACTATAATATTCTGGCTTTACACCAACTGAAACTAAACTACGTCTTGTTAAAACTTTGTGTATGCCCATTATATATTTCGCCAAAGTTGTCTACTGCAAGCTCTAACTCTCTTCTTTTTTATTAATATTTTTTTTTTAACTATCAGATACTTTTTCTGGCAGAAACTTTATTTTTTCACTCATATATTAAGACGCCTATATCTCGTTATGAAGAAGTCCTAGGTAAATATGTTCTAGATTGTCAGGAAGGTATGGAATCCATATAACAGAATTCTCTTGAACAAATAACTGCTCCTCCAGGAGGAAGGGTGGCGTGTCAGAAACTATATTTTTTCACTCAAACCTTTAGGTGCCTTTATCTCGATGTGTACATATATTATAGCGAAGTATGCTTTACATGTCTGGCATCCACTTTTAATTATGCGGATAAACAGTTTATTTACAAAAATATTTGAGAAGAAAAAAACAGAAAAATGTGGAAAATTGGTACAAATTTGACCCAAAGTAGTTTGGTACTGATGGGTAGTCCGTTGGTTAATTTTGGTTTTGGTCTCATTCGACGCGCAATTAAATATGCTACAACTTTTACTCAGACCATCAAAAATATTGATGAGCTTAGAACATACAAACGAAAAACCACAAAAGTACCCAAAGGGTAAAAGAACCCCACCCCCCTCCCCATCCTTTTAGCACTTTAGCTCTGCCAAGGGGGAAAACTTAGGATATTCATATTAGGCCACAAACAAAGTATTGCAACAAGAAATTCCTTTGTTGGAATTATTTCCGATTCGAACGTTTAACGCTACTGGTCTAATCAATAATCTTTTCAAACGAATAAAAATGTCGATGATATCTGACACACATTTTGTTTGATTTGAATTGAAGAGTAGGAAGCGCTAAATGAAAGGCCCTTTATAACGAAAACATGGTTCACTATTAAATGTCCTTAAAAATCTTATTTTATTCAGAAAGATCTTACCAAACAAAATTCATGATAAAGTCAAACCAGCCAATAACTGAATCGTAGTATTTTTCGCCCTTCGACATTTTGTTTTACTTGTCTCCTTCAAAAAATATCTAAGCTTAAGAAAACGAATAAAAAAAAAACAAAATTGCTTTCTATTGTAGAGTAGAATCCCCAGTGGAATGTATATTCAATTTGGTTTCTCACAAAAAAAGACAACAACAACGAAAAAGAAAACATTTATTTTACAAGTTCCCGAAAGGATTTACCTAATTCAATTTGCCCAGCAAAAATTGCTTCGCTTTTTTAGTCCCCCGCTTCTCCCCTTTTACAGTAGTTTGTTCATCTTCCAGTGAAATGCACTCAACTGAGATTGTTTTTTGAGTTTCAATTTCGACAAATAACAAAAGATATAAACCAAAATCGAATTCAAAAACAAAATACAAAAAAAAAAAGAATAATTAATTCGGTTGCTTGCATTGAATGTTTACTATCATTCCTGTTGTCAGGATGTCCGCCAGAAACTATGATGGGTCCTTGCACAGTAACGAAGTAAATCTCTAAATGAATTTGTACACAAAACGGAAATGGCTAGAATTTTGATAGTAAAAGTGATATATTGTCGTGAGCTGCATGTGTGTCCTTTAGAAATTGTTATAAATATAAATACGGAATTGTAAAAGCCCTTTTTTAGAATTTGAATGTATATTGTAGATTAGTGTAGTCGGGCTTTGTTGGCTTCGTTCTCATCGTATCAGATAGGAGTACGAAATGGAAACTGATGCAGTACTAATGAAAATGGAGGGTTATGGTTTTTTTGTCTGCTTCTGCTGCTCTGAGGTAAATATTCAGAAAAAGTTGATGTTCATGTTCAAATATTTTAAACTATTTTGCTAAATATATATTTTATATATCGTAGCATGAAGCACATAGCCATGGATCAAGCGAGTGAGTAAACGCAGATCTGTTTTATTTATTTACATTGTCCTTAGTTTGCATACGGTGTGTAGAGTGATATGACTTAAATTTATAATTAAATAAAAAAGGAGTTTCACTTCTGACATGTGTACTTTGTACGCATGCACTTTTTTTATAATTAGCGCGCGCACAAGAGATTATTTGTTTCCCTTTTAAAGTAGAGCACACTGCGCGGTCATTAGAAAAATAGGGAGGGAAAGGACAGGAGGTGTCGATTAACATTGGTTTTGAATTCTTGCAGATCAAAATGCCAAGAGAAAATCCCGCCGGGTAAACTATTCCAAATTCGTCTTGTTCGGCTAAAAAAGAATCCCTATATTTCACGGTACGTCCGAAATCAAGCTCAGGGGTAAACTGATGAGCATTCCTTGCGAGACGGCTATTGCGGGAGAGACTTTTAAGTGGAAGAACGCAGCTGGCTACTTCGAGTTAACATTTTTTTATAAAAGAAACGATAAAATAAGGAAAGACATGAAACATTGCGTCGGCGCGTCCAATGTCTCACTCTAACAAGGTCGACCACGTCCCTTGATAATAATCGTGGCAGTCAAAGCCTTCATAATTAGAACCTGCAACCAGGGTTATATTTTTATATTCTAAAAGAAAATGTCATTGCGAAGGTGTTCGAGAGGGGCTATTGTTTCAGTGGCAGTTAAATTCCCTATTAATTTTAACGCTCTTTTTTGTATTCTATCAAGCATGTGAAGCGATGTTTGCGAAGCATCTGAGGTGGGAGTTATATTCGAGTTTAGGGCGTATAAACGCTTAATCAATTGTAGCCAGATCAGAAGGGGAAAAATACTTCTTATACCGATACATAAAACCTAAGCACTTAGCAGCATTTTTAGCGATCTCAAACATATGGTCGTTCCAACGGAGGTCGTCGTTGACAAACATACCCAGTACTGATAGCTCTCGGTTTCTTCGATGTAAGTGCTATCCATGGACAAGGATGAGGGTATGTTTAGCTTTAACGACAAAAGACAGCATTGAGTTTTTCAAGCATTAAACTCAACACGATTCCAATTAACCCATTTGACAATGCTGTATAAATCGGAGTTTAATGAGCTTGACATACGGCACCGTTGCAATTGTACGTCCGAAGGCGAAGGACGTGAATTATCGAACGAATATGAAAAGCTGAGGGTAGAATCGTCAGCAAAATAGTTAAGTGGATCAGAAGTAGCAGACAGAAGATCATTTATAAAAATGAGGAAAAGAGTCGGATACAGAACAGAGCCCTGGGGCATACCAGCGTTTATTTTGTGGGAATCAGACTTGAATCCGTCGAATACAACTTGTATTGAACGGTCCACAAGATAGCTTCTAATCCAACGAACAAGAGTATCATCGATCCCAAAAGCACTTTCGAAAAGAGAGCTTCATGCAAAACTCTATCAAATGTCTTGGAGCAATAATCTTACTTTCACCAAAGCGATGTGAGGATTTTTTCCACTGTTCGGTGAGATATGCCATCAGATCACCAGTGGAACGGTTGCTGCAGTAGCCATATTGACTGTCATGGAGAAGCTTTCAATCTTCAAGATATTCCTTAAGCTGACGGTTAATCAGCGTTACCATGATCTTAGAAAAAGGGATGTAAGTGCTATGGGTCGGTAGGAGGAGAGGGAGGATGGGTCACTTTTCTTAGGGACAGACTGGACAAATGCTGTTTTCCATTTTCTAGGAATGATTCCAGAATCAGATGGAAAAGCCTACGCAGCGGCTTTGGCAGTGTGGAAAAAACCTTTTCAGAAGAATCAGAGGTCTACCATCCGGGCCAGCGGAGTTGTGTATATCAAGATCTTTAAGGACTCTTGCTACTGTACGAGTGCGGAAAAAAATTTGGCCGATGGAAAAATTTACATTCTCAAGTACATGAGCGGTAACGTTGCTGTGAGGCAGCGTGGAGCTGGCAGCGAAATGGGCTGCGACCAAGTTTGCCTTCTCTGAAGAGTAAATAATTGGTTTGTTATTATCGATGAGCGTTGGAACCGAAGATGTTGAGGAGTTTTTAATATTTTTTACAAATGACCAAAAATGTGTATTTCTTTTTGGACACTGCAGAATGTTTTGCCATAATTTTTGGTCATGCAAAAATTTGGTTCTTTCGATAACGGAGTTGCACGAGTTCCATGCTTGTGTGTGCTTTTTCCGATTTTCCGAACATTTGGATTTATGTGACTTAAATTTTATCTTGGTTTTTTTAAGCTGTTTTTCGTATAAAAAAGTAATAAATTTGACCAAGAAAAGAAAAAATTTACTATTTATGTAGAAAATAAAGGCAAATAGTGGGTTAAAAATTAAATTTTTAATCGAATTGACACAGCAAAAAGTCAAAATTGTGTTCATTTCGATGAAAACGTCAGAACTTAGCCAGGGGATCAAATTTAGCCAGCATTTTAACGCAATTGACAAACAGCCCAATAACTAAAGGTGGAAAGGGACGGCACGATGAACGAACGAACTCAATAAAAGCATTACACATTACACAAATGTCAAGAGAGAGCAGTGATGGGACTATCTATTTCTAGGGAACTATCAAATAAAAAGAATGAAATTAGTGTTCTGTTTCGAGAAACAAACAGAACTTTTAATTTGTTCTTTTCATGTCGTTGGTGTACATTTTACGTTCAACAATTTGCGTACATCTTCGTGATTTTGAGCTATCGGTACATGTTCATTCATTTATTTAGAGGAGTCCAAATCTTGACAGTTATTAGACTTTTAACAAGTTTGACGTGCTGTTTGATTCCATCTCGGAAATAGTTTCCCTTTGTCCCCGCACTGTAGTCGTTATTGCGGGCGATTACAATTCCAATTGGCTTCGCTATTCTGGTTAGACATCGGGTTTCATCACTTTACCTAACTGATCGATCTGCTAACGCGAATACCAGATGTTGCTGGGCAAGCTGCCCAAAGTGTTGAATTATAAAAACGTATTTGAATTGTGAATAAGTGGAATAAGTTAAATACGTTGTGTTTCATTAAATAAAGAGATTTGTTGTATTATTTGGGAATTTTGATTGAGTTTTATTTCTCGAACCCAATGCCAAAACTTCACATGGGTGTCATAATTTGTGAATAGCGAATATTTTTGTTAAAAATAGTGTTTGAAAAAGATTTTTCTAGAAGAGATATTAAAAAAAAACCGACTGTGTCGCGAAAATTGTTTTTCGGTTACATAAAGTGGGTCGCAAATTAGAACAATAATTGACAACAGCTGGGTTGAAAGAAGAATTAGGAAAAAGGAATCTTCAGACTTCGGGAGTAAAAAGGGAACTATTGCTCCGACTTCAGAATGCTATCACTCAGGATGGTGAAAACCCTGATACCATGTTGTTCGATGTTGAAGAACCAGAGAGAGAAGGCACAGTAAGTACAGCTGAAATGCCTGCTTTCGAGAAATTGCTTCTGTCGAAATTCGAAGAACAAAAGAACGTTCTCGAAAAACAACATACGTTCTCGAAGAACAAAATAATGAGCAAAAGAATTCGTTAGAAGTTCTCCAGAAGCAACTAAGCGAACAATAGAAAGTTCTCAAAGCAAATTTGATGGTCTCGAAAACAAACAAGATGCACAGAATGTTCTCTTCGACAAAAGACTTCAAACAATCGATCATAAATTCGAAGCCAAAATAGAAAACTTGGAAAAAAAGCTCGGAAGTGTGGAGCAACAGTACGAACATCTGGCTAAGGAAATTTATTCTTTGAAGAAGCAGAAGGTTCGGGAATATTCGAGCGAAGGTCAACGAAGAAAAGAAATGCAGCCCCCTGTCCGCGATGGTCAAACATCATGGCCAATTTATAAGAGGCAGTTCGAAGCTCCCGCATTGACGAACAACTGGACAACGTAGACAAGTCAATTGCTCTTAAGCTTGCGCTCAGAGGAACAGCTGCCGAATTGCTGCAGACCATTCCTGCAGACAAACATCATGATTATGATGCCATGGCCAAGGCAATCGAGATTAGGTTAGGCCAGGACCACATGCAGCAGGTTTACAGAGTCCAGTTGCGCCGAAGGGTCTAGACAAGAAGTGAAACGCTACAACAATTGCAAGCTGACATCGAGCGCTTGGCGAATTTGTCTTATCCCAATACCAGCAGGGAAATCATAAACGAACTGGCAACCAATGCGATCACTAATGCCATTGAAGATAAAAAACTACAAATGACTGTAAGAACGGCGTGTAAGAAAACGCTCGCCGATGCTTTAGCATTTGCCCTAACAATGGAAGCAGCAGACCAATCTTCGCAAGGTAGCCATCGCGTCAGGGAATGACAGAGATGAAGTCCTACCACCATCTTCTTGGGACGCGTTTGGAGGGTGATCCTGGGAATCACTGATTCTATTTCATTGAAGCAGATGATATAAAGGACTTTCAAAGCTATGTCGTTGGAAAAATTTTAGTAGAACCAAAGAAAAAATGGTTCCGGAAAGGCTGATGAATCCGAACAAACACTCCATCATGCTCAGACAAGGTGAGATGATTGGTAGATGCATACTCATTGCAGCCATATCGACAACAACTGTGAGTCAAATCAGGGGCAAAATATCATAGCCGACAATCTCATTGGCGAGTTTGCTAATATATTTGTATCGCAGAATGGAGACTATGGTCGAACACACCTAGTACAGCACCGCATAGACATCGGCGATAGCAGACCGATCCGACAACCTGCTAGAAGACTTCTTTTGGCAAAACAGGCGGAAGTTGATGAAATGATATGGACCATGGAAAAATACGGTCTACCCGAAAACTCAAAAAGTCCGTATGCATCACCCGTTGTACTAGTGAAAACGAAGGACGGCAGCACTCGATTCTGCGTTCGAGTTCGTTCGTTGAACATCACCACAACTTGAGGGAGGTGTTTACACGACTTGGAACCGCACATTTGAAACTAAATCCAAAGAAATGTGCTCTGTTGAAAGCTGAGGTGAAGTATTTGGGACATGTGATATCGTCAAATGTAGTAAAAACTGACCCTGAGAAAATCGAAGCCGTGAAAAATTGGCCAGATCCCGTAGACAAACACCACCTTAGGAGCTTTCTCGGTCTCGCAACATATTACAGATGATTCGTGAAAGATTTTGCCGGAATCGCAAAGTGTCGGCACCAGCTAACTGAGAATGGTAGACAATTTAAATGGTCAGGTGAGTGCGAAAGAAGCTTTCAAAATCTAAAACAGCGACTTTGTGAGGCACCAATACTAGCTTACCCCACCCCTGGCAAGACATTTATTGTGGACGCGGGATGCTAGTAACGTGAGTGTTGGAGCAGTTCTGTCGCAGATATACGATGGGCAGGAGAAAGTGGTAGCCTATTTCAGCAAAGTTCTGTCGCGACCAGAGGAAACTACTGTGTAACCAGACAGGAACTTCTTGCTCTGATACTGGCGACTAAACATTTCCATAAATACCTGTATGGACAGAGATTCATCCTGCGTACCGATCACGCGGCTTTAAAATGGTTGCTACAGTTCAAAAATTCTGAGGGGCAAGTAGCAAGATGGATCGAACGATTACAGACTTACGACTAAGAAGTACAGCATCGCAAAGGAAGACTGCACTGCAATGCGGACGCGCTTTCCCGCAGATCATGTGAGCCCAGTTGCAAACGTTGTGCGCGAAAAGAGGAAAAAGACGAAGATATTTTGGTCCAGAGAATAAGAGCCGAACCTGCAGAGGGTTGTAGTGCCGAAGAGCTTCGTTATGCACAAAAAAAGACCCTGACATCGAGCTAAACCTTGCATGGGAGGAATCTATGGAGAAACCAAACGCAAAAGACATCTTCGACAGAAGTCCTACTTCAAAGGCATACTGGGCGCAGTGAGACTCTCTCCATTTGTAAGATGGTGTTTTGCGGAGAAAATGGGAAATGCCAGATGGAAGATCCTTTAAGATGCAGCTTTTGGTTCCACGATCGAAAGTAGAGGAGATCCTACAAGAAATACATGATGGAGTATCCGGTGTGCACTTGGGAATCCACAAAACACTGGAAAAGGTACGGGAACGCTTTTATTAGCTAAGCGCAAGAAACGATGTAGACAGCTGGTGTCGAAAGTGCACAACATGCGCGGCTAGCAAGGGACCCAAAGTCAAAACACGAGGTAAAATGCACCAGTACAACGTGAGCGCCCCGTTTGGAAGAATCGCTGTTGACATCACAGGCCCATTCCCGGAAACTGAAAACGGTAGGCGTAACATCCTCGTTGTCATGGACTACTTCAGCAAGTGGCCCGAGGCGTTTGCGATACCCAATCAAGAAGCTAAGACCGTTGTCGAGCAGATAGTGGATTACTGGGTCTGCAGGTTCGGGGTGTTGTTGTATTATTTTGGAATTTTGATTGAGTTTTTTTTGTCGAACCCCAGGCCAAAACTTCACAATATGATTTGCTAATAGAAAGATATAAAGGACTTCTTTCAGTTTAATTTTCATTTTAGTATGGAAAAAATTGAACAACTGGCATAAAGATTCGTATGAATCAGCAGTAGGGAAAGAGGGCTAGGTATTGGGACCTATAGGTACATTTAACAATAATTTACTTTTTGAAATCAAATTAATTAAAATAGTGTGAAATTTTTGCCTGAGGTTCGACTAATAAAACTCAATCAAAATTCCAAAATAATACAACAAATCTCTTTATTTTATGAAACACAACGTCTTTCAGTTTAAATAGTAGCAAATTTAACTTATTCCACTTATTCACAATTCAAATACGTTTTTATAATTCAACCTTTTTATTTAATCTCAATTCAATCACTTTTTACCAACGCTTCCATTTGTTAACAATTCCACTTTTGAAAATAAACTAAACTTTTTTGTAATTATACAAATTTACAAACTTCTGGAAGCTTCCGTCTGGTTCTGGCACAATCTAAGCTTTCGGTACTAATTGGAGTTGGAATTAGTACTTCAAGTTCGATTTAGTACTTAGTCAAAACATATTGCAAATATGTAGCATACTTTTAGAAGCATGGTTGTTGTACACAATCACACAGATGTCGGTAATTTACGAACTAAATGTATCCCCCGAATAGATTTAGTTGCCACACCAGAATAGCTTAATTATGTTTGATGGATCGATAAACGTATGGTATGGGTAGGAATTTATTAACAAATAACAATACTATGGACCTAGAATAAGGTTGGAGGCTCAACCTAGCAATATGAAACAAAATTTGGGAAAAACATAAAACAAAGAAATATATGAAATAAAAAAACGCTATTCATAACGTTTTTTGGAAAAAAATTTTAAAGCCATCTATTTTCTTTTCCTGTTTTCGATTTTATGAATTTTTCATATCAAAATCGTTCGCCCAGTTTTTTTCAAAAAAAAAAATGCTTTTTTTTGAAAAACTGTTCTAAACATATTTCATTTTTTTTTGTTGTGGTCAATTTCAAAAGAAGAAATTTGATATCGAAACATTTCCACATTATTCTTTTGGCATTGAATGACATGTCTTGTGTTCTGAAAAGTCGTGATTGTTCATTTTAGACGGATAACAACAAAATAAACACTAGGTCTGACAAAAAAGCAAATAGAGTAAAAAGAAGACATAATTATAATAGATTTCATTGCAAATAGGATACAATCCTGCAAATTGGTATCCGCCATGTTTACAAATAAATGAAATAAAAAAAAAAATGTTTGCATGGCATTTGATGTTTTACAAATACCTACAATAAAACACAAACTTCCGAATTAAAAATAATTTAGCAAATTGTTCGTTTGGCATCGCGGATTGGAGAGTTCTGGTTACTTATTGCGGATTACCAAAAAAAGCTATTAAGTAGACCGAAATAGTATGAAATTAAAATATATCAAAAATCACATATGTACATAAAATCACAATTAGAATTAGAAAACAATTTTATTTTGAGGAAATTTATAAAATCCTTTCATATTCCTTTTTTAAACTACCAATTATATTATTATTATCCAATCATATTGTACCTTACTTACTTTATAATTGAAAACTGTTTTTAAAAATATAATTAACCTCGTGATTGAATCACCCTGTATAGCAATAAAAAAAGAATTATTTGTATTACAATACCTTAACTGTCGTTAACCTTAAGCCTACCTGCTTAAATGTTAAGAGGGACAAGATATTTTGAACATAATTCAGGAAAACAATCATAAATATCCCAAACGACTTGGACACTTAAGCTGTATATTTAAATTTCGAGAGAAATCTACCTGTGCCAGTCCTAGAAAATCCTGACTAGGAGAACATTTTTCGTTTTATTCAGTCTAAAAAAATAAATTGGCCGTACAACTTGCAAGCATTTGATTTTTAATAAACAAATATGAAATTTTTAAACATATTTGCTAGTTTAGCTTTTCATACAGTAATTTTGACGATAAATTTCAATTTGTGTGATTCATCAACTTTTCCTTTGAACGTAAACCAGACTGTTGAAACAACAGCATTAGCTAAAACTTCGTAAGTTAATATGTAATTTATTTGAAATTAAAACAAAAAGTATATTTTTCTTGCATTTCTTCTCGGTTTGCATATTAGTTAATATTATATTGTAATACGTCGACGCTGTGAATTTTTGTCTGTATAAAAAAACTTTTTTTAAAGTGACATTTATGTTATTAAGAAGAAAACATAAGCAAGCTATTGCAGAAGAAATATATATATATTTTTTTTTTGGAATACAGAACCGCCATAGTAGATGCTTTCGAAGATATCAGATGGTTTTTTGGAAGACTTGGGAATTTTTGCGATTTGGTAGAGAAAATGTTGCCGACAGAAAAAAGAAATAGGTTTGTTTTTTTGTTTTTTTTTTTGTATGAATTCAAGAACTTTAGTATTTTAAATATTTAATATATATATTATTGTGAAATTCATAACTAGTATTGTTTATCTAAATTACGTTTCTCATAAATGAATTACTAAAATAAAATAAATAATTGACTGATATGAAAAAAATATTTGCCAGGAACCAAACCCAATTAACTATGAATTTACAGAGTGGCCTTAGGCACTTCCTCCTTGGAGTTCGAGAAATCTCAAAATCTGTTGTCGCAGTTTTATCCAACAAAGAAGTTCAAGAATACCAACAACTGTATATTTTTTTATAAGATTTAATAATGTCAAAACAACTTATCAGATTTCGTTTTCTTTTTTAAAGCTCACGAGCAACTGACTATGTTCAGGATATAATCAAATCGGTTGGAGAGTTTTTTCGAAACTTTCGCCTTTTAGTTGGAAATTTATTCGAAACTTACAACTATTATGTTCCTGAGGTGATGTTAACTAAATGTGTGGGAAAATACCTCCACGAAACGTATTCACATCGACCATTTTACGAATACCCGGTTTTATTCATTAATGATATTATTGGGTTTATTAAAACGCCGACAAATTGGCAATTCGACATCAACGCCTTAAAAAGTGATCGAAAAATTGGATCTGGATCAGAAAGACAATTTGAGAAAGACTTTGAACAAAATGAAATTTTAGACGACGACGATATGTATGTTTTTCACAACACCGTAGTAAGCCCTACACCAGAGCTGGCAGCAAGATTTGGATTTGGAAATACAACACCAGAATCGATTGATCTTGCTGAAGATAAAGAAAATTTGAATGCTTCAATGCTTAGCTGGAAGAAATGCTTTAAAATGTATGCAACTGAAAAGATTTTTCGTAAACTTGAATTTTACTTTTTAGAAAGGAAATAGGTATTCTTATAATAATTAATAAAAAAAATAATTAAAATTCTAACAAATTATATTGCTCTAATTTTTTCTAGAAAATTTTAAAATATTTTAAATTCAAGGGTTTTTCTCTTTTAACAACTACTGTATTTTGCTTAATATATATGATCTGAAAATCTAAAAATAAAACAGTTTAATGCTGCAGAAACATTTTCAATATTTGGTGTTTTTTTTTTTTTGGAGAATTGAACTTATTTTGAACGCTCAAATAGATAAGAAATTCTTCAAGCAAAATCACTGGCTGACATGTACAAAATACTTTATTTAAAATTCTGTACTAGAAAGGTGGGGTCGGTAACCTTAAAAGCCATATGGCTATCATAGAAATAAGAAACAATAACGACAACTGATAGGATAGTTCCCTCTTCGCCAACAAACTGAAGAATGGCCTGTCAGCGACATAAGTGTCTCGACAGACATACACACAGAATTTTTCGACCCACTTTTTTCGACTTCTCTATGATCTTAATGTCATGTCTGATTGTTACAATTTTTTTTTACGAATGCAGAACTTCCCTTATAGTCCTCATAATCGTAGTAAAAAAGAAAAATAAATTAAGGAAAGAAAACTTCAAATTGTCAAAATAAAAGGCTTTGAAATCAGGCGCTAATGGTGAAGAAAAAAAATTACTTAAAACTGCGGGAAAGGATAGCAATAGGCCACTAGATTAGCTTACATAACAGGCCGACTCCACATGATATCTGTATTGCTAACCAGATCTCTGACATAAATATCAGACCATTTTCTTTTTTCTTTGCTGGGCAGTTCATGTCTTGATATTTCATTAAAGCAAGAGAGGCTAATGTGTTTGTATCTCTGACAAAAGTCAATAGATAAAAACTCTTCTTATATATGTTAATTTTATTATTTTCAAACATTTATTCCATTAATAAATGTAGATGTTGTCTCATTTACTCTTGTTAATACACATTAACTAATAATACTGTATTCAGGCTATTTCATTGCAAACAAAATTTTTAAAGCGCACAAAAAGAGCAACTACCTGCATAAACATGAGAGACAAAAAAATAATGAGATGAAACGTCATCGGGCCCCAAAAAAAGAAAAAGAAAACGCAAACGTCAAATTGTTATCAAGACATCGATGTCAAGATAGAACCGCAGAGAGAGATGTTTAACATCCCAACAGACTCCGAAACAACGCGACTCCATTGGATATTTCATCTCATGTTGAAGATCCCGAGAAAAATTAAATCGTGTGGAGTCGGCCTGTAAGGTTCCGCAAGCACTTTTGGAGTACCTACGCCTTGTATTTCTATTCTATAGTACTATCAAGATGGGTGTTTCACCTAGCGGCATCTAGTTTCGCTCTCTCGCTATTTCTCAGTGTAGACTTTTAGTCGGGGAGATGAATTCAACACATATGCAAAATTAGAAAGAGACTGAACGGGAAAGATGTATATAAAGTGTTAGCAGTCAAAAGAAAACAAAACATCGACAATTTTTCGTGTTATTTTTAAATTATTTTCGTATCGCTGAAAACTGGTATTGAGGGATGACGAAATATTCGCACAGGGAAGGAGTGCAAAATGGTTAACATTGTATTTAGAGATTTAAGGAGAACAGACTTTGATTTTTTTTGCCAAGGAAAATCTGAAAAATGCAAAAAAAAAATTAAATTCTTATATACTTTTTTCAACATTTTGAAAATTTGAAGAAGGGGGTATTTGCAAACTAAATTTTTTGAGTTTGTTTATTTTACGCAATAAACGCGACATGTGTACCAATAACTCAACTAAATAACAATAAAATTAAAACCGACAAACAAGACAACACTTTATATAGTCTTTCAATATTGAATTTAATAAATTGCACGACTGGATTGCACGTACTTGATCATATGTGCGGTCACATTGTAGAATAAAATTAAAGAAAATTAAAGTGAACATCAAAGCATTTATTGGATTTTTGTGACGTGATTGTTCGAATAAATTACGTTAAATTGTATTGAGTGAAATAATTTTAACGCCAATTTATTTCTTTGGGAAATGTAAATAAGTGTGAACTTTTTTTCAAATCGTAGGAGACGTTTTTAAATAAAACGGTTTTGTTAACAACTTTTTTTGAAAAAATTATACAACAAAAATAACGTTCATTTAAAACAAAATTTTAAAAAAATTCACCAACCCGTTTTCAAAATATTGATTTTTCAAAAAAAAAATAAAAAAAATTATTAAAAATACAAAAAAAAAAAGTTTTAAGAAATTAAAAAAAAATTATTCAAGAATACAAACTTTGGCACAAAAATAACGTACATTTAAAAACAAAATTTAAAAAAAATCACTTACCCGTTTTCAAAATATTGATTTTTCAAAAAAAAAAAAAAATTATTAAAAATACAAAAAAAAGTTTTCGAAAAAATATTAATGCGAAATTACTCAGGCTACCTACGTCTTCTTGATTGTAATCCGATCAGCAGTTTTTGAAAAAGTTGAAGAAAAAAAAACGGTTTTATATAAGGTACCGTTTTTAGCCCAACGTATTAATTTTTTGTTTCACCAAAATACCTACATACCTACATACTTATAGTTCTACTCTGAATTTTTTTTATATATTTACCATGTTTGATTATTATATCAATTTTTTAAGTCTGCAAAAAAATAATTTGAGTTGAGGTACCTACCTAGTTACTTATTTTACAAATAAAATACATTGTTTGCAGATGTTTGTACATATGTTATTGCTTTTGAGTATCTTCAACAAATGGTTAACATTTTTCGAGCCGTAAAATAGAATTTTGAAAAATAAAAAAATATTATCGGTTTTGAATTTTTTTCAAAAAAAATTCACGGAAACATAGACCGTACCGTACCTAAGCAGTAAAATACCGTTTTGAATAAACATTAACTTTTACTATTCTTTCCTTCAATAGAAATATTAATAGGAACCTACCCACATTTAAATACAAACAAAATCAATTTCTTATTACATTCGAAATTGAACCGTTCTTAAGCAAGTAGTCAAGTTTTCCTTATAACTCAAATTTAGCCGTTAAAAGAACTGAACTATCAAACATGACAGTTGAAAACATTTTTCAAAAATACTCTTGCTAAATTTTAGTCATTTACCTAACACGAAAAGAAACACAAGAAAAAAGGAAACATACATATTTACATACATATGTACATAAATATGAACTTTCATACTATTTATGAGATGCAAATTTATTTTTTTTATTCGTTTATTATTTCAAAGAACATAAATTTAATTTTTTTTCGCCAGCAAAAAAATCGATTTTTATATGAATGATTCTGTTTTTTTTTTTTAGTTTAAAGAGCTCAGAAATATGCTTGTTTTCCTTTTATCTTTCAAAAAAAAAAATTTCACGATAAACAAAGATACATGAAACAAATTTGGTGCACGACATTTTTATTAATTTTTTATTAGATACACTAAGTCTACTTTGAAAGTTTCTTAAGTCTGCCTTTCTTAGTAAATGTTTTTGATCCATTAGCTCCTTATTATTACCAGATGTGTTCACGGAAAAGTTATAACAATGTATAGATAAATAATTTTTTTATTTTAAATATATTTGCATCTATCGACTTTTCTCAGTTGTCTTGTTATTTATTTCAAAGATACATACATACATATATGAATATTTATTTGCTCAATTGCAAAGCTATTCACATCTTTAACTCTAAATGAAAATGTTGTTCTTAAAGGATTTCAATTAAATTCTTTATCGATATGGCTCGAACAATTTTAATGAAAAATAATTTGCATGACTGGATCGCACGTACTTGGTCATATGTGCGGTCACATTGTAGAATAAAATTCAGAAAAATTAAAGTGAACATCAAAGCACTTATTCGATTTTTGTGACTTTTGATTGTTCGAACAAGTTACGTTAAATTTTATTGAGTGAAATAATTTAAACGCCATTTTATTTCTTTAAGAAATGTTGAAAAGTGTGAATTTTTTTTTAAATCACAAAATTTCTTTTTAAATTTTAAATAAAACGGTTTTTTAAACTTTAAAAAATAAAATAAAAAAATAATTCAAGAATACAAACTGAACCACAAAAATAACATCCATTTAAAAAAAAATGGGAGGTACCGTTTTTAGCCCACAATATTGAATTTTTTTGTTCACTTGTTCACTAAAATATAATGCTTACCTACAGTAGTACACTAAATTTTTTTCATAAAAATTCTTGAAAAAACTCCTCTGTAGAATGTCAAAATAACCTTAAGTTCTTAGTTTGAAGACATTATAGTACGCAAGTAAAAAATAAATTGTAGGTAAGCTATATGTTTTCGTAAAAAAAAAAATTATTTAAAATTATAGTTTTTTCGACTTTCTCTAAAACTAGTTAACCCAGGGTTTCCCAAAGTGTGCGTCGCGGCGCCCTGGTGCACCATAGAGAGTATACAGGGGCACCGTGAGAAGTTCTTGTATACTCGTACTGTAGTGGATACTACGGTTGATATTTAATACAATTATACAAATTAATAAAAAGATTTGAAAACATATAATTCAGTTACGCAATGTAAACGTCACCAGTAGTAAACAGTGAACGTCGCACAGGTTTACCATGTCAATCTATCATACATGCCGAACGCATACAAATAATCATTTCGTTCTGAACGCACCCTACGAAATTGATTTGACATTTGTTTTGTCTTCTCACATTCTACATTACATCAATTATTCATCTTCTGTTCTGACTGTGGCCGCGGACACTTAATTTATTTTCGCTTTGATGGCGTTTTCGTCAAAATGGACAGATTTTTGGTAAATAGGCAAGTCAGTAGTTCAAGTGATCAACCGTCTACAAATGCCGGAGAAGCAAAGAAGCGAAAATATCGCAAATATGATGATAGCTATTTGGACTTTGGTTTTACTTCAAAAGACTTTAACAATGAAGAAAGACCACAGTGTGCTCTGTTTGAAGATTCTGTCGACAGAAAGTATGCTACCAAGTAAGTTGAAGCGACATCTTGATACCATCCACCCTGCTATGGTATGGTTGGAAAATCGAGTGATTTCTTTAAAAGAAAGTTGCAAAATTTACTAAAACAAAAAAACGTATTCACTCAACAAGCCTTAGTATCTAACAACGCACTGTTAGCATCATTCAAGGTAGCGTACAGGGTGGCGAAATGCAAAAAACCTCACACTATCGCCGAAGAGCTTATTCTACCGGCTGCCCTCGACATGGTGAATATAATGGTGGGAGAATCGGCGGGAAGACTTATTTCTAAGTTTCCTTTATCTAACAACACTATTAGTCGAAGGATCCATGACATAGCTGACGATCACAATCAACAATTAATAGAAATAAATTGCACGACTGGATCGCACGTACTTGCTCATATGTGCGGTCACATTGTAGAATTAAATTAAAAAAATTAAGGTGAACATCAAAGCATTTATTCGATTTTTGTGACTTTTGATTGTTCGAATAAAGTACGTTAAAATGTATTGGGTGAAATAATTTAAACGCCATTTTATTTCTTTAGGAAATGTAAAAAAGTGTGAATTTTTTTTTTCAAAATTGTAGGAGCCGTTTTTAAATAAAACGGTTTTTTTTAACAACTATTTTTAAAAAAAATTAAAACAAATATTTCAAGAATAAAAATTTAAGCACAAAAATAACGTACATTTAAAAACAAAATTTAAAAAAAAATCACTTAAAAATATTGATTTTTCAAAAAAAAAAATAAAAAAACAAAATACAAGTTTTCGGAAAAAAAATTAATGCAAAATTACTCAGGTTAACTACATCTTCTTGAATATCAATTTTGATTGTAATCGGATCTCCTGTTTTCGAGAAAGTCAAAGAAAAAAACACCGGTCCTATGGGAAGTACCGTTTTTAGCCCACCATATTAAATTTGTTTTCATTAAAATATAATGCATACCTACACTACACTGATTTTTCTTTATAAAAATTCTTGGAGCCGTTTTCGAGAAAAATAAGCTTTTACATAACGGTTATATGACAGGTACCGATAATTTTCGAGCTAAAAAAAATTTTTAAAAACTTCTCTGTAGAATGTCAAAATAACCTTAAGTTCAAAATTTGAAGACGATTGGCCCAACCGTTTAGGCTGCAGTCCAATATACATCCGTACAGACAGACAGACAGACAGACAGACGGACAGAATTTTGCCAGTAACTCAAATATGTTATCTCATATGTTATATCGTAATGTCATGTTTGATTGTTATCTCAAAATTTTTTTAACGTGTTCAAATTAAGAACTTGACATTCTACAGAGGAGTTTTTTCAATTCTTTGTTAGCACAAAAACTAACGGTGCCTGTCATGTAACCGTTTTATAAAAGCTTTCTCAAAAACGGCTCCAAGAATTTTTATGAAAAAAAACAGTGTACTACTGTAGGTAAACATTATATTTTGGTGAAAAAAAAATAATATGGTGGGCTAAAAACGGTACCTTCAATAAGACCGGTTTTATTTCTTCGACTTTTTCGAAAACTGGTGATCGGATTACTATCAAAATTGATATTCAAAAAAATGTAGGTGGCCTTAGTAATTTCGCATTAATTTTTTATAACTTTTTTTATAATTTTTTTAAGGTTAATGTTTTGTAAATTTTGGCTTTAAATGTATGTTATTGTTATTCTTGTGCTTAAGTTTGTATTCTTGAATAATTTTTTTAATTAAAAAAAAATTGTTAAAACAAAAACATATTATTTGAAAACCGACGATTTTGAAAAAAAAAATCACACTTTTTTAAATTTTTTAAAGAAATAAAATTTCGTTTATATTATTTCACTCAATACAATTTAACGTATTTATTCGAACATAAAAATCGAATAAATGCTTTGATGTTCACTTTAATTTTCTTAAATTTTATTCTACAATGTGACCGCACATATGAGCAAGTACGTGCGATCCGGTCTTGCAATTTATTTAATTTTGTTCTTATATGTAGGTTATTTTTGTGCTTAAGTATGCATTCCTGAATTATTGTATTTTAATTTTTAAACAATGTTGTTAAAAAAAACCTTTTTTTTTAACCGGTCAAAAACGATTTTAACGAAATAAAATACCGTTTACATTTTTCCGCTCAAAATTATTTTCGTACTTTTTTTCAACGATCAAAAGTCACAAAAATCGAATAAAAACCGTAAAATTCCTTAAAGTGATATTTTAAAAGTTTCTTTCGACACTCTGACCGCACATATAAGAACAAGTGATGGTGCAATTTATTATTTTTTTTCCTTTTTGGGATTTGAACAAAAAATCATAATTTTGTTCATTCTTAAAAGAAATAAAATGGTGTTTAAATTTTTTCGTTAAAAACTATTTCGCGTACTCACAAGTAAAACTCACAAAAAATTGAATATACTTTGAAACGCCCTTAACATATTTCAAATATAATTACATGCGATCCAATCGTGAAATTTATTTTAGGGAACAATTCACCGTTAATAGCCGTAGTTGTTTGGCAAAGTTATCCGCAGCGCAGAAGGATCTTACACGCATTACAAAAACAACAACCACCTGCCGATTGAAAACATTTAGGTACCCATGCAAGTATCTAGATGTTGAATTTGGCTGGGGATAGAATATTTGACATAAAAAGATCTTATTCACAATAGATCATTTCTTTCATGATATAAGACTTGTATCATGCATTTCGGTGTATCTTAAAGGCTTCGTTAATAAAGTAGATTATGTGATTATAGTCGTGCTTTTTTGGGCAGGTTTCCAAAAACAAAAACGCATAGGCAGCCGCCAGTCCCAGTGCAATCTTGCAACCTTCTCAAGAAATGCAGCATAAAACGTTCATATAGATTCCAAGACGCCCACGTGCAATCTTGCAACCTACTCAAACAATGGTAATTTTTTTTTGCTCTGCGTGCAATATCTATTGAAATATAATATATGTAGCATGATACAAGTCTTATATCATGTCTATTGTGAATGAAATCTTCTTGTGTCGAACATGCAATCCGCACCCAAATTCAACATCTACTTTTTTCGGCAGCTGGTTGTTGTATTTGTAGTGTGTGTAAAATCTTGCTTCGCTACGGATAGATTTCCCAATAAAACACGGTTTATATGTACTCAGTCAAACAAGATTTTGGGAGGTAGGAGAAATCATGATTATATTCATTTTGATTAAAAAGTATTTCGTCTGCACGATAGTTTGACTCGTTTTCTGAGTTAAGTCAATTCTGATTATTATATATATATATAAGGCTCAAATTATTAAAGGATTATAAGAAACTATTATTGCATTTAAATTTAAAGCACTTAAGTCTATTAAGTTGATATAATGTATCGCCATCCAGTACTGAGTTTAAACAAACCTCATAGTACTTTAAATGAAATGGTACAAGTTTGTAAAAGGCAACATAAATTGTTGAATCCTTCTAAAAAATGATTCGCATTTCTTAATTTCGTAAGGAAATACATGTCTTTCAATATTTTGAAGTTTTTTTGTAACCAACTTTAAGAGAATTATTTGAACAATGCAATGAATACTCTTTATGGCGCGAGATAGATTCATATTACTCTCTTTGTTTTAGTAATTCGCTAATTTGTATTTTTCTATTGCTCTTTCAAATCCAAAATGCGCGGCATCTACTGGAAGTTTATTTTACTATGCCTATAACCTTCAAATTGTATGTATGTGGTTCGTCTCCTACTGTATAGTTGTTAAAACAATAATTATTTTTAATCTTTTAATTTTTAATTACAAAAACAAAATAATTTAGAATTTGTTTTATTGTTTAGTTAATTTTCTAAAAATACAATGTTATCCCAATTTTATCCCAAATAGCTGTAGAGAGGTTACTAGTCCTTATAAATCCAAAAAAACCGAAAAAATGTTAAATGTTCTTTAAATAAAGCTGATTTTCTTGCGGCCCAATTCACTACAATCTCAACACTGCCAGCACAGGTGTTAGAACTCCTCCTGCACTCGAGGTCGTAAATGATTTAATGGGACCAATCTTCTTAGGCACTCGTTCAGTTACAAGAGTTTTGAGAGATCTTTACATACGCAAATCCACTGGCCTGGGTAGTATCCCTGGCATTGTTCTAAAAAGCTATTCTTCAACTCTGCGTAAGCTTTTCCATCACCGTAATGAGCTTCATTAGTGGCACTCTCGTCGAGGGTCAGCTACTGTGGAACAACGTTACCAAGAATGCTCCGTTTTGTCTAGCTTTCTTTTCTGACCACAATCAACAAAGCGTATATTCGACTAAAGCTTTTAGGTTTGAGTTTCTCAAATCGTATCCAAAAAGGAACTTTAAAATTAATATGTTTAAAAAGATAAAAAAAAATAACGGATTCTATTATATCTCTTGAGCATCGCTGTAATGTAACGTATTTTTCATTTTTGCAAACAGTGCTCCAGTTAAATAACAAGTTGCATTCCTCCCCTGAAAGAATTTTACCATAATGCTCGCACTTCTAGGAATACCAATCAGTTTACTCTTGAGCACAATTTTAAACTTACTGCAAAGTACAGAGATTCTACTCCTAGTCGCACAACATGAATGTGGAATGCATTGCCAGGCTATACTTTCTCCTCCTATTGTTATTGCGTTGCTGTTTTTGTTGAAAACAATATAAAATCAATTCATGTTAAGTGCTCTGATGGCACAGAAGTATGTAATTATTATTTTATTGATATATTACAGGGTGATAGTAAAGGCAGTATCGGAACCATTTATATGCCACTTCGCATGGCAAATTCAAATCTGATTACACCAATTATAGCAGATATGTGTAGTCATATACCCAAAACAATTGTCTGTGGTGATTTAAATATTAATCTTCTTCAACGTTCATCTTATTGTTTCAAAACATCAATGAATTCTCTGAGACTATCTTTTGTAAATCATACTGGACCAACTAATTTTTCGCACCATCACTGCTTGATGTATTTGTTGTTAGTGATGTTAATTCTATTAAATGTTCAAGTGAATTATATGTTCCTGTTTTTTCTTACCATGATCTTCTCTTCGCTACCTTCGATGTACATCTTAAGAATACCACCACAGTCATTTCAGTTTCGTGACTTTCGTAATATTAATGTCGATTGCTTATTTAGAGATTCTTCATTGATCAACTTACACTCAATGTATACAACATCTAACGTTAATAATCGAATTGAACTTTTTAACATAACTATTGACTATCTTTTTAACAAATATGTACCTATTAAGACGCGAGTCATAAGATTACAAGTTTATATTTGGCATTCCCCTGAGATTCTTAATGCAATTAAAACTAGAGATATCTCATACCGACGTTGGATATGATTTCGATGACCAGAAATCTTTTCCCAATATACCGCAATCTGGTTACAAGATTAATAAAATCCGCACAAATATAATTATTACAACAAAAGGTTCAACTCCGACTGTTCCTCAAAATATTTTTGGAAAGAATTTTAGAATTGGTTTAAAAAAAGGATACCTCAGTTTTTGATGATGACTTTTATTTAGATGACTTGAATAGAAAGTTTTCAACTGCCCCTTTTCAAGCGAACATTATGCAAATTGACCAACTAACAAACGATAGACAGGAAACATTTTCTTTACCAAGTAGGAAAAGCAATATTCTCTATACCATGACTTTAATAAAATCCTTCTTCCTTTTATACTCTCTGGGAGCGTATCGGATCCCGTCTGCTAAAATACTGTGTTTTTAAAATCCCGCCTTCAAAATCCCGATCTATTATAATCTCGCTTTTTAAAATCCCGGCAAATCCTGACAGTCCCGTTTTTACTAGCGATTATAGGGACTATAAGGTAAGTTTAGGATTCGTGAATATAAAAAAATTGAGATAACAAAGAAACATGACATTACGATCATAGAGAAGTCTAAAAAAGTGATCGAGAAAAAATGTCTGTCTGTCTGTCTGTTTGTCTGTCTGTCTGTCAGTCTTTAAGTATGTATAACGAGCTGCAGCCTAAACGGCTTAAGCGATTATCTTCAAACTTGGTGTGTGTGATTCTTTTGGCCTTCCCCAGAGGGAAAATTGAAATTTTATTTTTAGCTCTAAAAATAACGGTACCTGCCATATGACCGTTTAGCAAAAGCTTATTTTTCTCGAAAACGTCTCCAACGGTTTTTTAAAACTTTGGGCTTTCTCGGTAACGGCTTTTTGGATTTTTGTCAAATTTTATATTTGAGAAGATCTAAGTAGTATTATTAATTCAGCATATCAACATTTGTAATAACTTTTTTTTCTAATAAAAATTTAATTTAATTTTTTTTTTTTTTTGAAAAAACAATATTTTTAAAACTAATTAAAAACATTTATTTTTAATTTTATAATCACATGTATGTTCATTAACTCTAAAAAACTGCACACCAAAATTTCTAAGTAATTTTTTTTTTCAAAAAACTAAAAATAAAAAACAGGATTTTATCAAAACCGGTCATACAATTTTCGAAATAATTTTTTATAAATTCGTTATTACTTAAGACGTTTGATGGCGTACTTCTTTCTTACTAAAAACCGTTAAGTATTGTGGTTTTGATACGTTTTATAAGTTCAAAATGGAAATGTTACTTGTTTCTGTTAAAGATCTTGCTTTCCAATGTAAAAAAGGCACATAAGAGCTAGTACGTGCGATCTAGTCGTGCCCATTTTCTTACAAAACATTCTTATTAAACTAAATGACAATATATGTATTTATGTTATATGCCGTTTTTACTTTTTTATAAATTTAAAAATGTTAAAAGTATTCGACTAAAAAGAAAATTCGTCGGAATGTTTTTAATCTTTACTGTGCGCACACATTGGTTTTTCTAACATAATTTACATTATTGTATTTACTGGAGGGATGACAGGAGAGATGTAACTTGGAAGCCTTTTTCAAATATCGATATTGTTCTTTTCTCTCTAAATTAATTGTTAACAAGACTCCTCACTATCTTTTTAATAAACTTAACTTTTGTTTGTATCTTCGTTACATTCTTCTAGGCTCCTCGATGTTTACTCATTGACATCACGCAGGAAATTTTTCGAATATGCTGTCACACTGTGGAATAATCATCCCAATCGTTTGAGGTCAATAATCGAACACAGAAAATTTCATGAACTTTGCTTTGAGCGTATCTCAAATTTGAATTGAACATACTTCATTACTTAAATACCTTCATTTGTTTTATATAATTTTTTTTTTATTTTATTTAATTTTTTTTTATTTTTTTTATTTAATAGTAATTTTTTATTTTTATTTTTTGTTCAAATTAAATAAGCTTTTATTTGCTTTGATTTGTTTAGTTTATAATACCTGTTTTTATTCTTATTCTTGTTTAAATTCAAACAATTTGTAATCATGTATATATATAACTATCCTTTACATCTTTAAAGTTAAAGTTAAGCTCGTTGTACAGATGATTATTTTTCAATAAATATCAAATATCAAAAAATCAAACTCAAAACTATTGTGCATCGGAAAGAATTATTTAAAATTCTTTTGTCTCCTTCTAAAATTTATTTGATAAAAACCATCAAATATTAACTAAAAATTAACTGTGTTTATTTTTTTTCAACAAATTAATTTTTTTTTCTTTTTACAAGGGCACAGCTTAAACAAATACAAAAGTTTGTTTTTTAAATGAACATACTTTCAGTACCTTTATTCTTAAAAAAATTAATCAATGTTTCATAAAATATTCATTGTATTTTTATGTTTTTCTTTCACCCTCGTACACATTATTTCAATTTTTTGTAAGACCCAACCCGGAAGGAAGCCTAAGAAGATGAAAATATCTTAACTCTAATCCGCTCAAATCCTTTGTGGAAGGTTGTGTTGTTGTGATACCCTTTATATATTTGTACATCAGTTTATTCCCAAAAAAAACAACGTTTTTACTTCTGTGTTTATTTTCATAATTCCATCAAATAACTTTGACTTTAAATAATCGGCTTGAAGATTCTAAAGCCTAACCTTTTTTGACCTTTTCCACCATTTAAGGTAATAAAAACTAAGTGCGGTCATATCCAAATGTTAACTTTTTTTGGTGTTGCACACATCCCTATATTTGCCATTCGAAAATGTAGTATTTTGGTGTTTTTGTTGAACTCCCCCAGGGTTTCACAGAAATAAACGAAAAATATTTGTTTCCGTTAAAAAAAATCAAAACTCCATCAAAAACTTCATCGCTTTTTATAAATTGAATCTCGTTGCAAACATTCAAGCCCCCCGTACTTTTATTATTATGTATTAATTCAAAACGAAAAAAAACCAAACCTTTCTAACTTTTTGTATTCCAATATTTCACCACCCTCAATAAAAAATACCCTCAGGAAGCTCATGAATACATCGGTATCCAAACCATGATTGCAAGGATATTTTGTTGTGCAAATAATACAAAAAAAAAACTTTTTACACTTACCCGAGGTTTAGTTTTCCGTAATCCAAAAAAAGTCAGCCAATGGTTTCGCCAATGCTTATCCAGGAGAATTTTTCAAATCACCATTTTCCGTTCATAAAAAAAATATCACTCATACGCACTGCATCACTTGCGTTTTTGAATATTTAAAAACAAATTTTTAGCCAACATTTTTTGAAGCTCCTATGAATATTCAAAACACAAAAACAATAAATTTCCTTCTTTTTTCTCCTCGTCCTCCCTGCACTCGAGTGCTCTTGTACTCTATTTTTTCCTTTTTTTGAATCACAATACAATTGCAAATAACACACTAAAACAACAACAACGAACGTGGTTTATTTTTGTTTGGTTAATAATTAATTAGTAATTGCCTTGTCATGGCAGGACTGCGGGGCATTATACGTGCTTGGGAAACGGTCGTTAGGATTCAACACCGAGCGGCTACTGCAATCTGTCATAAAACACACTTAAACCGTTATTTGAACCTAAATGACTCCCCTGAGGAGGGTGTAAAATGGATATCAAACTTCTTTAAGAACACAACAGGGTGAGCAGAAGTGGGCGATAAATCCTTATTGGTCCTTTTTGGTCCTTTTTTATCCGAACCGACCGAAAAAAGATGCTGAACTGAGGCCTGCAACAGGATCGTATCGCTTTATGTAGTCCTATTCAATTTGATTCAATCTAAGCATTAGATTTGGTGTCCTGCGCGCAGGATTCTGCCAGAGATTCATCTCGCTTTAGGACAATTTTGGCTCTTTTCTCTCCCGACCGGTGGAACCGGTGGAAGCAGCAACACGTGGCAGTGTTATTGTTTTGATTAAATTTCCCTTTCCCGTCCAAAATAACATTCGAAAAGAGAAAATGGAAAATGGAAAAAAGGACTATTGGTGTAATTTGTTTGTGTACACCCCTCCGCCTTCGGGTCAGCTGGTGCTTAAGTCATTGAACTTGAGTTATGGTCAGAAAATCTATTTAATCGATGATTTATTATTTGTGTTAGCAGGACATTGGACTATTTCTAATGAGCCTCAACAACACTATTATCCTTCTCACATCTGTCACTCGATTTTAGCAATGATATTATATACATAGATGTCGTCCTTTTCAACAAAAGATTAATACATATAGCTTCACGTCGCTATCATTTCATATAAAGTTTATATCGTTTATCTCTGTGATGATGGCGATAATAAAAGGACTTTGTGAGTTTGTATCTTGGAGATGATTTCTATCCATTTTCATTGGCTGAAAATGGGTTTTGAAGTATATTGTTTGAATTGGAATATTTTCGAAGGAAACTGATTAATTGAAAGTTGTGGCTGATGGATGTTCATTATTTTCTTCTCGGCTCTTGTGGTTGGAAAGGGATATTACATTACTGTTGTAATTTGCATGCAAGTAATTGGTCTTCATTTTGTATTTTTTTTTTTTTTTTTTGGATCCCAACTTTTAAGCTTGAAAACACATTTCCTTTGTTTTCAAAAGTGATGATGATGGTGATGTAAGGATGTGGAAAAGTGGTTGAACATGGCAAAAGTTAATGAAAGGGAAAGGACGATTAAAACATATAATGGGTTACCATAATCAATGTGGGTTTCTAACTGATGTTAGACTCTTGTTAAGGATAGACTTGGATAACTATTTAGCAGTTTAAATAAATAACAATGTTTGAAATTCATAAAAATAAATGGACTGAGTAATGGGAAATCCTTTTTGTAACACGATTTTCAAATGAAAAATAAGGGGCGAAACATTTTATTTTTAGATTTGTTCCTAAGTAATTTTTTAATAAATGAAAAGAGGTGAATTTTTTTAAACTCATGTTTTGTTATTAACCAGCGACTGCATCGGAAAAAATATTCTTTTACCTATTCTTGCTTAGCTTTGCAACAAAATTATAATAATAATATTTGCAATATTAGGACAGATATAAATATTGTTATTAAAACTGGACTTGTGCAAAAAAGCCAAAGGTACTGTATAATAGTGTATGTATGTCAAGATTTTAACCAAAGACAAACTTACTGTCGAAAGGATCCTCGGACGAATGCCATATTTATGAAAAGTCACTTATTTGGAAATATTCAGTTGTAATTTACAAAACATTATTTATTGATGAATGTATCTAAAATTGATCGAAGAATTGGTAATTAACTTTCAAATTAACTCAATGAGCAAGTATTTTAAAGTTGCAAGTTACGATTAAAAGTTACAAAAATCAAGCTTGCGCCTGCAACTATGAAATATAACTTCTGTGGCGTAGTTTGATACTTCAAAGGAATAATTCTACTTCTACAACTTATAAATATAAAAAAGGTTGTATTTTTTATGTATTTCAGAAATGTTTCTTTGTTTCCCTTTCCGAACGGAATACTTTCTATATTTTTCAAGAGTTTTAGTCTAATTGACAGGTGATTTGCTTTTAACTTGCGATTATAGGGACTATAAGGCAATTTTAGGATTCGTGAATATAAAAAAAATTGGGATAACCATCAAACATAATATTACGATCAGAAGCCAACAAAAGTTAGTTACAAAAAATGTCTGTCTGTCCGTCGGTATGTCTATTGATCTACATCTTAAACGGCTAAAGTAATGACCCTCAAATTTGGTATATGTTGTTCTTTTGACATTCCTCAACGGAACCTGCCATATAACCGTTAAGGAAAAGCTTATTTTTCTTGAAAACGCCTCCAACGATTTTGATGAAAATATTTAATCCAGAACCGAATATACGGCAAAACTCTATTTACGGTAACAGTAGTTTATTCAAAGAAGTCGGTTCCTGTCCTATACCGCTTTCGTCTTTTTATTGGTGTTATATTTACAAATCTATCAAAATATCAAAATCTTCAACAATATTTTCATCAATTGACATTTTTCTTTATTTTAACCAAGTAAAACAAATGTTTTTCGATGTAAGACAAATATTAATTTTTTGACGGCTGGTAGAATTAAAAACAACTTTAAGAAGTTGTGACTTACTGTCGTGACTTACGTTAGATTCGAGTTTTTATTTGAGAAATGGACTTAAAATGTTTATGATTGACATAAACTCGGGTTTAGTTTAGCAACAATAAATACCAATTTATCAAACATCTATGAATGTGATACTTTCAAGAGCGGGAGACTAAATCTAAAAAAAAATTCTATTAATTGTGGAAATGGAACCGCTGCTTAAGATTTTCACATTGGCAGGGGGCTCTTCTATAAAATGGATGTCTGTTCAGTAACAATTGTTAGTCCAGGGCTCATGCGCCAGCTTTATTTATTATCACGATACTGAGTTGAGAAAACTTATACTGAAATAGATACAAAGCCACTGACAAACGCACATACATGAATTCTGTGTATCTCTTTAAAAAAAACTCGTACACTCCACCATAATCGATCACCATCAAATTTGATGGAAGGTTAAATAATGAATAATTTTCATTTACTCACTTCTACCTACCCTCTCTGGGTGAATTAAAAAAGCAACTTGGGTAACTTTTTCGAGCATTTCGGCCGGAATAGCCCGAATTTCTTCGGAAATGTTGTCTTCCAAAGCTGGAATAGTTGCTGGCTTATTTCTGTAGACTTTAGACTTGACGTAGCCCCACAAAAAATAATCTAAAGGCGTCAAATCGCATGATCTTGGTGGCCAACTTACCGGTCCATTTCTTGAGATGAATTGTTCTCCGAAGTTTTCCCTCAAAATGGCCATAGAGTCGCGAGCTGTGTGGCATGTAGCGCCATCTTGTTGAAACCACATGTCAACCAAGTTCAGTTCTTCCATTTTTGGCAACAAAAAGTTTGTTAGCATCGAACGATAGCGATCGCCATTCACCGTAACGTTGCGTCCAACAGCATCTTTGAAAAAATACGGTCCAATGATTCCACCAGCGTACAAACCACACCAAACAGTGCATTTTTCGGGATGCATGGGCAGTTCTTGAATGGCTTCTGATTGCTCTTCACTCCAAATGCGGCAATTTTGCTTATTTACGTAGCCATTCAACCAGAAATGAGCCTCATCGCTGAACAAAATTTGTCATTTTCGTCAATTTGTCACATTTCGAACCGAACACTGATTTTGGTAATAAAATTCAATAATTTGCAAGCCTTGCTCGTTAGTAAGTCTATTTATGATGAAATGTCAAAGCATACTGAGCATCTTTCTCTTTGACACCATGTCTGAAATCCCGCGTGATCTATCAAATACTAATGCATGAAAATCCTAACCTCAAAAAAATCACCCGTTAGTAAAAATTGTTGAAAAATTGTTAAAATGCAGTTAAATTTTGTTGGTTTTTGGTATTTTAGTAGAAAAAGGTTATTTTTTCGAAGTTTGCAAGTGCATTACGTAATAATATTAATTCGGAAAAGTATTTTTACGTGATATTGTGTTATTGTGTCAGTGATGATGGTATTATGATTAATAAAAATAAATATATAGCTAGTATTATTAAATACAGTGAACTGAAATTGGTTTAAATGGCTTTTAAAATCTAAAGTGCTATAATGTAAACAATAAAAGTATATGTATGTTTTTTTACAGTATAGCTTATGTATTGTATTGTAATCAGCAAGTAGTAACCCTATGCATATTGCTCTCCCATTTGCGATGATTCATAATTATAACTACGAAAACCATGTTAGAGCTTTTACTTGAAACAGAAATATGAAAGCCAATGCAACCAGACTGAGAGGCAAACATCTTATCTTACCAGTACTGACAAGTTTTGTTGAACGGACTACCTATATAGAAACATATTTATCGAATGAAAAATTCACATATGACTTATTTCTGAAAGGCAATTTATTTTCGATTCAAAATAGCTTTTTACGGTTTTTAAATCCATCAAAAATTGACCTTTCTTCACTTGACAGTGAGTACCTTAGATGCAAGCTTCGATTTATTATTTTCAACATACATGAAGTTTTTGACAAAACTTTTTTGAACAAGATTTAAATTGGTATCATTTAGTTGAAAAGAAAGAGGTTTACCCCGTGGCCACACTAAGTTAAATGAATTAAAGGTTTTAATACAAATTCTATATATATATATAAAAAAAGTAGAAAACTCAGCATTAATTTTGGACTTTGTTGAATTAACTATTTACAATAGCTTTTTACGGCCTTACGGAACTTATTTTTTAATTATACCTAAAAGGGTTTACTGGATAACATCCCCAGACATTAATGCTCTTGGTGAATCAAGGATTAAGGTGTTCGCCCTTTTGTTGTCCCTACGGTATAAAATCCGTCAGACCCTGTTAATTTGAATTTTGATTATTAAGAAAAGAAACCCGTTTTCCATTTCACCGCAGTCTGGTTAATATGGGGCTTGGCAAACTCTCTTTTCGTTGGATCGCCCTGATCCTGCTTGAGATTTTAAGTTCTTCTGTTTGAACTTTGGCTGATGATATAAAGGAGTCCTTTTTTAATTAGCCTTGTCCTTTTTTATATAGCGACTAGTGGTTTTCACCGCAATTCCATATTTGGGTATTACTGCTAATTTAAGACATAAATAGGGCACAAGTGCTTTAGATTTGTCCACTTGCTTTTCAATGAGTTTTGAATTATTTTGTTATTTTACAAATAATTAATAATTTAACGAAATAGAAATAAATAAAGAAATAAATAAGAATTCGACAGCATGATGATGTGATAATGATGATGATGATTAAAAATAAAAATAAAAACTACAGCACACGTTTTTCAATGTTAATTTTAGGTTTTTCCAATGTTAGGTAATTTTGTGTTTTAGTTTTAGTTGCGCCTGCGAAAATCAATGGTGGTACAATTAAGTATTTTCATCAATTTGGCAACCTTTGATCAAAAGTAGCAGCCGATAATAATATGTGAGTAGAATAATTAAGAGGTTTATTTGGAAAAACTGGTGTGAGGCAGGGTTATCTTCTAAATCCCTTAATATTCTCTCTGCTATTTGCAGATGATATAGTTTTACTATATCACTAAATAAGTTGTAAAACTATTTGGAGGAAAATGCTTTGAGGACGTAGAAGAACTTTTGCGATTCTTCCTGAGAAAAATGTTCAAGTTACCATTTAGAAAAATCTACCTTATAGAAATTGAGAGTGGATTATCACCCCTTTTTGTATTCACACTCAAATTGAATATGAAGTATGTGAGCAAAGTCATTAACGTAGAAGATGGTAGACTGACCAAACTACTTATGCAAAAAGCACTGAACCCTCTTTTACAAAGACTGGTAGAATATCTCCACCAGATAAAATAAAATAAATAAATAAATTTATTGGCGCGACAGCTCCTTAAGGAGCCAAGGCCTAGTGACTTATACTCTCAACCATTCCTGTGTGTGTGTTGTTACTCTGCAAGAATGGAAGGGACCTACAGTTTACCGCCGAGTCCGAACGGCTACATGAGATGCACTTTTTCGAGACAAATTTTACTCTTGGAGGTTTTGTCAGTTCCTCGCAAGAGGCAGTACCCCAGAAAAAAAGGTGGCTATGAAGCTGGATTTGAACCCAGGTTCTTTCGCTTAGCAGTCCGACACACTAACCACTATGCCACGGGGCACTACATCTCTCCACCAGATACTGGAGAGAAAAAATCTGGGAGAAAAAAATATTCCAGAATAGAACCCTATATTTCAAAATTTTGTGTTAAGTGGAACTTTAGTAAAACAACATATATCGGTATTTACAACAATTTTTAATTTTTATTTCCATCGGTCACATACACAGAATAGAGACTGACTCTTTATTTTTGAAAACAAATTAAATGCACAGAAAGTGCCATGTAAGGTTTTACAGTCGGAATGTGCAAAGTTAACAATTCAATTTGCGAAGTTCAAAAAAAATGTCTTGTGACAGTTAAAAGGAATGCGCAAACATTTTGTGGTATGTGCCATAAAGCTTTGCTAAAAATAAACGGGAGGTCCCCCGTAACTCAAGGGAACATACACGCATGTCGCCTCCAAATGACTGGAATCTTTCGAACGTAGAGATCGATGGATAAATGATTCAGATGGATGGTGTTATAAAACAAACGATGGACAGAAAATTCCCACGATACAAAGAACATAACGCAACTGAAATATACAAGAACACATCAATAGACGCACTACACAGATAGTGGCCTTCTGACAATATTAAAACTCTTGTACAGCCGGTTTACTGATAGAAGCGATCTGGAGATTAGGACACTGAAATCGTCAATCAAAAATTTCAATTCGCCCACTAAAAAAATTACAGATTATCTATTAACTCATAACAACAGAATTCGAGCGGTTAATTCAAGCAACCCGAGTTTGTTTCCTGAGACTAATAAAATCCTCAGAAAGAATAATCAAGATGATCTTCCGTTTTTAAACTTCAGAGAACGACAGTCAACGAAACCATACTCCTGACTGCAGAAATAGATCTGGGGAACGCCGTCTTGGATGACGATTTCTTTGTGCTCGAAGATCCATTGGAGAAGGTTGAGACAGTTTGTTCTGCGTTTCAACAAGTATATAAAGCAAATGAGTCCATTCACCAAAATTACGATCTGGAGAACAAAGATCTGCTGAACCACTGTTACCTTCAAATTTAATCACGCAGTGGCGATCTGAGAATCTTGGATTTACCGGAATAAATGAAAACAATCTGGCAAACGCCACCATCGCCGAGCAAAATGGGCCAAGTTCCCTGCTCATTTCGAAGGTCGAACTTCAAATGATCTTCGCATTATTAAAGAAAAAGAAGTAAGCAGGAGTCGATTGTATAACCAATGTTGTACTACGACATCTTCCTGAGGATGCAATAGACATATATACAACAGTGTTCAACAAAACGCTGAATAATGCATATTATCCAGTGAGTTGGAAGACAGCTGTTGTACATCCTCTCCCAAAAAAGGGAAAGGACAATTCCAATCCGCCAAATCTTCGGTCGATAAGTCTCCTTCCGAGTATCAGCAAGGTATTCGAAAAAGTTATCAATAGAGGTCTCTCCAAGTGGGCCGATGACAAAAATATAATTCCAGACACCTAGTTCGGCTTTACGGCGGGATATGACACAATTCATGCCGCGTCTAAGCAAGTATCTGCTGTCTAATGCAACAATGATAAGAATAAATGCACGGGTGCCTGTCTGGTTGATTTGGAGAAGGGTTTCGACACCGTTTGGTTAGAGGGTCTTTATCTGAAGGTAACCAGATGGGGAATGATTCTCTCTTGAGAGCTTGTAGAGTGTAGCTGTGTTCTTGATTTTATCTACGGCTAATCTTAAAATTAAAAAGTGTTTTTCTTGTAAAAACCCAATCAATGATGATGGTTGGTGTTGGTTGTGGTTTTTTCTGCGGAAACTTTTTTCATAAACTGTGCGCTAAATTGTCTGAAAACATTCAAAATCATGTTCTTGATGAAAACTCAAACGTTGTTTTTCGCTGCTCTCAATGTGCTAAATTCAAATTGTCTATAACTAATTTGTCTGACAAAGTGAGTGATTTAGTCTCAGTAGTCGACACTTTTACTAAAAAAAATGAGTAGTTTTGATGTTTTGCATACTGATATACGCAAAATGCTTGATAATGTTTGGCCAAATGGAAATGTTACATCTTTCGGCGGTGAACTCCCGTTTACAAAGAAGAAGGGGGGTTTGACGTCGTTATGTGCAGTTGAAGATGCTGTTTCATGTTCAAATTCCAATGTGTCTCATTCTTGTACTCTGCAGTCAAATAAGACACCGCAATATGTTGGACGTGGATATAAATCTGTGGAGGTGGAAGAGGAGAGAGAGAGAATAAAATTCAATCAAATGTTCCGATTCCTTCTGTTTCTGACTCATCTGAAAATGCTCCAACATCTGATGAAAGCGAATGGTCTGCAGCAAGAATGCGCAAAAAAAATAAAAGCAATACAAATATGCGTGTGTATGGCTAAGATGTTGCCGATGGGCTAAGATGTTGTTGTTACTCATAAGTGGGTGCATGTTTCTAAGTTTGATGCATCTATATCAGCGGATAATATTTCTAATTATGTTGCAAAGAAATTGTGTTTAGATGTTGCTGATGTGAAATGCTCTAAGCTGCCTAAAGAAGAGGCTACAAATTTAAAGTAGGTGAATTTTAAAGTTGGCATTCCAACTAATTGCTTTAAATTAGCATTTTGTTGATTCGAATTGGCCTAAAAATACAGTTGTTCGTGATTTTATTCAAAGAGACATTCCAAAAAACGTCAATTATGCCAAAATTCCGTAGTCAACGAAATTAACAATAACACAACAAGCTCCTCAACAATAAACAACAATAATATTAGTTTATCCATGTATTACCAAAACATGGAGAGGCAAACTCAAAAGCTTTTCTGATCTTGTGGACGCATCTGAATATGATATTTATGCTATTGTTGAAACCTGGCGATTCAACGATATTACCAATGAGGAAATTTTAAATACGAACGATTTCTATATATTTCGACGTGATCGTCATAATGTTGGATCTCAACGAGGTGGTGGACTTCTTCTCGCAATTTGAAAACCTCTGCTTCTTATTCCATACAACTTTGGGAGATATATGAAGATGAGTTCAGCATTGAACAGTGTATGTATCGAAAGGGAAAATGAAAGTAATTTTTTAATTTGTGTGAGTTATATTCCACCTGATTCTTTCTTATCAGTTTATAAATGTCATGTAAAGAATATTGAATATGTTATCCAAAATACTAATAATGATCTTAACTCTATTTGCGTTATTGGAGATTTTAATCTGGGTGATATTCGGTGGATGAAAAAAGAAAACAAAGTTTTTCCATTAGTTCTTTCCTCTGAAAAGGAGTTTGAGTTAATTGATTCTTTTTTCGCCTTAAATTTGTACCAATTTTGTTTTGTTCATAATCCTGGATTTAGTTTTTGCAAGCGATGAAATCGAAACTCAGGTTTCGGAATGCATTCCTTTGTTTTCAAATTCAATTCACCATGTTGCCCTCTCCGTTGTTTTTAAATCAATTTGTTACAAAAATTTTAATGTTTTTAATACACTTAATTAGTTAAAATTTAAATTTAATGCCAATAATTTGAGCATACTGAATGATTAATTTTGTGATTTAACTTTAGTCTAGGAGAGAATTTTAATATATTTTTAAAAACCTTTAGAAACTAATTGGTTTCCACTGTTCCTCGATCCTTTTCAAAACCGAGTCAGCATTCTCCGTGGTCGAATGCTAGACTACGAAAGTTAAAAAAATTCAAAAAATAAAGCGTTTAAGAAATATCAATGTTCAAAAAGTCAGTTAGATTTTTCAATATACTCTCGTCTTCGTAAAGAGTATGTATTTTTATCAAGATTCTCTTTTAGTACTTATGTTCAGACTATTGAAAGTAATCTTAAGCAAAATCCTAAAAGTTTTTGGAATTTTATTAATGCAAAGAAAAAATTATCTGGTTTTCCGAGTAAAATGAGTTACAAAAATTCTTCTTCAAGTGATCCAAAAATAATTGTCGATTGGTTTGCTGATAATTTTCAGAGCATTTAAAAATCTTCAAATTTGGTCGTGGGTAACATCTATGACACTTGTAGTATATTGCCAATAACTGATAATTGCAACATGAATGTTATGGATTTGGAGGTGTTGACAGCTCTTCGTGAGTTAGAGCCATCTACTTGTACATATTGTCCTGGAATTTTTCCAATTGACTTAAAAAACTGTTGTGAAAGTTTGATTTTTCCGTTAAAATTCTTATTTAACCAATCTTTAGAGAGTGGTGAGTTTTGTGAGTGGTGAAATTTTCAGTTGTCAATCCTATTTATAAATCAGGTGATAAAAAGGAAATATTAAATTACAGACCAATAACGAAGTTAGCTGTTATTCCTAAAATTCTTGATAAGATTGTTAAAAATCAATTGTATAACCTTATAAAAAATCACATTTCTATGTATCAACATGGATTTGTTAGTGGCAGATCTACAACTACAAATCTTGTTTGTTTTTCTAAAAAGTGCTTGGACACTTTAGAAAAGCATTCTCAAATGAATGTGGTGTACACAGATTTTGTAAAGGCGTTCAGTAGGGTAAATCATCTTATTTTAATTAAAAAGTTAAAAACATATGGATTTGATGGTGCCTTACTTTCTTGGCTTTCATCTTATCTTAGCAACAGGATGCATATTGTAAAAATAGGCGATTTTGAGTCTTTTCCGATAACAGTCCATTCAGGTGTTCCGGAAGGAAGTCACCTTGGACCTCCACTTTTTGATTTATTTATAAATGATTTTCTATTATCCGTAGTATATACTTCCGATTGTTTAATGTTTGCAGATGATCTTAAATTGTTCAAAACTATTAATAACTTGAATGACAGTATTGACTTTCAAAATGATTTAAATTCGTTTGCTTATTGGTGTGCTAAAAATGATTTATTGTTAAATTTATCTAAATGCTGCATATTAACGTTTTCCCGAAAACTAAACTTAATTATCTATGATTATGCTCTTAATGATGAAAAATTATCTAGGGTAAATGAAACTAAAGATTAAGGTATAATTTTCGGTACTAAAATGACGTTCGAATCTCATGTTACTCAAATTGTGTCTAAAGCATATTATATGCTTGGATTTCTTAAACGAAATTCTTCGGATTTTAATGATCCCTATACTCTTAAAGCCTTGTTTTTTTCAATAGTCCGTCCGTTAAATGAATACGGTTGTTATAATTTGGAATCCTACTTCAAAAAAAATTTCTAATAGAATAGAAGGTGTTCAGAAAAACTTTTTAAGATTTGCATTGAAAAAAATTCAATCGAATGGCAATGTCGACCTAAATTATAATAGCAGATGTCTTTTACTCGGAATGCATACTCTTGAATCGAGGCGTGTTATGTATGGCGTAATGTTTATTCGTGATATATTATGTAGTGATATTGTTTGTGAAGATTTGTTATCTTACATTAATATTTATGCTCCAAGTCGGCAAATAAGGATGAGGCATTTTATTTTTGAAATACCTCATTCCACTAATTATGGACAGAGGGAACCATTATTATTATTGTAAATTATTTAATATATATTATGATGATTTGGATACTTTTTTGCCTAGAAATAACTTTAAAACTATTGTTTTGAATTTGCTTCAACTATCTTCTTAAAACATACATGTTTGTTAAAATTATTATTATTAATATTGTTTTCCCACTTTTGTAATATTTATCCAATTAGTGATTTTAGTTTTTAAGCATAAATCTGTGTATGTAATTATCGTAGATTTGAATAAATAAATAAATAAATAAGTAAACCACTGATATATATGCTTTACGACATGCTTAATGGTAGAAAGTTTGTTGTCAAGTGTGGAAATGTGGCATCTACCACAACAGAGAACGGTGAACTCGCCGATTCTCTTTAGTATTTACACCAGCGATCTCATTGGGAGTCTACCTAATGCAATTGCGTATGCTGACGATTTAATTGCGTACAGTCCAAAAGTTGAGGTTATCAGAATTCTCTTGCAACGAGAATTCGATCAAATTCACCAATACTGTAGTGATTGGAAGGTGAAAATTAACTTCCAGAAATTGAAATTTATCTTGTGTCTAGAGCTTCTAGGGATAGGAAAAAAACTGACGCAAGCTAGTGATCGCTGGGCCACATGGACATCCAGTGTCGATCTTAAGCTCATAGAGGCCGGACGTCGGGTCGAGGTGCGCGCACAAATAATTTTAACAAAAGTCAAAATACAAAAAAAAATTATTGCGCATTGTTATCGCGAGTGTTAAAAAAAAAAATATTACACACTCGTTTGAGAAATTGGCAAAACCCTCTCGCGTGTGCTGTAAAGAAAATAACAATATCCACTCGCGTCGTTGGAAGACGATAAGATGCCCATTCGCGTTGTGGAAGAAAAAAAAAAATAATACACACTTGTATAACAAATCAAATTATCCTCTTATCTGTCCCAACCCTTTGTGCTTAGCTTAACTGCCTCTTTCTTATCTACTGAAGGCATCGTATGCTTGCGGTAAATGGATAAGGGCATCTGAGTTTGTCCTATTTTGCTGAATATTTAAATTAATTTTTTGTATGCAAGCTGTCTTATGGGCATAACACCTAAATTAGTTTGTTTATTATAGAGATTAATTTGGATTTTCACTGCATGGTTCGACTTAGTCAGAATTGTGTTTTGTGTGTAAGTATTTTTAAATGGTAAGTGATTTTTGTGTCGTGTATTCCAATGTTCGTGGTATAAGAAAGAATTTCTTTCACCTGTACGTCTACACTGTTCAATACAGGCCAGCTGGTTTGGCATTAAGTGAAACTCAGGTTGGAGTAAATACTGATTTATCAGAGTTTGCTCTACATGGGTATAGCTTGGTGCCATTACTCTTTTCCCATCATAGTCTCGTGGTCTATGTTAGAAATGATATTGCTTGCCAGAGCCTTCCCCAATATGGGCAATGTTCCAACACGGAATTTAACGTCTTGTGGCTCAAATTCACTGTCCGCAAGCATGTCATTCATTATTGTTTTATTTACAGGAGTCCAAATCTCGACAGCAATTCGACTTGTAACGAGTTTGATGCGCTGTCTGATTCTATCTCGAAAATTGTTTCCCTTTGTCCTCGCACTAAAATCGTTATTGCGGGCGATTTCAATGTACACAATTCCAATTGGCTCCGCTATTCTGGTCAGACAACACCCGAAGGAAGGTATGTCGAGCTCTTTGCCGGGTTACATCACCTTACCCAACTGATCGATATGCCAACGCGTATACCGGATCTTGCTGGGCAAGCCGCCCATACTCTTGACTTGTTTCTTACTTCTCACCCTGATAAATATACCATTAGTGTAACTTCTCCATTTGACACTTCAGACCATTGTGTCATTTCAGCTAATTTCTCATCCTCCATCCATCCAGTTAAAGAAAAACTTCCCACCAGGATCGTTTGGCAATACCTGAATATTTTTTTCCAAAACTTTAACTGGTCACTATGCTTCCTCGATAGTGACATTGATGCCAGTGCTGAAATGATCACAAATGTGATTCTTCTAGGTATGCGTGCTTTTATTCCTAACAGAGTAAAAAGCATCAAACCTAAAGAAAAGTCTTGATTTAATTCTGAGTGTAAAAAAGCTATCAGGCTCAAAGAAGTAAGTTTCCGTTCTTATAAAGCCAACCCTACAGAGGAAAATCGGAAAAAGCACAAATAAGCAAGAAACTCATGCAACTCCGTTATTGAAAGAACTAAATTTTTGCATGACCAAAAATTACGGCAAAAAATTCTGCAGTGTCCCAAAGGCAGTAAAAATGTTTGGTCATTTGTAAAAAATATTAAAAACTCCTCAACATCTTCGGTTCCAACGCTCATCGTCAGTAACAAACCAATTGTTTACTCTTCAGAGAAGGCAAACTTGCTCGCCGCCCATTTCGCTGCCCGCTCCACGCTGCCGCATAGCAACGTTGCTGTACTTAAGAATGTAAATTTTTCCATGGGACAGATATTTTTCCGCACTCGTACAGTAGCAAGAGTTCTCAAAGATCTCGATATACACAAATCCGCTGGCCCGGATGGTATACCCCCGATTCTTCTGAAGAGGTGTTCTTTCACACTGGCAAAGCCACTGCATAAGCTTTTCCACCGCTCCCACTCTTCTGGAATCATTCCTAGAAGATGGAAAACCGCATTTGTCCAGCCTGTCCCTAAGAAAGGTGACCCATCCTCCCCCTCCTCCTACCGACCAATAGCACTGACATCCCTTCTTTCTAAGGTCATGGAAACACTGATTAACCGTCAGCTTAAGGAATATCTCGAAGATCGTAAGCTTCTCCATGACCGTCAGTGTGGCTTCCGCAGCAACCGTTCCATAGGTGATCTGATGGCATATCTCACCGAACAGTGGAACAAATCTTTACATAGAGCTTGGCATGAAGCTCTCTCTCGAAAATGCGTGCTTTTGGGATCGATAATACTCTTGTTCGTTGGATTAGAAGCTATCTCCTGGACCGTTCAATACAAGTTGTATTGGACGGATTCAAGTCTGATTCCCATAAAATAAATGCTGGTGTGCCCCAGGGCTCTGTTCTGTCTCCGACTCTTTTCCTCATTTTTATAAATGATCTTCTGTCTGTTACTTCTAATCCACTTAACTGTTTTGCTGACGACTCTACCCTCAGCTTTTCATGTTCGTTTGATAATTCACGTCCTTCGCCTTCGGACGTACAATTGCAACGGTGCCGTATGTCAAGCTCATTAAACTCCGATTTATACAGCATTGTCAAATGGGGTAAAAGGAATCGTGTGGAGTTTAATGCTTCGAAAACTCAATGCTGTCTTTTGTCTTTAAAACTAAACGTACCACCAATGACATTGTCCATGAATGGCACATACATCGAAGAAACCGAAAAGCTCTCATTACACGGTATGTGTGTCAACAACGATCTCTGTTGGAACGATCATATATTTGAGATCGCTAAAAATGCAGCTAAGTGCTTAGGTTTTCTGTATCGGTGTAAGAAGTATTTTTCCCCTTCTGATCTGGCTTCAATGTATAAAGCGTTGATACGCTCTAAATTCGAGTATAACTCCCACCTCTGGGCAGGTGCTTCACAAACATCGCTTCACTTGCTTGATAGAATACAAAATAGAGCGTTAAGATTGATAGGAAATAGAACTGCCGCTGAAACAATTGCCCCTCTCGAACACCGACGCAATGTTTCATGTCTTTCCTTATTTTATCGTTTCTTTTATAAAAAATGTTCACTCGAGGTAGCCATCTGCATTCCTCCCCTTAAAAGTTTCGCCCGTAATACTCGTCTTGCTAGGAATGCCCATCAGTTCACCCTTGAGCCCAATTTCGGACGTACCATGAAATATAGAGATTCTTTTTTTAGCCGTACAACACGACTTTGGAATGGTTTACCCGGCGAGATTTTCCCTTGCCATTTCAATGTGCAAACATTCAAAACCAATGTTAATCGACACCTCCTATCTCTCCCCTCCCTATCTTCCTAATGCCCACGCAGTTTGTTACATTAAAAGGGAAACAAATAGTCCCTTGTGCGCGCGTTAATTATAAAAAAAAAAAAAATCCACTAGATATAAAAGATATTTCTGGATCAGTTTCTATATTTCAATCCACATGTTGAGGCTTCACTGACCAGTGCTAGGGGAGCTTTTGCCCTGACAAAACGGTTGTTTTATAGAAAAATCGGTCAAGCCATTCAAATTTAATGTTATAGATATGGAAAGGTATACAGGGAAAACAAAATCCCGTACATATATGTATATATATCTACACCCAAGCGTCACTTATCGGGTCTAAGGCTAGCAGGATCACCAACCGTGCTAACGTTAGAATTGCCTAAAAAATCAAGAATATAACGAATGCCCCTCTCATGCGCTTTCTCGTTCTTCTTCAATGGATTTAAGGTTTTTTAATAATACTTTCCCCTATAGGTTTTTTTTTAAGCAAATCACAGGCTACATACATATGTATGTATGTACAACAAAAAAAAAACACATTCTCGATATATAGCTTATATACTGACAGGCAGCGGCGATGGAATGACCGAGAATTTCTTGTACATTCTGTGTTGACAATTTTGTGGTATGGATGATTGGCTGACAGAAATGATCTGGGATGAGAGATGAGAAACGCGTCTCTGATTGGTTGATTGACCCTAAAAGTCAGTTAACTCATAGTCAAAAAGTTAGTTTAAAAACTTTCAACTGGAAGTTTCCCCTTTGCAATGTTTTGGTGTCAGCTTGTCGTTCAATGGATTCATTGATAGTGTCCACTGAGACAAATCGATTTGACAGTTGTTGCCATTTTTGTTTTCTAAATTTTTGTTTACATTTTGATTTTATTATTTTCTGTTATGAAAAATTCAGATTTCTTTATAATGACATAATAAAAAATGGGCACGACTGCGTCGCACGGACTTGTTCTTATGTGCCATTACATTGAAAAACAAGATCTTTAACAGAAACAAGTAACATTTACGTTGAAAATAATACAGTTTGAACTTATAAAAAGTATTAAAACTACAATACTTAACGGTTTTTAGTAAAAATGAAGTAGCCATCAAACGTCGTAAATAACAAAGAATTTATGGAAAAAAGTATTTCGAAAATTGTAGGACCGTTTTGATAAAATTTTGTGTTTCATTTTTAGTTTTTTGAAAAAAAAATTTTCAAAAAGAAGAAACTGCATATATTTTATGCAGTTTCTTAGAGTTTGTTAATATACATGTGAATATAAAATTTAAAATATTTTTTTTGATTAATTTTAGAAATATTGATTTTTCAAAAAAAAAAAAAATTTAAATTAATTTTAATTAGAAAAAAAATGTATTAAAAATTTTGATACGCAGAATTGATTAAACTAACTAGATCTTCTCAAATATAAAATTTGACAAAAATCCAAAGAGCCGTTACCGAGAAAGCCCAAAATTAAAAAAACCGTTATATGAAAGGTACCGTTAGTAGACTTTTCCGGAAATTTGGTTCTAATCAAATGATAGCCAATACTAACAAAAAATTCTCAAATTTTTTTATCAAAATCGTTGAAGCCGTTTTCGAGAAAAATAAGCTTTTCCTAAACGGTCATCTGACAGGTACCGTTATTTTTAGGCCTACAAATAAAATTTCAATTTCCCCTCTGGGGAATACCAAAATAATCATTCACACCAAATTTGAAGATAATCGGTTTAGCCGTTTAGGCTGCAGCTCGTTATACATACAGACTGACAAACGGACAGACAGAGAGACATTTTTTCTCGATCACTTTTTTAGACTTTTCTATAATCGTAATGTCATGTTTGATTGTTATCTCAATTTTTTTAATATTCACGAATCCTAAACTTGCCTTATAGTCCCTATAATCGCAAGAAAAAAAAATAAAATATTTTTTTCGAAAAGTTTATCAAAAAAAACGAATTTTTAAAAAAACTGATCGAATGATTTTCAATATTTTTTTTTTCATCGATAGACATTTATTTTTCAAATTTTATTACATACTTAGTTTTTAAGAGAATACTCTTTTTTTAATTTTAGTTTTTTTTTTTGAAAAACGGTTTGTTAAAAATTTAAAAAAAATTGTTTTCTGATAATAACATTCCAGCTGCTAGATGTTGAAACGATTTTGGTTACAGTGGAAAAAAGTCGTCGTGGAGAAATCGAACCTAGAAATGCTGTCTTCTGTTAAACTTGCTTCTTCTTCCAAAACCCGAATGTGGATTATATCATTCTTGAAAGCTGAACTACGTCGGAAGTTACAACCAATGTTTATATCCAGTTTCCAATGTCTATATCAACAATGAAACTGGCACTTAACAATTGAACTGTTTCCACCAAAACGTAGCCTTTTTCGTTCTATCCATCATGACAAGACTTTATACTAAATAAGCACGTCTTTCAAATGATTAATTCTTTTTTTTTTATTTGTTTCCATGGCTTTTACGATACTGCTTTCTCCAAACACCCTCCAGCCAATCAGTATACTCACAAATAATACCATGAATCGATTTCTGAAGCAAATACCAACCCGAATCTGTTCCAGTCATCATCACAAACCATTCGTTTTCCTCAGCTCCGGTACTATTATACGCACACCAGCTTTCGACACTAAAAATAATTGCCCATTGAAAAACTTTGTCCCATCATCGCAGGTGCCGAAAGGAGAAAGTCAATTAAATTTTGAGTTCATACAAAGCTTTTGAAGTGCGAAAATTTTGCGTTAATTGCAAAATATCGATCCCCATTCTGGAAGAATTCAATCGCTCCTTCCAACCCGCTCCCGTGGAGGTGGAACGCTAATGTTTGGTTCTACCACAAAATACCACGACTAGCCCCACACAGATATTCCATCCCCTCCCATTGCATCATGTGAACTTAAAAGGGTAATTAAAGACACCTTGCCATGATGGATAAAGTTTTTGTCTAAATCTATTACCACAAGGACCCAAGGACTTTGAAGGAGAAGAAGCAAGCTGGTTTGATGTGAAGTTTCAGAAAAGAAAATCGTTAGATACTCGGTGGGTTGCAAAGGAGTGGGCGGGATGGTGATGCGTGTTAAATGGAATCCTGAGAAGCATTTAATGAGCGTTTCGGTAATAAAATGGGGCAAGCGATTTGTATGTGAAAGGGAGAGGGGGGAGCTAATGAGATGTGTGCAGTTTTATTATACATATGTACATGGAACGGGTATGTGAGCGTTAATCTCTTTTATGAGAGGAGTGACGATAAAAGGACGAAATGGAACCAAAATGGAAGGCACCGTAGAGTGATCAGTAATCTTATTAACTAGGACTTTGAATGTTTATGGGTATAATGGTCACAAATATGTATTAATTTATTGCTCAAAGATGAAATAGAATGCATTAAGATCAAACAAGGTTAAGTTTGAGTTAATATAACTTGAATGGCATATTTTTCGTATCCATATTCTATAAAGGATTGCATTAACGAGGCGAATTAATGGAAGCAGAAAAGGATGAAGAAATTTGATTTTCATTCTTATTTCCTGTCTGCAGGAAATGAGATCACCCAGTAATGTTAAGGACATTTTTTTTCGTTGTGTGTAGAACTGTGAGAGCAGAAAAATGTCACTATTTATTTTATCACTCAATCACCTAGTTGTTTTTCAGGGATAATAGCTTATGTTGGCTTAAAAATGTTGCTAGGCTAAGTTGACAAATTTTTTTTCAAATGGCTACTAATTGGTAGGAAGTTTCTCTTGTTTTCCTTTATTTTTAAGACTTTGAATAACATATCAAGCAAATAATTAAAAATAATACGTTTTTTCCTTGCTTTTTGATAATTGTCATTGGCAAGTAAATTCATCCGCTGATCATCAACAGTCCGCAGGTTGTTGCAGTTGGAAAAGGTACAATGACCAAAAACATTCACAATAGCAACTCAGCCCATCAGTTGAATACAGATTCGCGTGTCTGGCAATTAGGCCATTAGCGTTAAAAATGCAAATCAGAAATACATACATAATTCAGACAAAAGAATTTCCTATTGAAATGGCCTTGTTTGTGGGCCAATTCGAATATCCTAGTTTTCCACCCACGGTGGGGCCGTGCTTAAGGACGGCAACACTTAATAAAAAGTTATACCTTTTCTGAAAAATAAAAATCTGAATTTAATTTTAAATCAGGTTAATTTGGTTTTAAGAGTTTTTGAAAGAAATAACTTCAAACTCAAAAAAAAAAAAAATAAAAACAATATGTTCGCCTTAGTATATGATAAATTTTTAAATTCCAAGTAGGCAGTTTACCATCCCATCCAATTAAAGAGAAGGAAAATCAGATGATGCCATCGGATGATGATCTGGTAAAATCGGCTGATGTCGAAATGGCATTAGTCAAAAAAAGAAAAAAATGCAAAGCCCCAGCCAAATTTGATTAAGAGGCCAACGAGGGCAACACAAGTACAAGTACAAGAAGCAGCAAAGGCAGAGGAAGAGGTGCGCCCTGCCAAAACCAGCGCTGCAGCCAATATCCGCCAACAATTGGAAAATGCAGGACTGGCGTCGGACATATCTGTGTCGTATGTGTCCGACGAAGGGGAGGGGCACTACAGAAGTACCCCAGACGACACCCAAGTTGTTAATATAGAAGAAATTCCTTCCTCATCGGCGTCAGATGATCAGCGAGCTCGAGCGGAAAATTCAAGCGCTCCGTGTCAAGCAGGAAACAAGAAGGTGTGAAGAGAGGCTCGCCAAAGAGCAAAAGGAGGCAGCCAAACTAAAGGACCTCCAGACGGCTGAGCAGCAGAAGCAGCAACAGGTACAACAACAGAAGCCAACACAGCTGCAGCAACAACAGCCACAACAGCAGCGAAAACAGCAGTCCATTAAAATGGATACTAAAAAGCAACAACAACAACAACAGCAACAAAAACAGGCACAGCAAGTTAAGATGGACCAGCCGTCAACTTCCGTAAAAGCGCAGCACCAGAAAGAACAACAGCAGCAGAGACAACAGTAGCTGAGACAACAGCAGCAGAGTCAACAGCAGCAGGAACAGCAGCAGCAGCCACCGCAGCAAAAACAAAAAAGAGGTAAGGTGCCGCCTATAAATAAGTTTAAAATGCATATTAAAAACACAATTGATATGTGTAGGGACGCCATAGGCGATAATTTTTTAATTAAGAGATTGGGTAATGATAGGCATGCTATCCACTGCTTTTCAGCAGGAGTCGATGGTAAAACCAATGTTGTACTACGACATCTCCCCGAGAAAGCAATAGACACATACACAACACTGTTCAACAACGCTCTGAATAATGCATATTATTCAGTGAGTTGGAAGACAGCTGTTGTCCATCCTCTCCCGAAAAAGGGAAAGGACAATTCCAATCCGGCAAATCTCCGGTCGATAAGTCTTCTTCCGAGTATCAGCAAGGTATTCGAAAAAGTTAGCAATAGATCTCTCTCCTAGTGGGCCGATGACAAAAATATAAGTCCAGACACCCAGTTCGGCTTTAAGGCGGGACATGACACAATTCATGCCGCGTCTAAGTTAGTATCTGCTGTCCAATGGAACAATGCTAAGAATCAATGCACGGGTGCCTGTCTGGTTGATTTGAAGAAGGCTTTCGACACAGTATGGTTAGAGGGTCTGTATCTGAAGCTAACCAGATGGGCCATAAGTAAACCACTGCTATATATGCTTCACGACATGCTTAATGGTAGAAAGTTTGTTGTCAAGAGTGGCAATGTAGCATCTTCCACAACGTTTGATATTAAAAACGGTCTGCAACAGGGAGCGGTGAACTCGCCGATTCTCTTTAGTATTTACACCAGCGATCTCATTGGGAGTCTACCTCATGCAATTGCGTATGCCGACGATTTAGTTGCGTACAGAACAGGTCCATAAGTTGATGTTATCAGAATTCTCTTGCAACGTGATTTCGATAAAATTCAAGAATACTGTAATGATTGCAAGCTTAAAATCAACTTCCAGAAATGAAACTATCCTGTTTAGAACCCCTTTGTCTAGGGCTTCTAGGGATACGAGAAAGAACTGGCGCAAGCTAGTGATCGCTGGGCCACATGGACATCCACTGGCGATTAAAGATGTAGTAAAGTACCATGGCATCTGGTTGGATCAGTTTCTATATTTCAACCGACATGTAGAAGCTGCATTGGCCAGGGCTAGGGGAGCTTTTGCCCTGACAAGACGGTGGTTTTATAGCAGCCGCCTTGATAGCAGGATGAAAGTGATTTGCGACATGGCCCTAATCAGTCCGATGATTGCCTACGGATGCACTGTGTGGTTCAACGTTGCACCATCTCTAATGAAAAAGATTCGGGTGTTCGAGAGACATGTTCGCACTTAAGACCGCACCTTAGGTATTTTGGATTATCTTGCTCATGATACTTAGTTGACATATTTACTATCATAAGCCAGCGACCTGAAAAAGCGTCATTATCGAAGCACACTTCAGCATCCTCATCATCCACTTTCCGATTAAAATAATTTGCACGACTCGATCGCACGTACTCGCTCATATGTGCGGTCACATCGTCGAGTAAAATTTTTAAAAATGCACGACTGGGTCGCACGAACTCGTCCTTATGCAAGATAATTGCTTAGTATGTATGTATGTTTTTCGAAAATTCCTTAACTTTTTTGATTACTTTAAGAGTTTTCTCGGAAAAACTAAGTATGCAATAAAATTTTAAAACTAAATGTCTATGGAAGAAAAAAAATATTGAAAATCGTTCGACCAGTTTTTTTTAAGTCGTTTTTTTTTAAACTTTTTGAAAAAATATTTGAATTTTTTTTCTAATATTTCATTATAAGGAAAACTGTGGTTTTCATCTGGGAAAATTGTTTCAAAAAAATTCAATTTAACCGTTTTCCAAATATTTCGAAAACCAATTTTTTTTTTGGAAATTTAAAAAAATCGAAAAAAAATTATTTGAAAAAAATTGATTGAAATGTATTATTAATTGAATTATAAATGACTTACTGTGTGCAAAATTTTATTGAAATCGGGATAATGGCTTACGATAAAACGGCATTTGAAAAAACCGGTTCTATGAGAGATACTGTTATAGAACAAATTTCGAAAAAATCATTCTAATTGAAAGATGTATTGTTGTAAAAAATAGCACCCTGTTTTATAAAAATCGGTAGAGCCATTTTCTAGAAAATTAATCTTTTTTTAAAGATTGTATTGCAGATATCGTTTTTTTGACCTAGAGCAAAAATGAAAAACACCCCCCGCATCCGTTTAATCCGTTAAGGCTGTAGCGGTGCTAACAGACAAACAGGCAGACAAACGAACGGAATTTTCGGACCCACTTTGTAAGCCCATGGTTGTTTGGGGTTAGTGCGAGGTGGTTTTTTCAAAACATAAATAAAATTATAGCCCAATTAAGGATCTGATTTCATTGGGGCTTTGTTTCTTTATAAAATAAACTTACTTACTTAGGTGGCGCTACAGTTCGGGACGAACCTGGGCCTCAACCAACATGCCTCTCCAGCCAACTCGGTCTTTGGCTAGCTGCCTCCAGTTTTGCACTCCAAGTTGGTTGAGGTCGTTCTCCACTTGAGCGCGCCACCTAAGGCGAGGTCTTCCTTGACTGCGTCTACCCTCTGGGATGGAATCGAAGATCCTGCGAGCCGGAGCATTGTTGTCCATTCGCTCTACATGACCTAGCCACCTTAAACGTGATATGCGTATTTTTTTGACCAGGTCAATGTCGCTGTACAGCTCGTATAGTTCTTGGTTGAACCTTCTCCTCCAAAGCCCGTTAACGCAGATAGGGCCAAAAATCTTCCGAAGAATCTTACGCTCGAAACGACTAAGGATATCTTCATCCGCTTTAGATAGAGTCCATGCCTCGGCGCCATAGAGCAGGACTGGGATGATTAGGGTCTTATAAAGAGTCTCCTTTGTCTTTCGAGAGAGGGCTTTGCTACTCAATTGCCTTCCTAGCCCATAGAAACAGCGATTGGCAAGAGTAATTCTTCGCTTTATTTCTGACGAGATGTCGTTGTCAGATGTTATAGCGGATCCGAGGTACACAAAGTCCCTAACTACCTCAAAGTTGTACCTGTCTATTGTGATGTTTTGTCCAATCCGCCGGTGTTGTGTGTCCCTTTTTGTGGACAGCAGGTACTTCGTTTTGGCCTCATTGACTGCTAGTCCCATCTTAGCCGCTTCAGCTTCAATGCTAGCAAACGTTCCAGTGACAGCTCGCCGAGTTCTGCCAATGATGTCTATGTCGTCAGCGTATGCTAGCAATTGCACAGACTTGAAAAAAATTGTCCCACTACAATTGACTTGCGAGTTTCTTATAATTTTTTCAAGTATTAAGTTGAAGAAATCGCACGATAGCGCATCACCTTGTCGGAATCCTTTTTTGACGTCAAAAGCTTCTGTGAGGTCGGAACCAACCTTGACGGAGCAGCGAGAGTTCTCCATCGTCATCCTGCACAGTCGGACGAGTTTTGTGGGAATGCCAAAACCTGACATGGCTCTGTATAGCTCGTCTCTATAAATGCTATCGTACGCGGCCTTAAAATCGATAAAGAGGTGGTGGGTATCGATTTGGAATTCTTGGGTGGTTTCCAGGATCTGCCGTAGCGTGAACATTTGATCGATTGTGGACTTTCCTGGTCTGAAACCACACTGATAGGGGCCAATCAGGTTGCTGACGAAAGGTTTCAGGCGTTCACATAGTACGGCAGAGAGGATCTTGTAGGCGATATTCAGGAGACTTATTCCTCTATAGTTGGCGCAGTTTAGAGGGTCTCCTTTCTTATGAATCGGGCAAACGATGCTGAGGTTCCATTCATCAGGCATACTTTCTTCTGACCAAACTTTAGAAATGAGTTGGTGTATGCACTCCACCAGGTCATCTCCGGCCGCTTTAAAAAGTTCGGCGGGTAATCCGTCGGGTCCAGCAGCTTTGTTGTTTTTTAGTTTAGATATTGCTATCCTTACTTCATTTTGGTCAGGTGGACGGAAGTTTTGTCTGTCATCATCCATGTTGTATGGTTCATTCTGCCTGACAGCGGGATTTTGGCCTTCATCGCCGTTTAACAGTCTGCAGAAATGGTCCTTCCATGTACTCAGCACCGACTGTGACTCTACTACGAGGTTTCCATTCCTATCTCTACAGGCTTCTGTGCGGGATTTTTTTCCTTGGCATGTTCTTTTTACCTGTTGGTAAAACTTCCGCACGTTGTTCCTGGAGTAGCATCTCTCAATATCTTCGATCGCGCGCTTCTCATGCTCTCTTTTTTTCTTTTGGAGAAGCCGGTGTTCTTCCCGTCTTTTCTGCTCGTAAAGCTCGCGAGCAGCTCTCGTCTTTCTTTGCAGCGTCGCTTTATATGCCTCTGGTTTGGCTGCATGGGCCTGCCTGCATTCGTCATCAAACCAGAGGTTTCGTGGTGGTGGTCTGGTGAAACCTAGCACATCAGTTGCGGCATCTCTGATGGCTTGTTGGCAGTGTTGCCACTGATCTTCGGCACTTGATGCTGGCGGTACTGGATTTCTTGAGAGGTTACGGGATATTCGATCGGCATAGGTTCTGGCGGTTTCTTGCGATTGCAGCTTTCCGACGTCATACTTCCTCACAGTATTACTCCGTTGTTGTGGAGTTCGGGTTATTCGCATTCTTACCTTTGCTGCAACAAGGTAGTGATCCGAGTCGATGTTAGCTGCTCGGAAGGTGCGAACATCCAAGATACTGGATGCGTGTCTTGCATCGATCGCAACGTGATCAATCTGATTGACGGTTCTTTGATCTGGGTGTCGCCAAGTCCCTTTGTGTATATCGAGATGAGGAAACCGTGTGCTTGCAATGGTGACGTTATGTGCCGCTGCGAAGTCAATTAGCCTAAGTCCGTTTTCAGACGTTGTGTCGTGTAGGCTATGTTTTCCGACAGTCCTACCAAAGATTTCCTCTTTACCTATTTTGGCATTAAAATCGCCTAGTACGATCTTAACGTCGTATTTAGGGCATTGCTCATAGGTTTTTTCGAGGAGCTCATAGAAGTCATCCTTGGTGGCGTCATCTTTGTCCTCTGTGGGCGCATGAGCGCATATTAGGCTAATGTTGGCGAATTTAGCCTTGATACGGATTGTCACAAGTCGCTCACTTACGTGTCGAAAGCCCAAGACTTCTTGCCTAAGTCTACCGCTTATGACGAATCCGCACCCAAATAAACGCTGTGGTCTTCTTGCGCAATCACCGTAGTACACGTCACAGTTTTTCATCCTCCTTTTGCCCGGCCCATTCCATCGCACTTCCTGGATGGCAGTAATTCCTGCTCTGTAGCAGTCTAGGGCCTCCGCTAGTTGTTTGGATGCACGTGGTCTGTTAAGAGTTCTAACATTCCACGTGCAGATCCGAAGGTCGTTGTCCTTGATTCGTTTTTCCGGGTCGTCAACAGTAAATCCGTCCTTTTCCGAGGCTATTGGTCGCTTCGCAACTTTTTCTTTTTTCCGTGGCAGGGTTGTTAACCCCACGCACAACCCCCAGCCTGGAGGGCCAGGTCCTTTGTTGGATTCCTTGGACAAAAGGAACCGGAGAATCCGGAGTCAGTAACCCACTTCGGGGATATGAGCGCTGCCGTTGGCCCATTAAGGGTTCATCCGCCACCATCTCTATTTCAATGCCCTGACTTGCATTGAATTGTCCTAATGACCTTATCTCCAAATACGTCGAAGTAGCTCATTAGGGCGTCTGCTTCGTTGACTGTTGACGCCACCGTTGGTCCAATTGGTTGGGCTCATCCGCCGTACGTCCTCTTTCTGAGGGGCTCGTGCAAGACTTCTGCGAATCGATCAGAACAGTCATTAAAGCAGAGCATTATAGTGTTGCTATTTTTTCTGTGTTCAACACTCGCGCTTATAAGTTTAGCAGGAATGTCCGGATGGACAGACCAGTACCCGGTGGTTACCGCGGGGAGGTAAAATAAGCACAATTGATGTGTACGATATAGTTGCAGCGACTGTGCATCACCAGTTTGATGCCTTTCAGTGCCTACCCTATTCATACAGCACCCAACCACCTTATAAAATAAAACACCAATTAAATAAGTTGCACGACTGGATCGTACGTACTTGCTCATATGTGCGGTCACATCGTCGAATAAAATTTAAAAAACAATTCTAGGTATAGGTATACCTAACTAATCTAGCTAAGCTATAAGGTACATTTAACAATAATTTACTTTTTGAAATAAAATTAATTAAAATAGGTAACTTAATTTTGTTTGGTGGATCGATAAACTCATGTTGGGGGTATTCATGAAATTTATTTACGATATTATGCTATAACCAGTGTGAAGCAAGTGGGTGTAGACAATATTAAAACTTAACACAGTGGTTGTTTGTATGCAGGTGTACAATTTTGTTTTCTTGGTTGAAATGTTTGCATTCAGTAGGTAATCGAGTATTTTTTTTATTTTGTAGTTGTTTTTGCGAGTTTATGTGTTTATCATAGGCGTACTTATTATTTTTTCTGTGAGCTGTTATGATCACGAAATGCTTTAAAATAATTAACGATAAATAAATAATAATAAAAATAACGAACTTTGCTTTCATTAGCTAGGGCTCAACCGAGCAATATAAAACTAAATTTGGGTAAAAAATATTAAACAAATAAATTTTTTTATGAAATCATTGATATGAAATTATTTATGAGTATGTCAATTTAATTAGTTAACGAGAAAGTCTGATTTAAAAAAAAACCGTTATATGGGAGGTACCGTTATAAAACTTTCTGAAAATTCCATTAAAACTAAAAGATAGATTTTGCATAGAAAACACCATTCAGAAAGTTTTATCAAAATCGTAGGAGCAGTTTTCGAGAAAAAATAAGTTTTTCATTAAAAGTTAGTTTTGGAGCTAGAATGCCAATTCAAAAAACAGTCTGGTAGAGTACTCTTAAAATACTATATACCAAGTTTGAACCAAATCGGCCAAACCGTTTAGGCAGTAGGAATCGATACGAACAGATAGACAGACAGACGGACAGAATTTCCGGACCCGCTTTTTTTGACTTCTCTATGTTTGGGAGTTATTAAACAAAATTAAATAAATAAGCGTTTTCAAGATGGCGACATTACCCTTCGGGTACCACTCTTAAAGTTTGTTCCTTTTTTTATAGAACATGTTTGTCAAATGTAACCAATTACAAAAAAAAATTCCCTCAAAATCAAAAATTTATTACAATTTTTTTTCTTAAACACCCTAATGTTTTCGAACATTTTTTTTCAAATCTATTAATTGTACAATAAAAAGTTTTTTTGTAAAATTACATGACCTAATTTTTTTTCAAAAGAAGTTTTCGAGTAATTTTGAAAAAAACTAAGTTTTACCCCCTTTACTCTCCCCCTAATTTTTTTCGCTTACTGAACAACTGTTTTTTCTTTGGTCTTAGTTGTAAAATTGCGAATTTTCTTCTATCTTGCTTTCCATGTGGCATTTGTCATAAATGTTTGCCAAGAACTTCCCCTCAATTTATGGTATTGCCAAAGTTGACAACACACATTAAAAAGTGAAAGTCAAAAGATGGAGGTCTTTCTCATTCATCAGTCACTTCCATATCTTACGCCTCTTTCAGACCATTAGTTTGTATATGATATCCGGTCAAGGTCTAAACGCAACACCAAAACCGAAAATTGGCTAAGACGCGCACCGTTTTCGAATCAAGCCACGAATGTGGTCTATTTCTAGTAGTAGCTCAATTGACAAGTTCAGCCCACCATCGCCAAACGTCAATTCCAAATACAAAAGTTAAGGAACAAATTATTTTAACGTGAAAAATGGTTCATCCCAAACCGACCCAGAAAATTAAGTTATGATCTTCGATGCGATCATACGAGATTCGATCTACTGATTTACCCGAAAATTACAAAATGTTAAAGGCATGATACAATTGACAGATCGATTACGTGTTCTTAATTCTTATGGAAAGTGACCCATAGTAATCGCATGTGCCGGACGCAGCGCATAAAGTAGTTCAACTTTTAACTTATCTCTGCCGCAAATCCAATGGCATCAGACGTCACTAACAATTTGAAGTTTCATGTTTTTTTTAGTGATGGGTTGTTACTAAGCGCAATTTTTGCTGTTGTACAAAAAAATTGGTTTCGCTAGAGAATTTAACTAAAACATCAATATGAATATTGAAGCAAATTGTTTAATAATAAATTCTGCGAACGTATGTAGTCATCATTATATTGGTATTATGGATATATGTAACTCCAAGAATCTAAAAAGTGCAGTTTAATGTTGTAAAAAGGACAAAAGCTGATTTTATTTCGAACAAATAGCTTCAGAAACTCGAAAAATAGCATTATTTGAAGACGATGACGACGCGATGTAGATACTGGCGCAAAATTATAGACAACCTTTATTTAATACATTAACTTTACACTACTTAAAATGTTAAGCGCTGCACTAAGTTGCAAACAAAAACCATTGTACTATTTAAAATCTAATTTGAATGTTTTGAGAACTTTAAGGAATTGTGTTGTTATAGGATTTAAGCAGTGTATGGGTGAAATTTAATTTACGAAATGGCGTTTTGTGAGAGCCAGTTTGTCATTCTCTCAGAGAGTTCTTAGTTTTACACTAGAAAAATAATGTAGGGATTTCCTGTTATTTAAAATCTAGTTTCACACTAAGAAATTCAAAAAAAATACCCCTTTAATCTTAGCACCATACTTTATTTGTTTTAGTTTCATATTAAAGCGTCTATAATTTCGGGTCCTTGTATTTAATGCGGATTTTAAGAACTCGTTTAACATTTTTTTTTAATTATTCATCCAGTTTTTGTATTTTAATTAAAACAAAACTTTTCAAAACCAGAACAAAATCCAAATGAAATGCAAACTTTAGTGACATTTGCGAAATGCCAACACGTCGCAATGCATGGCACGTATGAATCGTCTACCACAGAATACTGTTACTTCTTCTTCATCATTAAGATTCAAATATTTATTTAAAATGTATGCAAGCCAATATAAAATTACACTTATCTCTTAAAAACATTTTTTTCTTTTTATAACACGCAACCCTTTGGTCTGTCTCTCTAATTTAAATTTCTATAATATGATATACTAATTTTGTTTACTCTCATAAATTATTTCTTATTAGAAAACCTTAAGCAGAAACCACAATTGCAGTTTGAGAGCATCTGCTAATTTTAGACACAAACCATGTACTCACGAAAGCCCATCTATGAACTTTGATTGCATTTCTTGTTTTTTTCCACATCAAGCGCATGTCCGGAAAACCGTCATTTTGCACGCGCGCCGAATGAAACAAAAAACTACAGCCAGAGCGAGATGGACCGTAAACAAAAATTGTGCATTCACTTTGCACGCGACGTCAATGTGTCATTGCCGTATCTTCCGTCGCCGTTAGACAGAGATGAGTCGTAAACAAATCCCACAGCTGCTCTGTGGTGTTGTGTCGCGTCTGGTATTATAGACGAAGCTTTTTCTCTACAAAAGCAAACGCATACAGAGCGAGTAGGTCAGGTGCACGAAGGAGAAAAAATGCCGGCCGGATGCATTTCTGCGCAGCCCATTTCATTTACAAGAGGTTGTCGCCCGCCACTGTCTCTTTTGCATATTTTCCATGTCATCATCAACAGTCAAACAGTTTCGAAGCTTTTGTTTGTTTTTTTTGGCCGAAAATGCCTCAACTCAAGTGACCTACCCCGAATTTTCAAAGTGAAACCGCTCCACCAGCTGGTTGGAGAAAATTGTTTCAGGTAGAATAGATAACGGTACGTGTGAGTTTAAAGAGCTTTTGTTAAATATAGAAAATGCAGCACCAACATGAGTGTGTGTGACATGAGAGTCTGATTTTCTAGGGAAAAGTGCATTTTATTGCATAAGTGTCATTCTTTAAAAGTAAATAGAAGATTCTAGATTTAAGATGCAAGTTTTGGAGCAATAACGGTGTTTTAAGTTAAGTAAAAGTGTGAAAGGGAGAGATTTTTGTTTGAAATTGGGCTACCTGCAATTAGCTGGGCTTTTTCATTGAGGGTTACTACGCATACATAAAGGGCAATTGACCTTTTTACATACGTCATAGCTCATGGGTTTTGGTTGTTCATAGTTAGTCGGGGGTAAATGACCCCTTTCATATGTATTGCAAGATTTTGAAGGTGAAAAAAGCTTGAGGAAGCAATCCTCTATTGAAATGGTTGCCCTAAATTTCGTTAAAAGTTTGCCTAGGTAACATATGCAACGTATAATGTATCTATTTGGAAATTATAATAGAGAAAGGATTTATGGAATCTTAAAGCATAGTTTACTTGTGCTGGAGGAACCAGTTACTTTCTTCAGGGAAGTAACGCAACTGGCTATTTCTCTGAAACACTGTTTCTAAGAATTACGATAAAATAATCAAAGATAGCTACCCTACATTGCCGCGGACGGTAGATGCACACTAGATAAGGTGTTTGCTCTTGCTAACCCAGACATTTTGAGTTCGATATTAAGGTTGGTAAGCAATTCTTTCAACACCTAATGAAAGAGAGACGTCGCGTCATCATCCGTGGGTTTAAATAAAAAAAAAATTTCATATAATTTTCGATCTATTAGCCGAAAAAATTACTCCTATATGTTTATAAGCTTGTGTCCTGTAGCATCCAGTAAAGAGCAAAGTGCATCAACCATTGGATTAGATGCAAAAACTCCAACTACCTGTGCGTTTTTCTAACTCCTGTCAAAAATGGGATTTATACTCAAGCTTTGGCCAATTATAAGCTTTCTAGATTGTAGCTGAATCAGATCAACGTTTACAATTTACACGCTTAAGCGAAACAAAGTTATTGCGATATAAAATATTATCATCAGACTAAGGTAATGTTAAAATGATTCCCATAAAAATGATTTCTACGGGGTGGCTGATGAATACTGTATATATGTATATACATTAATAAACTCAAATAACTTTTTTTTAGTGTATGGAATTGATTTTTCATTTATTCATGTTAAAGGTTATACAATTTTTATTAAATATGCATGTGCTGCATCTTACCAAAAAGTTGTTCATTACTGTTTGTAGAGTTGAGACAGGAATAGCCACAATTGTTTTTCGAATGGATTGCTTTAGTTCAATCAAATTGTTTGGTTTTGCTTTGTAGACTTCCTGTTTGCAATAACCCCACAAGAAAAAGTCAGGTGCAGTAAGGTCAGGCGATCTGGGGGGCCAACGGAACGTGGAGTTTCTAGATATCAGCTTATTGGAAAATTTTCGTCGCAATTCTGTCATAACAAGCCGGGCTTTGTGAGGAGTTGCACCATCTTGTTGAAACCACACTGAGTTGAAAGAAATGCTCATTCAGCGTAGTTCTGGATAGAAAAACTCTCTCAACGTCAACATGCTAAGTAACGGTGTAACGGTGTGACCGTTTTATTCGAAGAAGTAGGGCCCGACAATGCAGCGTGATGAAACTGCACACCACACTGTGACACAAAGTGGATGCAATTCCGTCTTATGGAGTATCAATGGGTTGGAAGGTCTTCTTTCAACTCGGTAAAATTGTTAACAAGTCTCAATATGGTTCAACTGCTCGAAGGATTTCCGCCAAACATGCGCCTATATTTTTTTTGAATCGAAACTACGGACACCAGTGCGTGATAGCGGCGGACAATCCAAATTCTTGTTTCAGTATCTCAGTTATCCATTTTTGTTAAATCTAAAAATCAATCTGCAAAATTAACCAGATTCATTAAATAAAAAAAAAGTTATTAAATTTTTTTTTGGTAGCGGCTTTCATCAGCCACCCTACAGAATTTCCTATTAGTTCACATTTGTTTTTTTTTTCTTTTTACCAAAAACTTCATGCGTGTATCTTGAACTGAATAATTCGAAAGTTGCGTCTTGACAAGGAACTCACTGTCAACTGAAGAGTCCGTGAATTTCCGGGACGAAACCCCAATTTTTTGATGGACTTAAAGGCCGTAAAAAGCTATTTCCAAGTGTTCTTTCGTTAGACGAAGCAGGGCATGTGCACGAAGATATGACGTTATTTCTTCTCTTCTTTACCCAAGATTCTTCATTTAACATTGCGGAGGAATAAGCATTAGTGTACAATGTACATGTAGTGATGGGTAATGGGCATACCTATTTTTGCTTTGGCGGACAAGATTGATTATTTTGTTCCGATTCTTACCAGCTTTAAAATGAGACGTACGATTTACGTGATAATATACATCAGTAAAACATGACATTACTATATGTATGTAAATATATACTGTCATACCTGGGGTGGAATCGGCTAAGGTGATATGTGACGATCACATTTCTAATAGTCACATGTGATCACATTAAATTTTTAGTCTGAAAATTACAAAATCAGGCATCACTTGCATCTTTCCACTGGAATCCTGGAATTTTAAGTTTTGACATTTAGACATTTGAGTGTAGATTGCCATTTTGTTTGTTTATTTAGTTTTTCAGATGTGATCGTATTGAAAGCACGCACATTTATTATTTTAAAACTAAATAAATTTTAATTTTCAGCATCGGTTTGCGATTAAACATAGAAAAATTAATCTCGTTTATCATATAGACTGACCAATTCTAAGTCGGCTGCTGAAAAATTAATTCTTAAGATTGTAATGTACAAATTATTGTGAAATATGAATTAAGATACTTGCTGTAAAAAAAACTGAATAAAATCTACTGCTATTACTACTAATTTTATTTGTTTATTTATTTTGAGAACATACGTAGTCGCTAGAGGACTAACGCGAACTACGTTTTCTGTGAAAAAAATTGAAAACACTGAACTTAATTATAAATAAAAGTATAAAAGTTGATAAAACGATTGCTTGTACCCAAAAGTCTACCCAGATAGAACTATAAGGTCTAATATACACATAATACATGTATATATGTATATAATATGTATGTATACGTCTTTGATATACCTGAATTAGACATATAATGAATGGATATTGTAGATCTATTTAATTGATAATAGTGAAAGAATTGTATATATGTATGTATAATTTACGTACATTATTCAATAAACATTTGACATCGAATTATATAACTTTATTATATGTACGTATACGAAACATGTACTAAACAATAAAAATTAATACAACTGCATTGCTGTCAACATGACGTATATATATACGTATATTATACGTGTTTTCTCTACATATGTCGGTGGAATATTGTACATTTCATATACATATAATATCTGTTAATTATTCGATTCCGTCATGAGGTAAGTAATTTTTCTTTGATATAAATATAAATAATAAATAATCAACAAAAATAATAAATCACAAATCAATTTTAGAACGCAAAAACCTCAAAAAAATGTTAAATAAAAAAATATAAACCAACAATTTTTTTTATTTTCACCTATTTATGTATGTACGTCTTACTGGCGTATGTATATGGTGACGTCATTTTTTTTGTTTAATATACTTCAATGTTCTATCTGGGTACAAACATCGATGCTCAAAGTAAAAGTAAATCTTTAACCATGTATACTGTCATCGTTGTGCCATCACTCGCTGCATTTAAAAGAAAAAAATTTACAAACATACACATATGTACACAATTGAAATAAAAAAAACAAAGAACCAATTTCACAGTTTTCGCCGTGAAACAAACCAAATACAAAAAAAAAGAATGAAGATCCTAAAACAAGAATTCGGTCTTTTGTGAAGATTCAGTCGTTTTCTTTGTTTTACAATTTCATATTTTGTGTTTTTCATTTCCCCTCGGTGTTCAATATGAAAGTTACACCTAAGACCTAAATAGCAATCACAAGAAAAAGTCACACAAATGTGACTCTCACCTATCACAATCACCTTACGCAGACTAAATTTTCTGATTGTGACAATCACTTATCACATACCTATCCACCTTAGCCGATTCCACCCCTTATTCCGGATGTCATACGATTCCGAGAATTTGGGTATATCCACAGGTACCTTGAAACTCCCCCAAAGTAATTTACTTCATCTTAACTTACTTTAGTTAATATCAAGTGAATTTGTGTAATTAGATGGGCTATCCTGTTAACTCGTGAACATGATTTTCAGCTGGGGTCGCCTTCGTTCAATCTGGAAGTAAGGAACCAATTTTAAGATAAGAAGTATATAACGGCGTGATAAGATATGAAGTTATGGTAGACTGCGCAAAGTTTAACTTATCAAACAAGTAGGTAGGACAGGGTTTTAATATTTTGATGTGGCAACAAAATTTTAAGATATTCAGAGGATACATTTTGTTTCTAATTTAACGACATCTGCAGGATACATTGTGTACACAACCGTTTTATACACAACATAAAATACTACTTACATATTTGCAATATGTCTCGGCTGAGTTCAAATTCGAACACGAAAGCAACAACAACCGAAAGCTTAGATTGTACCAGATTGATGCAATGGAAAATTACCAGTAGAAAGTTTGCAAGACGAAAGCTTCCAGAAGTTTCTAAATTTGTTTAAATACCACCAATAGATGGTTTCACCAGACAGAACTGGAGATGTTTTTACTTCCATTGAAGAAGTAACTGACATAATCCATAGGATTTCTAGCTTTGTGCTTAAAAAGCTACCAAATCTCGCCATCCTACTGCTGACAATCCAACAACAACTGCCTGAATAACAGCTACTTCCCCGAAACATGGAGTAGAATTTAGTACTATTATATTTGTTGTACTAGATTCGGTACTAGATTTAGTATTAGTTTTAGTCCTTAGTAGTATATTTAGTACTGGATTTTGATTATAATTTTGACGTGATAAGTGGAATTGTATTTGGTGCGAGTTAACAGGCTGTATGTTGGTGTTGGTCCATCAATGTTTTCTTATGACGTTATCAACCAACTTTACCAACTTTTTTTATCGAAATGAGTGTTCTGTTCGGGCAACGTTCCAAACGCTTCGCCCATTGTACGGTTCCCATAATAGTCCTACCAAAAGGACTATTCGCTAGTGTGGCCCGTTTCTGGACGAATGGGTTACGTGGACAAACCAAATTTTCGAATTTGGGACGATACCAATCCACATGATAGGTGTGGATTTTAGGCTGGTGGCGCCATCGGTCCATATTTTTTGAAAACGATGCACTAGAGTCATGGAAAATTGGTCACTTCGGATGCGCGCCACCAAGAGAAGCCGCGCGGACATTTAAATTATGATTTTTATGGTAGTTATGTTAGATGTTATTTATATTTCACCATTTTCGCCATTATGTAATATCTCACACACACTTTGCTTTATTTAAATATAAATTTAGGAAGCGCTTAACGAAAGACGCATTATGTGTAGTCTATAACTTTATAAGGCCATAAATAATATCGGTGTCCGAAATAAATTGACACTATATACATTGGCCATAACCAATATTACAAGTCAAGTAAAAGTAGCCGGTTTTCTGTAATTAAATCCAACAAGGGAATGATTTGGCTTGCATCTTCCTCAACCCCCAGTCTATGAGAGTGCCTATCATAGAAAAAGAAACAAGAACGACAACTGGGAGGATAATTCTCTCTTCGTTTACAAGCTGAAAAATACCCGTTCAGTGACATACATATGGGTACCGGTCCCAATATATTTCTTATGCGACTACTAATACGTTTGCATCTATGTGGGCAAGAAACGTATATCAGATTGGCTCCTGATTGGCTTTTTCTCACACGTATTCATATACACAAAATAAAATATCAGCGTTTGCAAGGCATGGTCGGTACGAGTCGCAGACCTTTTTACTTGCGATTATAGGTACTATAATGCAAGTTATGCATTCGTGCAGATTAAAAATTCTGAGATAACAATCAAACATGACATTACAACATATTTGAGTTACTGGCAAAATACTGTCAGTGTCTGTCTGTCTGTCTGTACGGATGTATTTTGGACTCCAGCCTAAACGGTTGGGCCAATCGTCTTCAAATTTTGAAATTAAGGTTATTTTGACATTCTACAGAGGAGTTTTATCATATTTTTTTTAGCTCAAAAATTAACGGTGCCTGTCATATAACCGTTATGTAAAAGCTTATTTTTCTCGAAAACGGCTTCAAGAATTTTTATAAAAAAAATCAGTGTACTACTGTAGGAATGCATTATATTTTGGTGGGCTAAGATCGGTACTTCCTATAGGACCAGTTTTTTTCTTCGACACTCGAAAACTAGTGATCCGATTACAATAAAAATTGTAATTAAGTAATTTTGCATAAATTTTTTTTTCGAAAACTTTTATTTTGTATTTTTAATTATTTTTTTTTTTTTGAAAAATCAATATTTTGAAAACGGGTAAGTGAATTTTTTTTAATTTTGTTTTTAAATGTACATTATTTGTGTGCTTAAATTTGTATTCTTGAATTATTTTTTTTAATTTTTTTTATAAAAAGTTGTTAAGAAAAAACCGTTGTATTTAAAATACGTTCCTACAGTTTTGAAAAATTCACACTTTTTTTATATTTCCTAAAAAAAATAAAATGGCGTTTAAATTATTTCACTCAATACAATTTAACGTACTTTATTCGTAAAATCAAAAGTCACAAAAATTAAATAAAGGCTTTGATGTTCACTTTAATTTTCTTTAATTTTATTGTACAATGTGACCGCACATATCAGCAAGTACGTGCGATCCAGTCGTGCAATTTATTTCTTTGTTCTATGGTTCATATAATGAGAAACAGCGTTGCCGAAGTGGCACCAATCGTCCAACGGTAACTTTTCTGAAAAAAAAAATTAAATTAAAAATACTAAAGTTGTAGAGGATTTAAGTCCTTAACAGTTTTATCTTTATTATTTTTATCAGAAATCAAAAATGACCAAGTTATTGGCCAAAACAATATGTTCAATAAATTCAAAATGGCGGCTGAGTCTCCAGCACGATTTTCCCGAAAACCGAAATTTAGACTACTAATACCTAACTGTTTCAAAAAATCATTCAAGAAAAGGTAATTGTTTGCTTTTGAACATCATGCAAACACACCTGTTTTAACAATGACACGGTATTCTGCATTACACAATTCGTATTCACAGATTCAAAGCTAAGCCTAATTTACCAACGGATGGGAGCTGTCTTGCCAGTAAACAAAGATACACATAAATATTTACAGGTGTAATTAATTTCGTCGGAGGATGATCAAGTCGTTAGGAGCTACTGAGGGCAAGCAAAATAAGATTTGTATAAAAAAAATGGACACGACTGGGTCGCACGTACTTGCTCTTATGTGCCTAACTACATTGGAACGCAAGATCTTTGGCAGAAACAAGTAACATTTACCTTGAAAATAACACAGTTTGAACTTATAAAAAGTATAAAAACCATAATACTTAACGGTTTTTTAGTTAAAATGAAGTACGCCATCACACTTCTTAAATAACAATTTATAAAAAAGTATTTCGAAAATTGTAGAACCGGTTTTGATAAAATCCAGTTTTTTTATTTTTAGTTTTTTGAAAAAAAAAATCTTTTGAAATTTATGTATGCAGGTATTTAGAGTTTATTAATATAAATGTTATTATAAGATTTAAAATAATTTTCTTTGATTAGTTTTAAAATTATTAATTTTTCAAAAAAAAAATCAAAAATTAATTTTAATTTGAAAAAAAATTATTAAAAATTTTGATATGGAGAATTAATTAAGCTACTTAGATCTTCTCAAATATAAAATTTGACAGAAATCCAAAAAGCCGTTACCGATAAAGCCCAAAATTAAAAAAAAACCGTTACATGAAAGATACCGTTAATAGACTTTTCCCGTTAATTTGGTTCTAATAAAATGATAGCAAATACCAACAAAAAAATTCTTAAAAAATTTCATCGAAATCGTCGGAGTCGTTTTCGAGAAAAATAAGCTTTTCCTAAACGGTAATTTTTTTTTTTTTTTTTTAGATTTTTTATTGATCTTTATCTTATAACAACTTAAATGCTAGACAAAAATCTTAAAACTAGCTAAAACTATCAACTTAATTAACTTACTGGCCCTATGCGGGCGCTCTAAATTAATCTCTAACTTAATTTTAATTGCCTTTCGGCCTAAAAATAACTTAATTTTATCTTATCTTTAACGGATTTTATTTTTTACCCAGAAAATAAAAAAAAAAACGGGGTGACTATCGATTTCTTAATCTATCTTAAACTACTTAACAACTAACTTAAAATAAACTTAAAATGACTTAAAATAAACCTAAAATACTTAAAATTAGATCAGGCAAGCTTTTTTGTATTTTAAATTTTTTTTTTTTTTTTTTTTGGTGCCGCCGCAACTGCCCTACCTCATTTAACCTAAAGAAACCTAAGATAATTATAGGTCGGCCATAGGCGATATTTCGTCTATGTCTCGGTCGTAGAGGAGCCGCCTATCGACTGTTCTACGGCCGACGTGGTAGATCAACGGAATCGCCGATCTATCCTGAATCAGCCCTCGACTATCAAGATATAGGAAAGCCTCCGGCGGGATAAAACCACTCGAACGTGTGCTTTCAAAATATTCATCTTGGGGGTAGTAAGCCCCGAAGATTTGTCCATTAGTTGAGGTCATCGCCCTTGCAATGTGTCCGCGAATGAGCTTAATTAAAAAGTTATCTATCCTGTTTGTATTGGCCCCATTGTATAGGACCTCGTTGGAATAATAATGTTTGTACTCCGACTCTGGTGTTCTATAAAGACCGAGACATGTGCGAAGGCACTGTCTCTCGAACACCCGAATCTTTTCCATTAGAGATGGTGCAACGTTGAACCACATCCGTAGGCAATCATCGGCCTGATTAGGGCCATGTAGCAAATCACTTTCACTCTGCTATCAAGGCGGCTGCTATAAAACAACCGTCTTCTCAGGGCAAAAGCTCCCCTAGCCCTGGCCAGAGCAGCCTCTACATGTCGATTGAAATATAGATACTGATCCAACCAGATGCCAAGGTACTTTACTACACTTTTACTCGCCAGTGGATGTCCATGTGGCCCAGCGATCACTAGCTTGCGCCAGTTCTTTCTCATATCCCTAGAGGCCCTAGACAAAGGGGTTCTAAACAGGATAGTTTCACATTTCTGGAAGTTAATTTTCAGCTTCCAGTCATTACAATAGTTTTGAATTTTATCGAAATCACGTTGCAAGAGAATTCTGATGACTTCAACTTTTGGACCTGTTCTGTACGCAATTAAATCATCGGCATACGCAATTGCATGAGGTAGACTCCCAATGAGATCGCTGGTGTAAATACTAAAGAGAATCGGCGAGTTCACCGCTCCCTGTTGCAGACCGTTTTTAATATCAAACGTTGTGGTAGATGTTACATTGCCACTCTTGACAACAAACTTTCTACCATTAAGCATGTCATAAAGCATATATAGCAGTGGTTTGCTTATGTCCCATCTGGTTAGCTTCAGATACAGACCCTCTAACCATACGGTGTCGAAAGCCTTCTCCAAATCAACCAGACAGGCACCCGTGCATTGATTCTTAGCATTGTTCCATTGGACAGCAGATACTAGCTTTGACGCGGCATGAATTGTGTCATGTCCCGCCTTAAAGCCGAACTGGGTGTCTGGAATTATATTTTTGTCCTCGGCCCACTTGAACAGAGCTCTATTGATAACCTTTTCGAATACCTTACTGATACTCGGAAGAAGACTTATCGACCGGAGATTTGCCGGATTGGAATTGTCCTTTCCCTTTTTGGGGAGAGGATGTACAACTGCTGTCTTCCAACTCACTGGATAATATGTATTATTCAGCGCGTTGTTGAACAGTGTTGTGTATATGTTTATTGCTTCCTCAGGGAGATGTCGTAGTACAACATTGGGTATACCATCGACTCCTGCTGACTTCTTTTTCTTTAATGATGTGAAGATCATTTGTAGTTCGACCTTCGAGATGAGCAGGGAACTTGGCCCATTTCGCTCGGCGACGGTGGCATTTGCCAGATTGTCTTCATTGAATCCGGTAAAACCAAGATTCTCAGATCGCCATTGCGTGATGCTATTTCGCAGGTAGAAGTGATTCAGCAGAGCTCTGTTCTCCAGGTCGTGATTTGGATGAATGGACTCATTCACCTTATAAACTTGCTGAAAAGCAGAACCCACTGTCTCAACCTTCTTCAATGGATCTTCGATCATAAAGAAGTCGTCGTCCAAGACGGCGTCCCCCAGATCTACTCCTGCGGTCAGGAGTATGTTTTCGTTGTCTGTCATCATCATTTTGAGTGTTCTTTCTAAAGATTTTATTAATCTCGGGAAACATACTCGGGTCGCTAGAATTAACGGCTCGAATTCTGGTATCCCAGTAAGAGTTAACAGACAATCGATAGTTTTGTTTAATGAGCGAGTTGACATTTTTGATAGAAGACTTCAGTGTCCTAATCTCCAGATCGTTTCTGTCAGTAAACCGCCTGTACAAGAGTTTTAATCTTGTCAGGAGGCCACTTTTTTGTCTATGTAGTGCGTCTATTGTCGCGTTTTTGTACATTTCAGTTGCGTTATGTTCTTTGTATCATGGGATCGTTCTGTCCATCATTTGTTTTATAACACCATCCATCTGAAGCAGGTATCCATCGATCTCTACGTTCGATAGATTCCTGTCGTTTGGAGGCACAATGTCGTTAGAGAGGAGTTCTCTTGTCAGGATGTTGGAAAAACGTGGCCAGCGTGCCTTACTAAAATTGTAAGAGCGCGCAGGTACAAATTCATCTAACACCACAAGTTCATTTGGTAGCTGTATGATGGCGGAAAGTCCGCAGTGGTCACTGTCTTATTCTACCGTCTGTAAACAGTTTCTTGTCTGTTGGCCCACAGAGTTAGTTACTGTCAGTCTTGAGTCTAACAGTAGTAGATCTAGAAAAGCACCGCTCCTTCGGAACGATGGTCTATCTGTAGCAAGAAGGTCGATTTTATACTCAACATGGTGTTGACCCATCCAATTAAAAAGATGGTATCCCCTTGGATTTTGGATTTGATTTCCCTAATCTTCATGTTTGGCATTGAAATCCCCAGAGATAATAAAGTAATTTTCATTCGAGTGCAGATTAAGGCACTCGAAAAGTTTTTCGAGCTCTGCAATAAAATTTGCAGGTTGAGGTGCTTCTGGTGCGTACACTGCGATCACATACATTCGCTTCCCGTGTTGGAGAGGAATGCATATGATGCAAGCTTCTAGCAACTCGAATCTTCGCACTTCATTATTATATATGACCTTATGATCAATACCTTTCCGCAAAAAGATAGCGACCCCGCCCCCACAAGTGGAGTTGGGCCGGTCCCTTCTTACGATATTGTAATTGTTATGAGTCAGTTTGTGTTTCTGGTTTAGCTTGGTTTCGCTAGCCAAAAAGACATCTGGACTGTGATCATGCAACAATTGAAACAAATTTGCTCTACGTTCCGTCCTGATTAGTGAATTTACATTCACAGCCAGGATTTTAAAGGGGTTCTCGTACAGCGCGTCCATTATGGTTTAAATTGGCCAGCAACACAGTCATTATATCGGCCTGTCCCGCAGGTGCCGTAGGCACGGGGGCCTGTTTGGCAACCTTTGGTTGTGGCTGTACCGTTGTTGTTGCCCTACCTGCAGCCATTTGGGCGTAAGAGATTTGGGGCACAACGGCTGTCGGTGCAGGAGCAAAAACAGGTCGCCTCTCCACCACCCTCGGAGCTTTTGTTTGCTTTATTTGCTGAAACTTAGGACAGCCCCGATAACTAGCAGGGTGCCCCTCGCCACCGCAAAGCACACATTTGAGTTGGGTCTTATCTTCGACCCTTTCCTGTCCGAGTTTACACTCACCTATATTGTGGTTCTCACTGCATTTCACGCAGCGAGACTGCATACCGCCGTTCGCCGCGGCATGCCCGAACCTTTGGCAGCGCATGCATTGAAGCATGTCGCCGCGTCTCTTTAATTTGTCCCAGGTTACAACCTGGTAGTCTAGGTTGGTAATTTTCCGTAGACTATCCAGTTTGCTTTTGGGCGACAGCTGAACCAGGAAGAACGGTAATTTCCGTTGCTCCCGTCTGGCTCTGGCAGTCGTGAAAGGCTTGACCCCCACGAACTCGAGATCGTTCGTCGCTACACGCCGGAGTTCGTTTAAAAGCGCCACCGTGTCAGTGGAGCTGTCAAGGCTCTTTAAAAGGACCGTTTGGATTTTTTCCTCTTTCGGCGTGAAACTGTAATGTTCAATGGCCGATTTTTGGAGGATCTTTTTCACTTTCTTGTGCTGTTCTACTGAAAAGCAGTAGATAGCATGCCTATCATTACCTAATCTTTTAATTAAAAAGTTATTGCCTATGGCGTCTCTACAAATATCTATGGTTTCTTTAATATCCATTCTAAATGTATTTATGAGCGGCACCTTACCTTTTTTTTTGTTTCTGCTGCGGTGGCTGCTGCTGTTGACTCTGTTGCTGTTCTAAGTGCTGCTGTTGTTTCTGCTGCATTTGTACCTGCTGCTGTTGTCTCTGCTGCTGTTGCTCTTGTTGTTGTTGAGCTTGACTATGCTTTGAAGTTGACGGCTGGTCCATCTTTTTAGCTTGCTGTGGCTGTTCTCTTTGCTGTTGTTGTTGTTGCTGTTGTTTTTGTTTTCGCTGCAACTGCGAAGGTTGTTGTTGCTGCAGCTGTGTTGGCTGCTGTTGTTGTGATTGCGGCTGTAGCTGGTCAGCCGTCTGGAGGGCCTTAATCTTGGCTGCCTCCTTTTGCTCTTTGGCGAGCCTTTCCTCCCTCCTTCTTTTTTCCTGCTTTGCTCTGAGCGCCAGGATCTTCTGCTCGAGCTTACTTATTTTCTCCTCCTCATCGTCGGATTCCGATGAGGATGGGATTAGCTCCACGGTCATGTGGCCTTCTGTAACTTGGGTGTCGTCTGGGGTACTGGTGACCTAAACGGTCATATGGCAGGTACTGTTATTTCTAGTCCTAAAAATTAAATTTCAATTCCCCTCTGGGGAATGCCAAAATAATCACACACACTTAGTTTGAAGACAATCGCTAAGCCGTTTAGACTGCAGCTCGTTATACATAGCGACAGACAGACAGACAGACAGACATTTTTTCTCGATCACTTTTTTGGGACTTCTCTATGATCGTAATGTCATGTTTCATTGTTATCTCAATTTTTTATATATTCACGAATCCTAAACTTGCCTTATAGTCTCTATAATCGCAAGTAAAAACGAAAATTAAACAAAAAAAGATTGAGAGAAACCATTTTTATTTTCGAATTATATAAACTTGCTTTGCATGGGAAACAATCTTCGAGCCATCAATTTATCGCTCGTGGATAAGTAGATTTCCGAGCGCAATCACTTCATTTAAATTCTGAATTGTCGTGTCTGTTGCCACTACTCTGTAATGATACCTTCCAAAGTGGGCAGTTGTAGTTGTGCTTACTCTGATATATCATTTAGGGGATAGGGTGAACTAAATTAGTGTTCAGAGCTCAGCTATCTCACATGCATGTAGAAGTATCTGAGTTCATATTCATAAAGTATCTGCAAAGTAGGTACTTATGATTTGTGCTGTCTATAGGAGCGTTTACAAATTCATTCGGCCAATTATTGTATTTGGCGATGTTGCATGGTGTAATTTCAATGAATGGAGGTCAAACATTAGTGAAACAATATGACCAAATATACCTAATTGAATTCACGCCTTCAGGATCTTGAAGGCAATAATGAAGAATTTATTAAACTGAATTGTGTTGGAAGGCGTATAAAATGCACTGAAATGTTCGAGACGGCCTTCACATTTAATTAAAGCCTTTGATAATGCAACAAGTTCAATGGAAAATAAAGATTTACTTTTTTTAAAGTAACAACAATGCCAAAGAGAACTGAAATAAAAAGTTGAACCAGCGAAGTGGCTGATGGCCTTGTCCTCAAATGTCTAGCGATTTCCGCCCGACTGGCTGCTTGGACAATTGTTACATCTATAAAGGCGGGGCTTCTTCAATATGTTCACCTCTGACAAGTTTGATACTTCGGTATCAAGCAACATCCATGATATATGCACCACTTAAGTTATGTAACTTGGTAGTAACTGCTTATTTAGCTAAGTTCGGTCCCTTCTTACTTAGTGGTAAGAAAAAAAACTTTGCCTGTAGTAAACCTACTGGAAAGAGATATTCATGCCAAGTTGATCATTTTTTATTTAATGAATTTTTATTTTATTTTAATCTTATAACTACTTAAAGGCTACACAAAAATCTTAAAAATTAGCTAAGACTATTAACTTAATTAACTTACTGGCTTTATGCGGCGCTCTAAATTAATCTCTAACAATATTAATTGCCTTTCGGCCTAAAAATATCTTAAATTAATCTTAACTAAATAATTTTTTTATTTTTATTTTTCACCCAGAAAAAAATTTAATTGTGTATATCTTTACATTTATTTTCTTAACCTAATTTATACTATTTAAAACTAAATAAAAAAAATAAAAAAAAAAAATTAACCTTAAATACTTAAATCTAGAATAGCGAACGCAAGCTTTTTTTAAAATTTTATATTTTTTTTTTATTTTTTGGGTTTTTAAATATTTTTTTTGTTTTATATTATTTTTTTGGTGCCGCCGTAACTGCCCTTTTTAGATTATAGACACCATACAAATATGAAAGCTGACCATAGGCGATAAGTCGACTCTTATTAACCATTTTTGCTTGGCCACCAATTGGTGATACTGGACTGGTGGACAAAGCTCCCCTACTACTGGCCAAAGCAGCCTCTACATGTCGATCGAAATATAGATACTGATCCAACCAGATACCAAGCAACCTTACCACATCTTTACTCGCTAGTGGACGTCCATGTAGCCCAGCGATCACTAACTTGACCCAAAGAGATTCTAAAGAGGATATTTTAACATTTCTGGAATTTAATTCTAAGCTTCCAATCACTACATTATTGTAGTGTATTTATCGAAATCACGTTGCAAGAGAGTTCTGAAAAACCTCAACTTTTGGACCTGTTCTAAATGCAATTAAATCATCAGCAAACGCAATTGCATGAGGTAGACTCCCAATGAGATCGCTGGTGTAAATACTAAAGAGAATCGGCGAGTTCACCGCTCCTTGTTGCAGACCGTTTTTAATATCAAACGTTGTGGTAGATGTTACATTGCCACGCTTGACAACAAACTTCTTCCCATTAAGTATGTCGTAAAGCAGTGGTTTACTTATGCCCCATCTGGTTAGCTTCAGAAAAAGACCTTCTAGCCATACGATGTCGAAAGCCTTCTCCAAATCAACCAGACAGGCACCCGTGCATTTATTCTTAGCATTATTCCATTGGACAGCTGATGCTAGTTTAGACGCGACATGAATTGTGTCATGTCCCAGTAAGGCCTAACTGGTTGTCTGGAATTATATTTTTATCCTCGGCCCATTTGGACAGAGCTCTATTGAGGACTTTCTCTAATACCTTGCTGATACTTGGAAGAAGACTTATCGACCGAAGATTTGCCGGATTGGAGTTATCCGTTCCCTTTTTCAGGAGAGGATGTACAACAGCTGTCTTCCAACTCACTGGATAATATGAATTATTCAGCGCGTTGTTAAACAATGTTTTGTATATGTCTATTACCTCCTCAGGGAGATGTCTTAGTACAATATTGGGTATACCATTGACTCCTCCTGACTTCTTTTTCTTTAATGGTGCGAAGATCATTTGGAGTTCGACCTTCCAGATGAGCAGGGAACTTGGCCCATTTTGCTCGGCGATGGTGGCGTTTGCCAGATTGTCTTCATTGAACCAAGATTTTCTGTTCGCCATTGCGTGATGCTATTTCGAAGGTAAATGTGATTCAGCAGAGCTCTCTTCTCCAAGTCGTGTTTCAGGCAAATGGACTCATTCACATTATACAAGTGCTGAAAAGAAGAACTTACAACTGTCTCATCCTTCTCCAATGGATCTTCGATCACAAAGAAATCGTCGTTCAAGACGGCATTCCCCAGATCTATTCCTGGAGTCAGGAGTATGTTTTCGTTGTCTGTCGTTCTCTGAAGCTTAAGACATGGAAAATCATTTTGATTATTCTTTCTGAAGGTTTTATTAATATCGGGAAACATAATTCTGTCAGTAAACCGCCTGTACAACAGTTTTAATCTTGCTGGAGATATTTTTAATTCTGGCAGAACGGCGCCTTCAATCACCCTCCCCTTACGCAATGATTGACATCGTAATTAGAAAACCCTTCAATTTTGATAATAGATCCTAGATGTTAGTAAGAACTGTTCCATTTAAATAAATGTTTGGAATAGGCTTGTGTAGATCAGAAAAAGGACAGCATACAATGGTACATAATGTTAGGTTAAATCAGGTGAAAAGGAATGACGGGTAGAAAACAGGAGACCCGATAGTGGAAATTTAATCATTTAATTCGTCAAAAAAAAAGTATTTTTCGAGGCATGTCTTTCTGGTTTTGGATAGGCAGGGCTATTCTGTAAGAAAGTGATATGAGATATGAGTCCTTAGATCAACGTCTTGGCACCTTTTATTATCCTGAAGCTAATAACTTATATCAATTCTGCTGGCATGTGTTCATATTAATACAAGCTTCACATATTAAACTAACTTAAAATTATAAAACTTACGGCTAACTTAAATAAAATGGATTAGGCGGATGCGCGGATCATTCCGGAGAAGCGGTGAGTGCTGAGGTTATAGTTGAAACAGTTTTCATTCGAATTAACCTACACTATACAAGTAATAATTTCATTGGTATTGTGAGTAGGTTGATAGAATAAGCGAAGATTTCTTAGGTTACGGGGATTTGTGCTGAAGAAGATGGAGTTGTAAGGAGCATTACACTATTACAGTCGACAGAACCTGAGAGAAGTCAATGAATTAAAAGAATCTCTGTATTTTTTCTCTTCGTTCTTTTATCAGGGAATTCAAATTTATAAGTTGATGGTGAATTTGGATAGGATGCCAAGATCAATGGATCATTCTAGAACAGAAAAACTTGCTATCATCAGCTTTGAAAAAGATGTAATAGTATAAGAACAAAAAGAAGAGGACCTAAGTGGCTACCTTAGTGGACCCCGGATGTAGCTAAAAATGCATTGGTGAGGGTAGACGTGAAACGAACATTGTACTATCGGTTTGCTAGATAAGAAGAAACCTATTTTTAAAAACTGGTTCTAGGCCGAGGGTGAATAATTTAAAAATATAATTACTGTTACTAATTCTTGAAATAAAACAACAAATTAAAATAGAAATTATAAAAAGAAATGTCAAAAAGAACTGAATTTCGGGTTAACCTTTTTTTGTATTGTAAATGATGTTTCCCTTTTGAATTTTTAAAAAACCTAGTTGAAAGAATAACGAACGGTAACCCCTTTGCATTTAAGTCCCTCAAATTTCAATAAAGTGTATACTACTGAGCAGTAATGGTAGTCCAAAAAGTCGGTACACATACACATACATAAGTAGCTTGCGGGACTCATCGAAAGGGGAAATATTTTCTCCTGGTTGCTATTCTTGTTTCTGTTTTCTATGGTTTAAGCTAATAAAATCATGGCTATGTTCAGTAAACAAATTACAAAATAAAAAATAAAAAACAAAGAGGTCGGCTATTTTAAGCTCAAAAGGAGGCCTTGTCCTCTTAAAAGAGGATGTCTGGTATGCTTTGCCAAAACCAGCAAACAAACTTCTCCATATCTATGTATTTGAAAACATGCTTATGTTTTGGCCTCTATCTACATAATTGGATCAAAAAACCTACTTTACACCAGTGGAGTCCAGTCTTTACAGGTAAGTGACAGTCCAAGTAAAAAACGGTCTTTTAAAGATGTGGCTTTTTTGAGTCTTGCAGCGTTATTTGTAGACTCGATGCACATATAAAAGTTTCGTCAGAGTCCACTTTTTTCATAAGTCGATCGATTTTTTTATTCCTTTTTTGTTTATATCAAACAGGTCGTAATCAAAAAGCTCATAACCGTAATTGGCTCTACTCAAAAGCCTCTTTGATTTGTCATAAAATCTGACAGTACTTGGGACCACAATGCGGGATTAAGTTTACGTTTTCCTTTAATGATGATGGGGCAAGTACTTTCGTTCTTGGCCATTAGTTTTAACACTATTTTTAATATCAGAGAAGCATATATAAAAATTCAGACATTTTCGAGTAACTGCATAATCGTTTACCGTCCAAAACATCCATGCTTACATCAAGTGTTCGTTGCAAGGATGTTAGAATCAAACAATACCTTAGGCTTAGTCATCAGCATATTATCTGAAATAGAAACAATTTTCAAGTAAGCTTTTCTTATATAATATGATTTAAACATTTAAAAAAATCAGTTTAAAATATCATTTATATACCTTTTTTAGATTTAAGACAATTTTATCGAGATTAATACGTATGAAATAGAAAGACTCTTGACAAACTTACCGCGATTATTATTTTAGTTTCAAACTCAATTGCCGATTTTTCGTCAAAGTTACAATTGTCGTGATCATGGGTTAATTGATGGCTTGCATGGTGACCTACATACATACATATGTATGTATTTCTTACGAAAGCATTTCAAACTGTTTAAAACATTTTTTACGAAATCTAATTGTCTCTATTTAGTTTTTCTGTCGATGATTCCACAACTACAACTATTTTTAACATTTAATCATGCCGAGTTCATTTCCATCATCAAGAGTTCTACAAAAAAATATAATATACATACATATACATATAAGTACATACATATTGAACAAAATTTGTTGAAGAGCCCAAAATATTGTTTTTGAATTACATACATATGTAGGTATTGTACAAAAGCCTCAGAAAAAAATAACCCATGAAAAAGCTGGCAATATTCTCGAAGTGGCATCAATTATTGCACTTGATTCTCACAAAACAAAAACAAAATATTGCAAACGCTTAAAATTCGTCAACAAAATCAATTCCTCAGATTGAAGAAAAGAGTTGCAACCATTAGTTTATAGATGCAAACCCTCTTTGAAGTTTGTGTGCCAAAAATTATACTTTTTGATTTTTTTTGTCTTATTAATTTCAATTATTTATGACAAATTCCCAAAAAAATGTGTGTAAATGAGTGTTCAGGTAAAATTATTTGACAAATTGGTTTAAGAATAGACTTATGAATGAGTGTGCTTAAATAGTTTTGTAGAGAAAGGAGACTTTTGCGGCAAGAACGTTGCAGCAAAGATAAGCAACTGGCGCGCGGCGCAACGCACGTCAAGATTTTTATAAATTGCTAGCAACAAATTGATATTGTTATTTGTGTGTTGTTAACCTTTAAGAATGGCGATTTAACGGTTTCCTGGGCAATTTGCTAGCAATTCGAAGTGGATTTGTCGAAAGTGACCTTTAGTGTCAAGAGGACGTTATGGTTTGCCAATATTTTTGTTGAATATTTTGCTCTCGCAAATTACGTTCTTGTTTTTCAGAGATATTTTTTTTTTGTATATATGTAGTTTCGAGTTAAATATGATAAATAAATTAGAAAACATTAATATTAATAATTACTTGCTAGGGGGGGGGGGGGGGGGGGCAAGCTGGTCAATTGCTCACAGCGGCAAAAATTAAGGGCGGCAAAAATTAAGGGCGGCAAAATTGAGTGCGATACATTAACCTGACTAATAAAAGACAGAAAATTAAAAAAAAAATTAAACCACGTGGGAAAGTTGAATCGAGGCAATAAAATTATTAAGACATCAAATAGGGCAAGCTTACGACGTATTATTTTGTGTTTACACAGATACGTATACAGGATACCACTTCACGGGACGAAACATAGGGGTTGTTGAATCAAATAAAAAAGTTTAACATTCTATGCTCTGTTATAATATGCACAAAGTCTGAATTGGATAAATCTTGTCTTTAAATTAATGAAAAGTAAGGATTTTGACTTAGTTTCTGTCATTAAGTTCATAAAAAACACCAAGGTTTTTTTTTGAAAATTCAGGTTCAGATTAATATTTTATTTAAGCTGTTGAAGACGCCAAAGTCTTTACTGCTGAAATCGATAGTGAAGTGGTAGATTTTGAAAATCGTGTTCGCCCCAAAAAGAGGCAGTTTGGTTATGTGATTTGGTGGGATTTCACTTCTTTTTGTAATTTGCTTATGACAATATTTTTAGTTGCGATTTATAGGGACTATAAGGCAAGTTATGCATTCGTAAAAAATAAAAGGCACGACTGGGTCGCACGTACTTGCTCTTATGTGCTAATCCTTTTTAAGTGCAGGCGTCTTTTTGACAAAGATTTTATTTTAATATTTTTTGTATGACGTGCAACTTCCTTAGAATCGTTTTGGGGTGAAGCTCGAACGACAAAGGGATAAACACATAAATATATAGGATTGTTAGCTTTTGCAGTTTTTTAGTGTAGTATTATCTTTCCACTTGCTGCTTACTGTTTATAATATAATTTGCTAATAGAAAGATACAAAGGATTTTTTTCAGTTAAATTTTCATTTTGGTATGGAAAAATTTGAACAACTGGCATAAAGATTCGTCGGAATCAGCAGTATGGCAATAATGCTAGGTAAAGGGGCCTTTATACGTCCCAATATGGGACCAATGGAATTTATAAAGGATTTAGGTATCTATAATAAGGTTGGAAGGAAGGTAGGTACTAAAATTAAGATACGTGTTCCAACTACTGTTAAGCCAGTAGGTATAGAGACAATATTAAAAGTTAACACAGTGGTTTTGTATATTTATAGGAAGGTGTAAACTTTTGTTTTCTCGATTGAAATTTTTGCATTCAGTAGTAATCGAATAGTTTTTTTATTTGTTAGTTGTTTTTGTGTGTTTATCAAAGCCTTCCTTATTTATTCTGTGCTTTTATGATGATGAAAAATACTTTAAAATACGTAAGTATGTATGTAATGTAGGTTGTCACTTTCTTTTATTTGACTAATGGCTTGGCTAGGGCTTAGCCGAGCAATATGAAATAAAATGTTGGGGAAAAAAATTTATGAATTCAAAAAAAAACTACTCATAACGTTTTTTGGAAAAAATGTTGTAAGCCATCTTATTTCTTTTGCTGTTTTCTATTTTATGAATTTTTCATTTCAAAATCGTTCGACCAGTTTTTTCAAAAAAATGTTTTTTTTGAAAAACTTTTCGAAAACATATTTTAAATTTTTTTTTAGTATGTCAATTTTAAGAAATCTATAGTTTATACTAGGAGAAAAATTTAAAAAAAAATCTATAGATCCGTTTTCAAAATATTCGAAAAACAAAATATTTTTTTAAAAAAATTATTAAAATTTAAAAAAAAATGTTTTTGAAAATTTTGATAAGCAATATTATTTAAATCATAAAACACTAAATTTCATCAAAATCCGTTTATCAATTAACGAGAAAGTCTGATTTTAAAAAACCGGTCATATGGGAGGTACCGTTATAAAACTTTTTCTGAAAAATCCATTAAAATTAAAAGATAGATTTTGCACAGAAAACATCATTCTGAAAGTTTAATCAAAATCGTAGGAGCCGTTTTCGAGAAAAATAAGTTTTTTAATAAAAGTTATATGGCAGGTACCGTTAGTTTTGGAGCTAGAATGCCAATTCCAAAAACTGTCGGGTAGAGCACTCTAAAAATACTATATACCAAGTTTGAATCAAATCGGCCCAACCGTTTAGGCTGTAGATATCGATAAGGACAGACACACAGACAGACAGACAGACAGACGGACGGAATTTCCGGACCCACTTTTTTTGACTTCTCTATCATCGTAATATCATGTTTGATTGTTAGAATTTTTTTTTTTTTGTTTACGAATGCATAACTTGCCTTATAGTCCCTATAATCTCTAGTAAAAAGTTTAACAATCAAACATGACATTACGATGATAGAGAAGTCAAAAAAGTGGGTCCGGAAATTCCGTCCGTCTGTCTATCTGTCTGCCTGTCTGTCTGTCTGTCTGTACGTACGTATCGATGCCTACAGCCTAAACGGTTGCGCCGATTTGATTCAAACTTAGTATATAGTATTTTTAGAGTACTCTACCCTGGCATTCTAGCTCCAAAAGTAACGGTACCTGCCATATAACTTTTAATGAAAAACTTATTTTTCTCGAAAACGGCTCCTACGATCTTGATACAACTTTTAGAATGGTGTTTTCTATGCAAAATCTTTAAATTTTAATGGATTTTTCAGGAGAAGTTTTATAACGGTACCTCCCATATGAGCGGTTTTTTTTAAATCAGACTTTCTCGTCAAATAATTGACGGATTTTTATGAATTTTTCAAAATATATAGTGTTTTATGATATAAAAAATATTGCTTATTAAAATTTTCAAAAACATTTTTTTTTAATTTTAAATAGTTTTTTAAAAAAATATTTTGTTTTTTGAAAATTTTGAAAACGGATCTATAGATTTTTTTTTTAATTTTTCTCCTAGTATAAACTATAGATTTCTTTAAATTGACATACTCAAAAAAAATTTTAAAAATTTTTTCGAAAAGTTTTTCAGAAAAAACATTTTTTTGAAAAAACTGGTCGAACGATTTTGAAATTAAAAATTCATATAATAGAAAACAGCAAAAAAAATTAATATGGCTTAAAACATTTTTTCCAAAAAACGTTATGAATAGTGTTTTTTTGATTTCCTAAAAAATTTATTTGTTTAATATTTTCCCCAAAATTTTATTTCATATTGCTCGGCTAAGCCCTAGTCATTAGTCAAATAACAAAAGGTGACAACCTACATACATACCTACGTATTTAAAAGCATTTCATCATCATAAAAGCACAGAATAAATAAGGAAGGAAAAACAACTAACAAATAAAAAACTATTCGATTACTACTGAATGCAAAAATTTCAATCCAGAAAACAAAAGTTTACACCTGCCTATAAATAATCAAAACCACTGTGTTAACTTTTAATATTGTCTCTATACTCACTCGCTTAACAGAAGTTGGAATATGTATTTTAATTTTAGAACCTACTTTCCTTCCAACCTTATTATAGGTACCTAATATCCTTAATAAATTCCATTAATACCCACCCACTTCATACGTAAATAGCTTAATTATGTTTGATGGATCGATATCAAACATAATTAAGCTATTTTAGTTAATGTGATTTCAAAAAGTAAATAATTGTAATTGGGACCTATATAGGTCCATATACCCAGCATTATTGCCCTACTGCTGATTCCCACGAATCTTTATCCCAGTTGTTCAAATTTTTTCATACCAACATGAAAATTTAACTGAAAAAAATCCTTTATATCTTTCAGCTAGCAAATTATATTATAAACAGTAAACAACAAGTGGAAAGATAATACATTAATAAACTGCAAAAGCAAACAATCCTATTTATTTATGTGTTTATCCCTTTGTCGTGACACATGTTCGTTCGAGCTTCAAACCACAACGATTCTAAAGAAGTTGCACGTCAAAAAAAAAATATTAAAATTATATCTTTGTCAAAAAACGCCTTAAAAAGGATTACCACATAGGAGCAAGTACGTGCGACGTGCCTTTTATTTCTTTTTTCGGGTGTATCTACCCTTTTTACTTGCTATTATAAGTACTATAATGCAGGTTATACTTTCGTGCAGATGAAAAAAATTTGAGATGACAATCAAACATGACATTACGATGATAGAGAAACATATTTGAGTTCCTGGCGAAATTCGGTCCGTCTGTCTGTCTGTCTCTCTGTCTGTTTGTCTGTACGGGTTTATTTTGGACTGTAGTCTAAGCGGTTGGGCCGGGCCAATCGTCTTCAAATTTAAGAAGCTAAGGTTATTTTGACATTCTATAGAGGAATTTTTTTTTGCTCAAAAATTAACGGTATCTGTTATATAACCGTTATGTAAAAGCTTATTTTTAAGATTTTTTATGAAAAAAAAAATCAGTGTGGTGGGCTAAAAACGGTACCTCCCTTAGGACCCGTTTTTTTCTTCGACTTTCTCGAAAACTTGTGATTCGTTTACTATCAGAATTGATATTCAAGAAGATAGATAGGATTCGTGATTATTAAAAAAATTGAGATAACAATCAAACATGGCATTACGATCATAGAGAAGTCTAAAAAAGTGATCGAGGAAAAATGTCTGTCTGTCTGTCTGTCTGTCAGTATGTATAACGAGCTGCAGCCTAAACGGCTTAAGCGATTATCTTCAAACTTGGTGTGATATTATTTTGTCATTCCCAAGAGGGGCAATTGAAATTTTGTTTAGCCCTAAAAATAACGGCACCTGCCATATGACCGTTTAGGAATATATTATTTTCCTCGAAAACGGCTCCAACGATTTTAATGAAAATTTTTGAGAATTTTCTTGTTGTTTTTTTGGCTTTCTCGGTAACGGCTCTTTGGATTTCTGTCCAATTTTATATTTAAGAAGATCTAGGTAGGAAAATTAATTTTGCATATCAACATTTTGAATAACTTTTTTTTCTAATTAAAATAATTTTTTTTTTATTTTTTTTTTGAAATATCAATATTTTGAAAACTAATCAAAAAGAATTATTTTAAATTTTATAATCACATCTATGTTAATAAATTCAAAAAACTTCATACCAAAATTTAAAAAATAAATTTGATTTCAAAACAAACTAAAAATAAAAAACAGGATTTTATCAAAACCGGTCCTACAATTTTCGAAATACATTTTTCATAAATTCCTTCTTATTTAAGACATGTGATGGCATACTTCATTTTTACTAAAAACCGTTAAGTATTGTGGTTTTTAATACTTTTTACAAGTTCAAACTGTGTTATTTTCAACGCAAATAATACTTGTTTCTATCAAAGATCTTTCCAATGTAATTATGCACATAAGAGTGAGTGCGAACCAGTCGTGCCCATTTTTACTTGCGATTATAGGGACTATAAGGCAAGTTATGCATTCGTAAAAAAAAAAAAAAATTCTAACAATCAAACATGATATTACGATGATAGAGAAGTCAAAAAAAGTGGGTCCGGAAATTCCGTCCGTCTGTCTGTCTGTCTGTCTGTTTGTCTGTCTGTCTGTCTCTCTGTCCGTATCGATATCTACAGCCTAAACGGTTGGGCCGATTTGATTCAAACTTGGTATATAGTATTTTTAGAGTGCTCTACCCGACAGTTTTTGGAATTGGCATTCTAGCTCCAAAACTAACGGTACCTGCCATATAACTTTTATTAAAAAACTTATTTTTCTCGAAAACGGCTCCTACGATTTTGATTAAACTTTCAGAATGATGTTTTCTGTGCAAAATCTATCTTTTAATTTTAATGGATTTTTCAGAAAAAGTTTTATAACGGTACCTCCCATATGACCGGTTTTTTAAAATCAGACTTTCTCGTTAATTGATAAACGGATTTTGATGAAATTTAGTGTTTTATGATTTAAATAATATTGCTTATCAAAATTTTCAAAAACATTTTTTTTTAAATTTTAATAATTTTTTTAAAAAAATATTTTGTTTTTCGAATATTTTGAAAACGGATCTATAGATTTTTTTTTAAATTTTTCTCCTAGTATAAACTATAGATTTCTTAAAATTGACATACTAAAAAAAAATTTAAAATATGTTTTCGAAAAGTTTTTCAAAAAAAACATTTTTTTGAAAAAACTGGTCGAACGATTTTGAAATGAAAAATTCATAAAATAGAAAACAGCAAAAGAAATAAGATGGCTTACAACATTTTTTCCAAAAAACGTTATGAGTAGTTTTTTTTTGAATTCATAAATTTTTTTCCCCAACATTTTATTTCATATTGCTCGGCTAAGCCCTAGCCAAGCCATTAGTCAAATAAAAGAAAGTGACAACCTACATTACATACATACTTACGTATTTTAAAGTATTTTTCATCATCATAAAAGCACAGAATAAATAAGGAAGGCTTTGATAAACACACAAAAACAACTAACAAATAAAAAAAACTATTCGATTACTACTGAATGCAAAAATTTCAATCGAGAAAACAAAAGTTTACACCTTCCTATAAATATACAAAACCACTGTGTTAACTTTTAATATTGTCTCTATACCTACTGGCTTAACAGTAGTTGGAACACGTATCTTAATTTTAGTACCTACCTTCCTTCCAACCTTATTATAGGTACCTAAATCCTTTATAAATTCCATTGGTCCCATATTGGGACGTATAAAGGCCCCTTTACCTAGCATTATTGCCATACTGCTGATTCCGACGAATCCTTATGCCAGTTGTTCAAATTTTTCCATACCAAAATGAAAATTTAACTGAAAAAAGTCCTTTGTATCTTTCTATTAGCAAATTATATTATAAACAGTAAGCAGCAAGTGGAAAGATAATACTACACTAAAAAACTGCAAAAGCTAACAATCCTATATATTTATGTGTTTATCCCTTTGTCGTTCGAGCTTCACCCCAAAACGATTCTAAGGAAGTTGCACGTCATACAAAAAATATTAAAATAAAATCTTTGTCAAAAAGACGCCTGCACTTAAAAAGGATTAGCACATAAGAGCAAGTACGTGCGACCCAGTCGTGCCTTTTATTTTTTGTGTTTCAATATTTTGAAAACGGGTAGGTGATTTTTTTTTTAAATTTTGTTTTTAAATGTATGTTATTTTTGTGCTTAAGTTTGTATTCTTGAGTTATTTTTTTTTAACTTGTTAAAAACCAGTTTATTTTAAAACCGTTCTTACGATTATTTCTTTAAGAAATAAAATAGCGTTTAAATTATTTCACTCAATACAATTTAACGAGCTTTATTCGTACAATCAAGTCACAAAAATCGAATAAATGCTTTGATGTTCACTTTAATTTACAATTTTATTCTATAATGTGACCGCACACATGAGCAAGTACATGCGATCCAGTCGTGCAATTTATTTCTATAGTTTTCTGCTAAAGCTTTCAGGATAAAAGCTTTGTATATGCTTTAAGGATCGAAAAAAGAAAGTAGCAATATTGGTCAGATTCTGAATAAGGTTATGTATATTGAATATTGATTTTGATTTACATACATTGTAAATGTTTTGTTGTTTTATATTGTTAAATCAATTAATTATATCTTATTTTATTACATATTATCTACATATAAAAATGTTTCGTTATTTTTTGATGTTAAATGAATTATTTATAAATACAAATAAATGAACTGATATTTTGTTTTTCGTTGTTTTTATTAAAAAGAGATTAGGTCTACTGGGGATACTCTTAAAAAAACCATATATTGTCTTACAGCATCATGGTTTGAAAAAGATGCAAATTTATATGTTTTTAAAATTTGTTCCATGCCCTCAAATCGCTCGTGCAGAATGCCCAATGTGGCATGAGCTGTGTGGCACGTGGCACCGTCCTGTAGAAAATGTCGTTGATGTCCATATTATCCAACTCAGGCCAAAAGAAGTTGGTAATCATCATCGATCATCAATATGGACCGATGACGCCTCGCCGTCAGCCCAAAATCCACACCAAATAGTAACTTTATCGGAATGCATTGGACGCTCTTGGATCTCATGTAGATTGATATCTTCCCAAATTCAACATTTTGTTTGTTCACGTACCCATTCATCCAGAAATCCAGAAACTGCTCCAGAGCCCATTCATCGAACACACATCGTTATCTATGGTCGTTTACCTTCAGATGTTGGGTCAGTTGAATTTTGCACGGGTGCAGGCCCAAGTCAATACATAAAATTCGCCAAGTTGTGGTATGCGAAAGGCCGAGTTCTTTTGAACGACGCGAAATCGACTGCTTCGGATTCTCCTGCACACTCTCACGAACAACGGCGATATTTTTGGCAGATCTTGCGTTTCATCGACGAAAGGGTATTGGATGTTGGTTGTTTGTTTACCGAATCAGTGGACTCAAATTTATCCACCACTCTGCGAATGGTCCTCTCGGTAGGACGATTTTGGCGATCGTATAATGAAAGAAGTGCGCGGAACGTTGCCCGAACAGAACACACATATTGATATAACAGTTTTATCATTTGCACGTGTTGTTGACCGCAAATCACCGTTCATGATAATTTCACAAAACGGACTGAATAAATGACTACTGCCTTAACAGATGTTAAATTGGTCGCTATCAACCTTTAAGACCCTTTACACACAACCAACCAAGCTGGTTGCACCAAAATATTGCGCTTTTGTTCTATCACACGTCACATCGTCCTTTTTATAGAGATATCAATAAATTTTAAGAAATTGTAAGAAATAAATTATTTAGCAATTATTTTTCTTTAGTCATCTTCATAGGAAAATACAGCATAACAAATGCCTACGATTGTTTGAAGATTCGTTCAGATTCAGAGCACCCTCTGATCATAAAATCTAATATACATACATACATAGATATGTATATACAAGAAATTAAAAATTGCTTGTTTTCGTATTTAATGCGCTGCCATACCGTTCATCCAATTGCTGGAAGGGTATAGGCATAGTAACATTTGTTTCCAGCAGGTGGCGCGTACGTCGTACCAGAAAATGTGTTTAAAAAAGCGATAGATAATTACGAATTAATGAATTATTATAAGAAATAGGAAAATATGAATCTAAATAATACAGAATGGAACGTTCTTGAATAATTCGAATAATGCCCTATAGGTAAGGCTACAAAAAAAAATTAGACTTATATAATAATAACTTATATAAAAATAAGACTTATTTGGATACGAAATGTGAAAAATGAAAAGCTATGTTTATGTTAGCAAAACCCTAAAAGTAATCAATCAATCACTGCGAGAAATGCCACACAAATGTATCATTTCACTTCATCTGCTGTAAGCATTGTTAAAACTTGCAACTGATTGATGGTGGCAGCATATTAACTTAGGATTAAGTGATGTTGGTGCGATAATAGGTATATTGCTATAGCTAGTTGGCGCTGTTAAACATAAAGAAAAGAAAACACATTTTTCTTTTCAATTATAACTGAGTGTTGTAAGCATAATAAAATAAACTTCCAGCAGGTGGCGCGCAAGGCATACCTGCAAAATTTATTTTAAATAGCAATAGAAAATTACAAAATAATGAATTACTATAAGAAAGGGGTAAAATAAATCCATCCGATCCCATAATGAAAGTACAACTTGCCTTGTTCGAATAATGCCCTTCAGGTGGCATTCCATATAAACAAACAGAGCGTCAGCAAAGCGCCGGTTTTCTGCTAGTTTAAAATAAAATTTGTTGATTAGTTTTAAAAAAAATAAAAATTCAAAAATTAATTTTACGTAAATAAAAAAAAGAATTATTCAAAATGTTGGTAAGTAGATATAGGTATTAAATTTAAATAAATCCAATAAGCCGATACCGAAAAAATCGAAAAATAAAAAAAAACTTTTAGAAAAGGAGCCGTTTCGAGAAATATAAGCTTGGGTTAAAAAACATAAATGTATCCACAACGACAACATTAATCTTCACGCACTGATGTTTAACAAAGCATCTTGCACACCCCACTGTAAGCATTCAAGTTAGTTCTGTTCGTTTTAGCCTCGCGCAATTTGTTCGAATTGTCTGCCAAAATTATTCCGTGTGATACTCAAAATAGAAAAAATAAATCCGCGTATGAAACTATCATCCATCAGCCTAATTGAAAAAAGAACATGGCATCTCATTAACGAATCTACCCACACCCTCGGCTACATTTTGTTTTGTCTTCAAAACATTACAGCCCTCCTATAGAATCTATCATCGCCCATTGGACTCTACAGACATAGAGCATATTACATGTTAGCATATTAATGGAAATTTCCCACGAAAGCAACAAAAAAAAAAACAACTACCTATCCATTACATGCTATAAATTTGCATCTAATAGATGCAAAATGCAACTTCAGAACCATTTCCCTCAGAGCCCGAACCCGTGGTCAATCACTCATACTTCTGGCAATGTCAAAATGCATACCTGACGCATATGTTCGCCTATGTGAGCGTCACTTCAAGCTATGAGTTGTCTAAATTGATTCACAAATAGCTATGTATTCATATACATCTTGTAGATACTTCATTTTTTGTTTTGAACATTTCCTTCTTGTTTTGACGATGTTGCCCCATGATAGGGCAAGGTGGCAACAGGGGAGGAGTGGAAAAGATAGACTTTGCAACAACCCTTTATGAAAATTTTTGCAAATAATTTTTTAGCGTCATTAATAAGCTTAAGCGAAAACTACATCACGTAACAAGTGAAGGCAGAAAAAAATACAAAAAAAAAAAAAAAAAAAACCAGAAAGGAAATAAATAAATAAGTACACGAAAATAAACAACACAATCCGTGGCACTACACAAGAATCAAGCGTAAGAATGCAAGACCAACAAAGCTTTCTACATTTTAAGTGAACTTGAGCCAGCGAACGGATTGGTTCGGTTCGGTTGTTTGAATTTATACTTCACGGATACGGTTGGTTATCTTACATACATTTTTCCTTTCGTAATTTCAATTTAAATATAAAAAAAGTGTTTTAAATAATTACCATAAATTTAAATAATTAAATTTAATTTTTGTTTAGCAATAAAAACCAAACTAAAATTAAAACTTACGCCACTCGAGAGTTTATAATCTTCGGTCTCTAAACTGTTGTGTAAAAGGGCAATTTACGTAAAAGCTGTAAGAAACGACGACGGACGGTGGGGGGTTTATTTTGTACAACCCCTGACGGACGCACGAGGCCGTGTGGCCTCACGTAAGGACAGCCGCAGGCCCCCCTCTGTCATGACGTTTGTTATTGTCATGTTGGGAATAAAGAAATAAATATTTTAACTGATTACGTGGCGGACAATTTTTTGTAGTTCTTCCCTGCAATATTTGTTCAATCTTTTTAATCCAATTAAAAAAAATATCACGTATTTTTTAACCGATGAAAGGCGGATTCGTCAAATCATTCTTTTTGCGCGCAAATTTATTCAAAGGTGTCTTTGTCGTGAGGAAGGATTCAAGCTCTCTTAAAAATATATAAGAAAATAGGTTTTAAAAAAAGGAAGACCTTCTGAAAAAATTAAATTTCAATCTAAATTTTAATAAATAATATTTAACTTAAAAATTAAAAATTATTTAAAGAAAAATTTTAGTGTACATATTGTTTTATTTTTTTAAGTGGTTTTTTTCAGAAAGTGTTTAGTTAATTTTCCTTTATAAGGCATTCAAGCTTAATTTACAACAACGGGTACTTCAGAGATAATAGTTAAATTATTAATACACCTCGATCATAAGATGTTAAGGAAATTTTCGAGTTTGTTAACTTTTTTAATTTAGTGTTTTGTGTTTGGAAAAAAAATCTACACAAAGTTGTTGTATAAATGGTTTAGTTATTTAATTTTGTTTATTTATAATTTGTGTGCTGTAAATATTAAAACGTGCGCTTTTACAAATTTTAAACAAAAAAATTATTATAAATAATATTTTTAAGACAACTAGTAACATTAAAATTCGTAAAACTGTTGCTGTTAGGTGAGTATATATATTGTTTTTATAATTTTTTGAGAAAAATAGTTTTTTTTTATTGATGCAGTGATGTGCTCGAAAAGGAAAACATAAGTATTAAAAATGTCAAATAAATTTTATACTTATTTTGAATTGATTGAAATTGAAAATATTATATTTATAAATTATTGTATTGACTATTACATTATTCAAGGAGAAAATCTAAAAAAGGATACAAGTTACAAATTAAGACTTAAAAAACCGATACAAAAGATATCAAATTAAAGAAATTCAAAAAAAGTTTTACATAACAGTTAATTTCACAACCAAATTAACATAATGTTTGATTATAATATTTTACAATTTATCAAGTGAGTTTTGGGAAACAGAGGAAATTTAAACTAATATTGGTGTTGTGCGCCTTACGAACAAAACTCTGTTCTTACAAGTTCATCTAAAATTGCGCTCAAAGTTAAACCGATGAGCATCCCTAGGTCATAGGTGTAGGATTATTGAAGTCGATTTATATTAAGAGAATTAAATGGCTATGGTATTGGAGCACTGTTTGCAAAAAACACACGTTTTGTTTTACCGCGATGCTCAATAGAGGTTATAGCAGGATCGCCTGCCCAGTTATGGAAATTAAATTTTACTTTTGTGCGAAATAACACTTTGGAGATTGAAACCAGGTCAGATGGGGGGGGGGGGGGGGGCACTTTAATTCAGGCGACAAAGTTTGATGACGGACTTATATAGAACAGTTATTTTCAAGCATTTTTTACTTTAGAAATGGCTATGGTATTGGAGCACTGTTTGCAAAAAACACACGTTTTGTTTTACCGCGATGCTCAATAGAGGTTATAGCAGGATCGCCTGCCCAGTTATGGAAATTAAATTTTACTTTTGTGCGAAATAACACTTTGGAGATTGAAACCAGGTCAGATGGGGGGGGGGGGGGGGCACTTTAATTCAGGCGACAAAGTTTGATGACGGACTTATATAGAACAGTTATTTTCAAGCATTTTTTACTTTAAGAGGGGTCTATCTAGCCCCGTTTAGGCGGTTTTAAAAACCCCCTATAGAAATGGGACACAAATATTTTCAAATAACGGTAATACTTAGAATTAAGTGATTTGCTATTTTTTAAAGGCAAAAATCTGTCCTATCATTTCGTTTTCAAATATTACAATTTTTTGGTCTTAATAATTCTCAATCGAATATTGAAAACTAGTTGGTTATGTTTACTGGTTTCAGAGAAAATTGAAATTAACGAAATGTACTTTTTCTTAATTTTTTTTATGTTTGGACTTTTTTTCTTTGAAGGTTTTAAATAAACCATATCAATGCAATGAGTAAAGTATAGTTAGTATTTGACGTTACCCATAATGCATCACGAGGAGGTAGACTTTGATTGCATTCCAAGTCCTGGTCAGTTTGTAAGTTAGTCAATGAGTCAGTTAGTTAGTTAAATTTGTATGTTAGTTAGAAATTTATGTTTGTTTCATCAATGAAGTCATCATCTGAAGCTTCAATACTGTCGAGTTTTTAGGCTTCGTTAAGTTCGTGAGAAATCTAGGCTGTTTGGTGGAAAAAACATCCTTTAGATTCTAGACTCTCACTTTGAATGGTGGGTGGATCAAAATCTTTTAACTGAATTCCCTCACATTCAACTCCATTAACAATGCATGGGTATACTTTTTTCATATCCATAAAAAAGTCACTATTTGTGATCCCAAGTCATGTTTCTATTCTTTGTCAAGACAATATTTACGGTAAAAAAATAACGAGATATATTGTTGAAGGTGGTTTATTGTTCTGCGGAATAATATATTTTTTTTTTTTTTTGAAAAGCCTGTTTTGGTTTTCCAGGTCGTTGATGGTATTCGATGGATGAGTTGCATTAACATCTTATATGCAGATACGGCTTGTGTATGGGTTTACATATTTATGTATGAAAGTCCACAAATCTGCCTTACATTTGGAGTTGACTTTAAAAAATAGACCAAACTTATCCTCCTTGCAGTATAGACCCAGCACTACAATTTTCATCTAGTCTGTCTGTCAGTCCCGATGGTACTTCCGCCTTGTCAAGAAAGTTTCATCAATTTGGACGTTTTTACCTTCCCAACCGATGTTAACATCAGCATGTGATGCTATTATATCCGTTATTTCTCGGCTATAGTTGAAGTAATCTACTATAGTAGATTTACTCAGCTCATTTTTGTTGTCATGATGACGACAAACGAGTAAATGCTAGATTTCACAAATAATAATATATAAACTTAAGGTTTTAATTAATTTACCTGGTAAGCTGTACTTACTGGGATTTTAATAAAAAACGAGATGATTAATGCAAGGACTTCTCGAATTTTGACGACATTGTGTCAAAAAGGTCGCGATAGATGGATCGATTGTTTTCCCATAAAATTGTTGTCTTCTTTTTACTTGCGATTTAAAGGGACTATAAGGCAAGTTATGCATTCGTAAAAAAAAATTGCACGACTGGATCGCTCCTATGTCACATTGTGGACAATGTTAATCATCACTATTTACAACAGATTATATTTTCTTAATGTGTATGACTCAAATGAACAAATAAATAAAATAAATAAATTGTGGAATAAAATTTAAGAAAATCAAAGAGAACATCAAAGCATTTATTCGATTTTTGTGACTTTTAATTGTTTGAAGTACGTTAAATTGTATTGAGTTAAATAATTTAAACTCCAGTTTATTTTCTTAAGAAATATAAAAAAGTGTGATCTTTTTTCAAAATCGTAGGAGCGGTTTTTAAATAAAACATGACATTACGATCATAGAGAAACATATTTGAGTTACTGGTAAAATACTGTCTGCCTGTCTGTACGGATGTATTTTGGACTTCAGCCTAAACGGTTGAACCAGTTGAAACTTAAGGTTATTTTGACATTCTACAGAGGAGACTTTAAATTTTTTTTTTAGCTCAAAAATTAAGGTAACTGTCATAAAACCGTTATGTAAAAGCTTATTTTTCTCGAAAACGGCTCCAAGAATTTTTATGAAACAAAATCAGTGTAGGTAAGCATTATATTTTGGTGAAAAAAATTTAATATGGTGGGCTAAGAACGGTACTTCCCATAGGGCCGTTTTTTTTTCTTCGACTTTCTCGAAAACTGGTGATCCGATTACTATCAAAATTGGTATTCAAGAAGATGTAGATAGCCTGAGTAATTTCGCATTAATTTTTTTTTCGAAAACTTTTGTTTTGTATTTTTATTAATAAAAAAAGAAAAAAATTGAAAAATCAATAAGAAAGTAACAAACATAAGAAAGAATTTAAATATCATTAAAATTGTTGTGCAGTAATGTTGGTTCTTTGATATTTTAAAGGGATTGCAAACGAGTCTAAAATATCCGTGAGTGGTTTATCAATACGTTGTGGGTCGTTTATACGCTTGGAGCTAGGACAAGTAACCAATACAAGCCAAATGGTAAGAGCAGTTCCACAATTCTGACATACTTCTGGAGATTCTCTGTTGTACAAATATCGACGTAAGAAATTAAAATAGTGCTAATGTGGACCACCTTGTTTGGACAATAGTTGTCGACGTCCTACTTGTTATGACAGCTTAAGTCAGTGGTTCAATTCTGGGCTTGATGAGGTCACCCTCTTCTTCTTTTCTAGTTTCTTCTCCCCTTTATTAGGAAAACAATTACAGATATTAATTTGAAAGATATATGAATGACATTTTTAATTCTTACTTGTACATTTCTTGTTTTCAGCTAAAATCTGCGTAAGCACTTGTTTAGAATTACTTGGCTTCTTGTTTTTTGCTCAGCAATTTTTTTCAATGACTCTTCTAAAGATTTTTTGTAAGGGGACCACTAGTCCATATTGCCTCACCCATGGTGGTTCATATTGGCCACAGTACAATGTTTAAAAATAAAACTATTTTAAAAGGAAACCATAATGCTAAGAATAACTGTCTTACTACACAATCCATAGGAAAAATAAAAACACATACAAAAAATAATAATTACCATAAGTAATTTACTTTTTTTCGCACTATGCGTCAACGCGTCCTCCTTGGCTGCTGAGAATACTGATAGCTGAGAAAGTTTAAGCACAAGACAAATGCAAGCGATTCTCCCATCGATTGCATTTGTGTGTATGGAGAAAAGCTGGTGGTCCATATTAGGCGCGTGGTCTCTCCATATATGCCGCCCTTACTCTAATTTCTAACACTAAAATTGAGTTTACATATTAAGAGAGCATCCTTTTTTTATTTTACTGTATTTTGGAAAAAAGTCGACATTTTTCCCGAAAACCTTACAATCGACATATAAAATTTAAATAGTCTAGACTTTTTTTTTGTCGATCATTCGTACGCTTCACTTTCATCCTTGAACCATCGTTAAACCTCAGTTAAGTCGGCGCAATCAGTGAATTAAAATTGGTAAATCACGATACGATTGTGGTGTGCCCCAAGGATCAATAATTGGTCCTCCGTTGTTTTCAATGTTCATTAACGACTTGGCACTCGTAATAAATAACTGTACATTTCATATTTACGCTGACGATGTACAGATATATATTAGTTTTCCTATAGGTTTAATGGATGATGGTGTCGCTAGAATGAATGAGGACTTAGCTTTATTTGCAAAATGGTCCAGCGATAATAAACTTCTTTTGAATCCTTCTAAGACAAAGTCAATCCAAGCCTATAAGCACTCGTTGTGTTCATGCTTACCTCCTATTTTATAAAATGGTACTCAATGACCATGATCATAGAACTCTGTAGTATCTAAAATCTATGGAGCTCTTCGGAGTCTATCAGTTTGTAGAGAAACGTTACCGATTGCAGTTAAACTTAAATTGGTGAAAGCCTTAATAATTCCATTAATTAGTTATGGTTGTGAGCTGTTTGCTAACACGGACGCTAGGTCAAGACGTAAGCTGAACGTTGCATTCAATTCAATAGCAAGATTTGTATATAACCAGCGCAGATACGATCATATTTCAAGTCAATCTCGACAAATACTTGGGTGTAGCCTTGAACAGTTTTTGAATTATAAAGCTTGTGCTATGGTTTCCAAAATTTTAAATCAAAAACAACCTTTTTATTTGAAAAACAAATCTGTCGTTTCAGAATCTTTGCGTTCTTTTACCATCAGGCCTAACACATACACCTGCACCATATCGCATAGGCAATTTTTCATCCATGCCATTCGCCTCTACAATGAACTTCCCCTTAATATAAGAAGCAAGGTCAAGCACAGAAACTTTTTGTCATTAGTTTTCTCTTATTTCAGTTCTCATCGTTGATGTTTTTCTAGTTTTTCTGGTTTTTATAATTTTTAGTTGTAACTATTGTTTTTTAAACTTTCCTTTATAACCGTTGTTTTATTTCTATTGTTAAATTTTGTTTTATTTATACTTTTGTTATTGAAATGTCAATGTATTTATAAACCATTTAGTAGACTGTGCACACTTAAAGAACATACTTCTTATTGTACAGGAAATTTAACAAATAAATAAATACAAATACAAATACAAAATACAAAATACCAAATGGGAACTGAGTTTGTTCAACTGGTTCTAATTCAGGTTCATTTAGTTATTCTTATTATCATATAGGTACTTGAATATCTAAAATTACTAAGTAAAGGTTTAAAATCTGTACCACCTTTGTATAACTGGTCCTCAGTTTTAATTTGTCAAACTGAAATAAAACCTCCGAAATAGAAACAGATCTAAAATTATTATTAAAACACATAAGATCAGACAAAACATGGCTTTTACTTTCCTGCGATACCCATCATAAAAATTACGTCCAGATAGAAAAATTCATTCAATTTATAGTCATAAGAGCTAAACATTTCAAGAAACCCCAATATGAGTGCCAAACTTAGGCCACCAAGACTACCAAACTTCAAGTTACCTTCTCTGCCAGATTTGTGGCTTTCAAATGTTGTGTTCTTATTCTGTTATTTTATTTCGAGATCACAGAGCGCACTCCGAACATTTACCGAACTAAAAATGTTTGCTTTTTGGCAGTTCAGGCTTAGCTCTGAACTACAAAAAAGTTTTTTTAAGTTTTAAATAAACAAAACTGTATTTCAACTTTTATATCGATTTTAGCGGTGGGCAGAAGGGAAATATAGTAGGAAAAAAACAGGCGTATTATACAAAATTCATGGTCAATAGTGAAAAAGAGTGTGAGATTTATTTATTGAAAAATATTTTCTTGCGAAATCTCCTGCTGCCTTTTAGCTTTGAAAATATTTTCTGTTATTTTATATATTTCAAGGTCATGCCATCCAATTATCCCTGACAGTTCAGTATTTTGGTGCGACGCAAATTTATTCGTACCTACTTCAAAACAACTTGTTGATACAATACGAGTGGGATGAGTACTATTAAATTGGGCATAAAACAATACTAAATAAATAAAACTCGGTGTATCCGGAGTAATTTGCTTAAATTTCTTTTTCTGAAAGGGGAGCCGTTAGCTGCCCCTAAAACCATTTGCAACCATTATTTGTTTACTGTCTGGCATGGAATGGATAGTAAATTGGGTCGTCAAAAAATGCTATTGATACTTATGTAGCTATATTCAAAAGCTTAGGGAAATCAATACATTAATATTATTCAATTGAAGTGAAATACCAATGAAGTTGTTTAATATAATAAAATACAAAAGTGATAGATAAATCTGTTTCAGTAAAGAAAATATCTGGTAGTTTTGTGATGGTATAAAGTTTTTTCCAACTTCTTCGGATGTTGCCTCTACAGATTCTGGAAAGAATCACTTGAAAAGAATATATGATATTCTGGAATTCTACCTTTAAAACAGACTTTTGCGAGTAAAACAAGGAACGGAATTTTCAGGATTGAAAAAAATAAATGCTGGTGTCCCAGATGGAAGTGTTTTCTTGGCCCAGTGTTTTTGGTACTTAATACTCGAGATATAACGGTGTTTTTTAAGATCTTGAGAACTTTAAATAATAATACAAGACAGAAATATTATCAGAATGAATTTTATTTATTTTAAATATAATTTTAATATGTCCGCCGCGGTTACGAGTTTCATAGTTCATTCGATCAGTCTAATTGTTCACTACTTTTTCCAATAAATCTGGCCGTATGCCGTCAATGGTGGCTTGAATATAGGCTTCTAATGCTTAAAAAATCGCTGGTTTGTCAACATAAACCATGGACTTAACATAGCCCCATAAAAAGTAATTGAGAGGCGTTAAGTCGTACGAAGGCAAGGAGGAGACAACGGATTTCAAATCCGCGGGTTGGTAGTGGGACGAAGCATGTAGGTAAGTGTTTGTGTGTGCATTCTTGCAGTAAACTGTATAAAAAGTGTAACAGCGTAGGGAAAGTCTTAAAAAGATATGGTATAAAATCCATGCATTTTTACCACCTAAAAAAGTGATTAATTACCTCCAATCACCAAAAGACAAACTCCCCCTACGGACACCTGCAGTATACATATATTGGTCATCATATACATATGTAGGACAGACTCAGAGGAGCATTGCTATACGCGACGTGTCCTCTTGTGCTCAGCTGCTAGTTGACGCAAGATCTACATGTTGAAAAAATCAAACAAGAGTTTCTGTTTCGTAAACCGCGAAAGGATTAGAGTGGCTCAAGCTTTGTGGTGTTTGCACTGATGGTGCTCCTGCTATGCTTGACTCAAAATCAGGATTCCAAATAAAAATAAAACAATTGCTCCTCAAATAATTGGGACCCATTGGATTGAATGATTAACAGTTATGCAATTGAAACAAAGACTCGGCCGGTTCTTCTGAAGGAAGTCCTTGATGACATTTTACATGATATTTACTACATTTAATCGAGTGCTCTTAACAGTCGTTGGTTCAAAGAACTCTGGGCAGACATGGATGCCGTTTATCATTTTATTCAAATGGATACTAATACCGTTAATTGTTTCTTTGAAATAAAAGAAAAAATTGAACTATTTTTCGATAAGTATTCAAATAAAATTCGATATTGCAAACTAATTAAAGAATTATGACAGGTGGGTTAAAGTCGCTTATTTGGCATCGTATTTGAAGAACTCAACAAATTTACCTTTAAAATGCAAGAACAAATAAAATTTGCGCTTTACTTATAAAACTTTGTGTTATATTTATGTTGAAGATTTTAAATAGTAAATTCTTACCAAATCCTAACCACAATCTACAACGTATGCGCATTATTTCTAACATTCAATGTTTTTTTTTAAATATATTGGGTCTCAGAAACCTAGCTATAAGTCAGTATGGGTCGCCAGTTGGAAAAGGTTGGGAACCGCACTACATTCCTCGTCTGGTAGGCGAAGCGATTGAAATCAAAGACTACCGAAGTTTCAATCGAAGCGACAGTTTCAATTTTTCGCCAACTTGGGATCCAATCTTAAACTTCTCACGTTCGAATAAATTGCCGCCTTACACCAACAGTGATGTATTGAGTGACCTCGGTTTACTCGTGCCCAACTTTCCCATATACGCAAGGTCCGTTATCGGGGTTCAAAGGTCGAACGAATGGATTTTTTGCTCTTATTTCAAAAACAATAGGCTTTAGAGAAAAAAAAGTTTAACAAACTTATAGCTGAGTCCATTTTACATAAAACAGCTGAAAATAGTTTCCACATACCATTTAACGTTTAGAAGTTACATCACTTCAAAGTCTTAAGGTGTGTTCACACCAAAGAAACATTTATTTTAAACATTTCGGAAACATTTAAAAAGCATTTCAGAAATGTTAAAATGTTTCTGAAATGTGTTTTTAGGTCTGGACGTTTCGCGAAACATTTCTGAAATGTTTATGAAATGTATCTCTGACGTTTCCCCTTTCGAACGGAAATCTTTCTTTATTTTTTCAAGAATTTTAGTCTAGTTGACAGTTTTTTGTTTTTGTTTGTTTGTATTTTGTTCTTGATTAGAAAACCCGACGCTGATTGCTCTTTTTTTACAATCCATCTTGAAGTACAAAGCTGGATACATAAAATGGGAAACATATAAACACATAAGAAATGTTTCAGAAATTTCAGAAACATTTCTGAAATGTTTCTGCAATGTTTTATAAATAAATGGGAAACATTTCACAAATGTTTTGTAAACAAATGTTTTTTTTTTTCTTGTGGACACACCTGTTCAGTTCAAATATTCGTTAAGATACACAATATGTTTACTATATTTCAAAGCACCTTGGAGGTCAAATATTAGGTACGTTATATATACAATATTTTTGATTTTTCAAACCCCGTGTATTAATCTTCCTGGTGATACTATACATATATAAAAAATGGGCACGGCTGGGTCGCACGTACTTGCTCTTATGTGCCTAATCACATTGGATGGCAAGATCTTTGACACAAACAAATAACATTTACATTGAAAATAACACAGTTTGAACTTATAAAAACTATCAAAAACACAAAACTTATATTAAAAATGAAGTACGCCATTACACGTCTTAAATTACAAAGAATTTGATAAAATCCTGTTTTTTAATTTTAGTTTTTTGAATTTTTTTTTATTTTTTTATGCAGTTTTTTAGAGTTTATTAATACACATGTGATTATAAAATTAAAAATTATTTTTTTTAATTGGTTTTAAAAATATTGATTTAAAAAAAAATTTTCAAAAACTATTTTTTATTAGAAAAATAAAGTTTATCAAAATTTTGACATGCAGAATTAATTTAGCTATCTAAATCTATGAAAGGTCTCGTTAATAGACTTTTCCCGTATATGTGGTTCTAATCAAATGATAGTCAATACCAACAGAAAAATTCTCAAAAATGTTCATCAAAATCGTTGGAGCCGTTTTCGAGAAAAATATGCTTTTCCTAAACGATCGTATGGCAAGTACCGTTATTTTTAGCCCTAAAATTAAAATTTCAATTTCAATGTTTGATTGTTATTTCAATTTTTTTTATATTCACGAATCCTAAACTTGCCTTATAGTCCCTATAATAAAATCGCAAGTAAAAACCATACTAGTACTTAATCACCAAGGTGGTGTGGAAAAAAGTGCACATATCCGGTATATTAACGAAACTTTGAAGTGTTATAAAGAACTATTTTTTAAAAATAAACTTCAAAGGATGTTCTTGAAAAAAATTATCTCAGTTATGCGATACTTAGGCACGTTTTATAAATAATTTTGGTAGAAAACGCTATTCAAAAGAATTTATATTTTTGGGAATGAATCTAAGTCTATTAATTATTCTTTGAAAGGAACATTTGTTTTTCTTGTAAATTGTTTCCATATTGACTTAATAAACTAAATGCTGACAATCGCATGTCGTAACCAAAAAAAAAAAATTCAATCTCAATGTTGACATGATAACTTTACATTAGTTTCTATCAACAACAAAAACTTTGAAAAAGAACTTATTCTAGGAAAAAATATATGTATCCAAATAAATTAGATTTTCGAAGTTTTTCTTTTCCTTGACCTTGACTATGAAAAAATGTTGAATGGGGCATATTAACTACAAAAAAATTGAATATGCCTAACAATGTCGGTGCAAAACACAAGTTACATTTTTACTTGCGATTATAGGTACTATAATACAAGTTATGCATTCGTGCAGATTAAAAAAATTGAGATAACAATCAAACATGACATTACGATGATAGAGAAACATATTTGAGTTACTGGCAAAATTCTGCCCGTCTGTCTGTCTGTACGGATGTATATTGGACTGCAGCCTAAACGGTTGGACCAATCGTCTTCAAATTTTGAACTTAAGGTTATTTTGACATTCAATTTTTTTTAGCCTAAAAAAATAACGGCACATGTTATATAACCGTTATGTAAAAGCTTATTTTTCTCGAAAAGGGCTCCAAGAATTTTTATTAAAAAAAATCAGTGTACTATTGTAGGTATGCATTATAATTTGGTGAAAAAAAAATTAATATGGTGGGCTAAAAACGGTACCTCCCGTAGGACCGTTTTTTTTTGACTTTCTCGAAAACTGGTGATCCGATTTCAATCAAAATTGATATTCAAGAAGATGTAGGTAGCCTTAGTAATTTTGCATTAATTTTTTTTCGAAAACTTTTTTTTTTGTATTTATAATAATTTAAAAAAAATTTGAAAAATCAATATTTTGAAAACGAGTAAGTGAAAATAAATAAAATAAATTTATTGGCGCGACAGCTCCTTAAGGAGCCAAGGCCTAGTGACTTATACTCTCAACCATTCCAGTGTGTGTGTTGTTACTCTGCAAGAATGGAAGGGACCTACAATTTACCGCCGAGTCCGAACGGCTACATGAGATGCACTTTTTCGAGACAAATTTTACTCTTGGAGGTTTTGTCAGTTCCTCGCAAGAGGCAGTACCCCAGAAAAAAAGGTGGCTATGAGCTGGATTTGAACCCAGGTTCTTTCGCTTAGCAGTCCGACACACTAACCACTAAGCCACGGGGCACTACAAACGAGTAAGTGAATTTTTTTAAAATTTTGTTTTTAAATGTACGCTATTTTTGTGCTTAAGTTGGTATTCTTGAATTATTTTTTTTATTTTTTTTTTAATTGTTTAAAAAAACCGTTTTATTTAAAAACGGCGCTACAATTTTGAAAAAAAAATTCACACTTTTTAACATTTCCTAAAGAAATAAAATGGCGTTTAAATTTTTTCACCCAATACAATTTAACGTATTTTATTCGAACAACCAAAAGTCACAAAAATCGATTAAATGCTTTGATGTTCCCTTTAATTTTCTTTAATTTTATTCCTTAATGTGACCGCACATATGAGCAAGTACGTGCGATCCAGTCGTGCAATTTATTTTTTGTGTTTTGGAGTGCATGTCGATGCAACATTGATTATAAATATTTGCTTGCAACTTATCTGCAGTTAAAATCTAGTTGTTCAGATTTTTGTCTAGCTTAAGTTAGATATTAGTGAATAAAAAAAAATAAAAAAAAAACCTAGATACAATTTTGATTACTTCGGAATAAAATCAACGCCGATATAACATTTACGCTTTAGGTAATACCTTAGGCGCGAGTTATAGCGATCATTAAAAATCCATCATTAAAAGTTGAAACAGCTGGAAACTGGATTTTGTTACGTACGAGTAGTTATAGCGATCATTAAAGTTGTGTCAGAATTTACAGGTTGGCCTGTCAGCCATAACCTCAAATTTGTTTTAATGATGCAAAATGCTTCAGTAAACTTTTTAATGATGTGGTGGAGCATTAAAAAAATGGACCACAAACACTGGAACGAAATGTTCCATTATTCTGTCAAATGACAATCAGCTGTTCAGTAAAACCAATTTTCATCATTAAAATAAATAAATGTTTTTTAAATAAATAATACTGTTTCCCGGGTTTGTTTTTTGTCAAAATAAATTATTTCAATTGATTTGCCATCGATTGGCATAAGTTTTTTGTTTTAAATCTTTTTCTAACCCACAAAAATATCCAATTGAATTTTTTTAATGATGGTTTTTAATTATCGCTATAACTGGCCCCTTACATATGGTGGCGCTAAAGTCCTGGCTGAACCTGGGCCTTAACCAACAAGCTTCTCCAGCCACTCGGTCCCTAGCTAGCTGCCTCCAGTTTCGGACGTTAAGTCGGTTGGAGTCCTCTTCCACTTGTGTGCGCCACCTGAGTCTCAGTCTTCCTCTACTGTGCCTTCCCTCTGGGGTGGACTCAAAAATATTCCGGGCCGTAGTATTGATGTCCTTCGCACTAATAACCCAGCCATCTGAGACGTTGAATTTTTACTCTTTTGGCTAGGTCTGTGTCACTGTACAGCGTGTAGAGTCCTTCATTGTATATTCTTTTCCACTCTCCGTTAATACATACGGGACCAAAAATCACCCAGAGAATTTTTCTCTTGAAGCAGCCTAAAGCGTCCTCATCCACTTTTGATAACGTCCATGCGTGTGCACCATAAAGCATGTCTGGGATGATGAGGGTCTTACAAAGGGACAATAGTTGCCCGAGAAAGAGAGCTATGCTTATTGCTTCTCAATTGCCTTCTCAGCCCGAAGAAGCAGCGATTGGCCAGAATTATTCTTCGTTTGATTTCAGATTTCAGGTGTTGTTGTTTGAGTTAATAGCGGAGCCATAACAACCTCAAAGTTAAAGCTGTATATCGTGATGTTTCGTCCAAGACGTCGATGTTGTGTGGTCTTCTTGATAACAGCAGATACTTATTTGGTTTTGTCCTCATTGACTGCTAAGCCCATCTTCGCCGCTTCGGAAGAGCTTCGCTTTTGCCGAAAAAGAAAAATACGGGAGAGGGTCGAAATTCAGAATTTTAAAAAACCAGAATTTTAAACGCACAATTTTGTTAAATTTTGTTTTCCCCCTCCTCATATCGACCAATAGCACTAACACCCCTTCTTTCTAAGGTCATGGAAATGCTTATTAACCGTCAGCTTAAGGAATATCTCGAAGATCGTAAGCTTCTCCATGACCGTCAATATAGCTTCCGCAGAAACCGTTCCACTGGGGATCTGCTGGCATTTCTCACCGAACAGTGGAACAAATCTTTACATCGCTTTGGTGAAAGGAAGATTATTGCTTTTGATATCTCCTAGGCATTTGATAGAGTTTGGCAAGAAGCTCTTTTATCGAAAATACGTGCTTTTGGGATCGATGATACTCTTGTTCGTTGGATTAGAAGCTATCTTCTGGACCGTTCAATACAAGAAGTATTGGACGAATTCAAATCTGATTCCCACAAATGCTGGTGTGCCCCAGGGCTCTGTTCTGTCTCCGACTCTTTTCCTCATTTTTATAAATGATCTTCTGTCTGTTACTTCTAATCCACTTAACTGTTTTGCTGACGACTTTACCCTCAGCTTTTCATATTTGTTCGCTTCGGACGTACAATTGCTACGGTACCGTATGTCAAGCTCATTAAACTCCGATTTATACAGCATTGTCAAATGGGGTAATAGGAATCGTGTGGAGTTTAATGCTGCAAAACTCAATGCTGTCTTCTGTCGTTAAAGCTAAACATACCCAAAATGCCATTGTCCATGAATGGCACTTACATCGAAGAAACCGAAAATATTTCAGCACTCGGTGTGTTCCTCCGTTGGAACGACCATATATTTGAGATCGCTAAGAATGCTGTTAAGTGCTTAGGTTTTCTATATCGGTGTAAGAAGTATTTTCCCCATCTGATCTGGCTACAATTTATAAAGCGTTTATACGCCCTAAACTCGAATATAACTCCCACCTCTGGGCAGGTGCTTCACAAAAGTCTCTTCACCTGCTTGGTAGAACACGAATCGAACGTTAAGATTGATAGAAAATAGAACTGCCGCTGAAACAATTGCCCCTTTCGAACAACGACGCAATGTTTCATGTCTTTCCTTGTTTTATTGTCTCTTTTATAAAAAATGTTCACTCGAAGTAGCATTCCTCCCCTTAAAAGTTTCTCCCGTAATACTCGTTTCGCAACAAATGCCCATCAGTTCACCCTTGAGCCAAATTTCGGATGTACCGACAAATATACAGATTCTTTTTTTAGCCGAACAACACGAATTTGGAATGGTTTACCCGGCGAGATTTTCCCTTGCCATTTTGATCTGCAAACATTCAAAACCAATGTTAATCGACACCTCCTATCTCTCCCCTCCCTATCTTCCTAATGCCCGCGCAGTGTGTTCTACATTAAAAGGGAAACAACTAGTCCCTTGTGAGCGCCAATTTTTAGCCAATTTGCAAAGTTTTAGTTAATTTATTTTTTAAAAAAAATTATCCTCGCGTGATGCGCGGTCAGGAGTTTCGGCTTCAATTTATAAGATATATATAGTGATGATGATGATAAGATGAGAGGACTTCGTATTGGACTAAACAAATGCCTATTTTCTGGATTCTGGAAGAAGTCATCCTCAGACGCCTTAGAAAATAAAGCAATGATCTTAACCTCATCCCCAACATGCAGTTTGGCCTTCGTGAAAATCACTCGGCACTGCATCCATTATTGAAATTCCAGTCCGACGTCTGCCCAGTCCTAAATTGGTTGCTTTCTGGATGTGGAAAAAGCATTCGACAGCGTGTGGACTACCTTCATCGTTAACAAAAAATTAGTTTTCTTTTCTTTCTTCCAGGAAAGCTGTAACTCATCAATCAAACATATCAAGGCCGAAGTTGCACAAGGTTCAAAATTGGGATCTTTCCTTTTGAACTTGATGACATCCCATCAACTCATGCCAACGGACTGCAAAAACCTACTCTTCGCTTATGACTCACTTACTTACGCCTCCTAAATATCTCTACTAATTGCAGTCCGAAGAGTCAAAAACCACATTATCAGACTTTAAGAATATTACAGGAAATGGGGAATCCAGATCAACACAACCAAATCTGAACTAGTGTGCTTCAGAAGACCTGCTTACCATAGCCGTTCTGCAGCAACCTGTAAAAGCGTTTCCTTGAAGTTCCCTGATGGATCATCAATAGCAGCTAAAATTAATGCCAAGTACCTTGGGATCAACTTTAACGAGCTTTTCAAATGCACTCCAGGGCAGTGCTTAAGAAAGCCAACTGTGCGTTCAATCGTGTACACCATTTACTGAGGAAAAGAAATGGTTTCAGGAAGTCAACGAAAATACTAATTTATAACTATAATTGGACTCAGTGGCCAATTATAAGCTACAGTTTTACTGTGTGGTTCACCATCTCCAAGTCAGCGATGAACCAACTCGAACAATTCGAAAGGAAGATATTAAAGATGTACACCGGACTTATCTTCAATCATTGTTACTGTAGTGCAACAAACGCCTTTAGTATGAATCTGAAATCAAGCCACTAGACCAGTTTCTTATACAGTCAGCGATGAATTTTATCTCAAAAAACCCCCAACCACCCTAACCCACTCATGAGAAGGATGACCACCCTGGAACGACATCCCGAACCTAGGTATCTTAGAGCCATGGGTATGTTATGGTGTGTCAACACCAAAGAAGCATTTATTTCAAACATTTCAGAAACATTTAAGAACATGTCAGAAATGTTTCTTTCTCTCTAAAATGTTTCTGAAATGTTTATTTAGGTCTGAACGCTTCGCGAAACATTTCTGAAATGTCTATGAAATGTCTCCATGTTTCCCCTTCCAAACGCAAATCTTTCTTTATTTTTCAAGTACATATTTTAGTCTAGTTGACAGGTTTTTTTTTTTTGTTTGTTCTGATTTTGTTCATGATGACAAAACGGGATGCTATGAATGCTCCTTTTTCAAAATCCACCTTTAAGTACAAAACTGAATACATAAAATGGGAAACAAATAAACATTTAAGAAATGTTTCAGAAATTTCAGAAACATTTCTGAAATGTTACTGAAATGTTTTTTAAACAAATGGGAAACATTTCAGAAATGTTTTTTAAAGAAATTTTTCTTTGGTGTGGACATACCTTTAGATATAATCAATGACAGCGCTGAAGCAGTTTCCTTCTACGCTGACACGGGGTCAGCTTTCTAACCCGGCTAAATGCCAACTCAACCCCCAACCCACAGAAAACCCCTCACTGGCGCGTTAGGCCCCCTATGTGCCAACAAACGAAAATCATTTTAATCAATATTTATGTATAGTTATAAATTAATTTAGGTCAAATTGTAAATATAATTCATGTTCAATAAAATAATCTTGAATCTTGATTCAAGCCGATAATAAATTTATTGAAATATCTAAAATGGTTTGCGTTTTATTTAAAAAAAAAAAGTTATCAAGTACTTATTCGAAAAAATCATATACCTTGAATCGTTTTTTATTTCTTTTACATAAATACAATTTGAAATTAAATAAACATTAGATTTTGTTCTTTTGATTTCCTTGAATATTTTTAACGTCTTTTCATTAAAATTCAAATTGAAAAAAAAATCAAAATTGAACTTCGATGGGCTTATTCCACTAATATTCTGAATGCCTCATATCTTAAAGGCTGAACTATAATGGTTGGAATGGCGAGAACGGAACCGTCCGTAAATGAGCTAAAACAAGTAATTCGTATATTATGCCCTAAATGGCGGATTGCTCCGTTTCGTCAAGTTTCGATGAGTTTTGCTTACGGACTCTGCGCTAGCGAGCGCATTTTACGAACGAAAACTTGACAGCTGGCTTCTGATGGTGTTTGTAATGAATAACATTTGACATATACATCCGTGGCATTCTGTCCATTATGGGTAGACGTGCTCATTTGACAAACGGATTGGAATGTTTCGGTCGGTTTTGACAATAGCTTCCGCTTGCTTCCGACCATTATAGTACGAAACAGTGAGAATATACGTGATTTGTATAACCAACCCGAAATGACTTTAATAAAGTTCAACTTATGTATTGGACAGAATGGAAAGAAACTTTTCGTTTGGTTTTGACACCAGCTTCCTATTTCTTTCGCTTATTACGGTTGGGCTTTTAATTTTAGGTTTTATTTAACCTTCCATCTCTATGTCTTTATCGATAATGATCCCATTCCCAATATTTGCAAATATTGGTAATACTACCAATCTCATTATACTATATTGATTTCTTATTGAATTTGTTTATTGTTTTTTCAGGCCACAACGCATTGAAAAAATCGATATGCATGCAATTCAAATTTGTTATAATTTCTGTTTAATACTGTAAATTGTTCTTTTGTCAATGACTCGGTATTTTCGCCCATTAAAATCACTCGTTTATGTAATCGAACATATCAACCCAATTATTCATTTGCTCACCAGAGCACCATAGGTGAAGGGTTTCCCAACTGAACGACAAGAATTTATACAATCTCAAAGCCTTAATGTAGCGGCAGACAATGTGTCAGCTTGAGGTTTCCTCGCAAATAGATAGCTCTTGGCACTGGCACGCGTATTTTGATAGAAGCTCATCGAAGTGACAAAGTAACATTTGTTAACGGCCGAAAAGTAATTTATTTTTGCATGTGGCTATTTTGAGTTTTTTTTTCTATCTTAAAGATACAAGTGCAAGTGCAAGTCATCAACTTTGAACGACACTGACATCGAACAATTTGCGCCACATTCTTTTGGCAACGTTTTTCTGTTTCTTGTTTTGAGATGAATTTGGGAATTTTCGTCGAATTTTTGGCCACAAATTGCTTTATTTTTAGATTTAGAAAATAAATTAAAACAATGCTCTTGCTTGGACACGGATTTAGATGAGCATATTGCAAAAAGAATTAATTATACCGCATGACGGATGCACGAAGATTGTATTTTTAAATGTTTATGGTCACTTAATGCTGATATAATGTTTTCTATAATTAACTATAAAAATCTTCACTTGGTGTGATACACGTGCTATGGATTAGTTAAGTAATGTAAATACATAATAACAAATGGATTTTAAATAATTTTTTTTTAATATTCTTTTAAATGTTCTACAGATGTGTTTTTTAAGTTGGATATGAAATAATAAAAAGTATTAATTGATGCAAACTTAGCTAAAGGCCATTTCTCGGCCGTGCCATAAATTGTTAAAAAAAGCAAAAAATGCAGCACTGTTTTTAAGCCTACTCTTTCATATAATGTAGTAGATTTTACCCGCGACTTCGTGCCCGTAGACTTTAGAATTGGGTTCATAGAGTGTATGTGTAATAAAAACTGAATGGGGTTTTGTAATAAGCAAAATTTATTTTAATAGATAATAAATAAAAATAAATAAATTAAACATAAAAACGACGTCGCCATATACGTCTGTAAGACGTATACTGGAGAGCTAAATGTCCGGCTAATATCCGTATAATGCATATACGTATATAATACATACACGTAGAATATATACATATATATTATACGGATACTAGCCAAAACATTTAGCTACTTCATCGTATTGAAGTATATTTGACATATTATAGATTGAAAATAAACATAAAAACGATGTCTGACCTAATGCAGGCACTCTAAATTACTCGATATCTTTATTAAGATATCTAATATATCTGAGCCTAAGAATAACTTATATTAACATTAATACTAATGGGTTTTACTTTTCCCCAGAAAAAAAAATAAAACTAGGCATCTGATCATTTTTTTCGTTTTTGTTGTACTTATAATAAACTAAAACTAAATAAAAAAATAAACTAAAAATAAACTAATGCTACTTAAACCTAGAACAGACAGCAACAGTTTTTTTTTCATTTTGTATTTCTTTTGTATGTTTTATGTTTTATGATGTTTTATGTGTTTTTTTTTGTACCACCGTAACTGCGTTTCCCTACCTACTTAAGCCTACCCAACAAAAATGTAAGCCGACCAAAGGCAATAAAGGTCGATTGCAATTATCGGTTATTAAGCTACCAAAACAGATGCACCTGATCAAAATATTCCCTCCGATCCCTTCCGGACATAGCCCTACTGAACCGGAGCCGCTCTGCTCCCTCCGACAATGTCTCGCTTGATTAAAAAGTTATCTATCCTGTTTATATTGGCCCCGTTGTATAGGACTTCGTTAGGATAGTAGTGTTTGTACACCGACTCTGGAGTTCTGTGAAGTCCAAGACAGGTACGAATACACTGTCTCTCAAACACCCGAATCTTTTCCATTAAAGATGGTGCAACGTTGAACCACACAGGGCATCCGTAGGCAATCATCGGCCTAATGCGGGCCATGTAGCAAATCACCTTCACCCTGCTATCAAGGTGACTGCTATAAAATAACCGTCTTGCCAGGGCGAAAGCTCCCCTAGCCCTGGCTAGAGCAGCCTCTACATGTCGATTGAAATACACATACTGATCTAGCCAGATACCAAGGTACTTTACCACATCTTTACTCGCCAGTGTATGTCCATGTGGTCCAGCGATCACTAGCTTGCGCCAGTTCTTTCTCGTATCCCCCGAAGCCCTAGACCCTAGACAAAGGAGTTCTAAACCGGATAGTTTCACATTTCTGGAAGTTAATTTTCAGCTTCCAATAATTACAATATTGCTGAATCTTATCGAAGTCACGTTGCAAGAGAATTCTGATGACTTTAACTTTTGGACCTGTTTTGTAAGCAACTAAATCGTCGGCATACGCAATTGCATGAGGTAGATTCCCAATGGGATCACTGGTGTAAATACTAAAGAGAATCGGCGAATTCACTGCTCCCTGTTGCAGACAGTTCTTAATATCAAACGTTGTGGTAGATGTTACATTGCCACTCTTGACAAAAAAGTTTCTACCATTAAGCATGTCGTAAAGCATATAAAGCAGTGGTTTACTTATGCCCAATCTGGTTAGCTTCAGATAAAGACCCTCTAGCCATATGGTGTCGAAAGCTTTCTCCAAATCAACCAGACAGGCACCCTTGCATTGATTCTTAGTATTGTTCCATTGAACAGCAGATACTAGCTTAGACGCGGCATGAATTGTGTCATGTCCGTGCCACACAGCCGAAGCTACGCTCGATGTTGATGAAGCATTTTCAAAAAAAAAAGAAGTTATTTGGCGGACCCCTTATTTTATTGCGCAAAATGTTCTGTTTTATGTATAACCAAAGACTCTTTGCCTAACATATAAGTACATTCATATTTTTATATTAAGAGTTTCTTCTGTAATATTTCTGTTATATTTTGTTTATTGATTAATTTTTTTAAGATAAAAACTGTGTTAGATTATTTTTCTTTTTGTTCATTATTTGGAATTTAAAAATATGGTCACCGTAGGTATCGTACATCAGAGCTTAGTAGGAGGCCTAATTTTTCCTATAAACAATGTGAGTTTAGAAATTCCAGAAAATTATAAGGCGTATTGTTTTGTAATGCTTAAAATCTTTATTATAGTGCTAATGAAACGTTTATCGACATGGATGGAGAAAGCAAATCATCGAATCTTATTCAGATCGAGATATTCTATGATGGATGCTATATGTTTGTGCTGAAAAGCAAATAGCAGAGGAATTTAAAAAAACAAAACAAAAAACTGGACACTTTGGTGGATTTTCAAGCAGTCTTTGGCTAATTAGATAAAAATTCGTTGTTCTAACTACTACAGAAAGAAAATGTCACAGTCACATAAATTCGATAAGGGTTTAAAAACATGTGGTTGTAAGAAACATGTTGTAAAATAAAAGGTTCTTTTTAAGAGGTATAGAACTTTTAAATGGATTAAGACAAAGTATTTTTTTTTAAATTGGCATAAAATTTACTTTATTCAAAAGATAATCTTCTGGCATTATAACTTAAATATGATTTCTGGTATACAACCGCCACGGCTGGCTCGAACGTAGTCTAATCTGGAGGTCCAATATTCGATGACTTTTTCCAACGCGGCAATAACGCGAGGAATGTTGTCCTCCAGATGGTCAATCATTACGGGCTTATGGACGTAGACTAACGACTTCACATATTCTCACAGAAAATAGTCAAGCGGCGTTAAATCGCACTATCTTGAAGACCAATTCACGGGTCCGTAACGTGAAACTATGCGGTTACCAAACTTTTCCTTCAATAAATCAATTGTGGCACGAGCTGTGTGATATGTTGCGCCATCTTGTTTAAACCACAGATCCTGCACATCATTTTGTTCAATTAATGAACGAAAAAGTTACTAATCATGGCTCTATAGCGGTCACCATTGGCTGACATTGACGTATTATCATTTAGAGTAAACGTGGTGCGAAAAGGTTCCATAGTTGATCGAATAAGTACATCTGATGGACAAATATGTTGACCATAAAATGGACGTAGTGTGTGATCCGTATTTTGATCAAAAACATGATTTTCAAAAAATAAATTTGCACAATTTGAAAGCGTTGTTCAGACATCAGTCTTTTCATGTTGAAATGTTAAACCAAACTAAAAATAAATCAATTGACAACTGACAAAACGGTCGCCATTTAAAATAGTGTTGCCAACTTAAAGTTCTATACCTCTAAAAAAACACCCTTTACATCAAGATCACGATGTATGTGCATGTGAAGAAAGAGATAGAAATCCGATCACAGATCCTGAAGTCTTTCTGGAGCGATGGGAAAGTGTACTGTTATAAAAAGTGATTAACCGGCTCAAAAATAACAAGGCCTCGAGAGCCGATAGAACACCCGCCAAGCAGAGCGAAGACGTTTTGTAGTACGAATACCAAAAATGTGACTCAAGACGAAGCATTACCCTATATGTACATATAGTGATTATCAACACACACGTGAGCAGTACCAGTATACTTGATCAGTTGATCTTAATACTCAACAACCACATTCCAAACATCAAATATTAATATGAGATTTTAGGTTTTTATTTTCGCGGACGATATTCATATTAGATAAAGTTTTTTATTTTTATCTAATATCAAATATTAATTTGATGTTTGGATTAATAATTACTGATATGTAAGCAAAGTGAATGCAGGACTAGTATTAAATGAAAAATGATAAGTTGAATTCCTTTTTCATCTATTACACATAATAAAATTGTGTGTCTGAAAACAAAAACACAATTTTTAAATTTTGTTTCTGTCTTGTCTTTCTAAAGGGTTTTTCTTAAGCGCTTCCTAACTTTAAATTAAAATAAAACAAAGTATGTATAAGATATCATCGAAATTTTGTATTACTTTCAAAGGCCTATTAATGCCATTGTGTGAAATATAACATCGTTTAAATGTATGCCGCGGCTTCTCTGATTGGCGCGCATCCGAAGTGTGCAATTTTCCATGACTCTAAGTGCATAAATCAGGATGAATTTGACTGATGGCATTGATTATAATGGCTTTGAGGGCGGCTCTGGTTTGTTGCCTATTCGCATAGACCTTCGACTTAAGAAAACCCCACAAGAAAAAGTCTAAAAGTCCCCCAAATCGCTCATGCGAAATGTCCGATGTGACATGAGCTGTGTGGCACGTGGCGCGTTCCTGTTGAAACCAGATATCGTTGGTGTCCATATCATCCAATTCATCATTTAGGCCAACAGAAGTTGGTAATCATCGATCTATAGCGCTCGCCGTTGACGGTGATGACCTGGCCAACATTGTTCTCAAAGAAATATGGATCGATGACGCCGCCAGCCAATAATCAACCCCAAACAGAGACTTTATTGGGATACATTGGACGCTTTTGGATCTCATGTGGATTGGTATCGTCCCGAATTCGGCAAGTTGTGGTCTGCAAAAGGCCGAGTTCTAGTGAGCGAAATCGACTGCTTTGGCAGATCTTGCGTTTCGTCAACGATCGGGTATTGGTTGATTGTTTACTAAGCCATCTACCACACTGCGAATAGTCCGATTATGGCGACCGTATAGTGGGCGAAGAGTGCGGAATGCACTAATGGCCGCTATCAACTGTCATAGTTCGGAAGTTCCTATAGGAAGCCCCATTAAATTTGTAACCATAAAACTTTTTAACCATGTTCACAAATAATCAAATTTTAAAAAATCCCTTCTCAAAAATTTGAAATTAAAAAAAGAGTTGTATATAAAGTTAGTTTACGGACAATAATTTTACGTAATAAGGTCATCAGAAAACATCGATGGCAGCAACACCAACATACAGCCCGTTAACTCACACCTACAAACCCCCTCGTTAAATCCACACGCACGCACCTCAATATCTACACATACTTTCTATTTTAACAAAACTCCGCCTATTCTGTATTTTTTATCTCTCTAAAAGTACAAACTTTTTGAATTTGAATGGAATTATTTTGAGAATTTGCGCCTGTTCTTTTTCATCTCCGCCTGTTGCTTGCGATCGATTTTAATTGAAACAACCACAGTATCGCGGTTAGCATGAGTCATGAGTCTTATCAGCATGAGCCTTATCAGCATGAGTCTTATCAGCATGAGTCATGTTATTTCCTACGTGTAGCCTGTCATCGATTTAAAAGACGTTATCACGCCAAAAAAACATTTTTTTATGCTACGTACTTCCAATAATATGTATGCACGCTGATGCATTGATATTCGGCGAATTATGTCATCATCATCAAGTTAACGGTGCACGCGTATAATCGTTCATCTGAGAAGTTACGTTACGTACCGTGTGTACAGAAGCCATCGCCTCTGTTGACGTGAGTGTGACAGAGGATCCGATTTAATCGATCCGACGCCGTTGTCTACAACCAGTGTGCGAGTCCACACTTGGCAAAGTTTGAGGAGGATATTGGGCTACATCTATATAAGATTCAAGTGGTGACAGAATTAAATCCAGCGGACCATTAATTGCATCTTGTGTTCGGTAAACACAACTAGAAGTGAAATAGTCCAGTCAAAATAGACATTTGACTTAGCCAAAATTCGCATGTGAATTTTTTAATGATTAAAACCGCGATATCTCACGAATTGTAAGTCATAAGAGAAAAAATTACTGAGCTGATTTTGTAGAGAATTGTATGATCTACAACTTTTGTCTAACCTATTTTCACGATAAAACTTACCGTTTTTGAGAAAAATGGAAAAAACCTTAATTTCGTATGTTTGACCTTGAATACAATTTTTTGCAGATGTAGGATCGAATATATGACTTATTTTTGTCTATTTTGACTGGACTAAAACCAGATTTGTATCGTCAAATCCTCTTCTGCAATGAAGCTCATTTCTGGCTTAGCGGGTATATAAAACAAGCAGAATTTTCGTTTGTGGAGTGAGATCCTCCATTCCATCCACAAAAATTACTGTTTGGAGCGGTTTACATGCCAGAGGTGTCATCCCATTTGTTTTTAAATCCGAACATTACTGTTAAGGGTGAACGCTACAGACAAATGATTCGTTTTTTTTTTGTTCCTCATGTCAGTGGAAATCACTTTGTTGAGCCAAACGTTTGGTAACCATATTATCTCAAGAAATGGACCCGTGAATTGGTCACCTCGTTCGTGTAATTTGACACTTTTGGACAAATCTCTGCTCTATCCTGCTCTGCTGATAATCCATTCATTAGAGGCCAACATTCGACGCACGATTAACGAAATAAGATGGCGTGTGCTCGAAAAAGTGGTGCAAAATTTGACCGATAGGATGGCATCAATAAGACGCAGTTGCGGAGGCCAGATAATATTTTTTAAACATTGAATGCAATGAAATTTGTGGGCTAATAAAGCCAATTTGATCATTCCATTGAATTTATTGTGATTGATTTAAAGTTGTATGCCTCTTAAAAACACCCTTTTTTAAAAGTTATGTATCAGTATTATTTTTTTTTATTAGCGCGCGCACAAGGGATTATTTGTTTCCCTTTTAATGTAGAGCACACTGCACGGGCATTAGAAAGATAGGGAGGGGAAGGACAGGAGGTGTCGATTAACATAAGTTCTGAATGGTTTACAGATCAAAATGGCAAGAGAAAATCTCGCCGGGTAAACTATTCCAAATTCGTGTTGTTCGGGTACAAAAAGAAACCCTATATTTCCCGGTACATCCGAAATTGAACTGATGAGTATTCCCTGCGAAACGGGTATTGCGCGAGAAACTTTTAAGGGGAGGAATGCAACTGGCTACTCCGAGTGAACATTTTTTTATAAAAGAAACGATAAAATAAGAAAAGACATGAAACATTGCGTCGGTGTTCGAGAGGGGCAATTGTTTCAGCGGCAGTTCTTTTTCCTATCCACCTTAACGCTCGATTTTGTATTCTGTCAATCAGGTGAAGCGTTGTTTGCAAAGCACCTGCCCACAAGTGTGAGTTATACTCGAGTTTTGGGCGAATAAACGCTTTGTAAATTGTAGCCAGATCAGAACGGGAAAAAAATTCTTGCATCGATACAGAAAGCCTAAGCACTCAGCAGCATTTTTGGCGGTATCAAATATATGGTCATTCCAACAGAGGTCGTCGTTGACACACATACAAGTTACTGAGAGCTTTTCGGTTTCTTCGATGAAAGTGCCTTTTATGGACAGTGACATGGGGGTATGACTAGCTTTAACCACAGGAGACAGCATTGAGTTTTCGAAGCATTAATTTCCACACGATTTCTATTACCCCATTTGACAATGCTGTGTAAGCCAGAGTTCAAGGTAGAGTCGTCAACAAAACAGTTTAGTGGATTGGAAGTAACAGACAGAAGATCATTTATAAAAATGAGGAAAAGAGTCGGAGACAGAATAGAGCCCTGGGGCACACGGGCATTTATTTTGTTGGAATCACACTTGAATCCGTCCAATATAACTTGTATTGAACGGTCCAGAAGATAGCTTCTAATGCAACGAACAAGAGTATTATCGATCGAAGAGAGCTTCATGCCAAACTCTATCAAATGTCTTGGAGATATCAAGTGCAATAATCTTACTTTCACCAAAGCGATGTAAAGATTTGTTCCACTGTTCGGTGAGATATGCCATCAGATCACCAGTGGAACGGTTGCTGCGGAAGCCATACTGACATGGAGAAGCTTTCGATCTTCGAAATATTCCTTAAGCTGACGGTTAATCAATGTTTCCATGACCTTAGAAAGAAGGGATGTTAGTGCTATGGGTCGGTAGGAGGCGGGGGAGAATGGGTCACCATTCTTAGGGACAGGCTGGACAAATGCTGTTTTCCATTTTCTAGGAAAGATTCCAGAAGAGTAGGAGATGGAAAAGCTTACGCAGTGGCCTTGCCTTCTTTGAAGAGTAAACAATTGGTTTGTTATTGTCGATGAGCGTTGGAACCGAAGATGTTGGGGAGTTTTTATAATTTTTACAAATGACCCAAATTTTTTACTGCGTTTGGGACATTTCAGAATTTTTTGCCGTAATTTTCGGTCATATGCAAAAATTTGGTTCTGTCAATAACGGAGTTGCATGAGTTCCTTACTTGTTTGTGCTTTTTCCGATTTTGCTCTGTAGGGTTGACTTTGTAAGATCGGAAACTTACTTCTTTGAGCCTGATAGCTGGTGGTGGGAAGTTTTTCTTTAACTGGATGAGTGGAGGACGTGAAATTTGCTAAAATGACACAATGGTCCGGAGTGCCAAATGGAGAAGTTACACTAATGGTATATTTATCAGGGTGAGAAGTAAGAAACAAGTCAAGAGTATGGGCAACTTCCGGTATTCGCGTTGGCACATCGATCAGTTGGGTAAGGTGGTGTAACCCGGCAAAGGGCGCGACATACCTTCCTTCGGGTGTTGTATGGCCAGAATAGAGGAGCCAATTGGAATTGTGTACATTGAAATCGCCCGCAATAACGAATTCCTTGCGAGGACAAAGGGAAACAATTTCCCAGATGGAATCAGAAAGCATCAAACTCGTTATACATATACAAGTCGAATATATGTCAAGATTCGGACTCTTATAAATAAAATAATAATGATATGCTTGCGGACAGTGAATTTGAGCCACAAGAAGTTAAAGTCGGTGTTGGAACATTGGCCATATTGGGGAAGGCTCTGGCCAGCAATTTCATTCCTAACATAAACGACGCGACGAAACCATGGTGGGATTTGAATTTTGAATACATAATGGACGCCCTTAATAAATAAATGTTAAAGTTGGCAATTCTTTTTGCAGACGCGCAAAAAGAATTACAATACAAACACATACTTCAGGATCTGCTGATGGTTTCTTGTCAAATCTACCATAATCTAAGTTAATTTAAAGTATAAAGTATAAGTTGTATAACAATAGACTTTGTATCTACTCAATTTCATCTTAACTTTTATTCAATTTCTTTCCAACCCTGGTTAATTTAAAAATCCGTTTAGAAATATTAAATTTATTCACTTTTCAAGCCAAAACTTCTTGATTGCAAAAGAATCTTTTTTGTAAGACGTAATTTAATGCCCTGTTTTTCATTCCCAGTTCTAGTATTACATGCGTGTGCTTGTGTGTTTGGATTGGTATGTGCGGGAAGCCACATTTCCATTGAGTGCAATTTCCTCCGGAAAAGCAGTGCACCGGAAAATGAAATGACACAAAAATAGGAAAACAAAATAACAAAACACAACCCAATAATATGAAAATCAATAAACTGAATTACATGCGGATGGTTGGGTTAGATGCAAATACAAAAAAGAATTGTGAACTCTAATGAAAAATCGACCCACCAAAGGACCCCTTTCTACTTTTCCCTTTTTCTAAATCCAATCAAATCAATACAATTTCCATCGACAAATTGCAGTTTCCATTTCCTAAATCCACCAGGCTTAAAGCTTAGAGCAATAAATCCTCAGTTGTACCAAACCTATAATAACAATAATACAGTCCCTGATTCACTTACTATGTAAATTACGGGAAAATTGAAAGGGGAAGGAATGTGATTTATGGTGGAAAATGAGCAGACATTACTGTCCACGTACTAAAGTATATAAATGTAATTGCTTTTTATGTCGAGGTCATGCTCGCGGAGTAATTTGGTGGGATTAACATGTATTTCCGGCGACCGTGACGTCAAAGTATGATTTCTTTTTGTGCCATTCTTCCATGACTTGTGGAGGAAAGTTTTAAAGAGCGATCCTTGAGGTAGGAAGGCTGTTTTAAAATATAGTGTACAGAAGGAGGGAAAAAGGATTGTTCTTTTGTGTACTTGTCTTTCAGCTCATGGATCTGGTTAACCATGAACTGTATTCGGAGGAAGGCTTTAAATGGATGCTATAATCCTTTCATATTAAAATGGACTGACTTAATAAATACCGGATTTGACAGGCGTTTTTTTATAAATAAATTGTGCCTTTATTATAAACTGACCTTTGTTTTATTGTTGTAATAAAGAATTTAACTTTCAAGCTTACTCTTACATTCTAGTATGAACTAAAAAAAACACAAATACATATATGTATTCTTACCTATTTTTAATAATTTTGTTTGTTTTATTAATTATGTATGGATATAGCTTTGGCAAAAGAAGAAGTTGATTTGTGTTTTTTCTTTCATGAAGGTCAAATTGAAAGTCGGGTCACGCCGTAGTCTTCGGTTGTAAGGTGTGCTGTGTAGCTTGTGGCACCATCCTGTTGAAACCACTTATCGTCCAAGTCCATATCTTCCAATTCGGGCCAAAAATAATCGGTAATCGTGGCGCAATAACGCTGGCCATTCACAGTAAGGTGACGATGCAGAAATGGCAAGGAAAAATCTTGCCGGTTAAACTATTCCAAATTCGTGTTGTTCGGCTACAAAAAGAATCCCTATATTTCACGGTACATGCGAAATTGGGCTCAAGGGTGAACTGATGAGCATTCCCTGCGAGACGGGTATTGCGCGAGAAACTTTTAAGGGGAGGAAGGCAATTGGCTGCTTCGAGTGAACATTTTTTATAAAAGAAACGATAAAATAAGAAAAGACATGAAACTTTGCGTCGGTGTTCGAGAGGGGCAATTGTTTCCGCGGCAGTTCTTTTTCCTCTCCACCTTAACGCTCGATTTTGTATTCTATCAAGCAGGTGAAGCGATGTTTGCAAAGCACCTGCCCAGTTTTGGGCGTATAAACGCTTTTTAAATTGTAGCCAGATCAGAACGAGAACAAAATTCTTGCATCGATACAGAAATCCTAAGCAGCATTTATGGCGGTCGTCGTTGACACACATACCGAGTACCTACTGAGAGCCTTTCGGTTTCTCCGATTTAAGTGCCATTCATGGACAATGGCTAGACATACCCCCAATATGTTTAGCTTTAACGACAAACGACAGCATTGAGTTTTCGAAGCATTAAACTCCACACGATTCCTATTCCCAAAAAGTCGGAGTTTAATGAGCTTGACATACGGACGGTACCGTTGCAATTGTACGTCCGAAAGCGAGGATGTGAATTATCGAACGAATATGAAAAGCTGAGGGTAGAGTCGTCAGCAAAACAGTTCAGTGGATTAGAAGTAACAGCAATAACGCATATTTTGCTTATTGACAAACCCATTGACCCAAAAATGAGCTTCGTCACTGAAGATGATTTTGCGATGAAATTCAACAATTTAACGCTCTTAAAGTTGCGGTCCGACTCCGAATTTCGGTAGACGTTGCTCGCTGGTGAACTTTACCATGATGAAAATGTTGAGTTCACTAAATTAATTTACAATAACAGTTCGATGATTAGTGCATTCACAAAATTAAAATCAAAGTTGTCAAGTCTCTATTGGAAAACCCGATATAAATATTGTTCTCGGTAACACTTTAGGGATGGGCGCATTTATCAAGAAGTTATAACCGGAAGCATATTGGTTTCTTGGCTCTATAATAGCGACAAAAAATTCTGAAAATGTGAGATTTCGATGCTTGAAGTTTTCAGAGGTCCATTCAATATCCCCACGTTCATTCAACAATTCCTGACCTTGAATGTTTCCTCGATGTGTTCTGTTAACCTTATCTTTATTTTGTTTTGGTGAAAAAAAAATTCAAGATGGTGGGCTAAAAACGGTACCTCCCATAAAAACGGTTTTTTTTCTTCGACTTTCTAGGAAACTGGTTATTTTATTCCAAATTCCAAAAAAAAATATTCAAAGCTGCGACCGTACTTAAGAGCAAGTACGTGCTATCCAGTCGTGCAATTTATTTCTTCGACATACATAAGTAGAAATCTCAATGTTTTTTGAATCTCTGAACACATTTTTGGTAGTGCCTCATTGGTTTAGTGGTTAGTGGGTCGGGTTGCTACGCAAAGGGTCGTAGTCTGACTCCCTATCAGAGCCACCGGGTTACGGAAATGACAAATCTTTTAAAAGTAAAATTTGTCTCGTAAAAGTGCATCTCATGTAGTTCTTCGGGCTCGGCGGTAAATTGTAGGTCCCTTCAAGTTAGGAAAGTAAATAGTTGAGCAATAAAACTGTTGTAAACAATAAGTTAGTTGTAAGTAATAAAAATAAATTTAAATTGAAAAAAACTCTAATCCACATTTATGTAAACTTGAAAGCTTTTGCAATGTCAGATCAGTCTGGAGCTTCTTCGCAGAGGTGTAATTTGAATGACAACGTTCATGATTGTCCTAATATTTTAAATATTTCCATTTTTGTCAAAGTTTAGCATAAAAAGTGGAAGTGCTTTTAAATCGAACATATTTTGATTTTCTTCCGATATTTGCTTTTCCTTTATTATAATCATAATGTTGGTTTCATCATGAGTGTTAAGACCTTCCGTTTTTAAGTCGTTCATAATGTCCTTTTTTGGACACGATGAATGAAGACCCCTTGCTACAGCACGTAAAGATCTATCAAGATTTCTCATTATAAAAACAGTTTATTCAAATGTTCAATTTTAACTTTAAATGCGATTTAAATTTTAGAATTTCTCGTAAATTCTTTGAATAACTAATTGATTCAAGCTAATTTTTTTGTTGGGTAATTCTGAAACTAATGGGTACCAGCACAATGTGACTGGCCAAATTGGCATAAAGACTAATTAAAACAACTCTCTTCGGATCAGCCGCAATTCAATTTTATAAAACCGACTTTCATTTGTCTTTTTACTTAGATATAAAGGTATAACCTCTAAAAATAATGTATACAAACCCATTTGCATTATTTCAAAATTTCGTGTCCAAAATTTATTCAAACCAATCAATTCAATAAATCATGACGACAAGAGATAAACAACCGAATTTACCTATCAATCAAAATCCCTATTTCGTTCTATCCATCTATCATTAACATATTTTCGTCGAACTAACACTTAATAACTGAGAAAATCTATGGATTTCTTATCAATTTTGTATTTTTATCTTAAAAAAAATCCCTTAGCTTAATCAAAAATCGAATTTAATTTAAATATTGCTGCATAGGCTAGATATGCTCTGAGATTTAATGAACAGTTAAAGAAAAAGAATTGCATGGTAGAATGCATTAATCCCTCACTTGGTCTATTTCTACCCCAGTAGAAAGCTCTTCCCAAGGGGTAAGCCTCTCTAGCTGCCAAGCATTTCCCCAATCCGAAATCTTTATAAAAAGCCCTCTGGAATATTCAAAGCTTGCAAACGTTGCTGAAGTCTTGTCGTGTACGGATTGTGTGTAGGAAAAGTATCTGTTAAGAGTGTCCTGAATAAAAAAGAAAAAAAGTATCTGAGAGAAGAAGAAAGAATCTTTTACATGTCGACTGAATACAAGACCCTTCTTTTGTGTGAAAGTTGATTGCAAAAACCCGGCTTTTGTTGAAAAGAAAAGAATTCTCGCAACAGAAATTCATAGAACACCAACTTTTGAATAGAACAAAAAGTTCTAATTTTTTTTCTGAATTGACATAGATTTTCAACCCTCTACGTTCGCAACCAAGTGAATCACAAAAAAATACCCCCACAGTGTTGGAGAAACTAGAAAAATCGATTTTTCAAGAAGTGCTGCAAGATTCATTCAACACACAAAAAAAAGTTAAACCGTAGAAGAAGTTAATTCAATAAAGGATATTATAAAATTATCGATAATATTATTAAAGGACCCACCTTAACCGTATTTTATAAAAAAAAAAAGAAAAATATGCTCGTATTCAATAAAACCGCATTTATATAATCTAATAACGAATTTAAATAGGCATTCAACAATAGTATTAAATAAAACAATTAACCAATAGTAAAACTGCCGGAATCTTATATTTTGGACCATAATTCAATATTTTTTAAAAAACCACACAAAGTAATTTTTAACTAAACAGAATACAAAATCAAAAAGACTTATTTAGTGCATAGGAAACCAACCTCTTTCAAAAACACCAAACCCCCCCTCAGTGTGTTTAGAATAATTTAAGTTTCGAAAAAGTTATTAAAAAAATCACAACAACGGAGCCATTACTTAAAAACCACTTTAACGTAGACGTCCAGGACGAACCTACAAGGCTTAAAGGGCGTGTTCTGCTGAAGAAGATATCACCGCATCGGTAACCCCTAATCAAGGGGAACGTTTTTAACAAAACGTTAAATTAAACAAAATAAATTTCTTTTCAAAATTATTATACTAAATAACCAAATTTCAATGTCTAAGTAAAACCCAATAAAAGAAGAAAAAAAAAAGTCTCCACTGTTCAAAAACAAAAAACAAAATATAAAAATTGCATTTACTACCCAATACACGTAGAAGATATAACAATGGATACAATAATATTTAGTAATAGTTTAATCTAGAAAATTAATTTACATAAAAATATATATAATATATACATCCTGCCAAGTTGAAAGGCACTTTTTCCTGATCCCAATATTTAAAAAAGATATCAAATATATCAATCAGATTCAAAGGAAACAAGAACGCACTTTTGCATTTTTTTGTTTTAAGTAAATTGAAAAATTAACATTTAATAAAAAAAAAACCACTAAGATACATCACTGCATTTAATAAAATAAAAAATAATAAAATTTTGTAAAAAAAACCAAAAACAAATTCAGCATCTCAACCAAGTGTTGTTATTCAAACGATGGAAAAATCTGAAAAATTTTCAGATTATTTGTTCGCTAAAATGGGTCCCCCACATGGTACAACCGTCAACGGTACTCAAATGCCACCGAAGACCACCGAACGCAGTGAGGCACCAATCGAGTTGACCGGTTACAAGAAGTGGTTGCATGAGAATATGATGTTGCTGGTAACCCTGTCTGGAGTGCTGTTGGGTGTAACATTGGGTAAGTGAAAAATTTTATTTTGATCTCTTTTTTGTACTGTTCAGTCCAAGAATATTCAAAGTTTTTGAAGATACTCATGAATCATGATTTAAATGCTTCACAGTATTTTTGTAGTCTAGAAATTGTTATTTTCCATTAAGTTCTTGAAAAGGTACTATCAGTTATTTTACCTTGCGATTATATAAGTACGATTATACTAACTATAATATACTATAAGGTAATTAAAAAAAATTAGTCTGTATGTCCCTGTGTGTGTATAACTGCCTAAACTACTTAAGTGATTACCTTCAAATTTTGTATGTGTGGTTCTTTTGCTCAGAGGGATTATTGAAATTTTATTTTAAGGGTTAAAAATAACGGTACCTACCATATTGCTGCAAGAAAAAGCCTATTTTTCTCAAAAACACCTTCAACGATTTTCATGGAAATATTTGAGTGTAAGTAATTAATATTCATTAATTGATCTCATAAAGGAACTTAATTTACATGATAAAAAATTAATTATAAGCCATGGCTTTGCCGTCAGCTCAGTTGGCAATAAATAAAAAAAAAAGATAAAATAAAGATTTTTCCAATTAAGAAGATCCACAGTTTCCTGTACCGTTAAAATTGTTGCTTCTAAATATTGTTGTCTTTGTGTTGCATAAGTTGGGTTCATTCCAATTAGATGAATGCTTCAATTGTATGGTGTTCCATTAAGTCCAAGGACCTCGCATCTTAAAAATTAAAGAAATTTGCTTATAACTTAGCAAGTCGCAAAAATACTTATCAGCCTCTAGGTTAAAATTAAGTTTTGAACACAAAAATCTGCTCTCCGACTGCTGAGGTTCCACTACAAGCAACTCTCTTTGGGTATCTTCAAACTTTTGAATTGTACGATAAAACTGATCTTTTAACCTAGATTTAGCCATTTCTCCATCCACCAACCCTTATTTCGTATTATATACTGAAGGATTTCGTTTGCGAGTCGCGTTTCCGGGAAGTCGAGCACTTTTATTATATCGGGTTTTCCAATAGGGACTTCACAACTCTTGATATAATTTGTGAACGCACCCTGTCACTAATCATCGAACTGTCATTGTCAATTTATTCAGTAAACTCAACATTTTCATCATAAAGTAGTTCTCCAAACATTTTCACCAGCACCTGTTCGCCATCCATATTATTGTGTGTTAAATTATTATTGTTTGATAAACAAAATATATATTTCCCATTAACTATTTGAGAGTATTTTGGTAAGTGCTGGCCTATTACATATTAGTCTATTATTTGCATATAATTTTTTTTTTACTTTCTCGGTAAGTGGTCAAATAACAATCAATTTTAATATTTAAATAGATCCAGATAGCCAATTTAATTCTGCATAACAACATTTTGAATAGTTATTTTTTTCATATAAATTAATTATAAATAAATTTTTGATTTTTTTTTTTTGACTTTTCAATATTTGTGAAACTAACCACAAAATTTTATTTAAAATTTTATGATCAGTTGTATATTAATAAACTCTAAAAACTGCTCACCAAAATCTAAAGATCAGAAAACTAAAACTAAAAAACAGAATTTTATTAAAAACCGCCCTACAATTTTTAGCCCAGTAGATTTTGACATTGAAATTGCAAAACTTGGTGTAGTTCTGAATTGTTGGTAAATTATATGGAAAAGTTAGAGTAGCATTAATCCGATTTTGCAACTTCGAGAAACTGCAACATTTTGGGATTTTTTTCACTTTTTGCTTTAAAAGTCATTAAATATGCGTTTTTCGACAAACAAAATTAAGTCCATTAAATTATATAAAAAAATAAATTTAGGGGTTTTTAGTGTTTATACTAGGCTATTCGAAATGGTGTTGACACTATTGTTCAGACAGTGTTATTTTTCGACGTAAATTTTAATTGTTTCTTTTAAAAAACTAGTCTTCCAATGTGATTGATAAGACACATAAGAGCAAGTACGTGCGAACCAGTCGTACCCATTTTTACTTGTGATTATAGAGACTATAAGGCAAGTTATTCATTCGTTAAAAAAAATCTAACAATCAAACATGACATTACGATCATAAAGAAGTCTAAAAAGTCATCTAAAAAATGTCTGTCTGTCTATCAGTCTGTCAGTTTGTCTGTCTGTATGAATAACGAGCTGCCGGTACCTTTCATATAACGGTTTTTTTATGTTTCGCTTTCTCGGTAAGTAGTGCCCCGTGGCTTAGTGGTTAGTGTGTCGGACTGCTAAGCGAAAGAACCTGGGTTCAAATCCAGCTCATAGCCACCTTTTTTTCTGGGGTACTGCCTCTTGCGAGGAACTGACAAAACCTCCAAGAGTAAAATTTGTCTCGAAAAAGTGCATCTCACGTAGCCGTTCGGACTCGGCGGTAAACTGTAAGTCCCTTCCATTCTTGCAGATTAAAAACCAACACACAGGAATGGTTGAGAGTATAAGTCACTAGGCCTTGGCTCCTTAAGGAGCTGTCGCGCCAATAAATTTAAATTTATTTCTCGGTAACGGCTCTTTGGGTTTTTCTCAAATTTACATTACATTACATTTTTAATCTACTCCGTAGATAAATCTACGAAGTAGACACATTTACGAGCACTGGCTACTGAGGCCATCGGCTCAGACAATTACAAAGACAACACACAAGACGACATTGATACAGGACAGAAGAGAAGACAGAAGGAGAACGGAAAACAGAAAACACATAACACATGTCAACAGCACGCAGTGTGTTTTCAGACGGTCCCCCATCTTTCCACTAACCACGTTCTCAAATTTTATATTTGAGAACATCTAGGAAGCCAAATTAATTTAGGATATCATTTTGAATAACTTTCGTGCGACCATCTTTGTTTCAAAGAGTCTGTTGACAGGGTTACCTTCGGGACTCCATTGCGTTATTTTGACTCCTTTTTGAAGCCTGTAGACTCCAGGACGCCACTTCTTCAAAATAGTCGAAAACTGACTCCCTTTAAAAATTCAGGACTATTTGTAACATTTTAAATAATTTTATTTGTACACAATATTCGTTGAATACTTTTCTTCTGCATTTTTCTCTGAATTAAGCCCTTTTTTGATTTGAAATAGGTTATTTGAAAAACCATTTGCAAGAGATTTTGTTTCAACTTTAAAATGATTTTACTGCAAAAAAATAACATTATCCCATAATAACGCTTGCGATGAAAGTATGTTTTCAAAATTAACATTAACAAAAAACAAACTTAACAACCTGCCGTAAATGTATTAGAAGATGAGCACCTCGAAGATTGGGTTCCTGGCCCAAATATTGTTTAGAACTATAGGTAAAGTGTTCCAAACAACCAATATTTATAGACTTTTATTTATTTTGTGAATTACTTTTTAATTTTTATTTTGTGTTGAAAAAAAAAACGATTTATCTTTTTGTTTTATATTAAAAAAATCAAAATATAATGGTTGATAATATTATGTTTTTCTTACAGTTTATATGAGACTCTTTTTTTCAGGTAGGACTCTTTTTTTTTGACTCCTTCAAAAAACTTTCAGAGGTAACCGTGACTGTTGATATTGAAATTAAAACAGAAATGAATCGAATGAAGTTTTTTTTCACATTAAAACATAATAATAATTTTAATTTAATTATACCCAAATTTTCCAGATGACTTTTTGCCTATTAATTTTGCACTAAACTATTTTCCATTAACGGTTTACTTTAGCTATTTTTTAAAATTTTCTTTGAGACTATTCTATTTACTGCATTTTTTCAAAAACGGTAAGTATTTTTTTCAAAATCATATCCATGCTGTTGTAAAAAAAAAAAATATTTCTTAAACAACTTTTTTTTAATTCATTTACACTTAAACATCAAAATTATGATCAAATTCTTGGACCTATTTTTAAAATACGTATTGCACGGCCGCAATGATAAGCGCCAATTGGTTTGAATATAGGATAAAAACAAAGGACAAAAGTGTATTGAATATCGGTATAATGTTCTCGTCTCCACTATTAAGAGTTATTTACTGAGTTACCGCTCAGCCCTGAAGTTGGCTAGAAGCCAAATGACATCCATGAGATAGTACTCAAGGCAATTTAATTTTTTTATTAATTTAATTTAATTTGCAATCGGCTAATCTGTTCCTTAGGAAGTCTAATGAAAAACGGTCTCATGGATGGTATCTTTAAAACCTGTTGCCCTGATTTTTTGTTCAAGTTAAGAGATGTAAGTTTAACGCTGTTATAAAGCCAACACCACCGAGGAAAACTGCAAAACGTTTCTGTAAGCTAGAAGTACATAATAGTAGGGGAGCCCACGATGCTAAATAGGGATTTACTCGAGCGTCGTTGGGACCTAGTGGATTTTAAAGATTAGATGGTAGGATGGAAAAAAGTTTATGTGATGTATACCTGGTCAGGGGTGGGGGGAGCGTAAAAAAACAGACACATGGAACTTTTCGTGCGCGTCAGAAATTAATAGTGTGTATGTCCCACGTGTCTCTGATAACGAAAAGATGTTAATCTGCCGGTTTGCCTGGTGGAGGTGGCTGTACGGTAGGGCAAAAATTAAAACAAAAACAAGTTATTCGAGCGCTTCATATTTTCAGAGGGGGTGTTGGGTGAAACCAAAAGAAGCTCCCATATAAAAGACTGACTCGTGGTGGCTTCTTGAAAATGCAAAAAAAAATGTCCATTTTGAAATACTCGAGCGTGTCAGATTATTATACAGGCGATTCAGCTTAATGTCCTAGTCGTTCGGACCAATAATCTGACGATTATTTGTAGAGATTACCTTTATCTGACGCTTTGCAAAAAAAATGTTGAAAAACAAAAAATTTTATCACGAAATGTGACAAATAAATTGCATTCAAATAAAAAACCTATTTCTTTTAATTATAATATATTTTCAGGAGAAAAATAAAAAAAAAAACTGTTCACTAAAATACTTTTTTTTAAATAAAATAAAAGAAGAGATTTACAAGAAAGTTTAAGAAATTCTTTTTACCTGTACTATAAAGGCGTGTCCACGCTAAAGAAACATTTGTTCAAAAAACATTTCTGAAATGTTTGACATTTGTTGAAAAACATTTCAGAAACATTTCAGAAATGTTTCGCAAAGCTACCAAAACAAAATAAACATTTCAGAAACATTTAAAAAACATTTCAGAAAGAAAGACACATTTCTGAAATGTATTTTAAATGTTTAAAAAAATGTTTCTTTGGTAAGGACACACCTTAAGGCAAGTTTAGGATTCGTAAATCATAGAGAAACCTAAAAAAGTCATTGACAAAAAATGTCCCTCTGTCTGTCTGCTTGTCTGTCTGTATGTCCGTATTTCCGGGTCTATAATGAGCTGCAACCTAATCGGGTTAAGCGATTGCCGTTAATTTTAATATAAGTGTTTGTTTATCTTTTGGCATTCCTCAGAGGGGAAATTGAAATTTTAGTTTTAGGTCTAAAAATAACGGTACCTGCAATATAACGATTAAGGGAAAGCTTATGTTTCTCGAAAACCGCTCCAACGATTTTGAAGAACATATTTGAATTTTTTGTTTGATAGTTGCTACCATCTGATCAAACCAAATTTACTGAAAAAGTCTATTAATGGTACCTTTTATATAACGGTTTTTTTAATTTTCGACTTTCTCGGTAACGAATCAATAGATTTCAATAAAATTTTATATTTGAAGAAATCTAATATCTACATTAGTTCGCATACCAATATTTGGGTAGTTATTTTTTATTTTATAATTAATTATTGAATTTTTTTGTTGCTCTGATTAGTACTTTTTTTAGAAAATTGCCGTTCCTGGCTAAAATAGGGGTAAGAATAGACCCCCTTCCATAAAAATGCTTGCCTCACTGTAGCAGCACGCACTAAACTTTATTGATATTTTTTGCTACTTCGGCTTGTGCAAATTGGCAGATTATATATGTATTTTCCGTTATTCTTGAACTTTTTCCATTAATATAAAAAAAAAACATTCTATCGCGCTCGAGAATGTCAAGGTCACTATTTTTTTTTTGCTAGTTTGTGACCCGGCCACTCCCTTCCGTCACGCTCAAATCGTCAGATTATTGAAATTCACACTTTTTGGCATGTAATTAACCCACCTTACCTTAATCTGATGCCCTCGAGTATTTCGAAGGATCAATTTATTTACTAATCTCACCGGTTGCCCTGCACTCACGTTCCTATATATAGGGCTAAAACATGGCAGACGTAGTTAACAGTGTTCAAGGAATACCACTTTCTATTAATGTGCCACGCTCGAGTAAATCCCGAAATCCCTTCTAGGGCTCCCCTACTATAACTGGAATGCTCATATTCGCAAAAACCAACTACTTTAATGAACACAAAATTCGGCAGCAAAAATCCAATTTGTACCAAAGGCAGTAAAACTGTATGGTCATTTATAAATATCCTACATTGCCCCGGGTAGTATCCCTATAATTGTTCTGAAGAGGTGTTCTTCAACGCTAGCAAAACCACTGCGTAAGCTTTTCCACTATCTGATTCCTCTGGTCGAGTGGATGAAAAACTGCATTTGTGCAACCTATCTCCAACAACGGGGAATCTTCCCCTCCCTAAAAAATAAGACCGATTGCGAGTACATACGTCCCTTCTCACCAAAGTTATGAAAACGCTGATCAACTTTGAGCTTAAAAAAATGGCAATACCGCTTTCGTAATAAAAGGTTTACTAGTCATCTTATGGAATATTTCACAAGAAAAAGAGGAATCAATATCTCCATCGTTTTGGAGAAATCTGATATTTCAACATAAATTGATAGGGTTGGCACCAATCCCGTTTATCGAAACTGCGTGAATTTGGTCGATGAGACTTTTCTTCGTTGAAATATATATATAAATTTTAATACTTGATTTTAAAAAAGAAAAAAAAGAAAAAAGACAAAGAGCAAACTCATTCTTTATTCAACTATATTAAAGAGTTCTCATATTACTTGTAGCAAGTTCTACGTCAATTTAAGATATGTCTATTGTTTTCCACTTGGGCTTATATGTAATTATTTTATAGGTATCGTATTGTGGATGTGCGTACGTGGCTTTGTTCATAGAAGTCCGTTTACACTAGATAAGAATAATCTTGAGCATATCGTTGTTGTATGTTCAGGATTGTTGTTTATTTTGTTACTTTGTTTCTTATCTCTAACATGAATTCTATTTCTGTTTGTATAGGTCTTGTTTGTGATATTTCAGTTGTTCAGAACAGACTTACTTTATGTAGAGGTTCATTGGATAAAACTCCTCCTTCTTCCTCTTTAGAGACTTCTATCGGTTGAAAAGCGACCAATGGCAAGTTTTCAATGGTATTGTTATTATTTTTCTTGATTTTAACACAAATTATAATCGAAATAATGATAATAATAAACATGATTGTTGAAAAGCTGAAATATAGCGTTTTCCTTACTTCTTTTACTTCAGTTATTTCTTTTAAGTTTTCTATTGATTCATAATTTATTTCTTTTAGGTACTCTTCCTTTATTTGTTTGATACAATTTTTTATTAAAAACTCAATTATTTATTATAATTTTACAGTTTTCCATTTCTATTACATAATTTGCTTTTTAATGTGTATAAAATTTTAAGGAATCGGGTAGTTTGTGAAATAAGAAATTCAAAGAGAAAATTCTATGCCTCTCGTTTAAATCCTTTGATCGCTAGAGCAAAGCTATGGAAAAATATTAAAGAAATTGGGATTGGCAATAAAAGTTCCAATCCGACAGATATTGACTGCAACGAACTTAACAAAAAATTTGTCTGTAGTTCACCTCTTTTCGCTTTAAATCAGATAACCGTCCCCCCGCAAATTGGCTCTCAAAATTTACAAGGTTTCAGCTTTTCAGTTGTGGACGAAGCCGATGTATTAGAAAAATTGCTTTCTATAATATATCAAATTCTGTTGGTTTTGATGCAATACATCCACAGTTCATAAAAATCATATTGCCATACTGCTTGAAATACATTACTTATGTCTTCAATTCAATTTTAATGAAAGTGACCTTTCCTACCACATGGAAACAATCAAAAATTATTCCTATTCCTAAAGGCTCAAGTTGCGATTATAGACCTATAAGTATATTGCCTTTTCTTTCTAAAATACTCGAAAAGATCATGAACACACAAATACGTAGTTACTTGGCTGCCAACGATATTTTATGTGAGAATCAGTCCGGGTTTCGTCCTAAGCACAGCTGCACTACTGCCCTAATTAATGTTGTTGAAGATATAAGGAAATCTACAGATGAAGGAAACGTAACGTTTCTTACTCTGTTAGATTTTTCTAAAGCATTTGATAGGGTCAACCACAACATGCTCTGTAATAAACTGTTAAACCAATACAATTTTTCGCCTAATATCTTCTCACTTGAGTGGTAGATCGCAAGCAGTTGTTTCGAATAACAAAACATCAGATTTCCTTCCTATTGTTATGGGTGTCCCTCAAGGATCTATCCTAGGGCCATTGCTATTTACACTCTATATTAATGATCTACCTTCCCAAGTTAATTATTCTTCTACACATATGTATGCGGATGACGTACAGGTATACAAAAGCTTTCCATTAGGACTTATTGAGAACGTTGCATATGAAATGAATAAAGATCTTGAAAGTATTTCGCTATGGTCAAGAAATAATGGATTATGCTTGAATCCCACCAAATCGAAATGTTTAATTATATCCAGAACAAACATAGATACATCATACTTTCGAAAAAAAATTCTAAACAACGCACCAATAGAATTTCTTGAAACGGCTAAGAACCTTGGCGTAACTTTTAACAAAACTCTTACCTGGGAGGCTTTCAATAGCATTGGACGTTACATTTATGGTCTGAGACGATATGATCACATCTCTCACTTTTCAAAATCGATATATGGTATCACTTTCCAAAACCTTTTAAGTTTTAGGACAATTGCTCTGTTGCATAATATTATGCAGACCCGCCAGCCACGTTACCTTTTTAATCGGATCCCTCTGTCGCGGTCTACTAGGATACTCGATATTGCACCTATACGTTACTCATTTTCTGTATCCAAACGACAATTTTTCGTTAACGCTTTCCCGCTGTGGAATTCCCTACCTAGACGTATTAGATTGATAGGTTGCACGCGTAAATTCAGGCAGAGACTCTGGGAGCATTTTCGGGAGCTGAGATTATGAATTTTTGAATTTTTGTTCTTTTTTTTTTGTTTTTTGGTTTAGACCTTATTTAATCTTCCACTTCTTTTAAAATTTAACATTTAATTTTAACAATTATAACAGTTATATTTTGTTTCTCTCTTTTTCTTTGTAGTTTTTATATTGTAATTATTAAGTCGCTTAGTACCACATATTGATTTATCATATGGTATAACATACCAAGCTTACACAAATTTTATAAGATATTGTATCTTTTAGTGTTAAGACTATTACTTATATAAATAAATTTCAATTTCAATTTCAATTTCTAAAGTATAATTTAAGTTGTTACAATTTTGATTTATATTAGTTTTCTCTAGATTTTTTATTATTAAGATTTGATCTTTTTCAATTATCTCATTTTTTCTTATTATATGTAATAGGTTTACAATTTATAATCTTATTTTCTAAAAAAAACTTTGAATACATTTATTTTCAAATGTTTGTAAGTTTTTGATTTCTTTTGATAATTGAAACGTAGTATTATTTACATTAATTACGTCATTTGTTTCTAAACTTAGTATTTTATTTTGTATAGGAAAGTTTTGAATGTAATATTTATTATACTTTTCTTTTGTACATATTCTGGGACCAATAATATAATTAACATGTTTTCTTTATATTTAACTAAATTTATCTTTAATCCTTCTAGTTTTTCAAGTGTGATTTTATTTTCTATAATTTCTTGACTCGTTAAAATGTTTTGTGTTAGAGTTCCTGATCTGCTTGTCATTACTTTTTCGTCAATTGTCCTTAAATGCAATTTCAATTTTAAATTGCTTAATTCTGAGTTATACTTCTTCAAATTATTTATTGTCTCTTTATTATTTGTAAGAATGTCATTTAATTTTATAAATTGGTCATTAAAATGTTTGTTTATTTTTATTTGCGAGTTAACATTTGTGGTAATGTTATGGTTATTTTCTTCTAAACTTTTTAACTTATTTTCTATTTTTATACGATTATCGTCGTTCATAGTTCCGAATATGATTTTAAGAGTGTTTCCACCTAAATTTATTAATTCTCTTTTCGATTTCTGATGGGGAATAAGAGTGTTTAATTTGATGTCTAATTTTTTTATTTTACTAAGAAATTTGTATTGTTTGTTTGGTAAGATTTCATATTGTTCGTTCAATTGGTTAATTAGTTGTCTGTAATTTGTGGTGTTGTAACTTTGTATTAATTCTACTTTTTCTTTTTCAAAAATAACAATTTCTTGTTCGATTTTATTTATTTGTATGAATTGTGCATAAGTCATTGTCGCGATTAATATTATAATCGTCAGTTTCGTCATGTTGGTATTTCTTTAGATTTCTAAATTGATCTTTGTAAAGTATCTGTATTTCTGTATGCGGTTTAATTACAATTTTCTTTCCTTTTTGATTTAATATTTTAACCTTTTTGTGTTTTGTCTTTAATTTGTCAAATTTAGTTGGGTTATTTATTTTGGTATATTTTGGATTTATCTTTTTATCTTTACGATTTTAAAGATTTTTAGTCTATTTTTCCTAGGTGTGTGTCGATTGGACGTTCTTTTGTTGTAAGGTGTATAGTTCTGTTGTAGATTTCTACTACTTTTATTACTTTTAAAGATATGGGTTGATCGTCTCGTCCTCGTCGTAGATTTTCGTTTAAGGTGCTGTGTAGTTTTCCAATATCTGCGTTTCCAGTATGGCTGTAAGGAGTAGTTGTATGTGTTTGAATATTATTTTCTTTGAAATACTCTTTGATAGAAAAGGTTTGAAATGTTGGATCGTTATCTAATGTCAGTATTTCGGGTTTTTTCATATATGAGAATGTTATAATGTTTTCTAAAATATCCATTCGATTTTTTATTTTTACTTTTTCAACACTTATAAATTTTGAGAATTTGTCGGTACACGTTTTTTTTTGTGTGTTATTTTTAACGTAAATGTTACTTGTTTTTGTCAGAAATCTTGCTTTCCAATGTAATTAGGACAAGTCAAATACTTGTTTGCCAATTTTCATTTTGGCCAATTTTTTTAAAACAAACAGTCAAATGGATAATCAAATATTTAATGAAATTTAATAACAAAATTTAACTGTTTTCGAGGTTTTACTTTTTAAGCCAAAAGATTATTAGGTTCTGGATGTATGTGTTTCTTAACTGCGCCTTAAATCCTTTATCACGAGTTAGAAAACACTGTTTTGTCTACCTTTTCCACTAAACTTCGATTAACTTTTAAAAATTAAAATGACCTCAGCATTAAAAATCAATAAACACATTTATTACAAACTGGCATACAAACCACCAAGCCTATAATAAACTTAAATAGTTTTGACAACTCACGCTAGGTATCACTTTACTTGAGAACTAATAAAGGAAGATTGCGAATTTCGGCAAATTGAGGTAAACAATAAGTAACGGATTATTTACTGTAAATACATTTGCTTCGTTATTATCGCGTGCGGTTTTGGTTTAGACAATTATCAAGTAAAGAGTACGAAATTTTTATTAATGAGTACAAAGTACAGAATAAATTAATAATCATAGACTATCTATCTTCAATTAATAATGACGAATATAAACATCTTCGCGTGATAAGGCACTTCCATAATTTGCTCACCACATCAAAATACCGGCCGGTAGGTTTATCTTTTCTTTGTATAGACATGAAACTTACGTAACATAAAAATAATCGATTGAAAGTATTATGTTTCTCTGCCGATGAAAAGAAAATATATTTTCCAAGGACTATAAGACAAATAAAAATAATAATAATAAAAACTATTATTGTTTATCAAAGGCCTTTGGTCCATGCCATTTATTTGATAGATATCCTTAAATTTCAAAACAAGGACGCATACGAAATAAAACAAAACATATGTTTGTCATTTATAAAAACATACATATATTAAATAATAAATGGGAAAAGTCTGGCATTGAAATAAAAAGCTTGAGTTCATTAACAAGGAAAAAAATTCCGAAACAGGACAATGGACAGTGAATAATTTTTGTTTAAAACGGATACAAGTCCCACTTCTGATTCTGAGTGTTGCACAGCTTTTAGTCATTTAAATGGTGAACAGAATAATTTGGAAGGTGGTGTAGTTTAAAAAAAAAAATTGCTATATGGAGTGCATTGCATGTGTTTCTTTTGTTTAGCTAGATTTCAATAAAAAAAATACTTAAAAGTGCTCTTGTCGTTTAAGATGCAATGCATTCGGTTCGGTACTTAAATTTGCACTGAATACCTATTACACGTTGGACGTAGCATGTGCGTGGTTCTTTGTTGAGTTGACACTTAATGTCCTTGAAATGACGTTAAAGGTACTTTCACAAGGAAATTGCTTGCGAGAATATTTACTTTTTCAAACGAAATTTCCTAAACAAAATTGTAAAAAATACTTTTATAGTATTTGTTTTGAAATATTTTTTAAGTATTTTGTTTTCTTGAATTCTTTCAATTTTTATTTTTTAAATAATAATAATGTTTATATAATTATTCATAACTATAAAAAAATTATAAATATTTAAAAAAAAAAAATAAAAAAAAACTTTTCGCAAATTATTAAAAAAAAAATGGACACGACTGGCTCGCACGTACCTTGCTCTTATGTGCCTAATTACATTAGAAGGCAAGATCTTGGACTAAAACAAAAAAAAACGTTGAAAGTAACACAGTTTGAACTTTTTTTGGTAAAAAATGAAGTACGCCACCATTCGTCTTAAATAACAAAGAATTTATGAACAAAGTATTTCGAAAATTGTAGAACGGATTTTGATAAAATCCTGTTTTTTTATTTTTAGTTTTTTGAAAAAAAAATTATTTTTAAATTTTGGTATGCAGTTTTCTAGAGTTTATTAATAAACATGTGAATATAAAATTAAAAATATTTTTTTTGGTTAGTTATTCAAAATTTTGATATGCAGAATTAATGAAGCTATCTAAATCTTTTCAAATATAAAATTTGACAGAAATCCATAGAGCCGTTACCGAGAAAGCGAAAAAATAAAAAACCGTTATATGAAAGGTCCTATTAATAGACTTTTCCCGTATATGTGGCTCTGATCAAATAAAATCAAAATAGTTTGAGCCGTTTTCGAGAAAAATAAGCTTTTCCTAAACGGTCGCTATTTTAAGCCCTAAAAATGCATTTCAATTTCCCCTCTGTGGAATGCCAACAGATACACACATCCCAAATTTGAACGAAATGGCTTAATGTGTTTAGGCTGCAGATCGATATACACCTGGACGGACAGACAGAGAGACAGACAGACAGACAGACAGACATTTTTTGTCAATGATTTGTTTAGACTTCTCCATGATCGTAATGTCATGTTCTATTGTTATCTCATTTTTTTTATAATCCTAAACTTGCCTTATAGCCCCTATAATCGCAAGTAAAAATCCAGAATTTGAAAGCAGTAGCATTTATTCTAAATCATTTTTTTGGCCACAACGTTTTTGAAATAAATTTCAGAACTAAAACAAAATATGCATTGAAAAAAAATAGATACGACTACGTTTAATAAATCCTAACATATCGTTTAATTTTCTACATTAATTTTTTAACAAAAATTACAGCCAGGCGGTTTTTTATAAAATTCTTTCAAGTTTATAAGGGTTTTCCAAACTTTTTTACTTGCGATTATAGGTACTATAATGCAAGTTATGCATTCGTGCAGATTAAAAATTTTAAGATAACAATCAAACATGACATTACGATGATATATACATATTTGAGTTACTGGAAAAATTCTGTCCGTCTGTCTGTCTGTATGTCGGTCTCTCTGTCTGTCTGTCTGTCTGTCTGTCTGTCTGTACGGATGTATTTTGGACTGTAGCCTAAACGGTTGAGTCAATCTTCTACAAATTTTGAACTAAGGGTTGTTTTGACATTTTACAGAGGACTTTTTTCAATTGTTTTTTAGCTCAAAAATTAACGGTACCTGTCATAAACCGTTATGTAAAAGCTTATTTTTCTCGAAAACGGCTCCAAGAATTTTTATAAAAAAAAAATCAGTGTACTACTTCAGGAATGTAATATATTTTGGTGAACAAAAAAATTTAATATGGTGGGCTGAAAACGGTACCTCCCATAGGACTGGTTTTTTCGACTTTCTCGAAAATTGGTGATCCGATTACAATCCAAATTGATATTCAAGAAGGTGTAGGTAGCCTAAGTAATTTTGCATAATTTTTTTTTCGAAAACTTTTGTTTTGTATTTTTAATAATTTAAAAAAAAATTTTGTGAAAAATCAATATTTTAAAAACGGGTAAGTGAATATTTTTTTAAATTTTGTTTTTAAATGTATGTTATTTTTGTGCTTAAGTTTGTATTCTTGAACTATTTTTTTTAATTTTTTTAAAAAAAGGTGTTAAGAAAACCCGTTTTATTTAAAAACGGCTCCTACGATTTTGAAAAAAAAAAAATTCAAACTTTTTAACATTTCCTAAAGAAATAAAATGGCGTATAAATTCTTTCATCCAATACAATTTAACGTACTTTATTCGAACAATCAAGTCCCAAAAATCGAGTGCCTTGATGTTCACTTTAATTTTCTTAAATTTTATTCTACAATGTGACCGCACATACATATGAGCAAGTACGTGCGATCCAGTCGTGCATTTTATTTTAATAAAAGGAAAACCATTTGAGATATTTCAAAAACTTTATTATCGGCTTGAAACATTTATGAATAGAACTTGACGACGTTTGCAGCGGTCGATTCGTTGGACCCAATTTTCGATGACTCGGCCACACATTTCGGCCCTGCTACTCTTTTTGGGCCGGATAGGAACGATGATAATTTTTGATTCTTACGAGTACGTTAACAGATCGCTCACCACTGGATACTGAAATTGGTAATGTACCAAATATGCGAAATGTTAATAAGAAGTTTTTAAAAAGTGTGCTCAATTTCTTCGAAGTAATGTCAGCCAATGATTCAAATGGAGGATGTTTTTTTATGCCAACAACTGGAGTAAGGGCTATTATGGTCATAGAAAATTACAAAGACATGGAAACCCAAATCGCTAAGATTTTAACACGGTGGGAACAACAAACTTTCCTGCAAGAGCATGCTGGTTGAAAAACGGGGTCATAAACGAAAATACTATATCGGTTTATACAGACAGTTCAAAAACGGAAGCAGGTGTAGGTTCTGTCATAATCTCAATAAACCCACCAATAAACAGATCTATAAAGATGCCAAGCTTTTGAAGTGTTTTTCAGGCTAAAGTGCACGCAGTTTGCGAAGCTGCAAAGCACCTTTTATCTTTTAACCTGCGAAATACAAATATTGATATTTTCATAGACAGTCAGGCGGAAATCGAGGCCCCATTGTCAATCGTCCCAAACTGATTGACAGCTGTTGAAATGAAAAACCTTGTTACCCTACGAAGGGTCCCTGGACACTGCGATATTCACGGAAATAAAAAGCCTCCCCCCCCTCTCCTCATCCCTAACTGTACCACACAAAATAGAAAAATCATAATCAGTAAGGCTTCTAAAACAATCTCTTTGCTTAAAATTATGGGAAATTTTCAGTATAGTAAGGATTGACTACTGAACTATTAAATAAAATTGAAATATAATGTAAGTGGCGGCTTTAGTAAAAAAAAAACATTTATGATTTTCTGTTGTTCTACCGTATTCCACTATGCGTCACGTCGCTTCGCCAAGAGTGCTAACCGACAATTCTAGAAACTTCTGCCAAACGAACTTTTTGAGCCTTATGACAATTGACTTCTTAGCTTCCCCGATTCCAGCTCTAATGCTCACAATTATATGTCAGCTTGGGGGAAAGGTTAATGTATTAAAGCCAATCTTATTAACTCTGAAAACCCCAGACTAATTAAAGACGTATTTAAGTAGTGAATTGGCTAGAATCTCTTTGACAACGAAACTCCGCGACGCGTCGGAGACAAATAAATTTCACGACTGGATCGCACGTCTCTTATGTGCTGTCACAGCTTCGAATTAAATTTGAAAAATATTAACGGAACATCAAAGTTCTTATTCGATTATTCTGACTTTTCATTGTTTGAAAAAAGTACGTAAAATAGTTTTCAGCGGAAAAAATTAAACACCATTTTATTTTCTTCGAAAATATGAAAAAGTGTGATTTTTTTTTGAACCGTAGGAACGGTTTTTAAATAAAATGTTTTTTTTAACAACTTTTTTTTCAAATTAAAAGAGAAGAACTTAACTTAAAGACAAAAATAACATACATTTAAAACAATATTTAAAAAAAAATTCACCAACCCGTTTTCAAAATATTGATATTTCAAACAAAAAATAAAAAAAACATTATTAAAAATACATCAAAAAAAGTTTTCGAAAAAAATGTTAATGAAGTTTCTTAGGCTGCCAACATCTTCTTGAACATCAATTTTGATAGTAATCGGATCACTAGTTTTCGAGAAAGTCGAAGAAAAAAAAACCGGTCCTATGGGAGGTACCGTTTTTAGCCTACTATATTAAATTTTTTGCTAACTAAAATATAATGCTTACCTACAGAAGTACACTGATTTTTTTCATAAAAAAATGGGCACGACTGGGTCGCACGTACTTGCTCTTATGTGCCTCATTACATTGGAAAGCAAGATCTTTGACGGAAACAAGTAACATTTGCGTTGAAAACAACACAGTTTGAACTTATAAAAAGTATTAAAAACCACAATACTTAACGGTTTTTAGTAAAAAATGGAGTATGCCATCACGCGTCTTAAATAACAACGAATTTATGAAAAATATATTTTGAAAATTGTAAGACACGTTTCGATAATATTGTTTTCAAAATGCTGATTTTCGAAAACAAAAAAATTATTTTAATTAGAAAAAAAAAGTTTTTCAAAATTTTGATATGTATAATTTGGCGACCTAGATCTTCTCAAATATAACATTTGACAGAAATCCAAAGAGCCGTTACCGAGAAAGCCAAACATTAAAAAAACCGTTACATGAAAGGTGCCGTTAATAGATTTTCCCCGTAAATTTGGGAATCTAATCAAATAACAGCCAATACCAACAAAAAAGTTCTCAAAAATGTTCATCTAGATCGTTCAAGCCGTTTTCCTAAACTGTCATATCGCAGGTACCGTTATTTTAAAGGCATTGAAATAAAATTTTAATTTCCCTCTTGGGAAATGCCAAAAGAATCACACACAACAAATTTGACGATAATCGCTTAAGCCGTTTAAGCTGCAGCTCGTTATACATACTGACAGACAAAAAGACAGACAGACATTTTTTGTCGATCACTTTTTTAGACTTTTCTATGATTGCAATTTCATGTTTCATTGTTATCTCAAATTTTTTTTATATTCACGAATCCTAAACTTGCCTTATAGTCTCTATAATGGCAAGTAAAAATCTTTTTATTTGCGTTCTGAAACCCTGTCAAAGAACAAATTATTATCAAATAGTATGGTAGTTATGTGGGGCAGACTGCCATACCCCGCTGGGGATCACAATTGGATTTGAAGTGGGGGCTAGGTTCAGTTTATGCTAACTCTTTCTGGTCTAAATAATCTTTTGGAAGTAAAGTACTTAAAATAGTACTTAAAGTCGGGATATATATTTTTGTACAATTTTCGTGGGAATTTGAATTTTACGCAATTTGGGTGCTTCATAGCTGCGTTGCTATTGGTAACAAATAATTTACCCGAAGTATTATAATCTAGTTTGTGGCAGTTCAATATTTAATAAACCTAATATGTACTTAATAACTTTATTGCAGAAGTTATAGAACCAACTTGATAACTAACTAATCGATATTTGCCACTTGAAAGACTTAAACAAATAAAGTTTGCAGCTCAACAAAGACACGATAAAAAAAAAACAAACTAAACTATAATCAATCGCACGAAAATCCCATCCATCATCTATAGTGTCCTTGAGGTGTTACACGTGCGACCATAACTTAGTACATACCACTAACTATCGATTAACTTTCTCTGACGCACATCATCACAAGTGTAATGGCATGATATTCCTGATTTTCGATTTTGTCACACTTTTAAGCATCTCAATGATGCATGTTGATGTTAATGACGATGTTGAGCCGAAGGAATCTCATCCTTAATCGTTCGGATGCAAAACAACACTGTAATTGCTTTTTGGATTTCGTTATCGTTGCGTATCTGTATCTATAGGACAGCTATATGAGCTTGATGAAATCGCATGTCAGCATGCGGTTATTGCTGCAGCACACGACGCACGAATGCATAATGAACGATATTTTGTTTACAGGTCCTTTGGAAGCAATAGCGTGGGTTAATGACTTGATGTTATTAATGGCCGATTTGAGTGATTATCGGTGGTTTTTGTTCTCATAATGTTACATTTCACTGATTAGATTTAGATACATTTTTTTCACCTTGTTATGAGTCTAATTACGTTCTGGCAGAAAAGGTGAGATAATCGGTTAAATTTGTTATTTAAGCGAGAATGTAACATTGTGGCATATGTTTTGCCCTTGATACTTAATTTATGAATCAAAATAACTTATTTGTAATAAATGTCATGAGATGGATAATTATAATGAAAAGAAAACCATTTGGCTTATCTCATAATCAGAGAAATAGGGTCCTTGGGGAAGAACCGAAGAATGCGTTCGGCAAATAATTTTTTTTATGAATAATTTTGTCTAAGGTTGCGGATTAAGAACCACGAATATAATGTGCAAAAGTGCATAGACATTATGGCTGCTTCAAATGAGCCAAGGAAATGTCCAAGGAAATTATGATTAGCAAATAATGACCTTATGTCATCCCACCATTAATGATATTTGGGTAACTGTAGAAAACATTTTTTTTTTATTTGCCTTCATAGCTTCCTCAAGCGGCAGCAGGAAACAAACTCTTCTTAAAACACATTTGGCTTGCTTTGCGAAGGATAGTCTATCAGGGTTGGCGAGAGGCTTGTAACGTCTCTCCAGCAAAAACAAGAAAACCAAGAATCAAACAACAAGCCCAAAAAATAACCTGATTAACCGCCGACTACTAAACAATCTTCGACAGCGGCTAAACGATTTTCTATTGGATCGTGAGATCGTTCCACATTTGAACTGCACAGCAGCTAGCCGATGTACTTGTCACATATAAGGTTGACATAACAACACTAAAAAATAAATTGCACGACTGGATCGCACGTACTTGCTCATATGTGCGGTCACATCGTCGAATAAAAATTAAATAAAATGCACGAGTGGGTCGCACGAACTTCTTCTTATGCTATATAATTGCTTAGTAACTGCAAATGTATATATATATGTATTTATTAAAATAAAAAAAAATATTTTTTTTCGAAAATTCTTTAATTTTTTTTAATTAGTTTAAGAGTTTTTTTTCGGAAAAACTAAGTATGCAATAAAATTTGAAAACTCAATGTCTATCGAAGAAAAATAAATAAATTGCACAACTGGATCGCACGTACTTGCTCATATGTGCGATCACATCGTCGAATAAATTTAAAAAAATGCACGACTGGGTCGCACGAACTTTTTCTTATGTTAGATAATTGCTTAGTGGCTCCATATGTATGTATATAAAGGGTGTTTTTTTTTTTAGACGTGTGGTTTTCAAGAAGTTAAATGTTATGGCTAAGAATTTAGCTTTATTATAAAGATAAGGGTTTGCCATTATGTTTTAAAAATGATTTCGGGCAAGTGGCCGCCGCGGTTGGCTCGAATAAATTCCAGCCAAAGCCCAATTTTATGAAAATCGGGATCGGTGCCCATCTCGTTTTGGGCCCATTCACCGAACGTGTGACGCGCTTGATGGTCGTTCGGCTTCAATTCTTGCATCAGTTGGATTTTGTAAGCCTGCAAACCAAGATCCTTCCGCAAAATCTTCCATAAAGTGGATGGGCAAATCTCCAATTATTGCGCGCAATGGCCGATGGACTCATTCGGGTCTTCTTCGGTACTCTGCTCACCGAAACGAATCATTATCTTGGTAATAAATTTGCATAATTTGCAAACTTGTTCAGGAATAAGTATATTCATTATGAAATGGCAAACCAAACTGAGCATAAATCAAGGGACAGCTGTCAATAAGACCAACTCCAAAAGAATTATTGCAGATTGAAAACCACACGTCTATTAAAATTAAATATATTTTTTTTTAGAAAATTCTTTAATTTTTTTAATAAGTTTAAGAGTTTTTTAAGTATGCAAAAAAATTTTAAAACTAAATGTCTATCGAGAAAAAAAAATATTGAAAATCCTTCGCCCAGTTTTGTTAAAAAGTCGTTTTTTTTAACTTTTCGAAAAAATAATTAAATTTTTTTCTAGTATGTCATTATAAGGAAATCTGTAGTTTTCATCTGGAAAAATTATTTTAAAAAATTCAATCAACCCATTTTCAAAATATTTCGAAAACCAATATTTTTTTAGAAAATTTAAAAAAATCGAAAAAAAAAGTTTTTGAAAATTTTGAAATACATTATTAATCGAATTATAAATGACTTTCTGTGTGCAAAATTTTATTGAAATCGGTATAATAGTTTACGATAAAACCGCATTTGAAAAAAAACTGGTTATATGAGAGGTACCGTTATAGAACAAATTTTGAAAAATTCATTCTAACTGAAAGATGAATTGTTGTAAAAAAATAGCACAGTGAAAGTTTTATTAACATCGTTAGATCCGTTTTCGAGAAAATCAAACTTTTTGTTAAAAATTGTAGGGCAGGTTCCGTTATTTTTCTACCTAGAGCAAAAACGAAAAACACCCCCCGAGATACTACCAAATAATTACTAAATACCAAGTTTCAAGCTAATCAGCCCATCCGTTTAGGCTGTAGAGGAGCGAACAGACAGACAGACAGACAGACGGACGGACGGAATTTCCGGACCCACTTCTCTTTAATCGTAATGTCGTGTTTGATTGTTTAAAAAAAATATTTTGTTTGCACTAATCCATAACTTGCATTATAGTGCCTATAATCGCAAGTAAAAATGGGCACAACTGGGTCGCACGTACTTGCTATTATGTGCATAATCATATTGGAAAGCAAGGTCTTTGACAGAATCAAGTAACATCAATGTAGATAAATCACATGGTCGAACCTACTTAAAAGCTTATAGTAAGAACGATGTACGTCACGCACGTCTTGTATAACAATGATTTTATGAAAAAAATATTTCGAAAATTGTACGTCGGATTTTGATGAAATACTGTATTTTTAGTGTTTAGAATTTTTTTTTTAAGATTTTGTTATGAAGTTTTGTAGAGTTTATTAATTTACAGTAGATCATAAATCTTTATTAGTTTTGAAAATATTTATTTTCAAAAAAAAAATCAAAAATTAATTATAAATAAAAAATAAATAATTAGATATTCAAAATTTTGGAATGCAGAATCAGTTTGGCTAGCAGTACGGTTTTCGTGGCAATAGGTATACTGGTAAACTGATGGCTTATCTCACCACAAAGTGGAACAAATCTTTGCATTAGTGTCGAACTGCTAAGCGAAGAGCCTGGGTTCGAATCCCGCTCATAGCCACCTTCCTTTCCGGGGTACTGCCTCTTGCGAGGAACTGACAAAAACTCCAAGAGTAAAATTTGTGTCGAAAAAATGAATCTCATGTAGCCGTTTGAACAGGTAGGTTCCTTCCATTCTCGCAGATTAACAACACACACAAAGGAATGGTTGAGAGCATAAGTCACTAGGCCTTGGCTTCTTAAGGAGTCAATAAATTATTTATTTATTTCAAGAGCATTTTATAAAGTTCGGCATAAAGCTTACTCATTTAAAAAGGGGGGGATTCGGTATCGAAGAATCACTTCTTCATTCATTCATTCATCTCTTCTATACAACTTATAATGCAATCAATTGTTTCGCTGAACACTTTGGCTTCTCGCATTATTTCCCAGACTCACATCCTTGTTCTTCGGACGTGGAATTGCTACGGCAGTATTTTGGAATGATCACATACTGGACGTAGCCAAAAATTGTTTAGATGCTTAGACTTCTTCCGGAGATATATTTATGAAACTTTTATCTCCTTCTGATCTGGCTATTATCTATAAAAAATGATACGTCCAAAAGTTTGAGTATAACTTCCATCTTTGACCTGATGCTCCTCATCCCTTGAAAACCAATGTCTCTAGTCTCTCCCATTTTTATAGCTGTTTCTACGATCAGTGCTCTCCTTAAACAATTAAACCGTAATACTCGCACTGCTTGGAATGCTCATCCGTGAAGAAGATAAGGCATGACGAAAATGAACAATCAGAACATCTACAACCAGCACCACAACATATGTAACCAAGTTTTGGAATAGACTAGAATCGAGCTGCTTTTCCATGTGACTTTAAGAATTTTTTAAAAATTAAAACCAAATACATCATAGGTGAAATGAAAGTTCCTCCTGCACTCATTGCACAAACAATCGACATCAAAGAACCCTGCTCTGCAGCTGTCAACGCCCCTATCTGCTTTTTACCTTATGGACCGATAATTTTTAGAATTTTAGTTTGAACGATAGTTAGCCCTGCTTCGTCGACATTGAAAATTCGATCTGGTTCATGTGTATTTTCGTAGGTACTTTCCAAGAGATTGATGAACTCATTTACTGAAGTACGATTGAAACCAAGAGCACGGGCATATGAGGTTCCAATCTGTATTCTTAAAGACAGTTTATCTTTGTTTCTTTGAAGAAAACTATGTAGCCAAACTCTACCAGCAATTTTTTCTCTAAAAGAAATTTCATTTTTATAGCAAGTTGGTAAGCCATTCTTCTAACATCTAATCTGGTAAGACGGTAGAATTTTGTTTCCATCGTTAACAAATAATATACGAGTTTCTTTTCGAGGAACAGTGGTAAAACGGGACCTGTTTTCTTAGTGGTTTTTTGACCACTAATTTGGGGCACAGTTTTATATCCTTAACTAATCTTCTTAACGTTTTTCTCGGGACGGAAAATTCTTTGGCTGCTCTAGTTTACCCAATTTATTTGCTTCGGAGTGTCTCAACAGCTTTTTCCATTTCACATGAGTTCAGAATGTTGTTGCCCGATGGAACATGGAACATTTTGTTTAAACCTTACCTTACCTTAGCTTAGGTGGCGCTACACACCGGGGATGACCTGGACCTCAACCACCAAGCGTCTACAGTCAGCTAGCTAGCTGCCTATAGTTACGCACATGGAGTCGATTGAGGTCCTCTTCCACTTGTGTGCGCCACCTGAGTCTCGGTCTTCCTCTACTGCGCCGTCCCTTTGGTGGGATTCGAAGATTTTCCGGGCCGGAGCATTGATTTCCATCCGCTCTATATGACCCAGCCATCTGAGACGTTGAATTTTTACTCTTTTGGCTAGGTCTGTGTCGCTGTACAGCCGGTACAGTTCTGCATTGTATCTTCTTCTCCACACTCCGTTAATGCATACGGGACCAAGAATCACCCAGAGAATCTTTCTCTCGCGAAGCAGCCTACAGCGTCCTCATCTGCTTCTGACAACGTCCATGTGTTTCACCATAGAGCAGGACTTATAAAGGGGCAATTTAGTTGCCCGAGAGAGGGCTTTGCTACTCAATTGCCTTCTAAGCCCGAAGAAGCAGCGATTGGCAAGAGTTATTTTCTGTATGATTTCAGCGTTGGTGTTGTTGTCTGAGTTAATAGCGAAGCCCAGGTAGACAAAGTGTTATAGGTGTCTATCGTGATGTTGGGCGTCTTTTCTTGATGACAGCATATATTTGGTTTTATTTGGTTCATAGTGAATTTCCTAGTCTAAAACCGCACTGAAATATGTAGTCCTATCAGGTTGTTGACGAATGGCTTTAGGCTTTCACACAAATACGGCAGAAAAGATCTTAGAGACGATGTTGAGCAGACTGATACCCCTGTATTTGGTGCAGTTCAGAGGGACTCCTTTTTAAGGATCGGGCAAATTATGCTGAGATTCTATTTATCGGGTATGCTTTCTTCTAACCATATCTTGCTTATGAGTTGGTGCACACTTATAGCCAAGTCATCGCCTGCAGCTTTGAAGAGCTCGGCAGCTTGGCCATCGGCTCCGGCGGCCTTGTTGCTCTTATATAGCTAGCTTTTCTTCATCCAGATATGGTGGGCGGAACTGTTGGTCTACTTCGCCCAGATAAAATGGACCATTCTGCCTGATGTTTTTTATCCATATTCACAGCATCGACTTCGATTCCACTACGATGTTCCCTTGATCGTTTTGCAAGCTTGAGTTAGAGCTCTGTAGCTTTAACAGTTTTGTTTTTACCTTTTGTTAAAACTTTCAAACTTCATTCCTGCAATAACAGCTCTCCATTTACTCTATCGCGCGCTTCTCATGATTCTTTTTTTCTTTCCCAGAAGCCGGGATTCCGTTCTGCTCATAGAGCGCAGGGGATCTCCATGTCCCTTTGTGAATCTTGAGGTGCGGGAACTTGGTACTAGCTATTTCAATATTTCGCCCCGCAGTAAATTAAATTAGCCTGAATCCGGATTGTACCACCAAAAACATCTTCTCTCCCTAAATTGGCATTAAAGTGGCCTAGGACAATTTTAATGTTATAAGTAGGGCACTGCTCATATGTTTTGTCCAGGAGCTCAAAAAACATTTCTTTGGTGTCATCATCTTTTTCCTCAAGGGCCTCCGCTAGCTGTTCGGCTACACGTGGTCTATTAAGGGACCTAACATTCCACGTTCATATCCGAAATTCGTTGTGCTTATTTCGTTTTCAGAGTTCGTCATCAGTGAATCCGTCCGTATACGAGGCTTGTGGTCGCTTTGCAACTAGTAATTTTTTACATGGCCAGGAAGTTATCCCGACAGCACAACCCCAACCTGGAGGACCAGGTCCTTATTGTGAATCCAAGGATGAAGATCTGGATAAACCCCTCCTTATAGCTCCGAAAACTTCGTAGTAGCCCATATATAGTGTTCACTAAGTAGTTCAGCCTGACTGCAACTGTAGACGCCACCGTTTATTCGATCTAGAGAATTCTTCCGCTGCCACCTGGATGCAAGGAGTAGTGCCTTAGTGGTAACACTCCTCGCCCCCTTACTCCTCCCAAAGGGGTTGGAACCCAATATCCAGTTGAGTTGCTAGGCACCCGATGTTCACCACGTGGAGGTGAGAGTAGTAGTTGTTCTGGGATCGAATCCAGCTCATAGCCATCTTCTTTTCCGGGGTACTGCCTCTTGCGAGGAACTGACTAAACCTCTAAGAGTAAAATTTGTCTCGAAAAAGTGCATCTCATGTAGCCGTTCGGACTCGGCGGTAAACTGTAGGTCCCTTCCATTCTTGCAGATTAACAACACACACACACAGGCATGGTTGAGAGTATAAGTCACTAGGCCTCGGCTCCTTAAGGAGATGTCGCGCCAATAAATTTATTTATTTTTTATATTACCGACACTTCCTCTACATGAACTGTCCAAGACGATAAAATCCTCTCTCTCTCTCTCTCTCTCTCTTGCACTAAAGAAATCCCCTTAACACTCTTTTGTTATATCTGTAAATATACTGCCTTTAAAAACACATTGCACTTATACGTTGCTATGACACTTAAGTTATCTCATAGAAGTGTATCTTTTTTTGTCAACAATAGAGTCTCTAATGAAATGCCACATGAAAGGGGTTTCTCAAGACCACCTACTGACAAGGACTCCAACGTTGTCTAAAGCTGACAACAGGTACTATCTAAGCTGCTCCTCCTGCGCCAAACAAGCAACTTATTTGTATTGAATCTTAAACCGGAAGGGGAAACAAGATACAATTCAACAACAACAACAAAAAACATTGAAAATAAAATCAAGGTTTCCTGACTCTTGAGCACTTCCAAGCATCTATGTAAATTATAGATGATGAGGTGCTCTTAGGTCGCTTGCTTAACAAGTTAATATGCAAATATTGTAGGTGCACCACTACCAGGATGGATGCAGCTTTGAACTTAGATACATTTGATTCTAATACCCTAATGCACTCATTTGTATGCAACAAGTGCCTGTGGATAGGTAGTTGGGTCCATAAACGAGATCCTAATTGAAGTGACAGGATAATGTGCACAATAACGATGTGGGCGGAATCTGATTACGCCAGTTGGAGATTGAAGCTCATTGCGTTGGTTAATTGAAGACCACCAAGCAGATAGCGAATACCTTTCAAGGGCAGTCGGCAAGATTTTTTTTTTTTTTTTTTTGTTAATTTGTTTGTGTAGAAAGAAAATTTTTGATGCGCAATTGAAAATCAATGTCATGTGTCCATAATGACATCGCACATTCTTTAATTTAGTGAGATTTCAAAGACTTTGTTCCTTAGAATTCCCGCACTCAGTTGTTAACTTTTTGAAGTGACAAGGATTGGATTAGTAACTTCATCTTTATCCCTTTATGATTTAAATTTAAATTGAAAGACATCATTGCCTTTGATTAAAAATATAAAACCAAGGGTGGATGAATTTCTAAAGATGTCATAAACCAAGGTAAATTAAGAAGTTGTGCTAAAATGTTTATCTAAGTGAATTTTAAATTTAAATAACTTTTATGAGTTTTGAACAAGTCTTAAGAAATCTATAAAAATATTAGTGCCACCTTTTTGATGTTTTTTATGAAGTCGTTTACATACACATATGAGCACCATTTTGTTTTGTGTCCAAGAAAATATCTACATATCTTCTAATGAAATTTCAAAGTTTTTTTTAACTTAATGAGGTGACAATTAATAAACATGACATAGGTTAGGTTAGGTTGGTAGGTTGGGCGGGGTGATGATTCGATAGTCGAATCAACTCATTCGGATCTCAAGGGGCCATTGCGGTCCCCAGAAGTAGGAGGAACAGGTGGTAAGTTTGGAAGAGAATTAATTATGGGGTGCCTCCTTAAACCATCCTGAGATTTTGATGAATTTCAGAATGTTTTTAAGTGGCTTTTTTGAAACGTCGCCAAGTTCGTCGAAGAAGTATTCTTCGAGGGCTGTTTTCCTGGTCTGAGCTAGGCTGGGGCATTCACAAAGGAAGTGATATTAGCCCTTTTCTGCATCAACGTCTAAACACTTCTGCATAAGTCTGATGAACAGAAGCCCATTTTACTCATGTGAGCCCCCATTGAGTTGTGACCCGTAAGGACACCAACGAGAAGGGACACTTGAGGTCTACCTAGGTTTTGAATGTATTCTGTGTTTTTGTTTGAGGTGTTTGGCCAAAGACTTCTTGAGACCCGACAGTTATCGAGTTTTGACCATTTCTCGTTTGCGGCTTTGAGGAAATTCTCGTGAATTCTTTTTTTATTATTTTCCAGTACCCTGGGAACTGTTTGACTTGGTTCCATTGATGAACCGTTTTTGGCCGGTTCATCTGCCTTTTCGTTTCCGTGAATGCAATGCAGTATCCAAGAACCCACCGAAGTTTGTTTCACTGATTTCCCGCAGACTATTGCGACATCGGTCGATCAGTTTGAACTTGGAGACGATTGACGATATGGCTTTGATTGCCGCTTGGCTGTTTATGAAAATATCAATGTTTTTTGTCTCCAGATTTAAAGATAAAAGTTGTTTTGCGGCTGCGCCTACTGCGAGCACTTCTCCCTGAAAAACACTACTGAAGTTTGGCAAATTTATATATCTTTTTATTGGGGAGTTTATCGAGAAGATACCAGACCCTAGCCCTGCTTCCGTTTTAGAACCGTCTGTATAGGACCGAGGTATAATGATGGCAGTGTACATCCAATGAATGGTTCTTGGGCTAGGACCCCATCTTATACCAAAAATTCGACAGTAGGTATAGAAAGCTTTTCTTTCTCTTTCTTTTATATTTTCTTTCCAGTCTAGTTTATTGTTTAAACCTACCCAAGATATTTGGTTGTACAAGATATACGGAGTTGCGTCCCTTTTAATGTTGAAGCAGTTACATTTGGGACGTTTCGTTTGCTTGTTAACAAACCTTTTTTGGTCTTGAGCGACATTATTTAAGGCCCTTCAATCTAAAGAAATGCTCCTAAAGTAAATTCTTGGAACTGGATTACATTTTCGATAGTAACCACTACCTCGTGGAGAGCTGTCTCAACTGATTTGCCCTTCCTGTTAGCATGTTGGGCCTGCGAGGGAGCAATGTCCTCTAATTTCAAACAGATGTGGGTTTTAATTATTCTCTCTTAAGTTTTGAGAAGAAAGAATGATTATTGGCCTAAAATCTTTTGCTTCAGTATGACTGGGCTTGCCAGCTTTCGGAATGAAAATGACATTGACTTTTCTCCAAACTAAATAATAATAATATAAGAATATAGGCAATGTTTAAACAAACTCTGAATATTTCCACCAGAATGGGCGCAATGATTTATTTAGGGCATTGGAGCATAATCGGAATTATTCCATTAGGCCCTGCAGATTTATATGCTGAGAAAAAGTCTATGGCCCAAGCCTTTGGCCTTTTTCCAAGTTGTGTGTATCGAAGACACAGCCAGTAACTTTAGTAAGTAACTCTAGGGTTTCTGTGCAGGAGTCAGCCCACGTACTAACCGATCTTTTAAGGTAATATGGAACAGTGTGGACCTTGGACATCACTCTTCTGAGACTACCAGCATCGTTTGCAGATTCTATGTCTGTACATATTGTTCGTTTCTTGTATTCATTTTGTCAATAGCCTTGGCTCTGACTCTAATTAAGCATCGCCCTGTGATATCACGCGTGATAGGTGGAGGCTAAGAAGCGGTATCTTTTCTCTTTCTCACTTCTCTGTTGTGATATCAGCTTTACAATGGAGAGATAAGAGGAACACTTTTAATAATTTTTTTTCGCCACTATAAAAGACCGATAGTTTACCTTCATTAGGCCCTTTTTGCAATACAGGATATAATCTTTGAATCCTAGTCCTAAAATATTGCCTCTGTTTATCCATGGCTCCTGAATAAGGGCTACGTCGATATTGTCCCAGACATAACATAACAAATTATATTAAGTTTTACTTCTATTTATTTATTACTAGCTGACGCACTCGGCGTTGCTCGTGTTTACCAAAGATTTTCTGAATGCCGATCAAAGCGCCACATATTAGGTCCTATTATAGCTAGAAACGGAAACGTTATCATTGCATTTGTTGAAGTTATTCCTTATATAACTTATTCCTGTTATCCTGTTGAACTTATAACAACAACAATAAAGAAAACTCTAGACTTTAATTGAACAAATAAAGAATGTTTATTTAACGAGCAAACTAGATAGACTAAAAAAGATATTTATACAAAAAACGTTTCTACGCTATAATTCAAATTCAATTTAGGTAACCATAGCAACTAATGAAAAAACACAAAATAACAAGTTGTTCAGACTACTTGATAAATAAAAGATTTGTCAAAACTGAGTATGATATTTACAACACTCCCACTTTTTGACAACTTTTAAAAAAATTAAATTAAACTAGATTACTATAAAAAACAGGTTCTTTACACAAAAATTATTAATCATAATTAATTCTCGCAAACTCCCATTAATTTCCGTAAGAATTGGAAACGCTCTCTTGGCAAAGCCTTTGTTAAAATGTCTGCTATCATATCTTTGCTTGATACATTTTGCAAATTGAAACAGCCATCCTCAAATTTTTCACGAATGAAGTGATATCTAACATCAATGTGTTTGCTGCGACGATGAAATTCAGGGTTCTTTATCAAGCGAATCGCGCTTGTGTTGTCCATGTAAAATGTTGTAATGTCTTTAATGTTGCCTGGTGCTATTTCTGCAAACAATTGTTGTAACCACACTAACTCCTTGATTGCCTCAGATGCTGCTATGTACTCTGATTCCGTTGTAGAAAGAGAAACACATTTCTGTCGAGTGCTACTCCAACTGATAATTCTACCATTGTACTTGAAAACTAGACCTGACGTTGATCTTCGTGTGTCAATGTCACTAGCATAGTCTGCATCACTGAATCCGCACAACTGATGATCGCCATTTGTGTTGTACTTAATTCCGTAGTTGACTGTACCTTTAATGTATTTTAGTATCCGCTTAAGAGCATTCTCGTCGGCTTTTCTAGATATCGACTCACTAACCCAATTGCATAGCCAATGTCTGGTCTTGTTGCTATGGCCAAATACATGAGACTTCCAACCAGCTGTCGGTATGGAAACACACTCGGTTCGGATTCGTCAAAATTCGACATTATTTGGTTGGAATCAGCTGGAACAGATACTGAATTGCATCCATCGAAGTGGAATCGTTTCAAAATCTTCTTGGCATATGCTGTTTGGTGCATGAAGATGGAACCATCGGCCTGTTGATCGATTTGAAATCCCAGAAAACAGCCCACTGGCATCACTTTGATATCGAAATGTTTTTGAAGATGTCCAATTAATGCTTCAACGTTGGCTTTATTATTTCCAACCACAATCCCATCGTCCACATAAATTGCCACAATTACTGATTTTCCATTCTCATGGTTAACAAACACACATGGATCTGACTCGCAAGTTTTTAGTCCGAAAAGTCTAATGAATTCTTTGAATTTATTATTCCAACAGCGCGAAGCTTGCTTCAAACCATATAGGCTCTTCTGCAATCTACAAACACGTCCACTGTCGTCATTAAAACCAACTGGTTGCTGCATAAAAACAACTTCGTCAAGATCACCATTTAGGAAAGCAGTTTTAACATCGAACTGCTTCATGTGCATCCCCTTCTCAGCTGCAATGGCCAAAATCGCTCGCAATGATGTAAATCGAATTACTGGACTGAACGTTTCCAGATAGTCTATGCCATACTTCTGATTGAATCCACGACAAACTAGCCGTGCTTTAAAACGTTCAATTGAATCATCAGAGTTCTTCTTTATTTTAAAAACCCATTTATTGTCTAGGACCTTTTGTTTCTTTGGCTTTTCAACCAATGTCCACGTCCGGTTTTTCAAAAGAGAATCATACTCTTCCTCCATCGCTTTTAACCATTCGTCGCTTTTCTTTGAACTAACAGCTTCTTCATAAGACTGGGGCTCCTCGCTGATCGACAGTAAGGCCATTGTCATAGAAGCACTTTCTTGACGGTTACGCAAACGTGTTTTCAAAATATTGCTTTCATCAATTTTTGCTTCCGGAATCGGTTGACTTGGAACCTTCTTTGCTGCTTGCTGAACCTCAAGATGTTCGTTCGTTTCTTCCTCGTCTTCGTTTTCTTCTCTAAAAACATTTTCACTTACCGGTTCCTTGCAGATCGCATCATCTTCCTCGATAAAAGTGACTGTAGATGTTTCCTCTGCCAAAAACTTTACATCACGAACTACGGACACACAATTTGCATTGTCCAAGACACGTAATCCTTTCTGGTTTTCATCGTAGCCAATAAATATACATTTCCTTGACTTAGCATCTAATTTCTTACGTTTTTGCTTAGGGATATGAACGTAAACCTCTGAGCCAAAAATATGGAAATGGTGAAATGGAGCTTGCATGCCATACCAGAGTTCGTATGGCGTCTTGTCCTTTACAGTACTGGTTCCTGTCCGATTTAAAACAAACACTGCTGTCTGTACTGCTTCCGCCCAAAGCTTAAGATCCAGTTTCTTCGAGTGAATCATTGTCCGTGCCGATTCCATAATGGTTCGGTTCTCACGTTCGACACAACCATTTTGTTCAGGCGTGTATGCAATAGATCGACGATGATGTATACCATTTTCCTCCAGTAGCACCTTCATGCGATTATTTACGAATTCCTACCCATTGTCTGTTTGTAGGATTTTAATGGGGTGACCACATTGTTTTTCAGCTAACTTCAGAACTATTTTAAACTTCTCAAATAACTCCGATTTGTTTTTGAGGAAATACACAAACCGAAACTTTGAAAAATCGTGTTTGAAAAGTACAAAATATCTGTAGAGCCTCCTAATGAATGTTCCTCTATTGGTCCACAAACGTCCGCATGGATAATTTCGCCACACTTTTTTGATCTATCTGGGCGCAAACTAAAGCTGAGTCGATGTAGTTTGCCAAATGCACAGCCATCGCAGTCAAAGTTTTGGTCGACAAAATCAATGTTGTTTCTCTTCAAAAAACTGCGAACTTGAGGCAAATTTTGATGGCCTAGACGCTCATGCCAAATGCGTAGAGTATCAGCCTTAACTGCGACCATTGATTTGTCGTGCGGTGGCTCAATGATTTTAAAAATCATTTGAAACAACCCACCTTGTCTTGCTCCCACTGCTACAACACTTTCACCATCTAGCAGCTTAAATGAATTTTTGTCTGACCAGCTTGTGTGACCATTGTCCATTGCCTTTGCCAAAGAGAACAAATTCGCATACAATTTCGGTGCATATAAAACATTTTTAATTGTTTTCTCGATCCACTGAATCCCATTGTAAGACAAAACTTTTAAGTCTCCTCTTCCGAATGCATGCATCAGTTTTCCGTCACCAAGAAGAACTTCAACCGGTGTATCTAGTTCAGAATACGTCGTAAACCAATCCCGGCGTCTACACTTATGATTAGTGGCTCCTGAATCAACGAACCAAGCATCAGACGTACCCAGAGATTGAACAATGTTGCTGAAAAAAACCTTGTCTCCATCAGATCGTGTCTGTACTTTGCAATCGCGTTTCCAGTGTCCAGTTAATCCGCATTTAAAACATTTGCCAGGTCTCTTCGGTTTATGTGTTTTCTTAAAACTTTGCTGATTCTGACTCTTTAGAGAACCAGTTTTTCGTTTTGCCAGCAGCGCTTCGCTCGTTCCAATTTCGCCTTGATTCATAATGCCAACTCCTAATCGACTTTCTTCTACCATCAGCCGATTCGTCAAATTAGTAATCGTTTTATTTTCCTTTGCTGTGGAATCCCATGCTGTAGAAAAATGTCGGTACTCCGAAGGTAAAGTCATCAGTATCTTCGTAATCAGCATGCTGTCATCTATGGTGACACCGGCTAGCTTTAATTTTTGTGCCAAATTTTCTAGAGTTGAAATATGAGTTGCGATATCGTGTGCTTGGTTTTTCTGGTAAGCGTAGTACTGCTCTTCCAAAAGATGTTTCGCTGAATCGTTGGTTTGTTCGTAAATAGAATGCAGCCTATCCCACATTTCTTTTGATGTTGAGTAATTGCACAAATGAATAAGAACTTTAGACCCACATGAGTTCACTATTAGTTTCTGTGCCTTAGCATCTTTTTTAGACCATGTAGGCAACAAGGTTAAATCTGTTGGTTTCATTGATATTCCATCAACGTAGTCATAGAGCTCCAATGCCATAAGGTTCACACGCACTTGGAATTTCCACATCATCCATTGTGATGAATCAATGAATTTCTCGATTGTACAAGATTCCTTTTCCATTCTGTCTATTCTGCAAAAATACGCCTTAGTGTTATATTTATTCTTCTAGAAAAATCTCCAGCAATTATCCGAACAAAAAAATTCAATTGCAAAACACAAATTACGCAGATTCACAGATATATTTTCTCCTGCGTAGAACTGGGCCCATAACCTGTTGAAGTTATTCCTTATATAACTTATTCCTGTTATCCTGTTGAACTTATAACAACAACAATAAAGAAAACTCTAGACTTTAATTGAACAAATAAAGAATGTTTATTTAACGAGCAAACTAGATAGACTAAAAAAGATATTTATACAAAAAACGTTTCTACGCTATAATTCAAATTCAGTTTAGGTAACCATAGCAACTAATGAAAAAACACAAAATAACAAGTTGTTCAGACTACTTGATAAATAAAAGATTTGTCAAAACTGAGTATGATATTTACAACAGCATTACTTATTTTTTGAGATAGTTTAGAACAAAGACAATGCGCCCTACAAAGGTATTAAAGATTACGCCGTTTAAGCAGTGTGATAGCAGTGCGATTTTTTTCAACTGTTAATAAAATGTTCCGGTATATTTAGTTTTGATTAAATGATAGAAAGTACCTACCAAAATATGTAGGTACTCTCAAAAATATTCATACAAATCTCTGGAGTCGTGTTCACGAAAAAATAAGCTTTTTCTTAACGGCTATACGGCAGAAACGGTTAATATTAGTCCTAAGAATAAAATTTCAAAAGCATCTCTGAGGAATGCCAAAAGAATAACACATAAAATATGAAGGTAATCGCTCTTTTTAAGCTACAGGTTATTATATACCCAGATAGACAGACAGACAAATCCTATGATTTTAATGTCATGTTTGAATCTTATCTCAATTGTTTTTATATTCACGAATCCTATACTTGCCTTCTAGTTATAGTGGGTAACTATAATCGCAAGTAAAAATAGCTCACCCACCAGGCGTTTCTCGGGTATATTATACATTTTTTTGATCCTGTCAATAACGCCATATATCGGTTCAAACACCACCAATGTAATCGTGTTAATACACAAACAAAATTTATTATTGTTGATATGAAAACATATGTAGGGAAAACTATTTTCCTTAATATATTTCCACCTTTAATTATTTTCTTTTATTAATTTCTATATGGTGTAATTTCGAGTCAAATCGGTCTTTAAATGAGGACTTTCAAAAAAAAGTACTTAGGACATTAGGTACCTGCCTGTGAAATTCCCGTCAAAATCTTTCCATAAATAACAATTTTAGAAAAAAATCGACCCAACGCCGCCTAAATTACTCCTTTAAAATAAGTTACTGGCCAGTGAAAGTTCCGTCACAACCGATGCAGCTGTTTCCGAGGTAAGGGAGAACAAGCATGCAGAGAAAAAAAATTAAAATTGTTAATTTCTTATAAAAGCTGTATTGTTTTTTTTTTTTACATAACAAACAGACACTTCAATTTTATTTATGTGTAAAGATAACCACTATCACTACATAAAAGCAAAAAGTATTTTCATGAAAGCGTTTTCAAGAAAGCAAATCATCTTCTGAAAGCGGAAAGCGCTACTACCAGTGAAAATTTTTAGCTTTCTCCAAATCGAAGGCATGTTTCTCATCCTCTTTCCCACTGAAACCTCTGATGAAAATAATTCTCTTTTGCGTCACAATTGAGACAAAGATGAAATCTTAAATCACTTAAGAATTTTTTTTTTTTTTTTTTAAAGTAAAAAGTCGCTTTCATTAATTAAGCTTTTTTTCTTTTCAAAGATTGACTATTCTCTGAAAGCACTATAAGTATTTTCGAAACGCTTTCTGAAAGCACTTTCTTTTAACATTTAGGATTATATATTATTTGGTCAACGGTGGTTGCGCAGAGAGAGGATTCAAGAGAACAAAATTGGTCCAGAACAAGAGATTTAGTGAGTACAATGCCAGAGATGAAATACTTTTTTTCAAAACTGCACAATAAGCCATAATCTTACTTCATGTATAGAAAGTGCATCACTGGAACGTAATTGTGTGTATCTTTCAAAATTAATGAGATAAGCAGAGAAATTTTAAGAGAGCTGCGCAGTAGAGTGGCCAAATAAAGTGGTTCAAACTATACCAGACACCAAACCGTTTACGCATAAAACACTTTCTGAAAACGAATTCTATTAAATGGTCAGAAAAGCCGACGCTTTTACCAGAAAGAGGCATGGTCTACATTTTGTTAAAAGAGATAATGCTTAGTTGTTGGATCTCTTATTCAGTTGAACGAAGTTGTAATAAGGATCTATAACTGAAGTTTCTGGAAAGTTTAATTGGAATGACAATTTAGCAAAAAGTATTATTTTGAAAAAGATGAAAAAGTTTCCTTAATAATTAGTTGTAATTAAATTATCATCTGTATATACAAACAACTAACTAATGTTAAATTATTTGTTTTTCTTTCAGGATTCAGTTTACGACCATTGAAGCTTCATGCAGACTCTATCATGCTCATCTCATACCCTGGTGAACTTTTTATGCGTGTCCTTAAGCTAATGATTCTTCCATTAGTCATCTCGAGTTTAATTGCTGGTTCGGCTAGTCTAAACGCCCGTATGAATGGAAAGATCGCTCTAAGGACTCTTGTATACTTTGCCGCAACTTCTTTCTTCAACGCGCTTCTTGGTATCGGACTTGTTCTACTAATTCACCCTGGTGATCCGGGAATGCATAACAATGCAGATCGTTCTGCTGACAACAAAGCAGCAAATCTATTGGACAGCCTTTTGGATTTGGGGAGGTAATTATAATACATATACAGTATATATCTTATTGGACTTGCAGCTGTTCAAGTTTGTAAAAAAAAATCGGATCTACTGTGCTTTGCTATAATTTTTTTACAAAACATATTCTCTTTAACATTTATATGCGATTTCCGGTGCAATTTTTCTTAGTCATTGTGATGGGAATATAATGATTTCGCTCTTTTGAATCTCTTTAAAATTTTTGTAAGGAATGCCAACAAAATAATAGAACAATCTTGGTTTTGACATAATTATAAAAATACAAAACAGGAACCCTTTTATGGTTAAAAGAAGACTTTATTTAGACAATAATGACGCGTGAATATTTTGATGAATTGGTTGAAATTCTGTAGAAGCATCGGAAAATTTACAAACATGTGTTTTCAATATATTTAGTTTTTTGGCATTAGGAACCTATCTCGTGATTTCTGATGTAAATTGCAATTCTGAATTTGTATCGTAGATTATGAAAACCCGAACAATAGCTGCTTTTTTTATTTATAGAATTATATCACGAGAACGACCCTTCTTTCTAAGGTCATGGAGACCTTGATTAATCATCAGCTGAAAACATATCTCGAACACCGAAAGCATCTTTTTGACCGACAGTATGGGTTTCGCAGCAATCGTTTCACTAAGTTATTTGATCAGACGCGGATGCTGGATTTCGATCAGGGGGGAGGGGGCTAAAGAAAGAATCCCTTTACTAGACGGTACGTCCGAAATTGAGCTCAAGGGTATACTGATGGGCATCCCTTGCAGCGCGAGGTTGAATTGTTTCAGGGGAAGAATGCAGCTGGCTATTTCGCTAGAGCATTGTCTATGGAAGTAGCGATAAAACTATGAAAGGCAAGAAATATTACGTCTGTGCTCAAGAGATGTAAATGTTTCTGTTAATGTTCGGTCGCCTATCATTCTTAAAGCTCTTTTTTGAATTCTATATAGAAAACTCAAGTGGGTTACGGGAGCACCTGCCCAAAATTATGAATTGTAGTCGAGTTTTGGGCGAATATATGCTATATATACTGTAGCCAGATCAGACGGGGTGAAGAATTTCTTGCATCCTCGCAGCATTCTTGTCAAATATGTGATCGTTCGAGAACTGAAAGGTGATCAGTTTCTTCAATGCAAGTGCCACTCATGGACAGTGGCATTGAGGGAATATTTCGCTTTAACGACAGAAGACAACATTGAGTTTTTAAAGCATTAAATTCCACACGATTTCTTATTCTCCATTGCTGTCAAGATCAGAATTTAATGAAATTATCATACGCTGCCGTTGCAGTTGCAGTTGCACAACCGAAGAACGAAAATGTGAATATGGAAACGAATATGAAAAGCTGAGATTACTGTCGTCAGCGAAACAATTGATAGGATTAGTTGTTTCAGAAGGAAGAGAGTCGGAGACAAAACAGAGCTCTGGGGCACACCAGCGTTTGTTTTGTGAGTACTAAGTATCATACTTGAATCCGTCCAACACAGCTTGTATTGATCGGTTCGAAATCCAACGAAAAAGAGATTCGTCGATTCGTCAAAATGCACCCATTTTCGATAAAAGGGCTTGATGCCAAACTGTCAAGTGCAATAATTTTGCTTTTCGTAAAACGGTGGGAGATTGGTTTCACTTTAAGGTGAGATATACCATCAAATCCCATGTGGACCTGTTGCTACGAAAGCCGTGCTGCCGGTCATTAAGAAGCTTTCGGTCTTCAAGATATTTCTTAAGCTGAAAATTTATCAGCGTTTCCATGACCTTGGAAAGAAGGGGCGTAATTGCAATTGGTCGATAGTTTGAGGGGGCAGAAGATTCGCTTTTTTTAGGGATAGGCTAAATGACAAATGCTGTTTTCCATCCACTCGGAAAGAGGCCAGAAGAATAGGACAGATGGAAAAGCTTACGCAATGGTTTTGCCAGCGTTGAAGAACACCTCTTCAAAACGATAGCGGGGATTTTATCCGGGTCAGCGGATTTGTGTATGTTAAGATCTTTCAATACTCTTGCGACTGTACGAGTGAAAGAAGATTGGTCCCATGAAATCATTTATGCTTTCGAGTACAGGAGGAGTTCTAACACCTGCTGGCAGCATTGAGTTTACAGCAAATTGGGCTGCAAGTAGATCTGCTTTTTCTTGAGATCTGACAGCAGGAGTATCATTGAAGACAAGCGTCGGAACCGATGATGACAAGGAGTTCTTTACGTTTTAAATGACCAAAAATGTTTACTGCCTTTGGGACATTGCAGTTTTTTTGCCGAATTTTTTGTTCATTGAAAATTGTGTACATATATATTATACAAAATACATCCTTTTCTTTTACCTATTTGTTTGTGCCACAGCACCAACTTTTTTTAAGCAAAAAAAGGCATGTGCCTACATTTATTAAGGTCTAAGAGTTGTCCAAAGTGATCCAATAGAGACTTAAAGGTGGTATCAAAGTAATCAGTATGACATCTTAAGATTTTGGTTGAAAATTTTCACGGAAATCGGTTAGGGCAAAGTCAAGTAGAGGTGCATTTAAAGATATTCTGTTACTCCTCTGCTGAATTAGTGCCAACATGGCTCGGTAAATTTGTTTAAATACGATGAACTTTCAGCTCAACTTTCAATTGATCACAAACATTTATTGCATGCTGTCAGATTTGTTGAAATTGGTATCTTTACCATCATCGCACTGCTATTAAGGTGTGTAGCAACTTGCTCATGAACTGTGTTAATGACAACAGGCTGTACAGGTGCCAACAGACGGACAGACAGGCAGACAGACGGAATTTCCGGACCCACTTTTTTCGACTTCTCTAACATCGTAATGTAATGTTTGATTGTCAGAATTTTTTTGACGAATCTATAACTTGCCTTATAGTACCTATAATCGCAAGTAAAAATCATCTTAATCGGAGCTGTCTTGAAGACTTCCAAATGTTGCCTATTTTATGTATTCATTGACGCTATTAGCAAATAGTAATTCATTGTAATTTGACATTTTTTTTCTCCTTTCAGGAACGTTTTTCCGGACAACTTATTCCAGGCTGCGTTCCAACAAGCTCACACCGTCTATGTCCCAAAGCCATCAATACATCAAAGCTTCAATGAGACCCTTAATGAGACCTCAACAGACATGGCTGACGATGCTGCTGGAGATCAACCAGGTGGTGCAGTTGAATTGATCCGAGTGGTACAGTATCGAACCGGTACTAATACCTTGGGCATTGTTTTTTTCTGCCTGGTTTTCGGAACCCTTTTGGGTACTATTGGCAGCAAGGGTCAAGTTGTCATAGATTTCTTTTCGGCTGTCTTTGAGGTTGTGATGAAGATGGTGACCTGTGTGATGTGGCTAACGCCAATTGGCATCAGTTCGGTGATTGCTGGGAAAATTCTCGGAGTGAGCGATCTGAATTTGGTGATGGCCCAATTGATGTGGTTTATCATAACGGTGGCAATCGGAGTGTTTCTCTATCAGTTTATTATAATGCAATTAATTTACTTTGTATTCCTGCGTCGGAATCCGTTCAAGTTCTACTGTGGACTCATTCAAGCGATGCTAACTGCATTTGCAACAGCATCAACGTAAGTTTAATAAATCTTGTTTTGTTTAGTTTTACCTTATTTAATATCAAAAATATTATTTACAGTGCTGCAGCATTACCAATTACATTCCGTTGTATGAATGACAAATTGCATGTGGATCAAAGGATAACTCGGTTTGTCCTTCCCATTGGATGCAACATCAATATGGATGGCACGGCACTATTTATATCGATCGCCTCCATTTTTATTGCGCAGATGAGTGGTATGACTTTGGGCTTTGGTGAATTGGTTACGGTCCTTTTAACGGCTACTGCCGCTTCGATGAGCTCGGCTAGTGTTCCCAGTGCTGCATTGGTTCTGTTGTTAGTTGTGTTATCTGCTATTGATGCTCCTGTTCAGGATGTGACCTTGCTGTTTGCCGTTGACTGGTTTGTGTGAGTAAAAGCTAATTTTTGTAATTTTCTTTAAACAACTTAATCAAGCGTTTAGAGGATAAAGCTTACAACCTCGAAATAGACAGCCAATTTCAATTCTTCTCTCAACGTTAATTTTGTTTGGGAAATGTATTGAATCAGGTTAAATAAAATACAAACACCTTTCATAAAAATACTCCGTTATGCAGGACAATTGGCTAAAATGAACAATCAACAAAATATACAAAAAGCCTTCCTGAATAGCGTCGTGAACGTCTGCCTTTACAATACCAAAAAGATAACCGGCGAGTGAAAACACGATTCGAATGAACAACATTAAGGCATTCAATCCAAGGGAATTCAAAAGCGCATCATGATCTTCCTTAAATTAAAAAATAAATAAAATTCTTTCTAAGTTCTCAGTAATATCTTACCATTAAAATACCCCAAAGGAGTTCAATATTAGAAAACATTGAAATCGATTTCGTTATCAAACTGATATCATGGAAATTCAATTTAATTTTGTAGAACTCATATTCATCACGGGTAAAGTCCTGATTTTCTGTTCCATTAGTTTTTGGTGGGACTAAGCATAGAAAGACGATTTTACAAATTCCTGAAATCTTCAAGAACACTTATTTAAATCAGAAGATGCATTTATAAGTAATTTTTTATACTTACCAGTAAGCAACCTGTTAGAAGACAAACGAATGTTTTACTCGAACAGGCAGCTAGGATTTTATTTGAATGGCATTTTCGTAGAATCAGAGAATTTCTCAGGAAATCCTTCCATCCATTTGGATTTGATGAAGCTTTGCAGGGAAATTTATTGGTAACCATTTTCAGTCCAAACGATTTCTCTGTAAATATTTAGAACTGGAATTGATGTTTGAATTTTAAACATTGACGTTTGTATGTATGTACATCGATTAGATTTTTTAGCTAAAATTTTGTTTTGACGAAATAACAGAAAAAAAATTGACTTTTCGCAAAACAAACTATTATTATTTTTTTTTTTTGATCTAGAAAAAATATACAATGTCTGGCTTTCAAGAACACCAACCTTGGCGAAATCTGCCAAATCTAATGGGGATAAGAAATCAGAGTGCCTTTTATACAAATATGGTAAGCAAGCTAGTCTAGTCTCGGATACATATATGAGTACTAGGACCATAGTCATGCTCATTAGAAATGTTAATTGGTCAAGACTGCAAAACTGTTGCTTTAACTTCCCATCATGAAGACTTTTTTCTCAAAATGATACAATCTCTATATCTATTTATCCGTGAACTGTCCGCTCAACACCTTAAAGATTGGTGATCAGGTTTTCCTCTTCGTCCCTACATGAATACCCCATGCAATCGTAAACTTCATAAGCCTCGTGAATTTATATAACTATCAACATTTGTACGGCAATTTATTTCTATCTCAGGATTTTGCACGCATAAGGTTCGTAAATTAATCCCGTAAACTCAGGAATGACTATTTTTAGTTTTCTTTGTCTTTTGTGACATTTAGTGACTGCTGTAGGTAGAGATTGCAATCCCGGGATCCCGAATCCCAAAATCCCGGGATCCCGATAATTGTTCGGTCCCGAAAATACCGGGATTATAGTGCCCCATTCCCAGGATTTTTATGAGTGATAACTAGTATATGCACATGGAAAGATTTCTCTTGCCTTATTTTTTTCTTACGCAACAAACAAATAACATTGATATTAGTCTTTGGCACAATCTTCAATATGTGGGTCTGTGTTATAAACAAAAATAATCGGTTTATTCTATTCGTAAACATTCGAAATATAGAAGACAATAATAACGGAGGATGGAAACCTAATTGCAGTAGCTATAGTTTTGGCGCTTTATAAATAAATTACAAAAAACATCAATGAGATTTGAGTTGCTTGCTGCTTGCGTTGCTTCTTTTGTGTGACTGCAAAGCAAAGTTAAGGTATAGTGTGTGGGTAAAATTTCTTGAGATTTTATCTCCCAATCAGTTTGGGCTCACTATAGGATTTGGAGTATGTGCGAGATTGGGATTATGCAAGTTCTTTAAATCAAAAAGAAACGGTGCACATACCCAACCTTGCACCTTCTCCAAATCCTATAGTGAGCCCAGGCGGGGTTGCAGGTGGCAGCATGCCCCCATACCTTATTCATACTAACATTTATTAAAGTGGGACATATCTTCATAAAGAATAACGGCATAATAACATTAAGCGCAATGGAAAAGATATACTCTCATAGAATAGACATCACATTTTTGTATATAATTCGCTAAGCAGTATTTAGTTACGTCAATATGAGATTTTGACGTACCTAAACATGCCCCAGTGAAATAAAAATGTTACCAACTAGATACCTGCTTTTTAGTCCACACAAAAGAAATATCTAACGCAAGCTACTCGAATCTCACTGCACTATCAGTAGTCACAGGTACTTTGCTCTAAGCTTTGGTGATCAAAATATATACTGACTCAGATATTGCTCTACAGATCATTCTGTGGTAGCATACAGTTTGCTCTGAAATACTTCTGAATTTGTTGAGCAGTATGTAGTTCAGCACAGAATATGGGAATCTCTGCTGATATACAGTTTGGCACTACGCCACCAGATCACTCCGTTTCGGCACATTGAACAAAAAAAAAACAGAAACTCGAAGACTTTGATTCACCGCCAACTGCAATTGAAATGACAACAGAAGTGAAAACGTATTTACACACCAGTTTAACTGATAACTAAACTGACACTAAACTGGAATCCCCACCATCAGTTTCATGTAACAGTTTCTGTTTCAGTTATCAATTTTCGAATTTAGACATCATTAACTGAAAGCTTAACTGATAGCTCAACTGAAACTGAAATGACCGCCTAAATGGAGTTTAACACCTGAAGTAAGGAATTTTTTTCCAATTTCGAACAAAACTGGCATAAGAAAACAAATTGTATCAGTAAAACGATTAGATGCCTCGAGCAGCGTGCATTTTCTGCTTCTGCACATTTTGGCAACAAAATAACGTTTATAGTAAGTTGAAATTTTCTTAATTTGTATTTATATTTTTTTTTCGGTTATTCCTATTTTTAATAAGAGATTTCTTTTTATTAATTACATACATAAAGACTGAAAAATAAGAAAGATGTATGCATGTATTGCTTTGCTTTAAGTCGAAATTTATTTAATTTAAAAGTAGTTTATAAAATGTACATTTTGTTTCTGTAACGCTTTTCGTTTTAATGAAATAAGAATTTTTTTTTAAGAACTAAAAAAAAATATTTAACTTGTTATTTTGTTTTCCATAAGAACCGACTATTTAATGTTTAACGTTGTTATTTTGTTGAATAAAAAATAAATCAATCTCTACCTTGTAAGAATACATTTGCTCTTTGCTTTAAATTATTTTTCGATTTGCTGAAATGAAATGAAATGAAATGAAATGAAATGAAATGAAATGAAATGAAATGAAATGAAATGAAATGAAATGAAATGAAATGAAATGAAATGAAATGAAATGAAATGAAATGAAATGAAATGAAATGAAATGAAATGAAATGAAATGAAATGAAATGAAATGAAATGAAATGAAATGAAATGAAATGAAATGAAATGAAATGAAATGAAATGAAATGAAATGAAATTAAATCAAATGAAATAAAATGAAATGAAATGAAATGAAATGAAATGAAATGAAATGAAATGAAAAATAATGTTGCTGACTAGTTTTTGTATCTATTTTCTAAAGAAATCATATTTTTAAAGCGAAAAATATTTAATAAATAAATTAATTTAAATATTTGTGTAATTTTATTTTTTATTTTAATTGTTTTCACAAATTTTTTTGTTTCTTTGTTTTATATAAAATCGGCGACGCGTTTCGGAAATATTATTCCATCTTGGGGCGCGATGTAGGAATTTAAAAAAAATATATTAAATTAAAATTAAAAAAAATAAATTCCAAAATTTCGCTTGAAGATGGAATAATATTTCCTAAACGCGTTGCCGATTTTATATAAAAAAAAACAAACAAAAACTTGTGAAAATAATTAAAATAAAAAATTAAAATAAAATTAGACAGAAAAAATTGTTTAATAGTTTAAATTTATTTATTAATCAGAAACACAACTTGTAGACCAAGCCATGCTCACAATGAAAAAAAATTGTGTTCTTCGGATTTTATATTATTTTAATAAAAAAACAAGAAATGCTTAATAAGAACACTTTTGTTAGTAAATGTACTTCAATAATCAATATAAACTCTGACGTTTAATGAACAGCTGACTGTTTCCCATATTTGCACAGTTTTTTTCTAAGTGACGTTCCCGCAAATGCTTGCCGAAAGATAGAATTTTGTACAGCCCGTAAATTTATCTCGTTGCATGAATACCCCTAATATGTGGATCGTGGTGTACGTATTATGCGACATGCTTCGTATGAATACATATTAGGTAGAATTTCAGCGCCTCAGGGAACCTCAAACTATTTGGACAGAAAACAAATGCAAAATTTTAAAATATTTATTTTTCTTAATTCTTAAACTTATCCACTTTAATTTTACAACCCTTCTTCACCTTCAGTGATCGCATGCGAACTACAAACAATATGCTTGGAGATTGCTATGCTGCAGCTGTAGTTGAAGAACTCTCAAAAAAGGAACTAATGGCTCTCGATGCTGCTGTTCTTTACCAGGTAAACACGTTTCAAGACTTTAAAGTAGCATAATCACAATAACAATAATTTAAATTAACAAAAAAACCACAGTCACTCATGTTTTTCATTATTAACTTTTTGTACGTGATTGATATGCTACCGTATGTTTGTTCTTTCTTACCAATAGGAGTTACCAGTGACCAATGGACACATTATCTTAGATGGACAAACTGATTTGGATAGAAAATGTTCATTACCTGATTCTGTTATTGTTGACATGAATAATGTCATCAATTCTGTAAATCTACACAATGGCCTCACTAATAACAAAAGGGTTTAGATATTTCAAGACCGCAAATCGGATAACCCCCTCTAACAATATTATATACTTTCACTTTCCCTCACTTCTTGTGGAAATTAACATTAATCACACTTTCTCAAAATTATTTTAAAAGTGCTTTTCATCTCAACTACTAGTAGTGATCTTTATCCATCTATGAAAATATTATTTTTATCAATATTTATGCCATAAAAATAAATATAAAAAATATCTATCGATGCAAATAGACTATAGAGAGACATAAACAAATAAAAAAAATAAGTGTTAATTTAAATGTCCTTAAAAAACATAACATAGTGAACTTTAGATACATATACTATATACATACATGAAATGCATGTCAATTTAAAAAAAAAAATATCGGATCCAAATTAAAGGTTTAATTATCATTTTTGTTTTTCTTTTACACATACAAGTGCTATTGTTCACTAAAAATTCAATGTTGGAACAAACAAAAAATTGAAAATTAAATTTAAAACAGAAACCACATGTGATTATACTTTAGAAGATAAATAAGAGTTTACGTAATAAATGTATAAATAATTGATTTATTTTAATGAATTTTTATTAAGTAAAACTATGATTTCAATAATGTTTCTTTTTTCGTAATATTTTAATTTTTATTATTAAAAAAAATTAAATTTTTATTTCAATTTTTTTATTGTTTTTTTTTAACTAAATGGTAGTTTTAATTTAAGTTTACAAGAAAAAAATGAAAATGAAAAAAGTATGAACCAAAAGTATTTTTATATGTAAAAAGCAATGATAAATCGTATGTGATGTTAAAACTGATTTTTTTTACCAAATAAAATAAACAAAAAACAAAATGGAAATCAAACTACATTATATAAACAAAACTGAAAAAAAAAATTTAAATAAACAAACGAAAAATGAAAATTTTATATATATATTATTCAAAAACAAAACGCCTTTTTATTGTGTGTTTTATAACATAAATCAGTTTTGGTTTCTTTAAGCGAAAACATTAATTTTCATGGAAATATTAAAAAAAAAAACAGAACAAATGAAACATGCAACACATCAAGGAATTAAATAAAAACTAATGAAAGCCACAATGGAAAAATAACAAAAGGATTTTTTTGACGACTTAATCGAATTAAAAAAAAATTAAAATTTTAAAAGGTAAGTTGATGTTGGGTTCGTGTGGGTTTTTCTATCCAGTTCAGTTTTAAAAGTTTTTGTCTTCCTTGTTTTCTACCAAAATTAATATATAAATATCCACATTAAGTGACGCCAGTGTTGAAATTATCACAAATGTGATTTTTCTAGGGTTGCACGATTTTATTCCTAACAGATTAAAAATTATCAAACTTCAAACCTAAAGTAAAGTCTTCGAATTTAAAGAAGCTATAAAGCTCAAGGAAGTAAGTTTTTGATCCGACGAAGCCAACCCAACAAGAAACACGGGAAAAGCACAAACAAATCAGGAATTCATGCAACTCCGTTATTGATTGAACCTTTTGGATTCTTTTCTAGATGATGGAAAACAGGAATGGTTCAGCCTGTGCCTAAAAAGTTTAAACTTATAAAAAGTATTAAAAACCACAATACTTAAAGGTTTTTAGTAAAAATGAAGTACGCCATCACACGACTTAAATAACAAAGAATTTATGAAAAATATATTTCGAAAATTGGAGACCAGTTTTTGATAAAATTCTATTTTTTTAATTTTGGTAAGCAGTTTTTTAGAATTTATTAATATACAAACATGTGATTATAAAATTTAAAATCATTTTTTTTATTAGATTTATAGATATTGATTTTTCAAAAAAAAAAATTCGAAAATTAATTAGATCAATAAAAGTTATTAAGAAATTTGATATATGCAGAATTAATTCGGCTACCTAGGACTTCTTAAATATAAAATTTGACAGAAATCCAAATAGCCGTTACCGAGAAAGTCAAAAATTAACAAAAAAACGTTATATGAAAGTTACCGTTAATAGACTTTTCCAGGAAATTTGGTTCTTATCAAATGACAGCCACTAGCAACAAAAAAATTCTCAAAAAATTTCATCAAAATCGTTGGAGCCGTTTTTTAAGAAAAATAAGCTTTTCTAAACGATCATATGGCAGGTACTGTTATTTTTAAGCCTAAATATAAAATTTCAATTTCCCCTGTGGGGAATGCCAAAAGGATCACCCACACCAAATTTGAAGATAATCGCTTAAGCCGTTTAGGCTGCAGCTCGTTATATATAACAGACAGACAGACCTTTTTAGACTTTTCTATGATCGTAAAGTCATGTTTAATTATTATCTCAATTTTTTTTTATATTCACAAATCTTAAACTTGCCTTATAGTTCCTATGATCGCAAGTAAAATAAATTGCACGACTGGTTCGCACGTACTTGCTTTTATGTGCGGTCACAGCTTCGAATAAAATTTGAAAAATATTACGGAAACTTCAAAGTTTTTTTTCGATTTTCTGACATTTGATTGTTTGAAAAAAGTACGTAAGATAGTTTTCAGCGGAAAAAATTAAACACCATTTTGTGGCTTTAAAATATGTCAAAAAGGTTGATTCCTTATTCGTAGGAGCGGTTTTTAAATAAAACGATTTTATTTTAATAACATTTTTAAAAAATAAATAAAAATAATGTATGAATACAAACTTAAGCAAAAAAAAAATCTACATTTAAGAACTACATTTAAAAAAAATCCATATACCCGTTTTCAAAATATTGATTTTTGAAAAAAAAAAATTAAGAAAATTATTAAAAATACAAAAACAAAAAGGTTTTGAAAAATATTTTAAAATAAAATTACTTAGGCTACCAACACCTCCCTGATTATCAATTTTGATTGAAATCGGATGACCAGTTTTCGAGAAAGTCGAAGAAAAAAAACGGTGCTGTTGGAGGTAACGTTTTTAGCTATTATAGTCATTATAGTACGCTGATTTTTTTTTTTCATAAACATTCTTAGAGCCGTTTCCGAGAAAAATTAAGCTTTTACTTGACAGTTATATGACAGGTACCTACCGTTACTATTTGAGCTAAAAAAAATTAAAAAAGTCTCCTGTAGAATGTCAAAATAACCTTATGTTCCCAATTTGAAGACGATTGGCCAAACCGTTTAGGCTGTAGTTCAATATACATCCGTACAGACGGACAAGCAGACAGATAGACAGAATTTTGCCAGTAATTCAAATATGTGTCTCTATTATCGTAATGTCATATCTGACTGTTAGAATTTTTTTTTATGAATGCATAACTTGGCTTAAAGTCCCTATTAATCGAAGCTAAAAATGGACTTGTATACTCTGTTCAATTTATATTTTCAGTATACAGACCTTATGGAAGAGAACCCTGAAATGCATTGAATTGTTGTTGTAATATTTCATTTAACTCACCTGTTTGTTTTCCGGCTGCGAAGAGAGAAGAGACTGATTATCAATTTGCCTCTCGCTTGTGTTTATTTTTTTAAAAATAACACTACTGCAGAGTTATCATTCGCACTTAATGAAAATTATAATAACCTTTGGTTTCAGTTTTTCAGTTTTTTAATGATTTTTATTATATTCAAAAATCTTAAAAACAAGTTAACACTATCAACTTAATTAACTTACTGGCCCTATGCAGGCGCTTTAAATTATTCTATATCTGAATTGTAACTGCTTGTCGGCCTAAAAATAACTTAAATTTAAATTAGAATTAACATGTTATATTTTCACCCAGAAAAAAAAATAGATAAAACTGGGTTCTGATGGTTTTTATTATTTAACCTAACTTAAACTACTTAAAAATATAAACTTAAAACTACTCAATATAAACCTAAAATACTTAAATCTAGAACAGCCACAGCAACCTTTTTTTTTATTATATATATCTATTTAAGAATTTTTTTTTGTGCTACCGTAACTGTACTATCTAACTTAAAGATACCTAAAATAAATGTAAGCTGACCATAGGCGATAGCGATGTCGACTAAAATTATCTATTCTGATTAAGCCACCAAAACTGGTGGACCTGGCTTATGACTTCCTTCCTGTCCTACTGAACCGGAGGCGCTCTGCTTCGCTCCCAGCGTCTATGTCTCGGTCGTAAAGGAGCCGCCTATCGACTGTTCTTCGGCTGACGTGGTACATCAACGGAATCGCCGATCTATCCTGAATCAGCCCTCGACTATCGACAGGAAAGCCTCGGGCGGGATAAAACCACTCGAACGTGTACTTTCATCTTGGGGGTAGTAAGCCCCGAAGATTTGTCCATTAGTTGAGGCCATCGCTCTTGCAATGAGTCCGCGAATGAGCTGAATTAAAAAGTTATCTATCCTGTTTGTATTGGCCCCCTTGTATAGAACATCGTTGGAATAATAGTGTTTGTACTCCGACTCTGGTGTTCTATAAAGTCCGAGACAAGTGCGAAGACACTGTATCTCGAACATCTTTTCCATTAGAGATGGTCCAACGTTGAACCACACAGGGCATCCATAGGCAATCACCGGCCTAATGAGGGCCATGTAGCAAATCACTTCCAGCCTGCTGTCAAGGCGGCTGCTATAAAACAACCATCTTGTCAGGGCAAAAGCTCCCCTAGCCCTAGGCAATGCAGCTTCTACATGTCGGTCGGTTGAAATATAGAAACTGATCCAGCCATATGCCAAGGTACTTTACTACACTTTTACTCCCCAGTGGATGTCCATGTGGCCCAGCGATCACTAGCTTGCGCCAGTTCTTTCTCGTATCCCTAGAAGCCCTAGACAGGATAGTTTCACATTTCTGTAAGTTAATTTTCAGCTTCCAATAATTACAATATTGCTGAATTTTATCGAAATCACGTTGCAAGAGAATTCTGATAACCTCAACTTTTGAACCTGTTCTGTACCCAATTAAATCGTCGGCATACGCAATTGCATGAGGTAGACTCCCAATGATATCGCTGGTGTAAATAATAAAGAGAATCGGCGAATTCACCGTTTTTAATAGCAAACGTTGTGGTAGATGTTACATTGCCACTCTTGACAACAAAGTTTCTACTATCAAGCATGTCGTAAAGCATATATAGCAGTGGTTTACTTATGTCCCATCTGGTTAGCTTCAGATACAGACCCTCTAACCATACGGTGTCGAAAGCCTTCTCCAAATCAACCAGACAGGCACCCGTTCCAGAACTGAAGCTTTCTTAAAGCGAATTAGAGGATATTTTAAATTTAAGGAAAAAGGTGTTGTCGCTATGTTTTTTTTTGCTTACATCTTTACATACATTTGAGATAGCTTATTGAAATCGATAACAGTAAGAGTGAAATGCAAATATCCTATCTTCCCAGTACTGAAAATATAAATTGAACAGAGTATAGAATATCATTAACCGTAAGAAAACTGTAATATTGAGAAGATTACACATATCAGCCAATCACTTTTGACTGAGTCAATGAATATTATGATTTTTTGATGTATCAAACATTACTCTATGAGCAATCCAAGCATTGCAATTTTATTTTTAAAACAAGAAAAACATTCAAAATTGCCTGTTTAGTTCGACTTCTATCATCGACGTTCAAGGTAGAAGAAAAGTAATGTTTGGAAATTTATTATAAAAGAGAAGATATCTTAATGTACTAGTGATCCGATCTTCAAGGTTAAAGTCTTAAAATTAAGATAAAACATGGGGATATATGCTGGTAAAAAAAATAACAATGATGTATCTAACAATATATACATATATCTTAGAGGGGTAAAGAGACCAAATAAATTATATTTTTATTCGTTTTTTGATATCCTTAATGCAAAATTGATGAAAATTTTTAATATTTCAAAACAGTATTCCACAAAGTTATTGCCCTAGCCATCGTCTACAAAGGTGCCAGCGAAAGCGTATCGATAATTGCATCAGAAAAGGTGGTAGGAGATTTTCAAAGAATATACATACCTACATATGTGCCAGTTATAAAAAAGCAAAAAGCATACACACATATGTATGCAGCTACCTATATTTATCTAAACAAACGTAATGTCTGTCTGTACGGATGTATTAGAACTGTAGTCTAAACGGTTGGGCTAATCGTTATCAAATTCAGAACTTAAAGTTATTTTGATATTCTATTGTGGAGTTTTTTGAATTTTTCTTAGCTCAAATATTATCTGTACCTGCCATATTTACAACCGTTAAGTAAAAGCTTATTTTTCTCGAAAACTGCTCCAAGAATTTTTATGAAAAAAATCAGTGTACCAGTGTACCATTCATTCTAGGTCTGGGTTATGTTTTGAAGAAAAAAATATTTAAGATGGTTACCTGCCATAGGACCTGTCTTTGTCTTAGTCTTTCTCGAAAATTGGTTATCCCATTACAATTAAAATTAATATTCAGGAATATGTAGGTAGCCTAAATAACTTCACATTAAAACGTTTTCGAAAACTTTTTTTTTTAATTTTAATAAAAAAAAAATTTCAAAACATTTAGGTGAATTTATTTTTTTAAATGTAAGTTATTTTTGTGCTTACGTCATGTTTTAATTTTTTGTTAGTTTTTTTTTAAAGTTAAGAAATTCGCGTTTTGTCCTAAGGTTTTTTATAAAGAGTGCGCACTTTTTTACATTATCAAGACTATTTTTGTTTAAATACAGAATTTTGAAAACAGAACATCAAAATTAATATGAACAACATGAATAACAGCCACAGCTACATGGTCATACAATTTTTACTGAACTTTAACCCCAATATATAAAATATTTGATTTGGTCATGTTTCGATATGTATACTTAGACAGAACAAAGTTAGCTTACAAATACGTCTTTTTCTCTCATAAATATTTTTTACTTGTTCTTACATATCTAAATCAGTAATCATTATTAAATGAGCCATTGCACAAGTAATTGCAACAAATTGTAATAAATCTGTTGTGTTTAAATATTTGTTGACTGTTTTTTTGTTTGTTATTAATTCAATATGAACATCTCAGTTGCCATGTTTAATTAAGGAAAAGAAAAATTAATTGTCGACGGTTATTCATTTTGTTTGGGGCGAGCGGACAGACATAACCAGAATTAAAAAAAAAAAAACTGAATTTTTACATGTGAAATTTTGAAAAACAGAATTATTAAATACAGAATTTTGTATGAAATGTATTTTCAAAAAAAAAAAAAACAGAATTCTGGTCATACAGAATTTTCACAACCGGAATTATAAACCGTCCCAAATTTTATTCGACGATGTGACCGCACATGAGAGCGGGTCGAAATTCTGGTTTTAAAAATTCTGTTGGTCAAAATTTAGTTTTTTATAAAAATTCTGTATGGTGAAAATTGTGTTTGCCCAAAATTTTGTATTACAAAATTCTCTAAATGCAAAATTCAGTATATGCAAAATACTGCTTCTTTTTTTTTTTTTTTTTTTTTATAATTAACGCGCGCACAAGGGACTATTTGTTTCCCTTTTAATGTAACACACTGCGCGGGCATTAGGAAGATAGGGAGGGGAGAGATAGGAGGTGTCGATTAACATTGGTTTTGAATGTTTGCATGTTGAAATGGCAAGGGAAAATCTCGCCGGGTAAACCATTCCAAAGTCGTGTTGTACGGCTAAAAAAAGAATCTCTATATTTCACGGTACGTCCGAAATTGGGCTCAAGGGTGAACTGATGGGCATTCCTAGCAAGACGAGTATTACGGGCGAAACTTTTAAGGGGAGGAATGCAGCTGGCTACGTCGAGTGAACATTTTTTATAAAAGAACCGATAAAATAAGGAAAGACATGAAACATTGCGTCGGTGTTCGAGAGGGGCAATTGTTTCAGCGGCAGTTCTATTTCCTATCAATCTTAACGCTCGATTTTGTATTCTATCAAGCAGGTGAAGCGATGATTGTGAAGCACCTGCCCACAGGTGGGAGTTGTACTCGAGTTTAGGGCGTATAAACGCTTTATAAATTGTAGCCAGATCAGATGGGGAAAAATACTTCTTACACCGATACAGAAAACCTAAGCACTTTGCAGCATTCTTAGCGATCTCAAATATATGGTCGTTCCAACGGAGGTCGTCGTTGACACACATACCGAGTACTGAGAGCTTTTCGGTTTCTTCGATGTAAGTGCCATTCATGGACAATGGCATTGGGGGAATGTTTAGCTTTAACGACAGAAGACAGCATTGAGTTTTCGAAGCATTAAACTCCACACGATTTCTATTACCCCATTTGACAATGCTGTATAAATCGGAGTTTAATGAGCTTGACATACGGCACCGTTGCAATTGTACGTCCGAAGGCGAAGGACGTGAATTATCGAACGAATATGAAAAGCTGAGGGTAGAGTCGTCAGCAAAACAGTTAAGTGGATTAGAAGTAACAGACAGAAGATCATTTATAAAAATGAGGAAAAGAGTCGGAGACAGAACAGAGCCCTGGGGCACACCAGCATTTATTTTATGGGAATCAGACTTGAATCCGTCCAATACAACTTGTATTGAACGGTCCAGGAGATAGCTTCTAATCCAACGAACAAGAGTATTATCGATCCCAAAAGCACGCATTTTCGATAAGAGAGCTTCATGCCAAACTCTATCAAATGCCTTGGAGATATCAAGAGCAATAATCTTACTTTCACCAAAGCGATGTAAAGATTTGTTCCACTGTTCGGTGAGATATGCCATCAGATCACCAGTGGAACGGTTGCTGCGGAAGCCATACTGACGGTCATGGAGAAGCTTACGATCTTCGAGATATTCCTTAAGCTGACGGTTAATCAGTGTTTCCATGACCTTAGAAAGAAGGGATGTCAGTGCTATGGGTCGGTAGGAGGAGGGGGAGGATGGGTCACCTTTCTTAGGGACAGGCTGGACAAATGCTGTTTTCCATCTTCTAGGAAAGATTCCAGAAGAGTAGGAGCGATGGAAAAGCTTACGCAGTGGCTTTGCCAGTGTGGAAGAACACCTCTTCAGAATAATCGGGGGTATACCATCCGGGCCAGCGGATTTGTGTATATCGAGATCTTTGAGAACTCTTGCTACTGTACGAGTGCGGAAAAAAATGTGTCCCATGGAAAAATTTACATTCTCAAGTACAGGAGGGGCAACGTTGCTATGCGGCAGCGTGGAGCTGGCAGCGAAATGGGCGGCGAGCAAGTTTGCCTTCTCTGAAGAGTAAACAATTGGTGTGTTATTGTCGATGAGCGTTGGAACCGAAGATGTTGAGGAGTTTTTAATATTTTTTACAAATGACCAAAAGTTTTTACTGCCTTTGGGACACTGCAGAATTTTTTGCCGTAATTTTTGGTCATGCAAAAATTTGGTTCTTTCAATAACGGAGTTGCATGAGTTTCTTGCTTGTTTGTGCTTTTTCCGATTTTCCTCTGTAGGGTTGGCTTTGTAAGAACGGAAACTTACTTCTTTGAGCCTGATAGCTTCTTTACACTCAGAATTAAACCAAGACTTTTCTTTAGGTTTGATGCTTTTTACTCTATTGGGAATAAAAGCACGCATCCCTAGAAGAATCACATTTGTGATCATTTCAGCACTGGCATCAATGTCACTATCGAGGAAGCATAGTGACCAGTTAAAGTTTCGGAAAAAAATATTCAGGCCGTCCCAGTTGGCTTTCTCGTAATGCCAAACGGTCCTGGTGGGAAGTTTTTCTTTAACTGGATGGGTGGAGGATGAGAAATTAGCTGAAATGACACAATGGTCTGAAGTGCCAAATGGAGAAGTTACACTAATGGTATATTTATCAGGGTGAGAAGTAAGAAACAAGTCAAGAGTATGGGCGGCTTGCCCAGCAACATCCGGTATACGCGTTGGCACATCGATCAGCTGGGTAAGGTGATGTAACCCGGCAAAGAGCTCGACATACCTTCCTTCGGGTGTTGTCTGACCAGAATAGCGGAGCCAATTGGAATTGTGTACATTGAAATCGCCCGCAATAACGATTTCAGTGCGAGGACAAAGGGAAACAATTTTCGAGATAGAATCTGACAGCGCATCAAATTCGTTACAAGTCGAATTGCTGTCGAGATTTGGACTCCTGTAAATAAAACAATAATGAATGACATGCTTGCGGACAGTGAATTTGAGCCACAAGAAGTTAAAGTCCGTGTTGGAACATTGCCCATATTGGGGAAGGCTCTGGCAAGCAATATCATTTCTAACATAGACCACGAGACCATGATGGGAAAAGAGTAATGGCACCAAGCTATACCCATGTAGAGTAAATTCTGATAAATCAGTATTTACTCCAACCTGGGTTTCACTTAATGCCAAAACAGCTGGCCTGTATTGAACAGTGTAGACGTACAGGTGAAAGAAATTCTTTCTAATACCACGAACATTGGAATACACGACACAAAAATCACTGAAATTCTGTCTAAGCTAAGAAAAATAACCATTTCCGGAAAAAAATTGTTGTGAGATTATTAAAGATTTATTGAATAATGACGAAAAACAGAATTTATGCAATTAATTAAACAGAACAAATTAATATCTAAAAGAAAAGTAGGTAATATTTCATGTCAACAACGGGCTTTAAACATAACCAATTATCCAAATGTATAGCTTTATGCGTACATATATTACATCATGTCAATTCTATACAAAAATATAAACAAATAATTTAATACAAAACCAAATTTTTGGCGATTCTTTTTAAATAAGCAGTATGAGTAAAGTCAAGTCTCTTTTTAATTATTATCAAAAGAATTTTTATATATATTTTACAGAATTTTTGTAATTATTAATTTTGAACGAACAGAATTTTGTAAAGCCAGAATTATGCAAAACAGAATTTTGGCAAGTAGAATTTTGAAAACATAATTATGGCCCCAAGCCACCGCACATATGAGCTAGTTTTTGCTATCCAGTCGTGCAATTTATTTTGTTAGGCTCCATTACGATACCATACAATCCACTTGAATATCATACAAAAATCAGTTTATCCAAAATGAGGCATATTTGCAACATATAATGTAAATTTAGGACCTCTTAGTGTTAGCCAAAAACCCCTTCATTCAAGGATAATAGTATTCATTTTTACTTTGCGACTATCGTTACTATAATGCATGTTATGTATTCGTGCAGATTAAAAATTTTGAGATAACAATCCAAAAGGCATTTCGATGATAGAGAAACATATTTGAGTTACGGCAAAATTCTGTCTGTCTATCTGTCTATAGGTATGTATTTTGGACTACAGCCTGAACGGTAAGGCCAATCGTCTTCAAGTCTCAAACATAAGGTTATTTTGACATTCTACATAGGGGTTTTTTGAATTTTTTCTAAGCTCAAATAACGGGTGATTTTTTAAGAGCTTGAGAACTTTGCATTCGTAAAAAAAAAAAGAAAATCTAACAATCAAACATGGTATTACGATGATAGAGAAGTCAAAAAAAGTGGGTCCGGAAATTCCGTCTGTCTGTCTGTCTGTCTGTCTGTCCGTATCGATATCTACAGCCTAAACGGTTGGGCCGATTTGATTCAAACTTGGTATATAGTATTTTTAGAGTGCTCTACCCGACAGTTTTTGGAATTGGCATTCTAGCTCCAAAACTAACGGTACCTGCCATATAACTTTTATTAAAAAACTTATTTTTCTCCAAAACGGCTCCTACGATTTTGATTAAACTTTCAGAATAATGTTTTCTGTGCAAAATCTATCTTTTAATTTTAATGGATTTTTCAGAAAAAATTTTATAACGGTACCTCCCATATGACCGGTTTTTTAAAATCAGACTTTCTCGTTAATTGATTAACGGATTTTGATGAAATTTTCAAAATATTTAGTGTTTTATGATTTAAATAATATTGCTTATCAAAATTTTCAAAAACATTTTTTTTTAAATTTTAATAATTTTTTTAAAAAAATATTTTGTTTTTTGAATATTTTGAAAACGGATCTATAGATTTTTTTGTAAATTTTTCTCCTAGTATAAACTATAGATTTCTTAAAATTGACATACTAAAAAAAAATTTTAAATATGTTTTCGAAAAGTTTTTCAAAAAACACATTTTTTTGAAAAAACTGGTCAAACGATTTTGAAATGAAACATTCATAAAATAGAAAACAGCAAAAGAAATAAGATGGTTTACAACATTTTTTCCAAAAAACGTTATGAGTAGTTTTTTTTGAATTCATAAATTTTTTTCCCCAACATTTTATTTCATATTGCTCGGCTAAGCCCTAGCCAAGCCATTAGTCAAATAAAAGAAAGTGACAACCTACATTACATACATACTTACGTATTTTAAAGTATTTTTCATCATCATAAAAGCACAGAATAAATAAGGAAGCCTTTGCTGGCTTATTTCTGTAGACTTTAGACTTGACGTAGCCCCACAAAAAATAATCTAAAGGCTTCAAATCGCATGATCTTGGTGGCCAACTTACCGGTCCATTTCTTGAGATGAATTGTTCTCCGAAGTTTTTCCTCAAAATGGCCATAGAATCGCGAGCTGTGTGGCATGTAGCGCCATCTTGTTGAAACCACATGTCAACCAAGTTCAGTTCTCCCATTTTTGGCAACAAAAAGTTTGTTAGCATCGAACGATAGCGATCGCCATTCACCGTAACGTTGCGTCCAACAGCATCTTTGAAAAAATACGGTCCAATGATTCCACCAGCGTACAAACCACACCAAACAGTGCATTTTTCGGGATGCATGGGCAGTTCTTGAACGGCTTCTGGTTGTTCTTCACTCCAAATGCGGCAATTTTGCTTATTTACGTAGCCATTCAACCAGAAATGAGCCTCATCGCTGAACAAAATTTGTCGATAAAAAAGCGGATTTTCTGCCAACTTTTCTAGGGCCCATTCACTGAAAATTCAACGTTGTGGCAGATCGTTCGGCTTCAGTTCTTGCACGAGCTGTATTTTATACGGTTTTACACCAAGATCTTTGCGTAAAATCTTCCATGTGGTCGAATAACACAAACCCAATTGCTGCGAACGGCGACGAATCGACATTTCACGGTCTTCAGCAACACTCTCAGAAACAGACGCAATATTCTCTTCTGTACGCACTGTACGCATTCGTGTGGTTGGTTTAATGTCCAATAAAGTAAACTGAGTGCGAAACTTGGTCACAATCGCATTAATTGTTTGCTCACTTGGTCGATTATGTAGACCATAAATCGGACGTAAAGCGCGAAACACATTTCGAACCGAACACTGATTTTGGTAATAAAATTCAATGATTTGCAAGCGTTGCTCGTTAGTAAGTCTATTCATGATGAAATGTCAAAGCATACTGAGCATCTTTCTCTTTGACACCATGTCTGAAAACCCGCGTGATCTGTCTATAATACTATACTATATAAATACTAATGCATGAAAATCCTAACCTCAAAAAAATCACCCGTTATTAACGGTACCAGTCATATAACGATTATGTAAAACCTTATTTTTCTCGAAAACGGCTCCAAGAATTTTAATGAAGAAAAAATCAGTATGCTAGTTGGTAAGCATTATGTTTTGGTGAAAAAAAAATTAAGATGGTGGGCTAGGAACGGTACCTCCCATTGGACCGTTTTTTTCTTTATTTGTCTTTCTCGTGAACTGGTTAACCGATTACAACCGGAAAAATTGATACTCAGCAAGATGTATGTAGGTAGATTAAGTAATTTCAATTTAAAATATTTTAGAATACTTATTTTTGTATTTGTAATATTTAAAAAAAAGAAAATTGAAAAAAATCACAATGTTTCACATTTTTTATAGATATAAAATGGCATTTAAATTTTTCCGTTGAAAATTCTTTTTCAAACAATCAAAATTCCAAAGATCGAAAAAAAAAACTTCAAAGTTCTTCTTATACATATTGTGATATTTTCGCCTGGGTTTCGACCAATAAAACTCAATCAAAATTCCACAATAATAAAACAAATCTCTTTATTTTATAAAACACAACGTCTTTCAGTTTAAATAACACCAATTTAACTTATTTCACTTATTCACAATTCAAATACGTTTTTATAATTCAACACTTTTTATTTAATCTCAATTCAATCACTTTTTACTAATACTTCCAGTTGTTAACAATTCCGCTTTCGAAAATAAACTGCACTCTCAATGTAATCTACTCTTGTATTTATACAACTTTAAAAGCTTCTGGAAGCTTCTGTCTGGTTCTGGCACAATCTAAGCTTTCGGTACTAATTCGAGTCTCGAATTGTTTCGTCAAGTTCGATTTAGTACTAAGTTAAAACATGTTGCAAATATGTAGCATACTTCTAGGGGCATGGTTGTTGTACACAATAAATGGTGGTTGTTGTACACAATAAATGTTGGTTGTTGTACACAATGAATCCAACAGATGTCGTTAGTTTACAAAATGTATCCTCCGAATATCTAAACTTGTTGCCACATCACATTGTCCCCCTCTTAGTTTTGTTCGTCCCGAACAAGCACATCATCATTGTTTCCGTGGTAACGATGCAGTCGATCCAAATGGACAATTTTCATTTTTGCTCTTGGTCCTCGTTGGATTCGGAAAACGACGTCATTAATGCGCGTAACTATTTGGTAGGGACCTTCCCAGTCCTGCTGAAGCTTGGGCGATTTTCCCTTTCTGCGATGTGGGTTATAAAGCCATACCAGATCTCCCTCATTGAATGCAGGTGCTGTTGCTCGCGCATCGTATCTGGTTCTCAGGCGGTCGCTCTCAATGTTTATATTGCTTTGGGTTCTTTGGTGTGTGTCGTTGATCCTTTTAATCGGGGCGCTCACTTTGTTCTGGTGCATCTTAGCGCTTGCCTTGACTTTGGGTCCTCTACCAGCTTTGCACGTGGTGCACTTTCGACACCATCTCTCGACATCTTTTCTTACAGTTAACCAATAAAAACGTACCCGTACCTTTTTCCGTGTCTTGTTGATTCCTAAGTGCCCGCCGGATTCTTCATCGTGCATTTCCCTTAAAATCTCCTGCACTTTCGACCGTGGCACCACAAGCTGCATCTTAAAGGATCTTCCATTCGGCATTTCCCATTTTCTCCACAAAACACCATCTTTTACATGGAGAGAGTCCCACTGCGCCCAATATGCCTTTAAGGTAGGACTTCTGTCGGAGATGTCTCTTGCATTCGGCTTATCCATAGATTCCTTCCATACAAGAATGGGCTCGATGTCAGGATCTTCCTTTTGTGCATTACGAAGTTCTTCCGCAGTCCAACCCTTTACAGGTTCAGCCCTTAGTCTCTGAACAGAAATACTTTCGTCCTTCTTACCGTTCAAACACCTAGGATGCGCTCTTTCTGAAGATGGCCGGAGAATTTCATCACTGCTTATGATCGTCCGAAGATTTACAGCATTCTCGTTTCCGTACACCATTGGAATCTCGACGATTGAATACCTTAACACCTGCATTCGAAAGTCTAGGACTACTTCATGTGCCTTCATAAAATCCACACCTAGTATGCAGTCGTCGCATATGTCAGCTACCAAGAATGCATGTGCGAAGGTCAGCCCTGCCAGTTCTATCTTCAGAAGTACCTCTCCGTATACTTTTGCTACTTCTCCCGTAGCTGCCTTCAGACTGTTGCAGCTGGTGTTGTGTAGCCAGGACGTCTGGACAAGGCCTCTTCTAATTATGGAGGCCGTGGCACCCGTATCGATAGTGGCCACACATTTTCTGTTGGCGATGACGGTCTCCACCGTCAAACTCTGGTTGCAGCGTTTCGTTTGCGCAACTTGGATAATGGTCCTGGGGGCGTTCATTTCATCAACCGACTTCTGCTCTGCAAAGTTGGTTCTTACGCGCTTTCCACACTGATGTATCCCCAAATCATGCCCGGTAGGGTAAGCGATATCCCTGTCAGTAGGCCTTTTTCTCGCGCTATGTGGGCAGCTTACCTGTGGAGATCTGCATTGTCGCTGTAGGTGTCCTAGCTTGTTGCAATTCCAGCATCTAATTTGACCTCGAGCAGTGTTCGGGTTTTGTCTTTCAATGTCGACACGTTGACATGAGCACTCTAGCGTAGCCATTTCCCTGACGCGATGGCTACCTTGCGAAGCTTGGTCTGCTGCTTCTATTGTCAGGGCAAATGCTAAAGCCTCAGCGAGCGTTTTCTTACCTGCCATTCGCACAGCCATTTGTAGTTTTCCATCTGCAATGGCATTAGTGAACGCATCGGTTGCCAGTTCGTTTATGATTTCCCTGCTGGTATTGGGATAAGACAAATTGGCCAAGCGCTCGATGTCAGCTTGCAATTGTTGTAGCGTTTCACCTCTTGTCTGGACCCTTCGGCGCAACTGGACTCGGTAAACTTGCTGCATGTGGTCGTCGCCAAACCTCATCTCGATTGCCTTGACCATGGCATCATAATCATGATGTTTGTCTTCAGGAATGGTCTGCAGCAATTCGGCAGCTGTTCCTCTGAGCGCAAGCGTAAGAGCAATTGATTTGTCTTCGTTGTCCCAGTTGTTCGTCAAGGCGGCAGCTTCAAACTGCCTCTTATAAATTGGCCATGATGTTTGACCATCGAAGACAGGGGGCTGCATTTCCTTTCTTCGTGGACCGTCGCTCGAATATTCCCGAACCTTCTGCTTTTTCAAAGAATCAACCTCCTTAGCCAGGTGTTCGTACTGTTGTTCTACACTTTCTACTTGCTTTCCGAACTTTTCTTCTAAGCTTTCTATTTTGGCTTCAAATTTCTGATCTACTATTTGAAGTCTTTCGCTTAGTTGATTCTGGAGAGTTTCTAATGAATTCTTTTGTTCGTCGAATTTACTTTCGAGAACGTTCCTTTGGTCTTCGAGAACGTTCCTTTGTTCGCTTAGTTGTTGCTGGAGAATTTCCAACGAATTCTTCTGCTCATTCTTTTGTTCGTCGAATTTACTTTCGAGAACGTTCTTTTGTTTTTCGAGAAAGTTCTTCTGTTCGCTTAGTTGCTTCTGCAGCATTTCTGACGAATTCTTTTGTTCTTTCGAGGAACTTTCCAGAGCATCGAATATCGACAGAAGCAACTTCATGAAAGCAGGTATTTCATCGTCTGTACTTACTGTGCTTTCTTTCCCTTGTTCTTCAACATCGAACAACATGGTATCGGGGTCTCCACCATCCTGAGTGATAGCATTCTGAAGTCGGAGCAATAGTTCCTTTTTCAGCCCCGAAGTCTGAAGATTTCGTTTTCCTAATTCTTCTTTCAACTCAACTGTTGTCAATTGTTCTAATTTACGACCCATTTTATATAACCGAAACACAATTTTCGCAACACAGTCAGTTTTATTTGGATGTCTCTCTAGAAAATCTTTTTTTTTACACACTATTGTTAACAAAAATTTCGCTATTCACAGTTTTAAAGCACAATCAGTTCAATAGTTTCTGGAAAATTCCACTTTCACAATTAAATGAGTCACCGAAACTGTTTTAGAAAATGTCACTATGGAATTTTCTAGCACTTTACTGAGTTTTATCCCCAATTTCTGACACCAATGTGATATTTTGGCCTGGGTTTCGACCAATAAAACTCAATCAAAATTCCACAATAATAAAACAAATCTCTTTATTTTATAAAACACAACGTCTTTCAGTTTAAATAACACCAATTTAACTTATTTCACTTATTCACAATTCAAATACGTTTTTTATAATTCCACACTTTTTATTTAATCTCAATTCAATCACTTTTTTTACTAATGCTTCCAGTTGTTAACAATTCCACTTTCGAAACTAAACTAAACTTTCAATGCAATCTACTCTTGTATTTATACAAGTTTACAAGCTTCTGGAAGCTTCTGTCTGGTTCTGGCACAATCTAAGCTTTCGGAACTAATTCGAGTCTCGAATTAGTACTTCAAGTTCGATTTAGTACTCAGTTAAAGCATATTGCAAGTATGTAGCATACTTCTAGGGGCATGGTTGTTGTACACAATAAATGGTGGTTGTTGTACACAATGAATGTTGGTTGTTGTACACAATGAATCCAACAGATGGCGTTAATTTACAAAATGTATCCTCCGAATATCTAAACTTGTTGCCACATCACAATATTTATCAAATTTTATTCGACGCTGTGGCCGCACATAAGAGCAAGTGCGTGCGATCCAGTCGTGCAATTTATTTCTTATCTAAATACAAACTGCCATAATTGTGCCCTATGCCAAAAAAATTGAACCTAGCATTCATTATTGTGGCTAGTTAAAGTTTGTGTTTTCTTGTAATAGTTTTAGCAACAGGATGTATTATTTAGGAGATTTAAATATAATGTATAAAGCCTTAACCACTTTCATAATAATAATTTAAAAAAATGTCTCCCGTAATACTCGTCTCGCAAGGAATGCTCAGCAGCTCACCCTTGAGCCCGATTTTGGACGTACAGTGAAATATATGGATTCTTTTTTTAGCCGAACAACACGAATTTGGAATAGTTTACCCGGCGAAATTTTCCCTTGCCATTTTGATCTCCAAGCATTCAAAAGCAATGTTAATGGACACCTCTTAGATTTCCCCTTCCTATCTTCCTAATGCCCGCGCAGTGTGCTTTGCATTACAAGGAAAACAAATAGTCCCTTGTGCGCGCGTTAATTATAAAAAAATATATATAAAACCGCTCGTGAATTTCATCCATTATCATTTAATAAATGCATTATTGGTAAAGAACACAATTTTCTAAGATTAAATTATCATTTTTCTTCGATAAGTGTAAGAAATAATTTTTTGGTGCGTGCAACAGAATTTGATAATTTAGGTATAATTCGATATACAAATCACTCTTCAAATCGGTATTTTTTAGACTCAATCAATTCTTGTTTGGTGCAACACTTATCTAATTAGTTGAGCATTTTTTACTTTTCAAACTCAAATTAATGGTTATCAAATATCTTGTTGGTGCAACGAAAACTTTTCAAAATATCTTGTGATGTGGCAACAAGTTTAGATATTCGGAGGATACATAAAGTAAATTAACGACATCTATTGGATTCATTGTGTAAAACAACCATGCCCCTAAAATTATACTACATATTTGCAATATGTTTTAACTGTGTACTAAATCGAACTTGAAGTACTAATTCGAGACTCGAATTAGAACCGAAAGCTTAGATTGTGCCAGAACCAGACAGAAGCTTCCAGAAGCTTGTAAACTTGTATAAATACAAGAGTAGATTGCATTGAGAGTTCAGTTTATTTTCGAAAGTGGAATTGTTAACAACTGGAAGCGTTAATAAAAAGTGAATTGAGATTAAATAAAAAGTGTTGAATGATAAAAACGTATTTGAATTATGAATAAGTGGAATAAGTTAAATTGGTGTTATTTAAACTGAAAGACGTTGTGTTTAATAAAATAAAGGGATTTGTTGTATTAATTTGGAATTTTGATTGAGTTTTATTTGTCGAACCTCAGGCCAAAACATCACATTGGTGTCAGAAATTGGGGATAAAACTCAGAAAAGTGCTAGAAAATTCCATAGTGACATTTTCTAAAACAGTTTCGGTGACTCATATAATTGTGTAAGTGGAATTTTCCAGAAACTATTGAATTGATTGTGCTATAAAACTGGGAAAAGCGAATATTTTTTTGTGTTAAAAATAGTGTTTGAAAAAGATTGTTCTAGGGTATCTCCTAGATAAAATTGACTTTGTCGTGAAAATTGTGTTTCGGTTATATAAAATGGGTTGCAAAATAGAACAATTGACAACAGCTGAGTTGAAAGAGGAATTAGAAAAAAGAAATCTTCAGACTTCAAGGCTGAAAAAGGAACTATTACTCCGACTTCAGAATGCTATCACTCAGGATGATGGAAACCCTGATACCATGTTGTTCGATGTTGAAGAACAAGGGAGAGAAAGCACAGTAAGTACCACCGATGAAATGCCTGCTTTCATGAAGTTGCTTCTGTCGAAATTCGATGCTCTGGAAAGTTCCTCGAAAGAACAAAAGAACGTTCTCGAAGAACAAAAGAACGTTCTCGAACGTAAATTCGATGAACAAAAGAATGAGCAAAAGAATTCTTTAGAAGTTCTCCAGAAGCAACTAAGTGAACAAAGGGATGCTCTCGAAAATAAGCTCGATGTACAGAATGTTTTCTTCGACAAAAGACTCCAAATAGTAGACCAGAAAATATAAAACTTAGAAGAAAAATTCGGAAAGCATGTAGAAAGTGTAGAACATCAGTACGAACATCTGGCTAAGGAGGTTGATTCTCTGAGGAAACAGAAACTTCGGGAATATTCGAGCGAAGGTCTACGACGAAAAGAAATGCAGCCCCCTGTCTTCGATGGTCAAACATCATGGCCAATTTATAAGAGGCAGTTCGAAGCTGCCGCCTTGACGAACAACTGGGACAACGAAGACAAATCAATTGCTCTTACGCTTGCGCTCAGAGGAACAGCTGCCGAATTGCTGCAGACCATTCCTGAAGACAAACATCATGATTATGATGCCATGGTCAAGGCAATCGAGATGAGGTTTGGCGACGACCACATGCAGCAAGTTTACCGTTTCCAGTTGCGCCGAAGGGTCCAGACAAGAGGTGAAACGCTACAACAATTGCAAGCTGACATTGAGCGCTTGGCGAATTTGTCTTATCCTAATACCAGCAGGGAAATCATAAACGAACTGGCGACCGATGCGTTCACTAATGCCATTGCAGATGGAAAACTACAAATGGCTGTGAGAATGGCAGGTAAGAAAACGCTCGCTAAGGCTTTAGCATTTGCCCTGACAATGGAAGCAGCAGACCAAGCTAGCCATCGCGTCAGGGAAATGGCTTCGCTAGAGCGCTCATGTCAACGTGTCGACATTGAAAGACAAAACCCGAACACTGCTCGAGGTCAAATGAGATGTTGGAATTGCAACAAGCTAGGACACTTACAGCGACAATGCAGGTAAGCTGCCCACATAGCGCGAGAAAAAGGCCTACTGACAGGGATATCGCTTACCCTACCGGGCATGATTTGGGGATACATCAGTGTGGAAAACACGTAAGAACCAACTTTCCAGAGCAGAAGTCGGTTGATAAACGCCCCCATAACCATTATCCAAGCTGCGCAAACGAAACGCTGCAACCAGAGTATGACAGTGGAGACAGTCATCGCCAACAGAAAATGTGTGGCCTCCATAATTAGAAAAGGCCTTGTCCAGACGTCCTGGCTATACAACACCAGCTGGAACAACAGCTACGGGAGAAGTAGCAAAAGTATACGGAGAGGTACTTCTGAAGATAGAACTGGCAGGGCTGACCTTCTCACATGCATTCTTGGTAGCTGACATATGCGACGACTGCATACTAGGTGTGGATTTTATGAAGGCACATGAGGTAGTCCTAGACTTTCGAATGCAGGTGTTAAGGTATTCAATCGTCGAGATTCCAATGGTGTACGGAAACGAGAATGCTGTAAGTCTTCGGACGATCATAAGCAGTGATGAAATCCTAAGGCCATCTTCAGAAAGAACGCATCCTAGGTGTTTGAAAGTTAAGAAGGACGAAAGTATTTCTGTTCAGAAACTAAGGGCTGAACCTGTAAAGGGTTGGACTACGGAAGAACTTCGTAATGCACAAAAGGAAGATCCTGACATCGAGCCGATTCTTGTATGGAAAGAATCTATGGATAAGCCGAATGCAAGAGACATCTCCGACAGAAGTCCTACCCTAAAGGCATATTGGGCGCAGTGGGACTCCATGTAAAAGATGGTGTTTTGTGGAAAAAATGGGAAATGCCGAATGGAAGATCCTTTAAGATGCAGCTTGTGGTGCCACGGTCGAAAGTGCAGGAGATTTTAAGGGAAATGCACGATGAAGAATCTGGCGGGCACTTAGGAATCAACAAGACACGGAAAAGGTACGGGTACGTTTTTATTGGTTAACTGTAAGAAAAGATGTCGAGAGATGGTGTCGAAAGTGCACCACGTGCAAAGCTAGTAAAGGACCCAAAGTCAAGGCAAGCGCTAAAATGCACCAGAACAAAGTAAGCGCCCCGATTAAAAGGATCAACGACACACACCAAAGAACCCAAAGCAATATAAACATTGCGAGAGACCGCCTGAGGACCAGATACGATGCGCGAGCAACAGCACCTGAATTCAATGAGGGAGATCTGGTATGGCTTTACAACCCTCATCGCAGAAAGGGAAAATCGCCCAAGCTTCAGCAGGACTGGGAAGGTCCCTACCAAGTAGTTACGCGCATTAATGACGTCGTTTTCCGAATCCAACGAGGTGCAAGAGCAAAAATGAAAATTGTCCACGTGAATCGACTGTATCGTTACCACGGAATCAATAATGATGTTCTTGTTCGGGTCGAACAAAACTAAGAGGGGGACAATGTGATGTGGCAACAAGTTTAGATATTCGGAGGATACATTTTGTAAATTAACGACATCTGTTGGATTCATTGTGTACAACAACCATGCCCCTAAAAGTGTGCTTCATATTTGCAATATGTTTTAACTGTGTACTAAATCGAACTTGAAGTACTAATTCGAGACTCGAATTAGTACCGAAAGCTTAGATTGTGCCAGAACCAGACAGAAGCTTTCAGAAGCTTGTAAACTTGTATAAATACAAGAGTAGATTGCATTGAGAGTTCAGTTTATTTTCGAAAGTGGAATTGTTAACAACTAGAAGCGTTAATAAAAAAGTGATTGAATTGAGATTAAATAAAAAGTGTTGAATGATAAAAACGTATTTGAATTGTGAATAAGTGGAATAAGTTAAATTGGTGTTATTTAAACTGAAAGACGTTGTGTTTAATAAAATAAAGGGATTTGTTGTATTAATTTGGAATTTTGATTGAGTTTTATTTGTCGAAACCCAGGCTAAAATATCACAGTATGATAAGTTGCCAACAGATAAGTGATAAGTTGTTGGTGCAATAGTTGAAACAAATCTTTATTTTATTATTAAAACTTGTGTTGTGTGTGTTTGTACCCAGATGCAATAATGAATTGTGTGGTCTTTGGCAAAAATGGCATACCTTATTGCTTGGGCAGCTATTAGTACGATGGCTGTAAGCTAAACAATTAAAGCAATTTCCGAATTGTTTTACTATGCGCAGCCTTGCTTTGGCATCCATTTTTAAAAACTTGCCGCAGGTTCGTAGAGTGTGAACGCCCCTATGGCAAACTTTGCATGTAAACTTCTCCGTAGGTTCCGAATTGAAATGAAAAACGTTTCTTTGTTGCCGCTAAGGTACCGATGTTTGTGGTTTTACGTTTTGCTGCTGATCGACGATTTCCAAGGTTCGAAACTTCGTCTCCAAAAATTCAGAAAAGTCTTTGAATGTGGGTATCTCCTTTTTTGTTCCCAAATGATTTTCCCACAATGATTGAATTGTCGATGGTAATTTTTTCAACAACAGGAAAATTATTATTGCATCCCAATGTTCAACTGGCAATTCCAAATTCTTTAGGGCGTGTAATATTTTTGTTTAATAGTCTAACAGTTCACGAATTCCTTTGGCACTTTCTCCATGGACTATAGGCAGCTCGTAAAATAACTTAAGCTCATGATTCACTAAAATTCGCTTAAAATCGTAGAGTGATTTCAGAAGCTCCCATGTTTTACCATAACTTGCGTCGTCTACATTTATATGTTTAATCAAAGTGCTTGCGCTTTCCTTACAACAAGATTTTAAATAGTGTAATTTTTCTATATCTGATGTGTAGTATTATTGTGCACGAGTGAAACGAATTGGTCGTGGAATGGACGCCAATCCTGGTATTCGCCTGTGAAAATTGGCGGCTGAATTTTAAGAAGCCGTACAACATGTTGCTTATGCTGTTCTGTTTGTTGCGAAGATGCCTTTTCATTTGCAGGTGTTTTTTCATCTACTTTAGTGATGGAAGACAATTTGTCTAACTCATCTAAAAGTTGGGATTTATAATTAGCGTAAATCTCTTTTGTGTCGTTATAAGACTTTTCGAAAGTTAAAAGAGTATCTTCCTTCATTCCTTCATCACAAAGAATGTCTTCGTATCGCTTTTCCAAGTTAAGCAAATTGGTTTCGAGTAGGTCAAGGCGTGTTGAAACATAATTTTTCGTCCGACGACTAGGACTTACAGTCTTCTTAAAATTCTCGAAATCCTTTGAAATTTGCTTACAGTAATTTTTAAAAAGCTTTCCCTCACTCATTTTGTAATACTCTTTTATTTATATGATTTTAAAAATAGAATATAAAGCAAGTAAATGTACTCACTGTGTTTTTTTTTCAGTGTATTCAGCTGGCGACGCTCTTCAATTGCTGCTGGTAGTGATTGGTGATTTAAAATCAATATCCACTTTTTTAATTATGATGATTTTGTTTTTAAGTTTTTTTAATTAAACTGTTTATAAACAAATTTGGTTTGTAAAGTATTACACAATTGTTTTTTAAAGATTTTTTGCGATGCCGTTGAATATGGCTGTGGAAACATAACAGCAATTTGTCAAATGGCATTCAAACAATTACAAAAAAAAAATCAATCCCGTTTCATGTTTGTTTTAGCAAGAAAAATTTAAATCTGAAAATTAAAAACAAATCTAATACTACGTTTTCATTAGAGTCGAAATTACCTCATTTGGAAATTTGCAGAAAAAAGTGTTTTCATCTATAAGTTTCCTAATTTCGTTGACACATTCTTACTTTTGATTATAGGTACCTTGAAGGCAAGTTTAGGATTCGTGAATAGAAAAAAGTGAGATAAAAGTCAAACCTTCTTTGATTATGAAATAACGATCATAGAGTAGCCTAAGACAGTTAGTGACAAGAAATGTCTGTCTGCCAGCCTATTATTTTTACGTAAATCTTAATAGTTTTCTTTGAAATATCTAGCCTTCCACTGTGATTACGCACATAAAGCAAGTACGTGCAACCACGTCATGCCCTCTTATATTTATATTTTCTTCTTTGATTTTTTATAATATCAACTTTGACGTTTGTTATAGAAACTTGTTCAATTGTGATTCAATTGTTTTCAAATAATGTGTGTTCGACTTAACATTACATAAATTTCAACCTAATTTCGTCGAAATTAGGTGGAAGTGAGATGATTTCGAAATGCGATTTTGTATGGGAAATGAGATGATTTTGAATCGAATTTGGAAATTTGATACGAAATTAGTTCATTTGGCCTAATGAAAACGTAGTATAAGAAAATTTCAGCATTTATTATTTTATATCCCCTTATTTTTACTGTACTAGTTGTTACTTAGCGCAATTTTCGCTGCTACTTATTATTTAAGTAACAACAAGCGCAATTTTTGCTGCTACTTAAATAACAATAAGTAGCAGCAAGAATTGCGCTAAATAACAACCCATGCCTAGAAAACAATTGAAACTTCCAATTGCTTTTGGAATTCTATGTCATCGGATTTGCCGGAGAGAAAAGTTAAAGGTTGGTCTACTTGATGCGGTGCGTCCGTCACAAGCGATCCCTATGGGTCACCTCCCAACAATCTCTTTATTTTATGAAACACAAAGTCTTTCAGTTTAAATAACAGCAAATTTAACTTATTCCACTAATTCACAATTCAAATACGTTTTTATACTTCAACACTTATTATTTAATCTCAATTCAATCACTTTTTACTAACACTTCCAGTTATAAACAATTCAACTTTTGAAAATAAACTAAACTCTCAATGCCATCTATTCGTGTATTTATACAAATTTACAAACTTCTGGAAGTTTCCGTCTGATTCTGGCACAATCTAAGCTTTCGGTTGTTTGTACTAAGAGTTCGAATTAGTACTATTTCAAAAGTATGTATAGTCTTTCAATATTAAATTAAAAAAAATTAGGAATCGATCAAAAACTTCTTAATTTTTTATTCATTATTTTTGAAAAATAATGCGCTCATGATTTTGCTCTGTCATTAGACAAAAAAATCAATAATGAACGTTTTTTTCTTATGCAGTTTCGCTAGCAATATACATCACTTACACTGTTTGTATGTATATATGTGCATATGTGTGTACGCAACTCGAATTCTGTATCTTTTTTGATTGGCATGGATTTGTCGGAAGAATTTGCTGCTTTGCAAATAGGTATATGCTTACTATGTTTGATTATTATATCAAATTTTTTAGTCTGCAAAAAATTAATTTGAGTTGAAGTACTTACCTAGTTACTTATTTTACAAATAAAACACATTTATTTCAGATGTTTGTAACTATGTTGTTGCTTTTGGGTATCTTCTAAAAATGCATTTTTCCAGCCGTAAAATAGATATTTGAAAAATAAAAAAATATTAAATTTAAAGTAACGGAACCAGTAGAAAACGAGGAATCATATGACTTGAGTTATGACAATTTAAATCAAGGTGACTTCATTTTGGCAAAATGAAAGAATAATAAAAAACTGGCTTTTGTGGGTAAAATTATAGAAAAAAATGGAATCTTTCAAGTTCTACTTCTGATCTCGAAGACCACTCGGTTATAAGGGGTATAGAAATTAAAGCCAAGCTGCCTATACCAATTAACGCTCCAGTTACATCTAGAACATCCGCTTTGATAACTTTTGCGTTTGATTTTTCAAAATATCGGTTGGGTTGAACACACAATAAATATTTTCCTACTTTACTCTAAGAAGCTTTGTTCTGATGTTATGTTTTTAATGAAACTTTTATCAAGGTAGTGGTGCCCCTTGGCTTAGTGGTTAGTGTGTCGGACTGCTAAGCGAAGGAGCCTGGGTTCGAATCCAGCTCACAGCCATCTTCTTTTCCGGGGTAATGCCTCTTGCGAGGAACTGACAAAACCTCCAAGAGTAAAATTTTTCTCGGAAAAGTGCATCTCTTGTAGCCGTTCGAACTCGGTGGTAAACTGTAGGTCCCTTCCATTCTTGCACACAGGAATGGTTGAGAGTATAAGTCACTAGCCCTTGGCTCCTAAAGGAGCTGTCGCGCCAATAAATTTATTTATTATTTATTTATCAAGGTATGAATTTCAAATTTCTTTATGAATCTTTGTTGTTTTTTTATTCTTTTAACTAATGAATGTGTTATTACCAAAGTGTCAATTTTAAGTTTGTTATTGATAAGTTTTTATGTTGTTATTAAAAATTTAATTAGAAAACAAAAATCATGTGTCTTATATACAAAAAAAATAAGATTGCTGTTCAAAAGTGCCCCTTCCAAGTTAAAAACTGCCCCATATATGGGGCACTTTTGAACGTAAGAACCTATAGTGGTTACAAAATTTATATAAATATTTTGTTAAATCAACCAAATATTATTTGAAATCGAAGTTCAATACCGCTGTTCAAAGTGAGAAAGACTTAAAGGCCAATAAATCGAATATATTAGGTTTTATCACTTTCGAAAGCAAAAAGTGTTCAAATGTGCCCCATTCTCCCTTACATTAAAACTGTAAACAGTCAAATCCGATAACAAAATTTCTTGAAAAATGCAAAATCAAAAAAAAATATTGAAGACGCACAATCTTGGTTTGTTTACGAAAAATCAAAGGGAAATCCACTAATTTTTGTTTCCCTCACTCTACCATACCATATGGTCTAGTGTCACTTTTTGAACCTTTCACTCGTACTTATTATTCATTATTCCTGCAAATGCCTTTATTCATTCTAACTCATACCTTTCTTAAAATATAACATACAACCTACTCTTTCATCATTATATTTGATTCTACTCTCTAAAACCCATACAAATGTATAATAAGAACTACTGCAGCGCTATTACGGCAGTATCTCGCTAAACTAGATGCTGCTTCATAGTAGTACTCATGGACGTATTATATATGGATAACATATAATTCCTTTAAACAATTTTTTGGCGTGGATTAAACCCCGACGACTCCTCCTTTTAGCTACGGTCTGTTAAAACTTAGCTCGAATAAATGTGCCGATCAATTAATCTGTCCGCTAAATTTTCACAGTACACTGCGAAACAAAAATATGAAAGCTGCGTACAACTCGGCTAAAATTTTAGCACGTGCTGCGTACTAGGCTTAACTCACAAATTACAACTTGATAAAATTTACTATCTTATCAATATTAGTTGGTTAAAAATTATGTAAAATTCTTCTGTTTTGTAAAATGCTTACTTTTTATTTTCGGATGCTACGTTTACCTATTGAAATGTCAAAACTCAAATACTTTGTGAGTTGTGACCTGCTCGGAAGGAGATCACAATTTCGATTTGTTTTGTGACTCTTACGTCTCACAAGTAGTGACATTGGGGGAGAATACGAAAAAGTCACAAAATCGGTGATCGGAGGCATCATGATGGGGAGAATCGGGCTGTAAAATTAACATAGAAATGGATGTCGTTTTATATTTTATTTTTAGAGTCATTTAAAAATGCTTTAAATATTTCTAAAAGAGCTTAAGTCGAAATAAGCGAAAATCGTTCTTTTAAGTTCACAGGCTTTCCAGTTAGTTTGTATTTATTTGAGTCTGAGCTTATGTCCACGTGGACAAGAAATGCATTTGCACAACGGCTTACCTATCTCTTGAACCCAAATCAAACAAAACAGAAAAATAATATATTTTTTTGTAATGGCTTAAGTCGTGATATAAGCTCTTATTCCTTGTGGAAATCAAATTAAATTATCGGTAACGTTAGCTTAAGTTATTTTAAATTTACGCAATATCGAATTATTTGACTGCTTATATCGACATTAGCCGTTTAAAAAAAAAATAATTTCCAAATAAAGTCAGTTTTTTGAAACAGCTTAAGTTCACACAAGCTGTTTTACTGCTTTCAAAGGGTACACAACTGTAGTCTTAGAAGACGACCTAAGCTATTTATACGAAAGTCACGGAGGTCTTTAGTGAAAATTAAGTGAATTTGAGAATAGAATCAGTTGTAAAAAGTTCGTTGTTTATTAAGATACTCCTTTGGAAAGGATTGGCCCAAATTATATTTTGTAATTTTTTACTGAGTGAATTTGAAAATAAAATCAGTTATAAGAAAAGTAGGTGAATGTGTAACAAACCAAGCCTACTGTTATATATGTGGGATGAATTCGTTGCAATTTGTAAACAGTAGAGATAATGAAATGAATGAAATAATGTTCATAGGGTAGATATGTGTGTGGGAACAATCAACCACAAATCACCCCTGTCTATCAACTCCTACTCTCACCTCCACATGGTGAACATCGAGTGCCTAGTACTTCAACTGCTTGTAGTTGGAAGCAAGCTCCGGCAAGAGGTTTTGAGCTACAAATGTGTGAACGATCGCCTCATGACAATCCGCATCAAGGCTTAATATTAGCCTTATATGCGCGCATGCCCCCAAAGAAGAAAAAGATGATGACACCAAAGAAATGTTTTTTGAGCTCCTGGACAAAACATATGAGCAGTGCCTTAGCTATGACATTAAAATTGTCCTAGGCGACTTTAACGCCAAGCTGGGGAGAGAAGAAGTCTTTGGTGGTACAATCGGAACACACAGCTTGCACGACACCACCTCCGATAACGGAATCAGGGTAATTGATTTTGCTGCGGGGCGAAATATTGTAATAGCTAGTACCAAGTTCCCACACCTCAACATTCACAAAGGGACATGGAGATCCTCTGATCAATCCTCTGTCAACCAGATTGACCACATTGCTAACGACGCAAGGCACTACTGCAGTTTGATGGATGTCCGAACTTTCTGAGAGGCAAACATTGACTGGGACCACTACCTCGTTGTAGCCAAGGTACGACTGAGGATATCCCGACCAACTCCAAGAAGAGGTAATACTGTGAGGAAGTTTAACGTCGGACGGTTGTAATCGCAAGAAATGTCCAGGTCCTTTTCCAAATAACCTCCAAAGGAGTCCTTTACCGCGAGCATCAAGTATTGAGAACCAGTGGCAACATTGCCAAAATGTCATCAGGGATGCCGCCACTGTAGTGCTGGGTTATACTCGGCCACCACAACGAAACCCCAGGTTTGATGATGAGTGTCGGCAAGCAAACGCAGCTAAACAAGAAGCATACAAAGCGGCGCTGAAAAGAAGGACCAGAAATACCCGTGTCGTCTTTATTTGTTTATAATTTTCCGACTTTGTTTTTATCGATATTGTATTTTAAAAATACAAGTTTAGGACCAGCATCTTACTATGACTTTTGCTCCTAAAAACTAGTTGTGAATGGCTAAAACATTACATATTTTGATTTCTTTTGTTTTTTAAGATGAAAATAATGAAAAAATAAAATTTGTACATAAAATTATCCAATTAAAATGAAATTCGTTCTCAAAAGTCTTCCCGTTCATTGTGTATTCATTTAAATAATTTGAACATTTTAAGCTTATATAGTTACATTGAGTTTTTAACATTTTTTTAAAAAGGCTTATGTGGAAATAAGAGTAATAAAATACAAATAATTTGTTTTCTTAAACATCTTATGTCACATAAGCTGAGGCTTTAACCCTTAAGCATTTTTTTGAAAAAGCTTAGGTAAGTTCAAAAAATACCTTTTTATTAATTATGTACTTATTTTTTTAACAAAAAAGAAAAATGCATTTTAACATTATTACAAGCACATGTTCTTAAAAAAAAATTTCACTGGTCCAGCAGCAAAACTGTCTTAGTAATCACCAAAAAAGTTTTAAAAACCAGTTCGCAAATCTTAATTTGATCATACTGAAAAATGATAAAAATTTACTTAAGCTCTTTTAACATATTGGCACATATTTAAAATGTTGCCAAAGTATGACCAACTGATAACAAAATATAACATACCCTATTAGACAAGAACTACACCACATATCATCCCTGTTGAAAAACACCGGTGATGCAAACAGTGGAAATACACCTCTGTAAGAACAGGATAACAATATTTTCATTTTTCACACGAAGCGAAAAACAAACAGAAAGAATTAAATACTTTTTTTCGTGGTTGGTGTTTACTGCCTATGTGGCTCCGCATTTTAATTCAAATTTAATGCAAAACAACGCATTTATATATACATGTTATCATATTTTCAAAATATTTATAAGTAAATAAACTTGTTTAAACTAGAACTTTATGATCAATTATTGCCATTCCAATGTAAAAAATATCCAATTGAAAGAAGCAAAACAGTAAAAAAGGTGTTTCCATATAAAGCATACAACATTCTGAACCCTTCATACAAATAGCGCTTACAATATTTGAGCCTCTTCTAACACCACTGTGGCTACAAATCACATAAATTTTGTGTATTCTCCAATTGAATGTAAACAAAAATAGGACGTGAAATTGTTTCCGAAGAAAACATTGGAATTATGGAAAATCAAAGAGAGGTTCACAATGCCAGTGCTGCACCGGCAAGTTCAACAACCGCTCCACAAGAAGGAACACGCCAAAACAGTCTGCAACGTATCCAGCAACGCAAACAGAAAGCTTTCAACCTTCCCATCTCACAGCAACTCGCCAAGCTATCCATGTACTCCGCATGTCAATTCGAAAACTGTCGCTGTACAGGCTGGAAGACGCCTGAAGAAAATCGCCATCGTGACGTAGAGAGTTCTTATTGCCCGGAATTCTCCGAAGAGTGCAGAAATGCAGTATGCAAACATCCCCTTCAGAACCACATTTCCCACTTGGATGGAATCTCAAGTGAACAAATGAATGAACTTCTTGGAGCTATCATCGACATGGAGAACCTATTCATGAGCATGCAACGGGTCGAAGACGAAGACACAAAAAAGGTCTATCTGTATCTTTTTCGATTGCTGAGGCAGTGCGTAATTTCCAGACAAAAGGCCGTCATCCACGGTCCACTAGGAGATCCGCCATTTGAAGCCCCTTGCATTGCCAAGGCGATATCCAGCTTTGTATTTTACAAGTACAACCATTTAAGTCAATCCGAGCTGAGCACCATGACGGTGGTAGCCAAAACATTCCTCGACTTCCTCAATCATTACAACTTTGAGCCTCCATCAGTGCGCAGAGCTGATCTAACACACGAAGATGCGTCCACATACAAAATCAACTACACTCGTTGGTTGGTCTTTTGCCATGTTCCTGCATTTTGTAATTCTCTGAGGCATTTTGATACTTCGCTGGTGTTTGGAAGAACATTGTTGAAAACAGTTTTCCTTTGTATGGCACAACAGTTAAAGAAGAAATGCATAACGGAGCGAGATCGTTTTCCAGCCGATAAACGAGCCATCATCACACAGATGCCGAAATTCTTGGAATCGCTCAAGGGAGAGATATTAAAAGATGATTCACCCATTTGGGATCAATCATATCGACCTCCAAATACTTTTCTCTCACAACAAAGAAAACGTCAGCAGGAAGCTGCTGCAGGAGCATTGAAACGTCCGACGGAGCCGGCATACAAACGACCCAAGAAAGAAGCCGATCGTGGATCGGATAATGAGGATTTGTCTGATGAAGCAGTGGTGCGGGCCATGAAAACTATTTCCGAGTCTAAGGCATCGACTAAGACGGAGGTCTTGTTCCCAGTGAATGTGTCACGAGATGAAATAGTCAAATCTGAAGAGAGTCAAGGACAAATTCAATTTCACATTGTCGCCAACTCGTTGTCACAGCCAGTTGAGAAACAGACTATGTTATGGCTTTTGGGTGAGTACTTGATGTGAAGTTTATCTTCATCTTTTTGTATAATCTTAAATAGGGCATAGGGTGATTATCTCTATTGTGGGCCAGCTAAAATCCATTCAAATTTCATCAAAGTGTTTTGACCATTCATTGGTCAGCTAAATTCGTTTTCTCACAATTATATCCGACATTTCCGGGTACCTAGTATGTTTTCAGGAGGGGTGCTTATTACGTTTTCGACAGTCTTCTTGTATTTCTTCGTGTTCCCATACGTGTACTATGATTTCATGTATTGCTTGATGTAGTGTTTCCTCTCCATTCTGGCATGCATTCGCGGTGCCTGAGGCTTTGTTATTTTTGAGGCGATTAATTGCCTTTTGTATCTGCTCAATGCTTGGTGGCTGCACCATGAGGTCTTCCTCTTGAAATTTCGGAGTCTCCATTTCTGGCCTTACAACAATGCTTAAAGTACACTTCCCATGGCTGCAGAATGCCTTCAGAATCGGTGATCCGATTTCCCATTTCCGTCCTTACAGTGTGTACAGCGTGGTGTATATTAGGACATGTTTCTGACGGATTGGTAGAACTTCCTCGCCTGGTTCGAGGACCCGCCTTAGTTTATGACTGTATATATTGCTTTTGTTTTTTTCGCGTAGGGAAGCCGTGTTGATTCGAGACTGAACGCGGATGCAATCCGCCGTCGGAACAAGATAGTGGTCCGAGTCAACGTTGGCACCTCGATACGTTCGTCTCGTCATCAGGCGCGATTAGCGGTAGGTGGTTTTGTAGATATCTTTACGCGGGAGACTGGTACTCGCAACGAGCAATTTGGTTGATGCTGATTCCTGAATACCGCCTCCCTACTTTATTTGGCGTTGAAATCGCCAAGGATGATTAATTTTAACGTCATACCTGGGGAAGGTATTTAGGGTCCTCTCTACAAGTTCGTAGTAGGTATCTTTTTCTTTTTTCATAGTCTTCGGACTCCTCAGTAAGTGCGTGAACGTTTATGAGGCTGCTGTTATTAAATTTGCCTCGCACAGTTCATCCCAGCTTACACTGCCGTATTCTGCATTAAAATCGATGAGCCTTGATGTGAAATTCTTGGATTTTCTCCAGGATCTGTCGTAATGTGAAGATTTATTCGATCGAAGTTTTTATAGGTCTAAACGCAAAGCAGGTTCTTATAAGCGATGTTTAAAAGACTTATTCCTCTATAGTTGGTGCATAGTAGACGATCCCTTTTCTTGATTTGATTCTTTATTTACCTTCATCATCGTCATCATTGGCGCAACAACCTGAATCCGATCTGGGCCTTCTTCAACAAGTTCTTCCATACATCTCGATTGCTGGCCGACACCATCCAATTGCGCACCCAAAGGCTTCGGGCGTCCTGGTCTACGCCATCGTTCCAACGCAAGCAAGGTCTGCCACGTTGTCTTCCACCATAAAAGAACTGCAAGATTTTCAGTATCTTTTTGTATCTTCTCCGGAATCGTCCTCCCTCGCATAAGGGGCCAACAATTCTCCGTAAAACGTTCCTCTCGAACGCAGATAAGAAATCAGAGTGTCTCAGTAAGCACGTAAGTCTCGGATCCGTATGTGAGTACTTGTAAGACCATAGTCCTGTAGAGAAGCAGTTTAGTTTTTATTGTAAGTTTTCTGGATTTAAAGAGCCTTGACAGACTATAGATAGTAGGTTCTGTTGGATTTTCTTTCTCCATATTATTATCGGCTGCCACTTTAGACCCAAGGTAGTTAAAGGACTGCACTACTTTAAATTGATGCTCCATTACCCTGATAGTTGGACCATGTGCAGCCCCAGGTCGTGTTGCCTGCTCGATGTGGGTAAAGGAGTCTTGTACAGCTTGTTGGTTTCCGCCGATGATGTCAATGTCGTCTGCGTAAGCCAGAGTCGTACTTACTTACCTAGGGGGCGCTACAGTTCGGGACGAACCTGGGCCTCAACCAACATGCCTCTCCAGCCAGCTCGGCTTTTGACTAGCTGCCTCCAGTTTCGCATTCCAAGTTGGTTGAGGTCTGGGATGGAATCGAAGATCCTGCGAGCCGGAGCATTGTGGTCCATTCGCTCTACATGATCTAGCCATTTTAAACGTGATATGCGTATTTTTTGACAAGATCAATGTCGCTGTACAGGTCGTATAGTTCTTGGTTGAACCTTCTCCTCCAAAGCCCGTTAACGCAGGTAGGGCCAAAAATCTTTCGAAGAATCTTACGCTCGAAACGACTAAGGATATCTTCATCCGCTTTAGATAGAGTCCATACCTCGGAGCCATAGAGAAGTACTGGGATGATTAAGGTCTTATACAGAGCCTCCCTTGTCTTTCGAGAGAAGGCTTTGATACTCAATTGCCTTCCTAGCCAATAGAAACAGCGTTGGGCAAGAGTAATTCTTCGCTTTATTTCTGACGTGATGTTGTTGTCAAATGTTATAGCGGATCCGAGGTAAACAAAGTCCCTAACTACCTCAAAGTTGTACCTGTCTATTGTGATGTTTTTTCCAATCAGCCGGTGTTGCGTGTCCCTTTTTGTGGACATCAGGTACTTCGCTTTTGGCCTCATTGACTGCTAGTCCCATCTTAGCCGCTTCAGGTTCAATGCTAGCAAACGCTCCAGTAACCGCTGGCCGAGTTCTGCCAATGATGTCCATGTCGTCAGCGTATGCGGCAATTGCACAGACTTAAAAAAATTGTCCCACTACAATTGACTTGCGAGTTTCTTATAATTTTGCAAGTATTAAGTTGAAGAAATCGCACGATAGCGCATCACCTTGTCAGAATCCAACCTTAACGGAGCAGCGAGAGTTCTCCACCGTCATCCTGCACAGTCGGACGAGTTTTGCGGGGATGCCAAAACCTGACATGGCTCTGTATAGCTCGTCTCTATAAATGCTATCGTACGCGGCCTTAAAATCGATAAAGAGTTGGTGGGTATCGATTTGGAATTCTTGGGTAGTTTCCAGGATCTGCCGTAGCGTGAACATTTGATCGATTGTGGATTTTCCTGGTCTGAAACCACACTGACTGGGGCCAATCAGGTTGCTGACGAAAGGTTTCAGGCGTTCACATAGTACGGCAGAGAGGATCTTATAGGTGATATTCAGGAGAATTAGGCCCATTTGCTGATACGATACTTGAATATTTATGTTCAACTTAAGCGCTTATGTGACAGTTTATGCAGGAAAAAAAGTTGAAAATAAGCTTTTAAGTTGCACTTAAGTATTTATTCTTCTATAGTTGGCGCAGTGTAGAGGGTCTCCTTTCTTGTGGATCGGGCAAACGATGAGGTTCCATTCATCTTTCACTCATACTTTATTCTGACCAAACTTTGGAGATGAGTTGGTATGCATTCCACCAGGTCATCTCCGGCCGCTTTAAAAAGTTAGGCGGGTAGTCCATCGAGTCCAGCAGCTTTGTTGTTTTTTTAGTTTAAATATTGCTATCCTCACTTCATTTTGGTCAGGTGGACGGAAGTTTTGTCTGTCATCGTCCATGTTGAATGGTTCATTTTGCCTGACAGCGGTAAAACTTTCGCATGTTGTTCCTGGAGTAGCATCTCTCAATATCTTCGATCGCGCGCTTCTCATTCTCTCTTTTTCTTTTGGAGAAGCCGGTGTTTTTCCCGTCTTTTCTGCTTGTAGAGCTCGCGAGCAGCTCTCGTCTTTCTTTGCAGCGCCGCTTTAAATGCCTCTTGTTTGGCTGCATTCGTCATCGAACCAGAGGTTTCGTGGCGGTGGTCTCGTGAAACCTAGCACATCAGTTGCGTCATCTCTGATGGCTTGTTGGCAGTGTTGTCACTGGTCTTCGGCACTTGATGCTGGCGGTAATGGATTTCTTGAGAGGTTACGGGATATTCGATCGGCATAGGTTCTGGCGGTTTCTTGCGATTGCAGCTTTCCGACGTCATACTTCCTCACAGTATTACTCCGTTGTAGTGGTGTTCGGGTTATTCGCATTCTTACCTTTGCTGCAATAAGGTAGTGATCCGAATCGATGTTAGCTGCTCGGAAGGTGCGAACATCCAAGATACTGGAGGCGTGTCTTGCATCGATCGCCAAGTCCCTTTGTGTATATCAAGATGAGGAAAAAGTGTGCTTGCAATGGTGACGTTATGGGCCGCTGCGAAGTCAATTAGCCTAAGTCCGTTTCCAGACTTTGTGTCGTGTAGGCTATGTTTTCCGACAGTCCTACCAAAGATTTCCTCTTTACCTATTTTGGCGTTAAAATCGCCTAGTGAAGATCAAGAGTCGCGGATTGCTTTGTCCAACGCCAAGTTGAAGAGGATACAAGGCAGACCATCCCCTTGTCGGAGTTCATTAAAGATGTTGATTGGTCTGGACAGCAAACCGGCCAATTTTTGCTTTATTTAACTTAAGCTATTAATTACATTATTGTTTTGTAAAAAAAAAAAATAATAATACGCAAAAACTTTCTGATTATTTAACTATAGTTTTTGTGGATCAAGCACATTTCAATCATTTGGCATACTTTCCTCCGACCATATTTTGCAGAAGAATTGGTGTATACTTGCAAGTAGTGTGGCATGTGAAACCTGATGTTGAATGTTTCACTCTTCTGTAGAAGTTTCCCACCTCTTTCCTGTTAATGCATCTCTGCATCTCCTGGACTTCACGTTGTTTGTGATCTTTTTTTCTTTCTCCTGAGTAAGCGTTTTTCATCCTTCCTTCGCTCAACGTAGAGATTATAAAATGCTCTAGTTCTTTTGCGGAACCACGATCTTAATGCCTCCGTTTTAGCTTTGTTTGCCTGCGCACAATGTCTTGTAGCTTGTTGACATGCAAGCCATTTATCTTCGGGCTTCATATTTTCAGTCGGAGAATTTTTCGCTAGCTCAATGGATACGCGATAGGCTGTGGCGGTCGCCTCCGATTTGAGTCGTCAAACATTGATCGCCTAACAGCTTCTACTGATGTTTGATATTCGTTTCCGAAGGTTGGCACCAAGTGGATAGTTATCGGAGTCGATTTTTGCTCCTCGAAACCTACGGACTTTCGAATGCTGGAGGAATGTCTTCCGTCAATCGCGACGTGATCGATTTGGTTGCAGGTTCGACCATCCGGTGGCCGGCGTGTGCCCTTGTGGATGTCAAGACAAGAGAATCGCGTGCTGCTTAGCTCGCTGCAAAATCAATGAGCTTGATTCCGTTTTCGGTGGTGGTTTCGTGTAAGTTGTGCTTTGCTTGTCGCATGGTCGTTAACATTTACATGGATCGTCAATTGCTGTTTTTCATCACATTACTTTCTTACAAGACCGGCTTGTGAGCATATAGATCGTGTTTGGGTTGGATCATCAGAACGTGTCTTTTCCTGAGAAGTAAACTCAGTTCTTACAACCCATGGACCAGATGGATCCAACGCTCGTCATAAGTTCACCTTTTAGTTTTCCAGCGGGCACCGCGTGGAGGTGACGATGCAATTTTGCTTACCCCTGAGATATTCGTACATTTTGTTTATGTGTGCTCTTCGATTAGTTTCTTCTTCCAATTTTAACGAACAAATAAATCTAAAAAAGAATACTTTGTTCGTGAGAGTTTTAAGCTCTTGGTACCCCATTACCCCGGATAAATTCTATATATATATCGAACGTTAGTCACGTTCTCCAACAGCATTCTGCCAGGAGCTTTAATTTCCATGTTTTTCTTGGTATCCTTAAGCGCCGTGTATTCTTTTGAGGCTATTGGAAGTTGTCGTTGAATTTGTTCAGTGTATGATCAATCTTGTTTCTTTCACTTGTAGCGATTGACATTTCCCATTGGTCATTTGATGTATCTTAACTTAAGCTTTTGAAACGTTCTCCGTAAAAATCTTGTGTTCCATTTGTACCTCGGGTGAGAGCGAGTACTCCTCCTTGTTGTGCAAAGCAAACAGCCATAAAATTATTGTTTTGTACTGAAATATTTTCTTATCAACAGGTCTCCAAAGTGTTTTCGCTCACCAGCTTACCGAAATGCCGCGAGAATACATCAGTCAACTGGTTTTTGATACAAAACACAAAACTCTGGCTCTAATCAAGGATGACCAGCCGATTGGCGGAATTTGTTTTAGACCATTCGTTACACAAGGTTTCACCGAAATCGTCTTTTGTGCGGTTACTATGAGTGAACAGGAAAAAGGTTACGGATCTCATCTCATGAATCACCTCAAAGACTACAGTATTCGGCGCGGCTTGCGACACTTCCTTACCTACGCCGATGAGCACGCAATTGGATATTTTAAAAAGCAAGGCTTCTCCAAGGACATCAAACTAGCCCGCCCTATTTATGCTGGATACATCAAGGAGTATGATCGTGCGACTCTTATGCATTGTGAACTACATCCGAGTATTGTTTATACCCAATGCATCTCAGTTATTCAGAAACAACGAGAGATCTTGAAAGAACTAATCGCACAGCGACACAAAGAGGTGCAAAAAATTCGAACGGGACTGACATGCTTCAAAGAAGGCGTTCGAGCTATTCCCGTCGAATCGATACCTGGTTTATGTGAGATCGGTTGGAAGCCACAAATGCGTACTCAACGTACATCTCGTCCACTCGAGGAAACCACTGATCCTGACAAACTGGCAACTTCGTTTGCCACTGTTTTACAGGCCGTCAGACAGCATGCGTCTGCATGGCCTTTTCTCAAACCGGTGAGTGTGGTGGACGTGTCCGACTACTATGACCACATTAAATATCCCATGGATATGAAAACAATGGGCGAACGTCTGAAGAAGGGCTACTATGTAACGCGAAGGCTCTTTATGGCCGATATGGCGAGAATATTCTCAAATTGTCGATTTTACAACCAACCTGACACAGAGTACTATCGGTGTGCCAATTCCGCTGAAAAATTCTTCCAAACAAAGATGCGGGATTTGGGCTTATGGGATAAATGAAACGAAGAGGAAGAAGATAGGCTTATAGTGAAAAATAATATGTAAATTGGTAGAAGATAAGCATTTTACCAAGTAAGATGATTTTTATGTTTCGAGAATTTAAATTAAATAAATTGTAACATTAACTTAATATTTTTTTGTTGATCTCTTAATTGCTTGAGCTTGTTTTGTCTTCGAACTAAAATAAATCCAAGGAAACAACATTCAAGAAACAAAAGAGCAACTTATTTCAAAATAAAATTTCACATATTTATTTGTACTTTAAGATGAAAACCGAAATTCGTTTATGAGATCATATTTGGTATTCGTCTCTGATCCATCGAGGATTTACATCTCGATAGAACTCGTAAAATTCTTCAAAAACATCAACATCGCTGGGACCATATACCAAATCAATGTCCGGCTCTGTTATGACGTGCTCTAAAGGTGGTATCGGATCGAGAAAATCACCCAACTCAGGGGTAGGAACCTTATGCTGGATGTACTTCTTGCGTAGTGATGGTTTCTTCTTGGGAAGCAAAATGCTATCGTTAACATTGATGGAAATGAGATTGCGAAAGACAGTCTTGTCATGGGGAAAGTTTAATTTTTGCGAAATCTATAAAGAAACTGATAACTCTTGAGACAACAAAATCTAAAATATAGTCGGTTTGAACCTTTGGGATGACAACAGCTTTTGATTTTGGTGAAAGAGCTTCTGTGGTGGCCAGAGTTCGCATTGGCAGCCTATCTAACTGCAACGTTTGCATTTGTCGATCCAATTCAAGTATTGAATTTAGAATGGGTTCGTCGTAGTTACCCTGGTTTTCCTTGTTTGCCTCTGTGTAGATTGTATTTGTCATTTCATCACCCAAATCATTTGCAGTGATTGGATGCCTAATTACTGTACGTGTGCACGGATTTGTGGTTTTCCTTAAAGCAACTGTACAAGAGCGACGGGTTACGATATTGGAAAATGTTTTTTTGTTTTCTTTGGAATGGTTTTTAATGTTAGACATGTTTTTGGAATGGAATATATAAAGGTAGATGAAAATAAATAAACTTAACACTGGGATTTGGAATGGATTTGCTAATTGTATCGAATGGGGACAGAAGGACAGATGTTTTCCTATATTTTTTTGTTTGACTTTGTTGTTTGTCGTTTGGACTGTCAAAAAGTAACAGCGTACAGCGGCAATTGTGGTGTCTAGCACAGACAGCAACCATTAATGAAAGAATACACGCAGTCTGTTCAATGAGTCTGATCTTTGTATATACACTGCATATAGTACTATCATGGAGCATCATTTTTTAGTTCTGAATCAAGTCGCAATGAGGCGTGCTGAAATTGCCAATTGGTGTGAATATAGAATAAGTACAGACAACAAAAGTTTATTAAATACTGGTAAAATATCGGTAAAAGTTCTCGTCTTCACTATTTAGAGTTAGTTCTGAATCAACCAGGAAGATGGCCAGACGAAAAATTACCACCATGAGAGTACTATAGAAAATGTATATACAATGGTCTGATCTAGCTGCTCTGAACTACTCCAGGGGACTGTTTCTCATTTACTACATTACCTACATCAACTACATTCTCAGATACATTTTTTCTGATTCACTAATTCCACTGCAAGTATGGAATAGGTATGTAGATGTAGATCTGAATATTCTGTCAAACTGACAATAGTTGTTGATTTTCATTTAAACATAGAAATTGTGTTTTTTTTTTTAAATAGCATTTAAATAATTATAACTGAATATTTTTTGATTTGTATAGAATTTCTTGTGAATTGTGCTTAGTTAATAAATACACATATGTATATAGTTTAAAATTATGTGAAACGGAATTAAATGATACATTCTTTCAGTATTTCCCGTCTACAACATTGGTGAATTAAAAAATATTCTACATTCCTTTTGTGAAACAGAAATGGTGTTACCATTACTGTCAGTGTACTACAATATAGTTGATGTAGCTTATGAGAAATAGGCCCCAGGTAGAAAAAATGGGCACGACTGGGTCGCACGTACTTGCTCTTATGTGCCTAATTACATTGGAAGGCAAGATCTTTGATAAAAAACAAATAACATTTACGTTGAAAGTAACACAGTTTGAACTTATAAAAACTATCAAAACCACAATACCTAACGGTTTTTAGAAAGAATGAAGCACGCCACCACATGTCTTAAATAAAAAAGATTTTATGAAAAAAGTATTTCGAAAATTGTATGACGGATTTTGATAAAATCCTGTTTTTTTATTTTTAGCTTTTTTGAATTTTTTTTTTGGTATGCAGTTTTTTAAAGTTTATTAATATACATGTTATTATAAAATTTAAAATAACTTTTTTGATTAGTTTTAAAAAATATTGATTAAAAAAAAGAGAAAAAATATGTTCAAAAATTTGATATGCAGAATTAATTTGGATAACTTAGATTTTTTTAAATATAAAATTTGACAGAAATTCATAGAGCCGTCACGGAGCAAGCCAAAAATCAAAAAAACCGTTAATAGACTTTTCTCGTATATGTGGTTCTGATCCAATGATAACCAATACCAACAAAAAAATTCTCAAAAAATTTCATCAAAATCGTTGGAGCCGTTTTTGAGAAAAATAAGCTTTTCCTAAGCGGTCGTATGACAGGTACCGTTATTTGTAGCCCTAAAAATAAAATTTCTATTTCCCCTCTGAGGAATTCCAAAAGAATCACACATACCAAATTTGAAGGCAATCGCTTAACCCGTTTAGGCTGCAGCTCGATATACACCCGGACAGACAGACAGACGGAATTTTGTTGCCAATGACTTAAGGGCTTCTCTATGACATAGTTGCAACTCGACTGGAAAGTCAGGGAACAAAAATTTGGTCAGGGAAAGTCATGGAATTTCAAAACCGGTCAGAGAAAATATTTTCAAAATTGATCTTTTTCATATTAATCCTTCGTTATACTATGTCCATACTTTCGCGCCCTTGGCATACTCGTATAATTCCTTTCTGGTGTATTTTAACACAAAATGACTTAACATGCCGACTTGTAGCAAATAAAATTTCCTATAATTTTGGTCTGTAAAGCTTTTTTGTACAACCAGCATAGCGACGGTGCTATTAAGTAGTCAAAAGAACTTCTTAATAACGAGATAAAGGAGTATGAAGGCGTGAGTGAAGAGGGAAATTTCACGGGAACTGCAATCTTCTTTATGTGCGCTTACAAGGAAATTTATTGTTAAAAAATGCAAAATTGATAACTTTTCCAAAATTACATTTAAAAAATTTTGAGTGAAAAAAACTACTTTGCTTTTTAAATTTGATAAGCAGAATACAAAAAAAAGGAAGACTTGTATTGGATGTATTTGCCTCACAAAAATTCTACCTGTCTTCTAACTTCATATTAAATTACATTTTTAGATATGGTTTGAAAAAAAAACAAAATAATCGCAGTACAATTCCTGTGTATTTTTTGTAAAATAAAATTAATTAAAACAAATTAAAGCATTGTCCTATGATCAGGATTAAAATATCTCCCAAAAAACACGTAATTTTTGTTTTTGATCTAGCTTAGGTTGAGCGGGGTAATAATTCGAAAGTCAAATCATCTCATTTGGATCTCAAGGATTCATTGCGGTCCCCAGGAATAGGAGGAATAGGTGAGCAATTTGGGGAGAGTTATGGAATGCCTCCCTAAACCATCCTGAGATTTTGATGAATTTCAGAATGTGCCTTTTTTGAAACGTCGCGTCGTCGCCCAAATCGTCACAAATATTTCCTCCAGAAAGGAAGTGATATGAGCCGTCTTCTGCATCAACTTCTTGACACCCTCTACAAAAGTTTGATGTGCTAAGGCCCATTCTAACGGGTGATTTTTTAAGAGCTTGAGAACTTTTTTTTAAAAAAAAACGCATAAAATTTGCAAAATCTCATCGGTTCTTTATTTGAAACGTTAGATTGGTCCATGACATTTACTTTTTAAGATAATTTCATTTAAATGTTGACCGCGGCTGCGTCTTAGGTGGTCCATTCGGAAAGTCTAATTTTGGGCAACTTTTTCGAGCATTTCGGCCGGAATAGCCCGAATTTCTTCGGAAATGTTGTCTTCCAAAGCTGGAATAGTTGCTGGCTTATTTCTGTAGACTTTAGACTTGACGTAGCCACACAAAAAATAATCTAAAGGCGTCAAATCGCATGATCTTGGTGGCCAACTTACCGGTCCATTTCTTGAGATGAATTGTTCTCCGAAGTTTTCCCTCAAAATGGCCATAGAATCGCGAGCTGTGTGGCATGTAGCGCCATCTTGTTGAAACCACATGTCAACCAAGTTCAGTTCTTCCATTTTTGGCAACAAAAAGTTTGTTAGCATCGAACGATAGCGATCGCCACTCACCGTAACGTTGCGTCCAACAGCATCTTTGAAAAAATACGGTCCAATGATTCCACCAGCGTACAAACCACACCAAACAGTGCATTTTTTCGGGATGCATGGGCAGTTCTTGAACGGCTTCTGGTTGCTCTTCACTCCAAATGCGGCAATTTTGCTTATTTACGTAGCCATTCAACCAGAAATGAGCCTCATCGCTGAACAAAATTTGTCGATAAAAAAGCGGATTTTCTGCCAACTTTTCTAGGGCCCATTCACTGAAAATTCGACGTTGTGGCAGATCGTTTGGCTTCAGTTCTTGCACGAGCTGTATTTTATACGGTTTTACACCAAGAATCGACATTTCACGGTCTTCAGCAACACTCTCAGAAACAGACACAATATTCTCTTCTGTACGCACTGTACGCATTCGTGTGGTTGGTTTAATGTCCAATAAAGTAAACTGAGTGCGAAACTTGGTCACAATCGCATTAATTGTTTGCTCACTTGGTCGATTATGTAGACCATAAATCGGACGTAAAGCGCGAAACACATTTTGAACCGAACACTGATTTTGGTAATAAAATTCAATGACTTGCAAGCGTTGCTCCTTAGTAAGTCTATTCATGATGAAATGTCAAAGCATACTGAGCATCTTTCTCTTTGACATCATGTCTGAAATCCCGCGTGATCTGTCAAATACTAATGCATGAAAATCCTAACCTCAAAAAAATCACCCGTTACTCAATGGACCCCCATTGAGTTGTGACCCATCAGGACACCAACCAAAAGGGACAGTTGAGGTCTACCTAGCTTTTGATTGTATTCTTCTTTGAGATGTTTGGCAAAGACTTCTTGAGACCTGACAGTTATCAAGTTTTGACCATCTCTCGTTTGCGGATTTGAGGCAATATTCGTGAATTCTTTTTTTCCTATTTTCCAATGGCCAGTTTGTCAGCCTTTTCGTTTCCGTTAATGTTGCAGTTTCCGGGAAACCATCGGAGGGTAACCAGGTTTGTTTCACTGATTTGCCGAAGATTATTGCGACATTCGTCGATCTTTTTAGACTTTGAAACGATTGCCCGTGAAAATATCAATGTTTCTGTTCTCCAGGTTAAAAAAAAAAGAATTAAATTTCGACAATAGCATAGAAGAACACGTGAAAACAGTTGGACTTACGTGGTGCCGAAATCTGACGATTTATGTATCAAAAGCAATTGGGTCGGAAAGGTAAGAATAACAAAAAGAGAAGCATACTCCGACAAAGCTCATCTCTTTGATCCTCTTGGATTAATGGCTCCAGTTATAGTCACTGCAAAACTGTTTCTTCAAAAACTATGGGAGCTTAAGGTTGAATGGGATGCCGCTCTCCCACAAGAAACAAAAGTTGTTTTGCTGCTTCGTCTACTGCGAGCACTTCTGCCTGAAAAACACTACTCAGGTTTGGCAACTTTATAGATATATTTATTTGTAGGTTTATCGAGAAGATACCAGACCCTACCCCTGCTTGCGTTTTAGAACCGTCTGTATAGACCGATATATGATTTTTATTTATGACTCGGTTTTCCCGCCAGCATTCTCTTGTAGGAAAGTCTGTTAGTGCCACGGTGTTAAAATCTAAGTGCGGTACAGTATAATCGGTTTGGCTATCAGTGTCTAAATAATTTTCTATAATTTTATGACCTTACTGGCCTTTGTTCCAGTTGCTTGAATGCCTTAATCTTAACGAGATTTTGGCCGCCAGCTCCTTTATGAAAAGGTCTATTGGGGCTCTTGAGAAGAAAGTTTCTAGGGCTGCGGTTGGAGTAGTTCTTAAAGCACTTGCAGTACCAATGCAAATGCACGCTAGTCTTTGAATTTTGATCATAGATTTGAGATTGGTTGCCTTGTCAAGGGTAGGCCACCAAACCAAACATGCAAACCCTTACGTAAAATTTTAATTTTTTTAAGTTTCTCTTTAGAATTTGAGTTCCATTTTTTTTTTAATTTTTTGAAGTTAAAATATTTTGTTTATCTTACATATTTACAATCGAAAACTTTTTATTTTACTGAAATATTCCGAAAATTGTGGAAGTTAACTAACAACGCGAAGCTATAAACTATTTTTTGTATGGAAACCTTTCCTTAAGTACCTCAATTTCAGGTGATTTATTTTAAGCATACACAAATTAAATCCAGTTAATTATTGTTTCCATTTGGTCAGGGAAAATTCGAAAATTGGTCAGGGAATTTTATTTTAGTCGCAACTATGTATGATCGTAATGTCATGTTTAATTGTTATCTCAATTTTTTTTATATTCACGAATCTTAAACTTGCCTTATAGTCCCTATAATCGCAAGTAAAAAGCAAGATTTTGCTGTTCAAAAGCTGCTCTCAATTTTCTGGATTTGATGTTCATTGAGTTTTTCTAGAGCAACTTAGAGCAAGATTTGCTACACTTGCTTTTGAGGTAGTGCAAGAAAAGCAAGTTGGAGTGGAAGAAGTGTCAAAGTCAGATGTTTTCAATATATATATGTGATGCATTTTTTTATCGAGTGCGTTTGTTTGGATTAAATATTGAAAAATGTACATTAAATAGCTTAAATTAGCAAAAAGAAAAAATTTATGTTGTGATTCTAAAAATTTAATTGGAAATATGCATCGTATAAAACATATGTCTAATGAGGGCTTTTAAGTAGCAGTGAATGGCTTCTGCAAAATGTTTTTTGTTCTATGTCACATTATTTTGACATCTGTGCTCTACTTGCTCTGACATTTAACAGCTATTTTGCTCTGCTATACGCCGCCTAACGCTCCTCTACTCCAGGCTCATTGTACAGACACAGACTGCAAAAGTGTTTTAAATACTCGTAAAATATCGGTTAATATTCTCGTCTCCACTATTTACAGTTTTGAGCGGAACAGATTGAACCAGCAACAGCAACAGCACCATCAACAGCGGCCGCCATTAATTTAGAACCTTTGTGTTTCAATTGCTCAAGCTAGAACATTGTATATACATTTTCTATAGTACTCTCATGGTGGTAATTTTTCGTCTGGCCATCTTCCTGGTTGATTCAGAACTAACTCTAAATAGTGAAGACGAGAACTTTTACCGATATTTTACCAGTATTTAATAAACTTTTGTTGTCTGTACTTATTCTATATTCACACCAATTGGCAATTTCAGCACGCCTCATTGCGACTTGATTCAGAACTAAAAAATGATGCTCCATGATAGTACTATATGCAGTGTATATACAAAGGCTAGAACCATTGTATATACATTTTCTATAATACTCTCATGGTGGTAATTTTTCGTCTGGTCATCTTCCTGGTTGATTCAGAACTAACTCTAAATAGTGAAGACGAGAACTTTTACCGATATTTTACCAGTATTTAATAAACTTTTGTTGTCTGTACTTATTCTATATTCACACCAATTGGCAATTTCAGCACGCCTCATTGCGACTTGATTCAGAACTAAAAAATGATGCTCCATGATAGTACTATATGCAGTGTATATACAAAGCTAGAAACATTGTATATAGACTGCTATAGTACTATCATGACGACCGGTGGACGGTGGCGTTCCAAGCGGCTCTAGGGAAAATTAACTTGGTAAATTGAAAGAGGCGAACGAGTCGAACAATCGACTTCAAATTTAGAACTTAAGGTTATTTTGACATTTTACACAGTTTTTTCAAATTTTACTTGCGATTATAGGGACTATAAGGTAAAGTTTAGAATTTGTGAATATAAAAAAAAATTAGATAACAATGAAACATGACATTACGATCATAGAGAAGTCTAAAAAAGTGATCGACAAAAAATGACTGTCTGTCTGTCAGTAGGTATGTATAACGAGCTGCAGCCTAAATGGCTTAAGCGATTATCTTTAAACTTGGTGTGTGTGATTATTTTGGCATTCCCCAGAGGGGACATTGAAATTTAAATTGTAGGCCTAAAAGTAAAGGAAGTGCCATATGACCGTTGAGTTGAGTTGTTTTCTTGATTTATATACATTTTTTTGAGTATGTCAATTTAAAGAAATCTATAGTTTATACTAGGAGAAAAAATTAAAAAAATCTTTGTCAAAATATTCAAAAAACAAAATAAGTTTAAAAAAAAAATTAAAAATTAAGAAAAAAATGTTTTTGAAAATTTTAATAAGCAATATTATTTAAATCATAAAAAACTACATGTTTTATCAAAATCCGTCGATTAGTTAACGAGAAAGTCTAATTTGAAAAAAACCGGTCATATGGGAGGTACCGTTATAAAACTTTTTCTCAAAAATCCATTTAAACTAAAAGATAGATTTTGCATAGAAAACATCATTCTAAAAGTTTTATCAAAATCGTAGGAGCCGTTTTCGAGAAAAATAAGTTTTTCATTAAAAGTTATATGGCAGGTACCGTTAGTTTTGGAGCTAGAATGCCAATTCCAAAAACTGTCGAGTAGAGCACTCTAAAAATACTATGTACCAAGTTTGAATCAAATCGGCCTAACTGTTTAGGCTGTAGATATCGATACGAACAGACAGACAGACAAACAGACAGACGGACGGAATTTCCGTACCCACTTTTTTGACTTCTCTATCATCGTAATGTCATGTTTGATTGTTAGATTTTTTTTTACGAATGCATGACTTGCTTTATAGTCCCTATAAATCGCAAGTAAAAAACTATTCGATTACTACTGAATGAAAAAATTTCAATCGAGAAAACAAAAGCTTACACCTGCCCCTAAATAAACAAATTAGCACACACGAGCAAGTACGTGCAAACCAGTCGTGCCTTTTATATATTTATTTTTTTCTGAAATTCTTTATTTAAAAAATAATAGGATTGAACAGACTTTTTGCTTTATATATATATATATATATATATATATATACAATGAGCTAGAATAGACCAGCTACAGCAACGTCAACAGCGTCGTTAGACCAAAGTCCTAAATTTGGTGTTGCGGTTCCATTTCATTTTCATTCCAGAAGTTTGTAAATTTGTGCATTGTATATAGACTGCTATAGTACTATCATGACGACCGGTGGACGGTGGCGTTCCAAGCGGCTCTAGGGAAAATTAACTTGGTAAATTGAAAGAGGCGAACGAGTCGAACAAAGAGAATTCTAAGAGAAACTCTGTGAACATGTACTTTACTCTTTGCAGTTTGCAGTTTACATATATACAATGATGCGAGTATAGTTTTTTTTGCACAACTGGATTGCTTCACACAAGCAGGGCGACGAGATGGCTAGTTAAAAGGATTGACAAAAAAGAAGAAAAACGACTTTTGTAAATGAATGGTGTCTGGGGGGTGGGTATATGTTTAAGCTGGTTGATAAGTTTATTTTGAGTTTTATATTTTTTTCATATAAAACATTCGAGGGTAGGTAGATATTTAGGTATGTACCTACATACATCCCTACATAATGTGTGTATTTACGTAGGTATACTTGTTATATTATGTTTGATAAAATGTTCCGCTAAATTCAGGTCGATCGGTCGGTTGTCGGTGTGGTAGATGGTGTGAGCGAGGGTGAGGGAGATACTAAAAAGGAAAACTTAATAAGCACATGTGTATGTGTATTGTGAATTGTTCTCGGTGACGGTGAACAACGAAGAGGATCGACAATGATTTTATTTTTTGAATTTTCATTTCATTGGCTTCGTTATCGTTGATGTTGAATTTTATGCACAAGTAGCTTTGTGATTATAGGGACTATGAGTCAAGTTTAGGATTCATGAACATAAAAAATTGTGATAATAATCAAACATTACATTACGATGATAGAGAAACATATTTGAGTTGCTGGCAAAATTCTGTCCGTCTGTCTGTAGGTCTGTCTGTACGGATGTATTTTGGACTATAGCCTAAACCGATGAGCCAATCGACTTCAAATTTAGAACTTAAGGTTATTTTGACATTTTACACAGTTTTTTTCAAATTTTACTTGCGATTATATGGACTATAAGGTAAAGTTTAGAATTTGTGAATATAAAAAAAAATTTAGATAACAATGAAACATGACATAACGATCATAGAGAAGTCTAAAAAAGTGATCGACAAAAAATGACTGTCTGTCTGTCAGTAGGTATGTATAACGAGCTGCAGCCTAAATGGCTTAAGCGATTATCTTTAAACTTGGTGTGTGTGATTATTTTGGCATTCCCCAGAGGGGACATTGAAATTTAAATTGTAGGCCTAAAAGTAAAGGAGGTTCCATATGACCGTTGAGTTGAGTTGTTTTCTTGATTGAAATTTTTGCATTCAGTAGATAATCGAGTATTTTTTTTATTTGTTAGTTGTTTTTGCATGTTTATGTGTTTATCATAGGCGTCCTTATTATTTATTCTGTATGCTGTATGCTGTTACGATCATAAAATGCTTTAAAATAAATAACGATAAATAAATAATAATATAAATAACGAAATTTGCTTTCATTAGACTAGTGGCTAGGGCTCAACCGAGCAATATAAAACAAAATTTGGGGGAAAATATTATTTGTTTAATGAAATCAAAAAAAACTATTCATAACGTTTTTTGGAAAAAATGTTGTAAGCCATCTTATTTCTCTTGCTGTTTTCTATTTTATAAATTTTTCATTTCAAAATCGTTCGACCAGTTTTTTGAAAAAACTTTCGAAAACATATATATACATTTTTTTTGAGTATGTCAATTTAAAGAAATCTATAGTTTATACTAGGAGAAAAAATTAAAAAAATCTTTGTCAAAATATTCAAAAAACAAAATAAGTTTAAAAAAAAAATTAAAAATTAAGAAAAAAATGTTTTTGAAAATTTTAATAAGCAATATTATTTAAATCATAAAAAACTACATATTTTGAAAATTTTATCAAAATCCGTCGATTAGTTAACGAGAAAGTCTAATTTGAAAAAAACCGGTCATATGGGAGGTACCGTTATAAAACTTTTTCTCAAAAATCCATTTAAACTAAAAAATAGATTTTGCATTCTAAAAGTTTTATCAAAATCGTAGGAGCCGTTTTCGAGAAAAATAAGTTTTTCATTAAAAGTTATATGGCAGGTACCGTTAGTTTTGGAGCTAGAATGCCAATTCCAAAAACTGTCGAGTAGAGCACTCTAAAAATACTATGTACCAAGTTTGAATCAAATCGGCCTAACTGTTTAGGCTGTAGATATCGATACGAACAGACAGACAGACAAACAGACAGACGGACGGAATTTCCGTACCCACTTTTTTGACTTCTCTATCATCGTAATGTCATGTTTGATTGTTAGATTTTTTTTTACGAATGCATAACTTGCCTTATAGTCCCTATAAATCGCAAGTAAAAAACTATTCGATTACTACTGAATGAAAAAATTTCAATCGAGAAAACAAAAGCTTACACCTGCCCCTAAATAAACAAATTAGCACACACGAGCAAGTACGTGCAAACCAGTCGTGCCTTTTATATATTTATTTTTTTCTGAAATTCTTTATTTAAAAAATAATATGATTGAACAGACTTTTTGCTTTAAAAAAGGTATAGCACATTATTTTAAATGTTGCCGTTATTTTTAAATATACCTATATAAATATATTTTAGTGTAAGATTACTTAGGCTACTTACATTTTCCTTAATATCAATTTTGGTTGTAATCGGTTACCTAACCAGTTCTCAGAAAAGTCGATGCCAAAAAAAAACTCCTATGGGTGGTGCCAGTTTTAGCCCACCGTCATATTTTTTTTAACCATAATTGAATGCACATTGATTTTTTACATACAAAATTCTTGGAGCTGTTTTGACAAAAATAAGCTTTTACTTGACGGTTATATCGCAAGTATCAGCTAAAAAAGAAATTAAAAAAATCCTATGTCGAATGTCAAAATAAACTTATATTCCAAATTTAAAGACAACTGGCCAAACCGTTTAGTAGACGGACAGAATTTTGCCAAATATGTGTCTCTATCATCGTAATGTTATAGGTATTTGATTGTTATCTCAATTTTTTTTTCTGCACGAATGCATAACTTGTACTTAGTACCTACCTATAATAATTGCAAGTTAAAATTAAACAATTAGGTATTACAAATGTAAAAAACCCGTGGTATTTTTAGCAATTCTATAGAAGATTAGTACAAAGAAATAGCTATTTTGGTTTAACTATAAATTTCTTTCCCGCGAGCTAAGCTGGGTAGGTCAATTAGTACCTATTATATAAACCTCAAACAAACAAAAGATCTTTGTTACTATAAATCAATAATATATAATCAATCAATAATAATATAAATCAATTTACAAACAATTTTTGATTGAATTTCTGCACATAGTTCATTCAGATAGGTACCTACATATGTATGTACCTATATGCATATGTAGGTACCTATCTGTATGGAAAGTTAAATTCAAAACAAAAATCCATCCACTGCAAGGACGTTTGTATCTTTGTATAAATATAGCAAGAAGTAAGTTTGTGTTTAAATTTCAAGAATGAATGTGTACATTATTTGAAGACGACAACCTTCATAATAGTAAAAAAATTGAAAATCCTAAAGAATTCGAATCAAAAGTCTGGTCAATGATGTATATATGTACAAATATGACAAATATGTATAGGTAGTGCTTGTACAAAACTTGAAAATCCTAAAAAACTTAAACCAAAAGTCTGGTCAATGACGTACGCATGTATAAATGCTTATGTGAGAACCAGTTCTCATATTACATATTCTATATAAAAAAAAACGTAAACAAAGAAAATGTTGGATCGTGTATAAATCCTTACAAAAAACTATTCGCCTCAGCTAAGCGAAACCATTGTATATTAACTTCAAAACTGCTAGCAGTTTATACACATATATACAATGAACAAAACAAGATACTGAATTATTTCATGTTCTCCTTCGGTTTTTTCTTGCCTCACATTGTCACATTGCACATGCGCAGGAAACTAAGCACAAAGCATAACACTAAAAACCATGCTCTTAGTTCTCTCTCACTCAAATAAAATGTCCTACACTAGCACTCCAAGCGGCTCTAGGGAAAAAGATTTTTTCTCGTCTCATGATAGTACTATAGGCAATGTATATACAATGAATTTGTGTAAATACACGAGTAGATGGCATTAGGAGTTTAGTTTATTTTCAAAAGTGCAACCATTGTATATAGACTGCTATAGTACTATCATGACGACCGGTGGACGGTGGCGTTCCAAGCGGCTCTAGGGAAAATTAACTTGGTAAATTGAAAGAGGCGAACGAGTCGAACAAAGAGAATTCTAAGAGAAACACTGTGAACATGTACTTTACTCTTTGCATTTTGCAGTTTACATATATACAATGATGCGAGTATAGTTTTTTTTTGCACAACTGGATTGCTTCACACAAGCAGGGCGACGAGATGGCTAGTTAAAAGGATTGACAAAAAAGAAGAAAAACGACTTTTGTAAATGAATGGTGTCTGGGGGGTGGGTATGGGTTTAAGCTGGTTGATAAGTTTATTTTGAGTTTTATATTTTTTTTCATATAAAACATTCGAGGGTAGGTAGATATTTAGGTATGTACCTACATACATCCCTACATAATGTGTGTATTTACGTAGGTATACTTATATATTATCTTTGATAAAATGTTCAGCTAAATTCAGGTCGATCGGTCGGTTGTCGGTGTGGTAGATGGTGTGAGCGAGGGTGAGGAGATACTAAAAAGGAAAACTTAATAAGCACATGTGTATGTGTATTGTGTATATCCTGTTCTCGGTGACGGTGAACAACGAAGAGGATCGACAATGATTTTATTTTTTTAATTTTCATTTCATTGGCTTCGTTATCGTTGATGTTGAATTTTATGCACAATTTGCACAAGTAGCTTTGTGATTATAGGGACTATGAGTCAAGTTTAGGATTCGTGAACATAAAAAAATTGTGATAATAATCAAACATTACATTACGATGATAGAGAAACATATTTGAGTTGCTGGCAAAATTCTGTCCGTCTGTCTGTAGGTCTGTCTGTACGGATGTATTTTAGACTATAGCCTAAACCGATGAGCCAATCGACTTCAAATTTAGAACTTAAGGTTATTTTGACATTTTACACAGTTTTTTCAAATGTTACTTGCGGTTATAGGGACTATAAGGTAAAGTTTAGAATTTGTGAATATAAAAAAAAATTTAGATAACAATGAAACATGACATTACGATCATAGAGAAGTCTAAAAAAGTGATCGACAAAAAATGACTGTCTGTCTGTCAGTAGGTATGTATAACGAGCTGCAGCCTAAATGGCTTAAGCGATTATCTTTAAACTTGGTGTGTGTGATTATTTTGGCATTCCCCAGAGGGGACATTGAAATTTAAATTGTAGGCCTAAAAGTAAAGGAAGTGCCATATGACCGTTGAGTTGAGTTGTTTTCTTGATTGAAATTTTTGCATTCAGTAGGTAATCGAGTATTTTTTTTATTTGTTAGTTGTTTTTGCATGTTTATGTGTTTATCATAGGCGTCCTTATTATTTATTCTGTATGCTGTGTGCTGTTGCGATCATGAAATGCTTTAAAATAAATAACGATAAATAATAATACAGATAACGAAGTTTGCTTTCATTAGACTAGTGGCAAAATTTGAGGGAAAATATTAAACAAATAATTTTTTTATGAAATCAAAAAACACTATTCATAACGTTTTTTGGAAAAAAATGTTGTAAGCCATCTTCTTTCTTTTGCCGTTTTCTATTTTATAATTTTTTCATTTCAAAAACGTTCGATCAGTTTTTTGAAAAACTTTTCGAAAATATATATATAATTTTTTTGACTATGTCAATTTAAAGAAATCTATAGTTTATACTAGGAGAAACAATTAAAAAAATCTATAGATTCGTTTTCAAAATATTCAAAAAACAAAATAACTTTTTTAACAAATTTTTAAAAATTAAAAAAAAAATGTTTTTGAAAATTTTAATAAGCAATATTATTTAAATCATAAAACACTACATATTTTACGAGAAAGTCTAATTTCAAAAAACCGGTCATATGGGAGGTACCGTTATAAAACTTTTTCCGAAAAATCCATTACAAAAAAATAGATTTTGCATAGAAAACATCATTCTGAAAGTTTTATCAAAATCGTATGAGCCGTTTTCGAGAAAAATAAGTTTTTCATTAAAAGTTATATGGCAGGTGCCGTTAGTTTTGGAGCTAGAATGCCAATTCCAACGGCCCAACCGTTTAGGCTGTAAATATCGATACGGACAGACAGACAGACAGACAGACAGACGGACGGAATTTCCGGACCCACTTTTTTTAAATTCTCTATCATCGTAATGTCATGTTTGATTGTTAGAATTTTTTTTACGAATGCATAACTTGCCTTATAGTCCCTATAAATCGCAAGTAAAAAACTATTCGATTACTACTGAATGCAAAAATTTCAATCGAGAAAACGAAAGTTTACACCTGCCCCTAAATAAACAAATTAGCACACAGGAGCAAGTACGTGCGACCCAGTCGTGCCTTTTATATGTATATTTATTTTTTTCTGAAATTCTTTAAATAATATGATTGAACAGACTTTTGGCTTTAAAAAAGGTATAACACATTATTTTAAATGTTGCCGTTATTTTTAAATATACCTATATAAATATATTTTAGTGTTAGATTACTTAGGCTACTCACATTTTTCTGAATATCAATTTTGGTTATGCATTCGTAATCATCGTAATGTTATAGGTATTTGATTGTTATCTCAATTTTTTTTTTTCTGCACGAATGCATAACTTACTTAGTACTTAGTACCTACCTCTAATAATTGCAAGTTAAAATTAAACAATTAGGTATTACAAATGTAAAAAACCCGTGGTATTTTTAGCAATTCTATAGAAGATTAGTACAAAGAAATATTTTGGTTTAACTATAAATTTCTTTCCCGCGAGCTAAGCTGGGTAGGTCAACTAGTACCTATTATATAAACCTCAAACAAACAAAAGATCTTTGTTACTATAAATCAATAATATATAATCAATCAATAATAATATAAATCAATTTACAAACAATTTTTGATTGAATTTCTGCACATAGTTCATTCAGATAGATACCTATATATACATCTGTATGTACCTATATGTATATGTAGGTACCTATCTGTATGGAAAGTTAAATTCAAAACAAAAATCCATCCACTGCAAGGACGTTTGTATCTTTGTATAAATATAGCAAGAAGTAAGTTTGTGTTTAAATTTCAAGAATGAATGTGTACATTATTTGAAGACGACAACCTTCATAATAGTAAAAAAAATTGAAAATCCTAAAGAATTCGAATTAAAAGTCTGGTCAATGATGTATATATGTACAAATATGACAAATATGTATGTAGGTAGTGCTTGTACAAAACTTGAAAATCCTAAAAAACTCAAACCAAAAGTCTGGTCAATGACGTACGCATGTATAAATGCTTATGTGAGAACCAGTTCTCATATTACATATTCCATATAAAAAAAACGTAAACAATGAAAATGTTGGATCGTGTATAAATCCTTACAAAAAACTATTCGCCTCAGCTAAGCGAAACCATTGTATATTAACTTCAAAACTGCTAGCAGTTTATACACATATATACAATGAACAAAACAAGATACTGAATTATTTCATGTTCTCCTTCGGTTTTTTCTTGCCTCACATTGTCACATTGCACATGCGCAGGAAACTAAGCACAAAGCATAACACTAAAAACCATGCTCTTAATTCTCTCTCACTCAAATAAAATGTCCTACACTAGCACTCCAAGCGGCTCTAGGGAAAAAGATTTTTTCTCGTCTCATGATAGTACTATAGGCAATGTATATACAATGAGTGCAACTACTGGAAACGGTAGTAAAAAGTAATTGAATTGAAAGTGTTGAAGTATAAAAACGTATTAGAATTGTGAATAGTTGGAATAAGTTAAATTTGCTCTTATTTAAACTGAAAGACGTTGTGTTTCATAAAATAAAGAGATTTGTTGTATTATTTTGGAATTTTGATTGAGTTTTATTTGTCGAACCCCGGCTAAAACTTCACATTGTTGTCAGAAATTAGGGATACAACTCAGTAAAGTGCTCGAAAATTCTATAGTGCCAGTGAAAACTTCCAGAGATATTGTGTGTAAACAGTTTCAGTGACACATACATTTCTTAAAATAGAATTTTGCAGAAACTATTAAACTGATTGTGCTATAAAATTGTGAATAGTGGATATTTTTTAAAAGAAATAGTCTTTGAAAAAGACTTTTCTAGAAGAGATTTTAAAATAAAACTGACTGTGTCGCGAAAATTGTGTTTTGGTTATATAGAAAAATTGACAATAGCTGAGTTGAAAGAAGAATTAGGAAAAGAAATCTTCAGACTTCAGAGTAAAAAGGGAACTATTGCTCCGATTTTAGAATGCTATCACTCAGGATGGTGAAAACCCTGATAACATGTTGTTCAATGTTGAAGAACAAGGGAGAGAAAGCACAGTAAGTACTTCCGATGAAATGCCTGCTTCAATAAAGTTGCTTCTGTCGAAATGCAATGCTTTGGAAAGTTCCCCGAAAAAACAAAATAACTTTCTCGAAAAACAAAAGACTTCGCAAAAACGCTGCAGAAGCAACTAAGGGAACAGAAGAACTTTCTCGAAGAGCAAAAGACTGAGCAATAGAAAAAGTTGGAAATTCTCCAGAAGCAATTAAGTCACAAACTCGATACACAGAACGTTCTGCTCCCCAAAAGACTTCAAATAATAGATGAAAAATTTGAAGTCAAAATAGAAAACTTGGAAGAAAAATTCGTAAAGCAAGTAGAAAGTGAAGAGCAACAGTACGAACGTCTAGCTAAAGGAGTTTCGGTCATCGCCAACAGGAAATGTGTGGCCACCATCGACACGGGTGGCACAGCCTCCATAATCAGAAGAGACGTTGTTCAGACGTCCTGGCTACATAACAGCAGCTACTACAGTCTGAAGACATCTACGGGAGAAGCAGAAAATGTATACGGGGAGGTATTTCTAAAGATACAACTGGCAGGGTTGACCTTCCCACATGCATTCTTGGTAGCGGACATATGCTACGAATGCATCATAGAAGTGGATTTTATGAAGGCACATGAGGTAATCAGAGACCTTTGAATGCAAGTGTTAAGGTATCGAACCGTTGAGATCCCTATGGTATACGGAAACGAGAACGCAGTGAATCTTCGGGCGGTTACAAGCAGAGATGAAGTCCTACCACCATCTTCAGAGACAGTTAATTGAACGCGTTTGGAGGGTGATCCTGGGAACCACTGATTCTATTTCATTGAAGCAGATGATAAAGAGGATTTTCCAAGCTATATCGAAAAAAAATTTGTAGAAACAAAGAAAAACATAGTTCCGGTAAGGCTGATGAATCCGAACAAACACTCCGTCAAGCTCAGACCAGGAGAGGTGATTGGAAAATGCGTACCCATTGCAGCCATATCGACAACATCTGGGAGTGAATCTGCGAGTCCTGTTTCTGCAACGAAATTGGCCGAGGTATGTAATGCTATCCTCGGAAATTGTAAGCTAAATCAGGAGCAGAAAACCATAGCCGAAAATCTTATTGGCGAGTTAGCTGATATATTTGCATCGCAGGATGGAGACTATGGTCGAACACACCTAGTACAACACCGCATAGACACCGCTGATAGCAGACCAATCCGACAATCTGAGAAATTGAGCTGAGTGGCCACGTATTACAGGAGGTTCGTGAAGGATTTTTCTGGAATCGCTAAGTGTCTGCACCAGCTGACTGAGAAAGGAAGACGATTTAAATGGCCAGGTGAGTGCAAAAGAAGCTTTCAACATCTAAAACAGCGACTTTGTGAGGCACCGATAGTAACCCCCGTTAAGACGCGTACGCTAGTAATGTGGGTGTTGTAGCAGTTTTGTCGCAGACACACGATGGACAGTAGAAAGTGGTAGCATATTTCAGCAAATTTTTTTCGCGACCAGAGAGGAAATACTGTATAACCGGATGAGAACTGCTTGCCTCTGGTATTGGTGACAAAATATTTCCATAAATTCCTGTATGGAAGAATCTATGGAGAAGGCAAACGCAAGAGACATCTCCGACAGAAGTCCTACCTTAAAGGCATACTGGGCACAGTGGGACTTTCTCCAGATCCAAGATGGTGTTTTGCGGAGAAAATGGGAAATTCCGGACGAAAGATCGTTTAAGATGCAGCTTGTGGTTCCACGATCGAAAGTGTGGGAGATTTTAGCAGAAATATCTGGTGAGCACTTGGGAGCCAACAAGACACTGGAAAAGGTACGGGAACGCTTTTATCGGTTAAGTGCAAGAAACGATGCAGAGAGCTGGTGTCAAAAGTGCACTACATGCGTGGCTAGTAAGGGACCCAATGTCAAAACAAGAGGTAAAATGCACCAGTATAACTTTAGTGCCCCGTTTCAATAGATTGCCGTGGACATCACAGGCCCGTTCCCGAAAACTGAAAATAGTAGCCGTTACATCCTTGTTGTCATGAACAACTTCAGCAAGTGGCCTGAGGCGTTTGCGATACCCAATTAAGAAGTGAATACCGTTATCGAACAGATAATGGACCACTGGGTGTGACGGTTAGGTGTGCCTATGCGCATCACTTGGACTAAAGAAAACACGGACAACACCTCTTCATTCACAATCAGATGGACTAGACTAGAACGATTTAACAAGACCTTAAAGGAACATCTGTCCAAAGTCGTAGGGATTGGGATTGGCGAATTCCTTTATTTCTTAAGGCCTGCCGGAATGTGGTTCATAGTTCAACTGGATACACTTCATCCGAAATTTTATGAAGAACCAGATACGGCGATAGAGCAGCAGTACATGAATTCAACGAGGGAGATCTGGTATGGATTTACAACCCACATTACAGAAAGGGAATATCGCCCAAAAAACTTCAACTTGAATAACATTTCCTGCAATGATTACATACATACATACATTTATTGGCGCGACAGCTCCTTTAAGAGCCAAGGCCTAGTGACTTATACTCTCAACCATTCCTGTGTGTGTGTTGTTACTCTGCAAGAATGGAAGGGACCTACAGTTTACCGCCGAGTCCGAACGGCTACATGAGATGCACTTTTTCGAGACAAATTTTACTCTTGGAGGTTTTGTCAATTCCTCGCAAGAGGCAGTACCCCAGAAAAAAAGGTGGCTATGAGCTGGATTTGAACCCAGGTTCTTTCGCTTAGCAGTCCGACACACTAACCACTAAGCCACGGGGCACTACAATGCAATGATTAACAAAATGTTTTCGTGCGGCAATTGGATCAGAGTACATAAATATCTATCACCTACGTAGACAATTAAGACCCAAGAAATATAAATGAAATCTACATAAAAACAACATACATTCAACAGAATGCACAAAATGCGCTTCCAATATTGCAAACCTTTTTGTATATATTTCGATCTGCCGTTATGTCTGCCAAATATCTAAAAAATAAACAAGCAAAAACAACATCTTTTTCTTTGTGCTACAACAGCACGTACACTACGACGACGACCGGCGACCGACCGACTCGACACTCGACAACGATCCATAAAGTTGATTGTAACTTGTACTTGCAATTGTAACCAAATACGAACCGAATATCGCTCTGCAACAAAAAAAGTCGTTCGACATACTTTTTAGCTTGAATCAGAACGAATAAAAAACGGGTTTCCTTCGTTGCCTGTCAATATTCTCAATGTTTCTCAACAGTATACCTCAAGCCTCAACTAAAATGCTTTGCTTTATATGAAATGCACCATCTAGTAATAATGTGTATATGGTTAACGTGTAGAAGCACACCAAGCACCAAGCAGTGCTGTCAATGCTAAAATCAAAAATTAGCTCAATAAAATAGAAGGCTCGTTCACAATGGTGAAGTATATACCATCAATTTCGTCAATTTTGATGTTAAAAATATGAAAAAAAAACTGATTGTTCTTGTTGGTGGATTTTAAAAAAAAACTAAAATTATGACTTTGATATAGTTTTTCATGAATGAGCAAAAAGAAATTGAAAAATATTCCTCGTCATTTCCTTTATAATTATCACGAAAGGTCTTGCGGCACGGTTCGAAACGCCTTGTAGAAAGTTTTTCAGCTAGGACTTTTGTGTGTTAGTGGAGAACCCAGAAGCCAGAATAGAAAGAGAGCAGATTCGATCATTTGTCTTTAAAGGCGTTTTTCTTTTTTCGTTCAGATCAGTGTCTGAGTTGGCAAAAAATAAGTTGTATTTCTTTTTTTGCTCAGAGCGTTCAAAGTTGCATTTCTTTTTTCGTTCAGAGAATGATCAGAGCGTGCTCTGAGAACCATGTATACGATCAGGATAAATTGACTGAGCATTCTGAGAAAATGCTGAACGCAATTAACGTCACTTTATAGTTGTAGGCTATATAACTCTCATGCACATTGCCTACACCACTCTTCGAGAAAAATAGAAGCCAAAACGAAAGAGACAATGTGCACAATATTGCCGCCTGTGAACAAGCCATATGAGAAGTGTCGACTTGTGACAGCCAAGAACTAGAACGTATTTCTAAATTATATCTGAGCGCTCAGATCATAGAGTAACTACACTATAAAGAGGGAAATCTACTGCCTTCTTTTGACAAGGCCTACAAGCTGGTCAAATAAGTATTGGTGTAGAACTGTCAAAAAATTGACGCCGATTGAGAGTGGAGTAGTGCTGAACTGTCAAATAATTGACGCCAATTGAGAGTGTAGTAGTCAAACAATTGACCTCTTCTCTTCAGTTTCCTTTTCTTTTTCACCACGAAATTGGGCGTGTTGGAAGATGCTTGATAATAAAAAGCGCCATCCCGAAATTTGACGTCATCAGTTTTACCATTTTTGGAAAGAAGCCGAAGTGTTAGTAGACTTAAAATGTATATTAAATCAATCAGATAAAACATTGGACCATACCTGCTACAATTAAAACTTACTTTTCCGTTTTTTTTCTAAAACGAAAATTAATTTTTTCAACAAGGGTCACTGATGACGTAAAAATACGAAACTTCCTTGCGAACTACGATAGCGACGTGAAACCTTTACGGTAAGATGATCCAGCAAATCTGGTTGTTCATATAAATGTATCGATGGAAAGCCTGAAGTATTCTTCTCAGTTTATTGTCGAACAAAAAAAAATTATTTTAACTTTAATATTTTCATTTTTTTTGTGTAAACAAAAGCAATTTACTTACAGTTGTTGTCAACGAGAACAAAATGAAATGTCAAAATGAACAAAACTCATCACATCACTTTTTTACGCGGACAATGACTGATATACAAAAGAGAACACGAAACACAATGAATGATATACCAAAGCAACAACGAAAATTGAGGGTGTTGAGGCGTGGAACGTACGAAAGATTTTCCTCTATATAATATATTTACTCTATGGCTCAGATCATACTCGGTTCAGAGAATTATCAGAGTATGCTCAGAATGGTCAGACTCTGTTCAGATCCCTTTTCAGAGTGAATAAAAAAAATCGCCTTAAGCTAAAATATGGACCTGCAAACAAATTATGTGCTACTCCCTACAATGTATATATATTTTTAATAGGACTAACATGCAACTTTCATTTAACGAATGACTGTGTTTCAAATTGTGTTGCATTTTCTGTAATTTCATCACACGTATTCACGTACAGTATAAGCAAGATTAGATGGTGTTTTAGGAAATAGGGGTACTTAAAGCTATCAATGAATTCACTGACCTCACCTAATATAAATAAGCAACACCAGCTTTATTCAAATTCATAAAATGGTTAAAAGAATGACCGGAGGCATTTAAAAGACTAACCCAAGCTCATGCCGCAGCTAATTGGCTCAAATAAAAGCTCTCATTTCAAAATTATTCTTTAATCAACTTACTCATAACAATTGACCTTTAAAAAAAATGGCACTTACGTCCATTCAACTGATAAAAACTACACACAATTACTGATGACCTTGGTTGTCTGCCTCCGTGGCGCAATTGGCTAGCGCGTTCGGCTGTTAACCGAAAGGTTGGTGGTTCGAGCCCACCCGGGGGCGCGTCTTTTTTTCATTTCAGTTACCAACAACAATTTTTTCTTGCGATTTATGGGGACTATGAGACAAGTTATGTATTCGTAAGAAAAATGTTCTAACAATCAAACATGACATTACGATGATAGAGAAACATATTTGAGTTCCTGGAAAAATTCTGTCCGTCTGTGTGTCTGTCCGTCTGTACGGATGTATATTGAACTACAGCCTAAACGGTTTGGCCAATCGTCTTTAAATTTGGAACATAAGGTTATTTTGACATTCTACAGAGGACTTTTTTTTAAATTTTATTTTTAGCTCAAATATTAACAGTACCTGTCATATAACCATTAAGTAAAAGATTATTTTTCTCGGAAACGGCTCTAAGAATTTTTATGAAAAAAATCAGTGTACTAATTGTAGGTGTAGGTTATGTTTTAAAATTTTAGATGGAGGGCTAAAAACGTTACCTCCCACAGAACTGGTAATCCGATTTCAATCAAAACTGATATTCAGGAAGATGTTGATAGCCTTAGTAATTTTATTTTAAAATATTTTCGAAAACTTTTATTTTTATTTTTAATAATTTTCTATTTCTTTTTTAATCTCTTTTTTTTTGAAAAAGGGTAGATGGATTTTTTTTTAATTTAGTTTTTAGATGTAAGTAATGTTTGTGTTTAAGTTAGCATTCTTTTTTATAATTATATAATAATTATAATTTTTAATTTTTAAAAAAGTTGTTAAATAAAAACCGTGCCTACGATTAAAACCAAAAATCACACTTTTTCACATTTTTTAAGGAAATAAAATGGCGTTTAAATTTTTCGTACTTTTTCAAACGAAAAAAAAACTTTAAAGTTCCTATTGTGACCGACAATTGAAAGAAGTGACACGTTTGAGTTATATTATAAGACTGACTTTATTCAGAGCTTAAGCATTATAATGAGGAGAGCTTTATTGGTTACATAACGTACTTCTTATATGTATTATATATATAACATCTCTTCGCCACTAAATATAAAATTCGAAAAACAAAAGAAAAAGAAACAAAATATAATTCAAAATTGATTTATGTACATAATACATCTCTTCGCCAGTAAATAAAAAAAAAAAAAGTAATAATAATAATATTTAATGTATATACTACATATTTATAAATATCAATTCATTTGTTTGTTAACAATTCAGTTTCGGTATTTCATATTTTATTTAATATTTTAAGATAACATGTTATTGATAACCTAATCTATTTGGTTTTTTTGTTTGGCGAGATGATCTTCTTAGAATAACATTATTTTCGTTACAATTGTTAGATTCATATCCTTGTGTCTCAATTTCGTTATTAATTTCAGGTTCTTTTATGGATGGTGAACGATTACCATCACTACAAATATCAACATTATCATTATTGTTTTTTGGCTCTAAACCAGTATTCGAAAGTAGAGGTTGTTCATTGAAAGTGGATTTATCTTTATCAACATGACAGTTTCCATTGTCTTTAATACTATCGAAATGAGGGTTTCGTATTTGTGAGCATACTCCTTTTCTTGGTCAAGTGAAGAACCTACTTTTCTTATTTGATCTATATGTCGTTTCCATTCACGATGATCATCTAATAATATATTATAATGCAGAGCTCCAATTTTTTCTTTGACTACACCGAAATGCCATTTTATACGTCTATTTAAGTACTTTCGTACCGCTACTCTATCTCCGGTTTTTAAGAGACGTTCACCTAGTTGCGTATGCACTTTACCTACCGCACTGACAGTCTTCGGTAACATTAAGTCAAGCCTTGATTTAATATCCCGTCCAAGCATCATCATCGCGGGTGACTTCCCGGTAGAAAGGTGCACCATCTTCCTATAATCCAATAGGATATTACTTAATTCTTTTTGAAAATCTGAGGTGCTCTTTTCCTTAAGGCTTTTTAATTTCTGTTTAATAGTTTGGACATACCTTTCAGCCTGGCCATTTGTGGCTGGATGGTAAGGAGCCCCCATTTTATGTATAATTCCATTATTTTTGAGAAAATTTTGAAAATTGGTAAACTGAGAACCATGATTGCTTACCAAGACCGAAGGCATTCCAAAACGGCTAAAAATATCTCTACACATTTTAATTGTGGAGTCAGTTGTTATATTTGGGATAACATAAACCTCCGGCCATTTGGTATACGCATCGACTAATATAAAAAAATATTTACCAAAAAATGGTCCGGCAAAATCCACGTAAACACGTTTCCAGGGAGAATTAGGTGTTTCCCATGAGTGAAACGGGTATTTTATTGGGTTAGATCTAACCATTTGACATTCAACGCAATTCTGTATCATTTCCTCGATATCGCTATCTATTTTTTCCCACCAGCAATAGCTCCGAGCTAATGATTTGGTGCGAGTAGCCCCTAAATGTGTTGCATGTAGCTCCACCAGCAATAGCTCCGAGCTAATGATTTGGTGCGAGTAGCCCCTAAATGTGTTGCATGTAGCTCATTCGTTTTCTTAGACTTGGTGGTATATAAACACGTAATCCTCTCATAAGACAGTCTTGCTGCAATGTGAATTCTTCCGGGCAATACCGAATCTAAAATTTGATTCCACTGTTCGCCCAGTTCTAAGCCCTTGAAGTAAAATACTCATTGTTTTTTCATTAACAGTTTCTTTTCCTAGTTCTTTAACGGTTAAGGGAAGCGTAGTAATTTGCCTAATTTCTAAAACATCTACCTCATCTATTGCGTACTCTGCAATATTTTTTATTGGCAACCTTGACATTCCGTCTGCGTTGCAGTGGTCAGTTGTTTTACCAAAAACGATTTCGTAATCAAATGCTTGCAAATAAGCCGCATAATGCTGCATTCTAGAAGCAGAAAGAGCTGGAATCCCTTTTTGGGGTGAACAAAATTGAGATATGGGTTTATTGTCCGTCATCAAGATAAATGTACGCCCATGTACATATTGATAAAACTTTTCAATGCCGAATATAATTGCATATGCCTCCCGGTCAATTTGACTATAACGTTGTTGGGTGGCATTTAAAGTTTGTGACGCGTACATAATTGGCCTTTCTGTACCATCTTCTAATTCATGGCTTAACACCGCTCCTACACCATATGGGGACGCATTTAATGTATAAGAAATTTTTTAGAGTGCATTTCACATTTTATTCTATCAAAAGCTAATTAGAATTTACTGTCCCAGGTAAATTTTACTTTCTCTTTTAGCAAATTATTAATTGGGTATAAGATGGTACTAAGGTTCTTGAAAAATCGTCCATAATAATTAATTAAACCAACATAAGCTTTAACCTGATCTTTATTCTGTGGTGGTTTCATATTTTCTATAGCATCAATCTTGCTTCTCGTTTTATGAATGCCATCTTTATCTATAGCAAAACCACACTACTCGATCCTATTTTGAAAAAACTCGCATTTTTCTAAGTTAATGCGCATATTATTTTCACTTAATCGACGCATCACTTCATGGAATCGCTTTAAATGGGTTGTATCATCTGGCCCAGTTATTTTAATATCATCGATAAATACACTGACACCTGGAATATCATGTAATACATTTTCCATAAAGCGCTGAAAAATAGCGGGCGCTAATGCCACACCGTACATAAGACGAGTTGGTCTATAAAGACCTCTGTGGGTAATCAGAGTTAAAAATTCCCTACATTCAGGGTCAACCTCCAATTGCAAATAAGCCCTTGTTAGATCTAACTTACTAAATCTCATACCACCGCTCATTGAAGCAAAAAGCTCTTCGATGGTGGGAAGAGGATGCTCATCAACCAACATGTTTTTATTCACTGTAACCTTAAAGTCTCCACAGAGACGAATTTTATTGTTACTCTTTCGAATGGGGACAACCGGTGTCGCCCAATTGCTATGGTTTACTTTTTCTAATATTCCTTCATTAACCATTCTAGTTATCTCCTTTTCTACCTCTTCGCGTATAGCGAAAGGGACAGGCCTATGCTTTATGAATACTAGTTGTGTACCTTCTTTTATTTTAAGCTTACCTTGAAAATTAGGGATTTTACCTAGTTCATGTGAAAAAACACTTGGATATGAATCTTTTAGTTTAATTATTAAATTTGTTGCATGCATACTATTATTTATAAAATTCAATTCATATAATTTATTTAAATCAATTCCAGCTAACTCATTTAAATTAATATTTAATTCTCTAATCCACTGTCTTCCTAACAATGGAATTCTATTCATGTGTGTAATATAGAATTTTAACATTTTGACAGCATTTTTATGATACTTTTACATGAGCAAAACCTTCAATAGGTACCTTTTCTCCACTGTAACTTCTTAGATTAATTTTATGTGATGAATCAATTTCCTTAAGTGGAAAGTATTTGTAAAGTCTTTTTTGCTTATTATGGTTAATCGACTTCCTGAGTCTACAACAAAATTAATCTTATTGTCTTCAGCACAAATTTCTGCAAAAAATTCATCATTCTCATTTTTAATTAAATCTAATTTGAAAATACTTTCCACGTCACTATCGTCTATTTCTTGAACAAAATTAGTTTTATTCTTATTTAGATTTCTTAGTTTAAAACAAAATTTTCGTAAATGCCCTTTTTTGGAACAAAATGAACAAATTGTTTCTTTATATAAACAGTCTCCTTCAGCATGTGTACCGCCACATCTGCTGCACTGCATTTTCTGCATATCCTGCCGTTTATTGTAATTAAATTGTTATTGTTATTTTGATGGATTGAATCGACTTCCTGAGTCTACAACAAAATTAATCTTATTGTCTTCAGCACAAATGTCTGCAAAAAATTCATCATTCTCATTTTTTAATTAAATCTAATATGAAAATACTTTCCACATCACTATCGTCTATTTCTTGAACAAAATTAGTTTTATTCTTTTTTAGATTTCTTAGTTTAAAACAAAATTTTCGTAAATGCCCTTTTTTGGAACAAAATGAACAAATTGTTTCTTTATATAAACAGTCTCCTTCAGCATGTGTACCGCCATATCTGCTGCACTGCATATTTTGCATATTCTGCCGTTTATTGTAATTAAATTGTTATTGTTATTTTGATGGATTGAAAGGCACATTTGAATGTTTTACCGCTGATGAGTGTGCCGTTTCAAGCTTGTACACCGATGCCGTCTCCTTCTCGCCTTTTCCGATCATAGCTCCTCCAGCTTCCGAAAGCCCCTTGCAATATCCAAGGCTAGTTCTAGAGTGAGGGATTTTTTCTCCAAGCACCGATTCTGCACGTGTTTGCTTCGTGAGCCAAAAACGAATTAGTTCGTCAAGGCTGTTTCTAAATACGTTCCGAAATAGCATGTTGCGGCCAATCGCCTTAAATTAACCAGATATTGGGAAACATCTTCGCCTTCTTGCTGCTTTCTATGATGGAACTTGAAGTTTTCTACGATTTCCAATGGTTCAGGATTATAGTGTTTCTCCAGTAGTTCTACGATTTCAGCATAATTCTTGTCCTTTGGTTTTGAAGGTGATAGCTTATCGCTGAGCACATCTTAAGACTCTTGGCCCATATAATGAAGCAGGAAATTTTTTTTTGTTCAGGTTCTACATTAAAAATGTCGAATGCTCCTTCCAAACGTTCAACCCAGCGGTTCCATTTTCCTTTTTCTTTATCGAAATGTTCGATGTGAAAACTGGCTTGAACATGATTGACCACTTGAGCAATTTTTTAGTATTTAATATATTTTTTTTTAATTTTAAGTTTTTAGAAAAAACACTGTAGTAGGTAATTCTTTGTATAATAATTTATTTTTTTTATCCTCGTCGCCAAACTATTGTGACCGACAGTTGAAAGAAGTGACACGTTTGAGTTCTATTATAAGACTGACTTTATTCAGAGCTTTAGCATTATAATGAGGAGAGCTTTATTGGTTACATAACGTACTTCTTATATGTATTATATATATAACATCTTAATATTTAAAAAAAAAATTTCCAAGCTGTGACCGCACATAAGAGCAAGTACGTGCGATCCAGTCAATTTATTCTATATTCACGAATCATAAACTATTCGCAAGTAAAAAGGCGTTGATTTAGGTATTCCCTTTTATTTATATTTTGTTGTTACATGAAATCATCAAATTTAAACTTTAGCAAAATATTTTGTTCATGTTATGAGAAAAAAATCAATAAGAGTATCCTCTTAAACTAGGGTGGACATAAAGTAAATATAAAAGGGAACATTTGCAAAATTCGTTTTTTAGAACAGGAGCCAGGGGACATTAAATTGGTTGCAGTTGAGTCTATACACATATTTTATTCAGCCAAAATTCTCATAGAGCTGAAAACATTTACCCTTGAGCCCAGTTTCGAAGGTCGAACGTACCGTTGCACTACTCGAATGTAAAAAGATTTGCCTGCCTCTGAGTTTGTAGCTTACGGTTACGACTATTTTTTTTCTTATGAGCGTTTAATTATTAAATCATTTATATTAAAAAAAAAAAATAAGATGGAAAAAGTAAAATTTTATGTTATTTGAAAATGCGTTTTTCATAGCAATTAGTATTCAGCGAGTTTTTTAAAAGATATTGCTTTTCCATGTGTTCTTATATATTTTTTTTATATTATTCTTAGAACGTGAATGCTATTGAATCGAAGTGTGTTAACTATCCATATGCAAATTAAAGCTTCTGCAAAAAAAACATATTTTATTTTAATTTTTAATTCGAAAAGTTATTTTTTTTATTGATTCTTATTTTTTTTAACTTAAACTACTTAAAGGCTATAGGCAACATTTTTTAAAACTATCAACTTAATTAACTTATTGGCCCTATGCGGGTGCTCTAAATTTAAATAATTGACTTTTGGCTTAAGATTATCTTAAATTAATCTTAGCCCAGTAAAAATCGACATTAAAAAAGGCTAAAATCGCAAAACTTGATGTAGTTCTGCATTTCTGCAGTTAGGGTAGTTTTAATCCAAACTCGAAAAAACTGTTAAATTTTGGGATTTTTTTTACTGTTTGCTCTAAAAGTCATAAACTATGCTTTTTTGCTAAACAAAATTATGTGCTTTTTTAAGTCCAATTTTTTTTGTTTTTAATTTCCAACAATTTCAGCCTAACCGCAGCTCTATAAACCCTGGAAAAAATAAAGGTTTGGCTTTTAAGAACACCATCCTGGGCGAAATCTGCCAAATCGAACGCGGATACGAGATCAGAGTGCCTTTTATACTTATTATTTATATTGTAAGCACCCAAGTCTCGAATCCATATGTGAGTACTGGTAAGACCATAGTCTTGTTCAGCAGCAGCTAAGTTTGTATGGTAAGGTTTCTGTCTTTATTTAAAGCGCTTTCACAGACTATAGTAGGTTCTGTTGGATTCGGCTGCTACTTTTGAACCAAAGTAGTTAAAGAACTAGACACGAGTACGATAACTTTGCCGCCTAGATTTGATGGCAGGTTTTTGTAGAGGGGTCAAAAACAAGCACTTTTTACTATGGGAGGGGTCTATCTCCCCCGTATAGGGTGTAGGTGCACTTTTATAAAAAATGGTTTAAATTGAAAAAAAAAATATTTAAAAACAACGGCAACACTTACAATAAAGTGCTATACTGCATTTAAAAGCCAGAAGTTTGATATATAATCCTGCATTTAAATTAAATTACTCATGTCAATGATTTTTGAGAAATTCGCATTTAAAGTCCAAATTTTGATAACAAAAATAAATATTTGAAATATGTTTTGATTGAGTACTAAATCGAACTTGAAGTACTAGTTCGAGACTCGAATTAGTACCGAAAGTTTAGATTGTGCCAGAACCAGACAGAAGCTTCCAGAAGCTTGAAAATTTATGTAAATATAAGAGTAGATGACATTGAGAGTTAGTTTATTTTCAAAAGTTGAAGCGTTAGTAAGAAGTGATTGAATTGAGATCAAATACAAAGTGTTGAATTAAAAAAACGTATTTGAATTGTGAATAAGTGGAATAAGATAAATTTGCTGTTATTTAAACTGAAGGAAGTTGTGTTTCGTAAAGTAAAGAGATTTGTTGTATTATTTTGGAATTTTTATTGAGTTTTATTTGTCCAACCCCAGGCCGAAATACCACAATACTTTAGGAGCATGGTTTCGAAGTTTCGCCCTTGGTCCGAAAGCAATTCCATAGGCACCCGAACCACTATCTGCTCGACAACGGTCTTAGCTGCTTGATTGGGTATTGCAAACGCCTCGGGTTACTTGCTGAAGTAGTCTATGACAACAAGGATGTAACGGCTACCGTTTTTAGTTTCCGGGAACGGGCCTGTGATGTCAACGGCGATTCTTTCAAACGGGGCGCTCACGTTGTACTGGTGCATTTTACTTCGTGTTTTGAATTTGGGTCCCTTGCTAGCTGCGCATGTTGTGCACTTTCGACACCAGCTCTCTACATCTTTTCTTGCCCTTAGCCAATAAAAGCGTTCCCGTACTTTTTCCAGTGTTTTGTTGATTCCCAAGTGCCCACCGGATACTTCATCATGCATTTATCGTAGGATCTCCTCTACTTTCGATCGTGGAGCCACAAGCTCCATCTTAAAGGATCTGTTAGAAGTCGTGTAAACACGATATCGCGATGTTCCGCGAACGCCTTTCCTACAACTATGACGTCATCCAAGTACACCAGACAGGTTTTCCATGTCAGACCCTGTAACACACGTTCCATTAAACGCTCAAAGGTGGCTGGAGCGTTACACAAGCCTAATGGCATAACGGTAAACAGCCATAGTCCATTTCCCGTTGTGAAAGCGGTCTTTTCTAGCCACTTTTCACGGACTTTTTGAGTTTTCGATTAGACCTTCTTTTTTCATGGTCGATATCATCTTATCGACTTCCGCCTATTTTGACAATGGAAGTCTTCTAGCAGGTTGTCGGATCGGTCTGCTATTGCCGGTGTCTTTGCGGTGCTGTACTAGGTGTGTTCGACCATAGTCTCCATTCTGCGATGCAAATATATCAGGTTTTCTGCTCCTGATTTAGATCACAATTTCCGAGGATAGCATTACATACCTCGGCCAATTTCGTAGCAGAAACAGGACTAACAGTATCACTCCTAGATGTTGTCGATATGGCTGCAATGGGTACGCATCTTCCAATCACCTCTCCTTGTCTGAGCTTGACGGAGTGTTTGTTCGGATTCATCAGCCTTACCCGAACCATGTTTTTCTTTGGTTCTACTAAGTTTTTTCCAACGATATTGGAAAGTCCTCTTTATCATCTGCTTCCACGAAATAGAATCGGTGGTTCCCAGGATCACCCTCCAAACGCGTCCAAAGATCTGTCGCTGAAGATGGTGGTAGGACTTCATCTCTGCTTATAAGCGCCCGAAGTTTCACAGCGTTCTCGTTTCCGTATGCGTATACCACAGGGATCTCAACGGTTCGATACCTTAAAAAGCAAGTTTGATTGTATTTTTATTTAATTGAATTCTGTTATAAGTTGTTTTCTATAGGATATTGCCACAATGATATAATTGGCTAATCTGTTCCAATTTGTCACGTTTCCACCATTAAGAATTGCTATTAGTTCGTTTTCATTCAACACTGTCTGGTACTGCTGTATTTAAACATTGTTTTTTGACAAATCTAATGTATAGATCCAGTGTGAAAAAAATGTCCTCGGCTCCAGTCTCAAGCTAGGAGTGTTTGACGGCAATTTTAATTTTTGTTTAAGAAAATATCGTGGTAGCTTATCAACCTCTTCAAACATTCCCAATCCCCAGACTTGAGCGCTATAAGTTTGAATATAGCTATGCATACTGCCAAGAAGAGTTTCCACTTTGCGCTAAGGGTTATATTCCTTTTATTAAGAAAACAATTCCATGTGGCGTTGATACTACTCTTTGCTGCTGTGTTTCTTTTCTGTACATGTTTTGCAAAACTCAATTTTGGAGTCAAAAGAACACCAAGGTAAGTGTTCGAATTTCCTCTCTTTTGAAGATCCACTTTTCTCGATTTGAAAACCATCATTTCTGATTTAAAAAGGTTAATTTCCAGACTCCATTTATCGCAGTACTCTTCAAGACGAACTATCATCTGTTGCATAACTTCAATATCGTCTGCTAAGATTAGCATGTCGTCGGCATACAGCAAAATTCGTATCGTTAATTTTTCAACATTTAGTCCTCCTCCTATGTGCTCATGTAAGTCGTTGACATAAAGTGCAAAATGAAGTGGTGATAACAAGCATCCCTGCTTGTTGAAACTCCCATTTCACGTAGCTTAAACATCAATAATTGCCTCGAGATTTTATCAAAAGCTGCCTTTAAATCTACACTTTCCTTTTTTCTGCGAACTTGATGTTGAAGCCAAAGTTATAAATATTGTCCATTGTAGAGTATTGTTTTCTGAATCCAGCCTGGTACTCGGTAAGGTATTGTTGCTTTCAATCCAGCTGTATAACCTTTCATTTAGTACCCCCATCATGGTTTTTGCTATGTAACTCATGAAAGAAATGCCTCTATAGTTGTTGGGATCACTACAATCACCTTTTTTTAAAAATCGGGCAAATTATCGACTTCGTAAAAGATTCTTCCACCCTGCATTCATCTAACATTCTGCTATAAATTTTTGCGAGATCCTCAAGAAATTCATCGCTTGCATTTGCAATAAATTCATACGTTATTCTATCTTCTTCAGGTGCTTTGTTCAGTTTTACGTTATTAAGCATGAGCATATACTTAAGCTCATCTAGCGAAAACGGTCTGTCCAAATTCGGTTCCTCAACAAAGTTAGGCACATATAAAATGTTAGTGGCTACTTGATTTGAATTTAGAAGATTTTTGTAATAAGTTTTGAACTCCATAGCACTTATATCGTTGTATACCTGTTCCCCTTTGCTTCTTATTTCCTTTACAAGTTTCCAACAATCCTTAATGTCTCTAACGGTGTTAATTCTGAAATCTACTTGTTGGTAGTATCCATACCATATCACCCAATAATATGGGATTCTGTATGTTATATTCAGCAAATAGGGTCTTAAATTTTTCCAAGTCATTTTGCCAATCCGTGTTTTTCAAATACAATGGAATAACTGATAAAACTTTGCCGCCACTTTTAATTCGTAAGACATCTGCATTTTCAAAGTTTATGTATTCATGCTCAATTCCGTTTTTACATAAGTTCTTTTTAATTCCATATAAGTAGGTACCATTCCTCCGATTGCTCTACCAAATCGGCTGTTACGTATCGCGATCTCCAGTATGTATTAAAATCCTTAAAGTATTTTTGGAATTGGTTTATTTTTTCTTCTAGAAGATGCGTTACTATAAGAATGAAAACCTTATGGGATGATATATAATTAAAAAAGTGACTATGCAGTATTTATGTACTATTCTTATTTTTATTTCTTCATGCAGTTTATTTTCATTTTTATACTTAAATCAAAGAGTGGATTAAATTTATTTTGTTTACATCAACAGACAGGTTTAAGTTTTTTTTGGTAAGATTTTTCTATGAGAGTGCTAAAATTAAGATGTTCGATTTCATCTTGATACATTTCTTTAAACACGTCTTCTCCTTTTAATGTCCCACACATAAGCTCATTTTGGTTGTTCCATTTAAACCATTTGGCACCAATTCTCATTTTTTCGTTAAGTACGTTGATTCTATGTTTTCGGCTCTTCTCTAGAATATTTCTCCTAAGCTGCAACATGGACTTTTTTTGATTTTGTTTTTTTTTTTTGAATTCAGGTCTCTTTTTAGGTAAAATGTGGTTCCAGACAAGTTTCTAGTTCGCTTAAACACTTCCTCAATAATATTTGCCGATTCAATTTCAGCAATGACTGACACCTTTCCATCTCTTTCATTTATAATTTTGATCGAACACACATTAACATCTAAGGGCATTTTGATGACCTGCTCACAAATTCTTTTAACCTCCTCTCGAGCACATCTTTGTGAGTCGTTACCCTGAAAAATAATGTTTTTGTTTTTTATTTGATCTTCTAACCAGTTTATTGTCTGTCTGTCCTTCTCTTTTTCTGTTACCAAATCTTTAAGGTGCTCCTTCAAGATCTTTTCGTTCGCAAAATAAATATTAAATAAAAAGTGTTAAATTATTAAAACGTTTTTGAATTGCGAATAAGTGGAATAAGTTAAATTTGCTGTTATTTAAACTGAAAGACATTGTGTTTCATAAAATAAAAAGATTTGTTGTATTATTTTGGAATTTTGATTGAGTTTTATTTGTCGAACCCCAGGCCAAAAACTTCAAAATATATACATAGGAGCTAATATAAGAATGTTTCAAACCTTCAAGAGTATAATAGCGTTCGCATTATATATATATTATGACAATTTATGTACTTCTTCTTCTTTCTTTTTATTCCCGATGACGTCCTGTTCCCGAATGGGATTACAATTCTCCCACATTATTGCTTCGCACTAGTGTTCCATCTGTGGGGTTCTCCGGTTTGACCTCAAAAAACGTCGGTAAGCCTCCCGGTTTTGAATTGTTTCATGTCTAAGACAAATTAAATACTAGTGTACTTTGCTTAGGCCTGCTTTTCCTCTTTCGATATTTTCTAAGATGGTATTTTTGACGTGAAAGCTTTATCGGATCTTATTCGGTTAAGTTTCAGTTAAGAGTAACGAGCCACCTAGACCCGATATCTTCCGTCTTTTTCTTGTCTGGCACTATCACTTTTCCTTATTATTTAAAGTTTATGACCGCCTCCGTTAACTCTTCCATCTTCTTCAACGAAGTTAGGTGCACCATGCAGCTATTGGAAAGTATAGCCGGGGAAATTGTTCATTCAAAAGTCCCTTACAATACTTTCGCCACCTGTGAAGGATTTTGTCATCATATAATTTCTGGGACTCCCTACAGCGGACGTAGGGAATCCCAGAATCCCAATGTCTTGTGCTCCGCTCTCTGCATTACCACATCTGTTAATGGTATGACACAGATAGTTTTGCATATTGGAAAAAAAACATCGCCTTTTTGCTTTGCCCAAGTTATACCATTTGCATTCTGCCGGAGTCCAATTTTTGTTTATTTTCGTTCAGCGCTTCCAAACAAAATTTAATGAGAATTTATGTACAAAAGTTTTTAATCAGTTTCAGTTTTCCAGTTTAAGTATCCAATAAGTACAGTTTGAAAAACTAGCTTAAAAATATCAGATTTATTAATGAAGAACTTTATTTTTAAGGAATGTCTTAACTACAATAAGCTTTCTTAATAAACCATAATTGCATTGTTACGTGTTGGACAATGTTATCGAAATCCTTAATAATTCATTTAGGTAGCCCTGCTGGATCACCATTTTCCCCATAAGTACTATTCAACTTCAGATAATAATCACCACATGCTCTAAAAATTTAAAATGTAATTTAAAAAATTATATTCTGCACTGTAGAACTCAAAACAAAACCTCTTTGGACAATAAATTCCCATTGGAACAGCCATTTTTCTTCTTTTTAACTTCCTTTCATTTGTTAAAAAATGTTCATAGCTTTCAGCACGATATGACAGCAGTTGATTTAAATCGACTTTGGCAACACTCTGTGCCCAGTAGGCAAACGCTTTACGGTGACTACATTTCCCTGTTCGGAAACAAAAAAGCTTCAATGTTTTTTTTTTACTGTGTGAGCTTAATTCAATAACACTTAACAATAAACACTCTCTGATGGACAATTTGGCTGAATTGGAACACCTCCATTTGGCCAAAAATCAGCATGGCCAGTATGGACTGATGTGCCTTTTTGCCCCGCACTAGCATGAATGACATCAACAAATCTAGCGTCGGTTTTTCTGACAGGTGGTAGAATAAATAGTTCATGGGCTTCCGGATTTGATGGATCTAACGGACTTATTCTATACAATAAAGGGTTATTCATTATTTAGTTTTAAAATAAACAGTGGGCCAACAGAAACATATACCCCAAAGAGCAAAGACCCTACCTTGGCAAACGAACTGCTCCATTGGTCTTTCTGGTAATTTCTCTACCAATCAATCCTACTGCAATTCCTCCTAGTGAATGACCCACTAAACTAAGTGAGCTTACATCCAGTCCAGCATGGATAAGATCCAAAATAGAGTCGGATAATCGAGGCACAAGTTCCTAAATACGTCATTTGATAGTTCAATACCTCATATCTTATCTAAATTACACACTCACCTTCAAGATATTCTCTTGAGCTGCTATATAACTACCATTCACGATGGAGGCAAAATCAACTGTCAGAAAGTTAAAATCGTTTCCTTTCAAATATGAATCCACCATTAAATGAACACTAAAATCCTTTTGGGTGACATTGTATCCATGAAAGTAGCAGCTGGTGTTCTTATGGATGAATTTCGGGTGCTCTAAGACAGAAGATACATCGTCCAGGTTGTATGATTTGTGATCATCGTAAGTTGGTCTTAAATGTAGCACATGAAACACTCATATGGTTAGTATTATTAAATTCGATTGAAAAAAAAAATCATACCCAAAATAAAAAACAAGTTTTATCGAATCAGTGTATTTACAGAGGGCCTGTCTATTAGTTGATATAAGAACTGAAAAATTAATTAATTAATTTTCACTATCGAAAGTCTTAACCTCTTTGAGAACCTTACTTAATAAAATAGATAATTTATTTATTTCAGGGAACATTTTGTCTCTATGGATGATTCAAGACTTCTAAGTTAAGCTTAGTTAAATCGAAACCAGTTAGTCAAAAGATTAATTTTATATTATCATTTGCCAAAAATATCTAGTTATGTTTATAATCCAACATTCATAGTTACTTTAAATGCACGATTGCGTCGCATGAACTTGCTCTTCCTTCTCATCTTTCTTCGTTGCTGATAGAAGTAAGATTCGTAATGATTTTGAAGGTATTTTGATTTTTTGATTTTCAAGAATGCATAATGTTACCATTCCTAAAGTACAGGTTCGGTGGGGCGAACCGAAGCACGTACGCTGGGCGACAGCTCAGAAGGACGCAAATTCATGTGTCATACCATAATTTTTTTAAGAATTGCACATACTCTTCTATACACTAATAGAATAAAGATATAAAAATCCACTCAGGCCATAGCTGTGCATTCGACGGAAAAGCAAACCAAAATAGAGCTACAATCAAAGCCACGTTTGTAAGCATAAATCTCCTTCAAGAACAATATCATTACCCAACCCTAAGAGAAATAATCATCGGGGAAACTCAAAAGCTACCAAAAGATAACCACCATCAACCAACTTAAAAGAGCAGCCAAAATCACTGAGATCCAGAAGAATCTGAGTCCTAATCCAAATTCCAAACTTAAGTAAAAGCATTGTATATACATTTTCAGATGCTTCATGATAGTACTATAGGCAGTGTATATACAATGGTAAAAGTAAAGAGTAGATATCAGTGCTCAGAGTGTATGTATGTAGGTATTTAAGCTCCTCCTACTTCCATATTGAGAAATAAATAATATAAATAATATATTTACTCTATGACATGAAGCATGCGATTTAAGAAGAGAAATTGATTTATATTCTTTCAGTTTATTAATGTCGACGAGAGTAATCTATACAGCTCGCATAATATTGTGTGTTGTTTTTGTTTTTTGCTCGCGCAGTGTGTTTTAACATTACAAGGGCATCAGATATCCCTTGTATGCGCCCTTATTATAAACACAAACATTTACTTAATTTTTTGTGTAACACGTAATCGAAAGATACGAAATAGTAGGTAATACCCAATATTTTAACAACGGCCCTTCAACTATGCCTATTTATTAAATAATTTATCTCGAATGCTGGAGGGCATCGGCTGCTAAAATATAAATAAAATAACATAAAAAAACTGGCATACAGAATAGTCAATAGTGTTTGCTTAGATTACCCCTTACGAGTACCTTTGGTAGGAATGTTGGTTTTGTGAAACCAATACTAACCTTTTAGATAAAGCAAAAATATGTTGTAATTTTAAACAATTCTTAAATGTGTTTTTGTTAACTTGAACGTGAAATTATTTTGATAAAAAACATTTGTTTGCTTGATAACGAAGACAGGTAGGTACTTTTGGTTTTGCGCTGTAAGTGATTTATTTTGTTTAGTTAAGAACCCTATACAACCAAGCTGACTTTTTAAAAACTTTTGTTTGTATTTGTTTAATTAGTTAATTTGATTGCGATAACACTTTGCCATTGAATTATTAAAATGCCACTGTAAGCATAAATCTCCGTGTTGCGGCAGAAATTTGCGCTAAAAACTTAAATGATAAATGGAATGATTTTGTTAGAAGCTAAACTAGCTTTGCAATCTGTCAGGGTTTTCCCGGACATGTACTCTTTTTTGGCAATGCGGGGACGACGTTAATAGCTTATATTAAATATCCGGGTTTTTACTCTTTTTAAAACTTTACATTTTATACTGTTGGCAGTAATTATTGATTACTATTAGTCAAAAGCCTTCAAATTACGTAAATTTTTAGTTTACAATATTCAAACTTTTCATTACATAAAGGTTATGTAATGTTAGTTGTTATATACATAGCATTTTCTTTTATTTGTAATGAGCTTCAAAGCACCTTGGTTGTCTAGGTAAAGCATTGTCCGCATATCAACTTCATGTAGAAGATCGTCAAATAGAACTTTTAATCACATAAATTCGTTAACTGCCTCCGATACTGCTACATACTCAGATTCTGTTGAGGACAGTGCTTTACAACGTTGTCTTCGTGAACCCCAATAAATCGGTGGCTCTCCTAATAGAAAAAATGTAACCGCCAGTCGAACGTCGAGAAGTGACATCGCCAGCCTAAGCAGAGTCAATGTACTTACTGTAGGACGCGAATCACATAACGAATATGAAAAGCTAAAGGCAAAGAATAACAGAATCATTGATTCCAAAAGTGATAAAAAGGGCCTTATGCCAAACTCTATCAAATGCCTTAGAAATATCGAGCGCAATAATCTTACTTTCACCAAGCGATGTAAAGATCTGTTTCACTGATCATTGAGATATCTATCAGATCACCAGCGAAGCTTCAGGAAGAAGTTTTCGGTCTTCGGATATTCCTTAAGCTGGCGGTTAGTCGGCGTTTTCATGACCATCGAAAGAAGAGACGTACATAAGTGCTATGGATCTCCCACATTTCTTGGGCACAGGGAAAAATAAATAAAATACGATCAGAATTGAAGAAACAAAAAATATCTGGAATCTGGGAGAAACAATTTGAATGTATCAGAAATTCTCTCTCCAACCTTGTACTGTGACACTGGAGCTCCTAGTCAAGACTCATTTCCCTGGGCTATTAGTTCTTTCTCTCCATATAAATCCCCGGGGATAGATGGCATCTTTCCCATGATGTTACAAAAAAGTGAACAAACAATAATACCACACCTAAAAAACATAGTCTTAAATATCCTCAAATGGGGGTATGTACCTAAAGCATGGCGTACCGAAAGCTGGTAAACTTAGCCATACTAACGCTAAAGACAGACCAATTAGTCTAACATCATTCATCTTAAAGACCTTTGAAAGACTAATAGACATCTATATTCGCAGCACAATGAGTTCGGAAGTTATATCTCCAGCTCAGCATGGTAAAAGTGTGGAAACAGCACTTCACAGCGTTGTAAGTACTGTGGAAAACACACTGATACACAAGGAGCATACCCTTGTACCATTATCGGGTGGAAAATGTACATGTTAAGAAATCGACAGATTAACTAAGAGTTGGGAGGAGCTTTGATTAAAGTTGATACACCGAGAGGCACTCCAGAAGGTGGTGTTCTCTCTCCCCTCCTCTGGGTACTTGTGCTCAACGAGATTTTTATAAGACTTAAAAACACTGGAGTCAATCAAAATAGTAGCTTATACAGATGATTTAGCTCTGCTAGCGACTGGAAAATTTCTCTCCACTATAAGTGAACAGATAGAAGGAGCCTTATCCTTGGTAAATACCTGGTCAAGGAAATGTGGGCTAGTGGTCAATCCGCAAAAGACAGAACTGGTTCTTTTTACCAACAATAGAAAAATACCAGTTTTTAATCTTTCTTCAATAGAAGGGATTCCATTGATCCTGTCAAATCAGGTCAAAAACCTTGGTGTGATTCTAGACAGAAAACTGAATTGGAATCTCAATATCAAAGAAAGAGCCAAGAAGGCAATGATAGCATTCTATGCCTGTAACAGAATATTTGGAAAGACCTGGGGACCTAGTCCCAAGATTACAATTTGGATGTATACGGCAATAGTAAGACCAATACTAACATTTGGTAATCTGGTCTGGTGGCAGGCTACGAAAATTGCTTCCAACCTAAGAACGATTACAAAAAAAAAGAATGGCTTGTATAGGCACCACCGGGGCTATGAGAACTACCCCTACTGCACGGCTGGAAGCTATTCTCAATCTAAAACCCTTAAACCTCTTTGTGCAAGAATCTGCAGCAAACAGCGCCCTCCGGTTAAGCCAAACTCAAAACTGGAGATCGAGTCTGACAGGCCATGCACAGATTCTACAGACATATACGGGCTACAATGTATGCACATACTACACAACACCCCGTTTAGATTTCGAAAGACCATTCACCACTTCTTTTCATAATAGAGAAGACTGGCTTAATAAGCAGACACCATACAAATCAGCCATTGAAATCTTTACAGATGGCTCTTAAATGGAAATTGGTGTTGGTGCTGGTTTCTACTCAGAAACACTCGAACTGGCCGGATCAATTTGGCTCCCCGATTACAGCAGGGTCTTTCAGGCTGAAGTCTTGGCAGTGACAACACGAATTTGCAAAATTTTTACCAGCGTAGATTTGTCTCCTGCCATTTTAATTTGAAAGCATTCAAAGCCAATATTATGTTAATCGACACTTTCTATCCAAACTGCCTCATTTCTTAATGTGTGTTTTACTATGTTCCCTCCGACCTGATTTAATCAAATGACCTACAAATTATACCATATTTCTACCGACGAGATTTATTAAAATATACTTGATTAAGGTGAATCGTATAATTTATTATGTGATTTACTATACCTTCCAATGATTTATTTTAGATGATTTTAGCACTTTTTATTTCAAATTACGAATCTGACATTCGTCTTAAAAATCAGCACTTTATTCAGCAAAAACAAAAATATCAGACTGTCAAAACAATAGTTATTTTTTATTGATTATTTACAATTAAATTCTTTTTCTTGTCAGCAATGAGTAAAAAACAAAAACAATTGGAAATAAAAGGGACGACTGGGTCGCACGTACTTGCTCCTATGTGCTATTCCTTTTTAAGTGCAGGCGTCTTTTTGATAAAGATTTAATTTTAATGTTTTTTTTTTTTTTACGTGTAACTTCTTTAGGGTCGTTGTGGTTTGAAGCTCGAACGAACATGCGTCACGACAAAGGGATAAACACACAAAAGAAATCTTTAGTTTATACTAGGAGAACAATTTGAAAAAAATAGATTTGTTTTCAAAATATTATAAAAAGAAAATAATTTTTTTTAAAAAATTATTAAAAATTAAAAAAAAATGTTTTTGAAAATTTTAATAAACAATATTTCTTAAATCATAAAACACTACATATTTTGAAAACCGGTCATATGGGAGGTACCGTTATAAAACTTTGTCTGAAAAATCCATCAGAACTAAAAAATAGATTTTGCATAGAAAACACCATTCAGAAAGTTTCATCAAAATCGTAGGAGCCGTTTTCGAGAAAAATAAGTTTTCCATTAAAAGTTATATAGCAGGTACCGTTACTTTTGGAGCTAAAATGTCAATTCGAAAAACTGTCGGGTAGAGTACTCTAAAAATACTATATAATAAGTTTGAATCAAACCGACCCAACCGTTTAGGCTGTAGGAATCGATACGGGCAGACAGACAGACAGACAGGCAGAATTTCCGGACCCATTTTTTTGACTTCTCTGTCATCGTAATGCCATGTTTGATTGTTAGATTCTTTTGTACGAATGCATAACTTGCCTTATAGTCGCAATTAATCGAAAGTAAAATATGCATTTGTTCACTTTTTTATTTATTTTATTTATTGAAAGGAATGTCAAGGTTGGAATAAATTTATAACTAAAACACGTGATAGTTTGGTAGAAATGCCTACCATGATTTGTAAATAATTTTACTAAATCAGGTCAAAACACGGCTGTTTGAGGAGACGATAGAGCTCTGGCTCCTCAGCTCATTATTCTCGCATTAGTTTTGCGCAGAAACCTTCATTATCACGTCGCAACAACCAATTTTTGGACCACAAGGAATGAATTCTTTGCTGTGGACTTTGGTTGTTGTCGGAGTCATCGTCACTGGCTAGTTTTCAAGATGTAGGCCGCGAGAATCGCCACCTCAACCATATTTCGTGTGGACATACTTAATTTGACTTTTTACTTTTGCCTTTAATCACTGTAATTGGAAATGTATTATTTATTCTTTTTTAAATTAAATAAACTTAGGTAGTTGAAACATTTCAGAAACTCACGTCTTTATTGAACCAAAACAACCAAAACAACTAAGACACAATGACTCATTTGAGTGACGCCGTGTGATCGTCACTGCTAAACATGATAAAAGTCATTGCAGTTTAGGCTCACCGCCAAGATCAGCTGTTTGAGAGTTGTCACGTCGTGTGATCGTCATTGTTGTGCATGTCTTTGCAGTGACACCGAGACCCAGGGATAACAGTGACACACTTTGACATTCATTGTATTTTGGGACGACAAGGACAGACATGTGTCATTCATACTAATAACTTAAGAAGCAATTTAATATTATCCTCTCTTATAAATTCAAAACAAAAACTTGTGCTGACTCTACGGTGAGGAGAGATTTCTTGCCACTGGAGCTAGTT